>CM051622.1:46736138-49136138 GCA_028020825.1 Podargus strigoides | reverse complement strand
TTTTAAACTGCTATCAGTCACTAGCTATCACTCGCATTGTAGTCAGTTCCATTCTATTGCAAATGCTTTTTAACCTATTTTCTTAGCAGATCTATAGTATGTTCCTTATAACACAGTTTTGTACACTTCAGTGAACCATAGGTTACTGACACCGACAGTTCAGGAGCCATGCTAGTAAGATAAATAAGGATGTCCAGTACCTCTAGGATTTGAATATAAGAATTTCAAAAACTGAGGTTTTCACTAGGGAAAAGATGGAAGCCCAAGATGATATAATAAAGATGTTAGGGGTTTTTCTTCAAATTTTTATCTACAGAGTTACAGTGCCTATAGCAGCCTTCAACATAGTGACAAGAATGTACAGACAAGATGAGGAGATGATATATCTATGAGAAAGGTTTGTGCATTGAACTCAGAAGTTTCTGCTGATATCTGTTAATAAAATCAGTAAGAAAGTAAAAGTTGTGGAACTGAGTATAACTCATATTTCTTGTTATTGTTCAGGAAGTTAAAACGCAGGTTATACTGTAGTCAACAATTTGCTATCAGTTCCAAAGAAACTCTGTGTTTAAATAAAATCGTTGTTTTCTTTCATCTATGTCAGAGTCAGAAGTATGTTGTTGTACACAATACAGGAATGAGATACAGCATGATTATTTCTGGATTTGAAAAAAACCCCACAAAAAACCTAAGTTAATTTTATGAAAATATGTTCTAAGTGTTGTGGATATAAAAGTTGAGGTAACTAAAGGCACAAGACAGACAATGTTTATATAAGCATATGATGTATTTTAATTTACATAAGACAACATTTCTTTACCGAGTATAATCAAACACTGGAACAGGCTTCCTAGAGAGGTAGCCAATGACCAAAGCCTGTCAGTGTTTACAAGGTGTTTGGACAATGCCATTAATGTGCTTTAACTTCTGGTCAGCATTGAAGTGTATGGGCAGTTGATCTAGATGATCATTGTAGGTCACTTCCAACTGAAACTGTTCTATCACAACTCAAGACCCTGGATTCCCCACTGGTGACACTTCAAGTTAGATCAAATCTCTCATCTTTGCTTCTTTGCAGTAGATGTTACATTAGTGTCTCCTGTACTTGGTGACAAGTCACATGTTGAGTGCCTAGTAACATAATGTGTCACTACCTGTCCCTACCTCAGCTACGCTGCAGGTGTGCCAGTCTCCACCTCAGCCAACAGTTGTGCCTCTGCCTGGCCATGGGCCCCACCAGCGTGATCTCTGACATGCAGACTGATTTCTTAGCTTTCCCTCAGAATCACAGAGGTTGGAAAGGACCTCTTGGGCTCATCCAGCCCAAACTCCCTGGTTTCTAGTTGGGTTCTGATTCTCCACAGATGAATACTTGACAATCCTTCCAGGCACCTACTCCAGTGTTTGTCCAACCTCACAGTGAAAAAAGTGGATTTTTGTGTTTGGATGGAATTTCATGTTAATTTGTGTCCATTGTCTGTTGTCCTTTATCTGGGCACTATTGAGAAGAGTCTATCTCCCTCTTCATTCCTTCCAGTCAGGCTTTTATACACATTAATGAGATCCCTCAGAGCCTTCTATTTTTCAGGATACATAATCTCCTTGTATGAAAAATATTCCAATTCTTTATTTTTGGACCTTATATTTGTCTTGTCATCATGGACCTACCCTCTAAGCAGTGAAGCGTGTCTGACCCTGGTTACCTTTACCAGATGTTATTCTGACCCCTACCTGACTGACATTGTGGTTTGACCTCACATCTGTTCTATCACTATGAATTTACCTGATAATCTGGCCTCTTGGTTGAACCTGGCTGCTGCATGTGGGCCTGCTTTGCTTCCCCTGATTGGATACTGTAGGACAGGTCCCTGGCTGTCATGGTCCCTGCCCTGCTGGTATGTTATTACACTTGACTCCCCATCATTAGGGAGCAGTTGGCCCTCTCTGCTTTCTGATGCTTTGTACCATTGTTCACAGTGAGTTTGAGTTCCCGCTTATTACAGTAGGATTGTGTATTCTCTTGGCCATTCACATGAATCAGACCATTTGTCAAAAAAACCCAAACCCAAACCAACTCGAAAAAAACAGAAATCTGAGAGCAGCAGTCGAAGGTTATTGACTGAAGAGTTCTGAGATTCCTAAAGATGTAGACACATATTTAGTGCAGTCTGGCCAACATCTGCTAAAGCTTACGGTGCTCTTGGAAGTGGGCCACCTTCAACTAGCATCATGCTGCACAATTATTTTTTTTATTAGTTTCCCAGGCAGTGATCTGCAATGAAGATATAATCCTGACACATTGCAACAAAAAAAAGCAAAGATGAAGCCTCTTGTGAATATTAAAAAAAAAAATATTTTAAGAGGGAAATTGATTTCAAAAAGGAGAGATCAATATATGCACAAAGGGATGCATTTCTGAAAACTAAATCACAGACTAAAGTCATTCCTACTGGTATGACCATGCAATCACAACATTTAAAAGAGTCACTTGGATGACCATTTTTAGGGAGAGTCTCAATAACTGAATAGTTCATCTAGCTGAGGATGCAACAGGATCCTCATTTAAGGGGAATTCCTGTTTTTACTATAACCTGTCTTCTCAGACCTTCCCATGTTGTGATGCTTCTGCTTCAATTCTGCTTCTGCCTCTGCTCTGTTCATCTATGCACCTTTCTTGGTTCCCTTTTTTTTCACATACACCAGCTTGTCTCCTAGGGTTCTCTGCTTTATTCCCTTGTTACTTATTACTTGTTTGTATGTGATGCCTGCAAAGGCATCATTGTTGTGTTTGTGTTGATCTATCAGTAGTTGTCTGCCTCTGTGTGTGCCCTAGGGATATCTGCCTAGGCTTGCCATTGGCTGGACCTAGTGTCAGGGGATCACAGCAGCCTTGCTCTAGCAGACTAGGAAGGAGAATGGCCCAGAGTCCTGAAGATCATCATCCTCAGCTTCCCTTTAACAAGGTGGACCATCATGCAGAGGATGTCACATCACAAGGACTTCCAGAAGCCTCAAGAATAGGAAACAATTTGCTAGAAGAGGATAAGAGTCATGGGTAAGAGTTACATGAGTGCAGGGGAGGGGGGAGAGAATGGTCCCAAAGGACTCCAGATAACTCCAAGCTACCTCCAACCAGCCAAGGCAATCACAGAATCACAGAATGTTAAGGATTGGAAGGGACCTTAAAAGATCATCTAGTCCAATCCCCCTGCCAGAGCAGGAATACCTAGATCAGGTCACACAGGAACATGTCCAGGTGGGTTTTGAATGTCTCCAGAGAAGGAGACTCCACAACCTCTCTGGGCTTCCTCACATTTATGTGGAACCTCCTATGTTCCAGCTTGCATCTGTTGCCCCTTGTCCTATCATTGGAGGCCATCCCTGCCCTTCACAGAGCGGTCACACCTCAGGGGTAACAGTGTTGTGGGGGAGACACCTACACTATCTGCAGGTGTCATAGCTTCAAAATGGAAGTAAACTAGTTTAGTTCATCAGAAAGAGACCTCTCCTCAGTTTATCACTACGCATTAGCTGAAGTATCTTGTATGCAGGTGTACCCAGGGAAACAGAATTCTACTACTGCTTTGTACTCCTCCATGATGGTTCCTGAGTCTGTGACCAAATAACACAAATTAAGTTTCAAATTGTTTTATCTCATACTAAGGCATGAAGCCCAAACGTTGTTAAGCATAAAGTTTTTATGAAGCAACTTCTGCATTTCCTTTCCTGAATCACAGAAAGAATTCAAGCATAGCAGAGCCTATATTCCTTCTTTGTGTTTTTTTTTTTTAAATACAGCAACACAGCTCCTTCATTTGAAAATACATGCAGTGTTCATTGACTGACAATATAAAAATGAAATGAACAACTTCTATTGAATGTTCTAAGTGATATATCTTACACTAGATCTTCATCTCTGACTTTCCACACTTTATAAACATTTTACAATACATTGCTAATTATACAGCTGAGACTCAAATATAACAATGTTCTTTCTCAAGGGGGGTTGAAAAAAGGTAATATCTCTACCTTTCCTGTGATCAGGCATTAAGTTCTGTTATTTTCATGTTGGATAACACTACACAGAAATATTAAAACAAAGTTGTTTCATGCTTTATATAACATCTATATTTTGACTGTCCTTGAACTTTGGAACAATGAAATACATTTGTTCGCCTAATAATATCCCAGAGATGGATTTTCACATAATACTTTCTCAAAAAATAATTAAAACATGGCAATTTAAGAAAACCGAAAATAGACCTTACCAGGAGGTGAAGGACTAGTCGCTGGCAGTTCAACCTCACTGATTCCATACAAGAGCACTTGTTATGCTGACAACATCCTTGTTTTGTCACAGGTAATGTAGCAAAGACAAACTCTAGTAGCTTGAACCTTGAATAGTGTTTTTCAATTGCATCACAACATTGGCTCAAGATGCAGCAGTAAAATGTGACCTTTTATAAATCATTTCACATATATTAAATCTCAAAAGAGAAAATTATGACGTGAAGAAAATTAATTTTATAAAAATTTCAATATGTACAAATTAAAACTTTAATAACAAATGAAGGATATCTTGAGTAAATGAAGACAAACTGTCTTTTGCTTTCCAAATCTCAATAACTTTATTGGCTTAAGTACCTAACTGAACACTGGCAGACTTAAATTACACAACCTATGTTAAATTCATTTCACATTTGTAACTGTTTAAATGCACTTTCAACATCTATTATTTGCAGACTGTTTTAAATGGTGCACTGTTACATATTCTGTTTGTGGTTTTTTCTATCTTCCTTTCTTATACCTACTTTACTTTGGGATTAGATTATATGTTGTCTTTATTTTTTCCCCCCAGAACCATCCAAGCTGAACCATCCAAGTCCTAATAGAAAAAAGACATGATTTTAAAAAAATTTTAAAAACACCTGTCGGGGGTGTGTGTGTGTGTGTGTGAGGAAATAAAAAAGAAAAAAAAGTTAAGAAAAGTATGACTCGTAATTTTCACTTTAGTGGGATGTATTAAGATAGTAAATGAAATCCTCAAACCAGATGAGATCACATATGGACACTCAGCATTTCTTCCAGCTCTCCTTTTTTATTAGGGATAAGTCTGGCCCATGTTTCTCAAAAGAAAGCAATTAACTGCTTTTGTTACATAGAGGTGACCGAAAAGCTAACGTTTTACCATGTTTTTTCTTTTTCTTTTTCTAATGTACACTGCATCAAAATATTTTTAGCTATCTATTAATCTCTTTTTACCATGTTCTTTTAATATCCCAAGAGCAGCGTCATGGCAACACACCATGAGGAAGAGTACTCTTACTGCAGTGTTAGGTAAATAAATTGTCAGTAGCTCAGGTATCAGTAAACTGATTGCAAAGGAGATTCTTAGCAATTTTCTGAACTGTACTGATTCGGTTTAGTTTTCTTGTATTTTCTTAGGGACTACTTTATCACTCAAGTGTGATCCCCGATTTCATTTAAAGATGGACATATTTCCATTTTAATTTGCACAATAATGTTTAAATATGAAATTTTGAAATACTGTAGTCAACTTCATCTAAAGGCTTGTTTTTCTGCAAGTTTTTACTTTCTTAAACAGGTACCTCTTGTGCTTAAAATATCTTTAATAATTCTAAAGTCAGAGATGATTTCACTGAAGCTTGAGCAATGTTTTCCTTACTATGTCTTTCTCTACTTTCTATATGTAATACTGGGGGCAGGGGAACATTGAGTTTTAGATTATGAAGTCAAATTTTTTATTTTTTTAATTTTTTTTTTTTTTTTAAGAGAGAAAAAATGCCAAAGTTTGAAAGCTAAATCTTTTCAGGATACAGTTATAGGAAGTGAAAAAATGATTCTGAGTAAATACCATGGAATCTGCCAAGATTTTCTTCAGCTTTAGAAAGCATTTTTTCCCTCAGAGAACTACCCATCCTGTTCAAACTGATTTGGAACTGGGGGCTTTTCTAGGACAAGCTGCACAATGAATACTGGATTGTCTAAATGGAGCAAAATCTTTTCCAAAACCTGAAACCAAGGAACAAAAGAAAAATACTATTGCAATTTTTGTGACTCTTTAATAAATGGGGAATTAAAGATGGGATATTTCTATCTGTGACACTACTGTTTCAGTGAATTTCTATGTACAAGGTATGCACACACTTCCTTGTGAACTTGGATTTGGCAGGAACAGTTTACAGTTCCCAGTGAAACCCTGTTAACTCTCCCTAGCAATGAGCTGGTGAAGAAGTTCTACCTAAGTTATACATATTCTATGTGTAAATACATTGGCACATACAATCATGTACATGACAAAGAAAGGCAGAAATAGGAAAGAACACCAAATAAATGTATGTAACCCTCTGGGTTGGAGATCAGAGGTAAAAGAGCTATTTGCTGCCATCTATTGATGAACTGGACAAAGAGATGGAAAGAGCAACCAGCCCTGTACTAAACATCCCCTCCCTCTACCAGGATAAAAAAGCTTGATTGGTTTTGGAAATTTACTCAAGATTTTCTTATGAGACCAATGAACATTACAATTTTTCTGTCACTGGAAAACAGAATGACTGTTCTCAGGAAGGTTAATCATAGATTAAAACTTCTTAATACCCTCAGATAAAGAGTATCTACTGTGAAAAGGAGGAGATGGAAAACTCTTTCATACCTCATGGGAAGAGTGCATCCTTTGTACGGTAGGAGTAATACAGTCACAGAGTAGTACAATCATATACACATTATGCTCATACACATTATTAAGAACCCTTTCCAGAAAAAATTACACAGTTAAAATGTATCTGTGACAATACTGGGGAGATATGATGGGAGATCTACAACAGCAAGTAATTGCAAAATCTGACTGATTGCTTACAAAAAAAACCTTTTCAACTTTAATGAAGGAATTTTACATGTTTTATGCAGGTGTGTTGATTATGTATAGTCTTTGAAGGATTTTGTTTTGAATTTCACCCATATCCTTGTAAATTCTGAACAAAAGAAATACTTTGACAAAAGTCTGATCAGATTGATTACACAGAAGGAAAGTCCAACCATTAACCTAACACTGCCAGTTCACCAATACACCATGTCCCTCATCACTTCATCTACATGTTTCGTAAATACCTCCAGGGATGGGGACTCCATCACTGCCCTGGGCAGCCTGTTCCCATGCTTGACAAACCTTTCAGTGAAAATATTTTTCCTAATATTTAATCTAAACCTCCCCTGGCACAACTTGAGGCCATTACCCCTCATCCTATCACTAGTTACCTGGGAGAAGAGACAGACCTCTGCCCCACTACACCCTCCTTTCAGGGAGCTGTAGAGAGCAATGAGGTCTCCCCTCAGCCTCCTCTTCTCCAGACTAAACAACCCCAGTTCCCTCAGCTGCTCCTCATAAGACTTGAGCTCCAGACCCTTTACCAGCTCCATTCCCCTTCTCTGGACATGCTCCAGCAGCTCAGTGTCCTTCTTGTAGTGAGAGGCCCAAAACTGAACACAGTATTTGAGGTGCAGACTTACCAGTGCCGAGTACAGGGGCACAATCACTTTCCTAGTCCTGCTGGTCACACCTAGATGAGAAAAATCAGGATACATTAGTCATATTAATTTTCCATTCTATCCCATCTTGTTCTGGTGTTGCTTGCATTTTCTTTTGTTTTGGGGTTTGGTTTTTTTTGGTTTTTTTTTTTTTTTTTTTAAATAAAGACAAATGCATGTTTTCTTCATTGAGCTGTTTAAAACCAATCTTAAAGATCACCTTTATATGAACCTTTCTGAGCTATAAATGAAGTAAAATATATTTGCCTACTACTAGACCTTGGAAAAAGTCAATATGTCAATCAGATTACTGTTACTAAACTCATTTTGTTAATTCTGACCTAATTCTTAGCATCCTTTCAAGTCTGATCAAATTATATGAGAGCGCACACACGAAAAAGTACAAGTGAGTACAGTTTATTTGACCACAGAGAGGTATCTGATGTCATTTGAGATGTCCTTAAGCATTCCCCTTACCACCTCCTCACTACTACTGCTCCAGAAGGACTTGGGTTTCCCGTGGTTTTTGTATCATATCTGTCAAATGCTGGCATATGTCTTAGGTACTCCAGGGTGTCTCAGATAACTCTACAAGCCTATTTATAGAGAACTGAGTTAAGCACATGATGCTTTCTTCGTACTGCAATAAGTACCAGACAACATCTGCTTCCAGCATACTTTGGTCTCTTTGAAATACACAGAATACTTGCAAGACTAAATCACAAGTATACCATTATTTCATGGGGATTTATATTAAATATTAAATATGCATACAAAATAAAATATTAAAATATGATTAATATGTTTTCTAACTATCATATAAACACTCTGTCATTACAAAATACTTTCTGTAGTAGATGATTTACACACGATGTATATGCTCTATGGTGACCAGACATCTTAAGGAAAATAAATGGGATGGGAATAAATTTCAAATAGAGGCGCTCCTATTATTTTATTTAGGGAATTTTTAATTACAAAGACTGCATGTTTTTCATGTTGTTAAAAAACCTGAATGCACAATAATGTAGTATCACTATATTTTCCAATATAATGGAACAAATTATTTATAGATTTAAAGATAGATGTCATAACTGAAAAAACATCAGAACTCTTTATTGCTCCATTAAGCTCCACACACTTCAGTTACAGTGATAATTAAACATCACTATTTCAGATGTTTCTGGATATCCAAGATATCACCATGGAATGGTGAATATAAAACAGAATTTGTGCAAAGGAATGAGAAGCTTCTATAAGTTGGGAATCAGATAGACTTTTGACAGCTGAAGCCTTTCTTTATTGACTGAAATAGAATATAAAATGATGACTATTTGGGACACTTCATTTTGGATATTAATCAAGACATTTAGGCATACAAATTGGGCTGGGCACAGCAGGAGCTGCATGGGGGCAATTCTAGAGCTGCCCAGCATTATCCTCTGGAGGGCTGCTGTAACAATGAATGAAATACTCGATGGGGAGGTCCAGTCAGTCAGCTAATTCCAAGTTCGTTCATTATCTCAAGGCAGCCCGTTAACTCATATCTGCAGATATCTGGCCAGGGAGGTCCTGGACCACCCCAGGAATTACTAAGAGCAGTGGGCATGTGTATAGACGCAGCCCTGTTATCCACCTTTATCAGAATTGCAATTGGATGTCTATATTTATAAAATATGCAAAATCTCTTCTACTATCTCCCTGTAGTATCACTATTGTACTGGCAACAAATAACCTTAAGAAACCTGCACTGTATGTCATGCAGAACTGCAAGAAGAACTGAAAGGACTGTTAGGAAAAAGAGTCCCTGGAATTTATAATCCAAGATCAGAATTCTGTCAGCATCATCACTCTTTGAGGAGTGAGCTCATGCAAATTTGGAGTAACTACATTTTTCTGTTAACTCAACAATGAATGATTGCTACTAACTTCTAAAATGTTCCAAATCAAGTGTGTATATGCTTTCAAACATCAAATGGACTGAGTGAGAAAAAACAAGCTATGATGATGAGTTCTATGTATGAGAGAAATCCATGTAACAAATGTAACAATTGCACTTGAGGATGAGAATAATACAGAAGAAAAGAAAGTAAGTTATATACAGAATTGGGAGCAAAAGAGACACTGACATGGAACAAAAGATGAAATTAAAAAAACTGTTGAAGGGGGGAATGGAATAAGTCTAATACTGTGAATTAATCAATTATAGCTCTATTAACATGTGGTTCATATCTAACAAACATCTACATTTTTTTTTTCGTCTTTGATCCATGTCTTTTAGCTAAATGCAACTAAGACAATTAAACAACAAGAAACATGAATAATGAGATGGAAAATATACCTACAGACTCTTGTAACAGTGTGACCTGAATTAAAGGGAAATCAAATCAGCAGCTTCAAAGTGCTTATGGTTTTCTGGCTGGGTGTTCTAGGCACAAACAGACCAAGTTGGATTCCCAGTTACAAGACAGGTAAGAGATACTTAAGTGCCCAACTTTTTACCTTCTTCAGTCCTCTCAGCAATATAGTAAATTTCATAGCTTTTGTCAGATAACAAGTGGAAGTGTTTCTATGAAGAATTTATCATTCTGGAAAGCTAGGCAAGGGAGGCATTCCATTCTCAGGTTTCCCTCATCTTCCCCCAGAGGGTATCTGTTGAAAGATATTTTGTTCCCAGTTAACAAATACATAGTAAACCAGTAGAATTATTCAGATTAAATGAATCTGGAAAAAGTGTGAACTAAGGCAAGATTTGAGATGAGCCCTCCAAAGGCTTATCGGACCTGCAAGCTGTATTTTCAAGTACTAAGGTCATTAAAAGATAAAACAAAACAAACAAAAAGCCTTCCTTACTGTGTGCGACATATTCTAGTTTCTGTCAGAAGGCCCTGAGCAATCTGACCTAACATTAGCTCTGCTCAGCTCAGCAAGTAGTCAGTGTGCAGGAGGGCAGGGCTGTCATTTAGGGAGTTCTGAACAGGCAATGGAAAAGGGCTGCTGAGAAGTTCAGCAAAGTCAGATAGAAAGTCATGCTGCTGCCATAGGTTTATACCATGTGAAAATTTAGGCTGAAAGCTGCTAATTGGCTAGAAAGCAGCTTTGCAAAAAAGAACCAGGGGGTCAATATGAATAACGTGGTTCAGAAGAGAGCCCTTGTGATGACAAAATCAGTCATATTCGGCTGCATTTGTAAGGCTGGAACTAGGAGATTGAGGAAAGTGATTATGTTTCTTTGTTTAATATTTGTGAGATGGCATCTGGAGTGCTGTGTCTAGTTTTGAGGTCCTCAGTACAAAAAAAACATGTGGACAAACTACAGTGGATGCAGTAGAAGGACATTAGGATGCTCAGGGCCTGGACAACATTGCATAAGACGAGGCCGGGAGAGTTTGTTTTCTTGGCCTTATGAGGAGAATACTAAAGGGAAGCATTGATGTCTGTCTTCAGTTAATGGGAACATTAAAAAAAACAGACACTTTTTGAAATTGCACAGTGAACTGGAAAGAACAGCAGTTACAATTTGCAGCAAATAAGGTTCCAGTTAGATATAAGAAAAAATATTCAGAGGGAAAGTAAAAAATTGCACAGACTGCTCTGAGATGATGTGGAGTCTCCACCTTTAGAGATCTTTGAAGTTTCCCAGGAGATGGCTCTAAGCCATTTGCCCTAATATTAACCCCGTTTTAAGCAGAAGATTGAATCACACGACCTCCAGGGGTTCCACTCAAGCTAAACTATTCTATAATGAAGTGATTCTGTGATTACATTTAATCTGGATATTCTTGTGTTATATCTAAATAATATGATTGGATTAACATGTTTTAATCTTTCAGGATGGGACTCCTCTCTTTCCATGGTAGACCTGTACTTTTTAGATGCTTGTGTCTGAAGAACTTTAGTGATGATTCGTCCCAGCCTGAGTGAATAATATTAAATGATAATTTTGCTGTGAAGTGCCTATTCATGAAAGCAGATAAACTTATGTATATTAAATAGAATAGATTGATACTGATACTTGAGTCTTCATAAAAGCATGTAATTGTTTAGTGGCTTACTGTTACTAATTATGTAATTAGTGTCTTAATTATTTTCCAAAAGACATGGTTATGTTTGCAAAGAAAGGTGAAAAAGGCAACTCACAAAATTAAAGGTCTTTACCAATCTGTCTTAGGTGAGAAAGGCCTTCACTTTGTGATCACTTCAACCCTGAACATGTTAGCAAAGCATACCAACCATGTATTTCAGAAACAACACTTAACATACTAATTTAGAATATTTGCCCAGAATATCTAGTGTGTTAGATATAGTTGTGGCTGAAAGAAAGGACAGGTGGATTTGGAAGTGAGGAAGAGAAAAAATAGAATATTTTGGCAGGTGCACTCACCCTGACAAAGACCCAAGAAAGACCGGAGCATTCCAGTGGTTAAAATCTGATTACTTTGCTTCAGGTGTTTACCTTACCTTTTTCAAGTTCTTGCCCCCAGCCAATTGGAAATGACCACAGGTCAGACTCCACTAGGGTACAAACAGAGCCCCAGCCAAATGGTAGCTCATCAAAAACTTCCTAGAATTCAGTGCCCTCACCCTGCCTTTTGTAACTGAATGCTTCTTCTGGATATCCTTGAGTGAGCCCTCTCCTCCTTTTGGGTGAGTGATTCCATTATCTGAGTACCCTTGAGTGGAGGTTTCACCTTTTTACAAGTGAGTGTGTGCACATTTTGGGTTATCCTTCTAAAAGGACTATTCACAAAACTTGGGAATTCTTAAGACAGTTGTGTAGTATTATATTCCCACCTGACATCCAAACATGTGATTTACTTTGGTCTGTCAGAGTGCTGGGTAATTTTTGGTTGGAATAAATCTTCATTTTGAGTAGCTGCTCTATCTGTTTTGTGGGTGCCTCTGCAACAAATACATGTAGTTAGTAATGGAAAAGAAGCAAAGAGATCTGAGATAATTCCTTCAATCTGCTGTCTAAATCACTGAAACTCATCTTTTATGACTGTTATTGTCTTCACATATTTGTATTAGTTATGATGATAGAGAGGAAATTTCAAAACATATTATTTTCCTTTTGTTCCAGAAGGAATTACACAACTAAGGTGATTCATAGATTCATAATTTGAAGTCTGCCATGACCACCAGACACACATGCACTGTTTTGATGTTTGTCTTGTCAATAACTTGCAAAAATTCATGTGTATCTGATTTTACTGCTTTATAGTCAGAATTTCTTTCCACAGGGCTCATTTGTGATTATTTTGCTAAGTTTCAGTCCTTTGTAATGCATGTTTTCAATTTGTACTATTCTTTCTAGATAAGTTGCTTTGAAGTTGGTTTTGTTAAAATACATTCTGTTGAGTTGTAACCATTTTGTGATAGTGCATTCATTCTGAACTATCAGAATCTCCAACTAGGAAACAAAGTATACATGCCAATGTGCATTGGAATATCAAAAGAAAGGTATTTCCAATTCAAAGGATTTTTGTGTCATACAATTTCTAGGTTTTTTCATTTGTAGTAAAGTTCATTTCAAATATATGAGGTTTCATTATTTCTCCCTCTTATTCGTTAGAGATTAATTAGTCATGAAAAAAGAATCATAGAATCATAGAATAGCCTTGTTTGGAAGAGACCTCTAAGATCATCAAGTCCAACCATTAACCTAACACTATCAATTCCCCACTAAACCATGTCCCTCAGCACCTCATCTACACGTTTCTTAAATAACTCCAGGGATGGGGACTCCGCCACTGCCCTGGTCAGCTTGTTCCGGTGCTTCACAACCCTTTCAGTGAACAAATTTTTCCTAATATCCAATCTAATACATGTTTGATCTAGTATGTCATGATAGTTTAGTGATTATCTTACCAATAGAACTCTCGATTTCCTTCCTAATTTTTTGTTTACTTTGAAGGAATCTGTGCCTCATAACATTTCCTGATATTTTCAGAAACAGAGTAAACAGCAACTGAAATAAGTAAAGGCTCAATCCTTTTCAAAGTTGAGACTTACATCAGTTTAATACTAGTCATACAACAGGTTTTAGAATAGATTGCTATGGTAGAAAAACAAGCGTGTACTACTCTTGGAGGGGAATGCGTATGTCTGAAGATCGGTATCCTACCACTATTGAGGAGTGACTGTGAAGTGTGTTAATTAATCTGCAAAGAGAGCAAGCTCAATTAAAGAGAAATTTCAGAAAAACCTTCAGTTGAATAAGTAATTTCCCAGCATAGGGAACCCTGGGACTCTCCAGAACTCTAATTCCTGCTGCAGTGACTCCTCAGTGGTTCCAGTGAGATAGAAAAGGAACAGTCTTTTTACAGAGCCTCAACATGAAATCAGCTGAAGGTATTTGTTGGAAAAACAAAACCCAAACCAAACCAAACCAAAAAATAATCAAACCCAAAAGAATACAAGCAAACAAACAAAACAAAAAAAAAAAAAACCAAAAAAAAAAAACCAAGCAGAAAACACCACTACAAACAATAAAACCCCAAATCACCACTAACAATGAACTGTGAAAAAAGTCTCCTAGGCAGGCAACCCACAGCCCTAATACTGGTTGTACTGGATGTTCTGGACATGCTGACAGAAGCACATCCCATGTCTTGAAAATGTCAATACCCATAATAAAGCAGAGGTGATGATCTGTAGGAAAAGACAAAGAAGAGATAAGGATCTGTGAACACTTAAGAACTGGATACCAAATCATCTCACTAGGAGTCATACAATGTATACTGAGACAACTTCTAGAAGGAAAAATAAATTAACTGGGAAGAACAGTAATAATTTATAGATAAAAGACAACTTTTGGCTCAAGTGGTACTGATGAAAGAAAATGAATGCAATTATTCTGTAGCACAGAAACAGAATTAGCTTGGAGAGAATTTCTTTTAGAGACACAGAGATGAAGAAACCTTAAAAATGTTACCTCTTCCAAAAGATTCAGAACTGGGATTCTCTCACAGTCTTTTAAAGAATATAATATCAATATAAAAAGACAGCTAGGAGAAAAAAAATACAGTTAAAGGCTCATGTTTAAGGCACTTTTACAGAATTAAGTATCAATGAAAGAAGAAATTATGGAAGCTGAGCAAATACTAAATATAACTTTTCATTATCATTACAAAAGTTGCATTCTAGCATATAAAACATAAATAAATTTTTCACTTGGTTTGAGTTAGTCTCATAATGTGTGGTAAAATATATATTTTCTCAAATTAAATCAAGAAAAAATATCTTTGTTTTCTTTATGTATTTCAGAATATCATCACTGCTCTCTAGAACAATTCAGTAAGGAAATGATAATTTTGTATAAACTTGAAATATTCTTCTGATCTTCAAAGTAACCAAGTGAAAATGACATTGTCTGTATGAGGTACCAGTACAGCAATATTACCTAAGCATAACTGTCACAGAATGTTTTTCCCCCTCCCCCTCAGAACAATGATACTGACAAAATATGTCTGCATTTTAAGCAATAATTCAGTGGCAGGTCGTCTGAACACTTTTGAGTTGAGCTCTTTTGTACTTTGTATTTACAGTTAGAAAGCAGTCCTCGTCATTATACTGTCTGACCAGAGATACACCCATGAGCATTCTTTGGTGGTAATGAGATGCAAGATCTATTTAGTCTGGACAAGAGGAGGCTGAGGGGAGACCTCATTGCTCTCTACAGCTACCTGAAAGGAGAGTGTAGCAAGGTGGGGATCAGTCTCTTCTCCCGGGTAACTAGTGACAGGACCAGCAGTAATGGCCTCAAGTTGTGCCGGGGGAGATGTAGACTACATATTAGGAATTTTTTTTTCACTGAAAGGGTTATCAAGCATTGGAATAGGCTGCCCAGGGCAGTGATGGAGTCCCCACCCCTGGAGGTATTTAAGAAACATGTAGATGAAGTGATGAGGGACATGGTGTAGTGGTGAATTGGCAGTGTTTAGTTAATGGCTGGACTTGATCTTAAAGGTCTCTTCAAACCAGGACTATTCTATGATTCTATGATAAGGAAAGCTTGGTCATCATAATAACTTTTAGAGGAATGTGGGAACATGTGACATTAAGATAAAATATATATCAAGAAAAGTCTTTTGAATTATTGTGGTAGCTTCAACTGGGAAAAAAATGTTTATCTGAGTGCTGTATTTGTGAAGATTTTGGGGGCTTTTGTTAACACAGAAATGATTCTTAGAAAGGTGTCACTTTTTTGAAAGAAAATAAAGTTTTACTGTAAATATAATTTTATGTCTAAATAATTTATACAGAATAATTTATACAGAATAATTTTATGACAATCTTTTTAATAGGAACATGAGTTATCGATTTCAGTACACCTCACAGTAAACCTTCCCCTTGAGTTACTAAGTCTCCATGATGTACTGCATAATGTGTTCACTATTGAGCATCTCCTGTAGCAAGTGTATGACAATGTAAAGTTCATAGACTCATAGAATGGTTTGGGAAGAAAGGGACCTCAAAGATCATTGAGTTCCAACCCCCCTCCTATGGGCAGGGACACCTCCCACTAGATCAGGTAGCTCAAAAGCCCCATCTAACCTGGCCTTAAATTCTCACTGTCTGAGTGATAAGTAATACAATTCAAAGAGCAGATTAGCAATAATAATATCTTTGCTCTAGTTTAAAGTTTAGCCTTAAAGAATATGAAATGTTAAATCAGGGTTACAATCTTTACCCAGCAGACAAAGATAATAACACAACTTCTACTGCTGAGTTAAACCAGTCATGCCATAAAGAGTTCTCATATTAAATTCTATGGGTGAAGTATTTTATAAAAATGTTAATTAAGGTTTAGAAAAATGTTTTGCTCTGCATTTACTTTTAAAAAATGTCTGCTCAGCATGGAAAAATAGGAACATGGCAGATGTTGTGGAAAAATCAACATCTATTGAAGGTTTCAAGTGTTCCTAAAAAAGGCTCTTACTGCCTTTCTGAATAACATCAAAAGAAGAGAATTTTTGTTAGGAAGGAAAAAAGACATTCTAGTGAAAAGAAAATCAAATAGCATATGCATCTATTTTTTTAAATAATCAGCTGCTGTAATTGATGTCCATTTTGTTCTGACAATAATAGCTTAAAGATTTATTGTATTTCTGCTTTACTCTTTTTGACTATAAGGGAAAAAAAAAAGTCTTACTGATTTTCATAAAATTAAGAGATTGACCCTGGCAATTAACATTATGTAGAACTAATAGTGAATATGAGGGGAAAAAGCAGATTAAATTTATAGGCATTAGAGCAGAGAACTGTCATGTACCTGTGTTTACAGAATAAATAGGTTTACAGGTAACTGCATTAAAATACTTTCCTGAAAGGCTCCTGTGCCTCAGGTCACAATATTCCCCGCTTCCAGGTCTATTTTCACTGATTCAAAAAAATCCACTGATTTCAAAAGAACCCTAAACATAGAAGATAATTCAGGGAAAAAAATCTCAAATAGGCAATCCAATGAGATTTCAAGTTAAAAATCAAAGTTGAAAACCATTTTGCATCACCTCAGATGCCGTCAAATGGACAGATCATAGTGTTTTGTATAAATTATTTTTTAATATACAAATATATAAATGTTTGTATTTGTCATAATTTGAATAGTATTTTCATACATCATAGAATCACAGAATCATAGAACAGCCTTGATTGGAAGAGATCTATCATGACAAAACTCTAGTCTTACAGGAGTTAACAATTTACCTGCCAGAAGTCATTGATTTCTGCAAGTGGTTGGGGAAAATGGATGGCATATTCTAGGCTTTTGTGAAGTACTAAATTTTGTTCTGAACAAGGACTTCATTATTATGAAAATTATTTGTTACTTCTCCACTAGATGAGACCTATATATTTTAATTGTTTGAATAACAGACACAAATTGTCTTGAAATGTTACTGCCTTGGCCCTCTTAAGATACACGGCAGTTAGTGCTATTTGTAAGGTATCACCACCCTGTGATGGGAAAGGCAAGGAACTGAAGATGAGAGGTAAGCTCCCTTGCTTTTAAGAGAAGAGTTTCCACTTAAAATATCCCCCAAATCCTATATTTCTTTGCTTTAAAACTATTATAAGCAATTGATAATGATGTCATGAGACTTACATTTTTAGTCTCTTTTTAAAAAATAAATCAGTATTGTAAGTCAAATATAGTTGCTGGCAGAAAAATGAAAGCACTCCTCACTACTTTCATTGATAGCACAATTTTGAATTTTTTTGTGATAACTTATTTTTGTAGTAGTAGGCAGAGATTCACAAATTTTCATTCTGTACAGCATACAAGACACAGAAGACCTTATGTCTAAGTGAAAATGGAAGACACGGTAGAAGAAAATAAGAACTGTAGAAACATGGTAATACTCATCTCAGATCTCAGGATAATGGGAATTTAACTTCTAATTCAGTGCATTTTCTTCCCTGCTTCATTTCCTACATGTGCACCTGATAGTCCTAGAATTTTTCTTTTTTATATGTTTTACTCAAGGGAAAAAACCAAACAATAAACCCACCCAAAAACCCCTCATTTTTATCGTGATGCCATTCATCTTATCTAATTTTAGATGATCAACTTGTTGACATCAGCATTTGATCTCATCAAATAGAATCCTTTTACAGTCTATGGAGAGTAATAAACCTTCTGTTGTGCAATTGACCCTGTTTTGCAACAAATATTTGAATCAGAAAAATTCTGGGCCAGATATTCCTGCTTTTCCCCTGTGGCTTGTGGCTGAGATGTAAAAAAAAAGACATTTTAGAGTTCAAGAATATTGGAGACCCAAAAGCAGAACAACACGGTGTTGCAAACCAGTAGGGGAAAAAAACTACATCTTAAAATGGCTTTTTCATAAGAATCAGTGTAGTTAAGTTGAAAACATTTTATATGAAAATTCAGGGCAGACTAGACAGACCTAAATTTGTTTACAAGGAGAAAACCTGCAGTTTCAGAGTGCAAAAGTGTGAAGACTGAAAAAGTCTTTTTTAGAATACTTTGTACAACAAACACTATATGTATATGGGCAACAAACAGCAGGAGCTGGAAGCCACTGTGCAGCACGACAACTATGATGTAGCTGCCATCACGGAAACGTGGTGGGATGACTACTCTCATGAGTGGAGTGCTGCGATGGATGGCTATAAGCTCTACAGGAGGAATAGGCAAGGTAGGAAGGGTGATGGGGTGGCGCTCTATATAGTAGAGAATGTTTTGACTGGAGATTGATAAGTGTGATGAGCCAGTTGAATGTTTATGGGCTGAGGAAGGCAAACGAGGTGGATATCCTGTTGGGAGTCTATTACAGACCACCTGACCAGGATGAAGAGGTTGATGAAGTGTTCTGTAGACAACTGGCAAAAGCTGAAAAATTGCAAGCCCTTGTTTTTGTGGGGGACTTCAACTTACCAGACATCTGCTGGCAATATAACACAGCAGAGAGAAAACATCCCAAGAAGTTCCTAGAGTGCATGGAAGATAACTTCCTGACTCAGTTGGTAAGTGAGCCCACCAGGGAAGGTGCCTTGTTAGACCTGTTTTAGCAAATAGGGAAGGACTGGTAGGTGATGTGGTTATCGGAGGCCATCTTTGGCTGAGCGATCATGAAATGATCCAGTTCTCGATCCTTAGCCAAGTTAGGAGGGGGGGGCAGCAAAACTTTCACCATGGACTTCCGAAGGTCAGACTTCAACCTGTTTAAAACACTGGTTGAGAAAGTCCCTTGGGGAACAGTCCTAGAGGGCAAAGGGGTTCAGAAAGGATGGACTTTTTTCAAGGAGAAATTGTTAGAGATGCAGGAGCAGGCTGTCCCCATGTGTCGTAAGACAAACTGGCAGGGAAAGCGACCGGCGTGGTTGAACAGGGAGCTCCTGCTGGGACTTAGGAGAAAGAAGAGGGTCTACCATCTCTGGAAGAAGGGGCAGGCTACTCAGGAAGAGTACAGGGATTCAGTTAGGTCGTGTAGGAAGAACATTAGGGAGGCAAAAGCCCTGCTTGAACTCAGCCTGGCCACTGCCGCAAAAGATAATAAGAAGAGTTTTTACAAATATATTAACAATAAAAAAAAGATGCAGGGAGAATCCTCATCCTTTGTTGGATGCGAGGGGGAATATTGTTACCAAGGATGAGGAAAAGGCTGAGGTACTTAATGCCTTCTTTGCCTCGGTCTTTAATGGCCAGACCACTTATCCTTATGGTATTCAGTCCCCTGAGCTGGAAGATTGGGATGGAGATCAGAATAAACCACTCGTAATCCAGGAAATAGTAGTGAAGGACTAGTGAATAGTAGTGAGTCAGTTAGACACCCATAAGTCTATGGGGCCAGATGAGATCCACCCGAGAGTGCTGAGGGAGCTGGCGGAGGAACTTGCCAAGCCGCTCTCCATCATCTATCAGCAGTCCTGGTTATCGGGTGAGGTCCCAGATGACTGGAAACTTGCCAATGTGACGCCCATCTACAAGAAGGGCAGGAAGGAGAATCTGGGGAACTACAGGTCTGTCAGCCTGACCTCAGTGCCAGGGAAGATTATGGAACGGTTCATGCTAGGGGAGATCACGCGGCAAGTGCAGGACAACAGGGGGATCAGGTCCAGCTGACATGGGTTCACGAAGGGCAAGTCCTCTTTAACCAACCTGATCTCCTTCTGTGATCAGGTGACCCGCCTACTGGATGAGGGAAAAGCAGTGGATGTTGTCTGCCTGGATTTCAGTAAGGCATTTGACACTGTTTCCCACAGCATTCTGCTGCAGAAGCTGGCGGCTCATGGTCTAGACAGGTGGACTGTTCACTGGGTTAAAAACTGGCTGGATGGCCGAGCCCAGAGAGTTGTAGTGAATGGAGTTAAATCCAGATGGAGACCGGTCACAAGCAGTGTCCCTCAGGGCTTGGTCTTGGGGCCAGTCTTGTTTAATATCTTTATCGATGACCTGGATGAGGGGATCGAATGCACCCTCAGTAAATTTGCAGATGACACGAAGCTGAGTTGGAGTGTCGATCTGCCTGAGGGCAGGGAGGCTACTGCAGCGGGATTTGGACAGGCTGGAGTGATGGGCTGAGGCCAATTGCATGAGGTTTAACAAGGGTAAGTGCTGGGTCATGCACTTCAGCCATAACAACCCCATGCAGTGCTACAGGCTTGGGGAGGAGTGGCTGGAAAGCTGCCTGGCAGAAAAGGACCTGAGGGTGTTGGTCGACAGATGGCTGAACACGAGCCAGCAGTGTGCCCAGGTGGCCAAGAAGGCCAATGGCATCCTGGCCTGTATCAGAAACGGTGTGACCAGCAGGAGTAGGGAGGTGATCGTGCCCCTGTACTCGGCATTCGTGAGACCACACCTTGAGTCCTGTGTCCAGTTCTGGGCACCACAGGATAAGAAGGACATTGAGGTGCTGGAGTGAGTCCAGAGAAGGGCAACGAGGCTGGTGAGAGGTCTGGAAAACAGGCCTTATGAAAATCGGCTGAGGGAGCTGGGGTTGTTTAGTCTGGAGAAGAGGAGACTGAGAGGAGACCTTATTGTCCTCTACAACTACCTAAAAGGAGGTTGTAGTGAGGCTGGTGTCGGTTCCTTCTCCCGAATTACTAATGATAGGACGAGAGGAAATGACCTGAAGTTACTTGAGGGGAAGTTTAGGTTGGATATTAGGAAGAAGTTCTTTCCTGAGAAGGTGGTTAGGCACTGGAATGGGCTGTCCAGGGAGGTGGTGGAGTCACTGTCCCTGGGGGTGTTCAAAAAACGGGTTGATGAGGCACTTGAGGCCATCGTCTAGTGGTTAGGGAGATGATGGGATAAAGGTTGGACTTCATGATCCTGGAGGTCCCTTCCAACCATAATTATTCTATGTTTCTATGATTCTAATTATGAAGACAATGTTTACTGTGTGGTGGATGAAAAGCTGGACATGAGCCAGCAGTGTGTGACTGCAGCCTTGAAAGGCCAGCTGTATCCTGGGCTACATCAAAAGAAATCTAGCTAACAGGCCAAAGGAGGTGATTCTCTCCCTCTGCTCCATTCTTATGAGACCCCACCTGGACTTCTGTGTTCAGCTCTGGAGTCGTCAGTACAAGAAAAACATGGACCTGTTTGAACAGGTCCAGAGGAGGCCCACAAAAACAATCAGAAGGATGGAACAATGGTCCTATGAAGACAGGCTGGAAGAGTTGGAGTTATTCAGCTTGGAGAAGGCTCCAAGAAGACCTTATATCAGCTTATCTATAATTAAAGGTGGGTTGTAAGAAAGAAGAGTTTTTAGCAGGGCCTGTTGTAATAGGAGAAGGGGTAATGCTTTTATATTAAAAGAGTGTAGTTTTAGACTACGTATAAGTAAGAAATTTTTTACCATGAACGTGGTGAAACTCTGGCACAGGTTACCCAGAGAGGTGACCCATCCCTGGAAACTTTCAAGGTCAGGTTGGACTGGGCTCTGGGTAACCTGATTTAGTTGAAGATGTCCCTGCTCATTGCAAGGGATTTGGACTAGATGTCTCTTCCAACCCAAACCATTCTATGATTCTACATTCTTCAACTTAAAGAACAGAATACTAAAAGTCAAGTGCAATTCTTTGTGTTGTATAGCAAGCAGTTTAACACTACTTCTCAACAGCAGAGTATATGAAACTTTGCTACCCAGCAAGACAGGTGATAGAGCTCTTTGATTTGGCAACTGCAATAGCTTTACCAGGAAACTTAAAAGTTAAGGACCTGTCCTAGAAAATAGCTTATCAAGAATTTAATCTTCATCTGATTGTTATTTTATACTGGAAATTCACTTGTGTGGGTAACACACGTTATTCTATTTGTTTTCTTTCTTACTGTCAGTTTCTTCTTTCCCTCAATAAAGTATATTTTTTTTGTTCTTTGTCTGTAAATTGAGAGCTATAAAATACTGAGTATCAAGACAGTTGATTTTCCCAAGTTTCCAAGTCGTGTCTCAAGCCAGTATTTATTAGTGACCCTTGAAAATCAACATGTCCTTTGTAAATACCAGTTATGGCTTGGCAGAAGAATTTCACATCTAGAAAACTAGTTCTAGTGGTAGATTTCTGTATTGTGTAAATCTAAAATGAGGTGAAATTAAATCCTGGGAAAAAGCTGAGGTGGTGATAAGGGCATGCTCCAAGCAACTGCTCAGCAGTATGATCACAGATCAGTGCCCTGTGGAGCACTGTGATGTATATTAATAAATAAGTGTAGACATAGTCTAAATTCCCAAAAGATGTTGATAAAATCTGGTTCGGATAGCAGAAAAAGCCTTTGGCAATATATGACAAAATATTGCATTGATAGTATAGCAAATGAGTACAGTGTTCCTTATCAGTTCCTGATAATTGTGAGGAAAGATAACATAAAATATGTATACGAAAAATGAAAGGAGAATACAAAATACCGGTCACAAAACTAAAAAGATTAAAAATTTTGTTCTTTCTATCAAATGAAGTCACAGACTTACACTTAAAGAAATAGTCACAAAAGCTTCTATTTCTGCAATATTTTCTAAGCCTATTCAATATAGTGAAAAAGGTCAATAGCAGCTATTTTGACAGGTTTGTTGTCAAGTGATGTGAACACTGGGAATCAGATATCCTACTAAAAAGTGACTCCAGCAACAGTTTCTCCTAGTGAAACCACCGTAAGCTATTTTTTTACTCATTTGAACACACAGTATGTCAAAGGTCAGAACTCTTCTATTTATTTACTTTTGTTCACACAGGCAGACAAATAGCTAGACAGAAGCATGTGCACACAGATGTGTACACATTCATATACACACATAGGATATACACTTACATATCAAGTGTTCTTTTTCACTGAAACCAAGCTGAGAGACCATACCAATCGTTACTGTCCATAAAGGTAACAAAAGTAGTATCACGACAAGGTCATGAAATACCTACACAAGCGCTTTGTTAAGATAAACAAAAATTCTGTTTGTATATGAGAACAGATCTCTGATCTGTGTATATCTCCAAGTTGCATTCCAGCTTCATACCAGGAATAGATCTGTCACATAGCAGTTCCTTCCCATTTTCTCTTGTTACTTGTCTTCTATAGAGGAAAAATACAACATGAAAGTTTAAAAATTAGAGTACTATGCTACAAATCTGCAACACGAGCAGTACACCAGTCCAAGAAGTATACCTAAAGGCAGATGCATTTAGAAACCAGTATGTTAAAAAATGTAGGTTTTGATTTGAAGGGTTCTTCCAATAAATGAACTGATATAGGTTTGCAGCATTTAATACAGCAAGTCTTTCTCTTTTTTTGGTGATTATTTTCATAAAATTTGCAGTAACTTGTCTATTATGAGGATTTTTTCTTTTATATGTCTTGTTTTCAGTTCAAACTTATGAATACATTTGAGTGTGTTATTTAAAAACCAAGGCATGTTTTGCTTTGCAAACACAGTTTTGTGATGCGTAAGCTTGCTGAAAAACAATGATTAAAAATACTGACCTAAAAAAAATAATTAATCCAGGAATCCAAAAACATGTACAATAACTTCAGAAAACAGGGCTGAACAAAATCTAGTACCTGTAATTTCTAGGGAAAGCTTCTGACATAGCCTCAAACACTAGTCACACAAAAGTGTTTGTGAGACTGACTAATATGGCACTATCAAAATGCATTATTCAAGACACCAGAGACAGATGAAAGTAGAATGCTATCACACTGCAGCATCTTGTTGTTATTAAAGTCTGTCCTTGGAATCTTGCCGAGTAGTGTATCTTTTAACAGATTTCATAAATGCTACTCTATTAAAAAATGTTCATAGAATTTTTCAAGACGGTATCATTTTAGTCTATGTTGCTTGGGTTTTCTGTGGGTTTTTTTTCATCCTTTTTGTTAAGTATTAATCAATCTTAAGGTTCAATGCAATTTTATAGTAGCAAACAGTCTAAAAATGTTCACATATATTTACATTAAACCTTAAATTACATTTAGCCTCCATTCATACACTAAGAAAATTTGGTTTATTTACTTTTTTACATGTCTCCAGACTTTTTTGTCATGGTTAACAACAGCTGTGTTACAGCTGTGCATTTATTTGTCACAAGTATTGTTCATGTCTGTTTTAAGCTTGAACTGGAATGATTGTGGATCGCTGGAGTCATGTTTAATAACTGGTTTATGCCTTTTTCTCCCCAATTTACTTTTTATTAAGACATTCTGCATTTTGTCATGGCTGCTCGAGGACCATAATTTGATTTCTATCTTTACTACCATTTCTGTTGCTGTTGAAATACCTTTACTTCAGTATCCAATCCAGTCTTGGACTATACTCCCACTTCCAGTTTTTTCTTATTTGTACTCAACTTCATATTTCTCTCCTGAATTCCAGGTACACTACTTTCTGTCTTCTGTCAAGCCCTCAGTACAGTATATGACACTACACTTTCCCCAGTGTCCTGTTTCCCTTTTTCTGTCTCAATAGCGACATCAAGAAGCCTGATATGGCATTTTCCTTCTATGTAGTCATCAGTCTTTTTCACAGTTATGTCCTTGATTTCCTCTCTGTGCTTCCCCAAACTCGCCTTAGACATTTTCCCAAATACTTTTTTCTTCACTCTGCATGTCTCTGGTGAGCCGTACAGGCTCTGCAATTATAAACTCTGTGCTCAGTAACAACTTAGCTGATAAATATTTATACATGTTTAAAGCAGCTAGTTTAAAATTTGTAGGTTATATACTTAAAAACCATCTTTCTGTCTTTACATGCACACTAAATCCATCCCTCTTGACTTTCAAATTCCTAATATAAGCAGTATCAGCTGAAACTTACAGAAATACTTCCTGAACTAAAAGGAAAAATTTTAAAAGTCTGTTTTACTTAATGTTATAGTCAAATTTTAATTTAGCACTTTTTTGTATCTCTCTCTTACTTAAAATGCATTCTAAGGTTTCTTTCTTTTTCGAGATCATGGAAAGCTGTGCTAGGTTAAAAGAAAATCTTTCTTTGAAACCATACAAGTCTGATATCTAATAATATGCAACACTGAACTCAAAGGAAAATCTAAACCATCAGCAAACAAATGAAATCTGCAGTGAAGGGTCTTATAGACAATTTCAAGACCTGTTTCTTCACAAAGGAGTTCAAAGGACAAGGACTTCTGATAGGAAGCTTTTGCAGCGTTGCCTGTAGATTGATTTCTGTCACAGTAAAATAATAGGATAAATGCATATGAGAATGGTGAAGGTATTCAGGAAGCACCTGAAAGTGAGTTATTGTTATTGTTACAGAAAATGTCTACACATCACACTGAATCACTCTAATGTAGTCATTTAAATATGGAAATAATATTTGATAGAAACATTAAAACCTGTCCAATTTGCAAATTCTACCTCCAGCTAAAATAAAATATATTAGCTTATACACCTATTACATGGAATAAACTTAAACATATTTTGCAAACCACTAAAACTGCTACACTCAGTACAATCAACTGTACAGTTTTAGTGCTTCTGTGTAGTCAGGGATGATATCAGGCTTATTCTACCATTCACAAATACAACTAAAAAGGTCGAAAACAGTCCTCTTTAAATTTTGTAATTTGGTAACCTGTAAAATTTGTTATGTTTTAAATATCATATGATTTTTCTTAACATGTTAGATATTTTTGGAGTTATAGAGATCTATAAAGTATTTTCAATTTTTAAATAACATAACAACAAATAAAATAACAGGAAAGGATGATCTAAGGAAGCAAAAATAAAAGGAAGAAGGGGGAAAAATGAAAGAAAAATAAAGGAAAAAGAAAAATTACTCAATAAATATGTAACTAGTAGTCTAAAGTAGCTTATGAATAAATGAAAGATAAAAACCAATAAAAAGGACACAGAAAAGGAATACACCTACGAGGAAAAAAAATGGTGCTTAATAGTCTTTATGACTTGATTATATCTGTATGGAGACAACAGCTGAAAAAAATCTGTGACTGACTTCCCTGTCCCAGAAATCTCAGAAGAGCAGTTCATTTTTCTCTCCTTTATCCTTGACTTCCAGAATAGTTATTTGTGTTTCTGTATTGATTCAATTGTATTAAACTGCTTGTGTCTGTTCCTTTTTACTTGTGAGGGACTAAGCGAGAAGTTAGCATTCTCAAACTTGTGGACCAATGTCCTTTTTATCCCAACAGAGCAAAGAAGAAATTCTGACAATCTGACATATATCATGAAGTGTTACTAAATAGAATCAGATTAATTTAGTTGTCTGTAGCATATATTTAGGAATCTCTATAGTAGATATCACAAAGTAGAACAAGAATATTAACAAAGGCAAATAACAGCAGATGCTCGAGAATATAGTGAATAGAATCAGTTATCCAGTTATTATTTCATCATAATGTTAATTATGTGCTTATGAAGGAATACATAAGTCTTTTCATTTAACTTTAGGGTAATTTTTAAAAATATCCTTTATTTGTATTGTGCATCCTTGAATAAAGTGAATTAATACTTCACATCTGTTTCTACAATACACAGTTTGCAAACATATGTATCTTTCTCTTACACGTGCTCCAAGCAAGAAATCAGAAGACAGAAAATAACTAGTGTCTGAAATTATACACTTAAAAATTATTAACTTAAATATTAACTAAAACTTACTGAAAGTAAAAGCTAAAATGAACCTGCAAATTACCTCTGATGACAGAAAACAGCCATAAACGATTTTGCATCTAATATGTATTCATCTACCCACCCGGTTTATAGAGAAGTTCCATATTATCACTGGTGACCTATACACACAATAAGTTTGGTCTTTGAAAAAACACTGAAACTGCACAGAGGAGAATGCAAGTTGGACAATCTGCATCTGTAACAATTGTTGTCAAATTTCAGCTATTAAAGTTTTCTGGTTTTGTCTTTGACGATAAAATACCTGTGTTGAGTAGATGGTAGACTTTGCTCCATTTCTGTGTTTCACTTCATTCTGTGGTTGCTGAAAGGCAGACATGATTTCTAAAAAGATATTTTAGGACCTGTATACACAGGAAGTTGTATTATTCTTCTGTGCAAATCTGTACACTAGTTTCAGTACAGTCAGGCTGTATCTACCAAAAATGCTTTTGTTTGGGTTTCCATTTTATTACCACAGGTGAACATCAAGTGTTTATTCATCCACACTTACCCTACCATCTACCTCCCACTTGGCTGTGCCTACTGAGAAAAAGAGCCCTTCTGCAGGTGGGGAGAATTCTTCTAGGAGCATGACTGCTGGGAACAATAGAAAGATGTAAGATTATACACAGTGGTAATGCTAGTTCACTTGGGAAAATGAGCTATGCAGAGAAAAATAAATAAAATAAGTATAGTCACCTACTGACATCAGGATCACAATGTGATGACCTCATCTGTCCTGAAAGAACAACACTATTAGTAGCCATGGTGACTAATCCAGTGTTACTCCCACTATGTATAAACACAGACCGCTCTAAGAACCAACTCTCCAATGATAACTGACCACACGTATGATAAAAATATGTCATAGACTGCCCTTTAGTTATCTCTAAGTTTCTGTTTCTTTTTATGTCTCTGATTTGTAACAAAGACTATTTTTAAGATAGTGATTTTAAAATAAAGGGTAGTGACCTTAAAATTCTGGGCTCAATAACTTCTAAATTGTCAGCAATTGCAAATTTGGCTGCCACTTAATCAGAACAGCTCTGCAAGAGGTCCCATTTCATGTGGTGCTTTTCTTTTGATATTTTGCTTGTGAAATTTTTCTGTGTGAGATCTATTTACAGAAGTTAGGTCAGATATCCGTCTCAAATAAAAACAACCTGTTGTATCAAGCTGATTTCAAATCAGTAACAGTTGAAAAATTTAAGCTCATAAATTTTTCAAATACAGCTTTGATAACAGAAAGAAAAAAAATCAGTCATTTAGTAGCACAGTAATAGAGCTGGCTGATTATTGAAAAATAAAGTCTTACTGTTTATTTGAATAAAGACAAAATTTCACTGGAAATATTAAAAGGCTCTGACTGCATTTTTCCTAAGACTGAATGAAGAAAGATTTGTTTCCTGAAATAGTTACAAAAAGAAAACAATTCCAAATGCTTACAAAAATTTGCATTCATTCTAAAAGCAGTTCTATGGCCATGGATACTGTGTCTTTGCCTGTGAGAACACTCTTATTCACTTGAAAAAAAAAAAAAAAAGCACATTTTAGGGAACTACTGGCAACCTGCAAGTGCCAAATAGGGTTTTGGGGGCTTTTTATTTTAAGTAATGACCTGTCCATAGGTTACAAATGCTTGATAAAACATTCCTCAAGTAATTTTGAAAAAGTTTTAAAATCTAATATTGATAATTAGAAAGCTGATGAAAAGCTAGATTTGTTGAAAATATATTTTGTTTCGATTGGAAGAGACCTTAAAGGTCTTCTAAATCCAAACCACTTACAATGAGCAGGGACATCTTCAATTAAATCAGGTTGCTCAGAGCCCTGTCCAACCTGACCTTGAAAGTTTCCAGGGATGGGTCATCTACCACCTCTCTGGGCAACGTATTCCAGTGTTTTACTATCCTCATTTTAAATGATTCATTCCTTCCATATAGTGTAAATCTACTCTCTTTTAGTTTAAAACCATTACCCCTTGTCCTGTTGTAACAGACCCTGCTGTTTGTTCCCATCTTTCTGAAAAACCTCCTTTAAGTATTGAAATGCTGATGTAAGGTCTCCTTGGAGCCTCCTCTTCTCCAGGCTGAACAACTCTCTCAGCCTTTTCACATAGGAGAGGTGTTCCATCCCTCTGATCATTTTTGTAGCCCTCCTCTGGACCCGCTCCAGAAGGTCCATGTCTTTCTTGCCCTGAGGACTCCAGAGCTGAACACAGTAGTCCAGGTAGGGTCTCATGAGAGTGGGGTAGTGAGGGAGAATCACCTCCTTTGACCTGCTGGCCAGACTTCTTTTGATGTAGCCCAGGATACAGTTGGCTTTTTAGGCCGTGAGGGCACATTGTCAGCTCATGTCCAGCTTTTCATCCACCACCAATACTCCCATATTCTTCTCCACAGGGCTGCTCTCAATCCCTTCATTCTCCAGCCTCTGCTGATACTGGGGGTCACCCTGACCCAGGTGCAGAATCTTGCACTTAGCAATGTTGAACCTCATGACATTCACATGTGCTCATTCTCAAGCTTGTCCAGTTCCCTCTGAGTGGCATTCCATCCCTCAGGCATGTCAACTGGACCACTCAGCTTGGTACTTACGTATGTTCATATTCCTCAGGTGGATTCAAATCTGGTCTTTGCTCACCCAGACCCTGCCTTGAGGTCCATCCACTTGACAGGTGTGGGAAGAGAGGTTGCCAGTGAAGACTTGGACAAAAAGTTCTTGAGTACCTCAGCCTTCTCCTCTCCTTTGTTACCAGTTTGCCAGTTGTATTCGTCAGGGCTTTCTCTGCCCTTCCTTTTCTGGTTGACATACCTATAGAAGTCTTTCTTATTATTCTTTGTGTCTCTTGCCAAGCTCAACTCCAGTCATACCTTGGCCTTCATGACTGCACCCCTACATAATTGGCAGTGTCCCTGTACTCTTCCAAGGATACCTTTCCCTGCTTCCACTGCCTGGCCATTTCCTTCTTGACCTTTAGTTTGACCAGCAGGTCTTGACTCGGCTATGCTGGTCTCTTGCCTTCCTTAAAGTGTCCTTAAAGATCTACAGGCTCTGTTCTGATCTCTTGATCCTGAGGTCTATTTCTCGGGGGGTTCTATTGACTAACTGCTTGAACATCCGGATCTGAGATTCTTATTTAGGGGGCTAATCCAGGGCACTTGCTAGCTGTGGAAATCAAGACAATATTTATTCACTGAGAAAATGGAGGGATGAAATGTGTGTTATGATGAAAGGGCTAAATCAGAGGTAAGGAGTACCAAATATAGAACAGAGGCCTATGACTGTTATCTGGATGTCCTTATTCTGTTGATTATCTCCCAGAGTACTCATCAAATACACATTCATAACTATATGGAAAAGTTTTGTAATGGTGATATCAGATAATTCTTTACATTTATCTCTGAGGGTGGGATTAATATGCTCTAACCTGAGTGTCTGCATATTAGATGACAAAACCTGAGCAGATCACCATAGGCTTGTCTTACTTTCAACATAGAGAAACAAGCAACTCCCCGAGATGATTGATCTTATTTTGTGAGAAGGTGGCATAAATCAGATGAACCATTCTCTGGTAGTGTCTGGTTTTTGCCTTTGACTGTAAAATCTGTCTAGCATGTTTAATCAGATTTAGACATCTACATTTTTTACATCTGAGTTGAATCTTACACTTAATTGCTTGAGATAGATATGCTCAGGACTGAGTTACCTGATGCAGTATTGTGCTTCACTGATTTTCTACACTTCCAAATATTCTTATGCTAATTTTAATATAAAAACTCAGGATAAGATTCACCTCACCTATTGCTGTCTGTCTGCCTCTTTCTCTAGAGGAAGATTAATATATGTGAGCTAATAATCTTAATTTGTATTTTATAATGGGCATCTAATTAGTGCAGTTAACAGTTTGATATCTGTACAAGCTTGTTGTGGTTTATTACCTAGAAGTATTTATTTCCAAATCATGTAGGGAATTTCTCTCGTAACTACCTAATCTGCAGATGTCTGTCCTTAAGATTTCTAAAATTAGACAGTTGATCCTTAGTGTTCCACTCTCAAAACCAAGAAATTTTCAGCATGTGTAATTGAAAGAAAATTGCAAATTAGTCAGAGGAAGATGCTATTCTCATTTAACTTCAGCCATATAAAAATTAGGCGTCTAGTATAACCCATTCAGCAAAATCCCCTCTATTGTCATAGAGAGAAAATAGGGATTTACAAATTGGAAAAAAACCCTTGATAACTACTTTACATTTTTTAGACAGTGAGGAAATCCAAAATGGGTAAAAAATGCTGTACATATACATACTGGTCAATGTTAGTTCTTTTTCTTTCTCTCTCCATCGCCCCACCTCTCCCCTAATTAGCATGCAAAAACATACACTGGAGTTCTGATTTGTGTTCTCTGCTGTCTTGGAAAATGTATTTCATCTACAATGATTGTTTACCTCTTCAAAATAGGAACATGGTTCTTTTCTCTTTAGGAAGCCAAATATAAAAAGTAGTTGTATGTTTATGATGCCATAATTAGTGGAACATGAAAGATATTTGGCTGATAATAGATAACTTGGCTGAAAAATGTCCTCCACCTTGCAACAAGCATCTAGCTGACAGTCACAGAGCAGGAATATGATTATCTGGACTTCCTTCCTGATAAGTAGAAAGAGATAGTCCTCTTCCTATGTTAATCACAGAATGTTAGGGATTGGAAGGGACCTCAAAAGATCATCTAGTCCAATCCCAATGTTGATATATTTAAGACAGAATTGCTTTTTTAAATCTCTTTTTTTCACTTTCAACTAACTACAGAGTGAGTTCATGATGAATAGGATCCAAAATTATGTGTTTTGAATAAGTGACTAGAATTGAGGATGAAACAAGGTCAGAGAGCAAGGTCTAAGGAATGAAATTTCTGCTTGCAAATATGTGACTGCAAAGGAGCAATTATGTTTCTCCAGTAAACATATTTCTCATGGAAGTTTATGACAAGGAGCAATCAAGATGTGATATAGCAAAGAAATTCTCATGCCAAAAGTCAGATGCTTTTATTTATTGGCGACATTTCTGAAAAGAATTAATTATATTTTCATCTTTCTAGCATCAGGACTTTTGAAGAAAATGGTATATGTTAATATATACATATGTGTGTGTGTATACATGTAGATGTATAAATGTGGATACTCATTCTTTTGTGCTGTTTTTTATAATCAAACAGAAAGAAAAGCAGCACATTGTGTAGACAAAGCTAGTTGGTATAAAATAAGCTGTCAGTATGATGCAAGGTCATGATGGATGACTATTTTCCTCAGGACTATCTTCCTTCAGTCTGTTTTAATTATAGCAATATTAATTGTTGCCATTTTTTTCACACCATCTCACACAGCTTTACTACCATGATAGAAGCAGGTGAAAGACCCTGTCTTCTAAATCTGCAAAATAGTTGTACTAGATCAGCAAAAGGTAAAGTCCTTACTCATCAAGTAAGATTCAAATATTCCTTAGCTATGACAAGCATGTAGACTCAGCAAATACACTTCAAAGAAAATGTAGAAGTTAAAAAGGAAAGAGTGAGTATAGATTCATTTACGAATGCCTTTGAAGACAATGCAAAATGTCACACATCGTGAATTCAAACACTTTAAATGGGTTGGTATAATGTTTAGGACCTAAACTAATTCTTTAAAAAACAATGTAGTTTTGGTTTGATTGGTTGGGTTTTTTATGTTTTACTGATTTGGGGATGAGAGTGGCTGAGAATATTTAGTTTTGAATAGATGAAAATGTACATGACAGATCCTTGATTTAGGTTACACAGTTAAGCTAGAAATTTGATAACACAGACACTAGTACATACGTAGTCTGGCATAAACACTGTTGCTGGAGATCTTTCACTTTATACAAATAATTTTAAAAATTGGCTTTAGATGGGGTTGTAATGCAACCATTCCCCTTTTGCTGTCTGTATTAATATTCTGCCCACCAAACCAAACACCCTCTGAATAGAGTGTTGGAGTATTTCTGAAGTAAAATTGGATCAACTGTAAAAGGAGAAAAGAAGTCACTATTCTTTGCAGTGTGATAGTTTATCCAGAATCCCCAAAAGTAGAGATACTGGTTTAAATCCCTTTGGCAGAGAAGGGAATTGAGATTTTCCATAATCTGCTGAGTCCTCAAACCACTGACCTAAGGGACTGGAGACAAGCACTGCTATCATTTATTCTTCTATAAATATTATACAGCTTGGGAAGAAAAGGAATAAATCATCATTTTCTGGGAAGGGACTGAAGAATCACCAAGTCTTCAAATTCTAACTCCAGCATAAGTCTAGTCCTACTATTCCTGGCTAAATGTCAACCCAAGTGGAGTACACGGACTATAACTGCACTACACAAGTTCTCTGAAGACCATTCTTTTTTATTTTATTTTTAAAAAAATAATATTATGTTGCTCTTATGCTCAGTCTAATAATCACTGATCTTCTGATAAGTCTGCTAGTGTGTCTATGTTGATTTGCACATAGCTACTGATAGATTAGCATTTGATCTTGTGGAGTGGGCCATATCCATCAATGAGTATATTTCTTAAAAGTGCCATATGTTTTTCATCAAAATAAGGGTTATTGGAATTTTGAACTAAAGTAATTTCATTCTCTTAAACCCTGTAGTCCAAATCAGGAAGTAACTAAAGTAAGTAAAGTAAATTATCATTAATTCACTTAGAATATTTGAACTAATGATTATTGGCTCAAAATAGATATATTCATTTTATTACTTGGAATAAAAGCATGTTAAAATTAATTTTCATTGTTGTCCTGGTTTGACATGACAATTGTTAAAATTAAAATTAGCTCTACATTGTTAAAGCTCTGATATAAAACAATTATTCATAAATTAATAGTAAATTGTTATGTGATAAACTAACAGAACCCTTTTATACATTAGTGAGAAATTAAAGCATGATAATACAATTTAGATATTTTTTTCTGATTTTTTCTTCATATTATTTACAGTTAATAAAGAAGAAAGGTGTAAGACATTCACTTTCTATTAAGAACTTTGAAACTCTGAAGATGGTTCAAAGTTTCTTAATGTTGAAATTGTGCTTCAGAAGCAAGTGATCTCCTACACAGGTATCCTGTATTGTTCTCAAAGAAAAACATGTACTCAACAACTACAAAAAAATATTATTCATTCCATAGTTAGCTACAACAGTCATGAAGCCCTGTAAATGGAGGCTCTGTAAACTAAAAAGACAAAATTAGTTTTACTTCCTCAATGACAAATGTATTGCACAAAGAAATCTTTCCATCCAAAACGATAATTATAGAATTATCGCCATAGAGAGTTTGTTTCATTTTATTTTTCATAGACAATCAAATGTTTATAGTGTATGAATAAATTAAACAAGCAAAAAGATTTAAAAAAAATAATTAAGAGAACACTTGCAGAATGGCTTGTATCATATCAAACCAAAATCCCAATAGAGATGGTCTAAAGGGTTCGACAAAATAATCTGAGACAGCTGAACACAGAAAAGTCTTGTTGACTTTTGAACAACAACAACTCATAAAATTCAAAAGGCTGATTTTTTTTTTTTAATGGTTCTTACAAAATCATCTTTAAATCCAAAAGAGTCTTTCATATCGTCTGTTTATAGAGCTTGATGAAATAATTGTTATAAACTATTTATGTACTGATGAATATTTAGTTTTATTTTGCACGGGGGAAGGAAAATAATTTATTCCTCCACTGCTACATAAAACAGGGCTGACTTTTGCTAGTTCATTACGAACAAAATGGGACCATGAAAAAAATAGTATGATTATTCTTTGCTTTCAGGGTAACATTTCCTGTACCATACTGTGCTCATTTTTATGGAATTATATTCCTCCCAAGTGTCATTCATATGAATCGACAATTTAAGTTCTTCTCTGATGCCATTTAGCCTTTTTTGAACCTCATACAATTGGCCTCGGCCCATAGATCCAGCCTGTCCAGATCCTTCTGCAGAGCCTTCCTACCCTCAGGAAGATCAACGCTCCTACCCAACTTGGTGTCATCTGCAAACTTACTGAGGGTGCACTCAATCCCCTCATTCAGATCAGTGATAAAGACACTAAACAATACCAGCCCCAGCACTGAGCCCTGGGGAACACCACTCATGACTGGCTGCCAGCTGGATTTTACTCCATTCACCACAACTCTTTGGAACTTGACCAGACTGCCAGTTTTTAACCCAGAGAAGAGTACACCTGTCTAAGCCATGAGCAGCCATCTTATCTAGGAGAATGGTGTGGGTAACAGTGTCGAAGGCTTTACTAAAGTCCAGGTAAATTTCATCCACAGCCTTCCCCTCATCCACTAAGCAGGTCACCTTTTCATAGAAGCAGGTCAGGTTAGTCAAGCAGGACCTGGATTTCATTAACCCATTCTGGCTGGGCCTGATCACCTGGTTGTCCCGTAATTGCCATATGATTGCACTCAAGATGACCTGCTCTGTAATCTTCCCTGGTACCGAGGTCAGACTGACAGCCCTGTAGTTCCCTGGATCCTTCTTCTGGCCCTTCTTGTAAATGGACATTTGTGCTGAGGATAAGCTGTTCGCATTTCTCGTACTGTGTGCTCCAGGTTGTTTCTCTTGTGAAATTCAGTGCCAGTGTTAAGAAACATAGTAGAAATAGAAATGAAATTCCAGCACAAATCCAGGAGAAAGCTAAAACAATCTAACCTGATTATAATGCTTAGATACCCAGCTGCTGAAACACAGACAGATACTGAGTATAAAATATTTTCTTCTCTCTTCAATGTGTGAGAATAATTACTGCTTCAGAATTAAGATAAAAAGAGACTGAAAGCTGAACAGAGAGCTGCCCTTATCATGTAGTCACATACTGCAAGGTAATTACAAATGTTGAGGTCAGAGTTACATTTTAAATCACTTGTTTAACTCAGGGTTGTAAGAAAATACTTCTGACCACAGAGAATCTATGGACCTGAAAACTCTCTTAAAGATATATGCTTACTATCTTTCCTCTAAATGTGAATAGGTGTACTTTTACAATTTTCCACTTTGAACTCAAATGGAATGAGTTCATAGAATCATAGAATCATAGAACGGTTTGGATTGGAAGGTACCATAAAGACCATTTAGTTCCAACCCACTGTCCATGCCACCAGCAAAGATGTTAACTAGCACTGGTCCCAGTACTGACCAGTGGGGGATGCCACTCATCATTGGTCTCCATTTGGACATTGAGCCATTGACTGTAGCTCTTTGATTTGCGAACATCCAGCCAGTTCCGTAACCACTGAGTGGTCCATCCATCAAATCCATGTCTTTCCAATTTTGAGACTAGGATGTCATGCGGGACAGTGTCAAATGCTTTACAAGTCCAGGTCGATGATGTCCATTGTTCTTCCCTTAACCACTGACTCTGTAACCCCATCGTAGAAGGCCACCAAATTTGTCAGGCACAATTTGCCCTTGGTGAAGCCATGCTGTTTGCCACCAACCACTGCCTCATTTTCCATGTGCCTTAAGCAGGGCCTTCAGGAGGATCTTCTTCATGATCTTGTGGGGCACAGAGGTGAGACTGACTGCCCTGTAGTTCCCTGGCTCATCCCTTTTTCCCTTTTTGAAAAAGGGGGGTAAGTTTCCTCTTTTCCAGTCAGTGGGAACTTCACCAGACTGCCATGACTTTTCAAATATGATGAAAAGGGTCTTAGCAACTTCTTCCACCAGTTCCCTCAGGACTCATGGATGGATCTCATCAGGTCCCATGGACTTGTCTACCTTCAGGTTGTTTAGGTGGTCTCAAGCCTGATCTCCTACAGTGGGCAGATTTTCCTTCTCGCAGTCCCTAGCTTTGCCTTCAAAAGATTAGTTGATGAACTGCCTGTCCCTCTTTTAATACTATTGGACCATGAAGTAAGTATGCATCTGAAAATATTTTTTTCGATGCCTCACTGACCAAAATTATATTGCAACCAATCTTAGAAAGTCAACAGCTGTTTTGGAATACAGTGCAGTAGAGACATTTGTTATGTCTCCTATTGCAATCATAATATTGTGGCTACACGGTCCTAAGGGTCAGGTTAGAGGAGACAGCAAGTAAGAGAGTGTAGTATTCCACTTCCAGGGTAAATGGCACAACTAAGCTCCTGTCTCCTGCGTGTGTACAGGAACATATGTGGCATAAGAAAAAGAGGAATTAAAGGACTATGCCTAATCATAGAACCACAACATGACTATGATGAGAGACACATGGTGGGATAGCTTCAACAGTTGAAGTGCTGGACGAATGGATGAACGAGTTCTTGCTCTTCAGAAAACATAACAGAGAGGGGAGATAAAGAAAAGGCTTGCACCCTATGTGAAGGAGTAGTTTGAGTGTATATTTATTTTCCCAAGGGATGGGTGAGAATTTATGGGTCTTGATCAGAGATTAGGTTAGCAGCGGAGAACGCATTATGGCAGACACATTCTGTAAATCACCTTGTTACATTATGTGATAAAAGCTTGGCTGCACAACAAGAATCAAGCTGTGGACCACTTAAGCAGACTGAGGAAGATCTATTGCATCTGAAGAGATGGGTAATGTCTTTATGAAGCTGATCTATACCATCTTTGAAAGGTTTGATAATCAGGGAGTTTTGTCATAACTTGAGGAATGATAATGCTACACCTCCCTTCAAGAAAGAGGATGCATGGAATTAAAAGCACATCAGGCTAACCACTGTCTCCGGGACATAAGGGAGCAAATCCTCCTGAAAGCTGTGTTCAGGCATGTGGAGGACAAGTGGTAGGGAATACTCAGCATTAATTTACCAATGTGTATGGCCAACATGGTTGGCTTCTATGGTTGAATGACTGACTTAGTGAACAACAGGAGAGGAACCATGTTATTTACGTTAACTCTGACAAGGCTGTCAATGTGGTCTTCCATAGTACTCTTTTAGCATAACTGATGAGTTATTGACTAGATGAGCAGATTGAAAAGAACGTTGAGTGCTGACTGGACTGTTGTGCACAAATGTCAGCAGTTCAAATTCCAGCCTGCAGCCATCAACAAAAGGCATTTCTTAAGGGTTGATACTGAAACCAGTATTGCCATTACTGACAAGTATCATAGGATGGAGCACACACTCAGTTTGCAGATGACAAGCTGGAGGACTGGACTATCATGAAAGGATACATCTAAAAGCTGGAGAAATAGGATGACAGAAGCCTCATGGCTTTCAATAAAAGCAGATGCATAAACCCCAAGGCATATACAGGCTGGGTGCCTCATAATTGCCAGGAAGGAGCCTTTCAGAAAAAAGACTTTGGACTCCACACGAACAACAAATTGCATGAAAGTCAACTGTGTGTACTTGTGATGATGAAGTGGCTGCATTTGTAGACTGGGCTGCATTTGTAAGCGTATAGTTAGAAGGCTGGGGGAAGTGATTATTGTCTATTAACATTTATGAAACCACAATCTGGAGTCTTGTGCCCAGTTTTAGGTCCCCAGTACAAGGACAACTGGAGTTACTTCAGCAGAGAGCCATCAAGATTGTCAAGGGGATGATGCACATATGGAGGAATTAAGAGAGCTGGTTTTGCATAGTCTGAAGAAGAAAAGGGTTAGGAGAATTTTACTGCTGTCTTCAGCTACTGAATGGGAGGTCAGAGAGAAGTCAGAGACAAACTCTTCCCAGTGATGCAGAGTGAAAAAGGCAGTAAGTTGAGGCATAGCTTGCTGCAAGGAAAACTCGGATTAAATATAAGGAAAAAGCACCTTCACAACAGCAGTGGTCAAATCCCAAAACAGGCTGCTGAAAGAGCATGTGGAAACCCCAGCCTTTGAGATATTCAAAACTCAACTGCACAAAGCACTGAGCAACCTAATGTAACTTTGGAGTTAGCATTGCTTTAAGCAGGAGATAAAACCAGTTTACCAGCAAACGTCTGTTCCAACCTAAATTACTCTTTCATCCTCTGTTTGTATTAATGCTGGCACATCACAGAAAGAAGAATTTTAATAATCATCCAAAAAGAGCATAAGAATATTTATGACTATGTAGTTTAGTGATTGCATATTAGACAGGGAAAATAGACTGCACTGTTTCAAGAACCCTTTGAATAGTGTTTAGAGCAAGCCCTGTTATGTATTCTAAATTAAACTCACTGAAACTCAGATTATAATTAATCTATCACTATCACTCTGGCCGAAATCTATGGAAATCTTTTCTTCATTGTTCCATTTGAGATACTCAGATATGAACTTATGATTTTAGGTAAAATAATTAAGTAGCTCATCTCTAATTTTGTCATATCTTATGTGAAATAACAATAGAAGTTCTCCAAATTCTTAGCATTAGGAAGCTACCACTGAAAATGAGAACTCTAAGCCCTGTAGTGAACAGAATGGTAGCAGGTACATAAATCCACATTTTCTATATGACACTTGCAGGGACTAAATGCTACGAGAAAGAACACTTCTCTTTTTTTCCTTTCCTAGCCAGTTTTCTTTCACTTGAAGTTTTAGGTGGCCTAAAACATCTGAAGATGCTTGCTCATATGTACACTGAGAAACTCTCTCTAAGGAAGCTAGAACTTTAACATGATATAAGAGTAACTGTGGAGAAACATAAGGGTTAAGATGACTTTATGTCCCACTAATAGGAGCATAGATCTTATTGGACGTGAATATTAATGGTGATTAAGACCTTTTTTAGCTTCTCATAGTGGCCTAAATGTACATGGGTGCGTACATAGGAAACTTGGGTTGTGGTCTACCTGTGTGCTGGACTCTTTTTACCAGTAAACAAGTTAGCTAAATTGTTCCTTGTCAGGCGAATGTATTAGTAAATATATCTCTTCACACAACAACAAATGGTTACTTAAAAGTAGCAATCCTCTGTTGAAAGACATTTTAAAAGTCTGTATGTTTGGCTTAATTGCATCTTTAAAATGACTGAAATAATCTTCCCAAATATCCCTTTCTATTATCCAGGATTATGAATAAACCTTTACACAAATTTACAATGTTTTAAAGCCTTGGTTCTCAGATGGTGTAAATTAGCATATATGCAGTGAAATGTGCAAATTGACACACCTCTGGCTGTTTTAGTAGAGCTATATTGATTTAAGTCAACTTAGAAACTGCCCAATATTCCACCAAAACCTCTTCAATATAGTTTGTTTAAAATACTATATTACTCTCAGGATGGATTAGAGGAATATAAATGTGTTTCCCTATGGACATAAAAATGGTTGACATTTCCTGGTTCAGTAGATTTTTAATAAATTAGCTATTTTCCATACGGCTTTTTAATGCATGATTTCAAAATGCTAAGTATGTTATATTTATGTATATTTACACAATAGACAATAACATCTATGATTTGAAAACAAAATTAGCTTATTTGATTGAAATTAATTAGAAAAGTAATCTGTTTACATTTACTTAGCTCTGTGAAGGTTGTTTTTCTATGAGCATGATTGGATTGTCGCTTCTGCATTTTAAAACAAATTCTGTCTAGATGTCTGGCTTTTTTTGTTTCTAACACTCAAGAGGCTCTTTGACTGTCAGTGTCAGAAAGGTTAATTTATTACACTGTCAGTTATACTGTACTGTACTGGTTCTGCTTTTTTGTTTGTTTGTTTGTTTGTTTGTGTTTTATCTTTTTAGTTTCCCACTTTGCATGTAAAATTTTAACAGGTTGAGCCTGCATCATGTCCATAAGATAAACCAGCATCTCTTGCAATGATACTATAAAACATATGGAGGGATATATAAGTATTTTGAGAGGTCTATATTCACAGAAGAGTACAATGACTTTTATAGCCTGAGTCAAATGTATGTACTATTTAGGGTGGAAAGTGCATGTCTTCTACAATCAGCAGTGCAGAAGGGAAAAATCAAGAAACATAATATAGAGGAAACTTGATTCTTCTGCCATGCTTTAACACTTTACCTACAGAAGACACCAAAAAGAAGGAAACATTTGCCTATAACACTTCTCACCCTGATTGGATTGTATGAAGACTGAAAGCATGACGTATTTGAATATAGTTGTATAAGTAATAGTGTTCTGAAGGAAGTACTTACCTTTAGCTGAAACCTCATTCAAATCATTAAAATACCCCCAAATGTACTTACAATTTAGAAACAGATATCCAGGTACCAGCTCACCTTTCCAATTATATATTTCCTCAAATTTCCCTGCAGATGATCATTAGGAGGACCAGAAGTGTACTTTTCATCATTTCAAGCAATACCAGAGAAATCACATCTTGCTAAGAATATATCCAGATTAAAGACAAAAGAAGTCCTCTTGAATTACATCAGTCAAAGGTAGATCCTAATCTTAGTATCTTTTTATTTTACACTAGAAATTCAGGTTGTATTTAGTATTAATCATGGCTCATGTGAACCATATTTTTGATAACAGCATAGAGAAAGCAACTTTATTTCAGTGTTTATGTCATTTCTCCTTTCAACACTATAATTTCAACAACATCTTTTGAACAGTTTTTTTAAAAAAACACTTCAACAAACAGGAATGAAAATTGTTAAATAAAAGCTTATTTTGCTTTTTAAAGAATGTATTCTATGACGGTCTTCGTTTATTGTGAATAACAGGTTTGGAAAAACACATATGTTGCTTCTTACTTGGAAGGTATTTAGTAGCTGTCAGAAAAGTTTGAGAAACAAGACTCTACCAAAAGACAACTGAAATATTAGTATTTATTTAAAAACACTTTTGAAGAGATTGAGAAACTACAGTAGTCCCTTAAACAAGTTAGGAGCTGTATGGGGGACAAATATATTCTTAGGAGTAGTGAGCAAAATACATGCAGAGAAATAATTTCCAGAATATTTCATATTCACATAATATTTTACATGTATTTTACATCTAATCTAAAACATACCTCATTTTAATAAATTAATGGCCAGTTAGGACAAATATTCAATAATTAAGTTTTCAGTTTCATGATTACATATACTGGGACTGGCTGAGAAATAGTTAACTTTCCCCACAGCAGCCCTCTTAGTCCTCTGCTGTGTATTTGTAGCCAGAACAGTGCTGATAACACATCAATATTTTGGCTACAGCTGAGCAGTCCTTGCACAGCATCAAGGCTCAATCTCCAACCCTCTCTCTTCCCCCAAAGGCCGGTAGGCTGCTGGTGGACAAGATGTTGGGAGGGGACACAGCTGGGACAGCTGACCCAAGCTGACCAAAGTGATATCCCATACTATATGACATCAGCCTCAGCAACAAAATTTAAGAGAAAGGAGGAGGGGAGGGGGCATTCATTACTAAGACATTTGTCTTACGAAGCAACCACTATGCATACAGAGGCCCTACTTCCCAGGAAGTGGCTAGATGTCACCTGCTGTTAGGAAGTAGATAATAAATCATTTTACTTTTCTTTACTTCCATGTGTGACCTTTGCTTTATTTATTAAATAAATTACCTTTATATCAACCTATGAACTTTTTGTCTTATTTTCTTCCCCAGTCACACTAAAAAGAAGGAGTGAGAGAGTTGCATGGGGGCCAGCCAAGGTCAATCCAGCCCATTAAAGCTTTCAGCTTCCAAATAGTTGTGGAGGTTAATATTTTCATGTAAATTATTTTATATATGAGTTTTCTTCTGGAGTTGAAAAGCAAGGAAAAGTAAAAGGTGACCTAAACACCAATCATTCTATTGCATGTAGAAGCAAAATGAGGCAGAAAAATAGTTAGTGGGATTTTTCAATATAGGGATCACAAAAGGGATGCCAAAACTTCTGTTTTCAATTCTAGAAGGATGATTGAATTTTTGTAGACCTGAAATGATATCTCCCTTGCTATAATCTAGTTTCTCTTCTTGCCCGATTAAAATCTGCAAAAAACTTCCAAATTAAAAGAAATACCTAAAACAGTAGTTTAGTCTTCCTTATTCTATGTCTAAAATTGTTTTCTGAACTAGTGTTACTGAATGTCGAATGGAAACACTGCCTGAACTGATGGTTTTCTCTAAAAGATCTTGTTGATCTACTAGAGTTTCTCTGTAGGACTGCCCCACTGCATGTAAAAGTAAACCCATCAAAGCAGATCATGGTTAGCATTAGTAGTAATGTTACTTGATTGTTTGTGAGAATTAATTTGTATAAAAAGAAATATTTTTGCAAACATATATTGGTGAACATACTATGTTAATGACTGAAAGTATTTTGTATGTGCAGTAACTGTAGAGATTTCCATAAATGTCATACTGTTACTAATTATGTGGAGAATAGGAATAAATTTAAATAAAATTTTTAAAATAGTACCTTCCAATTCAGTCTATAATTATACTGAATAGTAAACAAAAATTGATGTATTTAAAATGTTGTAAGAACTACTCTCCACACATCCCAGCGAATCAAATCCTAAATAAGTCTCTTGCCTTCCCATTGTATCTGACAGAATGGAAGTCTTTGCTGTAATGGAAGTTCAAACGCAATTCATGGACAGTCTCTGTTTTGGATAGGTAGACAATATCTAAAGTGGCATGTTTTCAAGCACTTAGTTAAAATTGCTTTATAGTGGAATAAATACTGTAGTTACAAGTGAGCATGCTTGCCTCTTCACTGCCAGTGTGCCTGAGCCTTCTTTGAAAGAGAGAAACACCTGCTTATTTGGGAGTACAGGTTAATGAATAATACAGATTTCAAATTCTGGGTCTGTATTGCCATAGCTAAGCTCAAAGGATTGTTTTTCTCTGATTATTTCTGTGCTTTCTTTCATTTTGTATTCACTCTATCAAATCCCTTCAGCTTTTCATGATTTTCCTCAAGGCTTGTTCTCTTTCAGGGATTTTTAACTTGTGTCAACTGATTCTGAGGTATTTTCAGTTCTTCTGCTTCCAGAACTGCAGGCCTGCACAGGGGTTGTACAAATGCATAACAAAATCATAGAATGGTTTAGATTGGAGGCAACCTTAAAGATCATTTAGTTCCAACCTCCCTGCCGTGGGCAGGGACACCTCCCACTAGACCAGGTTGCTCAAAGCCCCATCCAGCCTGGCCTTGAACACTTCCAGGGAATCCACAACTTCTCTGGGCAGCCTGTTCCAGTGCCTCACCACCCTCACAGTGAAGAATTTCTTCCTAATATCTAATCTAAATCTGCCCTCTTCTAGTTAAAACCATTACTCCTCATCGTATCACTACAAGCCCTTTTAAAAAGTCCTTCTCCGGCTTTCTTGTAGGTCGCCTTCAGGTACTTAAAGCCTGCTTTCAGGTTCCCCCAGAGCCTTCTCATCAACAAGATGTTAAACAGCACTGGTCCCAGTACTGACCTGTTCTCCATCTTCACAGACTTTGCTTCATTGGACAGTTAATTTGGTGACATCTGGCTTTACTTACAGGCATGTGCATTAGTGTGCTTTAGAGTCAACTTCAGTGAAACCCTTTAGGAGTGCACTGCAGCTCTTACCCAAGGCATATGTAATGGATCCTTTTCCATTAAAAGCAGGGAGGGAAGACTGTGTGTGAAAGTTTCTTCATTGACTTGAAGGGGATTGGATGGCCAGCCAAAGTCAATCCACCGCCCTGCAATACAGTTACACCTCAAGAGACCTTTGCTACCTTACACAACCAAAAACTATCAAAAATACATCCCCTACCCACACACAGCCACACACTAATAAAAAAGCAGTAAGGGCTAATTTGCTCATGTTATAAAGTAATCATATTGAAAGGAAATATGCTGTAGCTTTCGCAGAGGTGTTACTTACTGCTCACAGCCTGCCTAGCAAAAGGGGGGAAAGTACATTCAACCTCCGAATTCTTAAAACAAAGGGGGAAAAAAGATATAGGGGTGGGAGAAGCTGAGCCATCAAACTGAGTAAATATCTCACAGTGTGGTCACTTTTTTCAGCCTTGTCCTTTGTTTTCCTTCCACATACATCACATCCATTTATGAGCCCGACTTGTTATGCTATGTTTGATTTAGACTGTACAGGTCAAGGATTCTCTTTGTGATGCATCTGAGTGGTATATGACATGTTTACCAGTGAAAAAGATATATGCCAGTCAGAGAAGAAGAGTTTATCTCAGTAAGCAGAAAAGTAAGTGAAACTCTCTAAAACATCTTTGTAGAAGCTGAGCTCAGGTGCTTCATCAAGCTAAAGGACACTTGCCTTTTGAAAGCAAATATTTGTCTCCAGCCCGTGAAGATTTTACTTTAGCTACTTTGTGCATTTTCGGTTAACACTAATAAAATGCACTTTTTTACCTTACCAAATGAACATAATGAAATTAAATGTTTAAAAGTTTAAATTTTGTTTCTCATTTCCCTCTAACTTTTGCAGATTTCTAAGCATCAAGATTTAAGTGAACTAGAAATAACATAAAGTAAAATACTATAGAATAAAATGGAACTAATATCACTTCCACAAAAATGTAGTTTTTAGTTGCTATGATTTGCAGAATGAGCTCTATCATGGGGGCGGAGGGTACAAGAAAGAACGAAAGCTACAAAGCTGGTATGTAGAAATGTATCTCCAGGGAAAAGGGGAAATGCTTTATTTCCAAGTACATACAAGTCCCCGCTTAATCTGTACAAATTTTGAATAGTCTGTAAAATACATACTTTTTACATGCAAGTTTCATCTACTTTTGGCCAGCTAAGTTTTTGACTTAATTTTTATAAAATTTCTTTTTATTTTAAACAGAGGATTTCTAAAAACTTTTTTTTTTTTCCCTCTCCAAGGACACCTAACTGGAAGGCAAGAAGTGATTTTTCTACACTTTTTAGAGACAGAAAAAAATATCAAACACTTAGGTTTTCATTATTTTTGTTAGTATTTTAAACTAATACCTGTCAGACAAAAAAAATATTATCTTTTTTGATTACAAACAAGTAACAATGACCTTAAATTTATGTCTGGGTTTTCTAGCAGCACATATCAGTCCTAGCACTGTGGAGGTTAAACACCATCTTAGTGCTTTATAAATCTTCAGGGTCATATGACTCTCTTGTTCCAGTTTAACTATATCACTAATGAATGCATAAGTATGACAAAATTTTAGTCTTATTACATTATTTTATATAACAGAGTAAGACTATTCTATTCAGCACTTTGGCTTTTTTATGTTTCAAAGAGTTTTTTTAATTTTCTTTCGCTTTTTGCCACTGAACACGTTCATCAGTATGTACAGTTTTCTTTCCAATTCATTTTTTTAAATCTGACCCGGAAGACACTACAATTTTCAAAGGAGACGAGGAAGCAAAAAGTTTCGTAGACTTGTATCTTTAGTTTATTGATCTTTATTTTAATATTATTTTTTTCCAAACAAGACATCCAATATGCAGGAAGGAGAGAAGAGATAAATGCAGTCTACATGTCACTGATTCTACTGAATTTCAAGAAAAAATGAGGAGGAAAAGAATTTAAAGCCTTTGGCAAAATCAAGAATGTAAAAGGGCTGGAAGTGCCGAGACATTCAATTTCAATGTAAGAAATCTTTTTTTTGTTGGGTTTTTTTTTTTTTTTTTTTTTTGTATTGCGTTTTCCTGCCAGTATAGAGAATTTTTATGATTGAAAGCTTAGGAAGAAATAATTTCCAACCATACAAAGCTTCTGGCGTCCAACTTAGAAAGAGCTTTCTCATGAGAGGTAGAACATGTAGATTAAAATGAACAATCCCACGTTCTGCGGAAGAATGTATGTGCTTTAATTTCTAATGCCTTGAAAGACTGTGTGTCCAGAGTTCAGGAAAGTGTCTATCAAATCTGTTTCATAAAAGGATATCTTTAGCCTCAGTTTTCAAGAGATGTCAGAAATACTTATTTTCAGGGAAAACAATACCTGTAAACTCCAAAATATCAAGGAAGCACCTGCCAGGAGACATACGTAGGACTCCTATACTTGAGAAAAAAGTGAGATTTGAGTAACTGCAACATTGTTAGAAATTCTGACTGTCTTGTTTTAGCTGCCCAGAGGGTGTCTGGGTCTGGGCCTCATGAGTAGAATCATAGGGGATGAATGACACTACTGAGCTGCTTGTGCTGCAGTTCTGTCTGGAGCTGCAGCCAAGAGGCAAGAGGCATGCATGCCTGAACTGCTGGGGACTGCAGCAGCTGTGGCAAGCAAGGGAGATCTACCACACGTCCAAGTGCTTCTACCAGGAAAGCAGGCTGGCTTGCTTCAGGTTACACAGAGCGTGAACTGCTGTAAAAGGGGATGGACAACCCATGGGCACCGAGCTGTGCCACAGATGCACACTGTCTAAGACCTGGGAGGTATAACACCCAGATTTGGAGCAGGGACTGGAGGTCTGGGCACATGAGGGAGCCACAGTCCAGGGGGTCTATGGTTTTGACAGCCATCAGTGAGCAGGCTCTGCCTCCACACAGAATCACAGAATCACACAGAATGTTAGGGATTGGAAGGGACCTCAAAAGATCATCTAGTCCAATCCCCCTGCCAGAGCAGGAACACCTAGGTCAGGTCACACAGGGACATGTCCAGGTGGGTTTTGAATGTCTCCAGAGAAGGAGACTCCACAACCTCTCTGGGCAGCCTGTTCCAGTGTTCTGTTACCCTCACTGTGAAGAAATTCTTCCTCACGTTTATGTGGAACCTCCTATGTTCCAGCTTGCACCCATTGCCCCTTGTCCTATCATTGGATGTCACTGAGAAGAGCCTGGCTCCATCCTCATGACACTCACCCTTTACATATTTATAAACATTAATGAGGTCACCCCTCAGTCTCCTCTTCTCCAAGCTAAAGAGACCCAGCTCCCTCAGCCTTTCCTCATAAGGGAGATGTTCCACTCCATCATCTTTGTGGCTCTACGCTGGACTCTCTCAAGCAGTTCCCTGTCCTTCTTGAACTGGGGGGCCCAGAACTGGACACAATACTCCAGATGTGGCCACACCAAGGTAGAATAGAGGGGGAGGAGAACCTCTCTCAACCTACTAACCACCCCCTTTCTAATACACCCCAGGATGCCATTGGCCTTCTTGGCCACAAGGGCACATTGCTGGCTCATGGTCATCCTGCTGTCCACCAGGACCCCCAGGTCCCTTTCCCCTACACTGCTCTCCAGCAGGTCAGTCCCCAACCTGTACTGGTACATGGGGTTGTTCTTTCCCAGATGCAAAACTCCACACTTGCCCTTGTGGAATTTCATTAAGTTTCTCCCCGCCCAACTCTCCAGCCTATCAAGGTCTCGTTGAATGGCAGCACAACCCTCTGGTGCAAAGTGATCATTCCAGGCCACTGACGAGGCAGTTTAAAGGCGAGGTCTTGGGATCAGGTGTTTCTCATATCACAGAATCACAGAATTGCCTTGGTTGGAAGATACCTCTAAGATCATCAAGTCCAACCATTAACCTAACACTATCAATTCCCCACTAAACCATGTCCCTCAGCACCTCATCTAGATGTTTCTTAAATACCTCCAGGCATGGGGACTCCATCACTGCCCTGGGCAGCCTGTTCCAGTGCCTTACAACCCTTTCAGTGAAAATACTTTTCCTAATATCTAATCTAAACCTCCCCTGGCACAACTTGAGGCCATTACCCCTCATCTTATCACTTGTTACCTGGGAGAAGAGATCGACCCCTGCCTCACTACAACCTCCTTTCAGGTAGTTGTAGAGAGCAATGAGGTCTCCCCTCAGCCTCCTCTTCTCCAGACTAAACAACCCCAGTTTCCTCAGCCACTCCTTATAAGACTTGTGCTCCAGACCCTTCATCAGCTTTGTTGCTTCTCTTTGGACAAGCTCCAGCAGTTCAGTGCCCTTCTTGTAGTGTGGGGCCCAAAACTGAACACAGTACTTGAGGTGCTTCCTCACCAGAGCTGAGTACAGGGAAACTTCCCTAATCCTGCTGGTCACATGGTCCATCACTATGGCTATTTATAAGCTACAAATTCACACTTACAGAGAAAAACTTGTTTCATTACACATGTTCTTAGTTCGGCCTCCAGGTATAGCCTGTAGAACTACAGACCTCCCATTTGTGCCTTAACAAACAGATTTATCTATGTAATGAGATGTTAGACAGAACTTTACGTGTGGGGCTGTTTTAGAATGTGCTAGATTCAGAAATGTTGTGTTTTATCTAAGCTTTTGTTTGGGTGGAAAAAAAAAATTATATCCAAGAGGCCTCTATGGGAGCGGTGTTGGCTGGATAACTGACGGGAGTGGGGGAAGTTACAGGGGAGGGGGAAGTCGTTAACAGCAAAACCTTGGCATGTGAGTAATAGGTTATTTCACCATTCTACTAATACTGTTGATGTTAACAAGAGCAGACCTGTCAACAGTGTAGCTGAACTACTGACATTTGTCATCACTTGTCAGCTCTCAAGATCTCTTTCCGATCAGGGTTATATTTCCCTTGAATGTCAGGTTTCTGAGACGAGCACATTCATGATACTTACAAGGCAAACACAGGAGCACAGTGAAGTGGATTTCCTTGAGTAATTACATCTGTCAGCAGTGGCAGTATTTATGATACATACTCATTAACAAGACACAGAAGGTACCAGGACTCTGCCTATAACTTCTGAATGAGTGACTGCTACTGTCAACTACTGAATGCCCAGAGGAAAGGTGGGGATGGTGGCCTTCAGGGGTCCCAGCAAGACTGGAAACGTACTGCAGGGAAAAAAGCAAAGTTGGTGTTTCCTTGATGCATACCTGCAGAACTGTTAGCCTTGAGCAACACAGTATGACTGACATATGCATGATTGCATTTTGAGTGTTAGTTTGACTTCCATACACAGTCTTTCAAGGACAGAATGGAAACAGTTATTTATAGGTATGGTTGCAATTTCCCTCTGTTCTGTTTTCTGGTTTAACTGAGAGCAAAGGATCTGTAATGCCAGAAGAGCTGGAGTTTGAGGTATGAATTTCAGTATATCTATAATTTCAATTATGGTAAAAGTGGCCTCGCTAGGTGAGTATCTCAAAGATGTAATGAGCCAAAATTTTTAGGGGTTGGGAGTATCTGTTGTAATAGTATTCCACTCAACACTGTGTATCAAACAGCAGAAGGTATTATCCCTTCTACAGTTACAATTTGCCCATCAAAGGTTAATATGAGAGCAATCTCACAGATATCTATCTATAGATGGCATAGATTAATGTAGATGTAGATGTATATGTAGATGCAGTGATAGAGTGGGACATGCATATGAAAAAAAGCCAGAAAGTCATACCAAAGAAGGAAGAATACCTGAGGGGATAAAAAGCCATTTGTTTCCAGATTCATTTTGTCAACCCATTAAGTAGATAGAGATTTCAGGAATGGAGGAATTGAATTAATAAAAATTGTGTCCACTTGTTTGGTTTTGGCATTTTTTGGTTAAGAATTTCTCAAGTGTTTGCAGTATGTGTATGACTTCATAGTCATGGGTTGTCTTTTAAAAAATGAGACTCATGGAGAAGGACATAATTCTTCAACACATTTTCTGAAGTAAGACACATTTTTTCTAGTGTATAACAAGAAAAAAATGTTTCTGGATGCACTGATACAGAAACTTAAGGTTGTGCCTGCAGCAATTATTGTTAGTAAATGAGAATATAAGAACAGATATTGTCCTTAATGCCAGGTTCTAATAATACTAGCTGGATCAGCAGAATAGTAGTATATTGTCATTCACCCTCAGTGTCAAGTTCTCAGATTTTCGGTGAAGGAATTTCTATCAAAAGTTGTAGTATTATCAATATAAATTCTTTAGACTGCTTTCTATAATTTAGTAATGCATGGTCTTGCATTTGAGCAAAATTTATTTTTAATAATGTGGTGTCGGTTGATTCAGAACTGATTCCAAAGGAAATCACAATTTTAAACCTATGAAAGAAGGGTAAATTTACCAAGGTAAAACCCCATGTGAATACATATATTCTGAGATTAAAGTCATATTCTAGGTTTTTTTAATCCAATAGCATATTACAATAATAATCCCATTAGAAGATGTTGGCATTTTAATACATCATGATCATTTAGATTGCAATTAAGATTTTTATTATGTTTTGATCCATAGTTTACTACCAATAATTTAATGAAAGAAAATCAGCTTGAAGAGGAATAGTTTGATGTGTACAGGGAGAAATAGTGAATATATTATGATTGTTTTAAAACAAAAACTGAAAAAAATGGCTAAAATTATCATAATACTATTTATTGTCGTTTTGATTAATTGAAATTAAACTTCCTAAATTGCTTTGTCCATGTACATTATTTTCTGTGTCCACATAAATTTATTTCTTCTTAATATCATTGTATTGTAAATATCTATTGAATTGGGATACAGCTAACACAGTGAAAACAGGGGTCCATTTGAGTTAATGAAGATAAATTTAATGATATGTATATTTGCAGGTCCTCAGTGGGATGGCTTGAAAGCAGGCTGAAACACAGCACACTCTGTGACCTTTGTTCCATCTGTTCACATAGGGGCCTGATGATACCCATAACTCAGAGTTTACATATTGCACCCAAGAAGCCAAAAAAACCTTGTCCATCCTCCGTTAGTAACATGATACTTCTTCAAAGCATGCAAAATACTTGTTGATGTCTTAAAGTTGAGCAGGCAATCTATGACCCATTCCCAGCTCATCCACAGTGCCTGTAAATCTGTTCTTGGTTTTCTAAAAGAAAAAATAAGTGCTAACTTTCTGTTTCAGATGCTGTATAATTTGTCTAACACCTGTACTTGAACATAAAGCACTGCATCCAGTTCTAGGGTCCAGAATACAAGAAAGACACAGGCCTGTTATAGTGGGTCCAGAGGACAGCCATGAAAATGTCCAAAGAGATGGAACACCTCCCCTCTGAAAAAAAGCTGAGAGAGTTGGAGTTGTTCAGTCTTGACAATGGAAGGCTTTGGGCAGACCTGCGGGACGGGACTGGAGAAATCAGGAACGACTCAATGTGAGTTATCCGGAAAGCTCGTTTTATTGCGCAGATACATTTACTTATATATCATTCTTCTGTCAAATCACCACGACTAAGCATATATTATCTTTTTCTTAGGTTTTCATTAGACCACTTCTACATCAATCATTAACTTTTAACCTATGCTTCAGCCTCTAATTATCATATTCTCCGCCTTGCCTGTTAGTTCCCTATCTTATGTAACTTAGTTTCTTGTACTACTCTGCAAGGACAGTACGTCCTTGAGGCCTAATCTTGGCTGCTAGCACCTGCACAGTAGCCTGTTCGTGCACCTGCTCTAACACTACATGTCCGTTATTCACAAGCCAAACTCCCACACAGACCTTATTGCGGCTCTTCAGTACCTAAAGGGAGCTTATAAGAAAGATGGAAATAGGCTTTTTAAGAGGATCCATAGTGAAAGGACAATGTTTTTAAACTGAAAGAGAGTAGATGTAGATAGGATTTAGGGAAGAGATTATTTATGATGAAGGTGGTGAGACACTGGAACAAGTTTCTCTGAGAAGATGTTGATTACCATTATTGGAAGTGTTCAAGGCCAGGTTGGATGAGGCTTTGAGCAATCTGATCTTGTGGAAGATCCCATGGCAGAAGGACTGGACTAGATGATCTTTGAAGGCATCTTCCACCCCAGTTCACTCTGCAATTCTATAATACAACTGTATACAATATTTTGGAGAGCAAGTACATTACATCTGACACAAACAGGCCTGAAGGACACACCCATAATTAAAATGCAGAATAAAAGTAATCTAAATGAGTTGTACCATTGATTTTAACTCAGTATGAATTCATAAACTCTCTTAAAAAGAAAATAATGTATTCTGGCTTATACTTGATGTAATGATTGGCTTCTCTTTCTCAGAAGTAAGGCTTACGTTTTAAAATCTCTTTAGTATTACCTAGAAGTTTTAGCAGTCCAGCATACAACTGTGTTTATATACTGTTTGAAGAAAACAACACTGCTTTTATTTAAGTTTGCACTATATGAATTTGTTTACGGAAATCTGATACAGGTTAGGGAAGTAAACAGATGACAGTGAAACTGATATATTTAGATCAAATAATATATATGAAAAGAGATCTTCTATAGGAAGATTATATAAATATAAATATATAATTTGCTTAAAAAAAATAAGACGTAAAAAAGTTTTTTTTTACACCACCAATATGGAACTATTTGCATTAACATTTTGAAACTATTGTTACAGGATAGTACTCTTAAACCTTTACTACTATTAGAGAGAATTAAAATTATAATTAACACTGAGAGCTCTAACAAGCTTGTCAAGCTTTCAGTTCACAAAATGTGCATTTAGTTCAACATGCCTGTCTCTGTTGAAACAAACTAAGTAAATTAAAATCCCATTTCTAAATGTACCAGTTAGCTGTTGGGTTTTTTGGGGGTTTCTTTTTACACTGTATTTTAACACATTTACTAATTGCTTAAAAGCTCTTTTTGTAAAAGTACCCAAAACAGATTACTGGTCTATCAATCTTCTAATACTATCGTGTACTTTATTTTTTCTCATTTATTTGTTGGGAAAGGAAATACTGAGATGATCGTTCTAGCCATATTTACACCTTTGTAGTTGACTAGATTTATATATTTTTGACTTAATGACAAGAAAGCCTTTCACATTTTGATTTATATTTATGGAGAACACAAAACTGAATCTGTTTGCATTACATATTTGAGACTCTTGCCACACCTAATTTTCACCTTAGAAATAAATCAACAACAGACTGAAAATGTTAAGTACACTGAATATTGGCAGTTCATATCTGGCCTACCTCACGTTAAAACCCACAGGGGAAATAAATGTCTGGGTCTAACAATATTAACAAGCAGTCAGTAGACAGTAAATTTAACTCCCCACTTGAAATATTCCAAGGGAAAATGAGTCAATCATCTTGTTTATTTTTTTTTTTCTTAAAAATGTATGCAAGTTATGACAAAATGGAAGACACATATAATCTTGCTTTTAAGTTCAGATTACAAACCTGAAATAACAACAACAACAGGTATGTCAAGTACTAACACAGCTATTATTTTTCCTTTTAAGTTTATAATTCTTCATTCATTACCTGCCTTTCATTTAACTCTAATCATAAGGCTTTTTTTTTTCTTTATTTATTGCAGTTTAATTTTAACAGTATATTACGATGTTCCTTCACACTTTTACCTGAATCAGCTTTCTAGTTCTCCATCTTTTTCAGTAAAAAATAGCAACATGGTGTACAGTGGAGGACCTGTTTGAATCATTAACAGCAAGGGATCAAGGCAGTGCAAAACCAATAGGGTATGTGAGGTTCAACAAGAAGTGAAATTCTGTGTAAGGACTAAGCAGGTATATGGGCAAACGATCTTTGAACTTTCAGCATTCCTTTAACTGGGAGCTTTTTCCCTAAGTACACATCAGAAATAAGAGACCTTTTGAATGTGATTGTTTGGTGTGATGGTATTTAGTTTCTGCGTAACTGAATACATTTAGTTACTGCATAAGAATGTGAGTCTAAATGCATGATGTTTATAATAAGCAATGATAAATTAGAAATTTCTTGCCATTTCATGCATCTATCCACAGGTAGCAGCTTGCTAATGGATGATATCTTCATGCTTCAATACATATAGCCAAATAGCATTCCTCTATACAGTTTTATAAAGTGTACAACTCCATTTTGACTGTATTAACTGTACTAACTGTATTAACAGAGTGAATTAAAATTAAAAATCCAGTAAAATCTTTTCTGTGTTTTAGGACGACTCTTGTTGAGTTAGACTAGAAGACCTGACAATACTGAGCAGTGGTGTACAGATCAGTATGGCTACATATAGTAACAGCTAAAATATTTTTGTTTCTACTGAATCATCTCCATAGTATTTTCCCCATATACTGGTATGAATTTCTAATTGTGTGGTGTGAAAATATTAGTAAACACAAAACGAGAGCAGAATTATCTATAGATGCTGGAAGTTAAACACAGTAATATAATTTAAATATAACATACAGTAAAGTTGTGTTGTAAAGTAATGGAAAAAGCCCCTCAATATATTGCTAAAGATAGCTGAATTTAGACACAAATATATAAATGGTGGAACTGTATTCTTGATATTATTCATTAACGTTCTTTTATTTTTTTTCCTGCTGAATTTTAATTCAATACCATGAGAACAGTGCCCTATCCATCATAGTATATTTCTATTACTGCATTACACTGATCTGATCACAGAGAAAAAACTCTATATTCAGAATAAATTGTATATTAAATATTTAACATGGATTCACAATAAAATATGCATATATACTTTCTTTTATCAACATGAAAAATATCCTTTACCAGTGTAACCTTATACCAGAAAAGCATATTACCTCATATAAGCAGAAGCTTCAACTGAAATATTCAGTGTCTCATCATAGTGAACTAACATTTTGTCTTGTTATATTTGACAATAAACCGTTACTGATTGTTGAAATAGCCTACTGTAGCTCTTCCCTTCAAAATATTCCCATCACATGTTGTACTGTCAAAGTGATTTAGGCCACTGATTCTGAAAATGGTTAAAATTATTTCCTTTTGCTACATAAGTATTTGCATGATAAAAGAAATCATGTATCGTGTGTCTCAGTAAGGATGCTTACTATACTTATCACAGCTTCTTAAAACAATTGAAAAACCTCACATGTATGCAAATAAATTTATCTGGAAATCTCTCCTAAGAGAAATTAAAAGAAACAAGTTTTATAATCAAAGTATCTTGATCTGTGAAGGATGACTGATAGGGATTTATGTTGTTATATAGGTTTATTTTCCTGAAAGAGTAACATTAGTGAGTTAAATGTTATTGACTCCCAGATAGTCATGTTATAAACACAATACTATTGCAGAGGACTGGAAAGAAAAAGAGTTGCAGAAGTTTTAAATTCTAAAAAGTTTTATTGTTCAGATAAATAGGAAATTCCAAATTTCTGAAGATTTTATTCATGTCACTGGATTGATTATTTTTTTCTGAAATAGTTGGCTACTGGAAAAAAATGAATTAGCTCAGAAAATATTTAAAGCTTATAGTTTATGCTTTTTAACATTTATTTTTTTATATCCATTGTAGTAATGAGAGGTCTGTGATGTACTCTACCATTTCAGCACTAAGTGAGAAGTGGGTATCAAATTATCAAAGCCAGCATTATATTATTAAGGAATCAGGAAAATGAAAATATAAACTTCTTAATTTTCATTTCTCTGAGACATCATAGTACTATTTTCAAAATAACTTTTTTAAACAACCTTTTTTAATCTGACCTAATGTGGCAAGTGCATGAAAAACTCGTAAGCGTGGGGTTTAGTCTGTAATATACAAATTTACACATTATATAGTAAGTAGGTGTGCTGGAAAATATGAATAGATAGTAATAGTGGTGCATATGGCATATACTATTTAGCATATTTGCAAGTGTGGAATAACTATCTAGGCACAGTAGTATGATGCTTGAAATAGTGCCTGATTATTAAGGTTTATCTTCCATTTTCAGACCTTGTTTACATTTAGTCATGCTTTTGACAGAACTGAGCTGAAGTTTCGTGTGATAGTCTGCATCACTCTGAATTTTGGGACATTTCTGTATTATATAATCACCTGATTCTGAGAAAATAGCTAGAGATCGTATGTTTTTAACGTTACTTAAATAAACCATTGGCCCTTTCAGCAAAGATACTTCTTCCTCGCATTATTGCACAGGTCTGTCTACATTTTGGCAATTTATAACATTTGCAAATAACTTTATTTTGCTTCTGCTTGTGCACAATCAAATATATCTAGTAAAGCCTCCAGCCAATCTTTTTTTATCTGTGTATGGTCAACCCGACAAGTGCTTCTAATACGTACATACTACTAAACCCACAGAACCAATGGGCTCTCTTACAGCTGGTCCAAGCTGCCAAACTGTATATACATTATCGTAAGAGAACAAATGGCTATGTGTTTTAGCCCATCTATCAATAGGAGGAGCTCTATTCTCTTTGCTCTGGGCATGATTTTTTTTTAAACCCATAATCTCTTTTTTCACCGAACCGTTGGAAGTCAAAGTGCACAGTGGATTATGCCCATATGTCAGATAATCGATTTTCCCATTCACTTCCAGATTCCAGTCCTCCAATCAAATACATCTCATAAACTTTAATTTCTTCCAGGGAGTTAGCTGAGGAGCTACTTTTAAAATAAATCTCGGGTGGGCTTCTGAGGCCAGATCATTCTAGTGATCACCTTTATCAATAATATGGGCAAGGTAAAAGTTTTCTTTCCACTGTCCTTCATATTCCTTCAAATCTTGTCTCAGAAAACCTTTCACCCCAGACTCCCATGCATGATTTCGTGCAATGTGTAAGGGACTGCAATAGATACTGTAAATACCAGAATAACATCACTCTGCTCAGCTTCAAAATCATTTTAGCTACTCTGGGCTAAAAACACATGCCTACACATAATTGTGCCTTCTACTTAATGAGGCCTGGGGCCGTATGTACTTTCCTAGAATTGCAGGATGGTTGAAGTCAGAAGGGTCCTCCAGAGATCATCTAGCCCACCCCTTCTGCTCAAAGGAGGCTCAGCTAAAGCAGGTTGCTCAGGACCACACCCAGTTGGGATTTTAGTGTGTTCAAGGTTGGAGATTCCACAGCTTCTCTTAGCTACCTGTTCCAGTGCTTGACCACTGCTTTGGGTTCACCCCATCTGACAGCTGAGGACAGCTGCTCATATATTTTATTCTTTCTTTAATAGTCTTTCTCCAAGGTGCCACCATCTTGGCTGAGGGACTCAGCTATGCCCTGTGGTGAGTCCATTGGAACCAGCTGGAATAGGCTGTGTCCAGAACAGGGTAGCCCCTGACCTCTTTTCACAGAGGCCACCCCTGTAGCCCACCCAGCCCCCAAAACCTTGAAACCTACACCCAATACAACCACCCTCATAGGAAAAAAGTATTCGCTTATGCATAAAGATTCCCTGTATATCTACTTTGCCCTATGCCTCTCATCCTGCCACATGCTCCATTAAGATGAGTCTGTCTCTTTTTTCTTTATTCCCTCACCATCAGATATTTCTATATACTGAGAAGGTCCTTTCACCCCTCAAGCCTTCAGTATTCCAAACTGAATACTCCCAGATCTCTCAGTTTCTCCTTGTATGACAGATGCTCCAGTCTGTTCATCATCTTGGTGGCCCTTCACTAGACTCTATCTAGTATGTCCAGGTTGCTCTTGTACTGGGGAATCTAGAACTGGACCTAGCACTCCAGATGTGGCCTCACCAGTGCTAAGCAGAGAGGAAGGATCACCTTCCATGACCTGCTGGTGACACTCTTCCTAATGTAGCACAGGAAGCTCTTAGTTTTCTTTGCTGCAAGTGTGCATTACTGCTTCATGTTCAGCTTGGGGTCCATGAGGAACCCAAGAACCTTTACTGCAAAGCTGCTTTCATATCCAAGTTCCCCTAGAACTCACTGTGTGTACTATTAGATACTGGCATTTTTTCACTATTCTTTTCATTGATTTAATTAAAAATCTCTTTACTCAGGTGTAATACCTACTCTAACTAATCCCCATTAAAAAATGTTAAAATGTTCAAATCTTTCTAGTGGCCTTTCTTATAAACTTTGAAGCAAATAATGAATTTGCAAATTTCGTTTGCACCTGTTTTATATTCCTTGAATTCCTACTTTACACTCTGATTACCTCTCATGCCTTTTGATTTTCTGGTAGAATTCTTGCTTCTGACTCTTTCATGAAAAAATTTAAATTACACACCATGAAGGAAAAAGCATTTCACAAACAATTTTTTCTTACACAAGAATATGGTTTGAGACTAATCTATGATAACTACCAGATACAGAAACTTTAATAATATATTGAAAAAGCTTTTGTGTGCTGTCTTGCTTAGAGATTCCAAAAATCATTACGTATATGAAAAAATCATTGCTAAAGGTTTTTATATATGGCCACTGCCTCCAATAGCTCTGGCCCAGAACCCCTTCTGCCTGGTTGCTGGCGCCCAGCCTCATGCCCCAGGGACCCAAGTCTCTGCCCAGATTGAGGATCACAGCTGCTGGTTTCCTGTTCGCAGTTTCAACTAATAGCAAGACTGAATGTCTGGGATGGGAGAGGGGTTAACAGAGAGCATCTGCTGTCTTTTTAGTGGCTGGCCCAGCCTCAGACCATGACACCAAGAGACACATGTGCACACACAAACAATAAAGTATTAAAACATGTTCCACATGTTAAAACATCTACCTGTGTTTACAGCCTTAAGTATTTTATTTGAATCTAAATACAATTTTCATAATTACACTGGCAAAGGGGCAGAGGGATATTGGGTGACCTGAAATTCAAAAACCCTGCGAAGTTTCAAAACTACTTAAACTGAGATTTTCTTGTATGGATTGAATACCTGCACTATGTTTTTACAAGAGAGAACAGACCAGGAAAACAGGGCTAGTGAGAAAAGGAGAACCTTCAACAAATGAGGATAGAAGTAAACCTGTAACAATTGCTTCCCCTGCATTGGTGATCTTTCCTATTCCAGCCTTGTTAGAAAAATTAGGATACGACAATTCTGATAATCCTACTGTTATGACAGAAAATCTAGTTGAGGTGGGGATTTTTGGTTTGGTTTGATTTGGTTTGTTTTTTCTGGCTGCTAGCGGGAGAGACCAGGATTTGTTAGGATGCATATCAGAGCACAGAACATGATGAATGTAAAGAACCAAAAAACTGAGAGTAAGGAAGCTGCTTTAAGAATGCCGCAGGCAAACTGTTCTAGCTTTCTGTTTGGAAGAATAAAGAAACATGGGTAGGAAAACACATATTCTCTCCCAGCTTTACAGGTTTTTGTACAGACTTTGATCCTAAAAGCTTAACAAGGCAAGATGCTGGGACAAACTTATAAATAAAAGCTCTAGTATTTTTAATCACAACTAGAAATGGAAGAGATCTTTCTGAAAAGAGAAATTCCTCTAAAGAATATACTTATTGATTCAGGCAAAATGCAGTAAAATGCATTTGGGACAATGTGATTTAAAGGTTGAGATATTTCATTTTGTTGGAAACAGAGTCTAATATATTCTTAAATATGGGAGAAGAAGGGGACAAAGATGCATGATAAATAATTTAAAATCAAAATGATATGTTTATTTTAAATTTCTGTTCTCTGTCTAACATCTAGTTTCGTAAGTTGAAGACAAAACAGAATACAGTAGACTGACTGGAAAAAATATGTATTTTGTACTTTTAAAATATTTATCTTTCATGTTGTTTAACAATTGAAAGTAAAATTTACTTACGCAAATTCACTTCCAGTTAGAATATACTATCAATACTGTTATAGAAGAGAGTTTTCTTGCATAGGCTCACAAAATAAAATATTTATTATGACATTTGGTAGTTTACCTCATAAGCAAAAGGTTATTTTTCTGCCATCTGCCTCTGCCAGAGATGTAAATTGCTTCCTGACCTTACAAGCTCCTTTTCAAAACACAAAAACATATTCAGAGGAATGATTCTTTAAATATTGCTCATAAACTGCCTTTGATTTAATTTGCTAAATGCATGGAATTAGTCCATCTTGGTTAACCTTGCCCCATTCCTAACTTAGCATTTTGGACACTAAAGTAAAATTTTGAGACTTTTGGTTTTGTTTGTAATTTTAAAAAAAATTATTATTTACAAGGGTTTTGTAGTTGGTCTTCAGTTGCCATTGCTGCCATTAGAAGCTATAAGCTTTTAAATAAAATACAGTTTTAGTCCATACTTAAGAGGAGTAATAACTGCTTTAATATTGTAGCTTAAATTTGTTTTGGGTATGTTGGAGCTAATAGAGCTGGAAATCCATGTTTTACAGCTGGAAACTCCAACTGTCAAGAGCACATTTCCATTTCTTCTCACTGTCATATTTAACACTGTGGAGTAAGATTTTTATATGCAAGGGAATATGTTCTAGTTCTTTTCTGAAATTATTTAATGTTGTTTTCCTTCTTTTTTTTTTTTTGTTTTTTATAGGCTTTGTATTTTTTCTATGTAACCATGATTAATGGCTTTGTAAAACCCATCAGCTTTAACAGCTGTTTATTTCTTGCTTCTGGGCAACCCCTATGGGCTGTTTTCACTTGACCAGACTGAACTACTTCTTTTACATTGAGCAAAAATCTGTTGTAGCAGCTAGTATTTGAATGTTAAATATGACGTGGGAAATTGGTCATTCATTCATTCTTTGCAGCTTATGGTATCTGATGAATCATCAGCTCTCAAAAGAGGTCATACATGACATTATCTTAAAACAAATTATATATTCACTTACAGATTGTTTTGCCTGTGTGTAGCTGCAAGAGGTTTTTTTCTCATTTTCTGTTCTCTCCCTGCAAGTTTTATTGAAGTTTTTATGACACCTACATATCAAAAATTTCACTTTTGAAAATAATTATCTCATTGTAGTGCATATTTACTGCATTTATTTAATAAATTAAAGTCCAAACTAGGCACCTGAATTGGAAAACAGTGTTTGATTACACTGTCTTTTGCGTAATATTTATCTTAGTTTTTCACATTTTTTTTTTCTTAACAGACCAGGAGTCAGAACTCAAAAAAAGACCTCTGAAATGACGTTTTTTTTCCAGTAAAACTGTGTTGCAGAGATATTAAACCTCTAAATCTCCAAGGACTCCTCTAGCACATGTATTAACGTGATATCGCTTTATTCCCACAGAATTTATGCAAATAATGTGAAAAATGTGTTTCTAATAAAATTATAAGAGTGAGGTATTGACTGAAGTGATTTGAAGCTATCTGTACATAATGTATATGTCAAATTGGGAGAAAACAAGAGGGCAATGAAGTAATTAACTTCAAAAATATCACAGACTTTTCAACAGTGAAAGCAGAAATCTTTATAATGGCAGTGTAATTTTTCAAAATTGTGCAATTGTTCATAGAATCATAGAATGATAGAATCACCATGCCTGGAAAGGACCTCTAGGATCATCAAGTCCAACCTTTATCCCGTCATCTCCCTGACCACTAGACCATTAGATCATGGCCTCAAGTGCTTTATCCACTCATTTTTTGAACACCTCCAGGGACGGTGATGCCACCACCTCCCTGGGCAGCCTGTTCCAGTGCCTAACCACCCTTTCAGTAAAGAACTTCTTCCTAACATCCAATCTAAACTTTCCCTGATGCAACTTGATGCCATTTCCTCTCATCCTATCATTAGTAATTTGGGAGAAGAGACCAACACCAGCCTCACTACAGCCTCCTTTTAGGTAGTTGTAGAGAGCAATGAGGTCTCCTCTCAGTCTCCTCTTCTCCAGACTAAACAGCCCCAGTTCCTTCAGCCGGTCTCCATAAGGCCTGTTTTCCAGACCTCTCACCAGCCTCGTTGCCCTTCTCGGGACTCGCTCCAGCACCTCAATGTCCTTCTTATCCTGTGGTGCCCAGAACTGGACACAGTACTCAAGGTGTGGTCTCACAAGTGCCGAGTACAGGGGCACGATCACCTCCCTACTGCTGGTCACACCGTTTCTGATACAGGCCAGGATGCCATTGGCCTTCTTGGCCACCTGGGCACACTGCTGGCTCATGTTCAGTCAGCTGTCAACCAACACCCCCAGGTCCTTTTCTGCCAGGCAGCTTTCCAGCCACTCTTCCCCAAGCCTGTAGTGCTGCATGGGGTTGTAGTGGCCGAAATGCATGACCTGGAACTTTCCCTGTTGAACCTCATACAATTGGCCTCAGCCCATCGCTCCAGACTATCCAAATCCCACTGCAGGGCCTCCCTACCCACAAGGAGATCGATGCTGAGTGGAAAGCACATGGGTGGGAACCCATGCTGGTTCAAAAAGACATGAATATATTTCCAAATTCTTTCTATTATAGGATTAGCAACATCTACAAGCAGGTGGGGTTTTTTTTGAAAAGTTTTACTTTGCCTATCTATCTTTTTATTGAGAATTATACTCCTGTAGGTACCTAGCCTCTGTGTCTCTTATAAACACAGGCTTTGTTTACACTGCATTTTGAGAATAGTCTGAAGAATATTGAACATACTAAACACGCTTGTCTTCTGTGTATAAACTAAACCTTTAAGAGGAGGCTCTGGCACAGCCGGTGCATATCCTTCAAAACACACAGGACCCTCTTATGCCATAACATGTTCAACATACAAACTTCCCACCAGGCAAAGAGAGCATAATCCACAGAAATCTTCCATCTGTACGGCTAGAAAATTGGTGAGAGAGCAAATTTAATTTGCAGCTTATCTACAGACTACTCTTTCAGACACAGGCACAACAACCACTGCTAGAGCTTCCAAAATTCACAATATTCAGTTGCCATAGCACAGATATGTATATCTTCAGCATCAAATTATGTCATTGCTGAATATTCAGCTTTGTTTTCCTCACTCTGAACATATGTGAATTAAATGAAATATATTGCACAGGTTTGAGCATAGCAAATAATGGCACTCGAACAGCGAAGTATCAGTAAATTTCAGGATGCACACATCCGAATTTCTTTTCCAACTCTGTACTAACCAACTTTTTGTGTAGGATTAACACAGAAAAGAGAAGTTAGACAGATACATATTCTCTTGCATACTGAAGCCAATAGCCCAAGAAATATCATGTTACCACTGCCAGTAACAAGACAAACTGTAGTCACTCTACAAAGGCTTCAGGACAAGGACTTGTCCGGCTTTTTATATGAACTTGTCTTGGCCTGCCTGGACTTCTGTTTCAGTTTGTGTAGCTGTTATAGTAACTGTCTTATAACATAATCCGTTTTAATATTAGCTTATTTTTTTGCTTTTGTGTGGTGTAAAGCTTATCATACTTTTGATACATTTTGGTAAATAATAAATAGCAATAATAAACAGATATCCTGTGTAGAATGAAGCATGCATTGCAACATACATATATATGTATGTGTGTCTGTGTCTATATATATATATATATACATATAAATTTGGAAATAGATATCTCTGTGATGAAAGTGTTTAGAAGACTTAATTTAGTCCTGTTTTAAAAAACTTTAAAACAACCATTCATTAAGAACACATTTTGTGCTAATGATTAATTCTTAAACTAGCACATTTTGTGCTAATGATTAATTCTTAATCATTATCACTATTTAGCACTGCATATAAGAAACTGTTAGTTCTTAACACTTATATTCTAAATTAGCTGTATGTGTTGCAGCAGAGGTGATGATAAATAGCACAAAAGAAGCGAGCACTGAAGCAGGTGACCTCTTTCTTTCCCAGTTTTCCTTATTTATGCCTGATGTTCTTATGTTCCTCACTCACCCTCCCCTCATCACCTGCTCCTGATGCTGATTAATCTTTTTTTCAGTCTTGTCAGTCATCTTTCTGCTGTGCTCTGCAGGATGCCCTGCCTTTTTGCACTCCCTTGTGCTTATTTTGTTCTTCATTCTTTATCTTGAAAATTGTTGCCTGGGTCACTGTTCACATGTTTTTGAGCGCCCCCTAAGTGCAATTATACAAGTCTTTGACCCGTTGGTGATTATTTTGCCTGCATACTTTTATAAAATGTTTATGTTTTGTTTACCTATGGCATCATAGTGTTACAGAGTTTGTGCTCAGTTACTCTGACAAGTCTAAATGTATGCCTCCATCTGGATTCAATGCAAACTAATACCAATTATATGCTGACTGATATATTTATAACTTAAAGATGTCACAGTCCTCTTCTTCTGCCACATAGGACCTTAGAATAAGAATGCAGGTCAGAGAAGTGCCTTTTATGTGTGAAAACAGCATGATACCAGAGATATCAGGACTATTAATAACCACTAAAGGTTAGGTAATGCTTATTGAATTAATAGAGCCTTAGGAGCTGGGTGTTTCAGCATTTACAAAGAGCAGGTACTCAATATATGTAAAACATACAAAAAAAAAAATCAAATGCATGTGTAAATTTTAAAGAGACTTTTCCTTTAATAGTAATATTTTATCTTATTTGTTTTCTTTTTTCTTGTAAAAATTAGCTCTGGATTAATAATGATTATTTATTAGACTATGTATATTGCAATTAAACAATGTATTTGTGAATTTTCATATAGAGTATCTTTCTTTGTCTCACATAAAATGCATTACCTATGGTGCAAGAAACACCTGGTGGAGACAATCTCAGTGGTAAATTCAAAGTAATAAATTGGTGGAGAATGTAGGAAAAGTAGGTTATAAAAATTCAGATTCAATACCAATGGCATAATACCTTTAGAAACTCTCTTTTTTGTCTTGTCCATTTGCATTATTTTTATCAACACTATTGTTAACTGTTAATAAAAATCTTAGTAGAAAAAAAAATTAAATAAAGCAAACAAAACATCACTATTTCTAGGCAGACAAAACATTTTCTGTATATGCTCAATATTACACCTTAGTTTAATATCAATGGTTACATTATCCATGATAGTCACATGACATAAGAGAAATACAAAAGTCTGAGAATTTCCCAGTGAATCATTTTTGCATTATGGTTTTGTTAAAATCATCTGTGATTTTTCAACACTGAAAATTGGAACACCAGATTTCCTTAGGCTTTTTCTTTGTATTATTACAACATAGAGTAGATGTATATAAAGGCTCTAAGTAGTCTTTCTTGGATTAGTTTGTATGTGCTCTAGGAAAGTATGTAGATGTAGCTATTTAGAAGACAGGAGGATTCATACATTAAAAAATTATCATAGTACAACTGGTTGACAGTCTAATACCTTATTTAAAATACTCAATCAAACTTACTACTGAAAATCAATAGCCTTATTTTCAGAAGATGTGAGTAAGTATTCTGCCAAGTTCTACCTTATACTGCTGTATTCATCTCAGAAAGCAGCAGTTTCCATGCACAGGAGAGTATATTTACACATTCCTATTCCCATAATTTACTTCAAAATATATTTCAGGCTTTCTCCAAAATTGTGCTCATGTGCCAAGTTGATGCATTTAGGGAGAGAAGTGTTTATGACATACTAAATATTTCATAGGATCATATGATCACTGAGTAATTCAAGCATCTTAGGTCTCCAGTTCAACCTGCTCAAAACAGGATCAGCCATAAAATTAAATGAGATAGCTCAGATTTTTTTTCACGTTGGGTCTTGAAAATCACCAAAGATGGAGAATGCACACAATGCCTCTGGCCAACCTGCTCCACTGCTTGAAGTATCTTCTATCTTATAGTTCCATCAAATTATTTAACATTTTTTGTCTTTTCTGAACTTTATGTGACCAAAAAAAAAAAAAAAAAAAAAGCACATTTTAATGCTGCTACTGCAGGAATGTACTCATGTTTTGAATCACTCTCTTTATTCTGTTCTACACTGAGTACATCCAAAGAAAAGAATTCCTTTGAGAGAGAAGAATAATCTGTCCTTGCAAATATTCATGAATAGTATAGCTTTTAGTTTTCACATAAAAGGCTGTGTACACTTTGTAGTATCTAAGTTGAGTACCTGTCTTCCTGGTGTATAAGGAAACAGAAATAATACAGTGTCTTTCTTGGATAATTTTATTGTGTATTTCGTTTTCTGCCTTACATACTGTATTCTTACTTGTGGAAAAATATATTTCTGAAGTTATTTTTACTGAAACTAATTATCTACTCACCAAGATAAAAATTATCAAACTGCCTATGAACTCTTTAATAAAATGGGCAGTAAACAGCTATTGAATCTCTCTTGTACATTACTGCTATGATGAAATAAGAGAAAGATGCCACATGATTTTATTCACTCAAAATATACTCATATAAACCCTCTGGTTTGTGTTAAGTAAAACAGTAATTTTAAAATACTATATTATGAATAGTAGCTGTGCTTTGCTCTGTTGCATTAACATTAAAGGTAAAACACTTGGCTGCAAAGCTCCATTAATGAACATTTTCAATCTGTAGTTTTGACATTAAGGTCTACGGCAGTGCAGAGAACCTTTTACAAGGTTTCTTGAAGTGCTTCCATAAATGCATACCTTCAGTGTCAGATGTGTACTTCCAGTTGTCTTTTTATCATACATATTTTTTCCTTTTAATTTAAAAAGCCTCCTCTGCACTACTGAATTTAAAGATCTTTGCCCAGCATTCCTAACTGTGACACAAGTCACAGTTAATGAATTCATGTGAACAATGTTCCTACAGATATAAGCACAACCTTTATAAATACTGTACCTCTGGGTACAGATTTGAAGAACAACTAAACTAATTAAGTTGAAGATCTATATTGGAATTTCAGATTTCAGCTGCACTGTTAGTTGCTTTCAACTGTAAAGTTAAGGCCTCCTCGTTATCAAAATCTTTGCTATGTTGATACCTTAGCTGGCAAGTAACAGCTTTGTTTGGATTTGAAGGAATCATCTAATCCAGTCCTCCAAATGATGTTCTCTCTTTTGGCATGTTTGCATGTATGGCCCTGTGAACTGAGTTTAGGACCATATAAATACTGTTCTCCGTTAGATAATTATTTCCTTTGTGTTAAGAGATACTAGGAGACATGTGGCCACCTCCAGCAGTTCCAGCCCAAGACTCCTTTTTGCCTGTCTGCTGGAGTCCAGATCAGTCCCCAGGGGACTTGAGGTCTCAGTCCAGGCTGAAGGATGCAGATGCTGCATTCCCATTTACAGTTTCAATGAGCAGCGAAGCTGAGCATGTGTTCCAGACACACAGAGATGACACTGACAAGGCTGGTCACACAGCTGGCCACAGACAAGGCACTGCCTTCAACAGCACCCACAGACATGTGAAGTGCTGGGGTCTGAACCCCAAGCCCTGAATTAAGGTTGACATATGGGTGGGCCCCATGGTCCTTTAAGAGGAGGGGATGAGTTTGCCTTTTGGCTTTCCTCCAAGGTGCAGCCAGCCTTGCAGGGAAAGCCCTTGGGTAAACAAGCCCCAGGTGCCCTGCATTGGGTAAATGAGTGCCAGGTGTCCTGCTTTGGGGGTAAAAGCTGGGACCACTTGCAGGAAGGGTGGAGTGTCTGTCTGTGAGGTTTGTGCACTTTGCAGAGTTTCCTGTTGGGGAAGGACCTCCTGACTCTCCCTGCAACTGGGCCCCAGTCAGGTTTGGCATTTACAAACACAGACTTCGTGGGGAGACAATATGTGGCTACTTCTATCGTATGTGATCACCCTATTGACTTGGTTGTCTCCCATTTTCTCTATGGGATACTTTGTATCTTTGTTTGTTCCATCTATTACAGGTCATGCTATGTCATTCCTGGGGTCCCTGGGGTTGATGTCTATTATTTGTGATCTGACTTGTTTGTACCCCCAGTGATCCCCTATATACTGACTCCTCTATGTGCAATAGAAACTACTTATAGGATTGTTTTTCTGCTGGCTGTGTCCTTTGTACTAGGCCTAGTAATTGGCAAAACAACACGCCATGTTAGACACAAGCCCAGACAGCCACATCCCCTCCTCCTCTTGGTCTGGCAGAGGCAGAAGGTCACTAGTGCAGACACTTTCTAGGTCTACAAGCACATGCACATTTGCTGATCCTTCAAGCACCAGCACGGCTCCTCCTCTGCCCCTCTTACCCACCCCACAGGTCCCGGATTCTCCACCCGGTCCAGTTCAGTGCTCACTGCCAAACACACAGCACTCACACACTCATCCCACATTCATGGGTCCACTCAAATATCAGCATGTACCCTCTGCCCACCTGATACCCCAATCTGGACTCAAATCCCCCTGCTTGCCAACACATCAGGCTTGGAGTTTGCCAATGAGTACACCCCACTCACAGCCAGTTTGGGGAAAATGCAGACACTCGGCTACAGCAGCTGGCACCAGGCACACAGGCTGTGACCTGTGCTCCTGCTCCAGTTTGCCAGCGCTGAGTCCCTCACATGCCTCACTCACCCGGGTCCTTCCAGTTCAGACATGATTTGTCCTCAGTAAATTCATGCTGGTTGCTATCTATCACCTTCTTACTCTTCATGTGTTTGGAAATGGTTTCAAAGTGGACTTTTCTCTATAATTTTCCCAGTGGCTGAAGTCAGGCTGACTGGCCCATACTTCCCTGTATCCTCTTTTGTCTCTCCTTGAAGTCATATTTGACATTTTCTTTTTACCCACTAATTACCATGACTTTTCACAGATCATTGAGAGCAACCTCCCAATTACACAAGCAAAATATTTTAGAATCTCCAAATACATCACATGTGGTCTCATGGACTTGTGCACGCCCAGTTAGTTTAAATGATTCATAAATTGATCATAATGTACAATGGGAAGCGCTTCACTTCTCCAGACTATGCTATTGTGTATATAAACTGGACATGTGTACCAGATCTAAAACTTACCGAAACTGCAGGATTGTTGTGGAGAAATTAAACTGACTGAAATTATATAAGGAAACCTAGGGTATCTAGGCTATTCTGTTTCAGTTTAATAGCCTGGCTGCCTGACAATTAGCAATGCATGATGAGAATTTTGTTGTTCTTTACTTAGGAATCTAAAGTATGGGTCAAATGATATATGGCTACCTGAGACTTTTTCTAACTAGCTACTTGTTATAATATAGTCACTATGATGCAAACAATATTTTGTGGCTTTCTAAAAATGTTCATTTTATGGGGTACTAATGAAAAACGATAGTCTACTTGGTAAAAGTGCTGAGTCAATAGACTTTGAATGTATAGAATACTGCACACTACATAATCTGAAAAATCATGCCATAGGTTTGTTGAATTGGGAAGTTGAAGATAATGCTGTTGGGTCTTCACTTTTCTTAAAATCAGGGTAATGATACCTCTTTCACAGTGATGTAGCCACAATATATGCTGCCTAATTAACAGAGTATTCCCATACTGCTGTAATTAAAGGCAAAGAGGAACCATGTGAAACAATAATTTAGAATTTAGAATAGCTCTAGATTAGCATAAGGTGAATAAAGCCTACAGCCATACAGGGAATATTTGAGAAACAAAATAATTGAGGAGCTGCTTATTAAGGGAACATTGTCCATGTCATGGGTGTAATGGGAAAAGTTAATGCAAGTAAAGATGAATTTATACAGAATTTATACTGAAAGGATAATCAAATTAAGGTTTCTGAAGCAAATTTCTGTCCCTGATCTTTTCATTGCCTGACTTTGAAATCTAACTAGTGATTCTTAAAACAGATGAGAGTGTGTTTGTAAAGGTTTATAGCCACCACCAGTAGACAGTTTTATGGTTTGATTTTGTTCAGGTGTTGTGACCAATGCCATGACCAACAGCAGTTATTAATTTATTAAGAGCTTGACTTACGGAGAGGATTTTACAAACTCGTATTTCCACCTGCCTCTTTCCCCTTCACTTAATTGCGTGAACTTCTAGTAAATATATATGCAAGCTGCTCTCTTCATGTTTTCTAAGCAAAGCAATTTTTTCTAATTTTTTCTAAGCAAAGCAAATCAAGCAAAACATTGATTTGATATTTGTCTAATGTTTACTGAAGTTCTACTGGGAATTCAGCCTGTATAAAGAGAAGACCTCAAGGAAATTGCATTTAACTTGAAGGAGAAAGCTTATAAAAAATCTGCTAATTACATATTTAGTAGGAGTAATTGTTGTCAAGTTGATGATACAAAGTTAAATGTAATTCTTGAAGTTGAAACTGTTCAACTACCATCATTCCTGATTAGAAACATAAACAGATTTTCTTACTTGTTTTAAGTAACTTTAGAGTGCACTTATTTTTGCATACCTTTCAGTTACACCAATACTGAATTTGGTTTTTTTTTTTCCTAAAATCTTTTACTTTATAAAACATGTTTCCTGAGATGGAAGAACAGATTTCTGAAATTGATTTACTAGTTTTTAGGTCCTTACGGTTGCATAGAACTTTCCTTTTGCACTACTTCAGACATAGATTTATGTGTATGGTGACAAGTTGCAGAGGACCCATTTAGCACAGTACAAAGTTTGTAGATTTTGCTTTGATATTTTGTCAATGAACAACACACAAAATTTTAGACCATTTCAGTTTCATACTTAAAACATTAATTCAATTAATTTTTCACTCAATTTAATAATTTCTCTGTCTTTTGAGAAAAGTAGTAAATGCTTCATTCACGCATATTTCTTACATGCTGTGTTACCAGTCACCATGTGTAAAATAGGCAATGAGAAAAATAATTTTGTTGACTACTTTATCATGTAGTGGGAAGCTCAGACTTAATGAGCTTTATTAAACTTCAGTACTGTAAAAATGGCTCTACTTTTGTTAACTGAAGCTGAAATTCCTCCAGTAGTCAGATCCAGAAGTAGGTTTATGTACCTATTAATATACAAACATACTCTCAGAATGTGTGATCTGAGTAGATGTATTTCTAGCTTCTTTAAAAATTAAATTCCATTGTGAAAAAATAACAACATTTAGCTAAACGCAACTAAAATCGTTGTGACATTGAAACTCTATTGATTTAACAGACTAGGAGAAAAACACACAATAAAGTGAGGTAACTTGCCCAAGGTAGCCCAGCAAACAAATAGAAAGTCTTGTCTATGAGTACTAGTCCACTGTTCTGTGCACTAGGAAAAAAATATTCCTCATAAATATATATTCAGTACTTTTCCTTCAATGATCTGTTACAAATATACATTTTTTTTTTTTAAATGTTCCTCTTTTCTTCTTCCCTCACAATGAAAAAATAAATTTCCTTTACCACTGAAATCCATCTTATTTAATTAGCCTAGTATTTCTCAATGGCTTCTCAAATGAGTAAAATTAGCAGCAATAATGAAATAGCTAAATGATATTAAAAGGGAAATGCCTGAGGAATTAAGAACATATGTAAAAGCTACAATGGAAACAGCTGTAATTAAAAACTTGTCATGCCTTCCACTACCATAGCAATGCTGAACTAAGAGGATTTACCTTAGAAAGGCTTTAAGCATTTGAAGATAGGAAAGAAAAAAAAAAAAACAACCAAAAAACCAACCCTTGAAATGTATGATAAAAGGCTAAAAAAATAAAGAACAGATGAGTTATAAAGACAAAAGAGAGGAGAAAGGGTAAGAAATGGAACTCTGTATTAAGAGCATGATGAGATCTCATTTTTGTCTCATTTTCTAATGAGTGAGCAATATAAGGAAAAAACCCAACCAGACGATTTTACATAGGTTAGGGCTTTTTTTTTTATAACGCAACTACTGCTTGACTTTATATCTAAATTTTCACTGTTATTTTTGATTCTTAATTTGAAAAACATGAACAGGAATAGATTTCCCATCTTTCAACTCACAAAATGCACATATCATCAGAATAAACACAGCAATGAAGGGGCATACAGATTCATTTGGCCTTTCCTTCTGATGTGTTTTGCAACACATTCAGAGTACATTATCAGATTTTTTTGGAACGGCACACAAATTATCACTAGCTGCTATGTACAGAAGGGTGGATTGAATGACAGTAAAATAATAACTTGACTGCTTCCATGAAACATGTTTATGAATAGAAATAAAAAAGATACCCCAGAGATATGCAATAAACCAGCAATCAGGTTGCTCAAAGCCCCATCCGACTTGACCTTGAACACTTCCAGTGAAGGGACATCCACAGCTTCTCTGGGCAAGCTGTTCCAGTGTCTCACCATTCTCACAGTCAAGGAATCCTCCTAATGTCTAATCTACCCTCTTTTAGTTTAAAACCATTACACCTCATCCTATCATGACATGCCCTTGTAAAAAGACCCTCTCCAGATTTCTTGTAGGCCCCCTTCAGGTACTAGAAGGTCACTATCAAGTCCTCCCAGAGCCTTCTCTTCTGCAGGCTGAACAGGTCCCTCAGCCTGTCTTCATAGCAGAGGTGCTCCAGCCCTCTGATTATTGTGGTGGCCCTTCTCTCGACTCACTCCAACAAGTCCATGTTCTTCTTATGCTGGGGGCCCCAGAAATGAACACAGTACTCCAGGTGGGGTCTTGTGAGAGCAGAACAGAGGGGTAGAATAACCTCCTCGACTTGGTGGCCATGCTTGTTTTGAGGCAGCCCAGGATACAACTGGCTTTCTGGGCTGCAAGTACACATTGCTGGCTCATGTTAAGTTCTTGTGCTGCTTTGGACTACTGAGTATAAATATCTCCAACTTGATACAGAAGGAGTAGAATATGGGCTTGTATAGCTAAGAAACCAACAGAATGCTAATAGCTCCCTGATGGTTGATGATTTCATAGTGTTTTGGAGAAAGCGTTGCCTGGTTTAGGTAAACTTGAGACTCAAAGGTGTGGAAAACAGACCATAAGCACTGTAACCTGAAATTTTGAACCATTTCCTTTGAAACAGTTGATATAAAGAAAGCCTACGTTGTTCAGTATCTGAGCAACTTTCATTCTTCTAGGGAAATGGAATAGATCACACTGGCATTTTGTCATTGTTACTATGCTATGTTATGAAATTGAAGCTTTTAATAAACATGTTGATTTTCAGACTATAATGAAAAACTATTTCTACTTGCCTTATTCACATAGCTCAGAGACCTGATCACTTTTGAACAAGTTTTATTTATGCTCAGAAATCATTTTATGAGTAGTGACAATTTAAAAAAAAAACAAAAAAGAGCCCTTGTATCAAAAAATTTAGCAGTGACTATAACTGGCAATAGCATTGGTAATAGTAGAATTAATCACTTAATTGGCATCCCTAGAGCAACACTGAGTTGTATTAGTAGTTCTTAGGCAACATTTTCCATCTGAAGTTCTGAGAGTGCTTTATAGTGGAACGTAAATCTCACTGTCTTCTTCAAAAAGAAAAAGAAACACAAACAGAGGCTTTACAGCAAGCTATAGTGGAGCTTTTATGGAGTGGAGTATGTCAACTACTGTTCATGCTCACTTGTCATAGATGATTCAACTCTTGTTTCAGTCACCAACACATTAATTAGATTAAGTTTTCATTAAAAAGAGTAGATCCTGTATAGAAAAAGCATGTTCATATGTGAGATTCAGTTGCCTAAGTTCAGGCATTCAATATTATTTTTGAGATACCTTAGGTTATACAATGCATTCACGTGGATCTGGGAGATACGGAAGAGGACCCAGTTACCTATGATCTTCCAGGGTAGCAGTTAGAGGCCAGATGGAGTAAATTAGGACATCTAAAATGGCCTTAGGAAATTGTGTTTAAGGAACAGACTTCTGCCATGGCTAACTAGATTCAGGAGTATAATGTAGGGCAACTTAATAGCTTACAAGGATCATAGTGGGAGTGCAGACATTTTACTTGCGTATATCTGAAGCTCAGATCTATCCAAATAATAACTTCAGCTTGGTTCCACTTGAAAAATCAGCATTTATCTGACTATCTGCTAAGAAAAATAAAATATTTTCGTATTTTAATTTTACTTCTGTGCAGAGTATTTCCCTCTACTAAGATACTCCATCCTCTGCAAAGGCACTTTAGAGTGTGCAAATGTCCCAAATAATCTCATCCTCCTGAGCTGTGTGGTAAGTGTTTCTTGTAAGTTAACTAATATCTTTAGTTGTTATAATGCTTTCTTGGTTATGCGTATTTCTGGAAAAAAACATTTTGAAATGAAATATTATTAGGCAAAATAGCCCAGCCTTCTAATGAACTTTTTATAATAAATTTAAAATAACTCTGAAAATAGGAATGCAATTTATCCAACTTTATAGATGAGGAATCTAACGCAAAGAGGAGGAAATAATGTGTTCAAACCACACAGGACCTTTTTACACCTGTCAAAGGTTTTGTTTCATTTTTATAAGCAATTTAAACAATCATCCACTGCTGGTTGTTCTCCTTCTCCTTGAACCCTTGGACTAATCACAGAGGCCTGGGAAAACTTGGTGAAGACTGAGACAAAGAAGGCATTGAATACGCACTGTCACTAAATTCACCCACATCATTCTGCAATGATCCTACATTTTCTTTGTTCAGCCTTTTAATATTAACATAGTGGTAAAAGTTATCCTTGTAACACTTGATATCCCTTGCAAGTCTCATCTTCACCTGAGCTTTGGTTTTCCTAGCCTCATTCCTAAGTTCTCAGGCAATGTCTTTAGTTTAAGCAAGAGTGATGTAGAGCAGGGCTCCAAGTCTCTCCAATTTTAAAATTACAGTCAGTTACAAAAATGTTGGGAACAACCATCCTAGACCCTTCAATTAATGCTAAAAGATCTGCTCCAAGCTAAGTTGAATATGTGAGACTGAACAAACTTTTACGTGTTTCTACATTACAGGGATCATTAGTGATATTTGAGGTGCTTTTTTTTTCAGTAAACATAATGAAGAGACAACCTATTTCACTTCCCCTTACATTTGTATGCAAAAAGAAAACCATTTTCTCTCTGATTGGAACAGAAAATAAAGATACTTTAATAGAAAACAAATCAATTGCTGATGTCTCCATTACTCTACCATATTTATATGTTTAAGAAAATCTCTACTGCCTTCACCTTCCAGAGTTTTGGTCACATTGTCTGATATATACAAAGGGCATCAAAAATGACACACATATGTATTGGGTTTTTGTGGCAAGGATTTGGTAGTGGGGAAGCTGCAGAGGCGCTGTCTATGAGGAAAGGCTGGAACTGCCCCATGCTAGATATAGCCAGTTCCAGACAGCTACAATGGACTCACTGCAGGCCACAGCTGAGCCCCTCAGCCAAGATGGTCTCACCTTGGGGAAAGTGTATTTAAGAAAGCGCAAAATGCTGCCCAGTAATGTGTGAGGAGTGACAAAAAAATAAATGTGAGAAACAGCCCTGTAGTCACCAAGGTGAGAGAAGAAGGAAGGGGAGGAGGCAGAAGAGTCAGAAATGAAAGAATGAAATTGGGGAGAAGATGGGTGAGAAGAAGGTTGTTTTGGTTTTGTCTTTGTTTCTCATCATCCAACTCTATTTTTAATTGGCCATTAATTAAATTATTTTTCCCCAAGTTGAATCTCTTTTACCAGTGACAGCACTTGATAAGTGAACTCCCTGTATTTATCACAGCCCACAGTTTCAACTTATTTTGTCCCCCATCCTGTTGAGCTTGGGGAGTGAGAGAGTAGCTGGTCCAAGGTCAACCCCCCACAATATAACAGGTTAGAAAAAATGCATGAAAACAGGAATTCTTTAATGCCTTTGATGTTATTGCAATACTAATTGTAGTAAGAATTAAAAGAAGTGTTTATGATTTTGTATTTTACTATTTTGAAATTCATATTAAAAATTTTATTTCTCTTTTCAGGAAGAAGAATGAAGGAAAAAAGTTAAATAAGAGGGTTAAAGTGGAAATAATGTTGTGAAGTACTATTACACAGTGTTTGGGTACAAGCTGTCAGCTGTGAGTTAGAGGGAAAAATACTAGCCTTATCTGGTTTTGATGGTTTTCTTAACTCAGAATAAAAAAAATCCTTGTCCTTTCAAAAGAATTCCAAAGTCCAATCTAAAACACTCCATGTCTTTTCTTTTTTCTTTTTTTTTTCCTGATTTCAGAGTCATAACTATTTAAATCCTGTATTATAATTCTTGTTTTGTTCTGCATGAGTGGCTAGAGGGAAAAAAAACAAACAGGTTGAACAAGGAAAACCATTGCATTCACTTATCTATTGTAATTCAGCCTTAGGATACAAGTATTCTGACTTCCTTTTTTTTTTTCCAACTCTTTTTTTTTATTTTCCTCTTTTATTTTCTGCTATGGTACTATTAGCTTTCCCTTCACTTTCCTCAATTTCACTGCACTGAGCATATACTTGTGAAAAAGGGTATGAGGTTCTGTATCACTGTATGTATGCTTATATTTCATTATTCTTCATATTGATCTGATGAAGTCACAAGGCTTTGAGAACTTTTTACCCTTGAAACTGTTCGTGAATCTTTTGACTGAAACTCTGCTGCATCATGAATGAAACACATTCAGTTCCCAATCCAGCTGAACTAGAAGGTAATCTTACATTCACCCCACCCTGACCACAAAATTATAGGCTTAAAAAAATATGTAATTATATTTTAAAATCAGATAACTGATGTAAAAAACATAGGTGTATCCAAGACTGACTAGTAGCTAAATAATAGACTAAACGAGAGGAATGCATTAAGTCAATCAAAACTAACAAAGCCTACATAGGACAGATATAATATTTTAGAAGGAAAACAGAAAAAGTCCAAACTGACAATCTGAGACATATAACAGGGATTTGATAAAAAATACTGTTAGCGATTGGCATCTGAGTGTGAGCTCAGCATACGTATAAGGTAATTAGCCATTTTACAAGTATATGAGGTACATGATGTTTAATGCATAAAAATAATGAAATAGTCTATAAATGATTAAATAAAAAAGACCTGTGGCTTGCATTCATTGGACTTGTGCCACTGGGTATTTGGGATCAACTTTGGAAAGCTAATCTTAACAATGGGTCAACATAAATGTCCAATTCAGGTATGATCGAGAGATCAGGTATGATCAGTCTTTCGCATTAGAAAGATTGTAGTGGGAAAGAAATTGCTCTTCATTCCTTTTCTTTACTGTACTGGCTTTATGTGACGTGGCAAGGATTTCATAGCAGGGGGAACTATGGGGGTGGCTTCTCTGAGAAGATGCCAGAAGCTGTCCCCATGTCCAATAGAGGCAGTGCCAGCTGGCTCCAAGACAGACCCGCCGCTGCCAAAGCTGAGCTCATCACTGACAGTGGTAGTGCCTCTGTGATATTAAATACAGGGTAAAAAACTGCTGTGCAGCAGCAGCCAGAGAGAGGAGTGAGAATATGTGAGACAACCAACCATGCAGAAACCTAGGTCTGTGAAGAAGGAGGGGGATGAGGTGCTGCAGGCACTGGAATGGGGATTCCCCTGCAGCCCATGGTGAAGACCATGGTGAGGCAGGCTCTCCCCCTGCAGCCCATTAAGGTTAAGGGTGGAGCAGATATCCACATGCAGCCCATGGAGGACCTCACACCAGAGCAGGTGGGTGTTCCTGAAGCAGACTGTGGCTCTGTGGGATGTCTGTGCTGGAGCAGGCTCCTGGCAGGATACCAGTGGAGCTGAGAGGAGCCCATGCTGGAGCAGGTTTGCTGGCAGGACTTGTGACCCCATGGAGGACCCATGTCAGAGCAGTCTTTTCCTGTAGGACTGCACCCTGTAGGAAGGACCCATGATGGAGAAGTTAATGGAGGACTGTCTCCTGTGGGTGGGATCCTATGCTGGAATAGACAAAGAGCATGAAGAGGAAGGAGTGACAGAGACAACATGTGATGAACTGATCACAAACCCCATTCCCATCTCCCTGGACTGCTCAGGGAGAGGAGGCAGAGAAAGGAGTGAGATTGAGCCCAGGAAGAAGGGAGGAGTGGGGGGAAGGTGTTTTAAAATTTGTTTTTATTTCTCATTATCCTACTCTGACTGTAGGTTTGCAGTGAACCAAATTAGTTTTCCTGAGTGGAGACTGTTTTGCCTGTGATAGTAATTACTGAGTGATCTGTCCCTGTCCTTATCTTGACCCACGAGTCTTTTGTTATATTTTCTCTCCTCTGTTCAAATGAGGAAAGGAGTAACAGAATGGCTGGTGGACACCTGGCAGCCAGCCAAGGTCAACCCACCACACTTACTGAAAAATTCCCAGCACCACTACTTCAGATAGAGTTGCTCATTTAAATACTTTTTAACCTGTTAAAGTTAGACAAGTTCAAAAAGAGGAGTTCATTTGAACTTCTGAAAACAGTATTACTCATTTTGACTGAAGACAATTAGAAAGAACTCGTATTTTAAGACTTAGTTTAAAGGTTGTTGGCACTGGTTTTGCCATCAAATTTTGTGACTGGAATTGAGAGGGCAAAGGTACATGTATTGTCAAATTGCTGCTTCTGTTCTAAAAGGAGGGGGGAAGGGAGGAATATGTACAACTATAAGCAAGGAAGCATGACAGGGAGCAAGTAGGGTGTGCCGCTCTTCTGTCCATGACGAGATAGGAGGGAGTCTTCTGCTACATGTTATTCTCCCAGATGGTACCTAATAAATTCAACAACCCAACATCTCCCCCAGCAGAAGAACTAATCCTTGTTTTTCACATCTCCACCCTATGCACGACCATTTGGTCAGTCCTAGCGAATTTCTGCCCAGTTAGTGCCTATTTTCTCTTTGCTGACAGAATTTTGTGGCAAAAACAGCAGAGGTGATTGTTGCCAATGGAGGACTGGTGGTGAAACACCTCCTGCTTCCAGAACTGCACATATAACACTTTGTCTGTTCAGAGCCTAATTACTAATATCCTGAGACCTTTAAATTTTATTTTAAATCAAATTCATTCTTAAACTCTGCTAGTTTGATTCTTAGATATCTTTCTAAATATGTTCTGGAATATTAACTGACATCTTAATGAAAACTTATAGATAGTATAACCAACACTTTAATTCAATCTTACCCTGAATAAAAAATTAACAAAAAAAAAGGAAAAAGAAAAAAGAAAGGGGGAAAAAAAAAGTAGCCAAAAATAAAAAATGAAGTTTCTCTTCTTTTTAACTCTGTGAATCGAAAATTAATTTCATTAACTGATTTATTGCTGCAGCATTAGTTGAATTAATGTATGTGTGTTTGTTAGCCATATTACTATTGCTTCTTCAGAAGATTAATTAAGCTTTATATATTTTTTTAAATTTTAATTAGGAAGCCACCATATTTTCTGAGAGAAGACTGTAATCTTTTAGGTATACTATTTTTCTTTTTTACGTGTTATGTCTAAAATCCTGGTAAATAAAGATGTGTAGGAGTGAGTTGAAGCAGTGGATTTCTGATTGTTCACGTTGCTTAGCTGTTGGCTAGGTGTCTGAGTCAGTCTAAGGTTGGTTAGCCACCCCTAAAAATATAGACCTTAAGTGTATAGAAATAAGTCAGTTCATATAATTTATTTTTGTCCTTATTGTACACACAAATTCTGAAGAAGGATTGGTCTTCTAATATCAAGTGTCTCCCAGAAATCCTTCTTTGCCATGTGTAGACTTTACTGGTAGTAGGTATCTTTGTAATACATTAGAGAGAGAAATACTACCAGGATCTCTACACTAACTGTTAAGGGGATGGGGGCAGAGGCCGAACTTACTCTAGACAGCTACATAGAAGCTTTCATAATTTTGTTAATATTCAGTGGAGAAGGAACTTTAGCGTGAGGCAAACTGCCCTCTAAATTATTTATTTTAATTTTTGTTAATAACCTAGGGTAACCGGATCTGTGTAGCTAGTTCATGAAATAGATCTCTGCATTGGGTCAGATATATCCCATCATTCTTCTCAGATGTAAGTTGAAGAACAGACGTAGCTAAAATGGCAGAATGGAACAGCAGTCCACTTTGTACACCACAGAGTCATGGAGCCATTCAGGGAATGATACATAAGAAAGTTCTTTATTAAACTTATTAGTTTGCATGTTTGTATGTACATACAAATGTATGTATGCATAAGAATGTGGGATTCACCTCTCTAAGTGTAAACATGGAAACATGTATGTCATTTGTTACAGGATGGGTTAACGTGAGTCCTAAGCGTACCATAATTAATTATAGTCATTAAAATGAAGCATTTGAAATTTCATAATAATTTTTAGTCTTTTTTCACCTCTTCTTTACTGTTCTCTTTGCCTAAAAACAGTACATCCATACACCCAGAAATTAGATCAAATAAAAATAATATATGTTCTTTTCTTGTTCATATATCAGGATCTTAATATATGCTTGTATATTCTTGGTAAGGGAGTTATAAGTTTTGCTTATTCCATAGATGAAAAGAGAAAGAATATTATAAATTCTGTGGCACTAACTTGTACCACAAGTGAAGTCATGTCTGACTTTCAAAGTCTGCTCACAGTAAATTAATGGAAAGGAACAAAACATAGAATAAAATGGCATAACACTGAAGCAGCTGCACTAGATTAAAGACTGTGTAATGGTACAGTGTGAAATGTTGTTTGTAAAATCTTAAATTATGGTGGTTTTTTTCTTCTTTTGAATCCCTTCTCAGAGTGGCAAAAGTCAAAAGACTGCATGGAAGTGTTAAGTATAATTCTTCAATGAAAACTATGAATATTTATTTTTAAAAATCTGGCATGCCATTGCAAATCCTAAATGATCTTTTCAAAGTTAAAAAACAAAGAAAAAACCCAACAAACCACAAACTAAGAAAAAAAAAAAGCCAATGTAAGTAACTTAGCTGTGTTAACTCAATAATGTGACAGAAATTATACAAAACTATTCCTGGGATTGTACTTTAGATAAGAGTTTAATTACTCTTGGAGGCATAATGAGATTTGGTACCTACTGCAGATGGCTGTGAAAGTCTCATACAGTTCCAGAAAACAATAATGTGGACCTAACAAAACAAAACAAGAAAACAAAAAAAAAAATAGAAAGAAAGAAATACAATTCTAGAAGATTGATTCAGTTGCCATTTGAGATGGCTGACCTCCAGCTATCAATGCAGAAGGGCAGTAATGTCTCCAAGGTCGTTTGCCGTATCTGCCCATACTAGGTGGATATCCTGGATATGACAACATGCCTCAAATGACATTAGATGTCTGTGATAAGGCAACAGTCACAAATCAGGTTTTTATCCATTAAGCTTATCTCCAGCTATTTAAAGTGTAAAATGAATTTCAGATGAACTCTTAAAAAAATAATTTTATCTGTAAAATAAAATTGTCATTAAATCATATCAAGAAAGTTGTTTGGTTTTTTTTTCCAAAGCTTTCAAATGTATGTATTTTAACCAAAGTCTTCAACTTCTTAGACTTTTTGTCTAGAAATATAATAAAAAACAGACTGAGGAACAGCCTGACATAAAAATTCAGGCGATCATGTATTCTTTTCAGAATAAAATTATTTAAGTCCAAATAAAATTATTAAATTTCAACCTCAAAATAACAGTCTTTATTAAAGTAGCACTTCAGCCAGTTAAATAATACTGGATACAAAGCTTTGACTGGACCAAAGGATCTTTGATGTTTACTTTTTCTTTTTCTTTTTTTTTTTCTTAATCAAAAAGAGTCATTGCTAAGTTAATCTTTATGTGTGGGGCATCTTTTGTAAGTTTTTGTCTCTGCATTTTCATATATTGAAGACTGAAAATGTATGTCTATAGGTGTGTTCAAAAAACAAAAGAGGGAGGGAACGCCCAAAGGAAGTTTCCAATCATTTTGTCACTCTTCACATTGGGCTCAATGAATTACATTTATCTTTTTTTCATATATCCCAATATTAAAAGAATTATTTTGTATTACTCTTTGATTTTTCTTAACCATGGAGGTTTTTTTTTCTTTCAATGTGGCTAGCTTGCGTTTACATCCTGTTGCGTGATGACTGTACTTTTTTTCCTTCTACTCAACACAGAAACAGAATTCATTGCAGTTGAATTGATGTTAGATCTTTAGAAACATGAATGTTATTATAATTATGTAATTAGACATAATTGTAATTACTCACATGCACTTACAATTATACATAATTTTAATTAACATTATGTAATTGTACATAATTGTAATTATGTAACTATGCCAGAGAATCAGAGATTTTAGAGATTAAAAAGACCTGCTCTTTTCAGTTCTCACTCTGTTCTGGTGCATGTGCAAGATTGTTGATCATGCTATACCAGTATTCCTTACGACCACCTGTAATCAATTTTAAAATGATTTAGAGGTTTTAGTGCCAGGTCTTTTGCCACTGCTAAAAAGCTAATATCTCTATTCTTTGAGTATTTTTTCTCATATTTAGTCTCTTCCCTACTACCTGCTCTTACCATAATCATTACAGTGTTGCTCCTAAATATTCGATGAACGATGTAAATTCAGTCTGAAATTACTACAAATGTTCATACACAAAATTAGTCAAGTTTTTAACTTTTCAGCTCCGTCGGAGTTTATGTTCAAATAATTTATCTCAAGTATTTTCTTTTTTCCTCACAGTCATATTCTGCTCTTTGAATGAAGTACAGATTCAGTCAGCAGAATTGGGTAAAAAAAAAAAAAAAAAGTGACCAGCTTTTACAATCAAGAGTAAATTCTTTCATTTTATCGGTGCGTTTCTGTTAATTAATTCAGCGAAACAGAGGTAACTGAAGTTACAGCATATCTCTCAGTGATCAAAGTCCTCAAATATTTGCTGATAGTGATCAATTTTGACCAAACTAAAAAAACAAGAGCCAAATCTTGCTCATGTGAATACTATCGCTGACAATGACAATACTAATCAATGGGACTAGTGATGTAAATAGTGAAAATCTCTTGAGTCACAGTTGGATCCACAGACAGAAATTATTTGTGCCCTTCCTCCAAGGAGTTTAATCAAGCTTAATATGTTTTATATTTAGAAGGATGAGCTTTTAAAATTTTTTTTTCCTGCTTTCCATAGCAGGGGGAAGTAGGTTTTAGAAATTTTGATATTGTAACAGTATACTTTCCATGGCACAGTGATATGAATTTTCAGTTACTGTTTCTTAATGCCAGGCAAGTCAATATGTTTTCCTCAGGTATCTATACAGTTTATGGCCAGTCTTTTAGAATTTGTAATTAATTTATTATTATCCTCTTACGTAGTAAGAGAGCATTAACACAATAAAAAATAACTGATTTCCACACTTGTAGTTTCCTTCAAACACACTAAAGATGTTTTACATGATAACAATTCAACAGATGAATAAATGTGTTATCTTGCTGCAGGATGAAGAAAAAAAGAAGAAAAAAAAAGAAAAGGGAAAATAAAAAGAACTATTAGGATCTAGGTTCAACACAAGCCATGTCTGGACTACTAGTAGGTAGAGGTAGTGTGAAATGGAACTAATTAGTTCTCACACAAACTGTTCTGGGCTACTTCCCTCTATAGCAGAGTTCTGCCAGGTAGCAGTGCGTAGAAAGTATGCTAACAATGAATAAATGTGCACAATCACTCCAGGCACTTACATGCCTTATGAAGACCGGCTGAGGGAACTAGGGTTGTTTAGTCTAGAGAAGAGGAGACTGAGAGAAGACCTTATTGCTCTCTACAACTACCTAAAAGGAGGTTGTAGTGAGGCTGGTGTTGGTCTCTTCTCCCAAATTACTAATTGATAAGACGAGAGGAAATGGCCTCAAGTTGCATCAGGGGAAGTTTAGGTTGGATATTAGGAAGAAGTTCTTTACTGAGAGGGTGGTTAGGCACTGGAACAGGCTGCCCAGGGAGGTGGTGGCATCACCGTCCCTGGAGGTGTTCAAAAAATGAGTGGATAAAGCACTTGAGGCCATGGTCTGGTGGTTAGGGAGATGGTGGGATAAAGGTTGGACTTGATCCTAGAGATCCTTTCCAACCATAATGATTCTGTGACTCTATGATTCTAAGCCGGAATTCGCTCAGTGACCCTTTCTAATTTAGCAGTAGAGATACAGGCAAAAAACCATTAGGCACCATGGGTATTATTTTTCAGTACCTCAAAGTTACTGGCCCAGTTCCAAAAATGAAATTTGTAAGGATGTTTTAGGTCCTCTAAACTCCTCACAGTGTAGACGGGGAAGAGCTAGGACTTTGGAATGGCTTAAAGAAAAACTAGTAGTTGATTACTCCAACTTGTTTTGCTGCTGTTTATTGATAAACTCGAGTTTCTGCACTCTTTGTAAGGACTGCAGAAATGTGTATCTACCAAGTAAATTTTAATTGTTTAAGTTCTTGTTGTAGCCTTATATATCAGAACAGCTTTCATTTTCCATAACAATGATGCCTTATACTGTTAGATGAGGTAAGGCTGGGACATAGCTAAACGTAGTCTTGTTTCAGAATGGCATAAAAGTAACTTCAGATAATTCTTTAAAGACAGTATTGTGCTTATTTCTTCAAATGTCTTGTTGGAATTCATTGCCTATCAATCAGATAGTTTTCCAATAAATCTAAGTAATATACGGTATCCTTTTTATATGGATTTTTGAAGGAAGGTGAAGGGAAGACTTACTATTTCAACAACAGATCAGAGCCACCTTATGCACAAATGTATTTCTGTGATGTGATCTTCCATTGTGAATCTTTACCTGAATTACATTCAAATTACAGATTTTATGCTCTAGAAAATGTTGATTTTAGTTAAGTGACTGGAATTAAAGCCAAGGGGTTTGTAAAGTGTAGACATTGTTGCATCACAAAACACAGCCAGTTTGCTTGAAAATAGGTTGTTGCATTCCAATTTTAACAACTAGTTCTCAAGGTTGGAGTACCAGATCACATACTCTGCACAATTTAATGTGGGTTACAGAAGCATACTTACAACATAGATTTGGCGTACTTAAGTCTCTACGATACAGTTACAATGCAATCAAAAGGATACAGGTATCACAGGTCATTTAAAAAAATGATCCTACTGCAACTGGCAAACATACACTAGTACTTACTCCTTTCTCTGGTGCCTGTTTGTCCTGGGTTCCCAGGAACAGACCCATCGGCCAGCCATGGCAGGCAGGCCATGAGTAGCCCTGTGTCAGCTAGGAGTTTCAGTCAGGGCAGCTGACCCAAACTGACTCAGAGGTGTATCCCAGACCACTTAATCATGCTCATTATAAAAGCAAGGAGTTTAGTGAAGGTGGGGAATTTCTCTTTCTGGGACTTCTCTCTCTTGGCCTCCTACTCCTTCTGCTGCTTCCAAGGACCAGGCTGAGTATAAGCTTCTATACTTTATGTTGGTGTTTGTATTAGTTTTTTCATTTCACTGAATCTATTTGAATTTCAACACATGGGGCTTCTCCCTTTTTAACTCATTCGCCTTCACAGCTGGGGAGGGGTTATCGGGTGGCGGAGAAACTGCTACAGTTTAGCCCTAGATACAGGCTAAATGTTGACACTGCCCACCCTTCAAAAGCTTTGCTATTTGAAGTAGCCACCACCAGAGTTCCTCACCAGGAGTATGAGGGTGACACTTGGTGCTTCCTCCTACTTTTTACTGGGTGGAGTGTGGTGTTGATTGGGGGCGGTTCTTCCTCTTCACTCTTGAATTTGCTTGGGTCATTTCTTAAAAACACTTGCTAATACAGTTTGCTTACTATTTCATTGTTCTCTCATCTACAAACTCCATGTTGCATCCAGGTTTTACTCAACATAGTGTGTTTTATAACTGCTTAAGATTTCTCCTTTGCTTTCTTTTTTAACTCTGGAACATGTTTCACCCAGCTGCCAAGGTTAAGTTCCTTTAGTTTTCAGTAATTAATCATTAGTGATTTATGTAAATAGCTTGGGACCTCAGCTGTTACCTCATGCTTGCACTCTCAAGGCTATTGCTGTCAGCTTGTGCTTACTCTTTTGGGAGTCCCTGATACAATCCCATATTTCTTCTGTAGCCTTTAAGCTGTGGTTTTATTAGCACAATCCAGTCACTCCTGAGTACAGCTCTAAGATTGCTGAAAAGACCACTGGAAAAAAATACACAATCCATTAGAAGACACACATGTGTCTAAACATACATAGACAGACAGTGTTGTGGTAGCCACTTGCAACTAATTTTTTACTAATTACTACAGAACCACTGATTCACTATCCAAGTTATCAAGTTTTGACTAAATAAATTCTCGAACATTTCATATCTTGTTGTTGTTGCAAAATTTCCTCATCTAACTTTTTTCACATGAAAAATAAAAGAGCATTTATTTCTTCATTTGTACATAGGAAAAATCAAATGTCAGAACACTTTTTCTTTTCCTCAGAACACTTTTTCTTTTCCTCTTCTGGGTTTTCTGTTTCTCAGGTTTGCTATGAGTATAATTCATCACAAGCTATTTATATCTGCTTTAAACTCTTTAGCGGACCTTGCATAATTTCTTCTAGAGTGTGAACTTTGTACTAAAATGAAAACTATGGGGTGTTTTTGTTTTTTATGATGTTACAAGATTCCTGTAGTCTCACTTGTAAATATATTTTTGATAATGCATCTCTTTCTGTGAGCATCAGCACTACTGAAGAAGAAAGTTTTGTAAGTTTCTTCAGACACGGGCTTTTCTGATGTTGAAAATGGGACAACTTGTCCTCATTCCCTTTCATGAAAGAGTATAGGTGAAACGGGAAGTAGACACATTATTAGAGTTGGAGCTCTTCACATTGCTAAATTAGCTCCTGTTATGGCCATATTGTTCAACTACAGTATAGTTCATAGCCAGAAGGTAATTCCAGAAGGCAGGGAGGGGAGCTAATTTACTTTCACTTCCAACTGTGTCTTGCTTTAAATTTTATCTGTGGTTGAAAAATCCCTATGATAGACCAAACCTGTCATTTTTATTTTCTGTTGAAAAGGATAAAAGACAGAAATTGGTTGTTTGCCTGAATTTCCTAGAAGAAGCCTTTGTGACTACACTTAGTGATACATTTTTAGTTCCTTCGGCTGGAGAGGGAGGAACTAGCTGAAATCAAAACAAATCTATAAACCAGTTGTAATCTCCTACATTAAATTTCTAACTTTGGCTTTGTAACATCAAAGGTTAGAGTCCCACTGTTAACTAGTTCTTTGCCTTCCTAGTTTAGGTGTTAATCTCTATGGTCAGTGAAGAAAACTAAACATTTTTGAAGGCCTCATCGGGGTGACAAAGAGTCTTCCCCTTTCCATCTACTAAATATAATGTTAAATGCCTCTGATTTAATGCATAACAGGTAAGTAATAGAAGAATAAGAAACCAGAAGGATAATTGAAACAGGTCCTTCACATGTGGCTTTGTAATATGCATTTATTTCCACATGGAGTTTAAAATACTGAACTGTCTTTTGAAGGTGTCCTGGTCTGACTAAAACAGAACCAGTTTTTCCTTTTTACTTTTCGGTTAAGTCTCTTCTAAGATTGCACTTTCTGAAATTAATATATTTTTCATACAGTGTCTGCTCCTGAAAGTGATAATGATTGATGTTTATAGTTAGTACAGAGCTAACAGTACAACGGTTTGCAGAAAGCCTCTTGCTTTTACTTAATCTTACAGAACCCAAGGTCACTGCCAAATTCTTTCAGTGCCATCTTGGGCCCCTGTTAGTATAAGGGTAAAAAAGGATTGCACCTGTACCCGTGAGGAGGAGCAGACAGGACAGGTGACCAAAACTGAGCAATGAAATATAAACTGTATCTCAGTATAAACAAAGATAAAAAATAGATTTCTGTAGAACTATAGCTCGCTATAGTTAGGACATTTAAGATCTCCCCAGGCAAAAAAAAAAACCCAAACCTCAAAATCCGACCTACCAGCAGACAGCCCAAACACTACTTTTTAAAAACTGTGTCACTCTGAAGTCAAGAACACGAATGAGTCCAGAAGAAGGCACTACTAAAAGAAGCCTGAGTTTTCCAATGGGTTCAACACATAACTAAGAACATGTAGACCTTGGGTGTACTTCCTACTCTCAGTTTTTTGCAGTTTATAATTTACTTTTTTTTGGACTAAAAAGAAACTGAAATAAGTGAATAGGAATTAAATATTTTCTGTCATCTAAATGTTCTAATGACAAAGTTATACATGTTAAGAACAATAGAAATCAGATATCTAAATCCCAGTTCACACAGTTGAATATTCCTGTAAATGCTCCCCGTTTGTCTGACAGAAATTCTAAACCTTTATATTTTTTACTTGCCCACCCCTATCCATCTCCTGCATATCTAAGTCCATATACTAGAGTGTGATGATAATTTCAGATAGTCATCACTGAAAGATCATAGGTCATGGAAGTCAGTCCAATACTCACTTTTTCCAGTCTTGCCATCCTAAAGGTGGGATTAGATATATGTTTTAAACCCATCTAAATCAAGGTCATACAGTCACTGGTCCATAGACTCTTTGAAATCATATTGGATCCTGAAACAGCAATCAATAGATGACTGCAAAATAGTTCCCTCTCATGCAGATTAAAATAAAAAAAAACCCTCAAGGTTCTTTTGTATATCTTTTACCTATTGAAAATTGTATTAATTAGATTGTATGAAGAGTGATACTGATAAGGAGCAGCTCCTTACTGACCTCTAAAGATAAGAGAAAAAAACATGGATAGGGAAACAGGACTTCAAAACTGTCTTTTTCCAGTACAGGGAAGGTTTAGTGGAGGCTTAGGTAATTTTCTGTGTCTTGGGTAATGAGCTCTAGTTAGAGAATACTTCACTAGCAGTAAGATAAAATTTACATATTGGCAGTATTATAACAAATCTATTTCTCCAGAAGCATTAACTATATAGGCAAAATTAATGGGTCTTTCTTTTCTTTACAGCCACTAAACTGCTATCTCCTAAACAAATCGTAATGGAATAAGGAAGAAAAGTTGCTCTTCCTCAGAATAGCAATGCTTGAACAACAGGAACTTAATGCAGGGTGTTTACCTGGAACTATCTCATATGGGAAATGCAGTGAAGTATTTGAATAATTAGATAGCCTTTATTCTTGGTTAATCAACAGCATTCTTTCCCTTTAAACTAAGTCTTTTGTCTGATAAATATGCTACCAGGTGGGTAAACTATTATGTTGATGCTGATGCTATTATATATGCTTCTTCACAATGGGACATGGAGCTACTGGAAAGAGTCCAGTGCAGGGCCACTAAGATGATGAAGGGATTGGAGCATGTCTCATATGAGGAGAGGCTGAGGGAACTGGGTCTGTTTAGCTTGGAGAAGAGGAGGCTGAGGGGGGATCTCATTAGTGCTTATAAATATATAAAGAGTGGATGTCAGGAGGATGGGGCCAGACTCTTCTTGGTGGTGTCCAGTGACAGGACAAGAGGCAGTGGGCACAAACTGGAACAGAGGAGGTTCAATCTAAACATAAGAAAACACTTGTTTACTGTGAGGGTGACAGAGCACTGGCACAGGCTGCCCAGAGAGGTTGTGGAGTCTCCATCTCTGGAGACATTTAAAACCTGTCTGGACATGTTCCTGTGTGGTCTACTCTAGGATCCTGCTCTAGCAGGAGGTCCCTTCCAGCCCCTGCCATTCTGTGATTCTGTGAAAACACACAAATCAAAGGGACAACATATGTTCAATATTAATGATTGGACTAGGTGATCTTAGAGGTATTTTCCAACCAAGGCTATTCTATGATCCTGTGATCTCATGAACCACTGTTTAGAGTTTAAAGATCACAAATGCTTCTCTCCCGGTAACCCCTGTCTCTTCTTTGCACTCAGTTGAAAATAATTGTAGAAAACAAAGGTGAATGCATTTCTACCCAGTGTAAATAGATAATTTTTTACCATGAAACTGTTTTTTCATTGTTTGGTTTCTTTTTTTTTTTTTTTTTTTTTTCCCTAGATCAGTCTGTAAAATGAATGCATAGAAAAATATGCTGCAGAAGTGTTGCTCTGCCTAAGCCAGCAAACAAATCGTTTTGAACAGATGGGAGTATTGTCTGAATGTTTCATTCAACAAACAATCCTTTGGTTTTATATGTTACATTTAGGAAGATAAATGAAATCAGTAATGGTAAGAGGTCACGATTTCAAACTCCAGCAAGCTGTCACACTAGAAGTAGTACAGATCTCCAGTCAAAGCCACTGGATGCTACAACAGTAAAAAATGGCAAATAATAATTATAAATTTGTAGTACATATATAGTACATTGCCACTAGCATCTGACGGAACCTATTTGCATATCCAGCTTTCAAACCTTAAAAGCACACAACAATGTCTATGAGCAATCTTTTCTTGTCCTTGAGACAACAGAAATAATTTTGCGTAAAAGCTGAAGCCTGTGGGAATAATTGTAGGATAAGACAGGGGATGAGAAATTGTTCTGTATACTATTCTCTAGGAAATGAATAGATTTTTTTCTCTGTCAAAACCATGTGATTCAACTCCTCTTGCATGGCTTCATATAGTAGGGCAGTTGCACCTTTAGACAGGACAACTGCAGTCATAAATCTTGGATGTTTTCATCTTTAGAGGTGTTCCAAAGAGTTTTGTAGTAGAATTAGTCAGTTTTCAGAATAGTGGTTTTCTGAGAGCTATGCACAAACGTCTGCTCCCAAAGGACCCAGGGTACTTAAAACAGCAAGCCTCCCTGAATAGATGATGTGTCTCTGTGCAAAACTAATCATGTAGGTTCATAATTTCTGTGAGCATTTTTCAATACTAGGCAACCAGTCTATTAGTAGCATAGCACTAGAAATACATAACTCAAATTTTGGTAACAAATTTTCATCCATTTCCATAGAAACAGTTACCTCTTTCCCTTTCTGTGCTTGTAGTTATGAAAAACAAAACAGGAATGAAATCAATGTTAACTGTAGAAAACAAATGGAATAGTCTGGGCATTGCCATTTTTCCCATACAGGACATGAATTGGTGAGCAAGCAAGATCAGTGTGCTTCTGAAGATTTAAAAATAAGCAGGATCCTCACTATCTGTTTCCAGCCCCAGCAGGGGCAGGGCAGATTGTTCTGATTGGAGCTGGTTCCTCCCTCCTGCTGGCCTCCCATGTGGGGATCCCTAGAAGGCAGCTAGTGGAGGGCAGGGAATGCATACCCAGATCTCCAAGAGAGATCCCTAGGCTAAGGAGAAATAAGGACCAATGTCAACATCAGCATCATGTTCCTCCATGCAAAGAGGACAAGAACTGCATTTTGAACCTTGTACCCTTTCAGGCAAGAGGACCTGCGTTACTGGAATTTACTGCACTTATCTAGATCAGGAATGGATATTTCTGTAATTGGACTAATAATTTGGACTATCAAACCGTTAAAACATGGATTGGACTGACAGTACACTCTCAGCTCCACATATAAGATGTTCTTAATTTTAGCCTGTAGCAGATTTTCAGTGTAATAAACCCAATGACATCAATGATTTGGGAGTAGAAGACTAGGTCATAAGTGAGAGATTATACTTCAGTATAATCATTCTTTCCTCTTAAATATCTCCACAGATAATCATCCACAAGTCAGTGAGGTTGAGAATGATTTGTGTTAGGGTTGTTAGGACTGTTACCAACTTCTCCAGTTGCTCCAGCCCAGGACCTTTTCTGCCCGAATAGCTGGAGCCCAGCCCTATGCCCTGGAAATCATGTGTGACCTACAGACACAGCTGCTGCTTTCCCATAGCTGGCACCACCAGCCAGGGGCTCCCACCCCCTAGTCTGACTCCAGTGCTATTTTATTGCACTTGCAATAAAATCATTTTGAGCTTCAAGCCTTAACTAAACATGTGCTGTGAAAAATAGGCTTTGGTATTATTTTGGGTTTGTGGTGTGGGGAGAAAGGGTGAAGTAGGACTATCCCCATAGAAAAGAGAAAAATGGAACAATTATGAATTCTGACTAGAATAATTTCCTTGGTAACACTTCTGAAGCTGATTCACACTCTATGTCCTGCAACATCATCATTTTCTATGAGAAAATAAGATTGCAGGAAATAAGACTCACCCTACAATAAGTTCATGTTTGCCAAGATATTTCTTTTTCTTCTTATGAATAAATTTTGTTCAAGTGAAGTTTGAAGACTCCTGACGTATTGTTCAGAATTTACAGTTTTGACAAGGCCACAGGACAACCAGAAATGTCAAACATTTTACGCTACACAGATCCCTGGCACAATATACATGAAATATAACTAATGTGTTGGGTGTAAATCAGATCTGCTGCTGATGTCAACAATCTGTATAAATTGAATAAATCCAGCATGCCCTGAATATATCAATCACACTACGTCTGTACATACCAACAGAGCAGCACATGCAAAAAAGGGGGCTAATGTGTTATTTTAATGAATCACAGAATACAAACATACTTAAATAGGTCTATGAGACTGATGACTATATTTGACTTCATATTCACTATTGTGTCTACTTGGCAATATAAGGCTTCTAACAGGTGAGACAGCCTCAGTGGTTGAGACAAGAAAATCATAAAACTTTTAAAATTTTTTCTTCAGAGATAAAGGAAAATAAACATCCTGTTTCTTTTTCTGATCATATTTTTTTGACTTCGTATATAGTCATGTGCATTTAAACAAGTCTTCTTTAGAAGAGAAAACTTCATTCCCAGAAGCATTTATTTGGAGATGTCTCAAGAATTTACTTCTTCAATGAATTGTTATTATATTCTTACTTAAAACCTAAGAAAAAATTATAGCAGTTGTCCTTGCATGCATACATTAGGCAGTGTAGCCTATATTGACCTTCTAAATTTATATAAACTACTATCCATATGCCCATCAACTGAAGTGAATAGGATGATCAAGTTGCACCAGGAGAGGTTTAGATTGGATATTAGGAAGAATTTATTCACGAAACAGGTTGTCAGACATTGGAATGGGCTGCCCAGGGCAGTGGTAGAGTCCCCATCCCTGGAGGTGTTTAAGAGTCATGTTGACATAATGCTCAGGGATATGGTATAGTTGAAGACTGTCAGTGTTAAGCTGATCGTTGGACTGGATGATCTTCAAGGTCTTTTCCAACCTAGGCAATTCTGTGTGATTCTGTATCAGACTAGATATATTTGCTATACAAAAAAAACCCCAACCAACCAGAAAAAAAAAACAAACAAACAAACAAAAAGAAGAAATTATGTTGGAATTCAGTTTTGATAAACCTATAAGGGCAAGTAAAAAGAGAATTCACCAATCTGTTTTGGCTAATTAGCTTTAAAATTCATTGTGTCTGGTTATCTTAGATAAGATTATCATACAACTGATATGCACATCCCTAAGTTTGTCTAAACCAGAAATGGAATAGATACATTTCAACAGAATCAGATTTTTTATGGAAAATCACATTTGATTCCTAAACTGATTGTTTAATATTTACTCCTGTAAGCTCGGTTCTCCAATGGAGTTGTTTGTTCTTCCTGGGATAACAGTTTATCAGATTCTTTCACCTCCTCTCAGACTGAAATGAAAAGTGCCAGTTATCACCCTGCTTAGCTCCTTGTCTCAAGACCTCATTATTAAACACATCTTTTCTATCTTCAACTTCCTGTTCAGGAAGGGTACACAGCTTTCATATCTTGCCTGTATTTAAAGTTATTATTTTCAAGGCTATAAAGAGGATTTTTTTCCTAAACATGATAGTTTTCTTCTCAATGTAGAGCTTTATACTCTCATAACACTTGCTTTTATATTTTAAGAATAAGTGAAAGGCAGTTGGCATGTTACAGAACACTTCCATCAATGTCATCTTCATCTCAATTTAAAAACTCATTCTTCAATTTAAAAAAGTATGTTACTGAAAGATGAGAGTGTGTCAAAACGTATATTTGGGTAGCAACCTCCACACTTAACATCACTGCTCTAAAACACAGGTATCTAGACATTAAGGCTGTCTATATTTATGGTTATAGAGATACTCAAGAGAATTAACAATTCTGAGTTTCCTTGGAAGAGAAAGCCCTGTCTTTCTTCACAGGATGGTGTGCAGAAGACTTACTTTGTCAAGATGTCCGAGTATGACTAAGCTTCAGATGATTAAAACTAAATAAAGTTTCTGTCCCCCATTTCAGTCAACTGGAATTTATTTGCATTCTTTACTGGATAAAATTTAGCCTTTTGCTTTGTAAATTTAATTTTGAAGATCACACAGCGGCCTGACCGCTGACAGATTAAATGAGTAGCTTCAAATTAATGATCTCTTCCAATAACATTTTTTATGGAGTATCCATAGTAATGAGAGAAAAATAATCGCAATTCTATTTTATATTTTCTTAGCTATAATTAATGGTTACTATGAAGAAAAATCTGAAGACATCTCCTTTTGAAAGCCTGTTTAAGGAGAGAAAATGGAAGGAGTGCACTAAAGGATATTTTATGGAATTGTTTGAAGAGGGTTACATTTGCTCCCAGGAGTATCTTAATAGATCAGGAGATTTAAGATAGCTATTTCCATAATATGCTATAAAACCCTCTTTTTGTTTATTGTAGCATCCCAGAAGGTTATCCTAACTCTGGAGAACCACCTAGAGACTCCATCTCTAAACAGTTTCTGACTAGCAGACCATCACTACATACTTTTTCCACAGAAATTAATATGACAAATATGATTTGTACTAAAGGGGAGCACTGGAGTTTCCCAGAAGATGTATGACTGTGGAAAACTAGAAACCCAGGCTGTAAAGTTTGAATGCACCTCTAGATGCAATGTATGAACATTTGTTTTTGTGAGATGGCTTGGGAGAATTTGGAACTAAATAATTTGGGGTTTATGACTGTTGCTCTTCAGTTGTCCACATGCCAAGGAAAAGTGTCAGAAAAAAGAATTCAGGACTAGAAATGTATCAAACCATTATAAATATTTTCTTCCCCATCTCACTATGCATTCATGATTCTTTTGAAACAGATAACTGTACAGTGTCATAATGTTGTAACATAATCATGTCTTATGCTTCACTCCCTGAAAGGCTGTTCAGAGAATATTCTCTGAGTCTGAAGTAGGGTTTTGGATATTATTCCCTCTCTGAAGCTCAATTTCCTCTTTTCTCAGAGTTGTATACTGTTCAAAGGTCACTTGGACAATGTTTAAAGTGTGCAGTTTAGCTCCATTTACTTTTCATGCGTAAAATGTATTATACCTTCATTTATTTGTGTTACATTAGAAAGCATATATGCCATTGTCTTACAGTAAATTAATAATGAGGGCTTCCCTTCATCCTGAACTGCCACAGAGAATGGAATCAGGCTATTGGTGCTGTTTGTATCTCCATGAGTGCTATGTTTCCTGACTGTGTTAATCTGTGCATTTGGCTGTACTTATAAGTAGATGTGTACTTATAAGTAGGTGTGTTTTTGTGTGCCTACTGAGAACACATGCTTAGCCCCTCTACTGGTGGGACTTGGGAACAGGGAGCTGAAAAAGACTTGCCTCTACCCAGCTACCAGATGCAGCAATGTCTAACTAGTCTATTTCATCCTAAATGTCTCCTTAATTATGTCATGATTATTTTTAAATTTACCATAACTGCTTCATATTCTGTGCCTCACAAGTGTAAAAGAACTAGAAAAAAAGGAAAAATATTTTTTCTGTGACTTAAAAATGAAAAAATATTTTCAATTTTCTATATATTGAAAAAATGCACTCTTTCTTTTTATAGATTTTCCTTGGACTCAACTTTACACAGAATTCTATATAGTAATTGTAGACACAGTACTGAAACAGAAGTCTATAAAAACTCCAAGGAAGACAAAAAGATCGTGTATTAGGACATGTACTTTTAAGTACGCTTCAGTAAAGGGAAAATAAATTGAGTATATAAAGGGTCCCAAACTAAAATGAGGATAGAAGTTCAAAACAATGACAGCAAAAAATAATGAATAATTAACACAGATTAAACAGAAGTACTTGAAAAGGTCTGTTATGCAAATTTACCTTGCAGATTGGAAGCATTTCTCTTTAAGGATGTGTTAAAGGTTCAGTGAAGATGTTGAGAATCTGAACTTATTCTTAGCTACCTGAATTAAATCTGAAAAATTTTACATGTCTCTCAAATGGAAAAGATTCAAAATTTCTTAATGTTCAATTCAGGCTTGAGATATGGGCTGACAGGAATCTCATGAAACTTAACAAGGACAAGCACAAAGTCCTGCATCTGGGGAGGAACAACTGCATGCATCAACACATGTTGGGGGCCATCCATCTGGAAACCAACTTTGCAGGAAATGACATGGTGGTCCTGGTGGACATCAAGTTGAACCTAATCTACCAGTGTGCCCTTGCTGCAAAGAAGGGAAATGGTATACTTGGCTGCATAAGGAGCATTGCCAGCAGGTTGAGGGAGGTGATCTTTCCCCTATAGTCAGCACTATGAGGCCACATCTGGAGTACTGGGTCCAGTTCTGTGCTCCCTGGTACAAGACAGACATGGACATACTCAAGAGAGATCAGAAAAGGTCCACAAGAATGAACAATATGAGGAAAGGCTGAGAGACCTGGGACTGTTTACCCTGCAGAACAGAAGACTCATGGGGATTTTATCCAGGATATTGCTCAGTGTACTGAAACATTCAGATTGGTCTAGGCACAGTAACAGCTGCCTGAGGCAGTCTGCAGGACAGCCCATGATTCATATCAGAAGAGTTCCTGCACCAAGCAATTAAAACTCTTATTGTGGAGGTCTGGAGCTCAGTCAATCACTTTGTCTCACACCTGTTCACTGTATCAAACAAGTCCATTAGCTCATCTACGCAGGAGCTATGAGCTCAGATCTGAGGAGATCCTGGATTGCCCACAGAATCAATGACTTAAGAGCACTGGAAGCCTACACAGGCACAGTCCTGATACCCAACCACACCACCATTATAATCATAGGACACATCTGAGTTTCAGTCCTACAACTTAAATTTCATGGTTGTTGCTTCACTGTTGCCCTTGGAGAAGCTGATTAAACCCTTTCTTGCAAAGACGATCAGTCTGGTGCAGACTAACTTTATTCTTTTTATTAAGACTTCATTTAGTATCAAAATTTCAAAACTGCAAGAATTCAGAATTCTAATATCCTGTAGAGATTGTGCTGCTAAATAAAAGAGCCTGAATATTCTTTATGATTTAGAGTTTCTTTTTTTTTTTTTTTTTTCCCTTAAATAACTAACAGTTCTTTAAAGAAAACGTAGATTGAACATTGCATTCTGTCCCCAGTACAACTTTTATTTATGGAAATATTACCAAAATTAGTAAAACTCCACACAGGTAAATACAATTGAGATACGCAAGGCTATTGTGATCAAAATTGTTCTCCACAGGTGTGTATGTACCAGAGTACATTATTTTTTTCCCATTATATGCTGTGTTTGATGGCATGTAAGTGAACAGAGCTTTGTGAGTCTCCACAGGATTTTAAAAGGGTTAAAATATACCAAGATACCCATTCTTTTTTAGCAACTTGAAAACTTCAAGGTTTTTGGGATCTCAAAAAACACTTTTCTTCTTTTAATACTGAATGAAGCATTGCTAGTATTATTCCCCAGTTGTAATTACTTGCTGAGGGTAACTAGAGTCCTAACTTGATTTTTCAGCATATGGCCTAAATTTAGATAGATTAAAATCAAGCCAGTAACTGTATATGTACATTTTTGCCTACCAATTAACATGCATCTTCTCATTCTAGTGTGGAATTCTACATGTTAGTAGGCTTAATAGACTTGCTCTAAAATTACATAGATAGACAAAACTATGAATTGAAAGATTTTAGCAGAAGTTTACCATAATCTTCTGCTGCAACACAAGCTATTTATTTTGTTATACTTTACAAAGAAGTGGTAGATAAAGTTTAAACATATATTCATAGATTGCAAATTTACTTTAGTTCATTATAGACAATTGGTTTTGTCCTGGATATTAATTTAGAAAAAAAAAATAAGTTTCAGATTTGCTTACAAAACAAACTTGCAAATATTTTCATGAAGAAAAATCACTGAAGCAAGCACTACAATTAACTGTTCTGGTTACAAGCCAGCACTTAGGCTGGCACTTACTACAGTAGATGTGAATTTACTTCAAACTGGCAGAAACTCCATGTAATCTACAATTGTACAGTACATCATGGGCACATCCTCATGTTGAGGAGGACAGGTGATTTTACCATAAATCACAGAAAAGTAATCCCAGAACAAAGTAAAAGAGATCAAAATAGCTGAAATTTTTTAAAAGAAGGAACAAAATAGTCTTCATTATTTCATTATTACTTTAATAATTAATTTTGATTAGATTAAGATTTACAAATTATCATAGGCATGTCAATTTCAGAAAGTATGCATAGAGTTTCTCACCTTTTTTACTTTAATACGTAAAGTCTGTTCATAACAAGCCCTGAAAGGCTGATGTGAGAACCAGGATTGCACACACATTCTTTCTGTTTGCTTGCTAATGTTGTAAGGAAAAGAGTTGTATGGTGAAAGAAATGGAGAAACATTGAATGGAAATATCTTTTATCTACCCAGGACTATTTCCAGAAAGGCATTATTGTGGTTTTTATTAGTAACTGTTCTCAATACCTTCAAGAATAATATCTTAGAGGATCTTCTTAAATACCTATGCTGTTTATTAATCTAACTTAAAATAAACAATAAGTAAAATTCATTAGTGTGATTATAAATATCATTTTACTCTACTCTTGTTAAATCTCTAGCTATCCAGATCAATCTGCATTTCTTTATATACTATAGCTTTAAGCACTCTGTTGATCTCAATTTTTTTCTCTGAAATTATATTCCATGACTGTAAACAAAATGGTGTTTTATCCAAGGCATTTCTACTATCTTGTTTTATGACCTTTGTATCATTTTGTCCCACTTTTTCCATCTGCACCATAAGGATAATAATTCTAATATTTCTTTGCCCATTGACAAAATACATGAAGAATGACATGGGGGAGAAAGAGGGTTGAACAGATGAACTAATTAAAGCATTTCAAGTGCTGATTGAATGAAGTACTACAAATACATGCATCACCATCTGCTTGCTTATTGATCTTACTAGTAGCACCATTATTGTGCTTTCAAAAATCATTTGTTAACATAAGTAATATTTATTTCTGCATTTATTTGCATGTCTATTTACCTCTGCCATGATACCTTTAATAAAATACATTGCTTGTTATATCAGATAGTATTTCAGCAACTCTGGTGTACTGTTATCCCAGAAAAAATATCTCCCCTGTTCCTCTAAATTTCATATTCAACATTACCAAAGGCTATTCTATATTTGAAGTATCTATGGAGCTTTCTGTTTTCTTTATCTCCCAGTCTTATTTTAGTCTACTGTATCTTCTTGGTTGGCCTTTTTTTAACTAGTGCTTGCTGGGTTAGTAGCTTTGCCCTTGGGCAACAGTTTGATGAGCTAGTGAACAGGCATGATGCCATCCAAACAGATGTGATAGAAAATAATTAGCCAACAGGCAGCCTGTATGTACCAAATATGTTTGTAAAGGGCAAGATTCTAATCTGGAAATGTTCAAATAGCTGCTTACGCTACATAGTATTTGCATGTAGTATCTACTATTGATGATCTAGTTCTGAATTTTGCTTAGACACTTTGCTTTCAAAGAAAATATGAAGTAGCTTTCAAAGTCACACAGACAAATATTTCACACTGTTAAAAACTACTAGTAGACCATAGTGATTCCCCTTCTAATTCTCTGTATAAGAAACTTCATGAGGTGTGTCAAATCTGATTTCTAAACCTCAGTTTCCAGTAAGAGTGAGTTACATAATAGATGTAAACATTAACAAAGATTTTCATCTCACTTAAGTTCAGGCAATCAAACAATTAATCTTTTTTTTAGATTAATTATGCAGAAACTTTTTATGTTCAAAGGGAAAAACAGCTTTCTTCAAATGGCTATTCCGCCTATCAAAGCTGTCTAATATGGAAAAGAATACCTCACCTTCTAGAATATCCTGTCATTTCTATTCATTGTTGCTGTAGCCTTTACAAGTAAAACAAAGCAAACCTTTGGGCCACTAGCACTATCATTTACTAAATAAAAAAAATAAATAAGGTTGGTTGGAATAACCATATGAAATAAAACATGATACAGTGTGAAATGTCAATCAAGGGTAAGTAACCTCATTAGAGATACAAGTATTATTAAAAATAGCAAACAAAATTTACAGTACTAACAAAAAACGATACTTGATCCACTTCAAGTATGAAATATATGAAGTCTGAAGTGGTAACAGTCTCTCGATTTTTATATAAACTTATTTAATTCTTTTTGATTGTAAGTAGATAGAGATAGTACTATGTATTTATTTATCCACCTCTATATATCCTAACAAGGGAGGTCAAAAAGAGAGTGAACAAGAACATGTTACACATGTCCATGTCCAGTGTATTTCTGAGTAACTCCAAGAATGGAGACTCCATAACCTCTGAGCAACCCGTTCCAATGTTGGAACTCTCTCATAGTAAAAACACAGGTTATTGCATGTTAGATGGAATTCCTGAGTTTTGTACCTTTTTGTGTTGTCCTTTCACTAGGCACCACTGAGAAGAACTGTGTTACTTCATCCCACTATGTATTTAGACATACTGATAAGATTCCCTTGACTCTTTTCTAGGCCTAAAGAACGAGAGCTGTCTCAGCTTTTTCCCACATGACAGACACTCCAATTCCTTTACTCTCTCCAGTTTGTCTATGTCTCCTTTTTACTGGGGAGCCCAGAACTGGACACGAGATTCCAAATACAGTCTCACCAGTGCTAAACAGAAAGGACTATCATCTCCCTTGACCTGTGGGAGATTCTGTGCCTAATGTAACCTAGGTTGCTGTTGGTCTCCTTTGACATAAGAAAACATTGCTATCTGATGTTCAACTTTCTGTCCACCAGGACCCCCAGGTCATCATTGCAAAGTTGCTTTCTAGGCAGTCAGCTCCAAGATTGTCCTGGAATGTAGGGTTACTCCTCTCAAAGTGCAGGATTTTGCATTTCCCTATATTGAATTTCATTAGTTTACTGTCAGCTCATTTTTCCAGCCTATCAAAGTTCCCCTGAATAGCAGTACAAACATTCAGTGTATCAACCACTCCTCCAAGTTTTGTATCTGCAGATCTGAAATTGCTTGCTCAGCCAACTGAGGATCTTGAAGCTACATGCATTGCCTAGTATGGACTGAAGGACACAGGGAAAAAAAAAATCTAGATCTTATCATTTAGCTGCAGCATGAGGGGAATAGACAATCCATAAGAAAATGGGCTGTGTAGGTCCTATTGCACAGAGAGCAATATGTTTGCTTCTTTAATAGGGAATCTTATACTTCTGCAAAATATTACTCAAAATACCATATTAGAAACACATACATGAGTTGCAAAAATACATTAATATAACTCTTTTGCCTAGACATTAATATAACTGTAGGCCTAGTACAAAGGACACAGCCAGCAGAAAAACAGTCCAGTAAATAGATTCTATTGCATGTAGAGGAGTCAGTATATAGGGGATCGCTGGGGGTACAAACAAGTCAGACAGGTCACACATAATAGACATCAACCCCAGCGACCCCAAGAATGACACAGCATGACCCGTAATAGATGGAATAAACAAAGATACAAGGTATCCCATAGAAAAAATGGGAGAAAACCGAGTCAATAGGGTGATCACATACGACAGAAGCAGCCCCATGTTGCCTCCCCACAAAGCCCGCGTTTGTAGGTGCCAGACCTGACTGCGATCCAGTTGCATGAGGAGTCAGGAGGTCCCTCCCCAACAGGAAACTCTGTGAAGTGCATCCACTCCACAGACAGACTCTCCAACCCTTCCTGCAAGTGGGCCCAGCTTTTATGCCCAAAGCAGGACACCTGGCACTCATTACCAAAATGCAGGGCACCTGGGGCTTGTTTACCCAAGGGCTTTCCTTGCAAGGCCGGCCGCACCTTGGAGGAAAGCCAAAAGGCAAACTCATCCCCTCCTTTTAAAGGGCCATGGGGACCACCCATATGTCAACCTTAATTCAGGGCTGGGGGTTCAGACCCCAGAACTTCAATAACCTAAATTCCATCTTTCATGTTCTGAAAGTCTGCAATGAATAATAATGAAACCAAAATCTAAATCTGAAATTTAAAATTGCTAATTAAGTTTCCACTTATGGGTACTCATTAGACAAGAGAACTCTCACTTTTACCCCTTCAAAACCCCTCAGATCTGTTTGACTCTCTCTTTAAGAATAAATTTAATAAATTTCCCCCTATCTCTCCTTGAAATCATTCCATTTAGTTCAGGGGCAAGCCCAGGATGGGACCAAATATGTGCAGCTCTAGGCTTATCTTAAAGTTGTGACTTAAACTAGGAGCACATTATTTATATGAGAATATTTATATGCTGTACTAATATACTTTTTTTTTTTTTCATGAACACTGTAATATGAATGACTACAAAGTTTGGGTTTTTTTTTTTCCTTTGATATAGGGGGAAAAGTCTTCATGTAAACCAAGTAAATATATTGTCAACATTTAGCCTTTATGTGGGGCTAAACCATAGCAGTTGTTCTACCACCCAATGACTCCTTCCCAGCTGAGAAGGAGAAACGGGGGGAAAAAAAAATAGTGAAAAGATAAAAATGACAAGCCCCCCAGGTTGAAGTAGAAACGGATTTAATGATCTAGCAAAACTAATACAACCACCAACATAAAGTGTACAAGGTCATACTTAGTTTTGTCCTCAGGAGCAGAAGGCCAAAATGCAAGAACCCCAGGAAAAGGAACTCCCCATCCTCGGTGAACTCCCTCCTTTTATAATGAGCATGATTAAGTGCTATGGGATACACCGGTGAGTCAGTTTGGGTCAGCTGCCCTGACTGAAACACCCAGCTGACTGGTATGCCTGCCATGGCTCTGTTCTGTTCCTGGAAAGCCAGGACATATATCCGTAAGAGTAATCTTAATCTAGAACAGCTACACCCATACAAGGAGTTTGCATCAATGTGTCCCTAAGTGTTCAGCTACCCAGCTACCAGTGTGTCATGTCTGTGCTATAGATTTGTATCAGTGTAGCCCCCTAAGCATACACATCTCCTCTTTTGATACCCAAGCTATATTACTTATGTTAAATTATATTAATTTAATTTATGAAATTATATTATGTATATAATTTATTAATCACTCTGTAGTTTAGCACTTGCCTTTCATTTTAAAGCCTTAAACCTTTTTGCAGACCTATTTCAGTATTTGACATTGTCATTAGCTAGTAGGACAGCTGTGATAATTCCTGCTATTTATGTGATCTGAAGACTTGCAAACATTTACTACTCCTAGTTTGCATTTTGAATGAGAATGCAATAACAAAAAAATGCATTTTCAGTGATTCACAGGTACTTCTGTCTGTTACTAGATAAGATAAACTAATGAAAAAAAAAACCCTAATGGTGCAATCACTTAATTTTGATGCAACTATTTCATTTCAGTTGGGGGGAAAATTCAGATAACTGTGACTAGTTGCATTCTTGGTGTCCCAATAAATGTTATACAGAACGATATATTTTCACAGTTGATATTTCACACAAAGTAAATCTTTTTGTAGTGCTTACTCATTGAGTGAATAATAGTGCATGGATTCTATTGATGTTTGTCAGTAAAAGATTTTTTCTGCTGCACAAATAAAATTTAAATGAACAAAGCTTTAGACCAAAACTTTCAGATCACAATATTTATTTTTTTATTTCTTGAAATGTTCTACTTCATTAAGCCAAATTGCAGAATATTTTTTCCTCCCCGATGAGTTTGTCAAGGGTTGGAAACCCAGACTGGAATTCACTAAAAAGAAGGGAATGAACAGCCTGGTCTGAAAATATAAAAAATGTGATCTTTAAATGTAATTCTGTCTTAAAAACAAAGGCTCCAAGACAAATACAAATGGCTTAATCATATTTTATTTGTAATCATTTATTAACTCCTCTCATACTTTTAAATCCATGCGCTTAACTCACAGTTGTCTTTAACTGTTTAAGTACTGATAGCACTTAATTAGTTTCACATTTCAAAACATTCGTCTTCTCGACAGGCCTTCTAGATCCCTTCTGCATTGCACAAAAAGACCCACCAAGGCCATTCAGTTATTACATTTTTGATTATAGATTTCAATACCTGACAGGATTCTAATTCTCCTTCAGGAAGAGATGACATGTCTGCTTAGACAGGTTTAATATAGACGGATATATCTACTATTCTTCTTGTGTTAGAACATGAAATCTATATTGCCTACATCTCACAGAGCTGCTAGAATCCCTTTTTGTGCATTTTAAGCCTATAGGGTGATTTGTTGCAATAGTAAATCATTGTGGTCAGGTTTTCCACAGGGTGCTTCCTATGTAGCTCTGGTGTGATTAAAGTGGTCAAATGAAATATAGCCCTGGTCTGAACTGAATACAGCTATCAAAAAATGAAAGGCAGAGGGCAAGATAGTGCAAGTAATACCAGCCTCTCTTTTCTCTCCTCACTGGCACCTCAGATTCCTTGGGTCCAGAGTTTGAGTGAGTTCTTATAGTAGGTATGGGAGGAGTGATCCAGCACTTTATGAATTTTTCTTTATCCTGTCCCCCCTGCAACCCCCCCCAGGTAAGAGCCATTTTCTGAGCATCCTTAGACATGTGGGTTGGTGCACTACTGGCAGTTCTATATGAGAACAGCAGGCCCCAAGGTGTCCTTTTCAGCTACCTCTTATTGCCAGTAGAGTGACAATATCTAGGGCTAGGATCATGGATCTTCTGCTTTTTCATTGTAAATGTTAATCTTAGACTTTACCAGGGAGCATAGCATAAGGGCTTAACAGGGAAAAATGAGGTGTGGAGGACTGAAAAGTTCAAAAGCAGGAAACATCTTTTTATTATCTCTGAGGAATGACAGTATGACTTTTTATTCACTGTTCCTTGCAGTTTCCATTATTGCTGCAGACTCCCAACTTACCCCAGTTTTAGTCTCTCTTTGCTCCATGTCACTCCAGAAACTGGTTATGTCTCCTATTTACCCCAAAGATTCTGTCTGACCTAGAGCACACCAGCTAGCATTTGGCAAGCAGGCAACCTTCTCTCTGCCACCCAGCTGCATCCTTTTAGCAAGCATCCAGTAAATAGTAAATAAAGAATTATCATTTTTTACTCTATTAAGTTTACATTGCAAGGTTTTAGTAGTGGAATGGGTGGCTTCTGTGAGAAGACAGCACGAGTTTCCTCTTTGTACAACAGAGTCAGTTCTAAGATGGACCCTTCACTGGTCAAAGCTGAACCAATCAACAATGCTGGTGGAGCCTCTGTGACAACATATTTAACAAAGAGTAAAACCTGCTGCACAACATCTGTGTGAGAGAGGAGTGAGAAAATGTGAGAGAAACAGCCTTGGAAACACCAAAGTCAGTGAAGAAGGAGGGGGAGGAAGTGCTTCAGGCTCCAGAGCAGAGTCCACTGCAGACCATGGAGGATCACAGCAGAACAGATATCCACACTGCAGCCCACGGAGAACCCCATGCTGGAGAAGGTTTTCTGGCAAGATCTGTGGCCCTTGGGGGACCCACACTGGAGCAGTTCTTGAAGAATTGCAGCCCATGGGAAGGACCCATATTGAAGAAGTTCGTGAAATATCCTATGGTAGGGATCCCACACTGGAACAGGAGAACAGAGTGAGGAGAAAGGAGCGGCAGAGACAAAATGTTATGAACTGACTGCAACCCCCATTTCCTGTTTCCCTGAACAACTAAAGGGGAGGGAAGGTAGAAAATTTATGAGTGGAGTTGAACCAGGGAAGAAGGAGGGGTGGGAGGAAGATGTTTTCAGTTTTTCTTTACTTCTCATTATCCTATTCTGTAATTAATTGGCGATAAATTAAATTAAGTTCCCCAAAGAAATTTGGTTTTCCTGTGATATTAACTGGTAAGTGATCTATCTCCCTGTCCTTATTTCGATCCATGAACTTTTAAATTATATTTTCTTCCCTTGTCCTGCTGAGGAGGGAGAGTGACAGAGCAGTTTGGTGGGCGCCTGACAACCAGCCAGGGTTAACCCACCATAGTTAATGTGGGCATCTCTAAAAAAAATATTTATTTTGCCATCAAAGATAAAAGAGGAAGTTGTGTTACAATCACAGCAGGGTGAAATAGGAAGAATGTAGGTGTACATCAAAATTACAGAGTATGTTCTTAAGGATGGAATTAACACGAGTGCTTCGACACTCAGAGTCAGTAATAAACCAGAGAGGTCAGGAGAAAAAAAAAATCAATAAAAAATAATCTTCAAGGATTCAGAATATTTTTAGGGTTTGGCCTATTTAAGAAGTGTGACATCTTTAGAGGAGAGAAAAGGTGAGGAAAGAAAAGGGAAATGTGAGAGATACCTTTTTCAGTGATATAAAACCTGTGATTCTGACACGAAATAGTCAACCTGTTTTTACACACACAGACGATCCTTAGGTAGTGTTCAGAGATAGGGGCCATGTCAGAACTGTAGGGGAGCAGCAGCTCTCATTAAGTATTCTATCTTGGGTTTTTTAAGGCTTTAATGAGTCTGTCGTGTCATTCTCTGTAAAGAGTTATTGAACAAAACTGTGAAGTCAACATCATTTATACCTCGAAGGTTTCTGCTTTGGTTGTCTCACTGAATTCTCACATACTAAAAATTTTCCTCTTTTGGCTCTCACTACAAAAGCTTTTTGTACTTAAAGCACTAAAATGAACACTTTTGATAACATCTTTGCCTTTCTTCTCTGTTGACCTGTAATCATCTGGTCACCTTCTCGTCTGCTCTTCTATCTGTCACTAATTCCCTAAAGACATTTTGTGTCAACAGGCTTATCTGATTGGAAATGCCACTCATTCTTAAGTTTTTGTACATTCTATATGATTTTATTTGAAATGTAATCTAAAGCCTATTTGAGTCCTGTGGAGTTACTGTAGTGGGTTATCTAATAGGTGATATTTTCCAGAATCTATTATCACAAGCATCTGATCTATATTATGCTTCATTCCTCTGGAAAAGTCACTGACAGGTACTTTTTCATTCATCTCTCTAAAATCCTTGTAAATGCCAGTAGAATTAGTAAGTTAATATTCAAGAATTCTTTCACTTGTTCTTCTCTCCCTTCTTGTAGATTGGTTTTCTCGTTTGCTTATGCTTGGTCTTTTCTGGAATTGGTGTTAAACATCTTCTGAATTATGTATTTCTTGTATTTCTCATATTTGCTTGCATAGTTGTGGAAATCTAATATTTTTAGTCCCCATTATTTCTTCTCCCTGGATTCATATTTATCAAGCTTTGGACTGATATTTTTACTTTTTCTTACAAGAATTCTGAGATTTGTTTTCCCTCCTTTACTTGAGGGATCTCTCTCCTGAGGGAAAGTTCTCTTGGATTATTTCAGCTACTGTGATTGCACACTGTATACTGCTCAAAATCTTCTTTCCATCACTTGGTGATTTCATATACTTAGTGATTTATCAACATTTGTATCTCACTGCCACCATCTTCAATTCAGATCTTCCTGTCATCTGCCTTATGTCATCACACAGGGCCTGTGTCACTTTTCTGCTCTCATAATCTTCTGCTGCTTTATATTCTTTGCTTATCATTTGCTCCAGTATTCAATTTCAGTTTTGGATCTGTGGTCAGCTTACAATATTCTGCTTTCAGATTTACCTCTTCCATTTTATTTTTGTTCAATGCCTTCTAATTGTTCATCATTTTATGCTTCATCTATTATCTTTTGTCCATCTCTTTAGCATACAATAATGTTTCTCTGGATAGTCCTCTAATATTTCAGTTGTTCAGTCATCTCCTGTTTTTTCTCCATATGCATTCATTTCTGTAAGTAGTTTCATACAACAAATCAGGCTACTTTATTTTTACTCAGAGTGGATAACTTGATCCAGATGAAGTGTTATTTTGTCTCTTCACAAAAAAAATTGGTCCCTTTCTTCACCTGGGATAAGTCAGTTTCTTGTATAATTTTCTGTAAATTATAGTTAATGTCCACTTAGTTTATGAATAAACAGATCAGACTTGATACCTTTCTCAATAACAGTGAAATGGAGATTACCCAGTGACATTAGAAACTAGAAGCCTAAATTGAATGTGACTCAGCACTGGCAAGACTTGCTATGAATGTCTAAAGACTTAGGATTTCTTCCATTGATGCTTGTTAACCTTCATAGTCAATAACAGCATATGTTCTCTTGACAGATGGCATTTGTTCTGTGCGATAAAATCATGTAAATGTGGACATGTCAGAGTTTGTTTAACTGAAATTAAAAAAAAAAAAGAGAAAAAATCCCCAAGCATTAAACAAATTCAAAGGTATTCTGGATGATGGAGGTTATTCCTTAATGCTTAGATGCTGCTCCTTTAATATACACAGAGCTGTGTATATTAAAATATTTCCATCAGAAAAAATGTGGTGAAAAATAAATTTGAACATTTTATGTAATTAAAGGTGGATGATGATTCAAAGCCATTATCTGGAAAGGTTCATAAAGATTCCCAGAGTTACTAAAAATTTCATTTTTTCAGATCACATGGTATACCATTTGAAAAAAAGCAACCTTATTGAAATGGAAAAAAAAATCCAACCGTACAAATAGAATGTGCTAAAACAACAATATCTAATATTATCAGGAATTTATAAGGTATGATTAATACTTCATTAAAACATGGAGATCTGTAAGAGCTTCTCTGGTATCTGATGAGAAATACTGAATCAATCTTATTTTGTTTCTACTACCATATCCAAGAAAATGCCAAGTTCATAATAACTATAAGGTGTGAAACGAAACTTTGAATCACAGAATAGCATTGGTTGGAAAAGACCTCTAAGATCATTAGAGGGCTTCATTCTGCTCCCTGTCCCTGACTTCCAGCTCAGGGGGCTGGGTACACAGAGGGTAACTGGTCTTGCTATTAAAGTCTGAGGCAAAGAAAGCATTAAGTACCTCAGCCTTTTCCTCATCCTTGGTCACTATGCTTCCCCTCACATCCAATAAAGGATGGAGATTCTTCTCAGTCCTTTTGTTGTTAATGTATTCATAGAAACATTTTTAATTGTCTTTTATAGCAGTAGCAATATTAAGTTCTAGTTGGACTTAGGCTCTTCTAATTTTCTCCCTGCATAGTATAACTTCATGCCATCCTTGTAGTCCTCCTGAGTTTCCTGCTGCTTCTTCCAAAGACCTTAAAGTCTCTTTTCCCCTGGAGTTCCAGACAAAGCTCTCTGTTCAGCCAGGCCATTTTTCTTCCCACTGGCTCTTCTTTTGGTACATGAGTATGGCCTGCTCCTGTGCCTTTAGGATTTCCTTCTTGAAGAGTGTCCAGCTTTTCTGGACACCTTTGCTTTTCAGGACTGCCTCCCAAGTGACTTTTTTAACCATTCTCCTAAACAGACCAAATTCTGCTGTCCAGAAGTCCAAGGCAGCAGTTTTGTTAACCCCCTTCCTTACTTCTTCAAGAATTGAAAACTCTGTCATTTCATGACCTCTATGCCCAAGATGGCCTCCAGCCATCACATCACCCACAATTCCTTCTCTGTTTGCGAACAACAGATTTAGCAGGATGCCTTACCGTGTTGACTCACTCATCAGCTGTATCAGGAAGTTATCTTCCACACACTCAGAAACCTCCTAGACTGTTTCCTTTCTACTATATTGTATTTTCAGCAGGCTTCTTGTAAGTTAAGTCCATCATAAGAACAAGTGCTAGTGATTGTGCAACTTCTCCCAGCTGCTTATAGAGCATCATCTGTCTCTTCATCCTGGTTGGACGATCTGTAACAGAATCCCACTATGATATCTGCCTTGTTGGCCTTATGCATAAGTACTCAACCCTATCATCATCATCATTAAGCTCTACATCATCAAAACACTCCCAAACATACAGGGCCACTCCACAGTCTCTCCTTCCTTGCCCATCATGTCTGAAGAATTTATAGACATCCATTGCAGCACTCCAGTAGTGCAAGTCGTCCCACTATGTTTCCATGATGGCAACTATATCATAGTTTTCCTGCTGCACAGTGGCTGTCGACTCCTCCTGTTCATTGCTCATGCTGCTTGCATTGGTGTAGATGCACCTCAGTTGGGCTATTAATCATGCCACCTTTTTGGGAGGAGAAGTCGTAATTTCTACCTGACCATTCTTAAGCTTGCATGGTTTCTAGCCCATCAATATCCCTTGTGTCTTTGTTGTCACATGGATTTCCATCCCCTACCTCTAATGAGATGACAGACCGAAGGACCTCACTAACACACCGTCCCTCAAACATTGGCGTGCCACCCCCAGGCTTATCTCTAGTGAGCCTGGTTTTATCCCTTCCCCCTTCAAATCTAGTTTAAAGATCTTCAACGAGCCCTGCTAACTCCTGTGCAAAAATCCTTTCCCCCCTTTGAGACAGGTGTATCCCACTTGTCATCAACATGTCTGGTGTTGTGTGAACCAACTTATGATCAAAACCCTCAAAATTCTGCTGGTCAAACCAGGCAGAATGATGAGGGAAGAAACGGAATGGATAGAGAAGAACACTACTTGTGCTCCTGATCCCTTAACCAGTCGTACCAGTTCCCTGAAGTCTCTCCTGATTGCCCTCGGACTTCTTATTGCAACTTCATCACTGTCTATCTGAAAAGAGAGATAGACCTGCCATGCCTGGTAAGAACTTGTTGCTATTCCCTTGTATCCCATTTTCAGCCAGGGGGAGAGAGTACAGGTAATCCTGTGTATCATGCATATGTCTGCCTGTTGGGCCTGCGTCAAGGAAGGCAGGATGTTGTTTGAGTTGTCTGTATCTCTCTTGCACTGCCTGATACTCCTCAGCCTGCTCACCTCCTGCCAGACTTCTGTCACTAAGTGGAGGATTTCCTCTACCTGGGCTCACCTCCCACAGGTGTGCTCGCTGCTGTTGTCCTGTGCTAGTGTCAGAGAAGGGACACCAGGGTGGCAGTATGTTCCCATTGGACCTCCGTCTGGGCAGCTGCGTCTGTTGTGGTGGGTGCAGAGTTTAGAGCGGACATGGCTTTCTGCCAGCTGGATGCCATTGCTGCCTGGTCAAGCCGCCAGAGTTTCAGCACCTTTTCTGAGTGCCCTTCCACGTGAAGTGCTGCACAAACTGCTGCACCATACTGTTTACCCACCCTGTTCACAGCACTTTTGGTCCTTAGAGCTCCCTAGAGTCTTCTTTTATAGAAGTTTTCTACTTTCTAAAACAGAAAGGTTCATTATACCTATGTGAATTTTCCTATGGAAGTACGGAAATAAAAACAGACAGAATGATCCATTACAGGAGCCTCTATGTGTTAGATTAAAAACATTTCCATGTGTAAACAGGGAGCTAACAACAACTCTTGCAGTAAGACAACCAAAGATTTTATTCCCTTTCTCCCTTCTTGGCTCTCTTAGATGCAATCCCATTATTTTTCTTATTTAAATCTTAACAGCTAGATGATTATTGATTTTGTCAAGTGTTAAGTCAACTTATTTAAAGGATGTCACAAGTCTTGTGCTAAGTAAGTTTCAGGCTTCTGAAAAATTTTCATTGTATGCATTCAAAAATAAATGCTTGATAGGCACTGTAGACCTCCTTGGCATACATGGAATTAAAATCAATAAACATTTGACAATTGCTATGGCTCAGGCTGAAAAGAATGAAGGATTGCCCTGCATACAGTTTGTACGTTCAAACAGCAAAAGAACAAATGTGCTTGCCTTACAGTTGTTTTTCCAAAGAAACTCCTTCATTTTGTCAAAGAATTTTCTTTATTTTATATATTTTTCCCTCTCCTATAATTGTCTACTTCTGCTGTGATCAGTTGTTTGAGAGCAGAAATACATGGGATATGTATGAAAGTGCTGCAGTTAAATTATGACTGATTAACAAACTCCGCCACAAGTGCTCATACTATAGGCATCAATCTATTGCATTAAATATTGTCAGTGTAGACTGGATTTTACAGTGTTCCCAAAGAACATAGAACTGTACATAACATTTTATAGATGTTGGAGCTTAGTATTTGCATAAAATTTACTTTTTGTTTTGGGCTAAGGGCAGGGTGAGACTACATTTTTGTAATGCAGTGTTTGAAATATCTGATGCTATACTAAATGTTTCCTCAGAGACTGGTATTTTTCATCTTTTTCAACTGATGTGTGATAGATGTTGTGATAGATTTAGAGATTTTTAGTGACTTTATGAAAGAGAAGTTACAGAAATTTAGAATGTTTTTAAGAGTGTATTAAAAAACCCTCAGTTGCTCGGGAATGACAAAGGAGGAGGAGGAAAGAGGAAAAATGAAGAGGGGAGGAGAGAGAAAGAAAATAAGTGGCTGCAGGATGAAGTTGCATTCAGCATGTGATCATAAAGAAGTAATTTTCCCCAGTGCATCATCACCTATAACTGGAATGTCTAATGAAAAGTAGATCCCAGGAATACTTAAATGGCAGGTGAAGCTAATATGGGATGTTGCGTATATGGGATAGGGGAAGGAGAAAGGGGAGAGGAGAAAGGGGGAAGGGAGGTAAATGCTCGAAATGAAGTTTGTCGATCATAGCGCTCCTGCAAGAGAAGTCCAAGACGGACAAGAAAATAAATTAAAAGTAGAGTGCAGTGGAACTACACCAAAAGTTAAAAGGTTAATGAGGCAGGCCATCCAAAAAAACATGATACAGTTAAAATTAGACAGTTAAAAGGAAATATGCCTAGGAAAAAGGGAATAGGTTACAAAGGCCAGGGATAAACAGTGTTTCAGGTTTTCCCTATGTAAGAATTGCAAGTTAAGGATAGGGAAAAATAACCAGAGGTGAGCTAGCGACTTCAGGTAGCAAGAAAAAAATAAAGCAGATTAGAACCACCATTTTGCCTTTTCCTCAGAAACATGACCACAAATATATGGGAAATAAAAAGATCTTATTCCAACAGGCATCTAGGACCTAATCCATATTAGGATACATGCCATATCAGGACTGCAAATGAAAACATATAACGTACACCTTTTCTTGTTTAACAGTAATAACTAGGATGACTCTTTCTGATTCTGCTGCTTGTATAGGAAAAGTGAGAAAAAAAATTGTTGAAATATTTGTGGATCATATAGGGAATTACTTTGGGTAGATTTTTAGATATTTCTGTGATAGGAATTGGCAGCTTTTCTCTTCAAATAACTGTTCTCTAGCTTTCTGAGTGGAGTAAAGGCTTGAGTTTGTAACTACTTGTCAGTTCTGATATCTGTGTTTTTCAAAATCAGAAATTTATGAAGACTACATGAAACTGCTCTTCAAAACTAAGCACATTTCAGCTAAGCATATTCCTGGTTTTGTTGTTGCTTTGATATTTTTAGGGTTGAGTTTCTTGTCTGTGATGAATTGGAATAATTATTTGGCTATCAACTTGATTACTCTGGTTTACAGCAGATATATATTTATTAAGACTTTTCTTGTAATTGTGATTGTAAAAATGCCTTTTTTTTTTTTTTTTTTTTTTCAGTACTAATGCACACGAAGGCAAAAGAATTAACAATCAAAATAAAATTATTTTCCAGGTTTTACATTTCCCAAACTATGGTTCAATCTGTTGTTTTTCAGGAAGAGAAAAAATCTGTGTTTCTTCACACCATTTCACATCTTTTTATAAACCTTTATAAACCTCCATATTTCATCTTCCTATACATCTATTTCTGTACAACAGAGATTTCAACATTTTTAGGTATATTTTGAAAGAGACATTCTTTCTCATGATAATGTACTTTCTTTGAGAATAATGGTGACAATCCCTTTGTCATCACATCACTGCTTATGTAGCTGTAGGATTAGCGAGATTTTAACCATGTTTGTACTTGGCTGAGAAATTAAAATCAATAAAAAGAAATCAAGTCAGATGATCAGCCTGAGCTTCACGGAAGGTAAGTGCAGAGAGTATTTGGGAATCAATGAAATTAATTGCGATTAGCTGTCCAATGCCATTGAATGAAAAAAAAACCAAAACAGCCCTGTCCTAAATTATACAAAAAAAACCCAACCCAAAAGCTATTGCATTCTACCATAGTTAATTTTCCTGTTTCCGAAGGGTGGGTGGGCAAATATTACAAATAAACTTTCGTTAATGCTTGTGAGTAATACTGCATAAGAACTGTATAAAAGGATGCATCAGGATCACTAGTTCTCTTGTGAACATGGAATTAGTGTACATGGCTTAGGTATAGGACTGTTCTGCTTAAACTAAGTATGCTGCCAAAGACTGTTACAAGAGAAAAATCAGTACTCTGCATACTTGTATGACTTATCTAGATTATGCCACTGTTGGGTGGAATTGTATTGTTTGATCTAATTTATGTCAGCCCTTATGTGATTTTTCCTTTTTTCTCATTTATTTTTTTTCCCCCTGAGTTTATGGTACTCCTAAAGACTAATATCTAACTTAATTTCTGATTCTAGGGTGCTGGGTTTTTTTTCTTTTATGGATAGTTGTGAAAACCAGTGATGCACATTTGATTCTTGTTGTTAGCATTTAGTTTGCATCTGTGTATCATTCTCCAATGCTATGACAAAGCTTATGTTCAGTGCACAGAACTGACTATAACAAAGATGTAGGAAGTGTACCTCTATAATGATGGAGGGGGAAAATGACTACTTTAAATTTGTGATTTACATGATTAACTTTGAAGAAAAATTCTCAGTGAATACTGTTCGAAAAACTTAAAGATGATTGCTGCGGTACTCCAAGCCAGGAAATTCAGAAAAGATAAAGGAAAGGAAGTGCATGTGCATTATAGTGACAGAAAATATTATAAATTTTTATATTCTCCAAAAGGATTTACTTTCTAAAATTGTCAAATAAAAAGGAAAGTAGGAAGTCTTGCCAGAAAACATGAGAAGGAAATTCTAAGCTGTGTATTATGAAGTCTGTGTTTAATCATATATAGGAGCTTTTTTTTAATTTACCCTTAAAAACATTCACATTTGTTTAAAGTAGGACCATACCACCTAGTTAAGGCACTTAACCTGTACACTTACTTAAAGAGCCTAGTAAACTCTTGCTCTTAACTATGTCAGAATTCAACTGTCAACCAAACTTAGCTATCTTAATAAAAGTGAAGAGCATCTCCTTGCAAATTGTCTCTCTCCACTATATATTGAAATTAACTGCAAAGAAAAATCCTTTAATTGAGGAGATTTCTGTATTCTGTGTAATTTGGGCAATTTTTCTAGAGAAATATTCTTATAGGAATTTTCTCATCATTTTCCCTACCTCTAGAGACTAAGCCAGATAAATCTTTGCATTTAACCAATATGTCTGTTTGCATCTGCTTTAGGAAGTCTGTTTCAACAAGCATAATATTTTACTGCATTTAGCTAATTTAGGTATGCACAGTACTACTCCCAGTCACTACAATATCCAGAAACAGCTGGAAGGACATTAATTGCCTATCTAAAAATGCAAATAAGTGGAAAGTGAAGCATGAAATCACGTTCTGTACACTATATTCTATATTTGTCATTGATATGTTGCTTTAAGTATGACAATGTTATTTATTTAGATATGTGATCATTAGCCTTGACTCTTGTTTAATGTGTTTTAGCAGACATTATTTGGATGTAAATCCATGCGTATATTGTACATGTATTAATTAGGCTGTCTCATTTATTGTGGCTGACAAAAACCTTCTTCTGCCCACCTCATTTTAGATGAGCCAAACTCAAGGTAAAATAAACCACAGTAAACCTCTTTCTTGTCTTGTTTGCTTTCCAATATATTTTAGGAAGCCTGAGTTCTCATGGCTCTTGCCTACTTTAAATTTTGGACAAATACATACACATCTGACTGAAATCTGTGGGGCACAGCATAATTTTTTTTTTCCTAATCTTCCCGTTTGTTTTTTTTTCCCCCATGTACTTTTCCACTCACAGTAACTACCAATACATGTTTACCTCCAGAACAAATTGACTCATATATATATCTGTACACCTCCAGATTTGTCAGAATCTCAGGATCCCAAGACCTATAAATTAAATGTATAAAGATCCTAGAATACTCCCTCAGGGCATTGAGGGCTTAGGCAAATGTCTGGCAAATAATAAAAACAATAAACCCCACTTGTTTTCCTTAAAATGTTCCTTTAAAATGTGCTCTTTATATTTTAAAGTGAATGTATCCATCCTTGCTCTAACCAGGATGTTCAGATAATCACTACATGTTTAGCAATGAAAATCTCATGGTATGAAAGAAAACCCTCAAACAAGTAGAAAAAAAATCTGTATGTTTTCATATTTGCTTATACAATACATTGTTATATATCCTGAAATAAAATGAGGTCTGAAACAGAAATAAGGTTAGTTACAACTGTTCCATCATCTCAGCAGCAACAAATTTGACCTGCAGGGTGTGAGGAAGATGCTTAAAAATTAAAATCCAGACCCCTTTTAGATGCCCTGGCTCTCATTCTTGAACTCTTGCTTCTTCTATGGGGGTCCTGTAAGTCCTGTCCTGCTGTGCCTGAGTTTTATATGTGTTTATATATATGTTTCATATAATGTCTCTAAATACCCATATTTAAGCAACAGTATTGTTCTTCTGTCTTCCTAGAACCTCAAACTCTGCTTCTAGTGAATTCCAGTGTCTTTGGAAAATAAACAGACTTTTTTTTGGTTTTTTTTGGTCAAAAGAAGAAGAAGAAGAAAGGATAGACAGAGAAAAATCTTTCAAGTTCATTTTATATCAGGGGTTTTTTATGTATGTCTACCCTACATTCTTATAATTAATATTATGTGTTTTCCTATAAATACAGTAAAATATAATAAGCTTAATTGAATCCTGTGATCTATAGTCAGTTTTGTTCCCAATGGAATCCGTGGGAACATAATTCTTATTTATCCTCAGACTTTCACTTTGATATCCCATTCTATAGTGCAAATTCACACATTAAGAGATTTTCACAGTATTGATAAAATGTCAAAGAACTTTAAGATTAATCAGTTTATTGTTTTAATTTAAAAAAGATTGGTCTTGCATCTGGAATGCATTGTGTGTGCTGATAGTGTTATGTCTTTGTCAATAAATTTCTTGTGTTTTTTTTCAGAGTTTTGACAAGATGACTTCATTGGCAAGAAAATGGATATTGTAATATCTTTCTGAAAATTCTGGGTGGAGGGAAAAAAACCACCACTTCACAACAGAAGCCATATTCAAATCTGTTTCTAATTTTCCTAATCTATTAACTTCTCAAGGATAATATTCTTAAAATGCAACAGAGAAGAAATCAGTGAAATGACTAAAAGTAGAGGATCTAAGAAAAGGCTTTGCACAGGGCTTAAACAAGTTCCAGAAGTTACAATTCATCACCTTAATCATCACACAGAACTGGTAGGTGCAAATGTGATGAAAGACATTGCTGGGCTTTGATCAGTTTAACAGTTTTAAGAGAAATTGTGTGAAGTGTCCGCAGTCAATCAGTAGCAAAATGAAAGGGAGCTGCATGAATGTGTATGTGAGGCATCATCAGAGCTACTTTCACATCAGCAAAACTTTCATTGTCTGATGAGCAGCCAGCAGTGCTCAGAGGGCTGAATAATCCTTACTGAGGACAAGCAGTTCTGAACAGTACAGTTCATGTCTGCCTCAGCTCTCTCTTACAATATGGATAAATCAGTTCTGATGTAATGGCAATTGGAAAGAATCATGTGCGTTATTTTTAAAACAATGACTCTTGCTTTACGTCAAACTTGTCTTTATCAAAAATGCTCTATGGAAAGCTGACTTTTGTTTGGGGTTTCTTTCTTCTGCAAGAAACCTTGCAAAATAATCTCTTTAGCAAACTGAGGGAAAATCTATCTTCATTCAAGAGCTAGGTTTGCTTCAGTGCTCTGTTTTTCTACTTTACCAAAATCCATGTGTGAATTGCTATTGCTTGATACTCTTGAGACTTCTAATGTTGTGTTTGCACATATACTATATCAGCTGCAGCAAGGAAAATTCTACCTTTTGGTGACATAGTTCTTAACAGATTTGACAAAATAGTAATAATGCTTTTGTTTTTTTTGTCTTAACCACCTTTTTAACTATCATTTGTCCGGCACATTCATTGAATTACAGCAGTACAAAAGTATTCAGAATTTTAATTCTGGACTAGACAGCAATTCAGAAAAGGTGAAAGAGCTCATCTGCAGCCACAGAAGGTATTTTGAAAAAAAAGATGCAGTCATGCCTGTCTTTCCCAGAACCAAGAAGGAAGATGAAACAGAGCACTGTAGGCTTTGGGGAAAATAAGCAATCCTGATGTTTTATTATCTTGCTTGGTTTTAAAACATGTCTGTACAAAGTCTGAGACAAACATTTATTCTGAACTGGATTTAAATTCTCACTTTGTATAGGAAGAGCAGATGGTACGTGACAAAGTTTAAGACCTGCTTTTAAGCAGGTTTGATGTTTGAATACTTCATCTAGCCTTCAGGACATGGATAACATTTTGATAAAAAAGTAGTTTCAAGAATACAGAAGGAAAGAAAAAAAAAAAAGAAAAAAAAAGCATGTGAATGTCTAGAAGAATGCTGATAATTTTTTTATTAGTATATTGCTTTCACTTAACTGTTTTTCAAAACACCCAAATAAAAGATGGCTTCTGTTTGTCTCTTTCATTTTGTTGAATAAGGATCTGATTACTTTGTGCTCTATCTTAATTTAATTTAGTTTCACATAGTGGAATGTCTGTATGTCAAAGACGAATCATGATCCATATTGTTGAATTTGAGTACTACTCACATATTTTTGACTCTGAAGTATGAGAGACCTTTATATTCTGAGATTTCCAAAAACAAACAAACAAACAAATTTAATTATTAAGGTAATAAAAAAATACATTTACCAGTTGAGGCTGTTCAGACTGCAGAAGAGAAGGCTCTGGGGAGACCTTATAGCAGTTTTTCAATACTTAAATGGGACTTATAAGAAAGATTTTTTACCAGAGCCTGCAGTGATAGGACAACGGACAATGGTTTTAAACTAAAAGAGGGTAGATTTAGACTGGATATAAAGAAGAAATTTTTTACAGTAGTGAGACTAGAACAGGTTGTTCAGAGAAGTTGTGGATGCCCCATCTTTGCATCTTTGGAAGTGTTCACAGTCAGGTTGGATGGAGAACTGAGCAACCTGGTCTAGTGAAATTGTCCCTGTTTATGGCAAAGAGGTTGAACTATATGATTTCTAAAAGTCCCTTCCAACTCAAATCACATTATGATTCTTTAATCTTTTTTGTTGATATAACATTGTGACTATTTCACAGATCAGTAAGGTGAAATCTGTCTGCCTTGAATTTGGACATCTGTAGGCGCAGTTGTCACATCAGGTCACGTTATAATCAAGGAAGAAAATAGATGCCTTTCTGGATATGAGCCATAGATTCTATTTTGATAGCTGTATGAAGATCAAATTCCACTTATGATTTTTTATTTTTAAGTATCTAAATAAGAAACAAAAAAAATATCAGAACTATTACTAACGAATATCTAAAAATAAATTTTATCAATAAAATTAATTTAGCATAAAAGAAGACCAAAATCGTGTTTTCAAGTAGGCATGATGCCATGGTTTAGTGTAAAAGTATAGTTCAAGAAATAGAATTTTTTTTAACTCTGTCATGGAGTATCGCAGAATCCCAGAATCACACCACAATTGATGTTGGAGGAGAGCTCTGGAGGTCATCTTGTCCAATCCCCTGCTCAAGGAGGGTCATCTAGGGCTGGTCGCACAGAACCACATTCAGACAGCTTTGGAGTACCTCCACGGACGGTATTTCCACAACCTCTCTGTGCAACCTGTAGCAGTCCTCAGTCACCCTCACAATACAGATTTTTTTCCTTTTGTTCAAATGGAACCAGTGAGAGGTTACAGGTTATTACCTTGTAATAATATTCACTTTAAGTAGATGCTGAACAGTGATTGCCTATTAAAAACATTAATGTATTTTTAAGTGTTTCAATGTTACAGCAAATATATTGTCAATAATTTGTGAAATATTAAATACCGTGTATACTTAAAAGCTGAAGTATCATATTAGCAAAATATTTAATATAATTTCAAATGTTACATGCAGATTGTTACTTTTTGGAAATTGCATGGGTCTTGGTGAAGAAACTGATTAAAAAAAATATAAAATAAGGATCCTAAAGATTTACTTTTTAAAGGTTATATGCACTAAAAATTCATTGGCTTGTTAAACGTTTTGAAAAACTCATGCATTCTCTGAAAATAATTTCAATATTTTGACTTATATTAGTCTTTATTTTTCAATAATCTAACTTTTTTGTTGTTGTTTATCCTGAGTTAAAATACTTGAGGATATATTTAAAATACAATGTGTGACTTAAGTTAAACACATCAGGGATTTGCTGAACTTTCACTTTAATCTGTTAACAGATTTGTGAAAAAGAATAGTTAAAAAACCATGTAGTTGAGTACTAATTGTGTTATGTATTACTGTTCAGTAATCTCTTTTTCATACTATTCTCATTATTATCTTTGCTAATAAATGCCATGTGTTCATGTTATTAAAATTCAAAACCCTCTTTTTCAGAATTTTTCCAAAACACACCAGCACACAGGTCTTTCTAGATAACTAAATATACGAATCTGTAATAAGTTGAATATGTATCCTAACATCAAATGAGAACTAATCTCTTTTAAGTCTACTAAACTTTTCAAATGTCCATGTATCACATAAAATATAAAAAGAAAACAAAATAGAGGGAGAAAAGTTGTGAAAGACTTCAGAATTATTTTTAGGTAGTGTTTTAGCATTGAAAATCAGCTTTGAAGAGATGAGTTTCCTTGGAAGACATTGAGAGACATTGGGTCTAAGAAGTGTATTCACAAACAATCTTCTTGGTTTGGTACTAATAACAGTGGTGACTATTTTTGCTTTCATCTGTTCTTATATTCTAATTGTATTCTCTGATTCCCAAATAAAGCAAAAAAACCCCATGATTTGATTAGTCTAGATTAATGATGAACTACAGGAAAAATACAGTATCATATTTGCATTACATTACTGTCAACTGGAAACCTCAACGAATAATTCAGTACTTCGTATTTTCTTGTTGGGGATGGGAGAGGGACAAGTAAAAAAATCACAGTGTTTCTATTTTTCTTTAACTTTTGGTCTCAGATCTTCTTCTGCACCAGCTTAATGGTTTCTGTACAAGGTAAATTTTGAGGCACAAGCAACAAAACGTTATTAGGTAGACAGGATGAAATATTACGCTGCATCAGTACTGTTACAAAAATAGGGAAGAAAATAAAGAAATGTAATTTGCTTAGGCCCAAACTGGTTTAATGTCTCATTGGGGACTGCAATTACTTATTTACTTCAATTCAGGAGTCGTAATGGAAGTCTGTAATGGTTTCCACTTGATAGAGGGCTGCTGCCAACCTATTTGACCGTCAACTATCAAGAACCCAGTGACTTCCTTTCATGAAGGGCTAAGGTGCAAAAAACCCTAGGGCTGTCTCCAGACATTATCAATGAGAGTCATCTGACCAAATGAAAAAGTCTGTAATTTGGACTTCTACCTCTGAGTTAGTCATCCTAGATTTCCTCTGCAGACAGTGAGGAAAAGCAGGAGTATATGGAAAAAAACTAACCCAAGAAAACATATACATATATAAAGGGTAATTCCAATGTGTATTGATCCTGTGATCAGAGCACAAACTTTGTTTTTGTTTGGTTTTTTGTGGTGGTTGTTGTTGTTTACAAGGAAAAAAAACCAAACAAACAACCACCCTACACCTTGAGAAAAGGAAAGGAAATCTGCTGCTTTTCTCAGTAACTCAACTACGGGTTTGCTTAAAATGTTCATGAAGATATGAAGTTACAGTAAATGGTTTTACAAGTTATCTCTTTTCCATCATCATATTTTCATTTACAGTGATCCATTTATTTCTTTGCTACACCATTTGCTGGAGATATAGTTCAGGGAATTTTACAGAGTGATATGCATAGTTGATGAAAATCATGGAGGACATGGATATGATTACTTTATAGCAGCCAGCGTAGTAAAATTAATGGAAGATTTAATAAGTTAATTCCCTCTTTCTCCACGGCTTCACTACCTGTATATTCTAAAGTGTCTGTCAAGAACTCCTATCATAGAAGCTAGATAAAACAGATTTAGCTAGCATTTTATTTAGAAACAGGAACAGTAAAATAACACATTCAAAACCATTAAAGATTATTGTAAAATATTCAAAATTAGGGATCACAAAGCTTCTTCGAAAAGTGTTTTGTTCATTTTGAAATACAGTAATTGATGTGATGAAAAGGTGATATGTCACAGTGAACCAAAGCCATGTGTGACGTCTTGCACATCAAGATATTGTTCTTTACTGTAAGTTTGCTTAAAATTGAAAGCTATATACCAGACTTTGAAAACAGTCATCCTTTTTACCCCTTTATCATTATATACTCACTTTTACTTCCTTCTACAAGCAACTTTAACTTTCAGACTTCATGCATTTAATGGTTTTGTCAGGGGGAGGTTAAATGTGTGAGTCTTCTGATCTGGAAGATAAAGGATCTCTTGAAGGTGTCATTGACAACAGAGATTTCTTTCTTGAAAATTCTAGGGTTCAAAATGAAGGCTGAAAATGTTTATTTTAAATCTAATACACAAACCCTCAAAATCAGTCTCTCATATTACAATTAATGTTTCAGAAAGTCTGTCTTCTCTTTAAGAGGGGTTTTCTTTCTTTTCTTCATGTATCTGGACATCTACTACATTGCTAGTCACCCAATTTCCTGCTGTGGTTAATAAAGGTAAATATGTCTGAGATTAATCCATAGCAGGATAGGAAAGCTACAGAGGGGAAGAAAGACTTGCCACCCAGAAGTACCTTGTTTGTTCTTTACTCTGCAGGTGTCTATATAGCTAACAGCACAGTACAAGCTTTGGTGGTAGAACAAAAATTCCAAGTTTTCCTATTCCTCTCAAATAGAAGGATAAATTGTAAAATATATTATTAGTAGAGTCAAAATCTATCTTTTGGAAGAAGTTGAATTGCTTGTAAAGAAGAGTAGAATGCGGTTTGCTTCAATAAAAAATGTGTGTGTGAACTGGATAATAATCCAAAAGTGGGTTTACGTGGCTTTTTATTTGAGCAACATATTGCATTAATAGCAGTCTTTGCCACATGCTTGATTCCTAAAAGTAACCAAAGCTTTATCTTAACCAACTTATAAAAATAATTGATCTGGGAAATAAGTTCTGTCTCTGTTTTTCTAAGAATATTTGCAGAGTTTTCGTAGTCAGACCTTAGTTTCCCCTAAAGTAAACAGTTTCCCTTTTATGAATTTCTTTTTCTTCCTGAAAGGCATTTGTTACAGTAATAAAAAGTGGTGTCATCTCTGAAGAGCTTCTATCATTGCTTGGTAATATATGAATAAAAATATCCATGAAACAGTAGTTTTGTTACCCTTCTTTAAAGGAAGATTAATATAGTATTTTATTATAAGAATTCATTTTCCTAATGATAAGCCTGTAGAAATCTTATTCAGATTAGGACAGCATCATTACAGATGAGAAGGACAGCTGTGATGTAAAAATATCCTTTTTATATAACAAGTGTTGAAAATAACAGAAATCTGCACATCAAAGTCAGGAAGACAAAATAAGGAGTAAAATTAACATCAAATGATGTCTGTATACTAAAAATAAATTTTATTTAAATATTTTTTGTATTGCTATTTCTATGTCTTAAAAAGGCACAGAAATTATCAGGATTTGTATAAACTAATAAGAAAAAATGTCTGAAATGTATTTTATTTACTAAAAGTTTGTAAACCAGAATTTAAGTAACAAAGAGGAAGAATTGACTAAAGCACAGCATGTGTAAGTTCTCGTTAGCCATAGAAAACCAGAAATGTATATTATTTATAGATTAACTTATTTTTTATTTTATTCTTATTAAAATGATTTCTAAACATGTTTGTTTTGTGTGATAATAACATGTGTGATGCACGTTAAGATGTGGTATTTATAGGATGGTGTGCTTGTGTGTATTGTGACATTTATGTATGATATACAGATGTATTTATGGACATAATTTATTTTTTTATTTAGGGATTATTGCATGAGTACAAAAAACAACCAGACTGCAAACCAAAACCCTCAGAATGAAGGAGGGCAGAATTATACATCCTTTAGGTGATATATCACAAAATTCAAAATATATTTTATTTCCAGCACTCTTGGTTAGATGATCAGATGATTCTTGATTGCAATCAAATGCACCCAGCCAGGACTTGGAGTGTATATGATTTTTAATTCTGATTGGTACATCTCAGCTTAATAGCTTGCAGATTGAACATTCACAGAACACAATGTAAGTGAAGTTGGAATATCAACCTTTTGACTCACACTTAACATTAATGGAAAAATTTTGGCTTAATGAAAACACATTTAAATTGCAGGACAATTAATGAGCTAATATCAGTGTTCAGAAACAAATAGTCTGATTAATGGTTTCTGTAGTTTGTATATCACACCTCCACAATACTCCAAGTAAATATTTGAAAATGCAAATCATGCATGAGTTATATGCCAGCTCCACATAACTAAATGTATTATAGTATGCTGCAGTCTTTTATGCTAAAGTTATACAACCCATTACAGCATCACAAAATTCTGTCTTAAGTATTTGATGAAATATTTTTGTTCATAATTTCTATTTACAGTGTATTAAATGAAAGAAAATTTTATGTAGAAATTTAAGACATTTTCTTGCCATATTTCTGTCATACAAACAAGTTCTTATTTCAGAGTTACAACTCTTAAATATTATTACTCAAACAGTTTATTGGGGGGAAAAAAAAGACATTAAGTCATTCATTTGCATACAGTCCATATGTGTTGCTTTTTAATGTTATTGTTTTCTGACATATTTTCCAGTCCTCTACGAAATGAGTTTGAAGTCCTTGAACAAGTCCTAATGGGCATTACAGTAATTTCTAGTTCACATTGCCAAAGTTAATTTCTTTCTTGACAGGAAAGGTTTGGGCAGCTAGTAAACTTGTTTGTGGGTTGAAGCTGTAGAAAGTAGTGGCTTGCGCCGGTTTACATAAAGAACAAATACTTAAAATAAGTATTTCTGACATTACATACCTACAACTGAATCACTGCACTGACAATTCAAATAGCAAATTTAACAACTAGGTTGATTTTCCTCCTACATATTCGTACAGAAACTAATGAAACAGGCTGCAATATAAACAGTGGATTTCAGTGTTTCCACTGAAATATAAACATCACATGCTAATACAAATTAATGTGCTTTGAGAGTTTTTTGGGGAGGGTGTAGGGGACATTTTCAAATGGCCACAAATCTAATAAATAACAATCTCAATTGTTCCTCTAGTGTTCTGTTTTATGATTCAGTGTAAATATTTCTATGATTCTATGAGTTTGAGAATCCGTAGTTAAGACTTTGAAGCTGCCTAGTTGCAGTTTTTCAAGATTGATGTGTCAAAAAAGACTTCAGATGAAAGAGACAAAAGAAGTCTGATTGCAGTGGGAACCATGAAATCTAGTTTGAAATAACACTGGACATACCAGTTTAGATAAAACAAATAATCACCTCCATATTCAAAACGGAGTTTTTAACTCTTCCTCCCATAAGATCTTATACAACGTATTTTTTTTCCTAAGTCTGTAGCTCCCTCTTCTTTTTTTTTCAAAAGGTAATAGAAAATATGTCTCAGTTACTGAAAAAAAAAAGAACAACCAAGAGAAACAGATCTTTTATTTAATACAATGTTATTTGGAAAGTTCATTTATCTCTTATAAGCTTGACAGTTTATTAAAAGTCTAGGAGGATATGGGAGTCTAGGAGGAACTATGGGAGGATAGATTTAGATTGGATATAAGGAGGAAATTTTTTACAATGAAAATGGTGAAGAGCTGGAACAGATTGCCCAGAGAGGCAGTGAAGTCCCCATCCCTGGAAATATTCCAGACCAGGTTGGATGGGGCTCTGAGAAACCTGATCTAGTTGAAGATGTCCCTGCTCACTGCAGGGTGGTTGGACTGGATGACCTCTAAAGATCCCTTCCAATCCAAAGCATTCTATGATTCTATGATTTTGGCTGGGAGACAGCTAAGTTTCTTCACACCATCTCATATGAGGCAGTGTTTTGGATTTGTGACCAAAACAGGATTGGTAACAGACTGACGTATTAGCTATTACTGATCAGTACTTATACAGAGTCAAGGCCTTTTCTGTTTCTCATGTTGCTCTGCCAGCGAGGAAGCTGGGAGTGCACAGGAAGCTGGGAGAGGCCAGAGCTGGGACAGCTGACCCCAACTGACCAAAGGGACATTCCACGCCAAATTCCTTGAGTTACCCAAGTAACCATTACATGTGATGGAGTCCTATTATCCTGGAAATGACTAAGCATCTGTCTGCTGATCAGCAGTAGAGAATGAATTCCTTATTCTGCTTTGCTTGTATGCGCAGCTTTGCGTTATCTATTAAACTTTCTTTATTTCAACTCATGAGGTTTCTCACTTATACCCTTCTGATTATCTTCCCCATCCCAGAGTGGGGGAGCGAGTGAGCATCTTAGCCGCCTACTGTGGTTAAATTACAACAAGGGTTAACAATTTAAAAAAAAAATTTCCCTCTTTATTCAAAGGAGAAGCCATTGAAGACATGAATAGAAAGTCTTAAGAAGAGAGAAAACTATTTTCTTAGATTTAGGCTTCTAAAAAAGTTAAATAAAGACAACATATGCAAATGTTGATCTTGCAGCAGGAAGCATAATGTAGATTGTGTGAGACCCTCATATTGTGACTGCTAAATTAGTGTTGTGCAAATATTAGACAGTATTACACTGATGACAATTTTTAACCAGAGATCCTATAAAACCAAGAATCTGTAAAAGCAGAAAGTTACACAATTCCTATGAAAAAAATATCTTTTTCCAAATTTCAGCAGTTTGGCTACCACACTTAATCTTTTTAAGGGTCTTAAAGAACAATTTTAATTATAGATCTAGTAACAAACCCCAGAAGCACTGCAGGCTTGGGGAGGAGTGGCTGGAGAGCTGCCAGTCAGAGAGGGACCTGGGGATGTTGACTGACAGCCAGCTGAACATGAGCTAGCAGTGTGCCCAAGTGGCCAAGAAGGTCAATGGTATCCTGGCTTGCATAAGAAATAGCATGGCCAGCAGGGGCAGGGAAGTGATCTTACTGCTGTACTAGACACTGGTGAGGCCACACCTCAAGTACTGTGTTCAGTTTTGGGCCCCTCACTACAAAAAGGACATTGAAGTACTTGAGTATTGAGGGCAGTGGTGGAGTCCCCATTCCTGGAGGTGTTTAAAAGTCAGGTTGACATAGCACTCAGAAATATGGTGTAGTTGAGGACTGTCAGTGTTAGGTTGGTGGTTGGACTCGACAATCTTCAAGATCTTTGCAGATTCCCTAGTTCTACACCCAAGTTCCATAAAACTTTAGCAGCATGCCTTCAGACTGTAACAGAAATAAATAATCTGAAACCAAGAATCTAATGTAGGAAGTAATACCTTCTGCCTTATCATGCTGTATCAATACCATACTATTGGAAATAGGGAAATATTTTCTTAAGCACTTAAGAAAATAAAATTCAAGAAACTCAGCTTGGGTTTGAAAAGTGTATCCTTTTGTTTTATGGTAGTAACTTTTCATAGTGATGGTGAGAGTAGCCAAAAATCCTCTTGAACAAATAAGCTTCAAGGTAGTTGTATAAACTTAAGCATCCAGAACTTCGCTTGAGATCCTCCAGCAAATCAGGACTTGCATCAAGCTGTTGCTCCGGAAGATCATAAGTGTTCCCTAAATCCTTTGTGATATCTGCTTCTATTGAGTGGATGTATTTTAAGCTCTAAATTTTATCAAATGTCACTAGACACCTGCATGTAGACACAAGTAGATTTAGGTGAGATTTCCATTAAACTCAGTGTGAGCTTAGATAGCTTATTTCACATGTAAACATCTATAGTCAGAAAAACAAACTGAGGTGCCTAAAAGGTGGAGCTGCATCCCTGATGGAAATTCTGGCTTAATCTAAGAGAAACGTAGAGGCACTGAAGTAAAAAATGAACTTTTAAAGACATATTTCATTCACACTTTTGTTATTTTCTTACTTCTAGATATTTTCTTCCATTACTGAAAACTGGTTATCTATTGCTCTGAAATTTAGCAAGTTATGAAACTGATTCTGGGTAATCATACACATAAGAAGGCATATTTCTCACATAGTTTACCCCCAGGGAAGGTATTTGGATTAATCTGAGACTTGGTATCACAGGAGGAAATATTTGTTGACCTTCAAAACTGAAAAAACATCTACGGGACATGGCTATTTGTGGAAAGTATATGTGAACCTGAGGAAGCACAGTTCGTGATACTCTAAATAACCTTGTGATATGTGTTCTGTTTACATAGAGACTGCCTTCATACTAATTGAGAAGTCTATAAATTAACACAGAATCACAGAATGGTTGGGGTTGGAAGGGACCTCTGGAGATCATCTAGTCCAAACTCCCTGTCAAAGCAGGTTCACCTAGAGCAGGTTGAACAGGATGGCATCCAGGCAGATTTGGAATGTTTCCAGAGAAGAAGACTCCACAGCCTCTCTGGGGAACCTGTTCCAGTACTCTGCCACCCTCAAAGTAAAGAAGATTTTTCCTCATGTTCAGGTGGAACTTCCTGTGTTCCAGTTTGGGCCCATTGCCCCTTGTCCTGTCGCTGGGCCCCACTGAAAAACGTCTGGGCCAATCCATACGTGATAGGTTTACTAAAGGAATGTTAGGGTACATTTGAAACTCAGCAGCTAGTGAATTAGTTTCTTTTTTGGTTGAGAGAGAATATCAAAATCATAACTATTAAAAATGCATGATTATTTTTTCCTTAGTTTAATATCCACACAAATAATAGGAGAAAATGAACATACTTAAATAATTTCTGGTTCAGCTTTGTCATACATTTGGTTTTTGTCTCTATCAGCCATGACTCACTTCACTGATAATGTGCGATTCTGCTGTGATTTCCATCTTGCAGAAAGTTACACATATTGATCGTGGGTGTTTAAAGAATACTTATATTCTTTTCAGCTTTCAGCTGTTACCCACATGGTGTTCCTGAACTTTTTACATGCCAGAGCTTGTTTACTGAGGATGCACTGCATTTCTCTACTTAAAAAAAATTTGAAGAACAATGATAGTAGATACATTTTCTTATCAGTGCCTTTCAAAGGTGTGTCCTACTTCCTCAGTTTCCATGGCCAAATGATTCAAAAGTTATTAGACTCAATAACTAAATGTTATTGAGGACAAAATATTGAACACACGTAGTTGTATATCTGATATCCTAAAGACTATACTAAACATGCCTAGAGGAAATCACAATATGAGTATAGTACTGTCTATTAAAGCAAGTTGATTTATTATAGTTCAGGTTGGTTTGTACCCATTTCCATGCTATTTATGATTTTCAAACCTATCACTACACAATCTACACATATCGGGAACTGTATCATAATGAAACAATATTTCATTACCAGTATTTTTTTAATATTACTTTGCCTGCAGAATGCAACTCAGTTTTAACCAACATGTTCTCTCTCTCTTTCTCTTTTTGTTTTGTTGTTTGTTTGCTTGCTTGTTTTAACTTTGCTGATTCTCTGTAGGCTTGAAAATGCTTGGAAGTCCCAGGAATGCCTTCAGATGCGTCCACAAGTCCATAATGCATGAATGTGCCATTCCATCCATCCCTGTGCTGCAGCAAAGGTCTCAAGTATGTTGCAGGTCAGTGACCTTTTCCACATGTACAGTCTCTTCATACATGCTAAACAAAGTGTGCTCAGAATCCCTTGGATTTAACACATCTGAAAAGAAATATGGAACATAATCCTTCACAGCAGGAAAAAAACCCACAAAAACAACCCAAACCAAAAACAACTCAAAAAAAATCTCCTAACAACAAAAAATCTATCCTCTCTCCCCCAAAAAACCCCAAACACCTTTACACAACCAGAGAATTTATTTTGTTTATCACGTTTTTTTTAAAAAAAAAAATCCCATACATTTAAATCAGAATTGGAAATGCAAAACTTCAAGGGAAACAAATAGAAACACTCAAACTACCTGTTTCTTTAGTTATTTGTAAAAAGACAACTGATAATTTTTCAAAAGGTGTTCTAACAAAACAAAAACATAATTTCAGTTCCTGGGGAGAGCAAGGAAACAATTATGAGAACAAACAGACATGAAGATAAAATAAGCTCATTTCTGAAAAAGAAGAGGCAGCAAGGAACTGGAGGCAAAAATTAACGTAGATGTAATTACATGAAAGTGATTAGAAATTCATACCATCCAATAAAATGGGAAGAATTTGATGTGAGCCATAAGGTCTTTTAAGGCAAAAAATTAAATAAAAACAAGAAATGACCAATAATTTTCTAAAATGTTTTTTAAAATAACAGTATAACATTCTCGATATCTCATTGTGTCTTTTACATGCAAAATGACTGCTCCCCTGCCAAAAGATTTCTGACAGAACTGTAAAATTAGAAACAGACTGCTGCTATTAGTTCTCTATGATGGGAATCCTAGCCACAGCATTTGCAAGGAGTTCCTTTTTAAAAGTTAATTGAAAACACAGCTTGATGCCATTTGCAGTTTAAACACAGAAACTCAGTGCATTAAAATATAGAATTAATATCTTCACATATTCAATCTGTTTTTCAAATTGTCAAAGAAGCGACAAGTGGAGTATGTCTCTAAATATATAAATAAGCAAGCAAAAAAATTCACGTCCTTGAGAAAACAAAAAATATTGTATTATCATTTCTTGTTTCATTGAAATAGTGGTAAATAATCTTTTCAACTGTATGTTGAAACCTACTCACAGAATCACAGACTGTTAGGGATTGGAAGGGACCTCAAAAGATCACCTAGTCCAATCCCCCTACCAGAGCAGGAATACCTAGGTCAGGTCACACAGGAACGCATCCAGGTGGATTTTGAATGTCTCCAGAGAAGGAGACTCCACAACCTCTCTGGGCAGCCTGTGCCAGTGCTCTGGCACCCTCACTGTGAAGAAGTTCTTCCTCACATTTATGTGGAACCTCCTATGTTCCCAGCTTGCGTCCGTTGCCCCTTGTCCTATCATTGGATGTCACTGAGAAGAGCCTGGCTCCATCCTCATGACACTCACCCTTTACATATTTATAAACATTAATGAGGTCACCCCTCAGTCTCCTCTTCTCCAAGCTAAAGAGACCCAGCTCCCTCAGCCTTTCCTCATAAGGGAGATGTTCCACTCCATCATCTTTGTGGCTCTGCACTGGACTCTCTCAAGCAGTTCCCTGTCCTTCTTGAACTGGGGGGCCCAGAACTGGACACAATACTCCAGATGTGGTCTCACCAAGGCACAGTAGAGGGGGAAGATAACCTCTCTCGACCTACTAACCACACCCCTTCTAATACACCCCAGGATGCCATTGGCCTTCTTGGCCACAAGGGCACATTGCTGGCTCATGGTCATCCTGCTGTCCACCAGGACCTCCGGGTCTCTTTCCCCTGCGCTGCTCTCCAACAGCTCAGTCCCCAACTTATACTGGCATATGGGGTTGTTCTCCCCAGATGCAAGACTCTGCAATTGCCCGTGTTATATTTCATTACATTTCTCCCTGCCCAACTCTCCAGCCTGTCTAGGTCTCTCTGAATGGCAGCACAGCCTTCTGGTGTGTCAGCCACTCCTCCCAGTTTTGTGTCATCAGCAAACTTGCCGACAGAGCACTCTATTCCCTCATCCAAATCACTGATGAATATATTGAACAGTACTGGTCCCAGTACCAACCCCTGAGGGACTCCACTAGATACAGGCCTCCAACTAGACTCCGTCCCATTGACCACAACTCTCTGGCTTCTTTCCTTCAGCCAGTTCACAATCCATCCCACTATCCCATCATCCAGACCACACTTCCTCAGTTTAGCTGTGAGGATGCTGTGGGAGACTGTGTCAAATGCTTTACTGAAATCAAGCTAGACCACATCCACTGCTTTACCATCATCTGTCCACCAGGTTATGTCCTCATAAAAGGCTATCAGGTTGGTCAAGCATGACTTCCCCTTGGTGAAGCCATGTTGACTGCCCCTAATGGCCCTCTTATCCTTGATACGCCTAGAGACAGCACCAAGGATAAGTTGTTTCATCACCTTTCCAGGGATGGAGGTGAGGCTGACTGGTCTATAGTTCCCTGGGTCTTCCTTCTTGCCCTTTTTGAAGACCGAAGTGACATTTGCTTTCCTCTGGTCCTCAGGCACCTCTCCCGTTCCTCACAACTTAATAAAGATGATGGAGAGTGGCCTAGCAATGACATCCGCCAGCTCCCTCAGCACCCGTGGGTGCATCCCATCAGGACCCATGGATTTATGGATGTTCAGGTTGCTTAACTGATCCCTAACCCAGTCCTCATCAACCAGGATAAACTCCTCCTTTATCCTGACTTCCTCTGGAGTCTCAGTGGTCCTGGGCTCCTCAGGACAGCCTCCAGCAGTATAGACAGAGGCAAAGAAGGCATTCAGTAACTCTGCCTTCTTTTTTGAAATATAGCGGTACATCAGTATCCCATGTCTTGGGAGACATCTTTAAATATCTGTCATACAAAAAAGGGAAATGAAGTCCGCAAGAGTCCCTACTTTCAGGATATTCCAATGTCACCTTTATATGGTTGGTTTGTTCGTACCATGCCTGTTATCAGAAGCTACTTGGGAGAGTTTTATAATCTTCTGCAAACTCTACAGCCTTCAAGAGACTGGCACTATCGTAGCCCATTTTGCAGAGTGTTACCTACACAGAAAAACAGCCTTAGATATTGAATTTTTATTTATTTAGTTCTTATAATTTAATTCCATTAAACTAACCTGCATAAACTATACTTAACTAGGACTTCTGGTATCTGACTGCTTTCTTGTCAATAAAGGAACTCCAGGGAGCATCCTGTAGCTAATAAGCTATATTTTGGATTTAGGGTTGGTGTTTTTGGTGGTGTGAAATTAGCAATAAAACCTTTCATATCTTTTTTCTGAAAATTAATGAGTTGTTATTTTTTGTGAAAGAATTTTTTGTAAGAATATTTGTCCCCCTGCAAGTGAACTGCTAACAACATAAAATAAAATAAACATACCTTGATTTCTTCAGTTTTGTGGTTCGAAAGCTTATTGCTCAGAACCATCTGAAACTGTACCACCGGCACACAGAGGATACTGTAAAAAGAAATTACGAGTACTTGTAGTGGGTGACTCTGTTAAAGGGTACTGAGGTGTCCATCTGCCAACTTGACAGGATATCACAAGAGCCATGCTGTCTTCTGGGAGCTAAAATCAGAGATATAACCAAGAGGGTGTGTTTTGCCAATCACTAGGCCTAGCACAAAGGACTCAGCCAGCAGTAGAACAAACCAGTAACCAGATCCTATTGCACACAAGAATGTCAGTACATGGCTGATCGCTAGGGATTCAAACAAGCCAATCAGATTACACATAACAGACATCAACTCCAGCAACTCCTGGAATGGTACAACACGGCCAACAACTGGTGGAAAAAACAAAGCAACGAAGTCTCCCATGGCAGAGATGGGAGACAGCCAAGCCAATAGGCTGATAACATAGGAGAGAGGTAACCACATATTGTTCTCACAGAGCCCGCATTCACAAGCACCAAACCTGACCGGGGCCCAGTTGTAGGGAGAGTCAGGAGGTCCTTCCCCAACAGGGAAATTCTGCAAAGTGTGTCCACCTCACAGACAGACACTCCACCCTTCCTGCAAGTGGTCCCAGCTTTTATCCCCAAACAGGACACCTGGCACTCATTTACCCAATGCAGGGCACCTGGGGCTTGTTTACCCAAGTGCTTTCCCTGCAAGGTTGGCTGCACTTTGGAGGAAAGCCAAAAGGCAAACTCATCCCCTCCTTTTGAAGGACTGTGGGAACCACCCATATGTCAATCTTAATTCAGGGCTCGGGGTTCAAATCCCAGCACTTTAGGGTGCCACAGCTGATCAAGAGCGCAGACTACTATCCACTATTACTGTTTCATGTGGGCATGAATGACACCGCAAGCCAGAACCTGGGCAAAATCAAGGAAGACTATAAAGCCCTGGGGTTACAAGTGGAAATCTCTGGAGCCTAAGTTACCTTTCCCTCCGTTTTACCAGTTGGAGGAAAAGGGGCAGCCAGAAAAAGACATATAATATGTATCAGCTCCTGGCTACTTGTCTGGAGCCATTGCGAAGGCTTTGGCTTTTATGACAACGGGACATTCTTCAGTGACTATAACCTGTTAGTGGGGGATGGAATTCGTCTGTCTACAAGGGGCAAGGGAATCTTTGACAGTAGGCTGGCCAACTTGGTGAGGCGGGCTTTAAATTTAAGGTCTCAAGGGGCAGGATGCAAAATGGCAATGCTCACGGCGTCACATCCAACCGAGGAATAAGCCTGGCCAAGCAGTGCAGTGACAAATGTTCCTTAGCTGCCTCCCAAGATGAGAATCAGAAGGCCAATGACCTCAGGGGTGTGTATGGCTATAGTGAATCCTCTTGCACCCCTCCAGGAAAACCTGCGTGCTCTCTGAAATACCTGTACTCCAACACATGCAGCATGGGGAACAAACAGGAAGAATTTGAGGTCTCTGTGTGGTTGCAGGGCCATGATTTCATTGCAATTACAGACACTGTGGGATAACTTAAACAACTGGAACGCTGTCATGGATGGCTATGTACTTTTCAGGAAAGAGACCAGCAAGGCAGGGTGGTAGAATGGCTCTTCATTTAGGGGAACCCTGCCTAGGGGTGGATGAAGAATGAGTCATGAGGTTATGGTTAAGAATTAAGGGGCAGGCTAATATGGGTGACACTGTTGTGGATGTTTACTACAGGCCACCTAATTAGGAAGAGGAAGTCGATGAGGCCTTCTACAAGGAGCTGGGAGTAGCTTGATGATCACAGGCCCTGGTTCTCACCTGGGACATCAAACACCTTGATATTTACTGGAAAGGAAACACATCCAGGCACACACAGTCCATGTGACTCCTGCAGGTCATTGGTGATAACTTCCTGACACAAGTGGTGGAGAAGCCGAGAAGAGGTGGACTTGGTAGTAACAAAAAAGAAGAACTTGTTGGGGATATGAAGGCTGGGGGCAGCCTTGACTGCAGTGATGATAGGATGGTAGAGTCCAGGATCCTGCATGGAAGAAGCAGGGTAATAAGTAGGATGACAACCCTGGATTTCAGGAGACCTGACTTTGGCGTCTTCAAAGACCTACTCGGAGGAATCTGATGAGTTAGGGCTCTAGAAGGTAGAAGGGCTCAAGAGAGCTGGTTAGTATTCAAGCACCACTTCATCCAAGCTCAAGATCGTTGCATACCTATGAGTAAATAATCAAGTAAAGGAGACAGGAGACCTGGATGGATGAGTAACGAACTTCTGGAAAAGCTCAAATGGAAGAAGGACGTTTACAGAATGTGGAAAAAGGGACTGGCCACTTGGGAGGAATACTGGAAGGTTGCTGTAAGGTCTCCCTGGAGCCTTCTCTTCTCCAGGCTAGAACAAACTCCCTGATACAGCTTTCAGGAGTATTTTTGCTTGCTTACTTGCTTGCTTGTGTGGTCATTTTAATGATAATGTACTTTCTCCTTTCATGAGCTGAACCCAGCTGTGATTAGCAATTTTACATCCTAAGTAATAGAGAAGAAACAAAAGAAGTCAGTAGATCCTGCACCAGGTGGCAAATAAATAAATTTGGTCTCAGCATCAGTTGACATTGACATTAACATCAAAAACAATAGCACAAGAATTATAATTGTCTCAGTAGAAAGAACACCTGGAAAAATGTACAAAGGGAAAAATTCACCCTGTTATTTTGTTTTAGTAACTTCTGTGACAAAGTTGCAGAAGACTTCTGCCTGCCCACCCCCATGGAGCAAGCTCTGTGAAGTATTCTGCAGACGGGTCAACATCAGGGACTCTATTGGTTTCCTGTGGTAGCCCAGTGATTCTGGTAACTAACAATAGCTAATAATGCTCTCCACCCTCTATGGGGCTTATTGACCCTCTAGGGTTTAAATGTTATTCCCAAAGAATTTCTAATTGCTTTCTTCTTTGCTCCTTCTTTCTCCGAGTAGCTGATCATATTTCTTTATTTTCCCAGCTCCATTTTCTCTCTTTGTACTTTCTGGTATAAGCATAATGCCATGCTAAACTATGATATTTTGAATTCTTCTTTCTACCACATCTTTCTAACAGGAAAATTATTGCATATTTAAGACTGTTGAATTTCTTACAGAATTTACTGAGAAAAAAATTTCTCAAATATACAGAATTCCTATAAGTACTATAGATTATAAGACCACATAATATGATGTGGCCCAGTAACAGATTTAAAGGTATAAATTTAAATCTGGAAATCAGTAGATTTTTCTTCAAAGAAGTTTCAGAGAAAAACTTAAAAAGTAAATTATTTTGCAAGGCATATTAATGCCTAATGAATGATCAATTTACTGGTCAAATAGTCCCTCACAAAATTCAGATGTAAAAAGACCTGATTTTTTAAACTGAGCCAAGTAAGTGCAATTGTGGGTTTTGTACATGTTAGACCTGTCTTAGTAAAAGAGATACATATAAGAAAGGATCTACGTGATAAGATAGAGCATGACTGGTTTTTAGAGAATTTCTGTCTATATGGACAAAGCAACTGGTTGCAATAAGATAATTCTGCTATATGAGGCACTTTAAAGATTTACGGCATTTAGCAACTCTGCTGCGCAGCTTGTGTACAGCTGTAATAAGATGCATGGTTTCAAGAAAGAGAGATATATGTATATAAACTGAACGTCCTTCTCTTGATTAGCTACATGTGTTTGTCCAAGACCTGTGGCACAATGTAGGAAATAGGAAAGACGTGGGGATTATGCAAATTTCTGAAGACCTCCCTAGATTATCCCACATATTAATCTCTGCTTTATACCAGACATTACCTAAGGATGTTTCTTGATCTTCCTTTATGAATTACTTTCTTTGTGTTCCTGCTGTTTCAGGATATTCTACCAATAATCCCTAGCTGCAGCTACTAGCAGTGGGTAGAAATTGCTGTGTTTGATCTATATACAGCAGACTTTCCAATTACTATGCGTAGCATTACTTCTCCAATTCAGACTGTATAGTGTGCTGCTTCATCATAAGTAATGGCTGCTTATAGTGGGTCTCAAGGATGCAATTCTCTCAAGATGTGACCTTTGGAGAAAAAGGAGGAAAGAGGCTGATGAAGTTTTCCATTCTGGGAACACAAGCAAATTAATTTTGAGAAAGAAGCTATCAGCTCTGAGAAGCTATTAGTTATTAAGGTGGTACTAATACACAAAAAGATTAAGTAGTTAGTCTTTAACACTCATTTTGCAAAAATTGTAGAAATATAGATCCTTCGAATGAGAAAAGGACACATTCTTAATGTCAAAATTAAACACAATAAACCATGGTTACTCAGTTTTATTCTGAGAAGGGTATAAAGCATCAGCAAAGCATGATAGTGCACCCTGGATGCGTCTTCATTAACAGCTATAGAAAGACAAAGAGAAAAGGATCAGGGGTTGATCCACCGTGACTCCACACATTGACAACCAGATGACAAATTTACCAGCAATAACGCTTACGTCAGCTGTTAGTCTGAGGTATGCATCCCACATGTACAGAGAGCAAAGTGCTAAATGGCTGAACATAGCTTCAGCCCTGGTACTACATGTCATGAAACCATTGTGAAGTGCAACAGTAACACACTCAAGTGCATAGCAAATACACAGAGAGGGAAATTAGCACCACAAAGAAGATTTCCTGCATGCTACAGTATGGTATATAGGTACTCTGTGAGGAACTGGGGAATGTGGTTCATTTAGGACAAGCTGTGGTTCATAAGTCAGCAAATACCATGGACTACATACGGGAAAAGACTCCTGCCATTTAAGGGGTTAGAAGAGAAGGAAGAAATTACCATCTGTTAGTCAGACCTACCCTCTGTTCACAATTCTTCTGTATCTTTGATTGTAGAAATATGAACTTAAATTACTCCTGTTAATATTTTTCTACCCAGTGTCCTTGTTTTCCTTTGGTTTGCTCGGTTTAGTTGAGTGGGGACTCAATTTCCATGTCTTAAAACTACATCTTTTTAATAGGAGTTTTCATTTCAACAATTTTATATCTCTATTACAGATATCTATTCACCATTTCAGCTGTAGAGATGTTAAAATTATCATCTGAATCTATTTTCTTCAGAAGCCTCCTGGGAGCACTAAGGCTGACAATAGGCCTCAGAAAAACAGCCGTGCATTCTGGAGCTATTTATTCCTTCTGCTTCATTCTTTTCAGGAACTGTTCGTCTGAGCTGTCCCCTGGGCAGAGCATCATGAAGGAATTCTTACATCAGGTAGAAAGCACAAGAATGTCAAAATAAGACACTTTTACAAGTTTTGGTAATAGTATAATTCCAATTATTTTTTCCTATGCTCTGTCCATTTTAATTTTGTATGGCTTTGTTTCTGAAACTCTCTAATCAAGTAGGTTTAAACACGAGTACATATCATCACCTTGGTTTGTACTGGGGTTTAGTCAGAGTTTCTATTTGAATTGATTGCATTTAAAACTAAGACAAAACCTTGGATTTTTACTGAGGCACATTATGTCCTCTGCTGCATGCATTACTGACCTCATGCCATCCATTTATTTTAATCAACAACACACATTTTGATGGAAACAGATATCAAACTCCCAGTGATGAAACTAAAGCAGTTCAAGACAAAAGACACCACACTGTAGCTTCTTTTCAGCACTAAAAAATAATAATTGCTAGTCCCTACACCTATAATGGTTTCTCATTATAAGAACACATTATTGTTCTTAAGCAGCTAGCATTCATCCCAGCTTTTGACTATAACAGAAATTCATTTGTTCTGTTAGTGAAGCACTAAAATTTTCTGTTTCTAAAATGAAAGACATACCATTACAGTTTCTGGAACAAAACAAGAAAATATCTGTAGTGCTGCCTTGCTTCCTTTTGCCTGTACTGTTTGTAAAATGGTTCCTTTTGACTGTCCAAAAATGTTTTCCAGTCTTCTAAATAACATCGCACACCAGTTTTTTCTGAAAGCTTTTAAAGCTGTTTATATTCAATACAAGTGTTTCTCACTACAATTCTGTCTATCCACAGGCTTTATAAATGCAGGACTGCCAGTATTTATTTATTGCTTGAGATTATTTTCCCTAGGACTTTTCAGTATAAACTGCAAACATTTAGTGAATGTTTGTTTTGGTTTGAGCTTAACTCATTCACCGTTGCGCACTTCAGAGTCATATTTTTGCATTATCAATAATGTGTCATTTGTTTGAGACAGTGTTTCTCATATTGTCCTGGTTTGAATTAGAACAGAACCATTTAGTAGCCAGCCCAGCCTGCAAACTTAATATTGAACTTATTAAAAGTGATTGAGTGATAGCTTTGACAAAAGTAGCCAAGTGCCCTCATTTTTTATTTCATTTTGTTTCATTAAATAATTGGTTGTTGCTTCTATTATAACAGCTTAAGAAATGTCTGTATTATTTTCAATGGATTTGGAGACAACTCTAACTGTACAACATTTCTATATAGAGATTATTTTACTTCAATTAATAAATGTATAGTGATATAGCCATGAGACATATAAAACTCTTGGAATAATCATGATCAAGTTGCAAACTGTATTGGTAAAATGGTCTCAAACATCATAAACTGGCTTTGGACTTAAAACTGCCAGCAATTTGAAAATATTTATCATGGATTTTTGTTTCAAGCCATTTACACAATCCATTATTTCAGGGGTTTTTTGACTCTATGAATAAAGCTCAAGCTTAAATTTATTAAAAATTAAAGCACTTGAAGTCTCCACTTAATGCCTTTTGATATCACATAATTTCATTTCACTTCTTTCAAAATATAAATGTATGCAAAGATTTTACATTACAAGCTACTGTAACTGATTTTCTTTCATGAAATGTTCTATATTTCAAAGTTAATTAGTGCTACCACCATACATGCTGTTTCACTTGGTTTATTTTGTAATTTGCATGGGTGGGTGCATTATATTTTAATGTAACTAGTGTGAAGAGAGTTCACAGAGGCCCCTCCCTATGCATTGTACTTCTTAGCCTTACAAAAGCTAACACGATCACAACCATTCCCACTGGGATGGGGGAGGGGTAGAGGTAAATCAAAAAATGTTGTTTGGATTAAACAGATGTGCCTTATATGAATTTATTAAATGTGCAAAAAATATAGCAGAAAAATCAAAACAGTTTATTTTGATCAGGTCACAAACTGTATTTAACCATACTGACATGTTTGTTATACTAATGTTTAGCCATCTAGTAATGACTGTGGGTTTTGTTTTTCAGGGGAAAATTAAAAGTTAAGTTGGGGGAGCAGAATCAATTATTTTATGTCTATTAAAAAGAATTGACCTTGTACCTTATCTTTTTCAACATGAAAGGTAGTTTTTATTTTTTTCTGAAATTAAGTTTAAGAATTTTCCTGTAATTATTTGAAGAAATATACTTTTAATTAAAAATATAAGGATTTTTTTTTAGTGAAAAGTATTTATATGAATATAAAAAACCCTTCAATATAAATTCTTTGAAGTCTGTTTTCATTACTTTATTTCTTTTGGGTTGCACCTCTAAATCCCATTTAATTTAAGAGACATTCTTTAAGAATATCTTTAAATAATAGATAACCCAGTATAGACATTTGATTATACATTTATCTCTTTTTTTCCCACAATTTTCCCTTGAGTACTAAAAAATTCACTCTTTTTAATTGCATGTTTTTATTTTATAAGAGTTAATATAAGTACAAGCTTCTTTAAAAGTCTTGATCATGACTTGGGTCTTGCACTGATTTTTTTTGTTTCTCCCACTCAAGACTTGTTTCTTTTTAGTGAGAATTTTGAAATCTTTTCTAAGGCCTTAAAAATTCTCTCTGCTGTTTTCTACTTGAATAAGGGGACTGACACTTTTCAGGTGTTTGAGCTGTAAACTTCATGTCTCGAGAAGGAATCTGCAAGTTGTATTGATATGGAGCCCAGTAGCAATTTATATTAGAAAACGCATTCTCCTAGTCACCTATTATGTAAAATGCAAAGAATAATTAGAAATTAAGAAAAAAATTTGTAGAATGTTTAAGATTATGCTTGTAAAAAATACAGAAAACATATATAAATATGAAAAGTAGATGGTCTTAGCTTCATTTTTGCTAGGTTTCATTTTTGCTTGGAAAACTGTGTACACTGCAAGATACATTAGCTTTATATCCTAAAATATTTAATATAAAATACAATTTTAATTTGTGGAACCTGAATTTTCCTTAATATAATATTTTACATTTGCTTTCCATTTTCTTCCAATGACTTGATTGGTACATGATTCTTCATTTATTTTTTCCTTCTCCCAGATCCCCTAGACATGCAAGTTGAACCTACTTGCCAGACAGTCTTATTAAATGCCTCTGGTTTTCTGAAGCTATAAGACATTTGATCAGAAAATGAAAACACTGGCATGTGGCTGGCATTGTTCTTTCTAGTTTCGTTGGCTTTTGTACAACACATCAGCTCTGTGCCCACAATCTCATACTGAATAATACTGGAAATATATAATGTATGGAGGAAGTTCGAGGGAAAAGTGCCAAATGAATTTTGGCCTTTCGTGTCCTTCTCTGTTGAGCACATGAGCAAGTTGGATTCAGGATAAATAAAAGATAGATGAGCACGAAATATTTTCACTGCACTCTAGTGTCTTTAAAATTAATTTCTTTATGATGAATCCTACGTGTTGATCCAGCAAAATAATTTTTTTAACATCTTGTTCTGGATAAGTATCATTTACTGTAACAGGCAGTCATTTTGAACATTAACGGGAAACGTAAAGAGTAATTTTGAGGCATAAACACAAAACCAGTCAGAAATTAAATCTCCACAAGGACAGGCATGAATTATATGAAATTTCATTTGCCACATCTCAGACATGGACTATTACACGTTATTTTATTCAGCGTTATAAACCTACAAAATCTTTTTATTTAACATGCTCACAATCATAGTAAGAACCAATCTTTGACCATTAATTTCTGATGGAAAGTTTAGATGTTGTGCAAGAGATTTTGTGAAGTTAGTGGTAGTCAGTTTGGGTTTCTTTAAAGGCAGTTGGCTCCTACCCTTTCGAAATTTATGCTTAGAAATTTGTACTTTGGCTGATTCAGTTTCTGAAAAGGATGCAGGTATATATCAATATGTTGCCTGAAACTTCTATGTTTTCCTTCTTTTCTTCTGGTGACACAGACTGTCCCTGTGAAGCCTGTGAGGACCTGAGAAGCAGGTAGTCACCGCAACCTGTGGACATGACCACACCAGGGCACATATCCACACTGCAGCCTGTGCAGGACACTGCACCAGAGCAGGAGTATATGCCACTCCACTGTGGCTCATGGAGGACCCACACTGAAGCAGTCTTCCCCTGAAGGACTGTATCCTGTGTCAGGGACAGGGGAATAGTGTAAGGAGTAAGGAGAGGCAGATATGAAGTGTTACGGACTGATCATAAAGCCTTTTCTCCATCGCCCCTTCACCACTTGAGGATGGAGGGCTAGAGGAGCTGGGAACAAAAGGGTGAAGCTGAGCCTGGGGACAAGGCAGAGGTGGGGGAAAGTTGGTTTAGTTTTTGTCTGTTTCTCAGTATCCTACTCTTTTTTTAGTTGGCAATCAATGAAAGTAACCTTCTCCAAGTCAAGTCTGGCTTTTCCCAATGGCAATTACTGAGTGATGCTCCTGTCTTTATCTCTACCCCTAAGCTTTTCCATCTTACTTTCTCCTTCTGTATTGTTGAGGATGGGGAGAGATAGATCAGCTGAGTGGGCATCTGGCATCCAGACAAGGTCAATACACCTCAAATATATCCCTAACACTCAACAAAGTATGGCTCCAATGCTAAACGGAAATTCTATGCAGTAGTAATAATACTGGAAAATCAGAGTAATAATGGCATGTGTATCAGCAACAGCGCCCTACAATCATATTAACAGTCTAACATTTGTTGCTTAGCAGTTAGATAATTTAATGGCTACAAAAAAAACCCAACATGAGGTCCTGAGTTTAAGTTAAAATATGTACAGAAATATGACACTAAATTATCACTAATCAAATTCTCAATGACTATAAAATTTTTCACTGTGATTTTTCATGTCCTAAAGGATACTAATAGTAGTGTATACTTTTCAACAAGAGCTTTAAAATATCTCAGGAAGAGTAAACTAGCATATATAACACGATATTGGAGAAATAGGAGTTTTCAATTGATGCAGAACAGAGGATAATTTTACCTTCTACCTTCTCATACTATTTTTCATCTTCTTGGCAACTAAGATTAACCAACATGAAAAAATTTTAAGTAGCTATAAGGATCATCTCCCCCTCCCCCTCCTTCCCTCTTCCTCTCCCCCTCCTCTCTCTCTCCCTCAGGTCACCATCTAAGTTACACTTCTCTCCTCATATTTTTGAATTTGTCCTGTTATATAGATATCTTTTTTCGGCCTAACACCACCAACATTTTCCTGAATTTTTAAATTGCCATATATTTAAATAGGTTTATAACCACATGATTCTCCATCTGTTTCAAAACTCATCTAAAAATACCTTTTTCTTGTCTGCTTCTCAGTATTTGCCTCCTTTTACACTATTTTAATGTAGATATAAAGGAGATGTATATCATAATGTATCTGGAGTCTGCAAAACACATTTGTTTTGGGATTTAGTTAATACAATTATTCTATTTTGAATTTCTGATTTAACTTTTTTTTCCCCCAGTTATTGTTGTATAAATTAGTCACATTTTCAGTTACTTTTGTTTTCAACTTTTCTATATTGGGTTTTGGTTATTTTTAAAAATTATTTTCAGTTCTGCTCTAGTTATTTCTAATACACAGATGAGACAGAATCCTTCATATTCAAGAACTTACATACATAGAATCGAAACTTACCTAGTGCATACACTTTTCTGTTTTATTTAATTTTTAAATGATTTAGTAACAGCATCTAGCATTGCTTTTTTGGCCTTAGTGAGTCAAAAATCTTATTGACTCTATTAAGCATTTTGCCAGAGTACTTCGAGTTAGCTGTAACCTTTAACAGATTGACATTGGAAGTCCTGAGTCAGGGACATTCTACCTAATAGATTTCTGTACTTTTAATGTTTATTAAAGGTAGTTTTTGATGCAGGGGTACTCATCCTTAGAAAAGCAGTCAGAAAAAAATTGCCAATGTCTTTACGACTGTGGAGATATATTTCCTGATTTCTCAATGGAAGTTCAATTTTGATGAGCTCTGCAGAGTTTATGAGGTCTGCAGACACTCCTGGATAGGACAGCTACAGTGTTGTCTGGACATAGTCATGTGTGGAGATAAAAGTCAAGACCTTTTACAGTCAGTCATACAACACTAGTCTCAGCCAGAATAAATGAGAGAATTATAACTCATGCAACAGAGTCTAAATTGTATAGGGATTAGATTCTAAATGAGAATAGGCACAAGTGCCCAAAGGTCAGGCTAGGAACTGCATGAGCTAAAACAGGTGTCTATTTGTGTAGACAATCTGCATGAGCAATTACTGTTACTGTAGAGTTTTACCTGTAGACCATAATTCATACATCTGGTTTTGTCACAATCGTCAGCCCAACACTAGCATTGAATTGTGCGTGCATTTTCATATTTTTCATTGACAGCCCACTATTTTGAAAATCACTCTCCCCAGATTTTCTCATCCAGTAAACCGTTATCATAATTAATCTGATGGTTTATGCTATCATACTATTATCCCAACAGCATGGTTTAGCATAATCTTACTATAATAATACAAGAAAAACAGGAAGCACTGTGATGCTTATTGAGCATTCACAAATAGGTTTTTTTCAACTATTTGGTTACTACAGTGCTATGTGTTTCCTTACTTGTCAAAAATATAGCTGCCTCAAGAATTTTGTAAAGCTGATATTCATTCAAACTCAAATTTATGTAGAACCAAAGAATCATTAAATGGTTTGAGTTGGAAGACACCTTGAAGATCATCAAGTTCCAACACCCCGGCCAAGGGCAAGGACACCTCCCACTAGACCAGGTTGCTCAAAGACCCATCCAATCTAGCGTTGAACATTTCCAGGGAGGGGGCATCCACAGCTTCCCTGGGCAGCCTGTTCCAGTGTCTCACCACCCTCACAGTCAAGAATTTCTTCCTAATATCTAGTCTAAATCTACTCTCTTTCATTTTAAAACTGTTACCTCTTGTTCTATCTCTACATGCCCTTGTAAAAAGTTCCTCTATAGCTTTCTTGTAGGCCCCTTCAGGTACTGGAAGGACACTACAATGTTTCCCCGAAGACTTCTCTTCTCCAGGCTGAATAGCTACAACTATCTCAGCCTGTCTTCATAGCAGAGGTGCTCCAGCCCTCTGATCGTCTTCATGGCCCTCCTCTGGACCTGCTCCAGCAGCTCAATGCCCTTGCGGTGGGGGGCCCAGAATTGTATGCAGTATTCCAGGTGGGGTCTCATGAAAGCAGAGTAGAGGGGGAGGATCACTTCCCTCGAACTACTGGCCATGCTTCTTTTGATAAGTTGTTCTTCACATCATATTCTTAATAAATGTAGTACAAATAGGTATATCCACATACATATATGAAAAAATGGTTTCAAAAGAAGAGTTAAAACTATTCACTCTCAACTGAAACCTGGCATAAGCTTTCATAAATTTGTCTGAATTCAGTCAGTATTTACATCAGAAATAAATGGTATTTCCTTGAAGCGAGAAGTGTAGATGACATGAAGCTAAGAGAATCACTAAAGTTTAGAAGACAAGACTGGAATGCAAAATTATCTTGATAGCCTGAAGATGTGGCATGATAACAAGACAAAAAATTGTACAGGCATGTAAAAGTCTCTGCCCACTAAAAGAAAACAAAAGTAAAAAGTTAGGGAAAGGGAACTTGATAGCAGACTTCCAATGTATCACAGATTGGTATAGATGATTAAGTGTTCTCCATGCCTTTCTGGAAAACAGCTTGAAGAAGTTAGCTGAATTTGAAATAAGGACAATTGAAACCAGAGTTTATTAAGTGTTGGAAGTACAGTTGATTGGAAAGGACTGCTGATAGGCAGCGTGGAATTTTCTGATATGATATTTGAACAGATAAGACAATACCTGGTACTATCATCCAAGCACTCCTGACCTCGTCACAGTGCAAGGTTTGAAGTAAAACATCCTTTCCAGACCTATAATTTTATAATTTTGTGTTCTCTTGGGCTACATTGTGTGGGAATATAAGCTTGGAGGTTAAGGCATCAAACAAAAACGTAGAACATCCACAACCATACCTTCCTTTCTGTCCCATGAAAAAAACCAATTACTCAAGAAAGATGAACCCAAAAAAGATAATTTAATGACATTTGCTAAAAAGAGATGTTGATGAAGAGATCAAAGTGGAAATCTTAGAAATGGTTAGTTCCTGCATGTTGTTTGATTACCTTTGAAAGGGATTTTTTTCGAAACAACACATTAAAGTGAAAAGTTTCCAACTTTTCCAACTCCAAGGTTTCCAACTCCAAGAGAGAAAGTAGCAAACTGGAACACCTTCAGAGACTATGAAATATTTTTGGTTCTGTTCTTAGGGATACGCATTACATATGATAACTTTTTTTATTTTGCTATTTGTTTTTTTTTTCCTCCCTTTAACAAAATATTGTTTACCAAACTGATTGATTCATGTTTTTCATGTCAAATTATTTAGCTGAGCATCAGAATATTTAGTTTTAATTTTTCTAAATGTCTGCATAGAAAAACAAGGTAATATCTTAAATTTTTTCTAGAACTTACTGATGGCAGTCAGACACTGGCAGAAGGCTTCCAGAAATTACTATGACATCTGTTATTTAAATGCTAGCAGCATTGTCAATAAAATAAGAGTACTTCACAAGACACTCTAGGCCCCTCTTGTCCTGGCAAACTTGTTGCATCTTCTTATTACCACACCTATTGCTGATGTAGAGAGACATATTTTTCCCACTCTTGGAAAATTTTTGAGATTTCCCAAATGGTTTTATGGAGTGCTGGACAGAAAGTTTGGATAAGTGCATTGATGGTGGATTTTCTTACTGACCAATATGACCGTAATAAGGGGACATTCAAAGTTTTCAAGGAGAAAAAAAAAAAAAAAAAAAAGAGTTAATCCTCATCTTCCTCCAGTTTTACCAAGGATTTCAGTACCCATGCTTGATGTGAAGTAACCTACTTCTTTTCTACTTAATAATTCAATATTTATACAAAATAGAAGAGCTCAAGCAGAAGAAATTGAGTCAGATATTCCAAAATAACCAAATGTCTGCTTAGCAAAGAAAGAGATTACTTACATCTAAACATCTTAATCATGTTGCTGCTTGTAGTCCTGGAGCAAGCAGATGTGCCGTCAGACTAATTTTCCTAGTAGTTTCCTAATAGTTGCACAAAATGAACTTTTAAAATGCTGCAACTTATTACCCTTAAATAATGAGAAAACATAAATCAGATATTTTTAATACAAAGGCATTTTCATTTGTATATTTAGAACAAATCTTCAAAATATACTTAAAGTTTGTTTACCATAGCTTTCAGTATTATTTTCTAAAACATACATAAATTAGAACTAGAGTAAGGTAATAAAACTACCTTATGTGGTTTATGCAGCAACGTAGTCTCAGGTCCCGGCAGGGTCTAAACCACCACAGCCTTTTTGGCACCTGACGTGGGGCATGAGAGGGTTGAGATAAGGATGAAAACCTAACCAGGGTATGTTAAAACAATCTGTTAAGCACAATTTTTCTGTTTATACATTTGTATTTTTTGTATAAGGTATATTTACAACACTGGCCAATTTGCTGGGGCTGGAATAATCTTTATATCCACTGTGGTGTATTTTCAGTGCTGGTGTTTATTCTTTGTGGAAAATGTGTCAAGAGTCTTGTTTTGCTGCACTGGATACTGACTGCTTATGATATGGTTGCATCACTGCTTGTGGGGGTGAACCAGTACCTGTATGCAGCCTGGGCATTTGTTACTGGTCTCAAGGCATCTATGGGTGAGCCAGGGGAAGAGATCGTCTCAGTTTTTGAGAGTTTTAGCTATCCTTGGAGCATCCAGGCCAGCGTATTTGCAGTGCAGTGTTTTCTGAATGTCTGCTGTATCCTGTTTTGGGTTATATGGTCCTTCTTCAATAATAGTACCACCTGGAAACCTGCCCCGAGGCCAGATGGTTATGAGTGGCAAGGCGTGTGGGAAAAAATGGGCAAGTACCTAAGTCAGTGGTCACCCCCAATGCTTTGGAATTTCACCCCCGAACAAGTGCAGAGTCCTGATAAACTGGTGGAACATTTAGAAAAGGTGTGTTGCCGATCTGACAAATCCGGGAAGACACAACTCACTGCAGTGTGTTGGGGACTTGCCCATGCCTACCTTGTCATATTTAGCACTACTCAGTGCCCTCAAGGGGAAGAAAGGGTCTCAGGACCTGAAAACAAACCAACTAGTACAGCAGCTGAGTCAGACAGACAGACAGTGCCAGTATCAGTCGCCCCTACTAGTACGGCAGCTGGGCCAGAGAGACAGCCAGTGCAGGTACAGTTGCCTCTACTAGTATGGCAGCTGAGTCAGAGGGACAGCCAGTGCCAGTATCAGTCGCCCCTATACAGAAAACGAAATATACCAAAAAATCAGCTCGTGTAGTGAGGGATGGAGATGAGCCAGGCCCACCACGAGAACAGGAGGAAGAGCCAGAGGTGATCACCCAATCTCTATCCCTGAGTGAGCTGTGAGGTATGCAGAAGGACTTCAGCTGCCTTTCCGGTAAGCAGATTATGTCTCAGAGGCTCCAGAGAATGGAAGAGAACATGTCCCACACTCCACCTGCACGGGCCGATATCTCAGCTATTAAGAGATGTGTTTTCACTTCAATGTCCACCTGAATGAAATCAGAGATTCTTACATATGTGTCATGGTTTGAGGCTGGGCCAGCCACTAAATGGATGGCAGATGTTCTCTGTTAACCCCTCTCCCTTCCTGAACAGGGGAAGGGAAAGAAGAAAAGGGAGAGAGACTTATGACTTGGAAATAAAACTAAAACAGCTTTAATGAAACTATAACAATAAAAAGATAAATATAATAATCAGAAGAAAAATAATGGAATATTTACAAATATGTACAAAACCAGTATCAAACTTCTTCTCAGTCATACACTCCCCCCAACAATGCTCACGTCACCACTGGTGAGCTCAGGGAAGATCCCAGGCTGGGCTCCTGGACACAGCAGAGATCGGATTGGATTCAGGGATGCACAGATCAGGGACAGATGAACGGACAGAATCATCCCAGGATGCCGGCCGTAGAAGATGAGCAAGAGCAAGGGCAGGAAGAAGGGCAAGAGGCAAGAGAAGTGAAGTGCCTTGCCCCACGTGATCCCTCAGTTTTATACTGAGGTTGATGTGTATGGAATGGAATACTTTATTGGTCAATTTGGGTCACCTGTCCTGTCCTCTCCTGCCTTCAGTTGTGACCCTTTTGCACCCTTACACTAAGGGGGGCCCCAAGGTGGCACCAAAAGAATTCAACAGTGACCTTGGTCTCTGTAAGATTAAGTACAAGCAGGAAGCTTTCTGCACACCAGTACTAACTAAAAACATTGAGCATTATCAATTCTAGGAGCAGACTGTGTCTGAAAAGCATGTTGTTGACTTCAGAAAGTGCAGTCTTAAAAGAAACTGAACTGCAAAGTAAAATCACTGAAAGCAAAATTGGTTCTGTTTTAGTCGAACTAGGACAATATGGTAGATGATCAAATTATACTTCAAGAAGTACAAATGTATCTGACTTGCCAGAGCTGGAGAGAGAGAACTCTAATTTTGAATGAGCCACTTATCTCCTCTGTGCCTATACAGTAGTTCATGAACCTCTATTCACAAATCTACTATGAAAATCATTGTCTATACAGACAAAACATTTTCTTCGCCTATTGTGGTTCAAAGAGCCCTGCTGTGTCAGCTTCTTCTCTACCCTCTTATTCTCTGATGTAAAATATTTTGGAATATGTCAACATATGCCACTGGATTGATAAAAATAGGCTCCAGTTATCAACTTTTTATTCCCCTGGTTCTGTATCACTATTTTTAACTCACTTTGGACATTTTCATATTTTTCTTGAAGAATTTAAAATCTACGATTCTTATGTGAGATATAAGGAGTCTTTTTAACCTTCTGTTGCAGATACTGAATCAAAAAGTTTTATTCTAAGGACCACTATCCGCCTTATAAGCATAATTACTAAACTTACAAGCACTTTGAAATCCTTTAAACATGTTAAAGACAACAGGAAATAGTGTGTGGCACTGTCCATAATGTCAATTTCTGTTGTATAGACTCTCAGTTAGTTTTCAACATATTAATTTTAAGCTTTTCTTTCATCTAGTTAATGAGAAATTGTATTTTAAGAATTCCATTCTGTATACAATATACAGGGAACATTATGACTGCTTAATATATAGTATATACTCAATAATATATACTACCTCATGATCTTTCCCTGATGCTTCTAAGAAGAATTACACAACACACTAAATAATATTGGCAGTGTGTATAAATAAAAACTAAATTATACACATAATAGAGCGCAGACAATATAGCACTATTAAATTAATTAGATTTTCAGGTAATAATTATAAGTTTAAAAGAATCAGTAGGAGCTTCTACAAGCTAGTGAAGGACAGGAAACCCTTTCCTACTATGAAAAATAACTCTGAGGCTCCTAAGGTTATTTTGTGCTAAATTCTGAAGTCTTTGGTTTCATTTCAAAAGAACAAGAAATAAAAATAACCAATGAGTAAGGGAATGAGTTTTGTTTCCCTGTTCTTCTACATCATAAATTTAAAATTCAGTTTACTGCCTCCTTAGGTCTGGCAACAGGACTACCTGCCCCAGTATCAATGAAGGCTGGGGGATGAAGGGTTGAGGGCAGCCCTGTGGAGAAGGACTTGGGGGTACTGTTGGATGAAAAGCCAGACGTGAGACAGCAATGTGTGCTTGCAGCCCAGAAATCCAATCATATCCTGGGCTGCATTGAAAGCAGTGTGGCCAGGAGGTTGAGGGAGGTGATTCTGCCACTCTGCTCCACTCTGGTGAGACCCCACCTGGAGTACTGCATCTGGTCCTGAAGTCCTCAGCATAGAACAGACATGGACCTACTGGGGTGGGTCCAATGGAGGGCCACAAAAATGATTGGAGGACTGGATAATAAGGTCTCTGGAGAGATCTTATTGCACTCTTTCATTACTTAAAGAGGACTTATAAGATGGGCGCAAACACTTTAGCAGGGCCTGTTGTAATAGGACAAGGGGTAATGCTTTTGAACTAAAAGAAGGTAGATTTACAGTAGATATAAGGAATGAGGGTGGTGAAACACTGGAACAGGTTGCCACAGAAAGGGGGGTACATGACCTGGAAACTTTCAAGGTCAGGCAGGATGGGGCTTTTAGCAACCTGATCTAGTTGAAGATCCCTGCAACAGAAGGATTGGACTAGATAACCTATAAAGGTCCCTTCCAACCCAAACTGTCCTGTGATTCTATGATCTGGGCCACTTTAAGGTACATTTTCTTCTGTTTGACCACAGTCAGAAATTCATATCCAGTCCTGAACAGTATCTCTAAAGAAATTTAAGGCTTAGGCATGATTGTGAGAGATTGTTGTTCTCATTTAAAGATCTAAAATACTTTATTAAAATTCCATGTTCCAAATAGATCTTTTCACATGTAATCAGATTTTCCAGTTTGCAAAACTTTTTTGCAGATGAAGTTTCAGTCTTGGCAGCAAATATTCAAATGAGGACAATGCAGGATAATGCATTCAAGAAACATGAGAAATAGATCTCTGTTCTTCAATAGTCTCTGAATTTTATTATATTGTGAGGTTTTTTTATCTTAATATTTAACATATTACTATGTGATTACATCAATCATTTTTTATTTGAGAATGTTTAAGCTTGCTTAGGATAATGTTGCAAAATTCACTATTTTCTATCTTAGAAAATGTAAATATTAATTCTACATTAATACATAGTATAATTGGATGATATCTCATTAAAATAATCATCTAAATATTAGGTCATAATAAGCAAGAAGATGTGATGAACACTGTAACATTGAACTGAGATCTGCACAAAACCCAACACAATTATTCCATGCTTAGTATACACAGGTCACTGATATGGTAGAAATGTATGCCATCAGTTAGGTTTTAAATCAATTTCTAGTTTATATCTCAGATGCTAGTATTTCAGTTCAAAAAAACCCCTAATATTGCTATGGAGAATATATATTAAACAGTGTTTTCATTATTATCACTTGAATTATGCTATGAAACTTCATTGAGTCCTCTTGGCCATAATATGTTAGATGTTTCCATTTCAAATCCTCAAATCACATTCTCAACACCATCAAAAGATCTGCTTCTTTACCTTCTGTTAGTAATTACAAAAAAAAACCTTGTTCAAAGGACAAAATAGATGAAAGGTAAAGTGTTTTGTGACTTACTATCCTTGTAAAAAATCTCTCTGAGAAAACTGCTGTGAATTTTGCTCCTTTTGTTGTTCTAAATCAGTTACAGTAACTCCACCGTTCTAGAACAATTATTATTTTTATTATGCTGCTGATGCTTTCCCAAGTGCTCATTTCTGCACTTCAGTGACAGTAAACCTCTCTAAAAGAATCAGTTCTGACCTTGTTTTCATAATGTTTTTTCCCTTATAATACAGAGCTACTTAATTAATTTTTACTAGTACCCACTAGGCAATTTTACTGGGATCTACTTCTTTTTATTGAAATCTATTATATAATTTTATGAATTTCAAGACAATGTGGTGCCCTAGTCATACTGAGTTAGTTGTGTGTGAAGAAGGGATTTTCAGATGCTGGAACAGAAGCTGGGTTTTGATTACCTGGGAGGACACTGAAAAAACCAAGATCTAAAGAGAAATACAAGTATGGACACCTCCAAGACTCCAGGAAAAAAAGGCTAGTGGTTGTGGTCTGGATAAAGAATAGAAATCAATTTTTGTGTAGTTGACCTCTATGAATAATATGTGAAGGTGAAAGACCATCTTCTTCACTCTATGCAATACACTCTACAACAGTATCAAATTAAATTGTTTGTTTAATATATCTAGATTTGTACTCCACATACGCCAAAAGGACTACTTTATGTCCATTTTTAGAAGACATAAAAGGTGCGTAGTTGAACTGTTGATCCTGTCTCTGAATAGGCAATACTTCTGGGGTTTTTTTAACCTAAAAGACTCCTATATTCTTACTGCCCTTTAAATCTAATGTGTTATCAAAATTCAGTAAGTGTAATAATATAAAGATCTTGGACCAGCTACCTATCCAACTTTCTCTGGAAGAACTTTTTAGGTTAATGATTGCTGATACTGAAATTGCTAAATCTAGTACCAATATAAGTCTTTGAGTACAAGGGATGTTGATGAATCAGTCTCACCTGTGAAGAATGCAGTAGGAAGATACTGTTCATGAAATATCCTTCAGATATTCTTAATCAGAGTATTTTTTGCTTAGATTTATCTGATGTGTAAAGAATAATAATTTCCAATACAACTAAAGTTATGGGTTTTTCTAAAATAGATTTACAAATTATTTCTATTTGATCAACAGTTTAATATTGGTTGTTTATAGCTATTCATCTGCCTGCATAGATTATCAGTTAGGTAATAACTGATAATATTCAGTTAAGTCACTGATAAACTAATAACTCTGTTTACCTATTCTGATAGTTTTTTTGAACATTTTGTTTCATTCCCTCTGACTAAGTCATTTTTAATTCTATTTCAGTTCACAGAACTGAAGTATTGTCAAAACAAGATTTTTTCCTTAAAGTAATTTTAAATACAATTTATATACATGCAACCACCTGCCTAGAAACTGATCACAGCAAAAAGTGCCACAAAATATCCTGCAGGGTTGAGTTTAAATGTATATCTCTATATATTCATTTTTTCTCTTAAAATAAAAATCTTTTATTTTGATTGATACAAGTACTACTTTTTTTTTGGTCATGCTTCCAAGTGACTCTTTTTCAATGACTTAAAACACTAATAAATATGCAGAGATCTAAAGAAATGGGTGAGGAACAGGATACGTCTCAATGTCTCATAATGGACTTGAGTTTTCAGATTTTATTAACAGTACTTTTGATTTTACATATAATTGGTAGTCTCAAAACATTGCATATGCAATTTATATTATTTAAGATTTAAATATTTTCAATCAGAGCTCAAATGTTTTTTGCTTTCCTGATAACTTCCTCTCCCTTAATAACTACATCTTTCCTGTTCATTTAAATGTAAAGGGGTTATCAAGGCTTACTGAGTGACAGTGTCATCTAAGAAGAAAGGAACAGAAGAAATAGAAAGGTTTCATCAAAGTAGGTACATTGAGAAATACTGCTGACAAGAGTCAAACAGAATTTGACAGCAGCTGGATTACACAATCAGTTTATGTAACTATGTAAAGAGATCTTAAAGAGTAGGTGAAGGTGTTCTTGAATTTTTTGGATTCTATAACATCTGTGGATATGATTTCACTGTTAGGCACAGGGAAAGCTTTTATGTTGCAACACATAAAACTGAAGATATGTCTGCAAAATACAAATAGTTTCTAAGGAAAATGAATTCATTCTTTGCTAGCCAGTATACATTAAAAAGTAAGAGCAATCAGTAAATAGGCAGGATGATATTTTTCAAGGATAACAGATGTGTGCTGCATGTACCCTTCAGGTCAAAAATCAATGAGGAGAAAATGCTTTCTTTCCAGGTTTTCTTTTGTTATTGCTATTTTTCCAAAGTGACGATAGTAAACCCATTCAAACTGTGTCCTGGCAGCAGTTTGACATTTTAAAAGATCAAATCCTACCATGTTAGATGTCTAGGGAGCCCCTAGACTGCAATAATACCAAAAAGGAAAGTAATAAAGTAAGCAGCAAGCATATGGCATGCAGTTGCATTTCTTGCTATTGATTCTGAAACTGCTGAAATGGAACTTCTTTATCAGCAGCTGCATAATCAGCAAGTCAAAGCAATGCATCTCTGTCTGAAAATACCGTAAAACCACTGTGTCAATTTAATCAAAAGGTATCAGTTAGAGAAACCTGGAGAATTACATGACATTACCTACTGATGGGTGTAAGATTGTCAAGTCTGATAACTGACAAGCTGGTAAACTGCAAACTGCTGAGAAACACCTGGAAACACTGATCTTGAATTATTATACCAAAATTTTTGCCCACAGACTTACATGGAAGTAGAGATCTGACTTTCTGAAAATGAAGACAAAAATAGATATTAATAAAAACCTGGTCAAAGTAGTAAGTAATAAGTAATTAAGTAATAGTAACAGTAATTGAGGCCTTACATTGTAGAACGTGAAATGTTCTTAATGATCACTAATTTTGTATTTTCAGCACTATGGCATACACTAACAGGATGTCAGATGTTATTAAAAGACATTTAAAAATATATCAGAGATTCTGGGATCCTGCAAAATACAAAAAATTAGCAATTGATTTGTGATTGATCTATCTATACATATAACCAATATCAGAGGAAAGATGTTAAATATGTTCTTCTACATGTTGTTTCATCTTATACTGAAGGATTTCTGCAGTTATCCGATTATTCACTTACTACACTTGGAGTTATCTGTGGTCCCAACAGAACAAGATGTAAGTGTTTGGTCTTTAACTTGCATTTCTAAATCCATTAACGTGTCAGGATATTAAATTCAGCTGCACTGTGGTGCCTAAATCCCTGGAATTTACATATTAAAAGTCTATTTTGGACCCATATCAATGTGCAGAAAAAAAGTGTCATCTGTTGGGAGTTGCCTAACATGTAGAGGAAACACTTCTATTACTATACTTTTTAACAGATGATTTGTACACTCTCTCAGAAGTGAGCCAGTTCTACTGACCGCACTCCAGCTGATGTTGTTATATCTTTGTCTCCTACTTCTTACTTTCAGAGTGATCACCATAATCAATGGCACTTCAGCATGTTCACGAGAAAAATTTGAGAATATTTGTAAATTTATAAAGCCTTTCTATAAAATTAGTCTTGCTTTGTCACAAATTGTACACAAGATGAGATGCAATTTTAGTTGTCTTCTTAAATTCTTTAAAATCATTTGCTTCCAAGACAAAGCAATGTGTTAACAGATTATAGCAGAAGCAAACCAGTTGAAATAACTATGATCAGGGGAGGAAACAAAAAAATCCACAAAACCCCCCACAACTCACCAGCTTAATTTTACAGTATATTTAAATATGCGACTATGACCCATTATTCAGTGTCTATGACAACCCAAACTGTAGAGGAGGAAGACTGATATCCTGCTGCTTAAGAAATAATGCTCACATAGCTGTACTGTGCAGCATGTGGCTATACAGTACACAGAAGAGGTCCTAAGGCAGAAAAGTCATCCACACTTCATTGCATTTCCACACAGAATCACAGAGAGAAGACTAACACATCTATAGTACCATAACTAATTATGTTTTTAAAAAGATGCATTATTTCAGTCCTTAAAAAACATTTCAGTGTGAAAGACACTTTGACTTTTCATTAATGTATGCACAGAAGAAACAGAAATCATTGTTTAGGTCAAGAATGCCTTCATTTACTTCTTTTTTTAAGCAAGTTCATTACAAAAGTTTCTTTTCATCTGCTGGTACTATTCACTTTGGCTTTTGGACTATCATTTCAGCAGCAGTGTTTTAAATTACAATAATTTCTTATATGTATTGAATATAAAACCACGTTCGAAATATTTTTTTTGTGTGATTTTTAGAACTAATTAGAATCCATATTCAAAAGGTCAAATCTGCAGAAACAAAAGAGAAAAAAATCTCTCTCTCATCCTCATAAAAAGTTCATTTTAATCTGTTAGAAAAACGAAACAACTCTCATTTGGTTTATTTGACGGATTTAAGGAAACCAATTGCTTCATCTGCTGCATACAAAATCATGCAAAGGACTAGATCATTAGTTAGTGTTAGACATTATTGAACGTTACAGACTGCAATATATTACTTCACTAACTTGTTTTATGACTGTAAAATCCATTTGTATACTTAATACATAGACTGATCTTCCATAAAATTTACCGGGACTTTACAGGGGAACTTATGTGGTCTTTATAGGCTACACCTGCAGTAGCAGGTTAAGCAGACCAGTAAAAACTTTTCCCCTGAGAAGTCTACACTATATACCTTTCATATTTTACTTATTTATGCATGTATTTATTTATTTGTATTAGAAGTAACTTTGGATTATCCCACAGACTCAACATTCATTTCTGGTAAGAAATGTTTCTGGGTATCTTCCAGTTTAATTACATATATAAGAAATCCAGCTCTTGAGGACAGTATTCATTCCATGATGCAAACCAAGCACAGTAAGTGGTATGATAAAGAGATTTGCTACAAAACCTTGTCCTTAGCAAGACACTATTGTAGATACAATTGCAGCTGCTCATTTATAGGGGTTAGACTAGATGACCCTTCCAACCAAACCATGATTTTGTGATTCTATGATTGTTTTCAATGCAGCTCCAACATGATGTGAAATTTGTCATCAGAGAATAATGGAGTAAGTAAGATACTTTGTTGACACAAAGGAAACAATAGCAGAGATGAAATGGTGGTGTCCATGTCTGTTCAAATCTGATAGCCTTTGTTTAATACTTGGTTGTGCTTCTTTAATTTCCACAGTCTTTTAAGAGTGGGTGCTCCTGATATGTATTATATTTAGAGTTCATCTGAACTCAGATGTTTTGTTAAGACACGTGTTCTGGAGTTAACACAGCCCCTTGCTGATTTTCTCTTCAAACAACGTTTGGAATGCTTGGATCTGGCTTTGGATACAGATTCCAAGCACTTCAATAGTTCTTGCATATTCTGATATTCTCTTTACTGCTTCTACTTACTTTTGTTTTTATTTTTTTAACCTGGAAGCAATTTTCAAAAGCAAAAGATACCTTATAGAACAATTTAAGTCTAGCTTGCTATAAATTGATATCTTTGTAACAGTCTTGTGTGCATATATTTTCTTATACATGCACACAAACGCATATAATATAGTGACCATACATACAAAACATAATTTATACCTACTATATATGTATATATTATTAAAGATTTTGTATATAGCAAATGTATATCAAAACATCTGTCACACTTCAGTGCAAGAGTTATGATGGAATCTTTATCTTCAATGTCCTATTTTTTTAATGCTGTTTGATATTCTTGTGTTTGGAATGCTGTCATTACTTTGAAGCTGTAGATGTTGCCATCTTTATAAGAGAAGTCCTAATTATAATCCTGTGTTGTAGACTATGAATGTAGGCAAAAGTCTCAGCTTTACTGCGATCTTTCTTTCCAACTACAAACCTATATATCAACCTAACTGTTACATCTTTCCATAATCATGAGCTATATGAGGTAAGTAAGGTTCTGCGTCAGTCCTGTGACAATACGAGGAGATTTTCATTTATAATGTATTCCAAGTATTAGTAATGATAGGCCATAGTATTACTTATGCACTTCATAATTGCATGCTTGGAGTCTAGTGACTCTTAGAGTCACAGAACTCTCAAAGATATACGGGAGATCCAAGCTGCACAGTGCCTGCCCTTGACAAAAATTCTGTATCTTCTGAGTCACAGCAGTATTTGCAAAGTGTTTTGCACTGAATATACTGACATGATGATTGCAGCAAGCAGATTATAAATAGCTGTATTTATATATAGCTCTAAACTAAAATGGCATCAGTTTGCTTGAGACATTTTTAGTAAGAGTATTTTCCCCCTGTCTTTAATTTATTCCTTTCTCCATTATGCTTCAGAGAATCCTGGGCTTGAAGCGTTAAAACTTATGATTCCTCAACATGAAAAGAGACAGTTCTCCATCACATTTTAGGTGTTGTGGTTCTCAGAGAGAGGAGCGGCAGATGTACGCTTGTCCTGTTCCTTAGCAACAGAGCATGGGGAGCTCAGGAGGCTCCACTGGTGGGAGTCTGAGCTGCTCACATGTTGCTCTCAATATCTCTCTCCACCTGTCACAGCCTAAAGGAGGACCTAAATGAAAACCAGCTTTCCAAGGGGAGGTTCTGTATTTATGATTTAATGCTACTTCATACCAAATATGTGATATGCTAAATTGCTTGGTTAAGCATTCAATTGTCGGGGGGGTGGAGCAGGAGAGGGAAATGAAAAACACAAATACTAAGCTCTTAGCTATGCCAGTTAAAATTTCTTCTAAGTTTTGCAGTACTGCTCATAGTGAAGATGTTGAGTAAAATCTCCCTAGTTTCAAGGACATAAAATTCTTATAATTTCCATTTTCCATACAGCCCAATTTGGGGAGCCATAGTAAATTCAGCTTTCCTTTGAAAATGTAAATAACTTGTCTAATCTTCATGGTGCTTCATAGCCAGTAGAAAAGACATCTTAAATGTGATGCAATAATTTTAAAAGAAGTAAATAAATAAACAAATACCCCAAACACTCCTTTCCTCCACCCAAGGTTTTACGGCACTTTTGATTAATTAAACTTATCTAAATTTGGGCACACAGCTGTGGCATTTTAGGCGGGCATTGTACTATTCTCTGTCTACAGTACATGGAAAAGCTGACTCTGATTTCTGATTCCATCTGCCTCACCCCTGCAGCACTGCGGCCCTCATGGCAGCAATAGCCTGCCAGGGGCTGGGGCAAGATCTTTCTCTTTAAAATGTTAATTGGATCGACTGAGGTTCTGGTTCCGTATACATGGTGTACTCCCTTTTGGCCATAACAGAATTTTGAGTGTGACAGTAGGCTGAGTCATCCTCTCAGAAGACCTCTTAATTCTTTTTTCCCCTTAGAGGGAAACCTAACAACACTAATTTTTCAATTGAGGTTCCACTACTCCTTCCCCAAGTATCTGAGATTAATTTAGGTCATGTCATGATTTTTTTGAACACAGAGGTGCCAAAAATGTTCTGTTAGTTTCAGGTGCAGGCTCAAATGAGATGCCCATTCCCTCCCCTCCAAAAACACCACCAACCACAAAATGCACTGTTGTTGGATATTAGAAAGCAATAAATCTGTCATCTGCCCCCTACCCCCATACTTTCAAAGCACCAAGAGAGGTACAGAACTGTAGCCTGTTTGAATCCTCCTCTTTCTTACCAACAGGTGCTGGAGATCCTATGTACCATTCCAGCTGTCCTGTCTTCTCCACTGTCATTGATGTTCTCAACCAGGACAGAGACATAGGCAGAGATTGGATCAAATGTGTATGTATGATATTGATGATTTATGGTTCTTGATGGTTGGACTCGATGGTCTTCAAGGTCTTTTCCACCATAGATGATTCTGTGATTCTGATTCTATGAGTATGTGAAAGAACAAACTCAGGGAAAGAAAGTCCCTTCCTCCAGAGGAAAGTGTAAGGAAGAGCAGGTCCCAGAATAAAATGTTCAGGGACAGGATGTCCCGTATTGCTTACTAAGCTGGCAGATTGTGACCACATGTTTTTCAAAAAGACAGTCTAGTTTCATTTAGGATAACAGAGCCCTGAGCTGTTGTCAAAGCACAAACTAAAGCATCTTCCCAGCATGATCAGCATGATCATACATTACATTTCTTCCACCTTATGACCTACTGAGCTAAAAATCTAAAACTGAATGCCCATGCTCACAAATGAATACTTGTCTGTATCTTAGAGGTGAACAATTTAGTTTCTTTTTACATACTTCAGAAGATTGGTACTAGCCTGAAGTAATGTATAGTTCTTTTTGTGTATGCTTACACAGTGATACTAAAGGCAATATATATACTTCATTTTTTTAATGCAAGCAAAATGTTCATGATGACAACACAAAATGAAATGCTGAAGTTTGAGGTGGGGCCTTTGTCCAGAAAATTCTGTTTCTTAACTCTTAATCCTTAGTCATCATTGCAAAAATATTTACGGGTTACTCAAAGCACTTACGTATTTTATTTTAGTTCATTATCATTAATAATCCAAAATTGCATATTGTTTTTTTTCCTCTCCATCTCTGTATCTGCTGTGCTGACTTTTTTCAACTTGATAGATCATGAAACAAATTTTCGTAGGCCTCTTGCTCTTCATTTCTGCTGACATAAAAGTAAACAGATTTCAAGCAAGTCTAAAATATGTATCAGGAGTTTATTTTCTGTCTTCTAGCACTAATTTTAAATCATTACACAATTTTGGCCAGTTTAAGGCTTTCAATTCCTTCATTTATAGAACTGAAATAATAACTATTCCCTTACTCCCCAGAAAAATGTGTGCTGCTTCCCAGTGAAAGCTGCAGTCTTGTGACATTAATTAAAATGAATGAGTAAAAGGACCACAAAGCAGGCTTATGTTTGCTCATTTGTTAGAGCTAAAACAATAAAGTAGGGACAGGAATAGAACAGAATAGGATACTTTTTTCAAAATCTAGAGTTTGTGAGCATTTGGAAATGAGTTCAGGCAACTAAGTATTTTGGACATTAAGATAATCTTAAGGGGCTGAAATTGCATTAATTAAATGTAAACATACCAAATTTGAAAAAAAAGCATATGCCAAGGCTGTTCAATCTGCTGACCCACGTGTCCTGGCTGCAGAATATAATTTTCAAAGGTGGTCCTCTGTCAAAACGGATCACCATGTACTCTGTTTCTAGGGAGAAATTTTTTTGATTCTCTGTCATACTTAGGCCTTTAAACTAGCTTTTTAACAAACATTCATGATGTTGAGTTCCAGGTGCTTATTTATTTCACTCTGATTAGGACATGGAATGTCCTTATAATGTCTTCAAAATGTCTGCTTTTACCATAACTGTTGTTACTGAATTGCTGTCTAAAGTGAAGTTTTGTCTTCTTTATAAGTGAAGAATTATGTTGGATTTTTTACTTTTATCTTTGTATCATAGAGTAATCAAAACATAAATCATTCTGAAATAGATCAGATAAGATAACGACAGAAAGATGGTGATAATATAGAACTGAAGAAAGCCTTTTTATAAAGGAATTGACTTTCTGTGGAATGATTTAAGAACAGAGACTAGAAAGCAGAAAAAAATTACCATACTGTGTTACCTAACAATAGTCCTGTACGTTAGTTATAATGTACCTTGATAAGTAGTAGCAATAGAAGAGTTAGAAATTCAGCGGGATTTCTTTCTGCAGATTGGTTGTCTACCCAAAGGCAGAAGGAGCAAATAAAAGAATAAATGCTTTACATAGAATTTTATGATTTGGTTTTAGTGCTTTGATTAAACCACAATATAAGTACGTAGGTTTTACCTAGGTATATTAATTCTGTAGTTTTACCTGAATATTAATCACCTCTTGTCTTAATCTACTGCCTAATGATGCTATGAAGCCTTAAAGAGCTGGCACATTTCACCACAAAGGTGTTTGCATTTAAGTTGCATGTAAAATGACTCCTCTGTTCCATTCTCCACATGAGACTACTGTGGGTTTAATTAATTCAAGTTTATAAAGCATTCTCATATCCTTGGATGAATTGCGCAACAGAAGTGCCAAATGGTAAATAGCAGAATTTAACAAAAAGAGTATTAGATTATATTTTATTTAAAATAGTTTAGATTATAATATTTTTGTAACTTAGGTGATCTTCCCCACCTACTCTGCCCTAGCAAGGCTACATCTGGAGTACTGTGTCCAGCTCTGGGCATCTCAGTTCAAGAGAGACGAGGAACTACTGGAGAGAGAGTACAGTGGAGGGCTACAAAGATGATGAGGAGACTGAAATTTCCTCCCAGAAATTCTCAAAATCTTGATACAATTTCTAGCAGATAAACAGGAAAAAGTAGTGGAGAGTGTCTTTTATCATATGAGGCTTTCTCAGTAATAAATGCAAAGACTTTTGTTTTCATCTTATTTCCTTCTGTATGTCTTCTCTTGAAGATCATTCTGTGTGCCTGTTAATCTTTGACAGACTTTCCATTTTCTCGGGTGGGCTTCCCGTCACAATGTTATTCTGCTTTCCAAATATCATGACTCCAGGCCATTATAGTGCCTTATAAGCAGCTTTCCTGAGTAACATACCATATTTTTGTACAGGTTGTTTATGACCATCTCTGGTGATATCCATACTTCTGGAGAATATTTGCTTAAACACCTGAATTGTCTCCTTGACTTCATATCTAAAAGGGAACACATCATCTGTGTCATGTTTCACATGACTATTGTAATTTTAATTGCAAGGGCTCTAGTGACTGGATGATCGATGATCAATATTTGACATGCTAATACTTGCTTAACAGGTATTATAATTCTGTTAAGATTTCCCAGTTTAGAAATGATAGTTTGTTGTCAGATCAGAACATTTTCCAACTGTAGAAACGTGCTGCCTCTTATATACTAACACTTCTGCACTCTCTTATGCTTTTCTAATGTCTGAGAGGAAGAAATCCTGTGGTGGAATACTTAATAACATGCTGTAGGACATCCATACTTTGTATAAACTGAGACAATATTTTATCTGTGCTCTGATATATTTGCCCAATTCACTTGTTGAAATAATTTAAAAAGACACTTGTCCTGGTTTGAGTTAAAGCAGAATCAATTTTCCTTTCAGTGATTTCACTGTTCAGTTAAGTCTCTTCTAAGACTGCACTTTTTGAAGATAAAGACATGTTTTTCAGACAGTGTCTGCTCCTGGAAGTCATAATGCTCAATGTTTATAGTTAGTACTGAGCTAATAGTACAACGGTATGCAGAAAGGCTCTTGCTTATACTTATTCCTATAGAAACTAAGGTTATTGCTGAATTTCTTATGTGCCACCTTGGAGCCTCCATAAGTGTAAGGATGGAAAAAGGTCACGCCTGTGGGGAGGAGCAGACAGGACAGGTGACCCAAACTGACCAAAGAAGTACTCCGTCCCATACGTGTTGAGCTCAGTATTAAGCTAAGGGATAACGAGGAGCAAGTTCTCTTCTTCTATGGTTGGAATCCTGGGAGGACTCTGTCTGTCCTTCTGTCTCTGATCCTGATCCATGCATTCCTGAATCTAGTTCCTGCCTGCTGCTGAGTCCAACTGTCCAGCCTGGGATCTTCCCAGTGCTGCCCTGCAGCACCAGGGGTGACATGAGCGTCTTTGGGGACAGCATGCGATCAGGGAAGGAGTTTTATATTGGATTTTGTATATATTTGTATATATTCCGCTGCTGTTATTATTATTATTATTTATTTTTATTTCTATTTTCTCATTAAAACTGTTCTAGTTTTTTTCAACCCATAAGTTTCTCTCCCTTTTCTTCTTTTCCTTCTCCTATCCGGAAAGGGAGAGGGGTTAGCAGAGAGCATTTATCATCCATTTAGTGGCCGGCCCAGCCTCAAACCATGACAACACTCCACCTTTTAATTGTCTTGAACATGCTTAATTTTACTACATTGAATTTCTACTAAGAGTATTCTTACTAATATTAAGAATGAGTAGGTGTTTTCAGGAATGTGGACTAAGTGTCCCTCAATGCTTAGAAAGTAGGAGGAGAAAATATCTTCAGCCTACAACTGTTTAAGATTAAATGTTGGAGTTCTCCCGTATTCCAGAACAAAACTATTTCTAAGTGTGGTTTTTGACAAATGATCCTACAGATTTTCCACCCACGGATGCTTAACGCACAGAGGCAGATACTGTGCAACTTCCAAAATGAAAACTTGGAAGTATACTGTGAAATAAAGTCAAAACAAAAAGCATTACCTGGATTTGTGTGTGAAAGTGCCTCTGTTTGATAAAGAGATTAAGGTGTTACTTGATGCAAAATCTGTACAGAAGCCATGCATCATGCCTTCTCTGACCCATTTTCTCTGAAGTCTTACATTTGAACAAGTGTCTGTGAGTGAGTAAATCAGCATTCCAGCAGAATTCTAGTATTGTGTCCTCTTGGGATTTTCTGTATTGGAAACTGCCCTGTCTTTTAATTTCTTCATCAATTTCCATTCACAGGTTGGCTTAGAAAAAGCAGAAGGCATTGCTAATGAAAAATATTATCTAACTGATACAAGAAACAAACTGTTCTATCACAGAAAGAGAGAGAAAAAGCTGAAGATTTTATATTAAATACCTTTGTTGTTTCAAATTAAGCTTTTTAAAATAATCACAAATCTGAAAAGGTTTTTTTCTTTCTTTTCTTCTTTTCCATACGTTTTTTTCTTGCACTTCTATGTTTTTCTCTTTCAGTCTTTTCCTTTTTTTTGTTGGTCCTTTGTTTGCTTTTTTTAAAAAAAAAAATAAAAAATCTTATAAGAAAGAGTTACCAGTATAAGAAATATGAAGAGGAGCATGAGGCCAAGGCGCTGATGGGTTATGGTCTGGATGAGCTTGTGGTGGGACAGGAACAGCTTCAGGTTGCCTTCTAGAGAAACAATATTATTGATAAATCTTTCTAGGATTGTATCTAATCCCTATCAGGCATAGTTCCCATTTTCCCCACCAAAAACTGCTTGAGGTTAAAAATAAGTTTCTACATCCCTCTTCTACTTCTTCACTGCAAAATAATAAGGAGAGCACGAAAAGCTTGAAAAACTGAAATGCGGCAGATTGAGTGTTGATACAGTCCTTTCAACATAGTCATAACTGGATATTGTCAATAAATCAGGATGAAGTGACAATAAATTAACCATAGAGTTTCTTATACTATGAGATTCTATTATACAGACATACGATTTACTGCTTGGTAATGCTGTGGTAGCACAGGTTCGACCGAAGAGCTACAATTTCATGTCAATGTTTTCTAATTTATTTATTTGGAAAAATAATAATTCTTTAGAAGATTGCAACAATCACATGCAATAACAAATTAAAGAATGCTGTAAAAGAAACAATTGTTTGCTTTTCTATGTAACCTAAAATGTGAGGTTCTTTTTTCAGGAGTTTGCCTACTAGTATTTATCTAGTAGCCATGTTTCTTGCAATACTCTAAAAAATAGTGCATTAAGCATATTAAAATATGATTCTAATGAAATTAGAAAACTGACACAATGGAGTTCGAACACCTACAACCCCCAAAAAAATTTGTGTAAAATGTGAGATGATAAAAGTCTCAAATGCATAATTTTTAAAGCTTTTTTTAAAAAATAATCTTTAGTTTGGACTTCCTCTGAGGAGTTAATTACTGGGAAAGTTCTGCTTCATTGCCCTAAACTGGTAAGTGATACCTAGTTTTTCACTGCACTTAACAGATGAATCATACACACCTGAGTGCTTAGACACTAAAACTAATCTGCTGCAAAATGGAGTATTCCTGAAATACTTCACAGTGTGAAATACTCCTCAGTGTGTGTGTGAGTGTGTGCACGCATGTGTGTGTGTAGGTGGTGTCCTGTATACAACATACGCTTGAAAGGCACTTTCAGCATCTCAGAAATTCTCTTGACTGTGTCAGACACGAAAACGGTTTCCAAAGTAATTTCCTCTAGATGTAATTACTGTCTCCAAGAAAATTAAAAATACTTACAATACACCTGAAAGTCTTTTTAACATCTGACAGGAACAAATCACATCAGAAAGTATCTGAAAAATATCATCATCACAGCTTTTCTCTTCTCACTGTCTGCTGAAGCTCAAAGTCTAAAGTGAATTTCTGATAGACTTTGAAGGTCACATTTACAATGAATTAGAATTTAGTGAGTAAATACTCCACAGAAATAGAGGCTGGGATCACATGGTAATTCTATTTTTACTTTCTACCTTCCACTACAGTCGAGCTTCAGTAGACATCTTTGTCAAAGCAAAATCTCAACAGCTGTGTGCTGCATGCACTAACAATGGCGGCATGGAAACTCCCTCTACTCTTGAACTACTGAGCTATAAAAATCTAAACTATCCTGTGCTACCCTAATCAATTGTACTGATTTCCAACATTGTCAAATAATTACATTCTTTTATTTCTCTTCTTCTTTGTTCATGAGCAAAACAGTATAGAAATATGCTATGATGCAGCTATAATTCCATATAATACAACGTGTAGAGCAAAGAAACCTGCAACAAAGAAAAGGAAAAAACAAAATCAAAACAAAACATAGAAAAGTTGTCACAGGAGCGTCATAGCCCTGCTTTAGTCAAGAGCTGAGTAACTAAGTATCATGATCCATGGCTGCCAGGACAGAGCAAACACACCAAAAAACCCTGCAAGAACACGAGTTGTGACTTTTGTTAATGAAAGGCAGCACACTGTCATGAAATGGCAGCTGAAGTAAAATGGCACCCCCCTGCGTATGTAAGGAAGGGACTTCCTGCTCTGATGTACCTCCAGGTTAACTGGAAGGGGCAGCTGGACCTGCCACCCAGTCACAACAGAACGCATGACCTGAAGAGAAGTGAGACCTCTGGGTTGAATGCCACATATGGCTACTTGCAGGCAGGCAGGAGGATGGGGTACCTGTCACTTCTTCTCTTAGGTAAAAGTTGTGGCTGTACTACTTGTGTGTCTACATGTGCCTTGTGAGTGCAGAACTTTTCCTGACAGCCTGTGCTTTCTTTCTGACACTTCACAAACTGAGATTTGCAATTTCCCATTGTCTGGTATTTCTTTCCCCCACAATCAGTGACAACAATTTTATGGAAAAGACCTTACTATTGAAAGCTTATGATCAGAATCACTGGGTCAGTCATAATCCATTACAAAAAAGTGGTTTAGGTGTTTAGGATATTGCCTAAAGTACCATGGAAACAAAATTCTTTTATGTGTAAAAACACAGATCTTAAAGAAGAAATTTCTCTGATTTAGAAATCTTATCCAAGGAAATTTTGACAAACATATCTGCTAATTAGGGCCATTTCTTGCAAAGTGTTTTACACACTATTTCAAAATGCAACTGAGGAAAATTTTGCTTTAGCTTTGTCCCCTGCCAGGATTTCTTTTTAGGGTTTTGTTTCTTTAAGTCAATGGAGAAAGATCGGTACTTTCAGGGAGTGATCCTTCTCATCCTAAGGTAGAGAGCTTTATCTGGCTACATTATTCAAATCGAAAGCTATCTATTGCCATCTGTTGTATATGAGGGGGAATCCTTATTAATTTGTTCAGTAGAGTTTTATACCTGTAGACATGTAGAGAATGTTCCCTTTGCCTTTACACAGATATTTGGCATAACTTCAGATTCCTTCGTGTAACCTCTGGCTTCTGCTTCAGAGAAGAACTGGTCCCTTCCATGTTGTGTCTTATATCGTCCATATTTCAGTGGATGTCATATCTACACTGTCCACTAGATGCCTATGTTTAGGCAGTTGAAATCGACTTGTGAGAAGCAAAATTCACGCCTATGGTGGGACTGAGTTTGTAACTGCAGCTGTTAACAGTGTAGCTGTATTCATGTGGACTAATGTCTTAGAACTCATCATACTCAATAAAACCCTGCCGAATATAATCTGGAGAGTTATTTAGTTTACAAAAGACGCCATTTACTGCAATGATTATCACTCTGTTGACTAAAATGTGACCTTACATGACTATGTTTTTGTGGACACCTATATTTAACACCTAAATTTAAGATGACTCGAATCTTAATCTTAAAGCTTGATGAAATAAATCCATTCTTCTTCACTCATTGGGGTATCTCAGCAGAGGGCTGAGTTTACCCATAACTTTTGTTGTGTTCTGTGTTTCTGATAGGAGACATTCCAAAGCCTAACTGCAATCCCTGTCAATCCTTGCATAACTGTTCCTCTCTTCCATTTCAGATTTGTGTTCAGATTCAGATCTTGGAGATAAAAATCTTCCTGAAAGTATTTACTTTCTTGTATTATAGAAGGAAACTACAACAACTGTGTTTCTGATTTAGACACCATTTTCGTGTCTGAACTTAAGTGGGGAGAATTTGAGCTTCAGTTTTCAAAGTAGCATAAGCCACCTTGAACTGCTAAACAATTACTTGTTTGTATTTAGTTTAGTGAAAAATGTGTTGCTTCAGGCAAGCATAATGTCATGTAACTTTTTTTATTAAAGTTTAAATAAACTCTACATTTTTTCATCTAATGTCTGTATTTATAGCTTATATCTACGTGTTTTTGTTAGTTTTTAATTATCTGCTTAACCTAGTTATTCTACTCATCTAATGCAGACAGTATACTGAAAAACGTCCTGATTACAGGTGGACAACCAAACATACCGCTGTGTAGGCCATCTATTCTGTATGATTCCATCCTCCCCAACCCCGAATGTAATCTCACAGTGGTACCATGTCTCATTATCTTCAATCACATCTGTTGACACTCACATTCGAAAAAAAAAAAACTTCAACACTGGAGGAAAAGGAGGCTTAGATTATGGATATTACAGCAGGTGCTGGGAAGCCCACTGAGAGAAAACAGAGTTTCAAACCTATACAACATGAACACACAGCTTGCTGCTGCTTTGAGTAAAGGTAATTTTATGGCAAAGCAAGGGCACAAGGGAACATATTCAAGAACAAATAAGTAAAAGGGAAATAAAACACAAAGTAACACAGGCAACACAAAAAATAGGAAAATGGCCAAATGTGCATTTGTACCATCTGGCCAAATGCAAGGTGCCTGATGCCTTTACACATGGGATATTGGCAAAATGAAGAATGCACATCGTGTTTCATGCAGTAAGTAGAATATACAGTTCCATTGTTCAGGGCTTTAACATCACAGTAAAAAGAAAAGGATAAATGATTCTTATTGCTGCCTGTAATCAGTCAGACAGAGGCTGACTGATTCAGTAGGGAAATTTTCTGAGTTTCTTGAAATACACAAACAAATTGGTATTATTTGGTTTGTTTCTTTGCAGACAGCAGGCTGATGAAACTTACATTGCAAATATAGAAAAAAAACCCCACCACTTCAAGTACATAACAGCCTAAATTATATCATCAGTTGTTTCCGTTTAAAGAGATAGCTCAGCTGATTAGGTCAAGTATGTTATATAGACATAAAAATAATATATTTTGTATGACAGTAGAATTTAAATCTTAAAAATACATAAAATATAAATATTATGTAGTTATAATATTGTATCAAATTATGATAATATTATACTTGTCCAAAAGTAATGTTGTAAAGTAATGATGTAAGTTGTTAACTCCAGAATATAGGGTTGGGACTGAAGAACTAGGCTCTGATCAACAGAACTGGATACAAATTTAAAATCTCTGATGGATTTCTTGTGTGCCTTTGGAAAAAACATTTGCATCTACGGCATGTTTTTAAGATCCTTGTTTTGCCAGTCTCCAGAATAACAGACCCCATGACCATCACAGAAACATAGACTAGATGGGATTAAGCTCATTTTAACTTTAAAATTCTACTGTCTGGATTACTACATGTAGAATTTTACAATGAGATGGATAGACTTCATTGGCTTTATTGACTATATCCCCCTTCACTGTGGTCTTTGTTCAGTTATATGGAATAAGTGACACTAGAGAAATGCAGATATCATTCCTGGTTGCCATTCCAGAAGGATACAGACCTCTATAGGCCCTGTACGATATATCCCAGCCCTGTGAAGATGATTTACATAACTTGTAAACGCAAATTTCACTTTCTGGTTTTAGCAGAACTCATATAGTACTTACCAGATTGGGCAGTGTAAGTGAAATACACCACACCTGAATGCCTCAACAAAAACTTTGAATATAGTTACTGTAATTTGTTAGCTCTTGTTGTGCTTAGACACAAACACTTCTGTGTTTGCAGAACTTTATACATGCTTATGTGTATGCAGAACTTATATAAGTTATGTGACTGAGGTGATATGTGACAATTAAGTACAGTGAAAATTTGGATTATTCATATACTGGAACTACTACACTTAAATCCTTCGTAGTTTTATACAACCATTTTATTTTACAAACCCATTTTATACATACATTAAGAAAGGATGCAGGACATAAAAATGTGAGAAAGTTCTGTTGTACTGTAAACATAAAATTTGTGAGGGGATGCTATCTAACCTATCAGGTGAAAGAGATGCAGAAAAAGGTCAATAAGTTCTGCTGCATCTGGGAAGGTAAACAGGAAACTGATGGGATACTACCAGCAGCTCTGAAAGTGTGAGAGCTCAGGCTCTGAAGCACGACAAAACAGGAATATCAAAAGTAAGACTTGAACAAGGGAAGGACAGTCATTCGCAGAACCAGTCACCCAGGAAGCTCATGCTCCATAGCAACAACATAGCATCTGTAATCACAGCTGGAAAATTCATATGAAGAACAAACATAGACCGGCCCAACAGCTCCTGATCAGCATGTTTGAAATCAGCAGGAAGAAGCAGTAAGTGCTAGTAGCCAGGACTCCCCCTCAATAAGCAACTGAGGCCCCCATCTGCTGACCTCTTTCTGAGTCTCAAGAAATTTGAGGGGCTAAAATAAAAGGATAGGGTGCTCAGGTTATTTTCTGCTTCGTCCACGCGAGAGTGCTGAGGGAGCTGACGGAGGAACTTGCCAAGCCGCTCTCCATCATCTATCAGCAGTCCTGGTTATCAGGGGAGGTCCTGGATGACTGGAAACTTGCCAATGTGATGCCCATCTACAAGAAGGGCAGGAAGGAGGATCCGGGGAACTACAGGCCTATCAGCCTGACCTCACTAATCATTCATGATTAGGGAATGGTTCATGTTGGGGGAGATCACGCGGCAAGTGCAGGACAACAGGGGGATCAGGTCCAGCCAACATGGGTTCATGAAGGGCAAGTCCTGTTTAACCAACTTGATCTCCTTCTGTGATCAGGTGACCCACCTAGTGGATGAAGGAAAAGCGGTGGATGTTGTCTACCTGGATTTCAGTAAGGCATTTGACACCGTTTCCCACAGCATTCTGCTGCAGAAGCTGGCAGCTCATGGTGGACTCTTCACTGGGTTAAAAACTGGCTGGGTGGCTGAGCCCAGAGAGTTGTGGTGAATGGAGTTAAATCTAGATGGAGACCGGTCACAAGTGGTGTCCCTCAGGGCTCGGTCTTGGGGCCAGTCTTGTTTAATGTCTTTATCAACGACCTGGATGAGGGGATAGAATGCACCCTCAGTGAATTTGCAGATGACACAAAACTGAGTGGGAGTTTCGATCTGCCTGAGGGTAGGCAGGCCATGCAGTGGGATTTGGATAGGCTGGAGTGATGGGCTGAGGCCAATTGCATGAGGTTTAACAAGGGTAAGTGCCGGGTCATGCACTTCAGCCATAACAACCCCATGCAGCGCTACAGGCTTGGGGAAGAGTGGCTGGAAAGCTGCCTGGCGGAAAAGGACCTGGGGGTGCTGGTTGACAGCCGACTGAACACGAGCCAGCAGTGTGCCCAGGTGGCCAAGAAGGCCAATGGCATCCTGGCCTGTATCAGAAACGGTGTGACCAGCAGGAGTAGGGAGGTGATCGTGCCCCTGTACTCGGCACTTGTGAGACTGCACCTTGAGTACTGTGTGCAGTTCTGGGCACCACAGTGTAAGAAGGACATTGAGGTGCTGGAGTGAGTCCAGAGAAGGGCAACGAGGCTGGTGAGAGGTCTGGAAAACCTCTTATGAAGACCGGCTGAAGGAACTGGGGTTGTTTAGTCTGGAGAAGAGGAGACTGAGAAGAGACCTCATTGCTCTCTACAACTATCTAAAAGGAGGTTGTGGTGAGGCTGGTGTTGGTCTCTTCTCCCAAATTACTAATGATAGGATGAGAGGAAAGGGCCTCAAGTTGCGTCAGGGGAAGTTTAGGCTGGATATTAGGAAGAAGATCTTTACTGAGAGGGTGGTTAGACATTGGAACAGGCTGCCCAGGGAGGTGGTGGAGTCGCCGTCCCTGGGGGCGTTCAAAAAATGGGTTGATGAGGCACTTGAGGCCATGGTCTAGTGGTTTAGTTGTTAGGGAGATGATGGTTGGGCTTGATGACCCTGGAGGTCCCTTCCAACCATAATTATTCTATGATGCTATGATTCTATGATCCTGTTGGTCAAATGGACAAGTGTAGAGACAAGCAGATGTATCAGGCAGTTCAACCCTTGGCTGCATGGCTGGTGTCACCAGCTGAGTTTCAGCTGGAATTACCATGAGACACCATATGGAGGCTGTGGGGTCCTGGGGAAAGATATATCCACTAATCAAAAAAGGGACAAAAGACATCTTTGTTGTAAGCCTGGCTGACTTAGTAAAGTGACTTTTAAACTAGGCTTCTTGAAAAATTGTGTCCAAAGCAAGGAGCCAGGTGGTAATGTAAAACTGCATGATGAGCAGGTTGGAAAAATTGACTGACAGGAACCCCATGCAGTCGAACAAGGGAAAGAATGAAATCCTGAACATGGGGAAGAACAGTCCTGTGCAGCATTACATATTGGGGGTTGCCTGGCTGAAAAGCAGTTTGGCGGAAAAGAGCCTGGGGATCCTGGTGTATGCCAAGTTGAACATAAGCCAGCAATGTGACTTTGTGGTAAAGAAGAGTAATGGTATTCTGGGCTGCTACAAACTCCCTACTCAGGGTAAGTAGGTGTACCACACAAAGAAGCCTCAAGTCTGCAGATCCTGGTTCTTATGGGAGACTTAAACTGTCCTGATACTTGCTGGGAAATCAATACAACAATGTACAGGCAAATGTAGTATATTTCATGAGTGTGTCAGGGAAAACTTCATAATGCTGTCACTGGGCATGCCAGTGGTTAGGATTGGTGCTCCTCTGGATCTACTGCTTACAAAAAAGAAAGTCTTGGCAGATGTGACCTTAGATGACATCCTAGACTGTAGTGATCATAGAAAATAAGATCACAGAATTTAATATCCTAAGGCATGTGAGAAAGACAGATAGCAAAATAAAAACCATGACCTTCAGAAAAGAAGATTTTAACTTGCCTAGGGAACCGTTAGGAGCAATCTGATGGGAATCTGCCTTGAAGGGCAAAGGAACTTAGGAGTGCAGGAGATAGTGAAAAAAGATCTTCTCAAAGCACAGAAGTGATCCATTCCCCTAAGCAAGAAACCAGAACAACAAGAAACCAATCTGGTTAAAGAGTGAGCTCAAATACAAGAAAAGAAGCATATGAGAGATTGTAAAGGGGACATACTCCAAAAGCAGAGTATGAAAATATTGTTCTCATTGTGCAGTGTTAGCTTATGGAATTAAAGGCTTATCCTGCAAAATAATAAGGGGCATAGAGGAACAATGACAAATGGAGGAACTCCAATAAACTGATCAGAGAAAATGAAGAAAACTGCCATGGATCCTCTCAGGGCTGTCACAGGCTTATCAGTCCCACGCGTCAAGGATGACAACCTATATGTATATATATGTGCATGCCTGAAGTGACTGAATCTATATATATTAAAAAGCCAAAACAAAACTCAAGGACAATTAAATGCTGGGATAGAATGTCTGAAGAAGTGGTGGAATCTCCCTCACTGGAAGTATTTAAGATTTGACTTGATAGAGTAATGGATAACCCCACCAAAGTCCCTGTTTTCAACAGAAGGCTGGGTCAGTTGATCTGCAGAAGTCCCTTTCAAACCAGACTTCTGTGTAATTCTGTGATTTCTCTGCTTCTGTTGAAGCAACAACTTAAATCATGAATAGTGAGATAAGGCATCCAACTCTTCCTTCTCACATCTTTAAATCTGGCATTAACAGCTCCCCACAAACATTCTGTATCATGTACTATCAAATAACATGGAAAGGGAAGTGGCTGAATCCTCATCCCTAGAGTATTTAAGAGACATGTAGAAATGGTGCTGAGGGACATGGTTTAGTGGTGCTGAGGGACATGGTTTAGTGGTGACTTGACAGTGCTAGGTAAATGGTTGGACTTGATGATCTTAAAGGTCTTTTCCAGTCAAGGCTATTCTATGATTGTATGATTATTTCCTTTTCTTCCTCATTCTATAAAACATCACCTCCTGAAATTATTAAACTTTAAGACAAAGTCCTTTTTTTAGCTTATAAAAAGTCTCAAGTCCTGCCTCTCTGCAGAATTTTATCAAACATATGCTAGATTTCACATTATACATTTTCCTCATTGTGATTATTGTTATACATCACCACTAGAGATGATGCCTAGAGCATTTAGTGCAGAAAGGGTGATTATTTTTACTTAAAATTTCTTTACTTAAATGGTGGCAGATTTTTGAAATTACTGTGTCTAGAAGCCTGGATCCTCTGTAGGCCAGTTTCTAGCTAAAGATATTTTGTTGTGCTCACTGAGCAGCATATCATGCTTGAACTTTACTAAAATATGCAGTGCTTATTCTGTTGTACTTTTCTTTGAAGTAGTTTTTCCAGTCTCAAGTACACAGTGTTAACTCCCGGTTTTAGTTTAGGGATTATTTTTTTTTTAATTTTGTTTTTCAGAGAGAGATCACATTGCAAAGCTCACATTTCAAATTTCAGATAAACTGATTTTGTACTATAGTTGTGAGTACCAATATATTTCATCCTTGCCTACAACATTAGTTTCATAGCAACTAATGTAACTCAGAGGGCAAATAGCATAAGAATACTAAAAATACATTAAAATGAAGCGCAAAACTAAAGACATATATGAAGTACACAGTACTATGAGGTACTATAAAGGTTTTATTGTCACTTGTGGATATGTTAATGTTACTATGGGAACTTCAGCGTTCGCATTTGACATGATTCAATTGTAAAAAGTGCTGACTGAAAAATGAAAAACAAAAAAGAACTTGTGATACTTTATTCCTTAAAAAGTAAAAATGCATTTCCATTTTACATCTTTCAACAGATTATATGGAAAAGAATGTGGAGAAGGTAGAGAAAGAACAACAAATTCAATCTCTGTCATGTGGGATTCATTGTCAAAGAATCATAGGATCACAGAACAGCTTTGGTTGGAAAAGACCTCTAAGATCATCAAATCCAACCATTAATCTAACAGTGCCAATTCACCACTACGCCATGTCCCTCAGCACCTCATCTACATGTCTCTTAAATACCTCCAGAGATAGGGACTCCACCACTTCCCTGGGCAGCCTCTTCCAGTGCTTAACAAACCTTTCAGTGAAGGAATTTTTCCTAATATCCAATCTAAACCTCCCCTGACACAACTTGAGACCAATTCCACTGATCCTATCACTAGTCACCTAGGAGAATCAGGTATCACAAGTTACCTTACTCCTTTCAGGTAGTTGTAGAGAGCAATAAGGTCTCCCCTCAGCCTCCTCTTCTCCAGACTAAACAACCCCAGTTCCCTCAGTCACTCCTCATCAGACCTGTGCTCCAGACCCTTCACCAGCTTCGTTGCCCTTCTTTGGACATGCTCCAGCAGCTCAGTGTCCTTCTTGTAGTGAGGGGCCCAAAACTGAACACAGTATTCAAGGTGCAGCCTCACCAATGCTGAGTACAGCGGCAAGATCACTTTCCTGGTCCTGCTGGCCATGCTGTTCCTGATACAGGTCAGGATGCCATTGGCCTTCTTGGCAACCTGGGCACACTGCTGGCTCATATTCAGCTGGCTGTCGACCAACCCCCCCAAGTCCTTTTCTGACAGGCAGCTTTCCAGCCACTCTTCCCTAAGCCTGTAGCACTGCATGGGGTTGTTACAACCGAAGTGCAGGATCCAGCACTTGGCCTTGTTGAACCTCATAAAACTGGCCTTAGCCCATCGATCCAGCCTGTCCAAATCCCTCTGCAGACTCTTCCTATCCTCAAACAGATCAACACTCCCACCCAACTTGGTGTTGCCTACAAACTTACTGAGGGTGCACTGAATTGCCTCATCAAGATCATTGGTAGAAACATTAAACAAGGCTGACCCCAAAACTGAGCCCTTGGGAACACCACTTGTGACCGGCTGCCAGCTGGACTTAACTCCGTTCACCACAACTCTCTGGGCCCAGCCAAGTCATAAGCTTTACATGGAATTCATTTTAAAAGTTAAAAGATTTTAAATCATCCAGTGAGTGTATTTTTAACAAGGATCAATTAACCATATAAAAGAAAGTCTGCAGAATCTGCACATAAAGCTAGCAAACCAGCGTAGAGCCACAAAGATGATTAAAGGAGTGGAACATCTCCCTTATGAGGAAAGGCTGAGGGAGCTGGGTCTCTTTAGCTTGGAGAAGAGGAGACTGAGGGGTGACCTCATTAATGTTTATAAATATGTCAAGGGTGCGTGTCATGAGGATGGAGCCAGGCTCTTCTCAGTGACATCCAATGATAGGACAAGGGGCAATGGGTGTAAGCTGGAACATAGGAGGTTCCACATAAATGTGAGGAAGAATTTCTTCACAGTGAGGGTGACAGAACACTGGCACAGGCTGCCCAGAGAGGTTGTGGAGTCTCCTTCTCTGGAGACATTCAAAACCCGCCTGGACATGTTCCTGTGTGACCTGATCTAGGTATTCCTGCTCTGGCAGGGGGATTGGACTAGATGATCTTTTAAGGTCCCTTCCAATCCCTAACATTCTGTGATTCTGTGATTCTGTGAAACGTTTGTCTTTTTTTTTTTTTTTTTTTTTTTTTTTTGAAATAGCTTTCTTGCTTTCAGCTTAAATGGAAGTCAGGCCAAAATTTTGAAATCCACCTTGAAGCAGCAACACATATGAGGACAGTATTTTTTTATGTTCTAATAACATAGGTATTTCCTAACCAAACTCCTGGATATTTTGTCTATGTAAAGACTCAGTTATATTTTCAACACTATACATTACATCTGAGAAACCTTGAAGATGGGATCTAAGTTATGTATCACCCAAGCTGTACTTAATGTGCCTCACAGAAACAAGTCTTTCCACTCTTATTCTCATTAAGAACATCTCTTTCTCTCCAGTCTGTGCAGTGACAGGAACCAAATATCTCTGCCTGCCATGGATAGACTTGTCACTGATTGTGATAAGATTTGGCAGACTGGCTGCAGTAGAAGCTAGAAGAAAAGGCTATTTACACAACAGTAGATGCCTACTGCATCCGCACAGCATCATAGCAGCAGAAACCTGGTATTCTGATCCAGGAAAGATGAGTAAGTTTGTTGCTTGAACACCTTTTCTGACAGAAAGATATGGTGGAAAACTCTGAGGGCCACCAGGACAGCACTCTGTTGAAACCTCAATGAGATTGATGAGATTTTATTTGAGAAACAGTGGGTTTGCCTGTGTAGCTGTGGATACAAAACTATGAAAGATTTCAGACCTGCTTCTTTCAATTCTGTGCCTGAGTTCTGACTTATGTCACCATATCTCACATTTTCACTACCCACAGATTTACTTTAGTAGTTATTATTCCTCATCCTTTCCTTTTATGAACGAAATGGACAGCAGAAACACAGAAATGTGTATGTGAAGACAGCACATCAGAATCATTGTACTATTGTGATGAAATTTATGCAAAGTTGACATCCAGGTGAATCTTCCTTTTGATTTAACTGAAAGCTTGATCTGATGTTTACTTCCAGTATGTTGTGATAGATTTCAGAAATGATGAAGAAACTCAGTAGAGGCAAACTGACAAAACACTTCAGCATAATTAATTTCAAATAATTTCATTTTCTTAATGTTGTCCCCAGTACTCCCCAGCTAGATGGAGGTCATAATATTTTTGAAATGTACAAAACAGAACCAGTCCATAACAGTGTCAGGCAATTAAATTGTACTTTATTACTTAATGAGTGATTTCTTAGTAATTCCTAAGCAATTCCCTCTTTTGAAATTACTATTTTTGAGGCTGACTTCTCTAGAACTACTGCCAGTGCCATCTGCTGTGGCCAGATCAGAGGATGAAACACACTAATGTCAGTGTTTCTTTTGTCATTTCTCAAGAGTCCAAGATTCTCTTCTCACTCAGACTTCACAACCCAGATCCCTCTGGATTTTATCTAGTATCTGACCCTTTCGTGTCAGTAGTATAGTTTTCCACATCACTGGACTGACATACATCCTGTAATAAACTGACTATGATTCTATGCTTGGTTAAAAAATAGAAACCACCCAAACATTTAGTAAGCAATTGCTACTGCAGAGTAACATACTGTACTTACTGCCAGAAACAGTGAGACAATTTTCTGACTATTTTGAAGAGCTAGGAGAAAAAAATCCAAAGGCCTGTCACATCTGCGTATTTTCTTCCTTAATTGTTCATGTACAGTTTAACATCTACATGAATCTTCCAGTGCCTCAGTGAGCAGAGCTAGAATAAATAGTTTAATTCACTTCTTTTTAAAGTACAATAACACACTGGAGATTTTTGTGAAAGATAATAGTTCCTCCTGCAGTTTATGTGAGACTTCCTATCTTAGCAAACTAAATATGTTCTTGAAATACTTTCTTCTTTTATACAATAAAATTGCTGCCTGTGTGATTGTCCCTTTGTGCAAAATTGAATTTCACATTTTCTACTGTAGGAATCTCGCTGATAACGTAGCGGCTGTGCTTAAAAACTTTCTGTGCTGTGTTTATGCTATGCAGCTGCCTTTTCATGACATTTGTAGACTTTTAGGATTCCAAAGTCAAATCAGTAGAAAAGCACCTTTTCCTGTCAAAAAGTCTGGACTGGGGCATGTTTCACAGACTCCAACACCTTACCACTCAGAGATTGCTTATCACCTTACAGAGAATGCTAAAGAGTTTCTCATGTACAGGCAATTGTGAAGTAGAAATGAAATATTTCCTCAAGGAGTGTCTAGGAGGAGACACTAGTAGTTGAAATATGGCTTTTGAAAGGGTTGCATACATCAAAATAAAGAATGTCAATCTTCTACTGAAAATATCCTCTAAAACTGAATAATTTTACAGAATTACAGATACTAGATTACATTACCTTCTCTAATTTTTGCCAAACTCAAAAAATTTTTAAATTTAATTTGTTCCTTGAGATTCATTCAGTACTGCATCTTTTTTTTCTTTTTTTTTTTTCCTTTCAGACAATAGATGATGTTTCTGTTTTCCTTTTCTTTGTTAAGTTTATTTAAACTAATACATAAACCTTGTAGAGCAATGATGTACAGTGAGTATACAGCATCTGCTGATACCAATCCCCATTTGGGTCTTTACAATAATCAAATATTTGCTACAGTGTATCACTGGTATGTCGCTTATGGTGGGCTTCAGATGGATATGTCAAAGTAGGGTTGCATAAACGTGGATTATATCTAGACATTATATTACTTGGACTTTACCTTGCATTTAAAGAATCTCTATGGACCCAATTAAGTCAACTTTATGGGATGCAAAGGGAAATTCCAAGGCAGAAATATTTGATACATAGCCAGTGTGAGTATCAGTATGTCTTGACTAAAGGTAATCCTATCAAACTCAACAGTTTTATCATGTCTGTCCACATATAGCATTAATGTTCTTAACAAGAAGCTACTAGGAAAGTATTCTTTATGCTTTGTCATAGTGAAAAAGTATAAGCTATATCTTCTTATCCAGGATACTTGAGATAAATAATAACAAGAGAAGCTGCAGTTTAAATAGAACTGAAACATTCTAATTATAGATAATCATAAAGCAAGGAGCCAAACAACCAGCTACATAATGAATTTTTGCTAGCTCTAAAATCACTTGTCACTTTTTTCTTTTTTTTTTTTTTTCCTCCCCGTGCAAGAACATGCTTTAATTCGTATAAATCCACAACACTGTGGGCTTTCTGAGAGAGTAGGAAGGAAGTGCATCTCCTTGTTTTTGCAGACCATACTTAGACTATGAATTTGAAGTTCTCTAATGAAAGCTGTTAATAAGGTTAATAAAAAAAACCAAACTTTTTCCAGTGAGTCATCCAGAGACAGAGGCTAATAAAGGTGTTCTAAATTTATCTCTGGAAAAGCTTAAAAGCTTGTTTGTCTCCATTGAATAGGTAAGAAAGCAAGGAGCTGCCTCTAGAAGTCACCCAATGCCAGTGCTACTGACTAGACTTAGGCACTGTGACTGTGGCACAGACATTCATTTTAAAGATCACATTCTCCCTCATGAGATAATTGCAATTTTAATGAAAAATACTATCCATTACATTCCATAAAAGTATTCTGATTGGAATAAAGCCAAATAGTTCATGATTATACACACCAAGCAGTTAAACTCACTGCATCCTGACAAACCAAAAGGAAGACTGTGTCAATTTCAACATAAACATATCGAACGGCGAGGAGGGAGGAAGAGGCAGGACTGATCTTCTGCAGAATATAAGGAATGCCAGGAGTGAAAATATGTGAGAAACAAAGATGGTACGCAATACAGACTGGAACCCATTGAAAAACTTGACTGCTACCAAAATGATAACAAAATAAAAGAAAACAAATCATATATTAAAAAAAAAAAAAAAAAAAAAAAAAAAAAAAAAGTTGTCTTTGTTTTGAAGTAAAGAAAATGACAAATTAGTGTTACATGGATGTGTAGATAACCAATGTAGGTTTTGTCCTGATCCTTCATTCATCTAATATGCATGACTGAAAATAAATGATGCAAAAGAGCTGTAGTCTGCTATTAGAAAAAAAAAAAGAACTGTCTTTTGATGTTGCTTTTGTTGAAGGTTTTAGTCTAAAGGTTTCTGTAGGAAGAAAGGATGTGTAAGTAATCTAATCATTTTAGTGTTCATGACAGAAAGTTGTAATCTAAACAGAATTTTCAGTACATACTTTGAAACCACTTAGCTATCACAATATAACAATTAGTCCTCCAAAAATAGCACATGCATGTTTCTAGGATTTAGTACTTAGGACAAACATTTTCTATTTATTAGGTTAGGAAATCCCAAATTAACTGCAGATTCATTTCTCACTTTTCACATTTTGAAGAGAACACTTATGTTAGCCTCAGTTGCTGTAGTTAGGAAGCAGGGGTAAAGTCTGAAGAAATGGGGCCAATATTCAGAAGGCAGTTAATGGTTCATGTCATTGAATTTCATAGTTTTCATATTGTTTTATGATCTACCAAATGTCTTTCAAGTGTAAAACACCAAGGACCAATACTAAAATTGTCTAGTTTTTAAACTACTAGCTTTTAATTAAAAAAAAAAACAAAAAAAAATATGATCTGCCAAAGAAATAGTTTAATCCTTGCCAAATATTTTCCTCCTTTCACTTGTCTGAGCAAAAAAAGAAATATAAAAGACAAACAATTTAAAATTAGAGCTATATCAGTAAGTTGCAGCTTGTCATTCAAGTCCTTCTCTCCATTATGCCAAAGCAGCCCTCAATTTTAATGGCATTAAAATGATGAAGGTGAAGGCATAGAAAGAATTAAGATAAATGGCGAAGTGCTGAAGGAATGGAAGATCTACCCACTGACATCTACTATGATCTAGGGTCCTACATGTAGGGTACTGTTTACAGTTACTGAATACAGTCAAACCATTTTACAAAAAGGCATTTTATAAAAATCATATAATGAAATCCTAGTTTTGTTGACTTTCTGTAAATTCATTGATATTATAGAAAGTCCAGACAAATAAGTTCAAGAGGTAGGATTAATCTGACTAAGAGCGGATATCTTCAATATATATGTACACATTTCAGTCTATGTTCTCTTTGTTGCCAACAGAAAGGTCATGTCTGCAATTTACTCAGCATAAAATATATATTTCTCTAACAAAAACTCAGAAAAATTGCAGACAAAATATATTTATTTTTCTTCTTTGACTACAGAGGAAGTCAAAGGTGATTAGTTTAGATATAAAATCACTGTAGATATGTAAAGTGGGATGGCATCCCACTCTACTACCTTCAACATATTTGAATCCACATCTGATTCTGTATTACTCTGCCTACGTATGTGTGCATCTTAAATTTGTTATGCCACAATTGCTGACAAAATTTCATAGTTAAAATTGTCTACCTACCTCACACTAGAAATTTTGGTTTAAATTACTTTTAAAATTTTCTACTAAAATTTTCCACATCAGTTATTAATTAAAATCTTTTATGTCTTCCTTTCTTGCCTTTTTCAACCCCAAATGTTAAAACATTTTTTTTTTTTTTAATTATTAGGAGAAGCGAGAAATTCCAGACAGATTTTGTCTTTCAGGTATAATGATATAAGGCATTTTATAATGAATTTAGACTCTTATTGACTTCAGATCCTATAAGCTGTGGGCACTTGTATTTCTTTAAAAAAACAAAACCAAAAAAAGATCCACTAAAGGCAGGGACAGAGAAAAGCATATTGATCAAAGGAAAGTGGCACACGATTTTCATTTTAGACTTAGTAGGGTACTGCTTAAACTTTCTTTCCTAACTACCTTTTAAACTTTTTTTTTTTTTTTTTGCTACAAAACATTAAAAAAAATGAAACCATGGCAACTTAAAAAAAAAAAACAAACAACCCCCCCCCCCAAAACCCTCATGGTGTCTTTTTTCTAGAAATAAAACACAGATGAGAATAGACTTTACTGTCACTGTACACGCTTCACACTGTTTGTCTTCTAGAATTTTTGTTAAAGACAAGAAGACATTAACCATGTTAATATTCAGTGCTGCTCTATCACAGGCCAGATGTTTATATGCATGCTTCATTACATTGTGAACAATGTGACAAATGCAATTGCCTTTCATGATGTGGAAAAGCATGCTATGCAGAAATCTAAATACATAGTATTTCCCAAAAATTAGCAAGAACAATCTGCTTCATAGGTGGTAACATTTGTTACCTTAATTTCCCTACATTTCATCACTGTTCTGTTTTCTACACACAGCTACATCAATTTCACTAAACTCAGCCTAGGATCCTATTATTTTGTGTTGAGAATTAATTCACTTGCAAAGTAGATTTCTAGGTCTTAAAGTTATTCTTAGTCTTGGTTTACTCAAAAATGAAAAAGTTTTGTTTTGTATTATATTTTTCCTTCATTAGATGAGGTTAATATTTTTCTTACTAGGTGTAGAGAACTACAATTATTCACTGTAAAGCAGACTTATAAAACATGTCAGATGTATGCTTATAGCCTAAAAGTGTCTTTTTTCCCCTTTGACTAGAAAGGATTCATGAAGTAGATGTGTAGATGTGTGTAGATGTACAATCTTCTGCTTTTATGTCTTTGCCTATTACTAGATATCTGGAAGAAGTAAGCAAGGAAAAAAAAAAAAAGAAAATATGAAAATACGAAATGTATAATGGGATATGTAGAAAGCCTTCTGTCCCTCTTGTTTCATCTGAGATGAAGAATGAGTTCAAAGACACTAGTGTTCAGTTATGTTCTGAGAACACAGAGAAAACAGAAGTAAAGATTTATATCCTCACAGGTAAGATTTACCTTTACAATAAAATCTTCAGCTTATAATACTCAATCAAAACGGAAACTGCCTTGCAAGACAAGACTTAGGTACTAATCTACCAAATCAACGCAGCATGAACTGTACTTCAAGTACAACAATGCCACTCATTTTCCTGCAGAACCTCAAAGACACTCACAAAGGCATCTCTGCAGGGAACTGTATTGCATTTTTCTGTGAGCTGACAAGGTGTATCCAGACAAGATACTCTCTTATAAGTTATGTAGGAAATCCATGAATATGTGAATACAAAAGGAATAACATGCTGATTTGCACATGTTCAGCTAAGATATAAAAATATTCACTACATGAACAATACCTATTATGTGAACAATATTTGACTTACACATGAGGCTTGGTGCATTTCTTAATTAGAATGGTGTATAAATACACATTTTGTAAGGCTGATCGGTACATTTCTACAGTACAAAGGCTCTTGAACTCTTGAACACTATTTCCCTCTGGTTAAAATGCAACTACTGAAGATGGTAATTAGGGCAAGGATCTACAATATGAACACTAAGTAAAGAAATGGATTTCAATTTTAGAGACAAAATTAAGTTAAAATATGTATACAGATCTCAGAGATAGGAAATGCTTTTGGATTTTTATAACATGAATGGTACTAAGGAAATACAGATACTTTCAGAAATGCTCAACTTTCTAAGCTCATTATAAGAAAACTGGAAGTTACTAGCTGCTGACCCCTGTGGGATATGTGATCATTACTTTTAATCGATTTTTAATTTCTGTACTATTCTATTCAATTATGTAGTGCCTATTATGAAGAAAAATTTATAAAGCAGAGTTTAAAAGTTCATTATGCATCTTCATTTTCAGTGCTAGTCTCTCCTTAGTCATGTAGAAATCCTTTCCCCAGTATTCTGCAAGAGTATTTGTTCTGTTTCCCCAGGAACAGATCCAAGGGCCAGCCATGCAGGCAGGCCATGAGTCAGCTGGGAGATCCAATCAAGGCACCTGACTCACAGGTGTATCCCATACACAAAATAATCTCTGTGAGCTGGATCGGTAAGCCATAACAGGATGTCACAAGGATTCATGTCAAAACCACACTGCTGATCCAAACCAAAATGATACAGACTCACAGATCATAGAATAAATGATACAGCATTCCAACATGTTTTTTCTGAGCATATATGATCCCTCAAGAAAATGAGAGAAAAGTATAAGCATAGAAGTGAAAAGTATTGTTAATATTTCTGAACACTTCATCAATAAAATTACCTTAAGTTTCTCATTGTGGTTTTGGGTGGGGTTTTTTTGTTTGGTTTTGTTTTAATTGTTTTTTTCCCAAGTGATTTACAAGATTCCATATTCTTAATTTTAATCTTATTTGTAAAATATTACCTCAACTCAGAGGTAATGTATATGATTTTTCTTACAAAGTTATTTTCACAATTGGACAAAAGAGGTTAAGTTAGGAAATTACAAGATACTATTAGGCAAACGAAACAGACAACCCCCTTCTCCCACAGAAATATAGTTGCACCATTTAAATGCAGCAAGAAACATAGTAATGTTGTGATTAAAACATTTAATATCAAACTTGATACTGGGAAGCAGTTATTGTTTCTTCTGTGTTGCTGTCATTCTCTTTGACTGGTGTTTGTTAACATTTCAATAACAAGTCCTAAATTTGTTGTATTTGTGCTGATTCATTAATTGCTTCATAGACGCCACTTAGGATGCATTTATCTCATGACACACCAAGCTTATAAACTATGGGTTAAATCTTGTGACACTCATTCAAATCTTCAGTAATCCCATTTATTAAAATTATATTATAATTGAGAGCTGACAAAAATTCCTTTTCCTCTTCCTGGGTTTGAAACATGAAGAACACTTGATGAGTGCCTCTGGGCTTATGACTGAGAGTTCTCCTATGCCATTGTGCAAGTGACCTAACAAAGAGATTAGAGTCACGCTTCTACAGTCTTTCTAGTCTCAGCATTTTAGAAGCTTGACTCTAGAGGATTTCAAAAGAGAATGTGAAAACTATTTCCTGCTGTAGTACCTTGCCTGTTCTATAGCCATGCAATTCAGGGTACTTTGTGGAAGTACACATGGGTTAATGTACTCCTTGGTTGAATATATCTCTGAACAAATTTCAAGTAAGTTCTTAATCAATAAAGCTTTGCATTTACATAAAAGAAAGCCATTTCTATTTTTCCAGGACAAAACAGGGCATTAGTTGATAAACACTATTCTCAAAATCAGTTTCATTAGTTGAACTGAAACAGTTTTGTTAATGGATACCCAATAGACCCAATCTTGCATGTAATGTGCTTTTACATATAAACAATAAACAGCATATTACTTTTTAACAGATTGAATAGGTGGGTTTGCATTTTGTGTAAAATAACATACTAAATTAGGTACATTTATATAGGAGACAGACAAGTATTGAAAATCTATTCTAAATTATGAGCCTTACCATAGTCTTCATAGTCTTCATAGACTCATCATGTTACAAAGTATCTAGTTTGGGAGGATGGAGGGAAAGTGGTAACACACATGTCCCTTCTAAACTGCAAGATGTACTTCAGTAGACAGATACCCTGCTAAGTTCCCAGTCATGCTCAGAGTGAGACTAACAATTTAGATAAAATTGATTGATTGCTAATATTAAATCCTGTTTCTCATTACCCCATTGTTTTAATGACTGGGATGTTCTGACTTTTTCATATAAGTACAAATTTTTCTATGGTTCAGTGCAAAATCAATACTAAAAATTTGAAGAGCTTTTTTTTTCAAAATGAATTATTTTGGGGGGGGGGGGGCAGTCCTAAATCAGCATCTGACAGTATAGGAACATCATGACGTTTTCCAGGAACAAAACAGATAATTATTTAGTGAGGCCTCTATGAAAATATAAATTTGGGAATGAAATGAGGAAATTGAGTTTTGAACAACCTCTGTTTGAACCTTTTCTCCTTTGCATTAGTGAATCAATAGAGACTAATCCCATTTATACTCCTTTTTTTTTTTTCCCTTTTACAAACATCTCTAAAATTATTTGCCAATCTCTTTGCAATTTGTCTTCAGGCTGAAATGCAGCCACATCTAATCAGATTGAATGAAAATGTAACTCCTGGTTGTAAAATATTATAAAACTATTCACAAGTTTCTATTCAAACTTATCAAGGTATCTGTGATGTCTTATCAGTAAACTAGACCTAAAATAAGAGCTGACCTAAACATTTTTTGTGAGTTAGCAATAAAAAATATTTATTCTGCTTGCAGATATTGTGATGACAGATCTGCACTAAGACATGATCAAAGTTCTCAATTTTGAAAATATAATTTAAGTGGACTAGAGCTGATGCTTTTAGAGCCAAACGTCTCATAACATTATAGAATTAGATGTTTCTTCCAGAGCTGAAAGACTAGACTAGCAAAGAAGTATTGTGACTTTGATTTGTGGCTGGACATATTTATATAAATTGCAATGGACTTCTGAGGGTTATTGGTAAAGATCATAGTTTATACTGGTTTGATGTTGTTTGTCTTTTTTCTACTAACTTCAAGAATACATGGATGAGGAACAAAGGTACAGTAAGGAGAGTAGTTTTCAAACATTTTCTTCTTTTTTGAAATATATACTAGAAATATTTCTTTTTCTTACTACAATTTTCAAAGTTTTATAAGATTTATAACTCTCAATTTAAATTAGACTTTATTTCCTGTGCATAAATTAAAAAAAGGGGGGAATTGTTAGAAAAACAGGAATTAGTGAGAAGATGAGAAAGGATGTTGTGGAAGCATTTGAGTTACATATTCCTATAATTGGTGAAATGTTATTGAGGTGGTTTTTATTTTTGATTTGTTTTATTGCTGTGCCAATGTGAAAATTGATAGCAAGTAAAGTGATGTTCTGTGGGAACGGAAAAGCCTACCTCTGGAATGCCATTTAAGGAGGGAGCTAAGAACAGGTTCAGGAATTTGCCTAAATGAAAACATTTTAGTTCTGTTTAATCTTTACATTTTGCCAAAAAGAAAGAAACAAAGAAACAAAAACCAAACAGTGGAAATAGTGAAAAAGAATGGTTTAAGTGATTTAGAATTAGGTGCATCAGAGAGGATGTCTCCTTTCAAGGAGTAACAGTTATTGATCAAATTCTTAGTTGAAAATACAGATTTATGGTAGGCAGGAAATCACATATATATTTCTGGATCAGAGAAATAGGCTTCAAAAAATGATGCATTCCCCTTGCAGTATCTATTATTCTCAAGCTGCATGAGACAATGTATAAGAACATACTGACAACATTTCTTCTTTACTGATTTACTGCATTCCAGTACCTAGGGGTGTTGTGAGTCACAACTAATAACTGATATCCAAGCTTGTTGATATGCTCTTTGTGTATATTTTCATTTTTTAACATATAAAATTACACATTTTTCTGGAAATGCAGATTAAGTATTTTTCCAAAGCCTGGAGACTGAGTCCCCAAGCTGAGATACTTTGGTTCTCCCATAAATTACAATGCCAGATTTGAGAGTCTCTTATTGTTAATTCCTCATACACTCAGGTATGTTCTTTCGTCTGTTTCAAGACAATTCTTGCTAACATTTTTTTTTTCCTCTACAAAAGAGAATAGATAAGTCAATGAATTGGAAAAAATGCATATATAAATGACCAAAGGAATTATTTAAAACATCAAAGTGATATTTGACTAAAAGCATTTTGAGGAGAAATCCAGGCTATGTCAATGTTAGTATGACTAGTATGTGGACAAAGTAATGTTGACTGAATTAGTCTTCAGAGTACATACAAATGATTCAGCATATCCTATTAGATGTTGTCTAGTCTAGATTTAAAAAATATCAGGCAACATATACTACTAATGCCTTCAAATCTGTAGTCTTGAGAAAAAGGTTAGTGAACAGTGTGTTCTGTCCAGTGCCATTGTATATTATCAACTTCTTACAAAACAAAAATGTCTTCTACATAAACTTTGAGGCTAGTACGTGTTCCACCTGATTCTCAGCTTCTCTGTAATTAACATTACTATAAGGGCTAATAGTGAGAATACCAATAATATTTGGTCATTTCCAGATCATCCAGATGCAGATTTTTAAAATACTTTTTAAGTACACAAAGTGTCATAAGTTTATTTCTATACTTTTTTCTTCTCTTCACTGTCAAGAGCAAAATGAATACTACATATTCATTTTAGCATAACAAAACTGTAAAATGAGATGATTGTGGTGACACATCTTTTTCAAAGTATGTATAAAATGTCAAATTATATGATTAAAAACGATGGCATTTTAAAATATCACTATGTCCTAGGAATGCTGTTTTTGCAAAGTAATAAAACTAAACATTTATTTCACTCTCAATTTTAATTCAGTGATATTACAAAATTTTTGTTTGTTTCTCTACTCACAGATGCTTTTGGAATAGTTGTTTATTCATTTTCAATACTGATTATTCAGAACCATACTGTGTTTCAAACACTTTTGTTAAGAAACCTAGTTTGTCTGAGTTTTGATTTTTGAGGAAAAAGTTAAAAAAACTTTGTCCAGATTTTATTGCTGAAAATGTTACACATTTTATTCTTTAATGTGCCCTTTAATACCCTTAGCATTCGCAAATTATAGCCAGAATGGGAAATCTTGAAACTGGATTTTGCATTTCTCCTTTCTTGTAACTCCAATGAAAATATTGTTACTAGTTCATTTCAGCCTCTGAGGTGTTTTGCCAACTGGAGCTTTGAGCAACCTGGTCTGGTGGAAGGTATCCCTATCCATGACATGGGAAGGTAGAACGTGATGATCTTAAAGGTCCCTTTTAACCCAAACCATTCTATGATTCTGTGAATTGGTAATTGAATCACATTTCTAAATACTCAACAGTCATATGCATTTGACCCCCGGCGCTGCAATAATCTATGTGTAGGCAAATCCCCAAAACTTTTGTTTCAAAGACCATGTAACCTATGAGTTATGGGACAGGATTTTTAACAGCACCTGTTTTCTGCTTTTGGTTTGCAAGAGATGCATAAGAATACTATATGATTAGTTTATAAAGATAATTTGCATGGTAATATGGGTAGTTGCATTTTTTATTTACTACCATGTGTAAATGTACTACACTTTAATATTTACTCTCTGGGATCTGAAAATAGCTTTATTTTATGAACTAGCAGCTAATATGGCAGAACATTCTCTAGCAAAAAAGGTGAGTATGGGGCAATGACACAATGTTGATTCAACTGCTGTTTGAGGGCTGAACCAAAAATTAAAATAAATACTAGCATAGTGATTTGTGTATAAAGTCTGGTCTAAGTCCTTTTGGACAATTTTAATTTATTTTCAACATTCAGAGTTTTGTGCAGGGTTAATTACGTTTTTAGCAGAAAAAATATTTTTCCGGTAGTGGATTTGGAATTTACTCCCCTTCCTCCCACCTCCAGTGGGAATGATACATATGAATGATACATATGGGGGAGTTAAAGACACAATCTGTTGAATAGCATATTAAAACTATTGATTAAGCTTACCACAGTCTCTACATATCTTCATGTGGTGAAACTTCTCAGTAGGATTCCTGCTGCCTGGCTTGTAACACTGAGAGTCACAAGTAATCCTTTCTGTCTTTCTGAAATGATACTTTTGTGGCAGACAGTGCAAATAGCTTAGTGTATTTTGTCAAGGTCAGTGGAAAAAGTAACTGTCATAGTGTTAGCATGGATTTCTTTCTGAGATGCCTTTTGGCACTGGTGGTTGCTGGGAGGGAGTCATGCCTGCCTGTACTTCATTTCAGCTGCTAAGACTGATTTGACAGTTCTTGACCTGTGGGCAATATGTGGTCCATCATCATCTTACTTTTCTTACTCAATTTCTACTCTCTTTTCCTCTTCTTTTTGTCAGTACAGCCTTCTATCACGTATTTTGTTTCAATGGAAACAGAATATTACCATAAGTGTGGCACATATCTTTTCATGTATTTTACATCTATTCTGTTTGAAATCCTTCTAGCTTGTCAACAACATAAAACTCAGTCTTTTTTAATGTGATTTTGTTGAAAAATGCTGATAAGTAAAAATAAAACTTTGTGGGTTGTTAGTTATCAAACTCCACATATAAAAGAATTGATAAATAAATATAGGAATAGAATATTTTTTTTTTCAGATCAAAAAGTGGGTTTGATTTAAAACTTTAATTTGAGAAAATTAGAAGGAAGTCAAAACACTAGAAATGCCCTTTCTCAAATGTAATACATAGATACTCAGCTCTTACAGAAATGCATGCATATTTCAAGACCATATGTGTACTCTTCTGGCAGTACTAAGCTCACACTAGACAGCAGGATCCTGAGGTTAGGGGACCTGATAGGATCACCTCACTACCTTTGTACATTTGCATTTGAGCCATGCATACCTATGTTTGAGTGGCACATTCTCAGTCCAGGCCAAATGAAAAATGGAAAATGTAGGGGCTGAGACTTCTAATTTCTTTTAAGTACACCCTTTGATTATTATCAGTGTTGGTCACTGCCTTATTGACTAGATCTCTTTTAGCTATAGAGCTTAAGAGCTGAAGAGCTTAGGCACCCAGATCACATGTAGTCTCCTACTCTGTAATGGCCAACCTTGGTGTCCAAATTATAGAATGGTTTGGGTTGGAAGGGACCTTTAAAGATCACCTAGTCCAACTGCCCTGTTATGGGCAAGGACACCTTTTACTAGATCAAATTGCTCAGAGCTCTGTCTGATCTGACTTTGAACACTTCCAAAGATAGGGCATCTACAGCTTCTCTAGGAAACCTATGCCAGTGTCTCACCACCCTTATCATAAACAATTTCTTCCTTATACCAAACCTAAACCTACCCTTTTCCAGTTTAAAACCATTGTCCCTTGTCCTGTCGCTACAGGCCCTGATAAAAAGTCTGTCCCCATCTTTCCTATAAGCCCCATTTAAGTACTAAAAGGCTGCAAGAAGGTCTCTCTGGAGCCTTCTCTTCTCCAGGCCGAACAACCCCAACTCTCTTAGCCTTTCTTCATAGGAGAGGCATTCCATCCCTCTGGTCTTTTTTGTGGCCCTCCTCTAGACCCACTCTGACAAGTCCGTGTCTTTCTTGTGCTGGGGGCCCCAGAGCTGGATGCAGTACTCCAGGCGGGGCCTCACCAGAGTGGAGCAGAGTGGCAGAATCACCTCCCTTGACCTGCTGGCTGCAGTTCTTTTGATGTAGTCCAGGATACACTTGGCTTTCTGGCCTGCAAGAACACTTTACAAGCTCATGTCCAGTTTTTCATATAGCAGTATCCCGAAATCCTTCTCCAACGAACTACTCTTAATCCATTAGTCCCCTAATCTGTACTGATGCTAGGTACTGTGTACTGACCCAGATGCAGGACCTTGCTGAACTTCATGAGGTTCATACGGGCTCATTTCTCAAACCTGTCAAGGTCCTTCTGGATCGTGCCCCTCCCTCTAGTCAGTCAGCTGCACCACTCATCTTGGTGTTATCTGCAGACTTGCTCAGAGTTCACTCAATCCCACTGTCTATGTCATTGATAAAGATATCAGAGTACAGAACCCTGAGGGACACCATTTGTTACTGGTCTTCAGTTGGACATTGAGCTGTAGACTGCAACTTTTTTGATGCAGACAAGCAGCCGTTTGCTTATCCATCAAACAGTCCATCAGTCAATACCATACCTCCCCAATTTAGCAGCAAAAATATTCTGTGGGACCATGTCAATGGCCTTACAGATGTCCAGATAGATGACATTCGTATCTCTTCCCTTGTCCACTGATGCAGTCACTCCATTACAGAAGGCCACTACGGTGGTCAGGCAAATCTAGAACTCAGTCTTACTTCTACAGCAAGAATTATTTGAATTCCACACAGTGACTGAATGCTCAAGACAGGTATAAACCAGAGGTGAGCACTTGAGAATAGTCTGATACAGACCCAATAGTGAAACTATGTCTGTATTTGTATTTTCAACCATGGATAGTATTCTGGCAAAGGTACTGGTAAGAGCAATTAACACTACTTGAATAAAAGTTCAGTCATGATGAGATGGGGGTGGGATGGGGAAAGCTTGCTTTCCTCTTCTTTCTCAGTTGTTCTTGCACTCTGCCTTTATTTTTCTCTGTAAAAACTTGACATCTGATTTTAATGGCCATCTGTACTTGAAACATAACTCTTCTTTAGGAAAAAAAGATGTAAATAAACATGTTCTTCCTATAATTTCTTTATCTCTTCTTGGAACAAATATACTGGGGTAAATTATATGTTATCTCAAGTATTTTACTATCTGAATAATAACAAATAAGATAACAGACTATTCTCTGTCCCCTCTAATTCCCAGGATGTCTGGCAAATAACAGAAATACAGAAGAGAGCAGAGGCCTTTTCATACAAGATCAGAAGAATCAGTTATTTCACTCTGCTCAGCAAACAAGTAGTTGAAGAAGAGGTAGCCAAGCTGAGGAACTACAATTGTGTGTTTGGGTTTTTTTTAAAGAAGCTTATGTTATATGCAAAAAGAAAAACATTTCAAATCAAATTCTATAACATAGTTTTTCCACATAATGATTCATTATTTTTTTTTATTTTGGTTTTATAAGTCTGATAAAAATACAGAAAATATATTACTTTTACAGAAATACAGACAGAACTTTGTTTCCAAGATAAAACTATTATTTTCCTTGTGCATAAAGGTATTTGATTTTAAAACACATAAAGACGCAATCTCTGTGTAAATGTGAAAAAAGAATGTAGGAATTATTACACCTATGCTACTCCCAGATACCAAGAATGGACAAGAAGAAAACTACTTTATTTTCTTCTCCTCTGATAAAATGTTACATGAACTGAGAAGGAGTTGAATTATAACTAATGAAAACTCATTTCGTATAAGCAATATAATTTTATCTCAACCATTGATATTGTGATAAATATTAAAAAAAAAAAAGTAAGCATTGAGAAACTTTATTCCCAATGTACATATCTTTTATGCTTATATTCTTATTTAACAGTTCTGTGAACCAGTTATTGGTAAATTAGTGGACAATTATAATTTAAATGAGTTAAATGTTATTTTGTTTGCATGAAGAAATTTCTAATAATGGTTAATGGAGCTTTAATCAAGTACAAGTTGAGACTCAAATAAGCAACAACAGAAACTGACTTGAATATTCCTCCGAAAATGAAAACAGGAATTTTCATGTTTTATATCAGAAGTCAATATTGTGCAAGAATAATGTACAGTTCTGAATATAGTTTGAGGTTGATATGTGACAGACAGCATTTCTACCAAACAGACAGAGTAAAAAGAGGGGATTTGTCCAGGAAGAGAATAAATGAACATTATATAGAAAAAGCAGAAGAAATGAAAACACACTGAATAAAGAAACTTTCCTGTTTTCATTCTTTATACTTATGTTACCACAGGAATAGTAAGTACTTTCCAATATAAAAATGAATACTTCACTTTGCTCGAGGTGCTCCTTGCCAGAATGTAGGTTTTTCTGTTTGCACTGATTGCCGCTCCTTCCTTCATGGAGTTTTAATGAATTATTACAATTATAATCATTGGCTCTTTACAAGAAGTAGGCATTATTTGGATTTGAATATACTGTAACTTTTAGAAAACTGTCAGGAAACATTCCATGATGAAGGAAAGATTTGGAGGTATATTACTAACACGCAAAGTTAAACAGAACATTGTGATACTGTTGAAATGTATGCTTTGAATATCTTCTTTTGGTGTCTCCTTAACGTAACTTCTAAAGGATCTATTTGGCTTCTGGTTCCAATGCATCTTGTGTCCTGAGCTACTTTAGATAATACTTCTAATCAAAACTGACTAAACTTCTTTAACCTATTCAATTTCTTTTTATTTCTGTAGTAATTATTTCTTGATTTTACTGGTTCCAACTCTCCAGAACAACTTTGTCATCAGAAGGAAATCCTAATAAACAATTTCTCAGATAATCCAATTGAGAAACATATTTTCATTTTTTCCCCCAATAAACAAACCAGCTCTTCAAGATACTTTTAAAAAGCTTCATGAGTAGGAATGTAATTTAAATAATAATGACATCGTTATTCTCCTAATGTGGTTCTGTGTGACCCATAGAAGTACTCTTAAATTCATCCCTAACTATAACATGACAGTGAAGCAGTCCATGAAAAAAAAAATTGCATTCCTCACATAGGCAACAGAGAGAGGGAGGTACTTTCCCAGGATTTCAGAGGAACATTGGGTCCTTCTATGTTCAGTTACCTAAACCAAGTGAGAAGGATGATCCTCTAGAATAATCTGAAAGTGTCCCTATCATGAGGTTTACTCACTTTGGATTGAAAAGCTTCTCACAAGTTAATGGAAACCCAGGTAGAATGTATTCCCACCAACCATCCCCAAAGCTTTAAACTTGGTAACTAAATCATTACGCTAGATTTAGAAACACTGGCTTGCTTTGTCTTAAAAGCACAAAGCAACAAATTAATTCTTTCTCAACATGATCAGAAGGAGGACTAAGCAGGACCAGAGATATATTTTATATTGCAACTGCATTATTGTAATATTGTCTAAGTAAATTTCAAAAATAAATATGAAATCATTTAGGCCTGCATAAACCATTTTACCTTTTTACACTTGAAAATTGTTAAACTACATTATTATTTATTTCTTAGATGCCTATGAAAATGGCAAAATATCTATTTTCACTGTTTCACCGTTGTTGAGAACTATTGGTAACTTTTTTTTTTCTGTTCAGATTTCTATTCATGCACACTACTCAAGTATCTTTTCTCCTTGAATTAAACTGCATATTGGGAGTTAGCAGCTTTTATTCCTGCAGCACCTGTGTAGCAATGTATATTTCTAAATGATAGGGTTTTGTTTCTGTGTTTGTATGTGTATTTATTGTAACAAACACTTGGGAGAGGTCAATATGGTTAAGGTCCCAGAACTCTGTCAAGTACAACTACATGTTTTCATGCAGTAAGAATCTTCTAAAATGTTCCCTCTGAATACAATATTCCATGTCTGTAAATTGTACAGTTACTTAAAGAAATATTTAAAGAATTTAAAAGCGCTTTTAATAACTTTGGGAGTGAAACAGGAAAGCAATACCATAAATTCAGAAAATCTATACAATCAGAAGTTGTATATTTATACTGTCTTTCTCTAAAAATGCCATGAGAATTTTTGTTAAAATAAGCAAGAAGACATCACTTCCTTACTTTTCTTGACATAGCTGGGAACTACTATCCTATATCTTCCCCAGGACTTACTTTCCAAGTACCATTTATTGTGTGCAGCTCTTTCACTGTAATAAAAAGTACAAACCTCTATTTGAAAAGCTAACAGCCATATGCCTGCCCAGCTGCTTGCTCACTTCCCTTTCTTAGTGGGATGGAGGAGAAAAACAGGATGAGAAAGCTCATGGGTCAAGATAAAGACAGGGAGATTGCTTATCAATTTATGTTGCAGCCAGAACAAACACAACATAGGGAAAATTAATTGAATTTTTGCAGATTAATATAGATTCAGGCAGTGAGAAACTAAGACAAACATTAAAATAAAATTTGCCCTTCAAAGATCACTCCTCCATTCCGGAGTCCTCTACCCCTTCCTGAGCAGTACAGGGGGTTGAAGAGGATTACATTCTTTACATAGTGGTTTCTTTCTGCTGCTCCTTCCTTCTCATGCTTTTCCTCTGCTCTAGTGTAGGTCCTCCATGGGCTGCAGTCATTTCAGGAAATATCCATCTGTTCTGGTGTGGGTCTGTCCACAGGCTGCAGTGATGAAATCTGCTATGGCACTATGGAGTCCCTCCTCCTTGGTGTTGCCTCTGTTGTTTCTCACTCTTTTCTGTTGCTTCCTCCTCTCTCTGTCTTACATTTTCTGCCCTTCCTTAAATATATTTTCAAGAATTGCCTCACACTCAGCTGATTGACTCATTTGTGCCCAGCAGTGGATTGGTTGCGGAACATGCTGGAGCCAGCAGTGTGGAGCACAGGTCAGCCATTGACTGCCCACAGAGACCACCCCTTCAGCACCTTATCACCACTACCAAGACCTTGCCACCTACACCTAATACAATATGTCATATCTGCCTTTGACTTTTCTGACTTACTTTTCACTCTTTTCGTATCTGTCAGATGCGTGTCCTAAACCTTATTAAAAGTTTGCAATAATTTTTCTTGTTTTTCTTTTAAAAGTTATTCACTTTATACTGAGAAACCAACGCATATATGAAAAAAAGAACAAAATGGCTAAATTTATTTTTTTCATATTCTGTGGAAAAAAAGTGGGGAAATATAGGGTATTGCATTCATTTAATGTAACCTCATTTTCCATAAAATTGCTAGTGATGCATAAATGAAATACTAGGACCAAAACAATCCCCAAAACAACAAACCACAAACAAATAAAGGGGAAAAAAAAAAAAGGGGGGGAAGAGTATGAACATAATCAATTTATGAACATATATGCTACTAATCAAAGTTGTCCCAGACTGTTCTGGCCAGTATGCTTCAGTTAGCACTAAGGCCAGCAAACCCAGAATGTCCCATATCTGTGTTATTAAATACTCAAGACTCAGAATATAGTGATCATATTTCAAGTACTTATTGCTAAGAGTTTCTGGCCATTGCTAATTCCTTCCCCATGTTCAAGAATCATGAGTATCAGCTGCCATAAGGCAAAATACATTAGAGCCATTTTAATGATTTCACCGTACAGCAGTTAATTTTCACTACTGAGAGGCTATTCAATGTCGAATTTATAGTCCTTCCAGAGTTCTGTAATATGTTGGTCATGTAGTTCTTTTACATACCAAACATTACAGGAAAGACTATGTATTTTTCTCCTGTTCTTAAACAGTTTTCAGTGATCTTCATAAGAATTTATTTTTCAGAACCATGTTCTTATATTTTTCTTTCTTATGGTCTCAAGAAATTTTCTGTTTCAGCTGCATAATGATGCAGCTTCAGTAAAAATGAAGACTTTTTTTTTTTTTTCCTGTATAGTGGCAAGAACTAATTTCTTCTGTTAGCTGGAGACGAACCATATTTGGACCCGTGAACATTACAGCATATGCTTTAAATAATGGAACTATTTGTATGCACCAAATGAAAGTTGAGTAAAGTAGAAGTGTTGATGTTTCTCCCTTAGCAGGCAAGCCATTGTCATATGTATTTCCTTAAGGATTTAATATTTTCTTATTAACATGTAAAATAATTATGAAACCATCTTCTGAAATTTAACCTTTAATAACTCCCCATATTCCATTAAGCCTAATAGTTACTGTGCTTCAAGCATAAATAAGAAATTAGGCACAATTTCTTAAACAGAGATTTTAAAAGTGGCTAAAAGAAAAGCTGTTTGGTTGTTTTGTAACTGACCTGCTAATCTTGTTTTTATTTTTATCTTTTAAATACGTCTTCTTTGAATCATAATTGTCAACAAAGAAGTATTAAATATATTATGTCTTACCTACGGTTTGACAAGTAATACTATAAATAACTTGGTCATGCACAAATATTTGTCATCACATATTTGAATCCAAATAATACACTTAACAAAGTCTAGTGGTTAGATAAAAGTAAATATGTTAGTACTCCTGGTAATGAAAAATATTTAGTGTTGTTTATAGTCAAGATCTTCCAAAGGACTCTGTGGTGGTCTAATACACACTCAAGACCACTCATTTTGATGTCAGCTGTGTGAGCTTGTTTGGGTGATGATCATATGGTGTGATCATAGTGGTTTGACTACAAAGTATCACAAGTCTACTACATTGAACAAGTTTCAGAATTGTGATCTAAATCCCAGAAGGACATTTTGAATGGTTAAGTTTTACATTAAAATTTTACAGCTACATTTAGCCATGCTCCTTCCTGATGGTTAGAAATCTGCCGCTGATCACTAAAAAGCCCCCAAAGATGTTATATATGTTACACTCCCATTGGTGAAACTATAGGACTTCATGACCTTTTTGGTCTTGCATGCCCTCTCTACAAAGTCAATTTTTAAAGTGTTACTAAATTTAACATACATCTAGAAAAAAAAGTAGAAAATTAGCAGGATTTTTAATACCATAAAAATTATCTATTTTGGATTCTAGGTCATTGCTAAGACTGAGTACAAGCAGATGAGATCATTAAAGACTGCCTTTTTATCACTTGTCTATTTAACAGTGTGGTGTATTTGCAGTGTGTATAACTGAGGGTAAATAGGCTTTTTTAGATTGCTGAAAAGCTTTCTTATTTCTTGTGAAACCATAGTTGGGATCACACCTAATTTAAATGCTGAAAAGTTAAAAATCTACATGTTAATTAGTCATCCTACATTTCTTTACATGCAGTGGAGAGAAACGGGTACCTCCATAGCACAAATTCTGTGTCCCAATTTAGACACCTTTCTCAGAATAAGATGAATCTCACTGCAGAGCTTTCTCTTTGAGAAAATGATTTGTTCAGACTGAGAAATAGAACTTCTAAATCATAACATTATAGACTAATCTCCTGATTAAATTATTGGTTTATCTCATGTGGGTGACAATTCATAACAGTGTGTGCTAAATTCAACAAATAGGTATGATCCTAAAGGAAGAACAGCTAGTTCTGAAGTTGATGTGGAATGTAAAGCAAACTCATCTGCCTTTCTCTCTACTAGTCCCTGCAGTTGTGAGCATGGCTAAATGAAAAATAAGAAGCCTCCCCAACTCCTCCTTACTGTTTTGCATCCAATTTCAAATACTGATTAGCACAATTACAGAAAAGATGAATGGCTAAGTTAAAGACGGTATCTATTTGCTATATATCAAAAGAGATAAATAGGACCAGCTACCAGCCAATCTCCTCTTCTACATAAACATGGAGGAAAATGTATGAGGATGATAAGGGATAACCAACTATCCCTTATAAGAGGAAAGATAAGAAGAAAATATTTTTCACTTCATCAAAAATCCATTACAGACACAAAAACCTGCAAAACATAGTATATTCAGTGTTTCTTAGACATACAAGAGTTCCTAAACTTACATAAAAACATACAAATATGTGTGTCCACACACGCATCTGTGCACACCTAAAATATGTCTGCTCACTCAAGTTTGATCCAGTACTAATATACAAAAAGGCAAGAGAGAATTGAGTGAAGACAATTAGTTCCATCTGCAACAAATAGTTTTTGCAATTTGTCTTTTTTCCACAAAAAGGAAAGAACTATCAAATCTTTTTTATGGAAAGATAAGGAACCTCCCTCAAGAACAGGCAATAATTAAGAGTCAAGTCTACAGAAGCCTTAGGTTTTTCTGCCTAACAAGGCATATCTATACTGTTAAACATTGCGAGAAAACTCCAGCAGACTCAAGACTGCTGATTTTCTACACTGCTTGATTGTTATCTCACTTGCTCACTCTGGTTTGGACAGTAATGCCCAGCTCTCTTCAGGATAAAGGGACAGGGTGTTCAAGAGGCAATTTTTATACTCATCAACCAAAAGAATGCTGCTGTTTCTGTTTTTTAGAAAGTGTTTAGAAAGATGCCAATGTCATCAGACTCGGAACAGACACTGAGATGGTGATGGTAGTATCAGGATGTTTGATTGATCTGTCCATCACCTGTTGGCCAAGGGAAACAACTTTGCATTTCCCCCACTTCAATCCTCCTGGTTGCCTGGTATGGGCAGAAAATCAGGGTGGTTTTTTTTAACCAAATAACAATCCACTAAGTAAACTATTTAAGGTGAGGTTGTCAATGGCAAGGCTTCCTAGCAGATACCCCTGACTGCACTGACCATGTGATTTGCACCTTTTGTTTTCACTGTTCTCATTTCCTGCTTTTTTCTCTGCCCTCATAAGTCTTCTCCCAAATAAACAACCCACCTTTAATTCCTTTTTCTCCTTTGGTCCCAGTTTTGTCCATAACCAGAAATTCTGACACCATTATCATGATCATCTTAGTTTTATATGGTGTCACTGGTGGGATTACTGAGGTGCTGCTGGCTTTGGGAGATTATCCTCCCCGAAGGGCCCCTAGAGCTTCTATAACACTCAGCTATCTCTTGCATACCTCCACCTGGACTGTATGTGTGATCCAGCCATCTGTCATGAGGTTAGCTGTAACTTCCTTCAGTTTTCTGCTCTGTTATTTGTCATTTCTAGCAGTTCCTTTGCCATATCTGGCAGTTGTCCACATACTGTTCAGTTAGATTAATTCAGGTCAGAGCCTCATCAGGAGTCTAATCATCTGCTTGCAGACCAAATAGTGCCTTCACATTGATTATACCTGTAGAAATAAAATGTCAAAAGGAAGTTCGTCTGTCTAATGGTCAGGATCTAAATTGTCTAAACTATTTTGGATTAGAACAAATATCTTCAATTGGTAGGTGTATCTACAACTCTTCATTTAAGATCTCTGCTACCTAATGTCACTCCTTTAACGGGACCAGTATAAAACTGCCCTTACCCAAACCGCAAACACATATTACTACTCAAATCTAATTTCCTAGTTGAAGAAGATTTACATAAAGGGCTAGTTTTAAGAGAAGGAGGGGAATGCAAAATTGCATCTGTGGTGAATTTAAACGTAAAGGTATTAGTAGGAAATCACAGAAAAAAAATCTCAGGGAAGAACAGAAAATACTGTAAAAGAGTACTGTAAAAAGTATTCATGGTAAGCAAATGAAGTATACAACATTTCTTCAGGATTTATTTTTTTTTGTGCACTGTAAGCCTGTGAACATAAAATACATCAAATATTTGCTGATATGATTCCCAAATTTTTAAAAATATAGGATTTGTGGACAGGGTAAGGAAATATATCTAATCCTTATTGACTTGTTATCAGAAGTCTTGACCAACTCTTAAAAATCTACTTCTCTCCTTAGAACTTTTAGTGGGATTTTTTCCCATGTTTTCTTCCCTGCATCTTTGAGATGCACAGAAGTACCTTCTTCAGAGATGACAGTTCCAAAGTTAATTAGGAGCATCCAAGGGAGTCCTAAATCTATCCTTGCTTGAAGATCAACTAATTGCCATCCATCTCCTTAGGAGAGCAGAGTATGAAACCTTTTCCTGTCAACTATAACAAATAAGCAATCCTTCCTTCTAACTATATGAACTATCCTTTAAATTTAGATACTTAAGAATTTATTTTTAGAGTGCAGTAAGCCTAAGCTACTGTCCTGGTTTCACTGGGCTAGAATTATAGAATCAGTTTTCTGTTCAGGAAAGCTGCAGTTTTGAGAAGACTGCAGCACCCAGTTCTCTGAGAACAAAGTTGATAAAACACTTCAGTTTGTGGCCAGCCATGGTCTGCAGGTATCTACAGTGATCAAGGTCTTTAGCAGTTTTGAGCTGGCCATGTGCTAAGCCCAGAAGCAGTGAAAGCCAGGGCAGCTGACCCAAGCTGGCCAACAGCAGTATTCCATGCAGTAACCATCACTCTCACTATAAATGAGAAAGTTTACTGGAGAGGGGACAGGCTTGCTCTCTCTTCCTCAGTGGCTGCTCTCCCTGGAAGGTCTCACCCATCACTCTGCTCCCAAAGCTGACTCTCCCATTTGCTGTGACCATCCCACTCTCGCTGGAGCTGTGGTGCTCACAGTGTTTGACACAGGCACTCACTGCTGGGAGTTCACAGCTCGCAAGTACTATATTGGATAAGTGTAACCTTTTGTATTCATATTAGTATTGGCATTACTATTAGTTCTTTGCTATTATTAAATCTGTTTCTATTTCAACCCATGGGTCACCTTTCCTTTTCCCAATTCCCCTTCTCTGGTGGTGAGGGGTGATAGAACAACTGTCTAAACCAAGACAGATACCTAAACAGTTAATATATAAGACATTCATAGGAACAGTTGCTGAAGTCCCTAAATCTGAATGTCCAGGGAGACTACCCTTTAACTTAAGGTGCTTAAAGTTTAGTATAGTGAAGCTAGAATTCAATATTACACAATTAGAAAATTGTAAGTTTGTTTTTACAATAAGAGTTTAAGAAAAAAGTAAACAAGACAGCTAAAAACATCAGTACATCATGAGGAAAAAACCTTAAAAAGCTGACTCATTATATGAAAAATAGTTTAGAAATACAAATTCTCACATAACAGAAAAAATCTATCTGGACAAGTTTTCTATGCAGAACGAAGACCCATTTCTATTATTGTGGTGTAATGAGGTGTTACAGCAGAAGTAAATTACATTTTACTTTTATTTTAAGACATCTTAAAGTGTGTTCAATACGGCTAAATGATACCACTAAAGTGCTAATATTTACAGAAGCCAGAGTCTCAAAGAGAAATGTAATGGAGTTATTTGCAGTGACTAATTTTGCTATCATTAGTTAGATATTTCTTCAATTCACTACTATATTATTCCAGTTTTATGTTAGCAAGCCCAAACAATATTAGTAGTATAAGTTTAGAGTAGCAGTAAGTTTTGAATCAAAGTTAGAATTCATATATTTATGTAGTTTTGTCATTTCTGTGCAAATGTTCCTGATCTGTTTCAAGTTTATCAGAGTACAAAACCCACAATCTATATGCTGAGTTTCTATCTGATAGATTATATTTTTCAATCATACACTGCATTAGAAAACTGTTCTGGTTTGGCATACCTATTACACTTCACCCACTAATCATTTTATTTCAACTCATAATATTGACTCATTTATATTTGTTATATTCAGTTATAGCCTCAGTGTAGCAAGTTTCAATTGAAAAAACATAACCAAGTTACAATACTCAGGCCAATATATAGTGTTTTAACTTTATATTGATGAAATAAAATATTGGAATAACTTTTTGATTTTTTGATGTCAAGAAAAATATAAATTAATTTATTAATTTTTATAAATTCTAATACTACCTTATTGAATTATTAACAAATGTCTCCAATAAAGTTACTACAGAATCTCCAAGCCACTGCGATTCTGTTTGGCTTTGTGAGTTAAGTGAAAATTTCAGAGGAAGAGATAATTATAGTTCTTGTATACATTGTTTGCAAGGAATAAACCACATCTTTCACAGCATATTTGATTTTCATTAGTTTTATATAGGACATCACAAGTCTTCTTCAGAAAAATATTTTGCTCATTTAGCTTTCAGTGAAAACATCCAGGATTTTTCTTTGCTACTCAGCACTTATCAAATAAGCAAATTGAATGAAAAATGACTAATAATAAGTCTTAAAACTATGTAATCTTTCTGGGCCTTGGTACACTTTCAAAATTGAATAATCCTCATAATTACACCATGCTTAGTTTATTTCAGTATCATTTTTTCATTTAAGGCCAGAAGCAGGGTCTAACTTTAAATCATAAAAGTAACCAACAATAAATCCTACCTTGAAAAAAAAAGTAAACTTTTGATCATATGATTTGCTACAAGGAAACATCTGAAGTCTTTGCTTTATTTGCTACATTTTCATTATCGTTAAGGTAGTCAAGAGAACAACTATTTTTCAAGGTAAAAATAAATATAAAGATTTAACTTAAGCCTTTTGCTTTTCCTTAGTGTTAGGATGCAACTTTAACCTTCTTGAAATTTCATGACCTCCAGAAGAAAGGCAGTAATACTACAGGAGTTCAGGGAATAGATTTGTGTGAGAGCCAAAATGCTTGACTGATCTGGGTCTTTCTGGTTCACAGCAGCTGCTTACAGCAAGGTTTCCTTTGTCTTTAGCCATATTTATCTAATAGTGCCTTTATTTCTGAAATTAATAACCAGAATAACAATTAAAAAATGGTATATCCATGCAAAACATCTGTCTGTCAAAAAGTAAGAAGGTTTTTGGTCATGGTTATTATTCTTTCTGTTTTCCACCTTTAATATTTATCACATAGACTTCTGCTTATTGTAAGGGTATGTGGAAGGGGAAGGGAACTCCCTTGCAGTTATCTGAACAAGGACCTTATCAAATGGAATGATAAGGAAATTAAACAGAAAGGGGCACAAACCTGACCAGCAGGGGCAATAATGGGAAATAAACCCAGTCAGTTACACCAATTGGTTAAGGTGGAGTGTGAGAATGTTTAGTCTGGTAAGATCACTGACTGAGGACCTTTGTCAAAATGCCCTGATCGGCAGAAAAGAGAAGACGGTAAGAAAAATATAGGGAGACATGGACCTGCCAGACAAGCAACAAAGAAGATGAGAAGCAAACCTCATCAGTCACACTAATTGATGGACTCTCAAGAAACCGCAGGAATCACTGCAAAGAGAACCAGCCTGGACTTTACAATGGGTAAGGTTCAGGATGTTGGAGGAAGTTGGTGGGACTGTGTCATTTGATGAGGCAACGTGCAGGGGAAAGCAGAGCAGGTGTAAGAAACTGACAGTCTGGGGAAGAGATGGAAAAGGATATCTCAGCATTGCCAGGATGTCTCAACACTCAGTGATATGTCTCAACATTGTCTGTGCTTGGCAACCCCCTTCCTGCAACTGGAAAGGGATTATTGTGGGAAAATGCCAGGTTCAGCATCCCCCTTCCTGCATCTGAAGGGAGATAAACAGGACAACTCACACGGATACTACAAACAGGATGCATCAGTGCACATGCTCCAGCAACAAGGTGGTCTTCAGGAGGAAAACAAAAGAGGGATGGAGATCGCTCCTAACGATCCTCGAATGACCCCTGGAGTGATACCTGGTGCCTGCACTGGTAGGTGGGATGTATGCAAAGCAGTGTGTGGCAGAAACACCCACCCAGAGTCAGTGGGTGGAGAAAGCAACTATATCTAGCAACAACAGTTCACAACTAACTTGAAGATCTTCCCCACCAATCAACGACTCACTGGATCCGTGGTGGTACCCTCCCCCTGCTCTCTCTCTCGTAATACTGCTTATTCTTATATCCACTTCTTTCCTATCGCTCTTTAATTTTTTAAATACACACAACTTTGTAATAAACCAGAGAGAGTCTGCGACATTTGACCTCATTTGTGTCTTAATTTCACCTCTGGGGTCAAAAAGAATGTCCCTTGGCCTGAACCAGGTCAAGACAGCAGGGGGGAACAGAGAGAGGGGGAGGCAGAAAGGGATATAAAAGGGGTCAGTCATGTGTAAAACAGGTCTGGTCAGCATGCTTGTCTGGCTGAGCCCTGCACCTGATCACCACAGTCTGTTCTGTCTTCCGATATAATTTCATTAAATATTTTCTTAACGCTTTCTCTGTGTAATCTCTCTCTCTATCCTGTGTGTATTCTTGCTGTAAGGAGTGATACTGGGGTTGTGGGCACCCCTGGCCTGTATTTTCAGCTACTGCAGCTGGTGGGGGTTTTATCCTTCAGTCACTGGGGCAGGAACAGTGTGCATCCCCAAAAATCAGCTACTGGGGGGGACTGAGGTGAATGAGTGGCTCAGCACCAGCAGCTGCAGGGGAAACCACTGGTTACAGCCCACATGCCTGTTGCCAGCTCCTGGGGACACGTGACTGCATCTACCCTAAACTGGGTGTACTTGGGGGGTATCTGTGTATCCACTAGCAAACATCAATCTGTTTCACCTGTCAAGTAGAGGTACTTGGGTCTGGGGTAAGGTATCAGGTGAGTGAAGGATTTGTGCGTATGTTTGGGGGGATCCATGAGTGTGGGATGCCTGTGGGATAAGTGTGTGTGTCCTCCCACATGTGTATATCTGGGATACAGGCTCACCAAACAGAAAAGCAGTGGCAGTGTTCCTCAGCCTGGGCAGAGACCCTAGGATCCCAGGCACTGAGCTGGGCTCCAGGTCCTAGGCTGGAGCTTCTGGAGGATATCCCTTAACATCGTATGTCTGAACCATGGTTACAGATGGAGTGCAAGCCCTGTAGGTCATAATCCAGGATATGGGCTGCAGCTTTGAAAAACAGAAACCTGAGACATATGTGTAATAGAAATCTCCAATTTCCCTGCAGTACTCTTACTATAAATTTTACCCTTAATAAAGCCTTTTTCAAACATACTATCTAATGCTAAAATTGTGTATAAGAAGACATATCAAGAGTTTTCAAGGATCGGTAAGTAGTGATTACCTCTATACTACTTCTTTATATGTAATAATGATATTTTCCAAAGAAAAGAGATGTTGCCATCATGGCTAAAGTGCTACAGCTGTCTTATTAAATGTAATGAACTACTTTAAACAAAGAGACTCAGTTGTATGAATAAAGAAGTGTGTTTCAAGTGGCTCAGTAATTTGTAGGTTTTCATTCTGGAATTAAATATTTCCTTTCTGTTGTATATGATTTGTGCCCCCTGAGAACCCTTGTTTTCTCCTGATATATCATCCTCTTGAGAATATGAAATCCCTTGAAATACAGTAATGATACTGTTTTCATAAAATCAACTTGAAGAAATCCTTAAGAGTAACAAAACAGAACAGGAAAGAGTAGTAATATTTACTGTGTTTTAACTGAAGGTAAAAGCTGACATTTCAATGATAACCATTCTAAATTTGAGAGCTTCTGTGATATTGTTACAACTACTAAATAAATGCTTAAGTAAACTTTAACACATCTGGGAGAAACAATATTTTAAATGTAAGAACAAGTGTGTAACAGGGACATGTACATTTTGCTCTTCTCTTGTTCCTTTAAAAAAAAAATAAAATTATTTTGTTGATACTGCATGCTGCTTTTGATCAAAGGGTGAAATATAATTTATTCCAGGACCTTGACTGTGTAGTTTCTATACCATTTTAAAAACAAACAAATAAATAGGCAAGCCACTTTCCCCTCTCAAGGCCCTCACATTCTGCTAAAGAAAAATGCCTCACTCTTCTTCCTTTTGGGAGAAACTGAATACAAAAAGATCCCAATGAAAAGGACAGTTTACTGTGGTGCTGAGAACTGAAGTTACAATTAACGTAGCAAATTCACAGAATGACAGAATAGTAGGAGTTGGAAGGGACTTCCAAAGATCATCTAGTCCAACCCCCCTGCTAGAGCAGGATCCTAGATAACATCACACAGGAACACGTCCAGGTGGGTTTTAAATGTCTCCAGAGAAGGAGACTCCACAACCTCTCTGGACAGCCTGTTCCAGTGCTCTGTTACCCTCACAGTAAAGAAGTGTTTTCTCATGTTTAGATTGAACCTCCTGTGTTCCAGTTTGTGTTCATTGCCCCTTGTCCTGTCACTGGACACCACTGAGAAGAGTCTGGCCCCGTCTTCCTGACACCCTCCCTTGAGATACTTATATGCAATAATGAGATCCCCGCTCAGCCTCCTCTTCTCCAAGCTAAACAGACCCAGTTCCCTCAGCCTCTCCACATATGGGAGATGCTCCAATCCCTTCATCATTTTAGTAGCCCTGTGCTGGACTCTTTCCCATAGATCTTTGTTCCTCTTGAACTGGGGAGCCCAGAACTGGACACAGTACTCCAGATGAGGCCTCACCAGGGCAGAGTAGAGGGGGAGGAGAACCTCCCTTGACCTGCTGGCCACACTCCTCTTAATGCACCCCAGGATACCATTGGCCTTCTTGGCCACGAGGGCACATTACTGGCTCATGGTCAGCCTGTTGTCTACCAGGACTCCCAGGTCCTTTTCCCCAGAGATGCTCTCCAGCAGCTCAGCCCCCAGCCTGGAGTGATACACGGGGTTGCTCTTCCCCAGATGTAGGACTCTACACTGGCTTTTATTGAATTTCATTGTTTCTCCCTGCCCAGCTCTCCAGCCTGTCCAGATCACACTGGATAGCAGCACAGCCCTCTGGAGTGTCAGCCACTCCTCCCAGCTTTGTATCATCAGGAAACTTGCTGAGGATACACTCTGTCCCTTTGTCATTAATGAATACATTGAATAGGACTGGACCCAGTACTGGCCCCTGGGGGACACCACTAGCCACAGGCCTCCAACTAGACTCTGCCCCACTGACCACTCCTCTCTGGGCTCTGTCCTTCACCTCTCATTTACAGTGTTTCAAGAAAAAACAAAACCAGATGTGTCTAAAATGATACATATGTGCAAAGAAACAGCTGTAATTTTTATTTTTAGTTTGTTATGGCATGAATGAGTAGCATGTCACCTGAAAGTCTTCTTCACCCTTGCCAGATGCCGGTGAATCTTTGGCTGAAAACAGAGTCCAAGGCTCTCAGCGCACAAACGGAACTACACTAAATGATTATCCAAGCTGCAGAGATCACACTGGTAAAAATGCAAAATGTTTCTCCCCTTGCAGCAATATCTAGTTTGCATGCTCTGTGAACCATTGTGACAGGTGTTACGGAGTTTAGCAAAGAACTGGTAAGCAGTATCAGCGTGGAAATTGACTTTTCAGTAGTATTAGAAGCTGACCGTGGAAACATAAAACAACAAAAAAAATCAAAAAAAAAGCACCTGAAAAAGTGGATCTGGATTTTCACTTGTTTAGTGTTGTCTCTATGTCGCTGTTCACTTACTCTGTGAAAATTTAGGCATAGTCCAATAGTAGTATATAATGTTTTTATGCCTCTGTAAAGAAGACTGGAAAGTCAGAAAAAGATGGAATCAGTGGGGGAAATGAACAAATATAGCATTTCCAGTGCCTTTTGGTTTATAAATAATATTGAAATATGAAAATATTTGAACAAAATGTTCTGCTTAGTCTCACTCAGATTACACTTCTAAAATCTAATAAGTATCTTTCTTTTTGATGAAAGATAACAATAAATAGAAATAGCAATAATAATAATATTAAACAACCAGAGCCAGAGAAAACATGAGATTGCAAACAGATATTTGACTCCCTAAGACGACCAGTTATTACTGATTTGGAAGCCTGTTGGAAGCCTAAGGAAAGTGACCAGGGCAAACAGCACAGAGAATGAACTATCTTTTACATCCTGGATGCAATCAGTCTGATTTAGTGTTAAGATAAATTGTCAGGGCAAACTGGAGAAATCTAGAACTCTTAAGTGATATATGCCATATCAATAAAAAACTTCAGTCCCTAGATTCCCAAAATCATCATAGAAATGAAAGAAAAACTAACTGACTTTTATTTCATTTATATAGATATGCAAGCCTAACATAATTGATTAGTAGCAGTGGATTTTTCGTCTTTCTTTTATTTTTTTATTGCAGTGGAAGAAAATAACTTCTATGTATTATATATATGTTTCTTATAGATCTATGCCTTTGCACACACAGAAAATAAATAGATGTGGCTGACTTGATTTTTATAGACCTTATGGGAAATAGTTATTCTGTCAGTAAATCACATACATTCCATTAAGAATGTCCTAGTGAAGTTTAGATGCAATTATTTTCAGTGTTATTAGAATAAAATTAACTTTGTTCATGTTTGTAAACTGCTTACAATGATGTTTTTCATAAAATTATTCTGATGGTACCTTTAATAACTTGGATACACTTGATGACTCGATCAGTCAATATCTTTCCAAAGCTGTAACAAGTTTTCTAAGCAATTCTATACTAATAATATATTTTACATTCTTTTCAGTGCATTTATTAGCTCTTTGTGTTGCCTTTAGCTGCTAAAAATCTTTAGGGACCTATTCACGAAATGTCTAGTTCTAAAGAGTAGTGTGAAAAGTATCAAGATGGAACACAGATACTGCACAATTAAATTGTTGTTCTACTGCTGTATTAGATGAGTTTTAGTTTTCTGCAATTTATAAAATTGTTCTTAAGTTGATAACATGGGGTAAAGAAAGAAACAAGGAAAAGTTTAATAATTATGACTCAAATACTAAAGGGTATCAGTAATAGCAGCATGCAAGCATAAGAAATGTAATTTGAAAAGAGAATATGATAAAAACTTAAATTTACAAAGGGGCATGCTTCCTTCTGTTCATGAAATTCGCAAACTCATTTTTGCCACTAGTATTTGAATTAAGACTGTGGTTGTAAATCTGCTTACCTCATTTAAATTATAAAATTGGTAAAAGTGCTTTTCTGTGTCTCAAAAAACATACATGGGTAACAAAGGCTTTTGAACTCCGAACTGTATTACCTGTAGTATCATCAAATTGAGTTATATTTTACTGTCAGAATGTAACTCCAATTACTTCATTCTTATTCTCTGTCACATAATGTACATAAGCTTGTATGTTGTACATGGAAACTTGTAAAATATTACAAAACCTTAAAATATAAGTTAAGATGGTGCCTAATATCTTTTGTATATTTGTTATGAAAATGCCTTTAATTAAAACCTCAGACCAACAATTTTTCTCTTTCCTGAAACACCCCTGAGTTTGTAGGATAGAGACGATCGAGTTCTTATATATTAGCATTTTATTTACTGTTAAATCTCTATGTCCTTGACTGCACAGAACACAGTGTTTTAAGGTAGAACTAGTAATTTTTTCCTGAACTTTTATATCATGTTCTGCTGTATTAATTTATCAAGACTTTGAACTTACCTCTTACCTGACAATGATGATAATATAAAAATAAGTAAATAATAAGAAATTAGAAAACAGATCTATGCTATTTGTTTCCTAGACTAACATGACTTGAACCACTACTTGAAACTAGAGTGTTTCCAAGTTTCAGAAACTTAAACTTCTTTCTATAGAAAAATAAAGTCAGGAAACCACAGCATAACAGAATCACAGAAAGCTTAATTTTGGAAGGGATTTCTGGAGGTCACCTGGTTGAACCCTCCTGTACAAGTATGCCAACCTAGAGCAGGTTGCCCAGGGTTCTTGAATATCTCTAAAGAGGGAGACTCCATAGCCTCCATGGGCAACCTGTGCCAGTGCTCAGTCACTCTCACAGTAAAACAGTGTTTCCTTATGTTCAGAGGGACCCTGCTGTGTTTCAGTTTGTGCTCACTGCCTCTGGTCCTCTTACCGGGCACCACTGAGAAGAACCTGGATCTGTCTTCAGCTGTCTCATCCTTTCCTCAAATGTGACATGCTTCTGACTCTTAATCATCTTTGTGTCACTTCACTGGACTCTCTCCGGTATGTCCATGTACTGGGGAGTCCAGAACTGGACACCATACTCCAGGTGTAGCCTCACTAGCACTGAGTAGAGGGGAGGCATCACTTCCCTCAATTTGCTGACAACAGTCCTCCTAAAGAGCCCAGGATACAATTAGCTGCCTTTGTGGCAAGAGCACATTGCTGGCTTATGCTCAACTTGGTGCCCACCAGGAGCCCCAGGTCCTTTTCTGACACGCCACTTCCTAGTAGATCAGCCCCCAACATATACTGACACCTGGTATTGTTCCTCCTCAGGTGGAGGACTTTGCACTTCCCCTTGTTGAAGTGCATGGGGTTCCTTCTACCTCTTCTCCAGCCTGTCCAGGTCCCTCTGGATGGCAGCACCACCCCCTGGTTTATCAGCCACTCCTCAAGGTTTGGTGTCATCTGCCAACTTGCTGAGGATACACCCTGCCCCATCATCCAGATCATTAATGAAAATGTTAAACAGGAATGGACACAGTATTGACCTCCAGGGTATACTTCTAGCCTCCAGGTAGACCTCTGGTCCTATCCATTCAGACAGTTTTCAATCCACCTCAAAGTCCAGCCCATACTTCATCACCTTCTCTATGAGATTCTTATGGGAGACAATGTTAAAAGCCTCAGTGAAGTTTAGGTGGACAATATCCACTGTTCTCTCTCCTCACCTACTGTGCCAGTCATTTCATTGAAAAAATTTATCAAGTTTGTCAAGTATGGCTTCCCCTTGGTGAATCCATGCTGACTATTCCTGGTGACTTCTTTGTGCTTTATAATAATACTTATAACAATACCACAAAACAATGATAATATAGAAATGTTATAAATGTATTTTGTATGGTATTCTGGCACAATGATCAATCATCTGTCTACCTATTTATCTATCTGCACATCTAACATCATACTCTCATCTATACCATAACTATGTTATAACTACACAAGGTTCTTGTGTTCCTAGGATGTGACCTCTCTCAATTAGACCAACTTGGAATATTTTCAGCACCTGATGATGTAATCCATTTCTCAAAAGAATAAAAAACTTCAATATTAAAATATTTTTTTCTATCTCTTTCACATATACCCACTGTAGGAAAGACTTTATATCATGTAATTAGATTGTTGGTTGCCTGTTTTCAAAATAGTTTCTTTTCTTCAGACCACTTACTGTAACTCAAGATATTACATTAAGATGTAATGTGTGTGGCTGAGAAGTAGTAACATGTCCCCCTGTGCGGAATAAAAATTCCATCCAGTTGATACATCTGTGTTTTAAGCAATTCCAAACAATATTTATTCTCTTATTCTGCTGCTCTACAGAGTAACACTGAAATGTATTTTACTGTACAAAGGCTTTTTTTTTAAAGCCTCTCCCTTTTGGCAGTTTTTGCTAACTGGCTCTGTTTACTGAAAATACAGGTAGAATTGCTTCTTTTATTTGGCATTTGCAAACTTCTCTTCATACTTTCAGGTTTATTTTTTCTTTAATTTCTTCCAATTAGTCTGATGATTGCTAACCCAGTTCACTGGGAAATCACCTGGCTTTACCCTTACTTAATCACTGTTTCATCTGGTTTTGACTTGCAGCCTGGGAAATTCAGTTTGCTTTTTTTTTTTTTTAATTTAAAAATCTTTAGAAGGCTAGTTTCATATTTTAGTCTGATCTTTTCTACAGCCTGGTTTTGCCAAATCAAACACATGCTCTCCAGAATTTCATGTTTGACTTGATTTCCTCAGATTCCACTAAAAAATTTCCTCTTTTAAATTCTTGACTTTTTAAAGTGACATTTTTCAGAATTTGTATTCTTACTATCATCTTCATACCTCACTAGGACAAGTTAATAAATGGCTTGTCCTTCACTTTGTTGTAAATTTTTACACAAGTCTGATCTATAAATATAGAAATATTTTTTTAAAGTGTTCTTTTAGCACTTCTTCTTGCTATTACAGAAACCCAAAAATTTATTCTGGAAACTGTAGTGACGTTTCCAGAAGCCTATGTGTACTGGCTTATCTCCTTATTTTCACTTACTACCCTTTCTTATCTATTCTTGTGTTTCTAGATGTCTTCTTTGGTTTCTTCCTGCCCTCCTGATAGCAGGTGACATTTATATAATTTTTGAGAATCTGAACTACAAAGACTACCACTGAACTAAAAAGAAGCAAACTATATCTATATAATATTTCTGTAAGTGACAAACAGTGTATAAGTAGTACTTTTGTGTAAAAAACACTAAAAAATATTTCAAGGATAAGCCATGTTAGCATCAACTTAATAATTAAAATCATTGCACAGGATACGCATTTTCATATTTGAGCTTTTCTCAGCCTCATGGAATATTAGGATACTCCATCAAAATGCACTGACTTTGAATATATATGATGATGTGTCTTCTCTACAAAGGTTTTTCCTTTCACTTGAGTCAAACATAACATCTGCACCCAGAAAAAGTCAGCCTCCTGTAGTAGTCCCTATTCACACTGTCACTATCATTCCTGTTCTCTCAGAATCTTAACAAAGCATCTTTATCCCCTGCTTTACCTCATATGAGTAACTTGATATGTAATTAGACCCTGACAACAGATATCATCTGATGACTGGCTAGTCATTGGTGACTCAATACTCAGTGATAATCAATACGGATCTTGGAGACATCTTACTTGGGAAACTCAAATTCATTGGTATCTAAACACATATGAACAATAAAGACAATATTTTGGACAAACATGGCATATTTCACAGAGACTAAAGAACACATATCTCTGAAAACAATACCACACTCCTAATGACACTTCAAATCAGAAGGATGTCAGGCCTCCACTAAGGTTGCCAGTTTGGTTTTTTGTTTGCTTTATTATTAATTTCCTTTTTTTCTAACAACAATGACGCTTCCCCGGGGTTTTTTGTCAGAATCAGATGTATCATTTTTTTATTAAATTTTTCTCCTTTCATTCCCTATCTACAAATGAGAGCAGAGAAGCAAAACAAAACAAAAAATCTGTGCATTAAGAGATTATTGGACTTAAAGGATCTCAGATCTAATGGATAGTTTTAAAACTATAAGACTACAAAAATTGATTTAACGTGAGAAAAACATGGGAAGCCTAATAACTGTAAGCATTACCAACTCTGCAAAATTATTTTAAAGGGATTAGACACAATATAAATTAATAATTTATTAGAAAAAAAAATTCCTTGCTTTCATAGAATCATATAATGGTTTAGGTTGGAAAGGACCTTTAAAAAAATATCTATTTCCAACCTCCTTGCCATGGGCAGGGACATCATTCACTGGATCAGTTTGCTCAAAGCCCTGTCCAGCCTGACATGGAAAGCTTCCAGGGATGGGGCACCCACAGCTTCTCTGAGCAAACAGTCCCATGCCTCACCATCCTCATCAGAAACAATTTCTTCCTTATATCTAATCAAAATCCACCCTCTTTTAGTTTAATACCACTACCCCTTGTCCTGTCACTACAGGCTCTGGTAAAAAGCCTTTTTCCTTCTTGCTGATAAGCTCAAGTAAGTATTGAAAGGCTACAAGGTCCAAAGACTTCTGTTCTCCAGTCTGAACAACCCCAAATCTCTCAGTCTTTCTTTACAGGAGAGATGTTCCAGCCTCCTGCATGGGCTCCCTTATCAAGCCTGTCAACGTCGCTCTGGAATGCATACCTTCCCTCTAACAAATCGGATGCACTACTCATCTAGGTGTCATCTGCAAATTTGCTCGATCTCAGTAAGCAACTCAATCCCACTGTCTATGTCACTAATAGAGACGTCGAACAGCACTGGTTCCAGTAAAGACTCTTGAGGGACACCACTTGTTACTGACCTCTGTTTGGACATTGAACCATTGACTGCAACTCTCTCAATGTGGCCATCCAACCAATCCCTTATCCATTGAATAGTCCATCTATGAAACCCATACCTTTTCAATTTAGTGATAAGGATGTTGTGTGGGACAGTCTCAAAGGCCTTGCAGAAGTCAAGATAGATGCCACCATATCTTTTCCCTTACTCTCAAACACACTCACTCCATCCTAGAAGGCTCCTACATTAGTCAGGCATGATTTGCCTTTGGTCAAGCCACGTTGGCTGGCTCTAATCACCTCTGTCATTCAAATGCCTTGGCATAGCTTCCAGGAGAATCTGTTCCATGACCAGTAACAGAGGTGAAGCTGACTGGTTGGCAGCTCCCCATGTTCTCCTTTCTAAAAAATACAGTGTGATGTTTCCCTTTTTCCAGTCACTGGGGACTTTGCCTGACTGCCATGACTTTTCAAATACAGTGGAGAGTAACTTGGCAACAGAAGTTCTGGGGTCTGAAACCCAAGCCCTGAATTAAGATTGACATATGGGTGGTTCCCACAGTCCTTCAAAAGGATGGGATGAGTTTGCCTTTCAGCTTTCCTCCAAGGTGCAGCCAACCTTGGAGGGAAAGCTCTTGGGTAAATGAGCCCCAGGTGTCCCACATTAGGGAAACAAGTGCCAGGTGTCCTGCTTTGGGGATAAAAGCTGGGACCACTTGCAGGAAGGGTGGGGTGTCTATCTGTGAGGTGGATGCACTTTGCAGAGTTTCCCTGTTGGGGAAGGACCTCCTGACTCTCCCTACAACTGGGCCCCAGTCAGGTTTGGCACTTACAAACATGGGCTTTGTGGGAACAGTATGTGGCTGCCTCTGTCCTATGTTATCAGCCTCTTGGCTTGGTTGTCTCCTGTCTCTGCCCTGGGAGACTTGGTTGCTTTGTTTATTCCACCAGCTGTTGGTTGTGCTACATCATTCCTGGGGCTGTTGGGGTTGATGTTTATTATGTGTAACCTGATTGACTTGTTTGTACCCCCAGCAATCACCCATGTACTGACCCTTTTGTGTACAATAGAATCTGGTTACTGGTTTGGTCTACTGCTGGCTGCATCCTTTGTACTAGGCCTAGTGACTGGCAAAACAGCAACTACATCTGCCAGTTCCCTCTGTACCCTGGGATGCATCTCATCAGGTCACATGGACTTCCATATGTCCCATGGACTTGTGCATGCTTATCAAACAAGTACAATTTAAATTTTAAAAAAGGAAAAAAATATATATATTTTTTAAATCTATTTAACTTAAACTTGGTAATCAACATCATATAGGAAACCACACAAATTAAAAAGTACAGTGTTAATGACCATGTAGAATTCAATGTAACCTTTGTACAGTATAATCAAACAAAAATGTGATTTCACACTGAAAATACAAAATCGGTGACATCCAGATTGTACAAAACCACTGAACAGAGTTTTAACTGTGCTGTTTCTCACTCTCTACTCCTCCCACACCTCCCCCAGAATGAAAATATGAAGAATATGAGTGACATGAAAATTCTTCAGATTCACAGATTCTCACATATATTCTTCCAGGTGATATTATGAGTTTAAAATCAAGATTTTTCACTTTTGTTTTATGTAGGAACATATATTTCAAATCCTCTTAAAATTTCCCCAAGATAAATCTTAGAAAAGAGGGTTATCTGAGAACAGTCTACAAAAATAGGATTTAAATTCACAAAACACTGGTGGAACTGCAACAGATCCTGAGAGAGGAAGGAAACAAAGATGTACGCATATCGCTAGTCAAAGCAAACAGTGCTTGACTTCCTCCTTTCTCTTTCACAGCTTGAGAAGCATATAAAAGGACAGTGTTATTTTCCTCTGAATTTGTTACTTATCACCTGGAAGTCTTTATAAATCATAAAATGGTGGTACATTGGTAATGCAGAACAACTCTGTTTTCAAAATAAGGTATTGCTGAGGAAAAAAAGGAATTTAAAGCAAAGAATGGGAAGTGCAGCGTATCATAGAATGGCTTGGGTTGGAACAGACCTCAAAGATCATCTAGTTCCAGCCCCCCTCCCATGGCAGGGACACCTCCCACTAGACCAGGTTGCTCAAGGCTCCATCCAACCTGGCTTTGAACACTTCCAGGGATGGAGCATCCACAACTTCCTTGGGCAACCTGTTCCAGTGCTTCACCACCCTCAGGGTAAAAAACTTCTTCCTTATATCTAATCTAAACCTACCATGTCTCAGCTTCCACCCATTACCCCTCATCCTATCACTACAGGCCCTTGTAAAAAGTCCCTCCCCAGCTTTCTTGTGGGTCCCCTTCAGGTACTGGAAGGCTGCTATGAGGTCTCCCTGGAGCCTTCTCTTTTCCAGGCCATGTATTTATGTTATGCTTTAGATGAACAGTTTTTAAAGACCTAATAATGCTGTGAATGTTTGAATAGCAAGGAAAGGTGTACTGAAAGGGAATGTAGTCAGTCAATTTCACGAGATGCTACAAATTTCAGTACAAGCTTCCCTATTCCAGTTTTCAAAACAAATAAGGAAAGGGAAGCATTTAAGCCACAGAATAGTTTCTTCTACCTTCTGTTTCTTCTACCTTTTGCATTTGGTCTTGCTTGATCTGCCAGGTTATGCTCACTTGATAAAAAGCTTCATCTTTCAAATCTCCAAATAACTGTTCCTGTGTGTAGCAGGTAAAGAACAGCAGCCACATACAGGGATGATAATTACACAGCAACTGATTACTGTGTGAGTTAAGATGTTTGTACAGCTGATATTGAGTGACTGCCCCCTTCTAAGTTAATCAATGGCTGAAAATTCAAGTTCTCATTTATTTACCATTGCAAGGTAGTCATGGTTATTAGGAAACTACTACAGGCCTTGCCCTCTTCAAAATAGCAGGGCTATGGAAACTTGTGAAGTATGTTGCCTGGGGTTGGGCTAGGACAAGTATATTAGGAGAATTAACTTGCATCTTGGTTTAAATGGGTAAAGAAAGTGCAATGGCACTGTAAAGAGATAACAAACAGTGATATATTCTAGTGAAGTACATATGAAGGCAAGAGTTTGATGAGAGTACTACAGGTTTGAAAGCCTTAGGAACAGAAGAGAAACAGGTAGCATATATTAAATACAAGATAACAGAGTGAAAGAGCTATATTTTTTCTGGAAATGGACAAAGTATGTGGCTTGCTGTTCCTAGGCTACAATCTTTAGTAGCACTTGTAATTGTTTGTGCTTGTCATTAGCAGGAGGATATGCCATCCTGAAATACCATACTTGACAAAAAGCTTGAAGAAACAAATATCCTAAAACCCAAGTATGCTATACAAGAACATCAACTAACTAGTCATGCATGTACATGTTTCCTAAATTCTTTGGGAAGTGTGCATATGCAATTTGCCTTACAACAAGAATAACCCACATAGTTGAATTCTGCAATTATGTATCCTGAGGTAAAAATAAAACAGATTTGTTTTTCCAAGAGCCTAGAATGAAAGACAAGCATTTGCTTATACTGCTTTTGGAGGCCAGAATACACACTCCACACCGAATACACACTCCACACCGAATGTTAGGGATTGGAAGGGACCTCAAAAGACCATTTAGTCCAATCTCCCTGGACTACAGTACATGAAAGGGAATTCCATAAAGCAGTTGTGCTTTTTATGATGGAATCAATCCATTTCTAATCACTACTTTGTTAGGATATGCTGTACCAACATTTCTACATATATAAACATGGCTTTGCTTGTGACAAATAATCAAGTTACTGCTAAGGTTTCTAAGAAAATTTACAGCTTGGAAAGGCTTCACCATCCTGCTGAAGTGTTCAGTTAACAAATAATCATCCTTTTCACTGAGAGTTACTCATTATTCAACAGTTTACAAAGTCAAACTACTCTTTTCAGAATAGCAAAAACACAAACTGAGAAGTTTAGCTGTAGTTTTTTGCTGGTAAATTGTTTTATCGTAATCAGTGTACTTGTATACATTTCTGCAAGCATAGAATGACTTCATGTACTTTTTTTGCTGAATATGTTGAGAAGGTTTGCACTTAAAAATGGTTCATATTGACTTGTTATATCAGTTTGTGTTTTGGTTTTTTTTGTTTGTTTGGGGTTTTTTTGGGTTTTTTCTACAATATGGAAAATAAAGAATTCGTAACCAAAACTAAAGCCATAGGAAAAACTACTTGAGTTTAACACCACAGATTGCTTCGGTATTCTTACACGTTGAAGCACTATCTCAGAAAATTACTATTAATTTAGGAATTCTTTAATTCTTTGAAAGGAAGATATTTCAGTTGTAATTCTTTTGTTTGATTCCCATTTTTTTCCCCAACAGTGTTTGTAACTTACCTTCTCTGCATCACACAGAGATAGTAAAAACAGTAGTTGTAGCCTTTGTAGTCTGATATTATCAGTTCGCTGTTTGCTCTTAATTAACTGAAGATTCTGATAATATATTTGCTAGAAAATGAAAATATGAGTAAAGTTTTTGACACTGTCATTGATTTTAATATATAACAAAAATCCAAATAGATAATGAGAAATTAAAAAAAAAAAACAAAAAAAAACAACAGGAAAGAAAAGGGAATTTTTATTTCCAGAAACATTGCATCTAGAAAATAAAAGATTTCTTCATCATGCTAGTCAGAACTGCATTTCTCAGAATCTACTTGACCTTTAAAATTGAAACAATCTTAGATTATAACTCATTCATTTATTTTAGCCAGGATATTGGCAAATTTAATAAATGACATGGCCTGATAATTACTGCTGGAGCTGTGATTTGTATTTGAGTTCTTAGTCATTGATCACTGCTTCAAAGAATGATTCATGGACTCTGCCTCTAGAATACAGTTTCTCAAGACTAGGCCAGAGTTCACTGAACTACCCAAAGAAACTTAGTGTTCTTAAAGAAAGAGGAACTTTTAGCTTTTCAGGGCCTTCAGAACCTTGACACTGTCAAACCTGATCACATTTTCCTATGAAGGTTAATATTTTTAATAGAAGGGAATTTTTTAGGCTTTTATTATGTTTTGGAGTGAGGAGAAAGGGACTTTCATTCCATTTGCCCCATCTGTTTGTTACCACAGTTTCAAGACTTATGAATTGTTGGATAACTTTTAAGAATTCACTTTATTCAGCAAGTATGTCTGCTATTACAAGATCCTCCTAGGATCAAAAAACTACAAGTATTTTAGTAATTTTAAGGACACAAGATGATGTCCCTAGATTTAATTAATATTACTGAAAAAGTAACTCATGTTTTCAGAAATAAGATCCTCACCATTATTTAATTTAAAATTGATTTAACATGTAAATTTGTGACTACAGAAGAGTTTACAAAAGGTTCTGCACAGCTGAGTAAAATCTAAGCAACCACTGTCTTGATGTTAATCTATTTTACTTTTAGGCACATAAGAGTGCACATGACATTATTTCTTCACTGTTTGTGTTCTACATTTTCTTCTGCTTTTAAAAGCATACGTAATTATTTCCTAAATGTTGATTCAATAGATTCTGTTTACATTGAAGTTCCACTACCCTAGTAATTAAAATACTAAGTATAAACTCCATTTAGAATTGGATAGTAAACAATTTTCGCATATGATAAAGCTGAGTTAGGAGAAAGACGTATAGGTGCAACAAACGGTGGTAGAGGCTATGATGGGTGAATGCCTTCATAGTATGGTTATTCATGCCATTTTTTTTTTTTTCCCCAGAAAATTTAATTTTGGTAAAATCAGCACTATTCAATAATATTTGTTTTCTTTAATCAGTGTCACTGTTTACAGTACATATAACTGCAGTTACAGTTAACAAAATTAATGATTTCTCCTTTCCTTCATGCCATTCTGTTTCATATATGAACACACACTGTGTTTTTGTCTTTCACTCCATAGGTCTGCTTATGCTCACCTCTTATATTTATTCATTTTTTCCATCTAAGTTGCAAAGTTTTCACCTTCAGAAAGAAGCTCTTATTTTATTACCAGAGAATAGTCATCTGAAAATTAAACACCTAACATCTGACTTGTCTCATATAACTATCTATTGCTAAAATAAATGTCTAAGAAAGGTAGGCTCTGCTGCCTCTTAGATCATTATTTTACTCTTATTCATGACTGTATGATGAGACTTGACCATTATCTTAGACTGGGCAACTAGCTTTTACACAGAAGGATATTCCTACCACTAATTTAGAATAATGTTTTAGCTCACTAAATGATGTAAGTTATTTATGTGTCTATATCTTTTCTGAAGTAATATACTTTATTGTATTAACAAGCTACTTAGTGAAAGGATAGATTTTTAAAAATTGGTAGCTTAGGCATTCTGCTTGCTAATCAGAATGAGTAATATAATCCCTTGGTGGCAGTTAAGTAGACTACGCAAATATACTAGGCAAGTCACATATTAATGCACATGTCAACGCCATTTGGTATCAGTACTAAAATAAAATAAAAACACATGATATTTCAAGACACATGAAATACCACAGCTTGTAGCTGACTTGCAAGTTTCACCTTTCTTGAAAGGGGTTGGCTCCTTCCCTGACCTTGTACATTGGTATTTTTGGCTATCTAGGTGTTCAGTATTAATGAAAGTACATAAGCTTGGACTCACATCTTTTTGGAAGCACTCACTCTGAGATTATCAAAAAGACAACCAAAATCTCTGGAGATTACTTGGGCTCAAGGTTTTTTTCTTCAAAATGAGTTGTAAAATTTTTTCTAGACTACAAACATCATTTTAAATATAAATGTAAATAAAGCCTTGCTATGACTGCCAGTGGTCAGTTCTCTCACTTGTTATAATTAACATTAATACTCGCCTTTCTTTTATATTCTATTCCATAGTCAAATTGATGTTTTTGACTGAAATTGAATAATCACAGAACATAACAATGTTACTAAAATATAACTACTTAAAATAATCAAATTAAGACTGTCTACAATTAAAAAGCAACATTCTTGGTTTACAGACCTATCATTGTCAAAGGAAAGCTTTCTATGTTATACTGTAGAAATAAAAAAAAAAAAGGAAGCAAACAGTATTTTTCTGGCATTAGCTTTCATGACATTTATCTACTTTCTCTTTTGTGATTTTGTTTTTGGAGTTAACTTGTTTTTTTCTTTATGACAACACCTGTCTCCCAGTTCTAGAATAATGATGCTAAACTTCCATGGAAACTGCGCAGAAAATTCTTGTTCTGAGATGGATAATTAAAATTTTACATTAATAGTTTTTGAAAAGGCAGGTTTGAGGGTTTTTTTAAGAATTGTACTGGTGAATGACTATTGTCTGGAATACTGTAAGTTGTAAGAAATCATATGATGTATTAAAAACTGAAATGATCTGTTCATACTCTATTATAGGCCTTCTATTTGTATTTAGTCTGATAAATTCGTGCTGAAACGTAATAATGTTTCTGCAACTGCCATACTGATTCAACTGGAAGGTTGTTTAATTGCAAATTCCACAAAGAGGAAACAACAACTTTTAATACTTCTTGCCTTTAAAGTAGATTAAATTTGATTTTCACCTATAATCTTTTTCAAGGCTTCCCACGTCATTACCTATAGTTTTCATTTATTACTTATAAAAGTAAAGTTGAAGTATCATCTAGTCTTCAAGGACTCACGTACAATTTTTTTTCTATTCTTATGTTCTGTGAAAATATGCAATGACTGAAGTAAATCAAATAAAAATGGACATTTTGGTAACTATTTCGTATATGATAATCACAGAATCATAGAAGAGCTTTGGCTGGAAGACACCTCTAAGATCATCAAGTCCAACCACTAACCTAACGCTGCCAATTCAGCACTATACCATGTCCCTCAGTACTTCATCTACGTATCTCTTAAATACCTCCAGAGATGGGGACTCAATCCCTGCCCTGAGCAGCCTGCTCCAATGCTCAATAACCTGTGAAAAAGTTTCTCCTAATATCTAATCTAAACCTCCCCTGGCACAACTTCAGGACACTACCCCTCATCCTATCACTAGTTACCTGAGAGAAGAGACTGACTTTTGCCTCGATACAACCTCTTTTCAGGTAGTTGTAGACAGCAATGAGGTCTCCTCCCCTCAGCTGCCTCTTCTCCAGACTAAATAACCCAAGTTCCCTCAGCCATTTCTCATAAGACTTGCTCTCACCAGCTTTGTTGCTCTTCTTTGGATACACTCCAGCAGCTCAGTGTCTTTCTTGTAGTGAGGAGCCTAAAACTGAACATGGTATTCAAGGTGCGGCCTCACCAGTGTTGAGCAGAGGGAAAATCACTCCCCTAGTCCTGCTAGTCGCACCATTTCTGATGCAAGCCAGGATGCTGTTGGCCTTCTTGGCCACCTGGGCACACCACTGGCTCATATTCAGCTAGCTGTCAATCAGAATCCTCAAGTCCTTTCCCACCAGGCAGCTTTCCAGCCACTCTTCTCCAACCCTGTAGCATTGCATGGGGTTGTTATGGCCAAAATGCAGGATCCAGCATTTGGCCTTATTGAACCTCATATAATTGGCCTCAGCCCATCAATCCAGCTTTTCCAGACACCTCTGCAGAGTCTTCCTGCCCTTAGGCAGATTTCTCATAGGTGAAAGAAGTACCAGGGGAAAAAAAAATATAGACAGAATTGCCGTCTACATTTAGCTTGAAACTATGGCTAAACTTCTGCAGTTATTCTACCACCCAGTGACCCCTGCCCAGCTGAGAAGGGGAATCAGGGAAAAAAGGGAGAAGTCCCATGAGTTAGAAGAGAAACAGATTTAATGAAATAACAAAACTAATACAATCACCAACATGAAATGTACAAGGTTATACTCAGCCTGGTCCTTGAGGTCAGCAGCACAAAAAGCAGAAGAGTAATACAGATGAGCCCTAGTAAACTCCCTCCTTTTATAATGAGCAGGACTAAGTGGTATGGGATACACCTGTGAGTCATCTTGGGTCAGCTGCTTTGATAGGCTCTCCCTGCTGGCTCAGGGCCACTCATGGCCTGCCTGCCATGGAGTGCTCAGGGTTCTGTTCCTGGGAAACCAGGACAGTAGCATAAGCACACAAATTGTTGTAATGCACCTACACTATTGATGGAGCGATAGGTAGAATGCAGCCCGGCTGTTTTCTATAATAAATCTAATCTACTGAAACCAGCTGCTTCCTTTTGGATCAGTGGATCACCTGAAAATGTCGTTTTCATGGTCAGAAATAATATCATGCATTTATCAGTGCAAGTACTGTAATATGTATCTCCTGACCTATCAATCTATTATTTATCTACCTGTTGATCTATCAATCAATCTCTCTATCTATCTGTCTATCTATCTCCTATAACCACTGGTGGTGGTCTGATGCAGCTCAAGAGGGGAAAAAAATTCTAAGAAGCAGACTTTGGTAAGTTGTTATTTTTGTGTGATTGTGGATGTTTATCTGTCTAAACTTTGGGTACAGCAAATAGGCATTTAATAAAAGTAAAATATGAATACAGGTAAATGCCTTGACTACCACAACTGTCAGGAAAATGTGTCAAAATGAGAAGATAAATTTGCACTCTAGTGATTTGTGATAATGGAAGGGGCGGGGGGGGAACCAACCCAAAACAAAACCCTGACTTTGAGATATTTCACTGACATATAAAAAGATTTAATTGCATTAGATCGCCATAGTGCGAGCAGCAGAGCGGTGACAGCGCTGAGCTCCGCGGCTGAGCGCTTGATGGAGGGGAATTGAGGCTGGCTTGAGGCGGAGAGGGATTCCCGGAGCAGGGGAACCCGGGACAGAGCAGAGAGCCCTGCCCGAGCCGGCAGCTCTGGCCAGGACGAGCCTGAGGGGCCGCAGCCTCCCCTGTGGGCAGCGAGCAGAGGGGCGCGGGCGGCAGCCTGAGGGGCGGTCAGTCCCTGCCAGCCGGTGGGCACAGCCCGCCCAGAGCAGTCACAGCTGCGGCTGCCGCTCGGGCTGAAGCCGCTGCCAGGAGGAATGTGGCGGCCCAGCCAGAGCCCCCTCACAGGGAATCGGCTGTGCAGGCCTGGGCTGCGGGCAGGGCCTGAGCCTGTGGCTGGTGCCGGAGGGCAGCAGTGAGAGCGCCGTGTGCAGCAGCTGCCGAGGATGAGTCGCTCAACCCCGGGCACCACAACTGCCTCTGCCAAGAAAATAAGGAGGGTTATTGCCGTAGGCGACTCCCTCCTGAGGGGAACGAAGGGCCCAATATGCCAACCGGACCCATCCACAGGGAAGTCTGCTGCCTCCCTGGGGCTTGGGTAAAAGGTATTGCCAGAAAACTCCCTGATCTGGTACAGCCCTCAGATTGTTACCCAGTGCTGGTTGTTCAGGCTGGCAGTGATGAAGCTGTGGAGAGAAGTCCAGGGGCGATCAAAAGAGACTTCAGAGCACTGGGGCAATTGGTTAAAGGACCTGGAGCACAGGTAATTTTTTCATCAATGCCTTTAGTAGCAGGAAAGAATACTGAAAGGAGCAGGAAAACCCACATGATCAACACATGGCTCGGAGGCTGGTGCCATCGATGGAATTTTGTTTTTTTCAGTCATGGGGCGGTTTACATGGCACCAGGGCTGTTGGCAACAGATGGGGCTCGCAGGGCTCATTGAGAGGGTTTTAAACTTCAGAGTATTTTATACAATAAAAGTTGTTCTGATGTTTTTACACTTGTCACACTACAAAACAAATAAATTTTTTTTTTAAAAAAAGGGTTTTACTTTTCATGTATCTCATCAACAGGCAGGGAAATCAGGATTACCTTAAATAAAATATGGTCTGACATCTCTTATATTAGGTAATATTATTAGAGGGACTGCATAATGAAACTAACCTCCTGATTAAAGTTTTAAGTGCTTGTAGGTGGTTTCTTTATGGAGATAAAAAGGTTAAATTCAAACAGTTTCTTTGCTTTGCAAAGTCCTTGCTCAAAGTAGCACTATATTTGAACTAGAATTTCCAGACCCTGAGCTGATATAATTTACAGCAGGGGTTTGAGTATTTATAACCACAGAGACAGAACAGATTATTAAAATACACACAAGAACTAGAAGAAATATTCTAAGAAATTGTTGCCATTGATATTAGTGCAGAAATGAATGTTTAGTACTTACATGTTTTTTAAGCAAAATCCCAATATTCCTTCCTAGTAAACACTTAGTGTAGAACTTTGTTATTAGGAACATTTTTGCTGAAAACATAGAATCACAGAATGGTTTGGGTTGGAAGAGACCTTAGAGATCATCTAGTTCCCACACCCTTGCCACAGGTAGGATTACCTCTCCAAGAAGGAGAGATCCACAACCTATCTGGGCAACCTGTTCCAGTGTCTCACCACCCTCACAGTAAAGCATTTCTTCCTAATATCTAATCTAAATCTATCCTCTTTCAGTTTAAAACTACTACTTCTTGTTCCATTGCTACATGTCCTTCTAAAAAGTCCCTCTCCAGCTTTCTTGTAGGCCTCCTTCAGGTAGATCAATGACACTATATATTTTTGTCCTTTCATATTGATAATAAATTGTTTGATAAGTCTCCTGAAAGGAAAGCATATCCAGTTTTGTTCCACAGAAAGTTTTTGAATGATCTAATGCCATATATATATATATATATATATATATATATTTTTTTTTTTCCCATTATTGTAACTGCAGATGATAACTATATTTTACCTCAGTGTTGTATTATTTCCCTTCTGGCCCACAGTATGAAACAGACTGAGTAGTAATACTTTCAGGCTGAGCTCTATTATAATGACTTTCAGATCCATTAAGTTAGGATAAGAGAGAGTCCCTTTGAGCAAAGTGTTTAAATCGCTACAAAATGCTCTGTAGAGAACAGGCCTAAAGGGAGACGATCTGGTCAAGCTGTTAACTTGTTGGGTTTTTTTCTGTTATGTTCACTGAAACTTGGCAGTTTATTTAACCATTTATTACAAGGTTACTTGTCCTTTCACTGACATTTCTGGGGGAGAAATTTGCATGTCTATGCACACACATACACACAAAGAGAGAGAGATGGAAGAACTGTATATACATATGTATAAAGTTTCACAGGTTTCTATGTATATTTTTATATACACATATATGTGAAAATCCAGAACTCCTTGAATTCATGGGAAAAATTATCATCAAATTCACTAATAATGGATAATCATGTGTAGTATGAAGGATAATATAATATTAATTACGAATAAAAAATGCCATGAGATAAATCTAAACAATTATGACACTATGCACTATTTAGACATTCAGTAAATCAGTATTGTATTTCCTTTAGATAGTCACAGGAACAAGATATGAGAGGAGTCATTTCAACCAGCTCCTTCAGGAGCTGTTTTCATGTAATATATTAGGGTGCTTCACACATCCTGTGACTATTATCCTTGTGGCTTAGATGTCAGCAGATGCCCATAATCATAGGTATATAAATCTGTGTGCCAGTTTAAAGAGTCAGAAAGCAGCATAAAGGAGAGAGCTGAAGATATTGTGCCATATGAGAACCTGGTAACTCGCTTTTCACCGGAAGCACTGTTTTGTTACTATAGTTCACTCAGCTTGATTAATGATAGCACACTGGCCAAATTCAATAGCTAATCATCTTTTTCATGTTCTTTTCTTTCTATAGTACCATAATCTTCAAGTTTTCAGAGAAATGTCAGTCCTCATTCCAAGCTTTCAAAACAACAAACACTCTCTAAAACTCTATAAAAAAGTAGTATTGATATTAACTATATTTTTTGTGGAAAATTTTTAAAGGTTTTGAATAGCACACATCTGTAACCTTGGGGTACTTTTCAGCAAGTAACAATAATGATGTCGTTTATAATTTTTCTATATTACTACTGATTTTCATACTTGTAAGGAAAAATAAACAACAAACAAAAAACCAGTTCAGGTTGTTGTTATCTGAGAAGCCATTGGATACATTTCTGCTTAAAAATTGCAAATGCTCCTTATGCTTATAGACACAGCTTTTCCCCTAAAAGTTTGACTAAGATTTTTATAAACCTAGTGGTATTAGTTTGCAGTTTTCTTCTAACAACATCTCAGAGCCACTGAAATCAAAGGTGAAACTCTCAATAACTTTAATGGTGCTTTAATGGAGTTTTCAGTTTTAAGCTTTTACCCTTTAGTTTCCCATCACACAAAGACCTTTTAAAATGCTATAAAAATGCCATCTTTTTGTGGGCTCTAACCTGACCACACAAAACCATTCACAATCTGGACCTATATGTGTCTAGAGGTGAAGTATACTCTTGACTGGAGTTCAGAAAGATTACAGCCAGTTGATAATTAGAGATCTGGTACTTAATGGAGAAAAAACCCCACTTGCAATAATAGATCTTTGAACTTTCTTAAATTATGTTTTGAACTTTCTTTTATATTAATAATCACTGTAATACTGTATTTTTGTATTGATTCTAGCACACCACTTTTAAAGCATTTCACTGAATCAGTAGGTTGTAGAATATATTTTCAGCTAAAAAATTAGTATCATGGTCTTCTTTTATTTTTTAAATTAAAAATGGACTTTCTTCCACAATTATTGGTTTGTCTTACATTTCTGGAAAAATAATCTGAAAAATACTGTCCTAAAATTTAAAGCTAATGGATAGATCACAGTATGAGAGATGCCCTATAACAAGACAAGCCTTCTGTCAGATGCAAAGATCAGATCAGTTCTGCCTAACACATAACTTTGATTTGCATGTACAGTTTTTTTGCTTCCTGTACTAGTTAGCCCTCCTAACTTTTCCTAGTGGAAAGAGATTAGTGGAATGTAGTTAGGATCTTTAAGGATCCCTTGAGGTACTGCCTACCTAGTCTCAAGCCTAAAGCTAGGCGGAGAAGATCTGCTAAAACTGTTACAGGCTGCAGCTGCCATCTAATCTTGACGATATAAACAGTTAACAGAGAACACTCACAAATGGATGTTTTCAAAATGGCAAGGACATGTGAGGAATAAGTGGTTCTTTTGTAAGAGTACAGTGGTCATTTCCTTTGAAGGGTTAAAGGCAGGTCCGTATTACTGACCATGGAACTACCATACATGCAGATACTGAGGATTTCACTCATCAGTTCTGATTGCTGTGATGTATCTTCTCTTGCTAATTCTGAAAAGTCTCACTTGGAAACAAAACAGGCTATTTCATTTCACATTAGACTGTATCTTCTTAGTGACTCAATTTATAATATGGCTGCACAGCTGACACCTCTGTAACAATAGATTTTAGGCTCCTTTCCTCCTCTGCAGAAACTATCCGCCTTCAAGCTAGCTCAAGACATCAGAAATTCGGTAAGAGCTTTTGAGTCATTTCTGCTTGTGGCCTGATGTAGCTGTAGAAGTTGTTCACTCTAGATGGATCAGGGACTAATTGTTTTCCTACTAGAAATATATTATTTCTTTTGCAATTATATAAATATACACACATTGCAACTATATGTATGGTAATTTTATATATTATTAGTATTTTTATTACATATGTTATATTGTATTTCATAAATATTTATAAAAAGTAGGATAAAATATCACTCTTACATTGTATTGAAGAATCTATGATTATGCAACTCAGAGTGAATTATTTTATCCTTAATGTCCTTAGTTTCTAAGTTAGAGAAATTTTCCTCTCCTTTTCTTTCATTTTCTTTACTTCATCTGTATAATTTTTGAAAGCCAAGTTGCTACTTACTCAAGCAAAAATACATGCCAATTTTGTCAGTCCTCTGTTAGTCCATTTCTTTCTTCAGCTGTTTCCATATACTTACATTAATTAGCAGAACTATCCATAGGATATTCTAATGGAACATCCTGTATGTATGTATGCATGCATGTTCATATATTGTTTAAAGAAAAGTCAAGATGGAAACTACCAATGTATTTCATAGTAGAATTTCTGTTCCGTCTGTTATTTGGGCTTTTCATTCTGTCATGTCTGGAAGGACCTACATGCACAAAAGACTATATTGTAAGATTACAGCAGCTCCCAAGGAAGATGAGGATTAACTACACAGATTTTGAAAGCAGATCAAGAATTATGTTTTGATTCAGTAGTTTACTGCATGATAGAGAAGCTAAAAGCTTCACTCATTCTCTTAGGCTTTTCTCCTATGTACTTGAAAAAAAGCAGAAATAAATAGTTTCACATACTTCTGCAACATGGTCTGCTACAGATCATGGTGTTATTCAGTAATGAAAATCATTGACTGATTTGCTTTTGGTTTATAGTAAATTCAATTTATAGTAAGAATGAATAGCTGAAAGTTTGTTGGCTATGATGTTCAAACAGCCTGGAATGTGCCAACAGAAAGAGAAATTAATGTTTTAGTTACATTGTTCAGCTTGATGGCCTTATACTTATGTAATTGTATGACTATGTTCTTTCATAATTGTTCTGGCACCTATGTTTCCTCAGAATTACACGGAATTTCACTCAATTTTCCAAAGGTGGGCGTCATGCTAATGTAAAAATTCACCAAAAGTCTGTGTAGCTTTCATTCTATGGGTGACTATGTTTTTATGAATGCAACTTAAGTAACAACCAGAAAATTCAGAGATAATCACCACGATGACCACACTTGTCAAGGTTTAATTTCTTTAATCCTTGTGGCATTCACAAGATGTGCATTTTTGCATGTTAATCTTCTGAGGAGTCTTAGAGGAAGACATTCTATGAGCATTTTTAATGTATGTAGAAATAATGGAACTCACTATAAAGCAGAATAACCATGATTAAATCTATTAAATTATACAGGAAAATAAAAGCTTTACTTTCTTGAATCTTTCCTATAACAGTATAGTGGTTAAACCAATCAACCAGAAAATGAACTATTTTTAGCTATTCTTCGTTCTTCCTTCTGAATTGTTTTATGCCTGTTTTTGATATTGCTTGCACACTTTATTAGATGACTTTTTAATTAAAAAATGTGGAAGCTGTACTCCAGGAAAAATCTGCATTCTTGGATTCCTTTTCCCTTTCCCTGCATACAAGTGTTACTTAGGTCTGAGTTTCAGGGTCAGTGCTTTTCTCGATTCATTTCTCTCTCGTTGGCCTCATGAGTCATTTTTTTTCTTTTGGTACAATGATTGAGGTGCAAAAAGGTAGGGTAGGAAATGACTCCTCAGTTCCATAATTTTTTGTTAGAGCTGCTTGGAAAGTCTTTTAGTGTCAGGAAAAGCCAATGTCTTCTTCACCCCTTAATGAATTTTCAAAATAAAGAGTCAATCGCAAGCATACTTTAAGCCTATGTAATGTGTTCTCAGTAAGCAGTGAACTGAAGACAGACAAGTATCCCAAGAAATGGAAAGTAAGGAATCTATATTAAGCCTCTTACTTTCAATATGTAGCACAGATAATATTTGCACTTCTTACCTTGAGGTCAGTGGTATGTGAAGTGTAATTTAAAGTGTGAGAAAAACAGTGTATCTGCGCTGCACCTAAATTACAAATTAGTAAACAACTTCAGATGTCAAATCTCAAGTAGCATTTCCATTTCAATACTAACATCAATTCTGGGTCATGCAACATTGGTACACAGTGACAGTGAATTCTTCAGGACTTAATAGAAACTTTTTGTCTCCCGTTTCGCACAAATGATAATATTAAGACAATACTTTGTATTACTCCTACAGCTGTACTTAATGAGAAATTCATTCTTGATTTCAGTGTGTAAAGGACTAAATATACTCCTTAGTATTTATTTGTAGTGCATTTTTTATGCATTATCAGGACTGTTCAGAAAGGGGGTCATAACTTCATAATTAGATGATATTATGGCTAGTACAGAACCCTCTGTACATCACCTTTTCATAATTATTTTTCCTTTTTTTTTTTTTTTTTTTTTTCCACAGAGGTACAATATCCAGAGAAGGACTAGAATATGGTCCGAGAGGTTTTTGACTTGAAGTATCAAAGATCCAAATTGTCCTGTAACACACATCAGCAGGTAAATCATATAAGCTATGAGTACATCGACACTGTAATTTTGAAGCAGTTCCTATTTCCCTTCTATTTCTTATTAAGACGGCATATTTTCTAGGGTTTTTTTTACAGGTGCCACTCTAGGGAAAACCAGGTAGGTTCCTTCAGTGGTACAGCCATAAATGATCTGATTTGTGAGGCAGTCCCCTTACTATCTTTGGCACAAGACAAGTAAATTTCAGTGCTTTCAGAGCCTCCGGACATACTATTTATCCATCTTTCAGTTGCAGAAATGTTCCCCAATCACACAAAGACCTGGCAAAGTTGTTTGACACAGAAGGATTTAAATAACTCTCAGCACTACTGCTTGAAATTAAAAATCAGTGGGGTACTATAAAGATGTAAAAGATTGCTTCAAAAAGGCTAAGATTGATGTGAATGGAGAATGAATGGGAATGTCTGGGTGTGGAGGCAGCAGAGAAAAGGTTCTCAGTGCCTGTATTAATGGCATACAGATTTGCATGTCATCAGCACCTCAGCACACCTATATGCAGTTTCATAAAACACACAGTTTCATATAATGCCCAGAACAGAGTATTACTCCCTGGCTGTTTTCCAGGACCTTTAAAAAGATTTTTTTTAAGGAGACAGTAATAATAATAAGCAGGTTAATATTGTTATGAGATAAGTATACATAGCACAGGGACTCAAGTGGTAGCTTACTGGCCCATTTCACAAGAGAAAGGCTTTGGGTTATATGTATGTAAATGAATATAGAGCATTTTTAAGGCAGAGAGCCTGTTCTTGTCACTTCTAATCTGCAATAAAAATTCATCATGTGAGAAATATGCATGAAGATTCGAATGGGCATGCATCCAGTGTATTATCATAACAGAGGCATTGGAAACCATCTTTCTTAAGTAAGGCAGGACTACCGGCAAATAGCTGACATACAAAATGTCTCCATAGTGGCATTTGATCACAGTAGTCCTTTCAGAAAAATGAAAATGGAGATGAATGGGGACTGATGTGCTATCTGATCAACTTCTAGTCTGTCACATCTATAGTGAGCTTTCTTTGGCACTGCAGGCACCTTCATGCTCCATGTTTCTACATTACTCAAAAAAAAAATAGTACCAGAAAGAGAAAATTGGAGAACTTCCATATGCAATATTCTTTCCAATTTTACAGCAACTGTGGTTTCCTTATTTACAAACTTACCTCAGAAAAAAAGCTCAAAGGCTGCTTTACTCACCATTCCAATCAGAATTTATTAATTTACTCATATTCACTGACCAAAAAGCCTCTCACAGTAGAGCTCATTAAAATTCATTCTAGAAATCTAAAATGGCTTTTATTTGTTTGTTTGTTTGTTTGTTTGTATTTTAGGAGTACAGAACAAAATTTTCACGTTTTTTTATTAATTGTGTCAACTTAGGCAACATTTCCACTAAGAAACCTGGAAATGCTCAACATACATACCACTGCTGAAACCCAAAGCTATCTCAGGAGCAAGATTCGAGTGTGTTCTGCTTTCTGCAGAAAAGAACTGAAGATGCACATCCCAGATCAGAGATGTGGTGCACTAAATCGGACAACTTATCTAGACAGCAAGGAAATGGGGATCCCAATTGTTCTGTGCTGTATGCTGACATGTGAACACAGCCTTACAGTGCAGTTTTGTAAGTTTTCCTTGTGAACACAGGCCTGCAATAGAAAAAAAAAGTCAAACTGATACCAGTAAGATTATTCAAGGAGGCTTCTGCTCCAAACTGTAGACATCAATATTAAGTGGCATTTTTACCAGTTGCATTTGCAGTAGGTCATTATTTCCTGCACATATATATATCTCATTACAGTTGTCAGAAGTTTAATCTCTGCATTCCCACCTTCTGTATTGAAAATAATTGTAGATACAGTTCTTTTGATAATAAATCAATATTCATCTTACAACACAGGGACAATTATACTTCTTTCAGGGTCTTTTTAACAGAGTTCCATTTATTTTTTATCAAAAATGTTAATAATGAAAATCTAATGAAATGAAAGGGAAAAGGAGAAAATCATTTGAGTAAGGTATGGAAGGAACATATGGGAGCTTAAAAGATCTTTATGAATATGCTGTTTTAATGGGTAAAAAAAAGTAATGACATTTTCAGAAATTTGTCTGTTCACAAAATACCACACTGACAGAGATATTATCAGACATACTGAAATCAATGCAGAATGAACATCAGTAAACTTAATTTGAATAAAGACGAAACATGGATACAGAAAAAAAAAAGCATTAAATGCCACATTAGCAATTCTGCTTGGCAGAACAGTGGCTCTGAAGATAAAGTTTCATAATTAAAGCTATTTCAGACCATCAAAATCACTCTTACTCCATCTCCAACATGATTTTTCTGCTACCTCCTGTTATCAGCCTGATATGTCTGAAAATAAATGTCCCTCACAAATAAACAAACAAAATTCTGTCAGTCAGTGTACTAGTGCCAACACAGGGAAGGCAGTACAACCACTGGATACAGTAGTAGATCATGAGTGCTGCATCTAGTGTAGTGTAGTTTTAGGTTAACTTAATCTAACCTTGAAAGAACAAAGCTCAGATTAACCAGATTTGGTTTTAAATTCTGGGACTTTGAAAATTGGCTGAAGTAGAAGCAAGCCTAAAACATCAGTCACTGATGGAGTAAAAGGAGGAAAATGTACTAGAATATTTTGTTTTCATAACACTGAGCCATTTTTTTACAAGACCAAAACAGTTATATTTTTTTGCATTATATTGTTTGAAAAAATTTTATCTTACATCATATAAAACGTGTACTACTGGTCAATGAAGAAATTGAAACATTTTGATCTTAGTGAAGCAAAATACTTTTATAATCTGGCATTGAAGCTCTCTCTTAAATCATGCATCCCATAACAACCTTTAACAATGCAGTTAGTATTTCTTATGAAAAACTCTTTCAGTGAAAAATATTGGACTAGCTCTAAAAGGAACAGCACATAGTACATACAAAACATTAATTTCAGTATAGATTTTTTTAAAAGCACAGCTCAAGTGATACACAAGTAACTAGTACACATATTAATGCCTAATGATGCCATGTCTTATGCCATTAAGAGGTTGTATTGGCATATTAGAAAATGTAAATCAGGCTAGGAAGCAATGTTTACTGCAAGTGAAAGTGCAAGTCTTAATGGTACTCTGATATTTAGACACCTGTAAAAATCATCCTGTGGGGCTGACAGAAAATATGATATCTTTTGCCACAGTTCTTTAATCATTAATTCAATTTTTCTTTATTCACTACTTAACTGGGTAAAATGCAATTTTCGTGGAGAGGAGAGGAGGCAAAGGCAAGGATAAAATAAAATAAAATAAAATAAAATAAAATAAAATAAAATAAAATAAAATAAAATAAAAACTGAAGCCAAAAATTCCCCTTTTTTAACTTTTGGGCTGTCCACTTGTACAGCTCTTGGAAAGTTGCCTGAAACCAACAAGCCCCATTTATGGGAACAGCCAAATGGAGGGAGAGAGGCAGCATGGAGCTACTCCCTCTCTCCTACCCTCAGCTTAGGCTGCTGTGCTGCTATTCTGCCTCTCCATGGATGAGGGCAGTATTGATGAGTAGTCTGAAAGTTTATGATATTCTTATGCCCTAGAAGACAATCTCCAGGGATCTAGCCTCTCTCTAGCAGTCTCATCTTTTATTATTGTTGTTGTCATATGTTTTGTATTGAGTGTGGAGAGTTTTCAAACTTGTCAAATACACCATCATGATATTTTTCTTCAGTTCTCTCTCTATAGAAATGAGCTTTTTAAAGACAGAAATTGTTGAAATACCGTACTTCTCTGAAAGGTATCTTTTCTTTCACAGCAAGTTTCATGAAAAAGGAGTTACAAAAAAATGTCATAAATAGCCATCTATGTCAATCCTGTATGAGATTTACCTGCCTTATACAAAACAGCTCAACTTGATTTGATTCATTTGCCTGAATGGTCTGAAGTCTCAGAATTGTTTTAGAAAGAAATATTTAGCTCTGAAGGAGACAGAGGCAAAACTTAAACATAACTTAGCTAATAAAGTTCACTATTCCCTTATTTTAAAAATTATAGCTAGCATAGAGTGCAATGGTGTGTGACACTGAGGGCTTCAAGCTCACTTCAATGAAAATAATCAAATTCAGGCTTTCGACATTTTTCTTCCTTAGTTCAGAGAATAAAATTAAATGAGAAACTTTTTTCTCACTAAGTCATTTTAAAGCTACTTTAGCAAACATTGTGAGATTATTAGAAAAAACACAGACTCAGTATGGGCAAAGAAAACATGCATATGAATTGAAGAGTTAAATGATTTTGCCCGTAAATGAATTAAAAGTTTGAGCATTCATTTTAGACTTGGATCGTACAGCAAGCTGGAAGGAAAACTCCATAAACTTACTCAGTATGAAGAATGTCCTCAAAGTTTACTATCACTACTCTCTTTCCTTATCATATCTTAATAAATTTTGGTCTTCTGTGACTTTATAATCAGAATGTATGAATTTTAAACCAATAATGTGTTGATCAGAACAAAACACTGGAATTCAGTTATTTCTCTCTCTTAGTGTTACTTTTTCTCATAAATTATATAAATATGTGTTACTTCTGTATATATTGAGTTGGGATGACAGTTACTGATTCATTGCCTCTCTGCTGAAGCTAGAAGTACAGCAATTTGTCATTGTGTGAAGATGATACCTCAATGTATAGACTGAGTAAAGTTACCCTTAGTGCCAAGATTAATGTATCAAAATCAGGTACCTGCATGGCTGAGTTCTGTCAAATATTCTTGAGCTACTATGACCCTTCAAGACTCAAGATGGAATGAAATGGACAACAACTTAATTAAGTGTGCTGGGAATGTAATTTTGCATATTATGTATTTATTAAAGAAATCTGCTTTTGAACAACTGTATTACACTGGGAAATCATCATTACTAGTAAACAGAATATGTGTCAGCACAGATTAATAGAGCAGGTATAAAGGCAATACATAGATATTTACACAATCACAAATTAAAGATCTGGTACTAAATCTGAATATTTTTAAACAAAGTATATTCATTGGACTTTTATATTGTATGGAAGTATGTTTCATGAACATATTATAGTTTCATGACATTGTAGTTGCTTGAATGAAATGTAGATATGATTAATTTCAGACACACATTAGTCCAGGGTTATTATCAGGTTAGTCTGCTAATGTACGATCTGTCACGAAAGCTTTGGAGTGGAAACCCTGTAGATCCCTAAGTTCCTGTTTAAAATTCCTTCAATCATACAGACAAACAGATTATCTTTGTTATACCCTGTATACTCTTCACTGCATGAGTTGTTCCTTATGTAAGTCCATAACTTACTCAACTAAACTGTTCTCTGACAGTTCTGAGGCTTAACTAGTAAAGGGAATTTCTTTTCTAGAAAGGGATTTCTTTCCTGCCCAGACACTGTTGTCTGCTTTGGGCTCCCTGAAGATGTCTGTGTGAATAATTGCTTTTTTCAGTTACTGGCCAACTGGGAAAATAATAATACAAAAATTGAGAAAAAAATGATACAAAAAGTGTTTACATTAACTATCTTTCTTCTGTCCTCTCCCTACTTCTCCTGAATTTACACTGCATGAAAAACAAGCTGTTGGGCTACTTGCAACAAAGTGAAAAATGGATGCAGTTTGTGGAAAGCCTTTTCATATGTCTCCACTCAGGGTACTTGACCAATTTCAAACTATGTGGCCTTGATTTGAATCAGGTATTTGATGCCAGCTTTCCAGTATTAAAAAATACTTCCTTCCCGTTATTAAAAAATACTGTAGTCATGTTCATTTCTATTTTTTTCCTTATATATCAGTCTAAGATAGGATTTATGCATTTTGTGCTACACAATTATTGTACTGAAGATAACATAATTAGCTACAGAGCTAGATGAGTCCTCTACTGTAAAAAATAGAGATTTAGAATTGTGGACTTCCTTTCTCCATGCTCAGTATCACCGTGATGTAAGACTATCAGAACTTCTCTAGATATAGCAGATGTCTAAGTTTTAGGCACTGCAATTCCTGCCGGTTTCTTAAATCAGTCTGAATCTCTCCCTGTACTCCAGTTATTTTTTAAATACACTGGTCAGTGCAGATGGCACTTCCACTACATAAATTTCAATGTCCATATTATGTTTATGTTACGAAAATCACAAGTATTAAATTAGCATTCATTATGTTTGCTTTTATGTTATGTTGTCGTCTGTGATCACTGGCCTTATGAGCAACATGCCATTGAACCACTGCTTGCATTGTTCCAGTAATCCTTTTGGTTAGTATTAGCAAATATTTCCACTGACAGCAGCATCTACCAAAAAGCAAAAAGATGTTTATGTGAAAAAAAACAGTTATGAGTCATGTAGATAAAGCTGGAATCCATGGCCATTCCAGACACTCTAAGAAATACCTTTTTTTTTTTGGGAACGAGTAACAAGATCAGAGCTGTGCAGTACCAATCAGTGTTTTCAGAAAAAGATGCCAGACTTTTATTGGCAATGTCCTCATGTAGATGGTAAGATTTACAAACAATTACAAAAACACTTATAAAACTCTTACAAAAAGAATTATGCACACTGTACTCTTCAGAGATATAGAAATGAAACATGGCCAACAGGAATCTGAGAGAGTTTTATATAGTTAAGTAGACTACTTGTGAAGTGTTCTTTTTTTTAAAAAAAAGCCAAACAAAATCCAACACTTTAAAAAAGGCAAATAAAACCCAAGTGCGCCATTTATCTGGGGCACAGTTTGACTTAAGCAGACTCTGTTGAGCCAAATTTAGATTTGTCCATGCAAACCGGGCCTACATCCAGCAGAAAGTGAGGAGACAATTCTATGTGAAAAGTCAAAGAAATATTTTATGAAGGGAACTTCAGAATCTATTGGTATAAAGAAAAAACACAACTCAGGATGCACCCCAATTTGAAAGCAAGGATTGATTCTTGACCTCAGATACCTTATTTTAATATTATGTGTAGTACTTGAAGAAATGGTTGATACTGAAATTAGAGGATGTCCATCTGCAAAATATTTTAAGATGACAAATGACATATGTTTCCCAAGTGGGTTCAAGTGGAAAATTGTAGGTAATGATGTCAAAAAAAAAAAGCCTTTAGAGATAGGATTTCTGAAGAAAAGAGAAACATTTAGGAAACTAGGATTATTGATATTCTAAGACCACATGAAATTGCTTGGTTCTACAAACTTTTCATCCACTGAAGCATTTGCTACAGATGGCAACAATACTACTGGGCTCAAAGTTTGAATGATTCAGTCTTTTGAATGACAAAATCATATTGAAATGGAAAGATTATATTGAGACAATCCAAAGCAGGTCAATTATCTCTGAACACAAATAACCTTATTTAACATGGACCTTTGCCTGCTGAATTGATTTTGAAGTGATGATCAGAATACTGGTGCTACTTAGTCCTTTAAGTAGACTTCATCCAAAACCTCTTAATGGACTGGCAGACAGCAGGAATCAAGTCTTGGATGTGGAGGTGTACCTCTGTTTTTTGCTGGGTGACAGAGATAAGGTTATATTAGAGAAAAAACCATCCTACACAATCATAAAAATCCTATGAAATCCTGCGTAGGCTTGCTTAGCTAAACTGTTTCAGATTGGACCAGTGACACAGTAAGGGTAAAACAAACTGATGCACTTTGCCTAGAATGTGACTAATGAAAAATTGGGCAATGAAGATGGCACACAGCGTAACTGTTTTCTCCAAACATTCCATGGGGCAAAAAGGCAAGAGCTGTAAATGTAGGAGACAATAAAAGAGCTAGGTTTTTTGACATAGTACTCTTATGTGACAGTGAAGAAGAAAAGGTAATCTAGTGTATTTTTCATGTATAATAGTCATTCAGCAGATCATGATCAAGCATATGACATTTTTAATTTATTGGTTTTTTTACCAAGTGTGTCTATAAATCAGAATATTTTATAGAATCCTCTGAAAATCATGTATGAGTGAAAGAAAGGCTAAATTGTATACTGTAAGAGTGCTAAAATATGACACCTTCCATTAGGTTACAAACTGTAATTATAACAAGGCTAAAAATGAAAATATGCCAGAATGCAGACCAAAACTGGTCTATTTATTTCCTTTCTGTAAGATCCAGGAAAGGCAGATTGGCACACGGAGATGGATTTCCTCACTGTGGTTCTCACTGCAGTCCTGGACAGAAGGCTATCAAAGTGACTGAAAACAGGAGACAAGGTGGTACACTAAGACAATCTTTCCCTTAAAATGTGACAGACTTCTCATAAATGTACTAATATTATAATACTTGTCATTTCTTTGTAGCACACTTTTAGGTGCAGCATCTTCCTCCAGCAATCTGTGTACGCATGAAAGAGAACAATTAAACACATAACATCAAGGTGAGGATGGCAATATTTTTACTTTACCCCAACTTTCACTTCAGTCTGAATTTTTCATTCTTTTAAAATTATATTCCAGAAGTATAAATGAATGATAGTATTTTGAAATTTGGACTATAAAATTGTATTTACCAGTTTACATCCACAAGGTAAAACCTTCCATCCTACGTAGAACTAAGGGCTGTGTCAAAGTGTTTAAATCAATATTCTTTAGCGAGAAGAAAAAATGTTTCCTTAACATACTCAAGTAAAACAAGGGGCAGTGTTCTTTGGAGTTATTTAACATGCTTAGTAATAGATGGCTTGCATTTCATCTGTCTGCCTTACATGTTTAAACCTTTCATTGGTTTTTCTGTGAGGGATTGATGTGCTCCAGCAGAGTTAGCTTATCACTGCAAGCCATACTCGGTTGTGATGCCTACCTCAAAGAAAATGTACAATACATTCAGAGCCTTTGATATTTCAATGCAAATTCCATCATATGTATTAAAGAATGGAAAACATATTACACCACGCTACAATTGGTGTTTATCTCAGCTGATAATCCATGTGTGTTTACTTGTAAACCTGGAAATACAGAAAAAAAAAAAAAAAGAGTAGATATTAAAATGAGGGAGGAAAATAAAGTATCTTACAAAATACAAAGTATATATATAAATATATATTTATTTTTTGTCCAGATCTGTTACAAAATTTAAGACACGTCTTTTGGGAAAGAAATTATTCACTTTACAATGACTAAAAAATTCCAGTGTGCTCCCAATATCATTATACAAATAGTTTTTTGTGTGAATAAATATTATTTATTAACTTTTTAATAAACTTTTACGCATTTCATAAAGTACAACATAAAATGAAACAAATGCAGACTGAAATGTTCATACTGTAAATTAGTTGAACAATTTGGGTCAAATAAAAATTTATGTGTCGATTATTAACTTGTTTATCATATAATCCAGACTATACACTTTCTTTCATCAGAATTAAATCATAATTGAATCTCTTATTACCTCAAGCTACTTTTCGTAATTGAGTATGTCCAAGATGTTAATGTATTTAATTCTATATGATATTGATCTTTATTTGAGTGCCTGTAATATTCTGAATCTTGACAAACTGACAGAAAAATGATTGATTATCCTTAAGGTTTTGACCTGTAAATTATTTGGATCATAGAAAGCTCTTTTAGAGTCTAAACTGGACTAGTCTTGTCAAAAATTTCAATATTGAATCTAGAATATACTGAAGTCATTAAGAAAACAAACCTGTAGATTCTGGATACTCTGGATATGGGAAACTTCCCTTTATTATGATGGACAGCTCATCTTTTTCCTGCAGGTGGTATTCATTTTCTCAGCCTTCTTTGTTTGAAAGACTTTTTTTATTTCTGTACAAAAGAAAAACTTCAAAGAAAAAAATAAACACAATTTACAAAATATTGGATGAGGTTGGGTAGGTGTGTGAAGGTGATGATGCCATGGAAACACCTTCTTGTGTTTCTTCAAGATTATCAACATTCCACATGGATTTTCTCATAGATATATCACTGAAACAGTGGACATCTAAAGATAAGCTCGAATATATGTAAAGTTCTGTCCTTCAGCGTTTTTTATAAAGCATCAGGCTAATTATACTAGTTTCAACAGCAACCAATAGCATTTCCCACCTCCTCCTTTTCCTCTACCCTTTTGTGTGGCAGCGCTCCCTGTAGGACAGACATCTCTTTGTGTAAAAATAAACAAGTATAATTTTGTGTAATACTATCCAAATAATAATGCTGCAGTATTTGGATGAAATATGTATTTTAACTGCCAAATGATGGGCTTAAGTCAAGAGGTTTTTTGGAGGTTTTTGTTGGGTTTTTTGTTTGATTGTTTTGTTGGGGTTTTTTTACAGATAATTTGAGAAAGAGTATGGAAACCACTCAAGAAATCAGGCAAGGCACTGGGAAATGCAATTTCTGCTTGTCACATGTGAGCCTGAAACATCTTAAAAGCCTAATGTTCAAGCTCTCAAAAAAACCCCAAGATTTTTTATGAATGGTAGATATGTTTCATTCCTGAATCAATCACAAATTCATACTGATTTCTCTGACTATCCTTGTTACATCCCAGTGTTCCCAAAATAGCTTTAATTGGTTATTTTCAGCCTAAGGATTGTCAGTAAATTGCTTGTTATGACTGTTTCTCATTCATTATTCATCCAGTGTAGCTGGTCATATGAATAACATGACACCACTGGTGTCAATACTGATGTCCAGAATTTATTCAACAAGAATGTAAAGAACAAAAAGCTCTTTATAAAAATATTAACATCCATAACTCTTTTATAAAATAAGTAAAACTTACACAATTTGTGAAGAATTTATCTAATGTATATATAAATATATATATATATGAGTCATCTCATATATTGTCATGATTTTAATGTGAACAATTTTATGTAGTGGACAGGATGCGTTTTGTAAACTAATAGATTTAAATTAATAAAAATAAAATATGGAAGTCAAGTCTTCATGAGTAGTTAGTTATCTTTTGCTGTGAAAAAATCCTGTTAAATTCATTCTTTACTCTATTTACATCAGTACATTTTGCCCAGTTAAAACCTGTGTGACAATAAAATCAACCTGATGAGCATTCATATTCTGTCATAAAAAAGCTATATATTAATCCTTTGAAGAAAAGACATCTAAAATTTTATGTAACATATTGTGGATTATTTAATAGTTTGGTTTGCATAGCTCCCTGTTCAACAGGCATTCATAACAAGCAATATTTAGTTATATTGTCAATATACAGCATTCAGCAGTAATGAATCAGTCAGCAGTTCTTTACATTGAAGAATAAGTTTTTAAAAAACCTAGTCAACCAATAAACCAACCAAAAAGAACCCCCAAACACATGCAGTCATTAGTTTTATTTACCTTCTTCCAAACTTTTGGGTAAAGTGTGGTCTCAATATGAGATATTTCTCTGCAACAGCAAAACCAGAAATGTAGGAAAGGTGGAAGGGGTTCTTACACAAAAACATATTCCCAGAAACTGAAGATTTAAGAAACAAACAATACAATCAGGTAGACCTTGTATTTGTACATCTTGTTTACAAAAGAAAATTATTTTGTCTTTCCTTCTGTATAGGTCTGTGGTTAATAGATATTTTCCCAAATCTCTGCATTAACAGACTTTCAGATTTCTAAGTTTTACATTGGAAAACTGCAAAAGGTTTTTATTATGTCCCTTTCTTATTTGTAACAGTAAACTTTCGACTGGTACAAGTGAAGGTATCCTTGTCAGACATAGAAACCTTTGATTAACTGGTTCCTACTTTACCATGTCTGTGGTGTCTCATGTTCTGTTAAAGACGATGTGATTGAGTGTTTATAATAGTAATTTGATTTTGCTGTCCTGACTGCTCCATATGGAGACAACTGGGACCCCCTTCAGATTTCTCATCCTTTGGAAAAGTGAGCATGTTCAGGCTGGGGAAGTTTCTCAGTAGAGGGAGAAGGTAGATGAGAGACACAGCAAGACTGAAAATTTGCAGTATCTTGTGGAAAGCAGAGTACCTGCATGCAGCAGGGAGCAAATCTAAACCCAAGCCAAGTCTCAGAGACCATGAAAATAAAGCTTCTTTCTTAGGAACAATGATGGGACTACATAGAGTTTTTTAGGAAGATACTAAGAACTTCTAGATTAGAAATTAAAATGAGAGAAGTGGCCCACAATACATGGGGAATAGTTAGTGTCTGACAGAAATAATTTTATTTTAATGTCTCACACAGAAAATCTGAGTTGCTTTGCTTAAAGAATAGCTTTCCCTAGTTTATTATTCTGTTCTCTAAATAATAGAATGGAAGCTTTTTGGTGGTTTTGGAAGTTCTTGCTTTAAGGAAAAGAGGAAGGAAGTTCCACTTTAGTGTACTGTAATTTCATCAAAAATCCCACAGTATAAAATAGACACCAACATAGACTGCCAATACTGTCAGTTCCTATGGCTGCCTAGATCCTGTGCTATCTAGAAAGGGAACAGGGAACCCACTCTCTCATCACTACACACAACTGTTTATAAACAAAGGTCTAGGAAACACTGAGTGTTTATGAAAGAATAGTGCATCTTTCAGGCTCTGGTCCTACAGTGGGATGCATCAGAGTTTTTCAAATCTTCAAAATTCTGTATTAAATATTTTAGACTTATTTTAGTTTTACATCTCTTTAAAGCAATATTGCTTTTCAGATCATCCTTCGGTTTTAATCCAAGAAAGCTTTATTGGGAGGGAAAAGAAATTTTTTGGTAACATTAACTACTGTCTCTTGCACATGCTTAATATGAGAGTTAGCTTTTGGCAACACACGAGGACTATATACAGGTATAACAATATGACATTCATATTCATTATGAAGCAAGAATAACTGTTCACTCTTTCAAAATGAACTGCTCTATAGCTAGTTGTCATGAATGAGCTGAACTACCTGTAGCTAATTGCTTGAACATTAAAAGGAGGAAAAGTCCTTCCTTTGCTGTAACAGCACCTTCTATGAGCCGTTTGGCAGCTTGAGCCTAGGACTGTAACTTAAGTAGTTTTATTCAAATAGTTTGTCCAAATGAATTACTACTTAGGTAGTCACATGCCAATGTATTTGAAAGATCAGTGCCTCAGCCATTAGCTGTAAATTCTGCCTTTTTATTTAAAAATTTTGCCTGTTAGTCATATTATGTAATTGAACATAATTAGTGTCATGAGGATGGAGCCAGGCTCTTCTCAGTGACATCCAATGATAGGACAAGGGGCAATGGGTGTAAGCTGGAACATAGGAGGTTCCACATAAATGTGAGGAAGAATTTCTTCACAGTGAGGGTAACAGAACACTGGCACAGGCTGCCCAGAGAGGTTGTGGAGTCTCCTTCTCTGGAGACATTCAAAACCCGCCTGGACATGTTCCTGTGTGATCTGATCTAGGTATTCCTGCTCTGGCAGGGGGATTGGACTAGATGATCTTTTAAGGTCCCTTCCAATCCCTAACATTCTGTGATTCTGTGATTATGTGAACCAAATGCATAGAAAATGTGTGTGCCTGCAAGACATGAATAGCCAAATTATTGTCTTTCCCCAGTATAAGCAGGGATAATTTTATAATACCAATTTATAATTTCTCTCCCTAAGATAAGTATCTGATTATTTACAGGTCTACATGTTTCCTTGCTTTTTGAAGAAACAAGTAAACAAATAAAAACAGAGTAAAATGAGCCGATATAAACAGTGAGACAATAATAGAGGAATGCATGAGAAGAAGAGCTAATGCTAAAATGCTGATGATAATCTTGATATTTTGTTTCTCTCCCAAACGCATTCGTAAATGTAGGTGGGGCTGGTGGTGGGGAGAGTGTACGTATCTTCACAAAGGAGAACAGCAACTTCAGGAGGAACTGAAAAATGGGCCAGCAAGGCTCATAAGGTTGCCAAGAGAAGCCCACGAGCATCACCTGAATGCAAGGTAATGGGAATGAATGTTTGACTGAGGACTTACTCCATGGAATAATTTTGCATAATAGCAGAGTAGGTTCATACCTGTTCAGCTTTTCATAACTGGCAAGATAATTTTGTACTGTGGTTATTAACCCTCTGCTGTGGAACCATGTCATTGCTGTACAAAGTTCTATGCTCAGTGGTGATGGAAGAGGCGGGAGTAAAGTGAATTTACATAGCAGAATTATAAATATCTGGAATGTTCAGAATCCACCTAATTCAGAGTATCTTCCCTTCGATGGGAAATTAAAGTGATGAGCACCAAGCAGTTGTTGGCAACTGTTCAGTAACCTTTTTACTGTGCAGTTGTACCTGTTTAATAATCTCTCAACTAATCAGAAAAAGTTTTACATTACTTACTAAAAATGCTATCACTGCAAATAAAGCTGGTGTTACGGGCTAGAACATGAATCTTCACATCTACATGACTAATAAGACATGATCTGTCATGCCTTTATGTATCAGGGCACAAGATAATTCTGAATTGCCTGTAGCAACAAGTAAATCTCCCTGTCTCACATTCATACTAACAGATCATGTCAAATGTGTCCTCAATTTATGCAGCGTTAGTTATATATGTATGAATAACTGCCCTTCCCAGGGCTAGTGTCCAGTCTCTATAATAATGTAGTACTCCTATACTATAATATTATATGCTATGTACTATAATAACGTAAGAAAAATAATCTTATAGACTACTGTTCTTCCATTCTTTTACCATCTAAGATGGAGGCTTGAAAAATGTTTGATGAGATTTGCAAACATCCTAAGAAACCACCATCCACCAACTTTAGGGCCTTTAGATACAAACTGTTAATTACCAATATATGTTTAGATCATAACTCATGTTAAATGCATCAGTTACAGGAAGTAAACACAGTCTTCAGGCCTAGTGTTGAGGAAGAGTTTATGATCAGGTATAGGACTACACCTCCTTTAAAGGTTGTGTCCACCTCCATAGTGGTAAAGATATACTTAACTCTTGATTTCTTATCTTCCCTTCCTCATCATTCGTGCCTTGCATCCTCAATGTGTTACTATTTTGTGTGTATCAGGTGATTTTTTTACCCCATTTCTAGTTATTTGAGATAATATGTGGACTGTGTTACAACCCACAGAAGCGGTAGTTTTGTAAAATGATTCTGAATTGCTGCATTGCATGTTCTTGAGTTTGACATGAGGAAGCAATGGGACACTTGACTTTGCAAAACCCACAAAATTTTGGAAGATGTTATGAGAAAGAAGGGTGCCAAAGGCTTTTGGGGACATTAGCTTGAACTATGCTATGGCCATGCCCAGGTTTTCTTTCAGAGGAAACTAGTTAATTCATTCCAATTATCAACTTTGTAATGTATGAACATTTATGAGTTTTGTGTAATTAAGGGGCCGGAACTGGGAAGCTGAGTTATTTGAACCTGAAATTATAGATAACAAATGTGCAGTTACTGTACAAATATCGAATTGCTGCTACCTTAGTTCTCAGGAGTCTTTACCTAGAAAGGAATGTTACTTTCTCATATGATATCGAAAAGTCTAGTAATATATTCATATTTAGAAAAAAAAAAATGAAATAAAACTATGTAGCAAGGAAAGGTGATTTTTCTTTTAGTGTCCCTTGCACAGACATCCATTGGAAAGGAAAGCTTTTCATATGATCTTCCTCCAACACAAGCAAAATTCTTTTAGAATTTAGTCCATACAAAAGGTACTAGTGAAACTTCACTCCATGGAAATGTTTATCACAGAGAAATAAGGATTATATTTATCCAGTAATTACCAAATAGTGTTTGTAGGAAATAACTTTATTTCTATTCCTCTGTCACTTATTTTATCCCTATGTAGAGTTAATGACAATCATATATTCAAAGACATATATTGATTTGTTCCACTCAGGACACTTCCCCCCCGCCCCCCGCCCCCCGCCCTTATATGTGTTTGTCACTCCTTGCATCAGAAAAAGTTTTATTATGCACATGCTTCTGAGAGACAAAACTTGTCTCTGCTGTTCTCATGTGATGCCATAGTTTTTGAGGAAGTTTTTTGTCTTGTTTAAGTGTAAAAGTCTGAACAAGGTCCATCTCTGGCAGATGAAAGATCCTCAGTGTTCAGGCAAGAATGGAGGGGCAAGCGCATGTTCACATTTCTCAGCTTCTGGATTGTGAGATAGACAAGAAGGGTTAGCTCAAAGACGTAGAACAAAGCTTTCTGAAGAAAGGCACAGAAGTGCCTTTAGTTTCCTAGTGAATTTCTGTATTGTTTATAAGATTTTTCTCTGTTTTCTGACTTTACATCCTGGGTTTCATGTGCTGGTTGCATCACTAATAAGAGTAAAGATTTGAAACGCACTTACACAGGCACTGAGTAGTCACTGAGCTCCATATGAAATCAAGCCATGTTTGTAAATAGAATTCTGATGCTTATATAGCGTTTAAATTTTTTAGTTCTGTTTTTATTTTAATTTATTAAAATATCTTATGACTTAATCATGCCTTACATATTGTTAGAAGAAAGATACTCATACATAAATGATATAGGCTTGACAGCTTAGGATAGCACCCACAGATTTCTCAGCTATTAACGACAGCACATGCTGAATATATTATTTTGCTAAGATATGATTGGGAAGGAGGAAGGGAAAAATAAAACCAGTTACACTATCTGACATTTTGTTCTACATCTTGTGTTTTCTCCATTAGCAGCCTCCATTATTAATATGAAAAAAAAGAAAGCTTTTCCTTTTCCCGGTTTGATAAGTGTCTATAATTTCATTTAGGCATTTCAGTCAGTTTCCTAAAGATTGGCGGAACTAATTCAACCCTAGCCCCAATTACGTACAATTTGTGAAATAGAAACGTAAGAAATATGACATTAAAAAGAATGTTAATTGCAAAGACCAGAAATAAAGATGACTGAGTTCTTACAATATCTGTATTTGCAGGCTGTGCCAAAAAGCCTATATATAAATCTACATTTAAGTAACTAAATGTGGTTTGGCTTTCAGAATGCTGAATCACTCAAGAAAGCTGTTGACATAATTGAAAGCCAGGGAAACTTGCACTCTGAAAATAAAGCCACTTTTTCTTAAATGCATAATTTGACTGTATTTATATAAGTATTTCAATCAGAAATTATCTAACTCTTCTTTAGGAGTTTCCCTACCTCTATTTCTTGTTTCTTAATCTGTTATCTCCATTATCATTTTACCTCCTATATACAGGACAACCAGTATCTCAGAAACCAACTTGAGATGAAAGGGAATCAAAACGAAGACCCAAATCTAGTAATTATTTCCTGGGTGCACAACAAAAACTAGAAGAGTTGTTCCTGAAGTCTTAAAACTCTAGGGAAGTTGGTCTACAATTCTACAAGGCTGGCTGAGATCCAGAGTCATCCATATTTCACAGAAATTCAAGCAGGAATATTTTTATAAATGTTTACTGCATTACCTCTCACTTGGGCAACCTCCATGTTAAACGAAAGGATTATACTATATGTTAGCTGAACCCCGAGGCTTCTAGAACTCTGTTTTGCAAATTATAACTAAGAAAATATTAACCACATTAGCAAGAAGAAAATAGCAACAGCAATGGCTTAATGGTCAGAACAGCTGTTTTGCTGGTGCTGATTCTCCATTTCCTATTGAAAGCTCACCAAATCTAAAAAATATACTTGTAAAATATTAAATGCTCAGTGTTATAACAAATAATGTTGAAAGATAAAGGAAGACACTTCTAAAATTATTTTTTTAATTAGATACAAGTCCAAGCTTACTTTCATTATTGACATGAATCCAATTTTGTCCCCTATTCAGGGGGATGTTCTGATCCTAGGTTTTGGAAAGCTCTGTGTTTCCAATTCCAGTTATACGCATTCTTCTTATGCGTACAGAGTTTAGATTTTCAATGATGATAGCCATCAGTTTCTTCTCCGAGTAGTCTCTTTGATACAGTAGGCCACTATATTGGGTTTACGTGGCAAGGTTTTGCTAGTGGGGGGCTACAGGGGTCTTTTCTGTGTCTGATGGAGGCAATGCCAGCCAGCTTCAAGATAGACCAGCTGCTGGCCAAAGCTGAGCCTATCAGTGATGGTGGTAGCACCTCTGTTCTAAAATGTATTTAAGAAGGGGAAAAAATTGCCACGCAACAGCAGTTGGGAAAGAAAAGCAACTATATAGACACCAAGGTCAGTGAAGAAAGATGGAGAGGAGGTGCTCCAGGTGCCAGAGCAGAGATTCCCCTGCAGCCTGGGGTAAAGATCATGGTGAGACAGGCTGTCCCCCTGCAGCCCATGGAGTTCATAAAGGACTGTCTCCTGTGGGAGGGACCCCACACTGGAACAGAGGAAGATTGTGAAGGGAAAAGAGCGACAAAGATAACGTGATGAACTGACCACAACCTCCATTCCCTGTACCCCTGCACCAGTCAGGAGGAGGAGGCAGAGAATCTGTGAGTGAAGCTGAGTCTGAGAAGAAGGGAGGGGTTGGGGGAAGGTGTTTTAAGATTTGGGTTTTTTTTATTTCTCATTACCCTATTCCAATTTGATTGGTAATAAGTCAAATTATTTTCCCCAAATCGAGTCTGTTTTGCCCGTGACGGCAATTGCCAAGTGATCTCTCCCCACCCTTTTCTCGATCCACAAGCCTTCTGTTATATTTTCTCTCCCCTGTCCAGCTGAGGAGAGGAGTAATAGAGTGGCTTGGTGAGCACCTGGCATGCACCAAAGGTCAACCCACCAAAGCCATGCAAACTGTAGTTAGTATAGGCAACAGTTACTATTATTGACCTATGGCTGAACTCAAAACAAAACGAAAAGTGAAAACAGTAGCTGGTATTGTGAGATTTAATACTTTCTAAATAAGACAGAAGAAAATAAGGAAAGGACTACAACCACTGGAAGGAAAGGAAGTGCTAATATCAAAGGAGGCATTACCTGCCTCAAAGAAAGAACTGTTAAAAAAAAAAAAAAGGCATCAGAACAAAGAACTTGTGAACACCTTGAAAAAGAGTTGAATTTCCCTCTGCAGCTGTCTGTGTCCTAGTTCCTGGTCAATAGCTTGGTCACTTCCTTTTTAACAGGGGCTACACATCGTACTGAGTTTTGCCTACCTGTACCTGTATCCAAAGAAGTCTGTTCGTTGGTCGATGCAAATGCTCATTGCATGTACTGGCAAGCTGAGAAACAATATTGAATGATATTTTAGTTTCTCTCACAGTATAACATTATTTATCAAGTATACAACTCTTACCCTTTTTCCCCTCTGCTGTTACCTTTTTTTTTTCAGTGTCATACATGTAAATCACCATCTGAACCCCTTTGATTTGTGGACAAGATGAGGATATCATTGTCTGGTTATAATAACATTTTTTATATTCTCTTTTAATGTTTTTTTTTAACCAAACATGGTAGAATAGTCTGCAACTTGTTGCAGATTTTTAAAGGAGAAAAGGTACTTTTAATGATGGTGGCAGGTTTTTTTTCCTTTAAAACAAATTTTTCCATTGAAGCAGTTCATTTGAGCGATTTCTATTTCCCTTTTACAAAATTTTATCATCATCCCTTATGCAATTATCCACTGGGAACTTTTAAAGTTAATTTTGGATCAAGCAAAAGTAATCTCAGTTATTAAAACTACTGAATGCTTTCGATCATTTCAACAATGAGAAGCACTGGTTTTCAGTTTTGGATTTGTTGTGAGCTGTGGCTCAAACCTCCATTCTTAGTGGGCTGAATTTCTCTGTCAGGACCACATATCCAGGAGGCAATTGTTTGGCTTACTATATGATGGAAGACATAAATTTTTTGGTCTAAAATGGGAAAGGCATTTGGAACTTGGCACAGGAAATCTATCCCAAGAGAAGGGGACTAAAAATCCCATGAGGCAATATAACATCATAAGGAGACACAACTTGATAGCAATCAAAGTGTCTCATTTAGAAAATAATCTGAGAATGTTTCAGAAGCAAAAGAAAGAAACATAAATAATTTAGGTAATCAAACAGGCATACATAAAAGAAGTTTCATGCTATACACATCCTGAATGTGCTGAGATGATTCACTGATGGTCATAAAACTGGATAGTAGAAAGAAAATTAGTATTTTTGATTCACACACTAGAGCAAGTAATTTTAAAAACTCATGGTGGTATATTCTATTTTTATGTAATTACTCAATGACATATATATATGCATTTTTTACGCTCAGGAATGTGAGTACATGTATGTAAAGCTACTGTATTGAAAATATAAGTAAAAGGTTTCTATAAATTTGATAGCTGATAAAGGATTATGAATGTTAGTTTTTGATCCACCAAGGTTATATTTAGCTCATCCCAAATGTTTCATTAGATGAACTAAATTATAATCTTCTCTTGATCAAACAAGAAAGGCCATTTTAATCTTGTTTTCTTATTTCAAAAAGAGAGGAAATTTTACCTGTACCTGTTCTATTCCATTTTTGAGGGTCAAGACAGAAAGTTAATAACTTTGTCTTGCCCATTTACTCTGACAGCTGGTGGTCAATTAGTATTCCCTCATCCTGTAATTGGAATCGCTGATTACAAACCACTGTTGCTGAGACTCAAATACTGAGGCTCATTTGCAATTTCGCTGCCAGGTGAGAATAAGGGAAATGTCCCCCTGGTTAAGCCACCAGGAGCTGTGCCAAACTATAATCAGTCCTTTGCATACATCAGAGACCTACCAATACAGTAGAATGATTGTATAAGCAGCAGCTGCAAGTTAAAGCTGCATCAAATTCTTCAAACATATGCAATTTGCCAGATATCCAACCACCCTTGCAAACACCAGTACCTCATTACTTGGCAAGTTTTCCAAGACATGCAGATAACACAAAGTAGAAGAATACCAAATTGTCCACATGTAAAGGTTTTTTTTTAACCACATACATATAATAATTCTGATTCTACTAATTATAATTGCTGTTGCCTCTGCATTCAAGCTTCAGAATAACTAATACTGAATCCTGCCAAACATTGAATTTGTAGAAAATCCATTTTCTGAAGCAGTTTTTCCATGAAGAAGAACTTAGTATAATGTTATCATGTTACCCTTTTACCAAAACAGATCTAGCTCGTACTGATGCATTAGCTGTGAAGCAAAGTCTGTTGGGGAAAAGGGAAAAAATTGGGGTGGGGACTTTATTCAAAAATCTCATAGGTAGTGAGGTCTAAGAAGAGGAATATGGTCACTATGCAGGTGATTAATGTTTTGATACATCCATCATCTTTCCCGCCCCCCCCCCCCCCCCCCCCCCCCCCTTATTATATCCCTCTACATTTTTAATTCCTCACTTCTATTCAAGGAACCTTGTTTGACAATCAGTCTTTCCAAATACTGCTTCCTCTTATTTTTTTTTATGTGATTATTTCAGCTCAAAATAGTACTGTAATGTAGAAATTAACCTGAGAATCAGGAGCCTGTGGTTTACAAATATAAACTCCTGATTTGATGATGATTCCTTTTCTCTAACTTTTTTCCCTTTGTCTCACTTCATTTAAATTATAACATCTCATTATGTTTTTGCTACCATGTCTCACATTGAAGACCAATGAATGGGAGGTGCCATCTATTAACACAGTTCAGACAATAAACGAAAGCTGTAGTTTCAGTGTTCAGCTCATTCTTTCAGGGTACAGTACATAGAAATGTGCTTAAATGTTTTTAGGTTTTCAGTGTTTTCTTCAATTTCCAGAAGAGCTTGTTGAAATCCTCATCTTTATTATCTGATAGTCTGAAGTGATCCTGCTCATTGAAAGCAATCAGTGTGTTTAATGTTCCTGTATGTGCAATATAAATAAGGTTAGTTTTCATTTCAGAGCAGTCCTTGCTTTATTCTGAAGTGTGCCAATAACAGCCCAAAACTCATCTTAACAGACTGTGTTACAATATATACGTCTGCCCTCGTGCTTGCCAATATCCTATCCTCTTACATTTACTTGTAGGGCTGACATGTTGAAATATGCATTTCTTAAGGTCCAGTGTGTCCGTGATTTCAAGTGACACAAATTGGCTTTAACTGAATGATGTATTCCAGTGATCTCCCATGGACTCTGGCTGCTTATATATCAAACATTGCAGCTTGCTTGCCAAACTATAAGGGCATCAGTGGAGGCACTGAGAGTCAGAGTTACTTACTTCTCCTCCTTTGCTTGTCTTCAGAAATTTGAATTAAGAGAGTAACATTACATCTACTGAGGAGATTAGCTTGCTTTATTAGCAAGAAGGATGTGAATAGTCATGGACTGGGCTGTGATGAGAAGATTAAACTCTCAACTACCCCAGAGAGTATATAAAGAGGTGCTTGGAAGCCAGTATCTGGAACAGTGAGTGGAGAAATAAAATACAATATGCGTTAAGTTTTGAATGTTGGTGATAGTGATGGGAAAAACAGACCCATTAGAAAGAGAATGCCTGAGATAGATAGATAGATAGATAGATAGATAGAAAGAAAGAAAGAAAGAAAGAAAGAAAGAAAGAAAGAAAGAAAGAAAGAAAGAAAGAAAGAAAGAAAGAAAGAAAGAAAGAAAGAAAGAAAGAAATTTACAGGTGAGATGAGCCCATTGCCTACGTATAAAAATCTTTGGTAAAACGACTGAGCAGCTCTATACCGTTTCTCAGCAATAGAGGTGGGTCTTGTAAAGACTGAAGATATCTGCTAGATATGTAAATTAGCAAAACCACCTATTTATAGCTTAAAGATTATCACTATTTCCATTTGTAGTTCAAAAATGAGGGACATAAGACGTATATATTCAAGAAAAACATCTGATACTGTTCTTGCAATGATATTTTCACTACGATTGCATCTAATATGCTGCTTTCTCACAAAGCCTTTTGGGTAGTTTTTTGGAAGATTTAGAGAACACATTTCCAAATAGGGCAAATCAATCTAAAGTATTGGATATCAAAATCTTGTCTGTGTGTTTTGTAAATTTAAGTTCGTATATTTTTACTACTTTTAATATTTTGATTTGTGTTTTTATATTTATATATATTTTGTGGTATCTTCTTTAGAAACAACAATAAAAGGACAAAAAGTGATTACTATGTCTTATCCACTTTGTACCCTACTGCAAAAAAACACACCTCATAATACAGAAATCCAAACCAGAGTATACAAATCACATTTGAAGAGCCTTTGTTTGTACACACCGACTATCAAAAGAGCCTATTGAAGTGGCTTATAGATATGTACACTGTATAGGTCTGGCATTAGTTTAAATGAATTGCAACAAACTGCTTTAGCTTTTGTATATTTCTTGGACACAGCCACTGTATGCTGTAAGACTATCAGTGAATGGAAAACTGTTTACCGTTCTAATTTTTTTGTCTCCTTGACTACCATTTTTTTTTCTAGAAGTTCTACATACCTAATAGGACTTACTTTTTTATTCCATTGTTAGTAATACATGATAGATTTTTATTTCTTTTTTTTTTTCATAATTATGTCTCAATTGCATAATATCCCTATTTAAATTAAAAAACTGTTTAAAACACTTGCAAGATCTTATACATTTAGAATTTGCAATTCAGAGATAAAAATGCAACAACAGGTTAATATACTATTGTCTGTTAAAACTAAACTTCTGGTAATTCATTCGGGTTTCCTGCTTATTATGCCAATGTTTTTATCCTTGACCTGGAAGGACCACATGCTCTAGGGATTAGTGGTAATTATGTTTCAGTCTATCATCTCCAAAGAGCAAAGACTGCCAATTGAATCACATTATGCTGAACTGCATAAAAAATATGCCAAATTATGTGCAGATATTTTAAAAGCAAGTTGTTCCTTAAAAGGCAGAGTAGCAGAATATATTGTATAATATATTACAAAATACATTTATTGACAAGAAAGGTAACTATAGTTTTCATGGGTGATTTTTTTAAAGTTTACTGCTTCTGCTGGAACTTACAGGAAAAGATATGCCTTGGAGATAGATATTCAATATTTAAGAAAAATATTCTGTTAAGTTTTTTTAAATGAGATTTTGTAAGCATATTATCTAATATCTGCTTAAAATTGTAACTAACTAGTAATTAAGTATTCTCAGTTTATTTTAAGCTTTTTCCAGTTTGGCTAGTAGAGCTAGATTTCCCTAGAGTTCTAGTCTGAATGTCTTGGCCATTCTCATTGAACACTAATGACCTGTCAATTTTCTGAAAAGGTCATAGACATCTACCTGCACAGAAGACATTAGATTTCACACACAAAAAAAATAAACAACAAAAACTGTGTATTCTTTGAGCTGTAATCTCAGAAAAGTTAAACATGCATTATCTTAGTTCATTGGATACTACAAACATGGTCTTTCACTTGACTCTATCGGCAAATCAGCTAGTGTAATTGATTCTTTGATCTGCAGGACAAGAAAAGCAGAGTTAAAGGTTCTTGTAGACTACCTCTTTCCCAAATCTGTAGCCATGAAAATTAACACAGATACAAGTGTCACAGTATATTTAAACAGATATTGAATAGAATTCATATGCAGTGCCTAGAAAAATATAAAAATTCAGGTTTCCCCATCTCTGAAGTGAATGCTTTACATTCAAACATATTCCTTTTCTGAATAGCTGTCCATCTATGTACCTATGAAGCCAGGCTCTTTTTTAATGTTTCCTGAAAGCATCTTCCAGAGACCTCAGCTTCCATTAGGCTGCAGAGAATATTACGCATGAAAGGTTCAGTAAGTGTTCTAGCTTTAAAAATAAAAATCTATAGAAAGTACAGGTATGAAGCAGAATGCACTTTTCTGGCCACATGATGATGGATGTCGATTACTGCATTTTTCTGGGTTTTCTGGTAGACTTATTCTTAAAAAGTGCACTAGATGTGTTTTGAGGAAATCTTTTGGATCACATTCCTCTTGAGTTGTGAGAAGGTATAGTATAAGAATTAGAAGTCCACTTAGGTAAGTGTTGAACTTTTTGATTCCCATAAAAACATGGATGTAGGTAATAATGGAAAGATAATTTAGGTATGCAGGGAATGCACTGGCCAAGTATTAGTTATATAAGAAGTTGGTAAGGATTTTTTAGAATCACACTTTAGATTAGCCTAAATTAATTACCAGAATTATCTTTTAGTCCTAATCTAGGAATCTTAAGTCTCCCTGCAGAATTAGATGTACATCTCTGATTAGAGGACTGAAGAGCATGGTGAAGAATACGAGAAAAGACTGAAAAATATTGAGACAGTTCTTTTAGGAAAAGTGTCTCTCACAGAAGATTTTACAATGAGAAAGCAAATATCAAAAATGTCTAAGGAGTAAGACAGAGGAATGTAGCAAAACAGAAGGAAGAAAAACTTCAGAAAAGTAAAGCTATTTTTTTATTCTTTCTTTAAAAAAAAAAAAAATCCAGCATGTGTTCAAAGTGTAAATGCATTATTCTCTTCTAGAGAAAGAGAAAGTAAGTTACCTCTTTCATTTTGTTCCAGGCTTAGAAAGACACTCTTCCCTAAGATTTCTCTCCCTTGGTGAGGAGTCACTTGGGAACTGTGAGTACGGTACTCTAAAGTTCAGTAGTTACCTGCTGAGCAGAGCAACTCTACTAGAGTATGCACAGTTACTTTTTTTTTTATCCCTCATACTCAAGACACTTCCATCAGTCTCTGATGTTACTAGGTATTATCTCTCTGAAATATTCACTGCTCAGACCAGAGTTCTTAGAGTAGTCTGACTACTTATACTCGCAAAAATGGAAGTACAATCCTTTCAGCCTATTGTGCCCCTTTTTTCTTTCTTTCTATTTTTTTTTTTTTCCTTTTCTTTTTACTGAAAGGACAAATGTGTTTTGGGGCAGTAAATGCTCAGTGTGAGGGTACTAGCTTTACTTCACCATTATGCAACTGTACATTTCAGATGTAAGAGTAATTCCAGTTGCTAATCTGTTGTATGTGGGCCTGATAGGGAAAGGATGAGAAAGATAAATCTGTTGATGCTCAGTCATTCTGTCTGCCTATCTAATTTTTACTTTTATGGTCACTGAGCAGGGCAGGGGAAGTGTTGCAGAAGTAGCTTGCCCTCTGCTGTAGCTCAGTGCTAATTTCAAAAGTTGCTATTGAGATCGTCTTTTGAAAGGGAATTATGAAACAGAACTCCATACATAATGAAATATTCCATTCCCCATCTGAGTGTCTCAGAATTTGTAACCTTATATACACTGACTGAATTATAAAAGAGATGTACTGTACACACATCTGTTCCCCCAAATAAATTAATAAAAGAGCAATATTCGAAACCTCATAAAACTAAAAGATAATTTTTTAATGAATGCAGCAAATTTTTTGAACTTTATTGTAAATTTCAAAGGTGGTTTCTGCTATGATTCATTTTTTGCTTTGCTTGCAACTGAAAGGTGTGGTGTATACCCATATGAGATTTCAGACCTAATAATCCTTAGACACTGTGCAGGAGAACAGCTCATCTGACCTTGTTCTCCTTACAGTCTCCGTAGCAGTTTTCATTAGATTCCTCTACCAGTACTGCTGTGTTGACACCTCATTTATTTTCTGTGGAACACCACTATGTATCTCTGATTTTTTGATCCAACATGCCAAACAGAAATAGCTGGCCTGGTCTGTGGTCTGCTGGCCAGTTTTGCCTGGGCTGAAGGGCACAGACACTGTAATATTGCAAATATTGTGCCTGAAATACCACGCTTGGTGGAGTCCCACCAGAAGGGACTCAGCTCTGAGACTCAGTATCACCCCTTTTCATGTCACCCAATAAGTCTGGGAGCAGACTACACACAAGGGGCCAACAAGACCTGCAGCATCTCTTAATGGTTTGTAGGAAGCTGGTGAAGGTGAGAGTGCTGAGGGAAAACAGAATCAACAAAGGAGCCACATTTTCACTCATACTATCATGATGTGGAGTATGCTGGAAGTGTGGCCAGTAGGAAACCCTTTGGTATGCAACAATGACATATAGTGAGGTTAGGAAATACTCTGTACCTTTCAGAGCAACCTAGTAGATAGTGCTTTTTTTGAAGAGTTTTTCTGTTATTCTTGATCTGAAAAGACCTGCAGAAACAGCCTTCACTCTTCATTCAGTTGAATGGAGAACTTACAAATAAACATGAAAGAAATATTTCCTTAAAATCCTCGTGTTCTTTTTTTTAAAAAAATTAAATTACACTGCAAATATATAAAATGTCTGTCCAGATCTAGTGATAATACAGAGGCAGATTGTGAATTCACTTGAGTCTTAGGAGTTATTCAGCTATTCATATGGTGGCATTTTGGACTAGATACACTGTTGGATGAAATTTCACTATTCAAAAAGAAAAATAATGTATTATTGCCAACAGAGCTCCACACTGTGGACTCTGCCTCTTTCTTTGTTATTTCCATTCCTGATGTTAAGCAGTAATGCAAGTACCACCCCCATAAAAATTGCTTTCCAATGACTTGATAAATATACTGTCCAAGAAGCTATCAAAAAATAGAAAGATAAATTGCTAGGTAAATTGAAACTTGTATTTTTCAAGATAAGATGGAAATGCTGAAGGAATTATTGCATTACATGTCATGGTACTTAGGTTCTGATGTCTTAGAAAAAATCATGGGGAATGTTGGAAGTTCAAACAAAGAAACTGGGTCTCTACTTCATTTAATTGTGCCTTTTTACAACTATGTAGTGCGTATTACATGCATCATACTTATGTGTTCTAATTTTATTGAGTTAAAAAATAATGTTGGGACAAAAAAAAAGGCTCTTTTCTACTTTTCTGCTCACTTGTTTTATATTTATATTATGATTTGACTTTCGCATGACAAAATTCTCTGAGCTGGGATTATCACCTCCTGTATATTTTCAGAATACTTTACACAAAGATGTCAGCCTGGTTGAAGCTTGCCATGTTGTGAATAACGACACATAGATAGACTCATTGGGATGTTTCAGCTGTGTTAAACCACTTTGATGTCACAAAATAAATGCAAATGTAGTTATGCTAGCCAGCTAAATCGGATTTATGGAAATTCTCAATACTAGAGAAGTCAAAAGTGAATAAAGCATTCAGTAAACTGCACCCAAATTCATAATGCTAGACAGTTTACTGTACAAAAAGATGGAAAAAGTATATATTGGAGAGAGGAGGGGAAAATATAGGTTAAAAACCCCAGTCCTAGTTTCATAATGGAAGTGGTAATATTGCTTAACATGTCAACCCCAGAAGACTTTCAATTTTTTTAATCAACATTTTGTACAGTATTTCACCTTCTATTGAATTATACAGTGAAATTCATTGACTGATCTAATAGTTGAAGAGCAAATCTAAATCACAGCAATTCCACCTATTTAGTTTTTATCTTAATCTAAGATGACACATACAAATACTTGATGTAAATTTTTGTTTTAAATGTATCATGATAGATGGAAACTGAGAGAACAATAATGCCTGGTACCCAGAAATGCATAAAACAACTGACATCACAGCTCACTGAATGTGAAGATTATTTTTAATTTGACATATATGTATTCAAAACTCTGTCTGTTATATTTTAAATTACTATTTCACTACTACCAATCTGGTTATCTTGTTAAGAAACTGTTCTATAGAGGTTCAGTATGTACATTTCCTGCAGTCATTTATACATAGAGACTCAAACATTGTTTTTAATATTGTCCTACTTGCTTCCGTTTTCACTTCAAAAGACTTTTCTGTGTTAAAATAGTATTGACCTTACTTCTTTTCATTCTGTCCCCTCATATGTGCTTTGCACTTGACTGAATTTCTTTTGCTACGTTTATCTATTTTCTTTTCCTCATTTTTTTCTTGAGGGCAATAATCAAAAATCTCCAGCCTGCATCTGTTCTTAACCAATTAGAATTTTCATTTGCATTTTATATTTCCAAAGAACACATGACAGTATAGATGCTATGGTTTTTGGGCATAAGCCTGGGATGGCCACAAGGAAAGAAATCGTTAGTGAATTCTGCCTATCATCCTAAATTAGTGTTAAAAAAATCTCTATTTGTCATTTAAAAATATTTTTTAGAAAAACATTAAAAAGGTATTTGCTACATTGTAGAAAAAAAATAATACAAATTCCCTTAGTGGTATAGAAAATAGTATGACAAAAAAGAAAGACAAACAAACAAAAAACCCACCACCACAACAAAAAAAACTTATATATCATGTTTTAAAGAACCTTGCAAGTAAAATAAGTAGTTTTAATTTGTATGATACTGCCATGTATTTGCTCTGTTATCTTTTGAGCTAGCATAGCAGAATAGTTTATTTCTTTCGTAAAAAAGTTCCGATTTCTAGTCCTGCTGAGATGGTGTATATCAGACCTCCTCAGGCTAGCACAAATCAAGAATAACATGTGACATTTATAGCAAAAGAATTTAAAAATCTCTTAATGGATTTAATAGCCTAAATTATAAAATTTTTAAGCTTTGAAAAAAATCATACTTTGCATATCAATCTCTGTGGCCATTGTTATGCTCATTCTTCCTCCTCTCTTTGACTTTACCATTTATTAATCACATCTTTCATTTAATTCCATCCTAAAAGTTCTGGGGACTGAACTATGAACCATTCTCAAAAGGAGATTAATGATAAAAATATAACATAAGTCATGCTGCCCTGGACAGACCAGTCTAAGCCATTAGGGGTGATCAGAGACATATTTAGGGAGAGCGGATGAGCCTAGTTCCTTTCTATGATCCACCCCAGTCATTCTTTCTCTGAGTCTATGATTATTGTATTAGGGATTCTAACGTGTGTCTCTACCCACTCCTTTCACGGAACACCACGTGTTCTTTATTTATTCGTTCACGCATGAATTTGAACCTGCTGACACTGACTGCCTCCACTACTTCCTATGACAGAAAGTTGCAGAAGTTCACTCCAGCTGTGTAAAGAGATACTTTCTTTTATCTGGTTTAAACTGGTTTCATTGAGTTTATCCTAGTTTTAATGTTATGGTATTTGATAAATAATGACTCTTGCTCACTTTATTCTGTCACCTTAGTGATTTTGTAGACCTCGGTTATCATCCCTGTCAACTGTTCTCTCTTCAAATCAGAGCCCAAGACAGTCCCAGGGCTAGCAAAACGATCAAATGATGGAACAGCTGTGTTAGGAGGAGAGACTATATCACTATCTCTGTGATTTTGTGATATGCCTTTTGAGAGAGTTCAGAATCACAGAATGGCTGAGGTTGGAAGGGACTTCTGGATGTCATTTGGCCCACCCCCTCTGCTCTAGTTATAAGTTACAAGAAAGAACACTTAGTCCATCCCAAAAAATTCCAGCATGAAAATGATACTTAGTCTCTCAGCCCATGTGGGATGGTAGTGCCATTGGGCATATGCCGTTCAGAACTTGGAGTGCCAAAACAAGCTTTCTGGGAAGACAACAAGGCAACAACACTGAGTTTTTGTACAGGTTTGCCTGGGGTCTCCATTCCATTCACTTAGGCACCAGTCCCTTTTTCCATCTGCCATTAATTTATTTTTTAATAGAGACCCTGACTGTAGCTTCTGCACACTGCCATGGTTTCTTTCACATGTGTAGGTAAGCAATGTATTCACCTATGTATGTAGTCTATATATACATTTATACACACATATACCACTGTGTGTTTGTGAATGCATGTATGCACTTGTAGCTAAGTACCCATCTTACATCACTCTTTCTTTCTGCTTCAGAGTCAGAATATGAACTCTGATTTGCTCTTTAGGATGTCCAATGGCCCTGTGCCTTAATCAAGACTCTCTAGCAATCACATTATTTTCCTTATAAGACGAGAGAACACCATGATCATATTATAGTACGGAGGAAATCCCTATAAAGCACAAAGTGTGGGTGATAGCTGCAGGACCATCTACAGTGTTTACTCTAACTCCATTGTTAGTCAATTTATGACTCCAAATTTCAGAGGCAGCTTCTAGTTAAAAACATTGAAGTGCTAAATGCTTGTTCCACAACAGCTCTGGCACCTGGCACCATTGGTGGACACCTGAGGTCACAAACACTCCTTGCCAGATACATCTTGTAGATTTGATATCACTCTTGGAATCTGTAGCATGGCTCAGGACTGTGGGACACCGTACAATAGCACATCACTGGAACAATGACCTCAGAGGTAGATAATATGGGCTGGGGCAATCCCAAGCACAAATACAGGCTGAACAGAGAATGAATTGAGAATAATCCTGAGGAGAAGAACTTGAGGTTACTGGTGGATGAAAAGTTCATTGTGAGCAGCAATGTGCTCTTGCAGCCCCAAAAGCCAGTCAGTCATATCCTGGCCTGCATCAAAAGAAGCGTGGCCAGCAGGTCGAGTGATTCTCCCCCTCTACTCTGCTCTCATGATACCCCACCTGGAGTACTATGTTCATCTCTGAGGTTTCCAATGTAACACAGACATGGACCTGATGAAGCAAGTCCACAGAAGGGCCATGAAGATGATCAGAGGACTGGAGCACCTCTCCTGTGGGGACAGGCTGAGGGAATTGGGGCTATTCAGCCTGGAGAAGAGAAGGCTCCAGGGGTACCTGGTAGAGGCCTTCCAGTACCTGAAGGGGACTACAAGAAAGCTAGAGAAGGACATTTTACAAGGGCATGTAGTGATAGGATGAGGGGTAACTGTTTTAAACTGAAAGGGGGTAGATTTAGATTAGACATTAGGAATAAATTCTTTACTGTGAGGATGGTGAGACACTGGAATGTTTCCTGGAGAAGTTGTGGATGCTCCCTCCCTGGGAGAGTTCAAGCCTGGCTGGACAGAGATTTGAGCAACCTGGTCTAGTGAAAGGTGTTCCTGCCCATAGCAGAGGGGTTGGAACTACATGATCTTTAAGGTCCCTTCCAACCCAAACCATTCTGTGATTCTATTATAACAAAGATGTACAAAAATAGGACAAGATTCAGCAGCAGTTCAAAGATGTCAACCTACAGAGAAGAAAAGGGCTCCCTCTAGTGGTACAAGCCAGTAAAACAACAACAATTCTCCACCTGGATGTCAATTATTTCATGGCCTTGAAGCTGGGGAGAAAGGATGACAGGAGGACAAAAAGAAAGAGGGTAAAGAAATTGAAAAAAAAAGAATAATAAAAATGCAAATTTCATGATTGGTGCTGTTTCAGGGTACCTGTTAAACAGCTCTGCACTTGATCAACACAGCCTAAATCAGGAAAGCCTGTCGTTCCCACCACACCACACAACCGTATGGCCAGATTTGGCAGTCAGAAGGACCAGCAATGTGGTAGTGCTGGGTCACTTCTCTGGCCACAGGATAACATCTGGATGGAGAGCCCAAACATCTTGGTATCACCATGTCAGTGCCTGTTTCAGGTCTGAAAGCAACAGCAGCTTCCCAACCACATCTTAACACATCATAAACATATTCCCTGACCACAGTAGTGTGATGCGGTATGCAGCTCCATTGCTTGGAAGACAGGCCAACAGCTGAACTGGATACTCCGTTAGTTGGTATCACACTGGAGCGTCTTCTAACAGCTTTTGGACTGTATTTCTTTTTTAAACCTCCTCATTGCCACTTATACAGTGACATTCATTATTATCTAAAAGAATTTAATTTCATTTAAACATTTTAAAAATACCTGGCGTATTTGTTGGGTTTTTTTCCACAAAAAAATGTGCTGATTTTGTCACATTGGTTTCATGGCCGCTTTCAAAACAAGCAAACAAAACCCCAAAAGCTCAGAGGTTCCCATAACAACTTGAAATGATTGCAATTTCTTACAAAAATATTACATTAGCCTAGCTTTCACAGTCTCACACAGTTAACAGTCACCATATTAAAGGAAATAACCTTTCTTTCTTTCTTTCACCACATTTTCTGCTTCATATTCTATGAAGAAATGTAACATCATAACAAAAAAGGAAAGCAGAAGTCTAGAAAACTTGATGCAGTACTCTGCCTTTCTGTTGTTTGGTTTGTGTTTTTTTTTCCCCTGTTTATTTTCCCAGTACTCCTACTTCTTTATTGCATCTGCTTTTATCTACTATATCTACTTATGAGATTTTCAAGTAAACAGCATAGTAGTATTAGTTTTTACTATTTATCCATATAAGACTCTGAAGATGATACATATGAAATGATTATTCCATTCTGACAGAGGATGAAATCCCAGTTCCACTACAATCAATAGGAAAATATCTGTTAAATTCAGTGGGACAAAGATTACACTCACTGCATTAAAAGAACATGATCAAAAGCGCCAAACATTCATTATTTCATATAGCTGCCATAATCAGCAAAACCTCACTTGTGGTTCCTTTCATTTTTGAAGGTGATGTTTTCAGAAGTGTTTACTGTTGCCATAGAATTCAATTTGGGCAGAGTTTGGTGAAAGGTGAACACTTCTGAACACTGATCGAGACAATAGAATAAAACTAGAGTGATTTTTGGTTTGTTTTCTTTTACTGCTACCTTATCTCTGTGCAGCTATCAAAATCTTTCTATAGCTGTGCCAGACATTATAGTGGTGCATTAGAAATCCCAGAACTAGCTGCAGTTGAGCTGAAACATCTATACAGTGCTGTGCAGAGTAGCTCAGATTCTCATTGCAGTCTAGTCCCCTCAGCCCACTGCAAAACAGATCAGCTGAAGACCTCTTAAGCCTAGTTATAATCCTTCCTGTTTCAGGGTCAGTTTACCTGAGGATCTCTGATTTCTTCTACAGGCTAACATGATACCCGAGTGTATTAACAGAAATTTTATACCTCAGTGTCACTCTGAAAGCTAACTGAAGCTCGGGTGATATATGAAGCATAGTTTTGTAGCTAATTGAATGATTTAAAGCCTAGTTGAAGAATGAATATGAAAATAATGAAGACTATTGAAGGAAATCAGCAAAAGTTCCTTCACTGATAAGCACAGATAAGCAACAGAAAACAGTAAAAAATTTTAAAAGAGTTCATTAACTATTCCATAAACAAATACTTTAGTACTAAAATTTCTTGGTTTACTCTTATGGATGTTATATGGAAAAAAAGAGATATATTTTCAGGAAATATCTGATTGCAGTGAGTGAAAAAGAGGGACAGTGGCACCTCCTCAGTGGCACCCAGTAACAGTACAAGAGGCAATAGACAGAAACTGAGATGCAGTAAATTTCACTTAAATATAAGGTTATTTTATTTAGCATTTTTTTATGTAAGGGCAGTCAACCACTGTAACAGGTTGTCCATACTAGTGTTTCCATCCTTGGAGGTATACAAAGCCTGACTGGCCATGGCCCTGAACAGCCAGGTGACTATGCTTTGAGCATGGGGGTGTAGACTAGATGATCTCAAGATCCCTTCTGACCTCAGACTTTCTGTGATTCCGTTGTTTTAAATTGAAAGCAAGATAAATCACTATGGCTATATTAAAAATGCCTCAGATATGTTATGTTTGACATAGGGATATCTCTACCATTAAGGATAGTTTTGACAGAAGTCCACATTAGAGCTCAATATTTACAAAGATAATGGCACTATTAGACTTTTGCATATATAATTCTAGGTACAGAAAATCACTAACGCTATTGGTCATACCTGCAGATTTCACAAAGGAAGGAAAAAAACAGGAGAGAAAAAGCCCAAATGTATCTTATACTAGAGTGTTTATGTGAAGTGTCTTCTGACTATGCCTATATGTCCTGAGGTGGACTAAAGATGAAAACAAAATAGTACATACTTCTAAGGTAAACATTTAGGTTCATAAGAAGAAGAGATGTATATGAGTCTCTTGATTTGATAATGGAGAAAGGCAGTGAAAGAAATATTTGATCAGAAAATATCCAAATGACCTGACCTTCACAAAGGGCCCAGAATTAAAGAATGAAATTGATTAAATAGTTATTTATTTATTTATAACTAAAGAGTCAAGCATATTGGAAACTGCAGAACTGAGTTCAAAAGACAGTAAGTAGAGAAGCATAAAAATTCATGATAAGGTCTGGAGGAGGGACCGATGATGACTACACTGCCACTGCAACAGAGGTTCACACTGATGATTCAGCAGAAGTATCAGATTAGTTTTAGTCTTTTCATGTGAACAAAGGAACCAGAAATAAATAAAATAAATAGAACTGAAAGTGTGTCTGTTTTTTGGGGGGTTGGGATTGTTTTGGTGGTTTGTTTGTCATGTTTAGGTTCTGAATAGGGAAGAGAACTACTGGTTTAAAACAGATGATTGTTTTGGAGCTTGTTTTTTCTTCATATAACCAGCACTTTCATAGTACATGTCTCTTCTTCAATACTGTGTATAAAATGGGAAAGAGGTTTGGTTGAAAAATTATTAAAGTTCAAAGGCTGTTTTAAAACATGAGGCAAAGCTTTTGAATTCAGGTGTCAATTACCTTATTAATGTGTTCAAGTGCCTGCTGTTAAAAGTTCAAAGGCACTGTTGCCCTCACCAATTAAAGTTTAGTGTGCTGGAAAGAGGTGCAGTGGTGGTTAATCTCTGCCACTGGGAGATGACATCTATTTAATTTGTATTTTATTCATATTATTGCCTCTTTTGCCACACTATTAAAGGATTTTACTTTGTACAACATGTACTTACTTACTTTTGTTACATGTTGACTTTCAACATTATAATTTGGAAAATATTCATTTTTCTTTTGCTTCTCATCGTATGCAGAACCATAAAGTAAGCTAAAATGTGGATGCACAGGACATAAGCTATTCTGCCATAACTGACTGCATAACTAGATTAGCCAATAGTATAGGAGGTAGCTTGTTTTAGGTCTAAATATAATTTTGATTATTAATTATGATTTATCAGTACGCAGTATTTTTATAAGCACTTCCAACAAACAAGGACTTATTCAGTTACTCTCCAAAATGAGAATTCAGCTCTATTAGTTTGCAAAGAATGGCATTAAAAAATAAGAGGTATTTCTGTACCCATAATCACTCTACAGGAGTTATATTTGTTTATTTACTGACATAGTTAGAGTAATAAAGTAATTTATTCTCCCTTTGTCCCTAAGTAGGTATTCAGTTCTATCAGTATAACCAGTAGACTTAATTGCTATGTAGGAAGATAAATGATTTCCGTAATCAGTTGTTTATTAGCCAATTAACCATCTCACAATTATCTGTATTTGTTCCCTTGTGAAATATAATATTAAAAGAGATGGGAAGTGAATCAAAGCCTCTAAATTTAAATTCCCAATGAAATTAAACATTAATGTTTTAATGTTTTTGATTAAAAGAAATCAATAAGAAAACATGTTTCTCTATTATTTTCTCTACTTTGTTTCTGAAACAAAAGAATCTCTCAACAGTCAATTAGCAATGGTTACTTCTCCCCCAAAGTCAGTATCTAGTATGTTTAGTTTTTATAGGTAAATGTTGTTAAACTGAAACTTTGCTGTGAACTTACTAAACTGGATGATATCCCTTAAATTTTCCTCCTCCCTGCCTAACACAATTAATCATTTTTTATACAAAAAAAAACCAAAATGTTGATTTTCCCTGCCTCTGTTGGAGGCTTCCGCTGGTTGTTCAGTACTTTACAATATATAATAGTCTTCAGTCAAAAACTATGACAGGTGAAATATTTTTCTAGATAAAATTGCTATATTAAAATTAAACAACAGTATGTATGTCACATTCTGGCTTGATCCCTTACACTGCATGGTGACTGTTGTTAGCACAAATTCTATAACAGAGACTAACATAAAGGTTGTTTTGATACCATTAACTAATATTCACTACATGCATTAAGTATATTAATATATATATATTTATATTAATGAAAATTAAACCAGAATTATTTATTCAAAAGGGGGTTAATTGAGTCTGACATGTAATTGTTGCAATGACTTTCATATCTTGTCACAGGTCAGTTAAAACAATTGAGAAAAAAATTAGAAAGAAAAAGAATTAGGCGTACAGAAGATGATGAAAGAATTACAAATAATTAGAAAGCAATAGGATTAAATACTGGGCTTATGTACATGTTATCTAATTCTATTGGACTACACATGAGAAACCTGGCATTTAACTAGCTGTAGTTTTTATGGCTTTGCCTATGAATAATTTTTAAGGAATTGCTGTTACACAAGCTTAAGTGAAACTTCAGATTATGCAGGAGTGATGGAATGAAAAGGAAAATGTGTTGATGATTATGGAAGGGTCTACTTGTGACCTGCTTGTTTCTGTAGTTGAGCTGGGGAAATGCAGGGAGACGTGGGTGGGTTTCTAAGGTTACAGATAATCAACGTTTTACTGCTTTAGTTGCAATGAGTTATGGTATTAGTAGAATTGTGCCTGGCTAGGTGTTTTCATAGCTATGGCCTAGTAATTTGTTTATGTTCAGCATTTTCTGAGTTTAAAATTCAGTTTTGGTCAGTCTTGTGTGCATGTTTCTTACTTCTTTTCTTAAAGCAAAATTAAAACTGAACCATTTAAAACAAAACTTGCAGTATTTTGAATAGTATTGGTGCCACAGCTGCAATACTTCACTAAATACCCATTTGAAAATAGATGTCTATTGACTGCGAAATGTGACCATTTGAAAAAAGAAACACAAGCAGGTGCAACCAACAATTATATTGTCTAGAAATTTGTTTTTCAGAATCATATATGATAGAATTATATGAAATTCTTTCCATTGAGGTTCACATAATTTCATTATAGAATTAATATATTGGTCTTCCATCTTTTAAATTAAAAAACCTCAACAGTCTGATATGATTTCCTAAATATTCATTGATGCATAATCCAAAGATGTGAGCAAGGCTTATTCTTTCCTTTTTGTAGTTCTGATGAATATATATATACAGATTAAAGAAGAGAGTCTGAGAAGTATAGAGACAGTGTGAGCAATAGTTACCTAGTATGCTCCAGCTTTTCAGCCTTTTAATTATTTTTTTTGCTATGAAAATATACAAAAAGTTCTTATATAAAATTGTTCAGTGGTAAAGAAACCTTCAGGATCTGCTTTTGCCTATTCATTAAATGCTAACAAGACAAGCAGACAAATATAAATATTTAATGACATTTTAAGGCAATTTTATTTCTAGAAGCTGTAAAGTAGTCTGTAGTTGATTCCTAGCCACTAAAGGGCCAATAAGTACAAACATTTTTCAAAATATATTTTGAAAGCTCTTCTGCTGAAAAATATGATGAACTATTTAAATATTTTTTCATACTACTGAGTAGCTTTAAATATAGGAAATATTTCTTTTGAAGTTTACTTTCTCTATGTTAATAAGTAATGATAAATGCCCACAAAAGTGAAATAAAGGCCTGTTAAAGCAGACAGTGTATTGAAAGATGCTTTATATTTGAACAGCACTGAAAAGCTTGCAATGAGAAATCATGCTAGTGCCTCAAAAGTGAAGTTCAAATAATAATTTTAAAATGTGTTTGAGAGGATACATGTTCAATAAACTATGTCACAAGGCAGTTTTTGAGGTATATCTCAAAATTTGGTGGCAAATAGCATTATTCAAGATACACTAGAGTACTCTGGTAGGCTTTCACCTAGTTCTCAAAAAGATGGTTAGCCTCCTGTACACATATGAGGGTGTTCCAGTTTCTAAAAGTTTTTCAAATGGCACTAGACAACTGAATTGAACTTCATACCTTAGTTTTCTGGTTTTGGTAGACAACTTTCAGCCTTTTGTGGTATGAGCCTCAGCCTCCAAGCCTCCTTTGTAGACTTGTGAAGCTGTGTCTAGTATGCAGTTCCCTAGCATAACAAAGACAATGCCTGAGTTCGATGGAAGATGCAGTTTCACAAGTGCCAAAGAGAGGGGATCATTTCCCTCACTTGTTGACAGGTGAGCTTGGTAATACAGCCAGTATGCTGTTGGCCTGCTTTGCCACAAGGGCACACTGCTGTCTCACATTCAACTTGACCACCAGGACCCATCATGCCATTTTCTGCAAAACTGCCTTTAACCCAGCCAGTTCCCAGCCAGACAATTCCTGCACAGTCCAGGCGCAGGGTTTTGCATTTGCTTTTGTTGAACAGGGTGAGTTTTTTTGTCAGCCCTTTTCTGCAGACTAGTGAGGGTGTTTTGAATAGCAGCCTTGCCTTTAAGAGTACCAACTGGTCCCCTCAATTTGGTATCATCTGTGAATTTGTTGAGGGTACAGTCTGTCCCATTATCTAGACATACAATAAATCAGTATTGACCTCAACACATGCCACCAGTGATACAGCTCAGTGGTACTACTTTTCCTCTCACCTTATAGTCTACCAATCCAGGCTATATCTCACCAATTTTGCTAGAAGTATGTCAGATGTCAATAGACTTGCTAAAGTCAAAGTAAACAGCACCCATTACTCTTCTGTCATGCATAAAGCCAGTATTTCACTATAGAATGCAATCACATATGATAATATCTGCATATTGATATGTTCTATATTTGCATAAGTGTATGATGTTGCCTTGGAGTTCACTTATGAGCACATAAAGGGCAAGAAGATGTAAAAGAACAGCCAGCAAGGGTTTAATAACATCAAACTATGTTTGAATAACTTCAATTGTTTTCTATGATAAAATGACTACGTGGATGGGGGAACAGTAGTAGATGAAATAAATTCTGACTTTTGGAAGGCTTTTGACATAATATCCTTGCTAAATAATCTAATCACACAGTACCAGTCACACCTCTTTCCTTTACATTAATTTAAACAAATGTATCTTGAGGTATATTAATCACAGTGAATAAGCTGTACTACTAAGACTGATTTCAGCTTGCTCAGTTACTAATCTGGTAATCAGAACACTGGCCCAAGATATCTAAGTTTGAATTCTCCTAGGCTGATTTGGAACTGAGCACTTTCTGAAACTGTTTTCAGTTGGAAATAAATAAATAAATAAACAAATAAATAAATAAAAGAATTCTTTGAAAAGATGCAGCTGAATTAAACTTCCTATTATTTCAAGTGCACTAGAAAATTCTAGTAATAATATTACAAAAAGTCTGAGCCTTTCAGCATCATTGGACATCCTGTGAAAATATCAGGCCCTTTGATGATTTACACAGAAGTACTCATAACTTACTCAGGTATATCTAACACTGATGTACTTGGCATTGTCAAAACAGTGGCAAATGGGCAGTAATAAATGTTCCATCCTTAAAAATAATGTGATGCTCACTGGGCTGAGAAGTCCATCAGATTAGCAGCTACTGAGGTGTTCCCAGGCTTGTAGCCTGACATTTGGATGCCTAGATTCAATTTCTGTCCCGTATTTGGCAAATAAAACATAAATAGGTTTAGCTACATATTCTCCAGAGAACAGAGGCCATTAATGGTTCCACTAAAAATTAAGGGAAAGAAGCAAAATTGAAAGTTGACAAATATATTCACACCATATGTTTTAGCAGTCTAATTTTACATGCCTGTGTCAGCAGCCTAAACTCTGTTTAGTTGCTTGAAAACACTTTCTGGAGGAGTCTTTATGTAAGCTCTTTCTTATGATTATATATGCTCTAAGTTGAGTACTTAAACGCAGAATCCATTTTTGCTATATAAAATAGATAAATGGCATAGACAGAAATAGATCGAGATTTTCAGGCTGACTGTCTCTACTTCCCTAGCCACTGGGCTCTGTTGTCACTTGAGGTTTTTTTCATCTACCTCAACAGCATTCTTTTTATCTTGCATTTCTGTGAGAACAAAAAGACTTCTGTTGAACAAAATAGTTCTGTACATGATGACGGCTGTTTACTGAAAATGAAGTAACTAGAAACACATAATATCTGGTGTTTCTTGTGTTTCTTGTGCCCTCCTTCTCCTCACCCACCCCCATGCACTGAAGCCCCCAGCAGTGGATATGGCCTGACAGGGACAGGTACGGGGGCAGGAGCAGGGGCAAAGTAGGTCTCTCTCAGGGATAGGGACAGCCTTCGGGGGTTGGAGCTGATTTCACCTGCTCCCCACCCCACTCTCAAGTGACTGTCCTCCTTCTGGCAGGAGCTGCTTCTTGCTTGGGGGCAACAACCTGAAAGATCCCAGGGGTGGAGGGACACAATAGCCCTTTGCTGGGGCCCTAGGCCACTGTGGACACCCCGCTCATCCTGGCAGCATTAGGAGTCAGGGTGGCACTAGGATAAGTGCAAAATCAAGGAGAAGAAATAGATACTAGGGAGTTTTCTTTTATAACAAGTCAACTTTATTTTTAATGAGGCTTTTCTGTCCTAAATAGAGAATTTTGACTTGCAGTAAATTCTCTACTCTATATACATAGCGTGACCCTTTTAGCCCACAACAGGATTTCAAGTGTAACACTTGTTCTGTTATGGATGAGAGTCCACCATCTAGGAGGTGGGCTCAGGTGCAGGCAGCTAAGTTTAGTGCCTGTGTGCAGGCTGGGTGTCTAAGCACTTGTTATCAGCAAAGCAGTTAAGGAGAATAAGTCAGTTTCCTAAACAAGGTCCTCTAAGGCATCTGAGACATCCACATCCATTTTGCAGATACAACACAGGACTACCCATGTCTTTCTGAAGTGGCAGTTAAATTCAGGTGAGATGTCACAGGGTTGTTAAATGGCATAAGATGCCCATGGAAAACCTTGCCCACAGTGAGATAGATGGTAACTATCTCACCGTGATCAATAGACTTGGTGGAATTTGGAGAGTCATCTGCTTGTATTAAAGTATACACCTAGATTGATTAATTTAATCCCATTACCTGTGCACAGCAACAAAGATTATGTTACCTATATATGTAGATTGCCTAAGATTATATAAAGGTTGAATTAGATTTTCAGATGAAAACATGGGGGTTTTTGTCTGTTCATATACATTGCATGCCAGTTGGCAATGGAGAAAATCTTATGTAACATTTGTATGCAAATGTGGTAAACCTTAAAAGTAAAAATAAAAAAAAAGTTGTTATTTCATTGTTACTAGAAGTAATGAATGTGAAAAGCTAACAAACAACAAAACATGAGGAAACCCAAACCAGAGACAAAAAAAGAAAGATTTAAATAGATTATACTATGTTATCTGAGACCTTATAAGGCAGAGTGAAATATCCAAATACCCATACTACAGCTCTGTCTAGCCAATAGTTGTAAGACCCACGACAGAGCTGATAAATGTCTTTGTCTTTACGGAATCAGTCTTAAATGATGATTGTCTCCATCCTGGGTTTCTTCCCTAAAAAGAACTAAAAACCTGCAACATCATACTGCTCTGGCAGGGGGGTTGGACTAGATGATCTTTTGAGGTCCCTTCCAATCCCTAACATTCTGTGATTCTGTGATTCTGTGAAAATTACCCAGTGGTTAGGACACTTTACAACGTGTCCTCCCCTACATGGATTTTTGGTGGCCATTAAGGATAGTCTTGTATTGCAGAATCTTGTAGCTGTGGCACCTAAGTCAACTGGCCTCTACTGAATCATGTATTTCAATGAAGCTATGAGAATGTAAGTGGATTCAAGACTTGCATCAGACCATCTGATTTGACTGAAATCAGCTGAAGCATTAATAAAGCTGTTTTACACAGAGGACAGAAATAAGGGGAGATCTTATATTAGCTTGGTTTCAGTAATTTTTCCCTTTTTGCTGTCAAACACCCACAAAACCAAAGTTCTATGAAGGAAGAATAAACAAAAAAAGTTGTTTCAGAATAAAAATCCGTATTGTGTTTCAGTGATCAAGGACCGGATGAGATAAAAAAAAAAAAAATTTTTTTCTTAACAATATTGTTTTTCTTCAGAATTTTTTCTTTCTTAGAACCAAAACTAGAGAGAGAAAATTGACTTTGATCTTATCCTTAAAAATTATTAATATTTACTAATTTCAAAACCAAACCTGCCATAAATATGCCCAAAAATGTTGTACAACAAATTATACAGCAGGCTTTAGAGACATACAGGAATGTGAGATATCTAATTAAAAAAAAAAAAAAAACCAAAAAGACTATTTTCTAAAGTACTCTTTGATACCTTAAGGTTTTCAGAATTTCTCTTCTCTAGAACAGCTAGAAGTTAATCACTGGGAAATAAGTTGTGCCTGCACCCAACTATGCTGCAAAAGTCTTGCATGCACACATTGATACTAGTATCAGTACAACTCATAGGACATCATGCCAGTGACCACAAATTCTATATAAAAAGGATAAAAAGAAAGGCTGTGTTTGTACTATTTAAGGGTTTATTTATAAGCTTCTTTCACACTGATTACAATTATGTTTTTTAGTTCAAGAATATTTTTCTATGGAAGTGCTGATTGTTGTTATCTCTGTAGATAAATGGCCAAGCAGAAATAGAACTACTACAGATACAGATGAAAACAGCTTTTATGTTTTTATTGCCTTACATGAGATGATCAGTATATTCATGAAACTGCACATCAGTAAAATATGAAATATGAAATATAAATACACTACTGAGTGTTGGCACTGTACACGTAGCAGTGTTTCAAAATTAGAAATTGAGTCAATTATCTAAATCCAGTGTAATTGATTTAGCTCTATTAATTCAGCTGTGTTTATTAGTTACACCAGAGGAACATCTATAACTGTGCTGACATTCACGGCTGCACAACAATCTTGGATCACAAGGGAGTTTTGCAGGATTGAGGTAAAACAATGAGAGCGAATAAGAGCAAGGTGACTGTTCTACCTTCTGTTTTCTATTTGAATGCAATATCAATGAGGACTATATATGGTTGTCATGCAAAAACGTGGGTTAAATTTAGTAAAAGAAAGTACACCATTGCCTACACATGTCTACATGTCTCAGCATGTTCTGTCTGTCTTCCCCTTGCCTCCCAGACTGTGCTGAGTTTCCTGTGGGTCCTGTAAAATACCTGCAAGTGCCATACAAATGTGCTGGATATCATAAGGGTTAGAAATGGCTCCAAATGATTCAGTCAGCTGATGGTGATGATAAAATATAGGCAAAATTAAATTACCACGTTTACACAACTGATTCTGCCTGCTCTTAAGATCATGATGGGATTCATTTGCCTGAAAGCAGTGCCTTGAATTTTTCTGGAGTATCCCACCTGGCTTCCAACTGTCTCCCCAAAATAACACAAGCTTGCTGTCATTCTGAACCATATCTGCCAGCCTGTCCAGATGTTTAGATATCCTAAGATATATCAGATGGCACTAAATGCTTGCATGTAGGCAAACAAATTGCATCTCTGTTCAGTACAATCAGTGACTGGGCCCTAAGTGTCATCTGAGACATCATATCTCGATTACCTGCAAGAGGCTGGTAAATCTCACACAGGACTTAGAGGAAACTCACATCTTTTCAGAGCAGCATCTGAATGTCAAGACAGGAATATCCTAGGGACTCCTGGAAGACATTAAATACCTGTGCTTAGGTGAATGAATTAGTCATCAAGCGTAGAGAACTATTCAGCTAAATGAGACACATATTTTGTCATCTGAAAGCTCTGTAGACTCCATTGACTGTGTTGAGTAGAAATTTGATAGAGTTGCCTGTACATAGTATATTGGGAGTAGATGGCAAGGTTTAGGTGGGGATGGGCTGCAGGAATGGTTTTGCTAAGAAGAGGCCAGGGGCTGCCCAAACACAGACAGTTCCAACTGTGTGCAGTGGACCCACTGCAGGATGTCACTAAGTCCATCAGCCAAGCTGGTGGTGTCTTGGGCAAAAGGTATTTAAGGAAAGGCAAAACGTTGCACAAACAGTGAGCAATGAGCAAAAAAACCAAAAGTGTGAGGAACAGCCCTGTGAATACCAATGTCAGAGAAGAAGGAGGGGAAGGAGGTGCTCTAGACTCTAGAGCATATATTCTCCTTCAGCCCATGGAGAGGGTCACACCAGAGAATATATCCACACTGCAGCTTGTGGAGGACCCCACACCAGAGCAGGTGGGTATTTCCTGAAGGAAATGTTACCTGTTGAGAGCCCATCCTGAACCAGGTTCTCCTGACAGGAATTGCAGCCCCAGGAGACAGGCAGATATTTGTGAAGACTATCACACCACAGTAGATATCCCGTGCTGGAGCCAGTTTATCCTGAAGGATTGCAGGCCATGTAGAGGACCCACAATGCAGAGGGGGAAAAGTGGGAGGAGGAAGGAGCAGCAGAGAGGAACAGTTATGTGCTGACCACAACCACCTGTTCCCCAACTTCCCTCAGGGCAAGATCATAGGGGAGTAGGGAGTAAAGGAGTGAAGTTGAGCCTGGGAAAAATGAGTGGATTGGAGGTGAAGGTTTTTCAGTTTTTGCCTTTGTTTCTCAACTTCCAGATCTATTTTAATTTGCAAAAAATTAAATTAAATTATTTTTTTCCCCAAGTTGAATCTGTTTTGCCCGTAACAATAATTTGTGTCATTATCTCAAATGATGAGTTTTTTCATCTTATTTTCTCCCCTTGTCCTGTTGAGAAGGGAGAGTGAGAGAGCAGCTGGGTGGGGGCCTGTCAGCCAGCCAAGGTCAACCCACCACCCATAGAAATCAGGAAATTTTTTCATCCAACTATCTTGGATATTAGAGTATATCAGATTGCAATTGCAACATATAAAGCCCTTGACCTTCCTTGATTATATTAGGCACTTTGATATGCAGTTCATCTATAGAGATGTAGATTTTGACACTTAAACTAAGGCATCTACAGTATGTAAATGTATGTCCCCCCACACAGCCAACAATGGAGAGATACAACTGCATGTGCTCCTCCTTGAAATCAGATTCAGTCAGTATACAGGGGCAATATTGATTAGCAGAATAAGAATTTAGAAATTCACCAAACTTTTGAACAATCCTAGGACTAGTGTCCTTCAGCAGCTCTGCAGATGGAGCTTCTGTAATGGTGTGGCTAAAAGAGAGACAGATCTATGTGCATCAATATATATTTTAATAAATAAGAACATTTGTTTTAAAGATTAGATTTGATTTTGTTAAAACAGCATCAACAGAAGCAGGAACAACTCCAGTTTCAATGAGTCTGTAGTCAAATCAGACACACTTTCTTCAGGAACTTTTTTCAAGCTGTCAATATTTAGCTAACGAAAGCTAGCCAAGAGACTAGATATTACACTTTGAAGATGTCAAATAAAATCTTTAGTAAAGAAATACTTGTTTTGTAACACATCATGAAGTGATTAGACTCTCCAAATGACTCTTGTTGTATAAAATGCTGCTAAAGAATTCCAGTTAGATCAAAAGATAAAATGTAAATGTGGATACCATGATTACAGTGATCAGAGATTTTAAGATGTACAAAAGAAAAAGGATGTTATTGTTCTCATTCCATTTACCCAGAAGAGAAAGAAAATACTGGCAATATTAAAACTTTTTCTTTTTTTTTTTAAATGAAAAGCTAGGTAGTTACTGTTGTAACTGTAACTACTACAGTTACTGCTGTAATCTGATGAAGCTCTGATCTGCCATGAAGAGGAAGTGCTCTTTTAGGATACTGTCTCTACTTCTGACTAGCAGAGTAGGCACAAAAAGTAAAATACTTGTTGATTTATAAAAGTCTCAGGAGGACTTTGATTAACTTCCCTCTTCTAGTTAAATTTTAGCATATCATTTCATAAAGCTGGAATACTAATTAGCTGATTGTTTTCTCATTTTGCCTCCTGCCTCTAGCTAGTATACAGATCCCAGATTAGAAAATGACAGAGTAATTTACTCATAGGGAAAATTTCTTTATAAACCCACCAGTTAGAAACCGATTTATGTTTTCAAGTAATTTTTTTCTATCCATCTATTTGAGTTATATGTATTTATTTCAGTTATATATGTGAAATATATCTGTGATTTCTCTTTCATAAGACTTTTTTTACTGGTTTGGATATGTGAGTAGATAAAAAGGTCAATTTTTCTTTAAAATTATAAAAAAAAAATAATCATTGTCTCACTTTGTCTGGAAAAAAAAAAATATATATGCTTATGATAGATATCCTGGAAAGTAATTAATCTGATCAGATTTAGTATCACTAGGATGTTGGATCGTTACTCATCACCAGATTAGTATGAGACTACAGTGAGTTTCCTGTAGCAAAAATATCGGCTATGTCATTTTCTTAATAGAGAGAGAAATACTAAGCAGTGAAATGGTATTGAGCATTGATTAAGTCATTATTTGAGTACCATATATCTGTATTTTAAGAAAGCTGTAAAAAATTAAACACAGTTGAGAAGGCCTAAAAATAGGAGCATTATCTATTTATCAAAAAGCAGCTTGAAAAATTATATATAATGTGCACTATATATAGAATAGTTAGAGGATCTATTTATAGTGGGTAGGATAGACCTCTGTGCAAGGAGGTTTCTGTTGAAGGTGGAAGGATCTTTTTTAATTAGCAGGGAAAGCACTATAAAATGTAATGGCCTCCAGCTGAAAGAAGCAGAACTTGTACTAGAACTAAAATTTAAACCTTTCATAGTGAAAGCAATTAATGCAGGAGTAGATATCCTAAAGGTATTGGAATTTTTCCATGACTTACAATCTTTAAAATAATATTGAATGTCTTTCTGATATGTTTTAATTTAGCAACAAATTACTAGCTTGGTACAGAAAGGTATCAAATTAGTATAACCATACCATTCCCTCCCTGTCGCTTTCAAAATCCTCAGTTTTTCCCCCTTTAAATGAGCTTAATCTAATATCCATTGAAATCACAGTCTTGCCACTCATTTCAGGCTGTTTATGACTCCCCTATCCTGTCTCCAGTTACAAGTCTTCCTTTCATATTTCATAAGCCAATCAAAAATAATTTGTGCAAAAATAATTCTATGGAAAGATTCAAAACCATTTTTTGCAGGATCCAATGATTATTAGAAATTACTTCATATTCAGTCTACTGGTTCTTTACTATCTGGTTCTCACTAGTTTTCCTTTAAGAGATTTGAAGAAATCTGAAAAAAGTTTTTAAATTATCCAGAACTATCCTTATAATTTTGTCAGACTAATGAAGTATATAACTGTTGAAATACAAAATCAGAATGTGATCCTGATCAGTATTTTCCAGCCAAGGAAATAATCCACTGCATAATGAAATTTATGGAGATCAGACACAGCTTTGTCATTATCAGTTTGAAATCCCAAATAATCCAGGAGAGGAATAAAGATATGGAGATCTTAGAATATGATTCAGAGGCCTAAACATAGGAACATAATGCAGTATTAGATACTTTAAGGAATCCCAGCTCACTTCCATCTACCACTCCAAAAGAGCATGAATCTTCTGCAAACTTCAGGCCACTTAATCAACTTCATGCTGATGTCTTGAGAATGCTGGATGGATTCAAATGACAAAACTAGGATATAATGTTTAGGCAACTGTGTCCCATCATCAAAGTCTGAGCCTGTAGAGAACACCAAATAGAGTTGCACAGATTGCAGTACCAGATGAAAAACTGTCCAGACAGAAAGAGAAGCAATATTTTCCAAGCACCAGCAGAATGTGAGCAGCATGGGCAAAGAGGAGGATAGCAGGAATGCTTACTTAAAGGATTTCTTAACGGCAATAATTGATAACACTGCAGCAGAAAATTAATGGAACAGTAGCTTTAAACAAACAAAATATTATTTATATTTGTGTTGAATTTGCAATTAGCTTTACAAGTCAGTGCAATGACAAAATAAGTGATATTGAGACTGAATAAAAATGCAGAGGTTTGTAGAAAATTTGCAAAAATCCATGAAACACGGGAATTTTGGAGTTGACCTGATATCTGCCAAGAAAATTAAAGTGTATGATTGTACTAGCAACTAACTGGAAATTTGCATCACTCTCAGGAGAAAAAACATTAAAATATCCACTATTGAGTTAGCAGTTTTGAAAATAATAAATCTGGAGAAGCAATGGAGTGAAAATGTTTAGAAAAAACAAAGCATGACTTTCAGGAAAAGAGAAAGACTACTACCCAGAAATGGATGCTGGAGAAGGACATACACCAGCTGTGGAGGCAGTCTCTTCCTGGCTTCAGAACTTTGAAGAGAATCTTGATACCGCCTCATCTCTATGGACTAGTGCCCTGGATGTCAGAAGCACCCCAAGAAATCAGTTCTCTTCTGCACCAGTCAGAGGGAAAGGGAACCCCAGGCGCATGCCACGTGGCGCACTTTGGTTCTTCCTGTGTGACCAGGGGGAGGACATGAGGAAGTGGGATGGTCAACCCACCTTTAAGTTAGAAGCTCACGTACATGAATTGCGAGGAAAGACCCCTGTCAAGAAGAAGCCATCCAAGAAGGCTGTTAATGTAGTTGGTGTAAAACCACAAGAAAGTAATCAGTGATCTCCCAAATATAGGAAGACTGAGATCATCTCCCTTGACCCTGATGAAGGAATCTCCGACCTGGCATGGCAAGGGTCAGACAGTGAATACTACGACCAAGAATGGGAATAGAGGGCCCCTGCCTCCAGCCAGGAGGAAGAAAGAGATGATCGAGTGTATTGGGCAGTGTGGATTCACTGGCCTGGCACATCAAATCCACAGAAGTACCAGGCTTTAGTCGACGCCGGGGCACAGCGTATGTTGATACCATCAGGGTATAGAGGGGCAGAACCTATCTGGATCTCAGGAGTAACAGGGGGATGTCAAGAACTGTCAGTACTGGAGGCCAAGGTTAGCTTGACTGGGGACAAGTGGGAGAAACATCCCATCATGACTGGTCCAGAAGCCTGTTGTATCTTAGGCATTGACTACCTTAAGAGGGGGTATTTCAAAGACCCAAAGGGGTACTGATGGGCTTTTGGTGTGGCTAGTGTGAACACAGAGGTCAAACAGTTGTCTAATCTGTCTGGCCTTTCAGAAGATCCTTTCGTTGTGGGACTGCTACAAGCTGAAGAACAACAGGTGTCAATTGCTATGAGGACCATGCACCGACAGCAGTATTGTACAAACCGAGACTCACTGGCTCCCATCCAAGAGCTTTTTCATCCACTGGAGAGCCAAGGTGTTACCAGTAAGACGTATTTGCCTTTTAATAGCCCCATATGGCCAGTGCAAAAGTCTGATGGAGGGTGGAGGTTAACAGTAGACTATTGTAGCCTGAACAAAGTGATGCCACCACTGAGTGTTGCTATACCAGATATGTTAGAGCTCCAATATGAACTGGAGTCAAAGGCAGCCAAGTGGTACGCCACAATCAACATTGCCAATGCATTCTTTTCAATTCCTTTGGCAGAAGAGTGCAGGCCACAGTTTGGTTTCACATGGAGAAGTGTCCAGTATACCTGGAATCTACTGCCCCAGGGGTGGAAGCACAGCCTCACGTTGGGCGCCAAAAGGACTGTGGTGGTTTAACTTTGGCTAAATGCCAGGTACCCAGCAAGTCACTCTGTCACTTCCCCCCCACCACACACCTTTTCTCAGCAGGGCAAAAAGAGGGAAAGAAAATAAGATAGGAAAAACAATCCTTGTGGGTAAAACAAAAGCAGTTTTAATGCAAGCAAAGCAAACTGAAACAAGGTTCATGTGTGGAAGCAAAAAGAAAACAAAGATTTATTTTCTACTTCCCATTAACAGGTGTTGTCTGGCCTTCTCAGGAAGCAGGGCTCCGATACACACAGCAGTTGTTTGGAGGACCAAGGATGACCCCCACACACTTCCTCCTTTTTCCCAGCTTTATACTTGAGCAGACGTCACATGGTGTGGAATATCCCTTTGGTCAGTTTGGGTCAGCTGTCCTGGTTGTGTCCCCTCCCAAGATCCTGCCCACCCCATCCCCCTGGGGGGAAATGCTGGAAAGAGCCTTGGTGCTGTGTAAGCACTACTCAGCAGTAACCACAACACCAGTGTGTTATCAACACCCTTCTAGCTCTCAGCAAAAAACACAGAACCATGAGGGCTGCTATAGGGGAAAATCAGTTCTGGATCAGCCAGACCCAGTACAGTCTCTTAACAAAGTTGAAAACAGCACTACAGAAGACTTTCAAATATGCATTAAGAAAAGTTCCTTTAAAGCTGTGTTGGTATGGTAATCAGAGAGAAGATCTCCAAAGGAGGTTCACTCTGATTGTTAGTTAAAAAAGGAAGAGAAGCCCTGGAAGACTCTGATGAAGTCCAGATGAACAGAAAACAATATTTCTCATTACCAGTTACAGGAATCATTTTGAGAAGCTGAGTTGTCAAGTGTATTTCTGCATTTGTAAGAATCTTGGTACTTGCCAGAGCAGTAAAGCAGACTTTGGATTTCTTCACGTGTTTAACAATTCTTTAGGGGAGACATTGTTTCCCCTGTTGCATTGTGTACAACATTCAGCTTGGTTCATACTATTATATTATGTTGCTATAGTCTAAGTAGATAATATTTTGATCATGAGGGGGAGAAATATGTAAAGAACTAAAACTGTTAAAGAAAAGGAAACAAGAATATAATTTACTTTGGAGAAGAAAGATCACTTGGGAGAAAACACAATGGAACAAATACGTAGAGAAACTCAAGTAGCTGGGACATCAGGCTACATGTACCCAGAACTGAATAACTGCTTTCTGCTGCATCAAAAGAGCAGCCTTTATCAGCTTCTTCTCCCTGAAGATCTGTGGGATTTTGATGAGACAGCATAGGTGTGAGTACATTTTTTCCCAGATCTGGTTAGTACCTATACATCAGTGACTTGAAAGTAATTTGTTCTGTTATGCATCAGACCATGTTATGTTAAGTTAGTACTCAAGCACTACATGAAAAAAGGTTTGTCAGACTCTTTACCTGAGTGATCAGCTCTCCATGCTAGCCAGTCATCACTTTTTTGAGGACAGTCTTTACTCACTAAAAGGGGACTGATTTCATTTTAATCAGAAAAAGAAACTGTTTGCAGACATTTTTCTTTTAAAATTTATATTAGCATTTCTATTTCCTAAAACATAAATCCAGCACAATGTATTATAGTCAGAGATCTCAGCTATCTACAGGAAGAAACCCTGTCTTCATCTGCTCTATATAAAATTTTTATATGCCTAAAGCTCTTTGGAATTTCAGTTTCTGAATATGACATCTCTGTTTTAAATCAGTATATGTCTTTTCCTAATTAAATATATGCCTGATACTATGGTGAAAGCACAGTTTCCAAATCCTGCTAGGCCCGTGAAATTTTTTACCTTTTTCAGATCACTAATATTTATAGGTGTTGTCATATAAGATTAAATCCTTCATTACTAGTTCTTTGCATACAAAATCATGAAAATCATTCAAAAATACCATCTGTGCTTCTTTTAAGAAGGTTATAATTTAAATAATACTTTAATCTAGTGATTCGTACTTCCATACAAATATTGAAGTTGCACAGATATAGCTTACTGACACTGCTCCTGGTGTTAAAATAGGCTCAGACTTGGTAAAACTTACCTTACATAGAAAATATGACTGCTTTAGATTCTGATTTAGATTCTAAACCCTTATTTAGATAATGGTTTTGTTTTGTTAACTATGCTTAGTTAATCTTGCAGAATATATTTTTAGCTCTTTTTTTTTTTTTAATTTCACAAAAGGGTTTTCTCAGCAGAACACAGAGATTGTTTCCTATGTTCTCTATGGAATTAAGGAATTGTAATTTTGTCTTCCAGATGTCATTCAGAATCATGCAAATCTATTATAGTTACTTCAAAATTCTGCTGCTTTGCAAAACATAGCAGCACAAATACTTTAAAAGTAATTTTAGAATTCTCATATTTAACAGAATAATCTACTGTACTACAGGCTAGTCATTCTCACTTTTGTCCTTCAGTAAATCATGAAGCAAGCCTTTGTGGAAGCCTTTAGGTAGCACATGAGCGGGAAGAAGGTGACTGGGAATAGCTAGCATGGATTTACCATCACGCACAACAAGCTTGATTGCCTTTTATAATGAAGTGACTAGGTCTGTGCATGAGGGGAGAGAAGCAGAATTTTTCTGCTGTAACTTTAGCAAAGCTTTCAGCATGATCTTCCACACCATCCTTTTATCCAGTCTTTATGATCCAGATGGGTGGACTATCAGGTGAGTGAAAAAACTGGCTCTATCATCAGGTTCAAAAGGTAGAGGTTACTGGAACCTGGTTAGAAGTGGAGTTCCTTGATGGTCTATACTGACACATATTCTACTACTTTCTGTTTATCAATGGGCTGGGTGAGACAACAGGGAGCGCAATCATCGGGTTTGTGAATGATGACACCCAAGAAGCGCAGCTCGTACAATGGAGAGCAGGACTGCCATCCAGAGGGACATAGATACGTTAGAGGAATGGGCCACCAGAACCTTGAGAAATTCAACAAGGACAAAGGCAAATGGATGAAAGTTCTCCAATGTTCAGTCTGGGAAATTAATAGCTGAGACTCAGCTCTACAAAGTACTTCATGGCCCCTGAGGATAGTAGGCTCAAAGAAGGCCAGCAGTGTGGCCAGGCAGCAATGACTGTTAGCAGCATTTGGTGTTGTAGTAAAAGGAGCATAGCTAATTGTTCAGTCATTATCCCTTTCTACTTAGCACTCAGTAGACCACAACTGTATTCAGTTCTGGAGTTTGTAGTACATGAAACACATTGATAAACTGGGAGGCTCCAGAGGAGGCCACCAGGATGATCAGGGCTGGAGCACTTGCCCCTTGAGGAGAGGCTGAGAGACTGGGGTTTGTTCAGTCTGGGGAAGATACGGCTTTCGGGGCGCCTAAAATCCACATTGTACATATGGGTATATTTTACACTAATGGACCTGCATCTTGATGAGTCAGAAAGGGAAACAGGATAAGGCTGTTGGTGGTGTTTGTGTGTCTTCATGTAGGCAGTGTAAACAGTGAAGCAGTTTCAATCTGCATATGTGCTGTACTGTGCTGGCAAGATGATTGGCATCCAGACAAGGAAGCTGTTTTGGCCCATGTTAAACATCAGAGACATTTCAGAAAAGTCACTTCTGTAAAACAGCTTTCACAGAAAGATAATTTTTAAAGTTTGGATCAAGAAAAAGTAATTTTCTATGCTTTAATAGAAAGGTTTTGAAAATGTTAAGAATTAGTTTTTACTATGGAAGTATGTCTGTTTTACATAGTAATTAAAACTTTCAGAAAAAATTACCAGACAAACCAAATCAGCTCATCTCATTTATGGTGGTTCTGAAACAATTGCTGGGGGTGACTTGGAAATTAAGCTGATATTAAAAGGTATAGCATTGTTCACACTTTAAGGAGAGATATAAAATTGAAGAAGCTTCCAGGGCAGAGTGCAAGTTTGCAAGTTGTGCAAGTAAACAAGTCTGGCATGAATCCATCTATGACATCTTAATCACGACAAGATCACAAAACCATCTATGTTCTTATCAGTTCAGTTGAAAAATATGTATTAAAACAAAAAGCTGTTCAGAAATATAATCAATGGTCATGGCAGAAAAAGATACAAGTTTTTAAAAAGGTAGTTTTCCCCTTTTTATGAGTTTTGGAAGAAGCACATAAAAAATCAAAAGAACAAATGATTTGAATTTATACATTTTATTGTGTTATTGATCCCAGTGCTGTAAATAGTGATTCATATAGCTTCTTGGACACAATGTCAGGAACCTGTGTCATACGTTAAGGGGGGTGGATTGACCTCATGTGCACAACAAATACTAATACAGTTTATGTTCTGATAGAAGGCGGGTTAAAACTCAATAGAAAAATAGTTAATTTTGTAATTAAACAAATAAACAAGCCAAAACAAATGTACAGCCAAAAGTATTAAAAGAATTGATGGAAAAATCTTTCTGAAACAATACTGTAATTTCATTAATATCAAAACACTGAGGAAGTTCCAGAAAATAAGAATAAGGCTTTCATTATAATAATATTTTTAAAAGATAATTGAGATTACCCATTAAATTATAATGCTGTTAATTCCGTATTATAAACATTATATTAGATAGTATGTGTTACGATGATAGATAATTAAAATGTAACATAATACAAATCAATATCAATCTTCAAAAAATATAACTTGTTAGTCTCACATCTTACACTTTTAATGAGAATACAAGTTAGTTGGGGAAGTTAAATATAGAAATACAAGATAGATCTCAGAAAAAAATTGCTTTGTTACTACTTGATATTTTCCTTAAAAATAAAACTTGAAACAAAATCAAAATTGTTTACACTAAATGGATTACAAATTTAATTGAAATGGGAAGTAATCATCAAAGGATATATTTCTAATGATACTAATCAAAGATCAATTCTTAGTCTAAATATTTTACATAACATTATCTAATGATGATTTTAAAGAACCACTTTAAGCATTAGTGTTAAAGTTTAGAAACAATATAAAATTATAACTATTGTTTTCACTGGGAAAGAAAAGGGTCATTTAGTGTGAAGCAGAAATATGTGTCATTTTATTTTTTGAGATTTTTTAGATAGTATCCATTGTGTTCTTGGCACCATGTGATAAACAAAAGGTGTCATCAAAGTTTCAAAGTAAAGCAGACATATTTAAATGAAAGGATGAAATACTATAGATGAAGATGTTCCTCTATGAAGTTCTATATACTTTGAACATTTTTAAAGGTCTGTAAATATTCTATTTATTTAGGGAAGCCTGCTGGGCCTGGATTCATCTTCCCAAAATGCAGGAATATAACTAAGGATACTAAGTTAGATAAAAAGAATTCAGGCCAGAAGCTCACTTTTCATCTTCCTGAAGTCACATATAAAATTCTGTTATATGGAGGTACAACACCATGAATCAGTTCAATCACTTACCCAACATGAGATTCTTAGTTATTGTTTCATTTCCCAAATTTGAGCTGATTGCATCCACTCAGATTCCTGTGTCAAATAATATGTTGACTAATCTTTTATGTTTATTTTCATGGAAAATACATATTCCTATGTGCTAATACAAAATTCAGAACATCAAGAGTCAGAAGAATTTTGTTCAAAGGACTTATGTGATGTTCCTAGCACTTATCTAGCACTCAGTTACAAACATATGTGAGCAGTCCTGGTGACATAACTGATTCAATCAATACTTGTAAAATGATAGAAATATTTTAGAAGACACTAGCAAAGAGCCAAATAAAATCCAGAACACAATTCTACTAAATTTTAATTCCAGTTAATTCTGATATTTAAGTTAATGACACACACTCTACTCAAAAACTTGCTATTAAAATACATACTTGTATCTTTATTTTTCTTTACGCCGTTCTGATGTAATACTACTTGATAATACGAATATATGACACAAACATTTTAAATGCCAAAAGTAAAATAAAACATAGATATCTATAATATTGAATTCTTTTAAAAGTTTATATGAAAATAAAAATGCTATAAAGAGCAGCTTTGCAGAACAAGGAATATGATTTTAAGATGCCAGAACCTCTTTCCTCTTTGCAGTTCTGATTTTACTTACAATTTTCTCTAGTCTCCTTATATAACACTAGTAATAATAATCACTTATCTATGCAGATATCACAGCAATCCATGCACTATAATCAGCCACTCACATGTATTTCGCTATGTTTAAGTTCATCCCAACAGTTATAGAATTTAAAGCATAAAAAGAGGTACAATTTTAGGTCTGTCTTTCTGATAAAGCAAGAATGTTCTCTAGAATATATTCTTAACAATTTTCTGTACTACTTAGCATTGCGGTAGTTTATTATTTTTTAATTAAGAAATTTTTAAGGATCTTTGAGAGACTAATCATTGTATCACAATGAATTCTTTTTGTGGTCCTCCCCCAGATTTTCAATCTGAGTTCTCATTAGACTAATTTAATCTTTGCTTATGTCTCATGTAGGTGCATCACTACAGCTCATAAGAAAGTCAAACACAGCTCCCGTGCTGAAGCTATGTCATGTGCCTCCCAGAAGGATTATAAATGACCTGTGCCAATGAAGGGATGGAAAGAGAGCTGTCAGGCAAGCTAAACTGTCAAATGAATCACACCTTTTATTTGTCCATAGCTATCTACTGAGCACAAAAGAATTTAGATTACTATTTAGATTGAAGTGCCCATTTTGTACGTATTTAAATTCCCAGAATCACCAATACAAGAAAAAAATCCACACACACAAAAAATAACAACAACAACAACAAAAATTTTTAAGAGTAACATTCAAGCCTAATGTCTTTGATAGTTCTGAGATCCACTTACATCACCATTCTGCAGTGGAGGAGTGGCAACTTGAGAGTATTTCTTTTTATCTCCAGTTTATGAATTGCTGCCAGAAGTTTTTGTTTCCTTGATGGTCTAAGGAATATGTTATTTGCCTTATGACTCTTTATCACATAAAAATGTAGTACACAAAACATCTAAGAGGGGTGGCAGTTCCTGCCTTTTTCACTTCCTCTATGATATCATCATCTCCTTTAACTGATCCTTTTAATTTTTGTCATTGAAATGCTTTACAATGGCTAAATTCATTTGCTTAAATTCAGATGTTTAGTGACATTTAAGACATCCTTGAATACACGGTTCGGTTTCCAGTGGGCAGTTCAGAATGGCAGAAGTCCTGTAGTTTATCTGCCAGCTTGAGTAACCAATCTCAGGTATCTAAGATCATTTCAAACACTGCTAAAGGCATATATTTATGCAATTAAGTCCAGTCACTAAAGTCTCCTCTGTAAAGTCTTAACCTGAATGAATCAGTTAAGAGTTCCCTTTCATCTTTTGGTTTATTTGGTGGAAAAAAAAGGAGCTGTTTTAGATTGTGTTTTCATCCTACAGTAGTGTCACGGAGGCACCCACACAATCTGCAGGGCAGCCCCTCAAGCACTCTGACAATGCAAGACAACCCCGAGCCCAGTGCCAGGCGGAGGCGCTCACACACAGACAGGGCGGTTACTCAAAATACAAGATTTATTCTGAACAAAACTACTTAACACTCTGACAGACCAAAAGTAAAACACAAGTTTGGATGTCAGTCAGGAATATATTACTACACAACTGAACTAACTCACATCAGAAAGATGACTCGAAAACGTGCACGCTCACTCAAAAGGGGGGAAAATCTCCCACCCAAGGGTACCCAAAACATACAATCACTCACCCATAGAGGGAAGGGCTCACTCAAGGATATCCAGAAGAAATACTCACCAAGGGGGTCGGGGTGTGGATGGTGAGAGCACTCAATCCCTCAACTCCAGGGAGTTTCCTTGGGCAGCGTCCTGATCCAAGGGGAGTGTCCCCGACTGCAGACCTGCTGCTCCAAGGAGGACCAACTCAAACTGGTTCTCCGGCAGGGCTCCATTTATACCCATGTTGAGTCTGATCTGTGGGCAGTTCTAATTAGCAGGGTACCATACACCTGGCACCAGGCGAGGTGTCTAGACAGAACACCATTAGAAGGTGGCTCCAGGATCAGGGTGGATGCATCTGTCACAGGTAGATAACTGAAGTCAAATGAATTGTACCCTTTAGAAGTTTTTTTTCCCTCCATTGCCTATAGAAGAGCCTGAATAACTGTGGCATATTGACATTGTGGGTTTCTTAAACTTGTAAAGAAGAATCTCACCAGATGTTTTATTGAATCTGGCTTTTAGGCTTTTGCTTACTTGCATTACCTTCCAAAAGTACTTCCAATATTAATTCATAAACAGAAGTATCGATCCATATTTGAAAATCTAGGATAAAATCTGAGGTTAAAATGTTAAATACAAATTTAGAGAAATAATACTATAGTTGATCTGCCTTTATTTCTTGATTGTCTGCACAGAAGAAGATTCTGCAGCTTCTGGAAGCTGAACATATATGACTTCATGGTCTGTCAGCACTCTAGTACAGTAACCTAACACATACTGATGGTCAAATCTGACCATCTGGCAAGTCAAAGATAGATGCATGACTTAGACATTTTCAATTCCATATCGTGTTTCTAACTTAGACTTTTAAAAAATGTGACCAAAATTAGGTGACAGGAACCCAGCAGCAATATTTTTTCAAAATTCCATTCAGAAAATAATCTTATTCTGTAGTTAAAAGGAAATAAAACACTAAAAATAAGTCATACACTTTAATAGGATGAAACAGCCTGAGGTTTTATTTGCTTTCTTTTTGCCCCAGTCTTCAGTTTTATCCCCAGTCTGAAAAAACAGTTACTGAGCTCCCATAAATATGTTTAACTGTGTACACAACATCCAAACTGCAAATACACAAACCTCATCTCAGATAGTTGGCTTTTCTTATATATCAACGTGTTCAGAACATGCTTTCACCATATTCCTTTAATGTCAAAACTGCAGAACTTCCTTATAAGCTCAAAATTCCAAATTATTTTACTTTAAGAATACTTTATCTTCAAATATCACTTACTTAATAGTTTGTATGAAGAAACAGCAGTGGACCCAACATGAATCCCTGTAGTATGCTGTCAAAAACTCTCTCATGGCTCAGAAAGATTGGATTAGATTTAGCCTTTTCAACATGGTAATTTATTTTGATTCTTTCATATGTATGCTTAACTATTCATAAAGGAAAGCCTTCTTGTTTTCTGCTGTAATTAATTCTTCTGAAACCTTACATGATTTTGTAATATTGATTATTCTTCTCCTAAACACAAAGATTTTTCACCTTTACAATTTTCATATTTTTTCTTCCCATACAGATAAAATTAAGTGAATTTTTCTCATTAAATAAAAATTACTTGACATTCCTATTTGTGTTTTTGTATCAAATTGATAGTGTCAGTATTATTTATTTTATATCGCCAGTGTACCCAAGGGTAATGTTTTAAGTGTTTCTTCCACCATTTTTCATGTGAGTCAATTAATGAGTTAAGTTAAACTATACTGTTTCTTTACTTTCATTTCAAGAACATACCAGAAATACTGACTTTGATCAATCTAACTTCTTTGCTGAAAGCCTCTATTATGAAAAAAATGTACAAATCATGCTTTACTGATTATGTGGTCATTACAGTCTTTAAAAGACACCCTTTGTACTTTATAAGACTGATGCATAACAGGTTTTTATATAGCATTATAGCAGCGAACTTAATTGGCTAATTTTCCCCTCTGAAGAATACTTCTCCTTTTTTTAATCTGCATAGAGAAAACAGCAGCTTAGACCTTTACAAAAATGTCTTTCAAAGCATCGCTTTTTGAAAACATGGAAATTACTAACCCCATTATTCACTTCTCCAGCCTGGACTGAACACTTAGAGGGGATAAACAACTACCTCTTCTTTATGTAAGTGGTGGAAAGTATTTTGGAGTGGTAGCTGAAGTCATATAGCTTCAAAACAAACAGCTACTGGATTGAATGATTCATATTTAACTGCTCTGCAAAATCATTTGTTGTGGTATTTAATGTACAGAAAACACAGGAGTAATTATTCAGAAAGATTATGTGCTTTTGTATATTAAGTAAACAAATCCATTTGCTTCAATATTTGCATAATATTAATTTAAAACATTAAAAAGAACCTCTCTTCCCCAGTGTTTGGGGTCCAGTAAATCAGTTGAAGACAAAAAATATGGTCCAAATGCACAATGTGTCCTTACTACTGTGAACTGCTTTGCTGAAGAAGTGTAGTTGTAGTAAATAAGACATTATACTGCTAGCCAGCTTTCTCTGAGCTTTGTAGTGCTGATATGAAGTAATGAAGAACAGCAAGCTGAACCAGAACTATAAAATAAGGTTAAAAGCTGATGATACCCTTTTAACTCTTTAAAATGTAACTACATAACATTTTAGTCAGGTTCATGTGTTAGTGCTTGCAGGCGGAATTCGTTTTAGTAAAAGTGAACAGGAAAAGCTTGCACTTGCATCAAAATATAAATCTAGCAAGAAAGTAGAAAAGCTTTTTATTGTTGTTGTTTAATATATTAAAGGGCCTTTTCCCTTTTCCCCACAGTGCTGGGCTGAGGTTAGGCCAGAGGCAGGGCCAGAGAGGAGCAGATCCCTGTCTCCTCCTCCAAGCTTGTATTGGGTTCACATGGCAAGTTTTTGGTAGCAGGGAGGCTGCAGGTGTGGCTTCTTTGAGAAGACACCAGGAGCTGCCCCCACATCAGACAGAGCCAGGTCCAGATGGCTTCAAGATGGACCCACTGCTGGCCAAAGCTGAGCTCATCAGTGACATTGATGGCACCTCTGTGATAACATATTTCAGTAAGGGTAAAAATGCTATGCAGCAAATGTAAGAGAGGAGTGAGAAAATGGGACAGAAGCAGTCCTGCAGACACCAAGTGAGGAAGAAGCAGGAAGAGGTGCTTTAGGTGCCAGTACAAACTGCTGCTGTCATAGGCACACTTGAAGATGGTGAAAATGTTCAAAATGTTCCACAGACAAACTCTTGCTGAAGGATATTTATCAACATTGTTTGAGAATTTTTAGCAAGGGAGTAGTTAGTTGTGCATTATGGGAAATCCTAAAGCTTTATGTAAGCTTTTGCTTAGAATTTTGATCATTATGTTCCCTAGATTGACAGTACATACCCTATATAGTTCAGAATGAATCAGTATCAGAAGTAAAGAATTGTAAAAAAAAAAAAAAAAAATAGGGAAAGGACTGATCAAAATGAGATACAGTATTAGTTCATAATTCTATTGATTTTAGAGTTCAAAGTGATGCTTTTAGATCAGTCTGCAAAATAAAATCTTGTATATGTAACAAACATGTCACTGTTTCTTTGCTGTTCAGATTTATCACAGTTCATATGCCTACAATGAAATTAAATCAAATCAGGTGTACTTTATCACAAAGTCAGGAATTCTTAATGTGACTTGAGTTGTCTGGGAAACATCATAACAACATACAGAGCTGCTGTAGCTCTCACTTTTTGTGGAATGGTAAAGAACATAGTACTTTGTTGAGGGAATTTGTTTTACTCTTGACTTCAAAACTGTTTCTTTTCTTAGTATTTCAGTATTGTTTTTGACTGATAATTTAACAGATTTTCCAGATTCTCTCTTAGATAAAATTTTAATGATTGTTTCTGCAATCAGAAGTGGGGAAAAAGACATAAACCAATCTAAAACAATTATATAATGTAATAGTTACTTCTGGAATCATAGAATCATTAAGGTTGGAAAGGACCTCCAAGATTATCAAGTCCAATCATCAACCCAACACCACCATGCCCACTAAACCATGTCCCAAAGTGCCACGTCTACATGTTCTTTGAACACCTCCAAGGATGGTGACTCCACCACTTCCCTGGGCATCCTGTTCCAATGCTTGACCACTCTTTCAGTAAAGAAATTTTTCCTGATATTCAATCTAAACCTCCCCTGGCACAAATTTCCTCTCATCTTATCACTAGTTATTTGGGAGAAGAGATCAACACCCACCTCAATACAACCTCTTTTCAGGTAGTTGTAGAGAGCAATGAGGTCTCCCCTCAACCTCCATTATTCCAGACAACAACCCCAGTTCCTTCAGCCACTCCTCATAACACTTGTGCTCCAGACCCTTTACCAGCTTTGTAGACCTTCTCTGGACATGCTCCATCAGCTCGGTGACCTTCTTCTAGTGAGGGGCCGCCCAAAAATGAACACATTATTCGAGGTGTGGCCTCACCAGTGCTGAGTATAGGGGCATGATCACTTTCCCCGTCCTGCTGGCCACACTATTTCTGACACTCCCACCCAATTTGGTGTCATCTGCAAACATACTGAGGGAGCACTCAATCCTCTCATTCAGATAATTAATAAAGACATTAAACAAGAGTGGCCCCACAACTGAGCCCCGGGGAACAAAAAATTGATCCCTGGGAAGTATGAGATACTTTTTAATCACTTCAGGTTTGGGGTCTTATTGTATATAGTAATGACAAAACCACAACAATATGTCGATGCATTTTTTTGCTTTGTGTGAAAATAGCACAAGATGAAAAATTAGCTAATTTTACAGTGGTCATAAAGTGAGACAAAATGTTTCTTCTCTGGTTCTGTGTTGCATATTACATTCTGTGATTGCTAATGGTATGCCTTGGAGCAAGGAAGTGGGAAACAAATAGAGGACAGCTGGGACAGAAAGAGCTCTGTCATTTGTTACAAAAATGACTGAGAAAGCCTCAAGTTGTATGGTAGGATGTTGCCAATGTATTAAAAGGCCAGTCTCTGATTCAACAAGGCACATCATAGGCATATTTGTAAGAAAGTTTTCAATTGTTTAACTGATTCAAGGTCTTATACATAAGGGCTAAGACTTTTAGCTGAGATGCACTGAACTATAGTTTTTCTTGCTTAAAGCAGACTGGTAGATTGACAAAAGCAAGATCAAGAAACAGTAACATTTTAGTATTATTATAATTATACATTACTATAATATGTGTTTTGGCAAAACCAAAAAGCTTCAGCCATTTCTGGATCTCTATTAAGCTCTCTCCTGGCAGGAAGGAGCTTTTACTCTGCTTTAAACATGGAGGAGACAAAGGTAAATATCTGAAAGGAAAGCTGAGGAAAACCTGTTGTTAAGCTAAGCTTGCAGAAACATTCTCTAGCATCACTGTATCATCAAATATGGATCTACAAGTAATGAATAGTAGTTTAAGGTGACCCTGAATCACACTTTTTAAAATAAATGATTAATCACTAGAAGATCATTAACAGAAAATGAGATTCATGTTTTGTCCAGTTCCTCAAACTGCTTTTTCTATAGGGTATCATTAGTGTCTTAGTTTACCTGAACTCAAGTCTGATGTTTTGCAGCCACATACGTGCCTCCCTTACAGCAGCATGGAAGAAAGCACTAAATAAATCATCAGACAGGCTGAGAAAGAATTTAAAATCAGTTTCTGTAGCCTTTAGGAATGCATGGGACAGTGGAAAACATTAATTTTTAACTCTTCTACTCTGTATCAACAGCAGATTTTTACTGAACTCTTCTACTTCTCACTTTTTGTTGTGTTCTGGTCATATATAAGATGAAATCTATGCTTTTTTTCAGCAGTTATCAAGCTTAGGATGTGTCGTATTTAACTTAAAACATCTGAAGCTACCCATTTTGTCATTATCATTCTCTTAGCTCCCTCTATGGTGGGTAGATAAAGGACATTTGGTGGAGGTGTTTTCTTTCTCCACTGTCTGTAGAAGGAGACTGGCCTAAGGTAAGAACTCTTGCATTTAGATGACTAGTGCCAAGCTAAAAAAGAATGTCCCTGCTGAACCCATAGGTTCTACCAACTTTAATTCTGGTAATTTATTAGTGTCATTTTCCTCTATGATCTTAGACTATCAGTATTACCTCAGTGTGCTAAATTGTATGTTGTATGTAATGTTTGACAAACGAAACCATAAACTGAAAACCATATAGCCATTTTAAGATCTCATGGAAAGAGGAAGATTGTTAGTGCTGATGTCTTTTACAGGTTCCAGCCAAGATAATTTCTACAGTCTTTTACCCTGGAGTTGGTTTTTTTTCAAGTTTTTGGTGTCAGGAAAAAAAAAAAGGCAAACCAGCCCTTCACTTTAGTGCCTAATTTATTCTAGCATACAAAGATAAAGATTTAAAAATATTGCCATGCTTTAGATACTTTTTTGAGTTATGCAAGTCACTTCAGAATCCTCCAGAGTGAAAGATACTGTAAACACAGCATTATCACATTGTACATTGCATTTACATTGAATTAAATATATTTCCACAATTCCTGGATTATTAAAGAGAGAAAGTTACAGAAGAGGGACTGTCAGATGAAAAAAAAGTAAAAATAAAAATGTTATCAGTAGTCCCAACAGAAAAACAATGCTTGTTAATCCAGAATAAAGTCTATTTTAACATAGGAAAACTCATGGGATTTTGTTTCCAGCACAAATAAATCTATATTCCTTCTATGGTATCACTGATTCTACAGCAACTTATGCCATCTGAAAATCTGATCTAGCAAATTCATCGCTGACCTAGCTAGAGGTATCATATTTGAGTGGCAGCACTTAGATTCTTCAGTTAGAAGATCAGAGATCCTATAATGCAAATTAGTGCTATCATTTTATTCTGGCACTGTTTTATCTATTAGTAATGTTGATAAAACTAATAGTCCATATTTTTACAAATTAGCTAAAACACTTTTAGCCTATTCCTTTTCTTAAAAAAAAAAATTGTCTGCTCTTCTTTTTGGCACAATCTTGTATAAAATTCGTTCCATTATACACTTGTTTAGTTTTATCCATTCACTTATTTTTATTATTTGGTTGTTTGTTTTAGCAAAATGGGAAAAAAAAAAAAAATTATCATATTAAAGCACTGAAAGTGGTAAGAGACCTCTAAGCCAGATAAGGTGGAACAACACAGAGAAACTAAAGAATGACTCCAAGGATCAGAGCTGCAGATTATTGAACTTTCACCACTGCAAGAGGGGAAGTGTTATATATATTTGACAGGAGAATAACAGAAATAATGATATGTGAGCAGAGAGTTAGCAACCTCATACTTTTTCAGCTGAAGCTGGGTTTTACCACCCTCTTCAAGACACTGAAATGTAGAACTTGACATTCATGCAGCACAGCAGTGAGAAAAACACATAGGGAGAACAATATTTTTTCAGATTCGGACTTGGAAGAGAAATCCAGTGAGACTAATTAAGTAACTCAAAAATAAATAACTCAGACTACTGAAGTCTTATGAGGATAAACATAAATTTGGTAGGGATGATTCTGAAAAAGTGTGAAGTAAGTGCATCAAATATACTTGCTCTGTTCCTTCTCTTCTCAGTCATCTATTAACAGTCATTGATCTGCACAGAATACTGAGATGAGCATGGCTGTTTTTATGTTCCCAAGGGATTGCACATATGAGAAAAAGCTTGTATTCTGTAGACACTGATGGAAAACTGCAGATCAACAGTATCCAGGGTTTATAGATAAATTCTACACCTGCCTGTGGGAAGGCAAGCAAGCCTTCTTTCCAAATTTTCACTCCGAAAAGGGAATTTTCTACCGTAATGTCTTTCCTTATGCTGAGCTTACAGCGTTCCAAAGCATGCATTGTGTTCTGTATCATAAACTGATGTAGGTTCTCCTGGTGCTGAACCTACTGATCAGGAACTCACTAGCATGACATAGAAATGAGAATGTTAAAAGTCTGAAGAAGGAATGATACACTTCAAACACTGCTACAAAATATTGTAACCTATGAGATATTGTGCTCCCTGATAGATTCACTTGGTTGCGTGTTACATGAAGACAGTATCATAGAAAAAAACAGTGGGAGACCAGTCAATAAAACATCCTTGTTACTGCCTGTTGTAAAAGTAAAGGTCTATTTCATACTGCTGTTTGGATATAATTACAAAATAAAATATTTACATTTAAAAAAACAACACAAAGCCAAAACAAAAACAACAACCAACCAAACAAACCCAACCAATAAAAACTTCAAACAAAGCTGTCCAGCAATATTTCATTTTAAAGAAAGTAAACCGCTGTGCTATAGATTGAATTCAAGGGGTCCTTCACATCCAACTCAAAGGTGGAAAAAAAAAGTGTCTTTAGAAACTGGAGAAAAACTTTTTCTGATCATCCATTTTTCAAACAAAGCTCTTTAAGCTACACGATATCAGCTTCCTGTACCATAGTCTGGTTTGATAGCTTTGTACCTACCTGTCAGTATGAAGAGCAGTAAAAGGATTTACCACAAACATTTTTAATTCCCTTCAGTTCTAATATTTTAATGATTAAAATTACAAGTGAATAACAAATAGTATTTCACAGTTTTTCTAATTTGAATTTTAATAAAACTTTGCTGATTTTTTAAATTCCCATTTTTAAATAATTTTAACTATAACAATTTAGCAGATTTTACCAGTTTAATTATTCATGCATACAGTCCATTTTTAGTAACTATTCAGTACCATAAAATCCATGTGTTTTTAAAAAAAGCCTGAACTGGAAAGAGTCATCTGGAAATGTCAGTGATTACTCTGTTGCTAGGATGAATTATGTGATGAGCAAATATTGGTTGATTCAGCAAATAACGTGCAAACTTTAGCAGATTGTAGTCTTGCAATTAAGCCCTGGGTTGCAGCTCTGTCCTGGTTCCCCAAGCACAGACCCATGGGCCAGCCATGCAGGCAGGCCATGAGTAGCCCTGAGTTAGCTGAGAGTTCCAATCAAGGCAGCTGACTCACAGGTGTATCCCGTACCACCTGGTCATGCTCATTATAAAAGGAGGGACCTGAGTGAGAGTGGGGTTCCTCTTCTTCTCCCTGAGGCTCCTTGTTGGTGGTGTTCTGTTCCTGCTATCAGCATTGAACCAGGCTGAGTAGAACCCTTTATGCTTTGTGTGGATTATTGGTTTTGTTTTGACATTCTGTTAAATCTGTCTATACTTCAGCTCACAGGCCTTTTCGTTTTTTTCCCCAGTTCTCCTTCCCATCTGGGGAGGGAGTCTTTGGTGATATACTAACTGCTACAGTTTAGCCCTGAGTGCTGGCTAACCATAGACAAGCTCATAAAAGTCTTAATTCCATACCTGGATGTATGAAAGTTTCCTTTCCAGTTGTATTATGCAACTCATCTGCATTAATAGCATTATATAGAATTCAAAATGTAAGCATTGAAGATTTAGAAAAATCCGAATGATAAACTTAAAATTCATAATAGTCAAATTGGGTTAGTACTTCAATATCTCATGCCTACACTGAGAATATAAATCCATAAATGCACTTGAACTCAGATGCACCATATTAAAAAAAAAGGTTTTTTTTTTAAAAAAATAATATTTTATAGGCTAAATATTTTCTTTTTTACATATGCAAACTTCTATTTTTTTATAACCTGCTTAATAAAAAAGAGTGAAGTTGCTAACTGACTTTTTGCAGCTAGATCATGACATTGTGTTAGTAAGGTAACAAGATGCTAATAAAATTATCTAAATACAAGAATATGTTATTTTCAAAAGAGTTATTCTTCAATATTCTTCAACATATTAGTCTAAAATAGTATATTACCAAAGCTACATTAATGTCCTTCATCCTCACCAAATTTCGACTGTGCAATGATACATAAATCATTAATTTTTGAAGATGGTATTTTAAACTGTTGTTCAAGAAATATTTCTGGTTTCTGATGTCACAGAAAAATTACCTCCTTAAAAAAAACAACAACAAAAGAAGCCCACAGGAAAGAAAACTTGACAAGAAAAACTTCTAGACACTTACAGCTAAAGCTCCTATGTCTCTGGCATGAAAATATCCTTTGACCCAAGAATCACAAAATCACAGAATGGTTGGGGTTGGAAGGGACCTCTGAAGAACAGAGTTCAGATTCCATTATCTAAAACTAAATAGTGTATTATCTAATAGCTTAGAAGTGCTGCTTCTCCTGTTTCAGGTCTAGCCTGCAAATGGCAAGTGGGATGGATATATTTTATATAGGACAGTTTGTCAGAGGATGTAGAAAGGCAATTAGGAAAGCTAAGGCCTCCTTAGAACTTAACCTTGCAAGCCAGGTCAAGGACAATAGAAAGGGCTTTTTCAAATACATAGCTAATAAAACAAACACTAGAGGCAATATAGGCCCACTGATGAATGAGGGGGGTGCCCTAGAGACAGAGGATATAAAGAAGGCAGAGGTGCTGAATGCCTTCTTTGCCTCTGTCTTTACTCCTGCAGGCTTTCCCCAGGAGCCCCTGATCCCTGTAGCCCCGGAAGAAGTCAGGATAAAGGAGGAGTTTGCCTTGGTAGATGAGGATTGGGTTAGGGATCAGTTGAGCAATCTGGATATCCATAAATCAATGGGACCAGATGGAATGCACCCAAGGGTGCTGAGGGAGCTGGCAGAGGTCATTGCTAGGCCACTCTCCATCATCTTTGGTAAGTCATGGAGAACAGGAGAGGTGCCTGAGGACTGGAGGATAGAAAATGTCACTCCAATCTATAAGAAGGGCAAGAAGGAGGACCCGGGTAACTATAGACCGGTCAGCCTCACCTCCATCCCTGGAAAGGTGATGGAACAGCTTGTTCTTGGCACGATCTCGAGGCACATCAAGGATGAGGGGGTCATTAAGAGCAGTCAACATGGTTTTACCAAGGGTAAGTCATGTTTGACCAACCTTATTGCCTTCTATGAGGAAATAACTAGGTGGATAGATGATGGTAGAGCGGTAGATGTGGTTTATCTTGATTTCAGTAAAGCATTTGACACTGTCTCCCACAGCATCCTTGTAGATAAGCTGATAAAGTATGGGTTTAGTGATCAGGTAGTGAGGTGGATTATGAACTGGCTGAAGGGAAGAAGCCAGAGAGTTGTGGTTAATGGGACGGAGTCTAGTTGGAGGCCTGTGACTAGTGGAGTCCCTCAGGGGTCGGTACTGGGACCGGTGTTGTTTAATATCTTCATCAACGACTTGGATGAGGGTACAGAATGTATCCTCAGCAAGTTTGCTGATGATACCAAACTAGGAGGAATGGCTGACACACCAGAGGGTTGTGCTGCCATTCAACGAGACCTTGATAGGCTGGAGAGTTGGGCGGGGAGAAACTTAATGAATTTCAACAAGGGCAAGTGTAGAGTTTTGCATCTGGGGAAGAACAACCCCATGTACCAGTACAGGTTGGGAGCTGACCTGCTGGAGAGCAGTGTAGGGGAAAGGGACCTGGGGGTCCTGGTGGACAGGAGGATGACCATGAGCCAGCAATGTGCCCTTGTGGCCAAGAAGGCCAATGGCATCCTGGGGTGTATTAGAAAGGGAGTGGTTAGTAGGTCGAGAGAGGTTCTCCTTCCCCTCTATTCTGCCTTGGTGAGGCCACACCTGGAGTATTGTGTCCAGTTCTGGGCCCCCCAGTTCAAGAAGGACAGGGAACTGCTCGAGAGAGTCCAGCGTAGAGCCACAAAGATGATTAAGGGAGTGGAACATCTCCCTTATGAGGAAAGGCTGAGGGAGCTGGGTCTCTTTAGCTTGGAGAAGAGGAGACTGAGGGGTGACCTCATTAATGTTTATAAATATGTAAAGGGTGCGTGTCATGAGGATGGAGCCAGGCTCTTCTCAGTGACATCCAGTGATAGGACAAGGGGCAATGGGTGTAAGCTGGAACATAGGAGGTTCCACATAAATGTGAGGAAGAATTTCTTCACAGTGAGGGTGACAGAACACTGGAACAGGCTGCCCAGAGAGGTTGTGGAGTCTCCTTCTCTGGAGACATTCAAAACCCGCCTGGACATGTTCCTGTGTGACCTGATCTAGGTATTCCTGCTCTGGCAGGGGGGTTGGACTAGATGATCTTTTAAGGTCCCTTCCAATCCCTAACATTCTGTGATTCTGTGATTCTGTGATTTTTCTTAAATGTCAAGATTATTTCCAACGTGGGTGGAAATAATGCTGCAAAATATTGTAACTTATAAAATATGAGGCGAGGGCCCTCAGTCTTTCCTTGGAGACATGCTGGATATGCTGCAGCACACTTGAAGTCTTACAGAGATGAGTGAGGGGCTCTTGAGGTAATAGGAGCTAAGAGGGAAACACTGGTGAAACACCTCAAAGGAATTCCAGCCTCGAAAGCCAGTAAGTCAGCTTCATTGGGGGCCCAACTTAAATGCCTCTATGCAAATGCATATAGCATAGGGAATAAACAAGAACAGTTGACATTCACGTGCCTGCAGGGCTATGATCTGATTGGCATAATAGATGGCTCCTATGACTGGAGTGTTGGAATGGAAGGGTACAGGCTCTTTAGGAAGGACAGGCAGGGTAGACAAGGAGGAGGTATTGCCCTCTACATCAGTGACCATCTGGAGTGCATAGAGCTCTGTCTGGGAATGGATGAGGAGCCAACCAAGAGCCTATGGGTCAGGATTAAAGGGAGGGCAGGGACAGGAGACATTATAGTGGGGGTCTGCTACAGGCCACTTGACTAGGAAGACCAAGCAGATGAATCCCCCTGTAGACAGAAAGGAGTACCTTCACATTCACAAGCCCTGGTCCTCATGGGGGACTTCAGTCACCCTGATATCTGTTGGAGGGACAAGACAGCAGGGCATAACCAACCCAGGAGGTTCCTGGAATGTGTTGGTGACAACTTCATTCTCCGAGTGATAGAGGATCCAACAAGGAGAGGTGTTATGCTGGACCTTGTTCTCACCAACAAGGAGGGTCTGGTGGGGAATGTGAAGCTCAAGGGCAGCCTTGTCTGCCGTGACCATGAAACGATGGAGCTCAAGATCCTTAGGGCAGCAAGGAAGGTGCCTAACAAGGAGGGTTCACAGCAAGCTCACTATCCTGGACTTCAGGAGAGCAGACTTCGGCCTCTTCAGGGACCTGCTTGATAGAGTACTATGGGATAAAGCCCTGGAGAAAAGAGGGGCTGAAGAAAGATGGTTAACATTCAAGCTTCACCTCCTTCAAAATCAAGATCAATGTATCCCAATAAAGAAGTCAGGCAAAAAAGCCGGAGGCCTGCATGGATGAACAGGGAGCTCCTGGAAAAACCCAAACATAAAAAGGAAGCCTGCATAAGGTGGAAGCAAGGACAGGGATCCTGGGATGAATACAGGGAGACTGTCCAAGCAGCCAGGGACTAGGTTAGGAAAGCTAAAGCCCTGAGAGAATTAAATCTGACCAGGGACATAATGGGCAACAAGAAAAGTTTCTATAGGTATGTCAGTGACAAAAGGAGGACTAGGGAAAATGTGGTCCCACTCCAGAAGGAAACAGGAGACCTGGTTACCTGGCATATGGAGAAGACTGAGGTACTTAACAACTTTTTTGCCTCAGTCTTCACTGGCAAGTGCTCAAGCCACACCACCCAAGTCACAGAAGGCAAAGGCAGGGACAGCGAGTGTGAAGAACCACCCCCTGTAGGAGAAGATCATGTTTAACACCATCTAAGGAACCTGAATGTGCACAAGTCCATGGAACCTGACGAGATGCTGTGAGAAACTGAAGGTCTGGGAGAAATATGGAAAAGGATATCTCAGCATTGCCAGGATGTCTCAACACTCAGTGATATGTCTCAACATCGTCTGTGCTTGGCAACCCCCTTCCTGCCGCTGGAGAGGGGCTATTGTGGAAAACTGCCAGGTTCAGCATCCCCCTTCCTGCATCTGAAGGGAAACAAGCAGGATCATTCCCCATTCCTGCTTCTAAAGGGAGATAAGCAGGACAATTCACACGGATACTACAAACAGGATGCATCAGTGCACATGCTCCAGCAGCAAGGAGGTCTTCAAGAGAAAAACGAAAGAGGGATGGAGATCACTCCTAAGGACCCTCGAACGACTCCTGGAGTGATACCTGGTGCCTGCACTGGTAGGCTGGACCTATGCAAAGCAGCCTATGGCAGAAATGCCCACCCAGAGTCAGTGGGTGGAGAAACAGACTGTATCTAGCAACAGCAGCTCACAAATAATTTGAATATCTTCCCCACCAATCAACAACTGAACTTGCAAGACGTCTCTGGATCTGTGGTGGTAACACCCCTCTCTCTGCTCTCTCTTGTAATACTGCTTATTCTTATAACCCCTTCTTTCCTATCGCTCTTTAATTTTCAAGTGCACGCAACTTTATAATAAACCACAGAGAGTCTGTGACATTTGACCTCGTTTGTGTCTTAATTTCACCTCTGGGATCAAAATGAATCTCCCTTGGCCTGAACTGGGTCAAGACAGATGCATCCACTGGTCCTGAAGGAACTGGAGGATGCAGTTGCTAGGCCACTATCTATCATATTAGAGAAGTCGTGGCAGTACAGTGAAGTTCCCACTGACTGGAAAGAAGGAAACATAATCCCTATTTTTAAAAAGGGAGAAAAGGAAGGCCCAGGGAACTACAAGCCAGTCACTCTCAACTCGGTGCCCAGCAAGATCATGGAGTAGATCCTCCAGGAAACTGTGCTAAAGTACATGAAAAGAGAGACAACAGGACTTCACCAAGGGATAATCATGCCTGATAAATTTGGTGGATAAGGGAAGAGCAACTGATATCGTCTACCTGGACTTGTGCAAAGGATTTGACACTGTCCCGCACAACATCCTTGTCTCTAAATTGGAAACATGGGCTTGATGGATGGATGGATGGATGGACCACTCGGTGGATAAGGAATTAACTGCATGGTTGCACTCAAAGAGTTGCAGTCAACAGCTTGGTGTCAAAGCGATCAGTGATGTGGCATTCCTCAAGGGTCAGTACTGGGACAGGTACTTGCTTAACACCTTTGTTGGCAACATGGACAGTGGGATCAGGTGCACCCTCAGCAAGTTTGCTGATGACAACAAGCTGTGGGGTGTGGTCAATACGTTGGAGGAAAGGAATAACATCCAGAGAGACCTTGACAGGACTGAGAGGTGGGCCTGTGCAAACCACATGAAGTTCAACAAGGCCAAGTGCAAGGTCCCACAATCCCAAGCACAAATAAAGGCTGGGCGGAAATTGAGAGCAGCCCTGAGGAGAAGGACTTGGGGGTTTTGGTTGATGGGAAGCTCAACATGAGCTGACAATGTGCGCTTGACCCCCAGAAAGCCAACTGTATCCTGGGCTGCATCAAAAGAAGCATGACCGGTAGGTGGAGGGAGGTGATTCTGCTCCTCTGCTCTGCTCTCATGAGACCTCACCTGGAATACTGTGTTTAGGTCTGGGGCCCCAACTTAAGAAGGACATGAATCTGTTGGAGAGAGTCCAGAGCAGAGTGATAAAGATGATCAGAGGGCTGGAGCACCTCTGCTATGAAGACAGGCTGAGAGAGTTGGGGTTGTTCAGCCTGGAGAAAAGAAGGCACTGGGGAGACCTCATAGAAGCCTGCCAGTACCTGAAGGAGCCTACAAGAAAACTGGAGAGGGACTTTTTAAAAAGGCATGTAGCAATAGGACTAGGGGAAATGGTTTCAAACTGAAAGAGTGTGCATTTAAATTAGATATCCGGAAGAAACTCTTTACTGTGGGGGTGGTGAGACACTGGAACAGGCTGCCCAGGGAAGCTGTGGAAGTTCCCTCCCTGGAAGTGTTCAAGGCCAGGTTAGATGGAGCTTTGAGCCACCTGCTCTAGTGGAAGGTGTCCCTGCCCATGGCAGGAGCATTGGAACTAGATGATGTTTAAGGTGCCTTCCAACCCAAAGTCATTCTATGATTCTGTGATTCTATGATTTTTCATATTTTTGCACATTGTATAGCATTACATTGCCATATCTACTGCATGAGTTATATATGTTCAAGACAAAAGCATCACTAAACTAAACATTAAACAGAAAGTAAAACTGACATACTTCGCAGACACAAAGTCTCGTGAGAGCTGGTTTTGCATGTAAACCAAAAGTGAAACTTTAACATTTATAATACTGGTTAACCTTTGATAGAAAAATCTTCCTGTTTCCAAAATTAATTAGTATGAAATGGACTATTTTTATTATTTATTTATTTAGTACATAGTCAGTTCTGCCATTCTAAGTCTGACTGGATGTACCTCTTCCTGTTGGCTTCTCATGGAGCTCAGTGCAGGTTAGCTGCACAATTTTTTACCTGACCGTTCAAATGGATATTGTATTCTATATCACATTGTAGTTTGTTACGTTTATACTCTAACCTATTAAAGCCAGTATAAGGGTCATTAATGTGGTTCCACCAGCTGCAGAAATGATATTTATGTAACTAATAATTTTTATGAGTCTTAAAATTTGCAAAGAAGGTATCTGCACCTTCTCTGGATGGTGGTCTATTTATAAGAGTTATCCTGACAAAAAAAAAAAAAAAAAAAAGCAGAATTAAATAAAAACACTGAGACTAAATTTGCTGAGCTGATTCAGAATTATTTTTTTCCAAGAGAACAAATCATTTATTTATTTATCTATTTAGTCATTTATTTATTTTACTGTCTATGCTAAACTGTAGTTGTTCTTTCCTAAACTCTTCCCTTTATGACTGTGAACCAAAGGGTTAATGTGTATTTATAACACAAATACAAGCTAAATACAATGTCAGGTACCTTTCCCAACCAATCCAACAATGCACTAACATCTTTTTTTTAAAAAAAATGTATATATAGAAACAAACAATGCAATGATTACGAAAGAAGTACTTCCCAAAGACTCCTTTTCATTGGAGAAAATTAATTCTACACATGATCCCAAGGTCTTACTCAGTTCTTCAAACAAGACCTTAAATTGGACAACTGTGTAAATTGGATCTGAGTAACTAAAGATTACTGAGTTTTCTGTCCACAGAGAAGCCCAAACAATTCTAATTAGGATTAGAATTATGCCATTACTTAAATTACATTTAGGTTTCAGTTTCTGAAATCTATTATTGTTGGAAGGGCTATTATTGCATTCTTTTAAAGCCCCATATCAATCAAATTTTTCAGAAATTGTCTAATAAAAATTACTTCATCTCAGGATTTTTATTGCCTTATCTGTCCTTCATCTCTTGATTTATCCTTCAAGCTATCTGAGGCAGGAATTGTTTTATACAGCTCCGGACACAATGTTGGTGTGATCTATGCCTAGAGATGCAAGTGAGATGATGATGCAGTTCTGTCATGCTGATAATCACTTGTCAGACAGTGAGGAATGAATTTCATGTGTTTTTCCTCATGTTTTTGAATTTATGATGCAAAGATAGTCTATTTCTAGGTATGACTGAACTATAAAGAGACACATAGATACTCTACGTATTTTATGAATATGCAAGGCATCATATCTTATGGATCCAATTTGCCAGATATGGTGATATGTTCACAGGACCCTTTCTGTCAGAAGCAGAGGCTGACGTGGATCATTAAACAAATTTCTTATGTAGCACTCTCTTTTATATTTTTCCCCAAGGAAAGATGATACAGATTTTCTTTTTTTTCCCCAAATTGAATTATTTAAATGCCTTCCAAGATGTGTAACATATTATCTTCTAGAACTATAAATTAAATCTTTCTACAGCCTATTCATTTGTATTTCTATTGACTTTGTCCTTTTCACCTAAAATATATATGCTAGCCATATTTATATGTTATTATTTTTATTTTACTAGTACACTCATTCTATTGGAGACTTCTAGACGAAATATTTGTAAATTTACACGGGATTTAAAAGTATGTTCCATTTTGAGTTTGCGTTACTCACTTTTCCACATATTCACATGATATATTATGTTAATCAACACTAGAGCTGTTTCTGAATTTGGGAGAAAAAGTGCTTAGAAACACAAGCCTTTCATTCAGAACACATAATTATCTATTTTTTTTTAAATCATTTTAGTGCAAATCAGCATCTTTCTGGAGAAGTATCTAATCAGTACAGGTACTTGTTCTTGGGTAGGGACATGGTGGTACTTTATCAGGAAAATGTTTAAAGTTGAACTGAATTGAGGGTTTTTTTTGAGATCATTGAAATACTAAGTAGTTTTAGAAAATAACAAGTTTAGGGAAGAATGTGAAAAACATGGGGTTTTGAAGTTATAATAACAGAAGTTACTAGAAGTAGCTATTAGAAATCTATTAGAATAATCGTAGTCCCCATCCGTGGAGGTGTTTAAGAGTCGTGTTGGCACAGTGCTCAGGGATACGGTATAGCCAAGGACTGTCAGTGTCAGGTTAATGGTTGGACTTAATGATCTTCAAGGTCTTTTCCAACCTAGGTGATTCTGTAATAGAAGTTACTATTCTGTTCATCATTTCACTATGGCATGATGAACCAAGAGATACAGTCTAATTCTCTCCTACAGAAACGTGGCATTGTGTCACTGCCGTAGTTCAAAGTAGCTATTCCTAATTTACACAGATATCAGAAAATGATAAAACAAGTCATGCCACAAAGTCATGCATGAAATATTTGAAAAAAAGGTAATTTGAAAAAGAAACTAAACACTTCTGAAAAAACATCTCTATTCTTATTAAAAGAGTGCTTCATACAAAGCTCAGTAGGTATAATAAATGTTGTGTCAGAAAGAAAAGTCTTATCCATTCAGAATCTTTATTCTGCTTTAGAAAGACTATTGTATCTGGGGATTGGTATTGCACACACCCCAGATAGAAGTAGCATGATAGTTATGGACCTATTCCTCTTTTTCATGGTCATGATGTTAGCCATTGACAGGAAAAAAATATTTCCCATTCTCCTCCTTGACTAGATTTAAAAATTTGTGACCAATCCCAAATGCTGCCAATTGAAATATGGTGTTAAAAAACTTTTTTTTTTTTTTTTTTTTTGGTAAGTATTCAATTGTTTTTCTTTGGAAATAATACTTAGGTGCAGAGGTGATATCTTTCACAGTGTCTTAGATTATAATTTCCATGGGAAGGATCATCAAGCATCTTCTAGTCTTTTATCAAGGAAGGGCATCAAAGTCACAATGGAAGCTGGTGACATTTGATATCAACCTGCATTCAACATAAGTGAAACTTCGAGTATTTTAACAAGATTGGAAAAACATTTACACACTTTTGTAGTATCTGCAATTCTTGTGTGAGAAAGCTGTTTTCTTGAATATTGTGCTTTCAAAATGACTCTTTTTCCAATAGCCATATTTTTCAGTGAAAATGTTCTTTTTTGACATAAGTATTTCTTGCATAAAAATACTTATTTCCTGGTAACTGCACTTGTAAGAAAAAAAAAGGCTAAAAACTTCAGTGAAACATTAGTACCAGCAGAAAACCTAACAGAAATTACATTCAGTTTCCACTTTTAGTTAGATAATTCTGTATTTTAAAAATCTCATGGATTACTGAGGCAAACGTTACACGATTCACCCTGCATCTTTGTTATGCATTCCTCCTCAGAGAGGTACGTTGGAGAATGGCTGAGATAAATTCCCTGGAAGATTACAGAATCTAGCAACTCTTTACTTTCTAGCTTGCAGATTCTATCTTCCAGATGATATAAAAAAATGAGCCTTACAATTCAGACATTTATGCAAGTTGCCTGAAGTTAGTCTGTGTGACTAAACTGTGTGTGAGCAATGAAAACGTAGAAAAAAAAGCCTAAAGCAAACCACAAACAAAAAACCCACTAAAAAAAAAAAAAAGGAAAAAAAAAAAAAGAAAAAGACCACGACTTTTAACTAGTTTTTAGATGGAAACAATGTCTAAGAATTGTATGGATGGGGGGGTTCTGAGATAACTGGAGAAAACAGAATTTGTCCTAAAAGGTAATGCTATAATGCTGATTATTAATGTAATGACAAATTATCCAACTGAGTCTTAAATGCTGAACCCTACATTCTTGAATAGGCAAGTCTCTATTGCACTGAAAAGGATTACATAAGAAATCATAATAAAATCATGAGAATCAGAGTTTAAAAATTTGTAACTAAATTGATCTTTCACAGTCACTGCAAGATAATTCTGTATTGCTTTTCTCCGGAATAATCTTTCAAATATATCACCTACTCTGTTTAGAAAACAATGAAGTTTCTGCGATTTTGACCATCACACTTCTGCTGCCAAGTGCAAAAAAAACAGAATATAAGGCACATACGTCTACATCAGGTTGTTAGATGAAATCCCCTCACTCAATGTGCTACACACAGACTAATGTAAATGCACCCTATCTACTACTACAGATTATTTTAGTATTTCGGAATCTTTTTAATTGGAGTATTTTTCTTAATCATAAGGTTCTGTTTACTTTTTTCATCACAAACATTCATACTAAAAATTGATACTGTAACATAAGAAATTCTTCTACTCCCATAATAAGTTTAACTTTTCAAGAATTCCTGACACAATGTGTTGCTCCTTCCACTTCTCTGAATCTGCTATTTACCTTTTTTGACAGTGTAAATCAGGTCTACCAGGTCAATTCAATTTATCAATAGTTTTCAGATAGTGTAGTCCTTAAATTATTATTCGGTTTATGTGTGCTTTGAACATTTGATAATTGTGTGCTATGGAAAGTAAATTGATGACACAGATTAAAGTGGGGTTTTTAGATAAAACCTTCAATAGTAGTGCAAATGGCTTAGCAAGTTACATAGGGGAACATGTTTAATATCAACATTCTAAAATTTGATCTGGGAGCCTATTAGAAAGTAGTCATACCATAACTAAATTAAAATGTTTCACTATGTTCTGTTATTACCCACAGAAGTGTCTCAAGAAAGACCATATATATTTTAAATCATTTTGGAAGAGGAAGCTTAAATGTCTGTCAGGCGATGGCACTGTGGCAGCAACTCCTAGGCACATTGACATGAATTATGAATTGACATCAACAGAATTATCAAAATAAAAATGAAAAGACCATTTAAAAGTTTTCTGATCATTATATAAATTCTTAAATAGTTCCATATATTTGAGATATCCATACATAGGCCACCATTCATGCAAGATGTATTTCTAATATAGTTTAAAATATTCAGAATATTTTTCCTTTATAATTTCAGAGTTTTAGCAATCTTTCTATATGGCAGTGTCCAGAGTTGTAAAAATAAATTTTTAAAAAGGTTTTTTGTGGGTTTTTTTTGGGGTTTATGGTGTTTGTTGGCGTTTTTAAAGTCAGATTGTATGAAATAGCAGAAATAGCACACTGTTTTTTCTTTGTGTGAATATGGGTATATGTATGTGTGTGCATTTGTGTGCATGTGTGGGAGAAAGATGTGAGGAGTTATATCAGCAAGGGGCTTTTTCTTCTCTAGTCTCCATAGTGACTGACAGCTAGTTATGTCAACAGATGCCACGGAGCACCTGTCTTCACAACTTTAATACATCTCACACACCAGGGAAGGCATTTTCTTGTGTATATGGCAGTGTTGATGATTCCCTAAGATACTATTTTGTTGAGAATAGAACACTTTTAATGTACAAAATCCAGGACAAGAATAGGTATGCTGCCCAGATTTTAGTATAAATGATTCTTAGACAGCAAAAATAATCCCCAACGTACTGGCCACTAAGTGAAAGACAGATTGTGACTTCCATAACTGTTTTCTTGGCTTAAAAATGAAAAACAGAAAAGGAAAATTGTCTCCTATTTATTGATTGAAGCTGCTTTGTTAATGAATAAAAACTACCTTAATCTTTTTTTGTGTATTACTTAGAGTGATTAAAAGTTGTTACACTCCTATTGTCTCCAAGCATGTTGTCTTTATTAATATTCAGCATCTATGTGTTCCAGGATTTGAAGAAAAGCAATAACAATTAAAAAATGAACCTAACCATTCTCTTCCTAAAAGAAATGTAAGACCTCTTCATGCCTTCGGTTTAAGGCTAAAGATTCAGGTTTCATTAAGAAAATAATTTATTTGTAGAATGGAGCTATGGAGCACAGTTTAGTCTGCTGAATATGACTTGATATGTACTGAATGTACATATTAACTTAATATTTACTTAATATGTATTAAACTAAGGTAGTTTTAAAATAAGAAGGAAGTGCATTAAAGCTAGATCACCTCCACATCGAGCAGAGAATAACGTCACAAAGTCTTCAAATAAAGTCAGTTTGGATCTACAACTCTGATCAGTTCACACTCATCAGAACAAAGAATTTACCCTGAAATTAATATTAAAGTGCACTTCTCACAATGAAATATTATAACATGTAATTATGAGAATTCATACAGTTTGTGGTACATAACTATAAATCTTTTAGAATATAATAAGAATTCACCCACCACTTTTGCTTCAGACTAGTGTGATTTGTGTCTATATATTGCCTACAGTACCACTTTTTATGAGTTTGGGAAAGCCTGACTTAACATAGGTCTGATAATTGTAATGAGATCAGATTTTGTTTTTGTTTTGCAATGGTTGACTTGTAAAGGGACTATGAGTAAGAATGTATCAGGACAGTTAGGCAAAAAGCAAACTGCTGTACACATCTAAGAGAGGAAGTACATCTTTGCTGGTACACTTTTAGAACCACTATTCAAAACAATAGAGCATTCATATTTGCATGCAATGCAGTAGGCCTGATAAACATAGAAAAAAATGGAAGTTCAACAAGTACGTAAGTTATCTTGTCAATCAACTGTAAAGTGTAGAGTTGAGAAGAAAATTACTAGGTAGTAAAATCCATAAAATCCATACATATTAGCAATTTTATAAAGGAAATAAAATAACTGAAAAATAAAACATTTCCAATGTAGTCATAATTAAAAGTTTGAAAGGGTAATACAATTAGAAATTTTTAATGTGTATACAATTCTTGTTACAGATGGATAGCTCTATAATTATCAAGTTTCACAGCAAGATGTAATATGCAGTGAAGACAATGTTCTATTAATGTCAGAAAATATGTCGAGAATTATTTTTCAGTATACTGTTAATCCTTTCTAACAATGATCAGAATTGTAATACCAGATGTCACAAGAGCTCTGAACTTTCCTGTTAGTTGGGTTAATTTTCCTACATAACCCGCTTTATGTGTAATATTAAAAGGTGGGTACAAGAATCTGGGTGTAATTTTGCTTATGCAACTTGCTAATGTAAACTTTGACATCTGCATTTGTGCACAGTGGGTGTATGCAAAGTTTGGTACATAGGTTGTGCAACCAAAAATATGAGCATAAAATTTTTAACACTTTTTCTTTTTCTCCAAATTATCATCCATATACCTAATATATTTTCCTTTTATCTTCCTCCAGGCTTCAGGCTAAATTTAGTTCTGCTTGGCAGATACCAACAAATGTGTGAGAGCAATAGAAACACTGTGTAATAAAGACAAGAGGACAAAGCTATTGAAACAGTTATCTAGAGCACTCTTCTAGAGAATAAAAAATCCTTAACTAGCAACTACCAGAACACTGCTTTGCTGGAGATCATATATTATGTCTTTAAATACAGGTAATCACAGAATTATTTTGAAATTCAGTATTACCATATCTTAAAAGAATGCATTTAAATTATTTTTTTTAAAAAAAGCTCCTCAAAAAAGACAATCCTGACCGTAATATAATGAAAAAATCAAGAAACCCTTACCATTCATTCTTCAGTATGATATAGATGTGCACCTTCAAATTTGGGATAGAAAAAGTACTTGAAGAATTTGAATACAACTAGGAATACTTGTATTCCCTCTACATGATATCTAGTTTAATGTAGATACTGTTTTCTAAATCATTTGCAGAAATCAAAACACGATGAAGCATCATCTCTGGTGTTTAAATACTGACAGCTGCATTAATGAAATAAATCCATGAGAAAATCCATGAGAAAATACTATCATATGGCTGCCGGTTTGGATTTTTTGGATTTTGTTTGTCACTCTCAATTATATGTAGCTGCACTGAAAAAGAGCCTATCAGAATTTAAACTCTATTATGCTATGAAATTTTATGTCTGCTATACATGACCTTTGCGTCAGCTGCTTTTGAACCATATTGTATGCTAAACAAGTGACTATAGTCCAAATTAGATTTCCCAGATCTAGAATATAAATCTAATTTAAAGGTATTCTTCATTATTCTGAAGTGCTTCACCTCAAGAAGCAGACTAGTGTACTCTGGACACATACTTTGCACATCCTTTCACTTAGTCTGATCTAAATCCGGAGCAGCTGCCACACAGAAATGCCAACAGAGTTCATCAGGATAAGACATGTGGAGAAATAAAGGCCACAAATTGTATACTGATCTTCACAGGATAACATTATATAAAACATTTGTAGATTATACAGCCTGGATGTTACAGCTACCATTTTTTTCAGCATGAAAATTTTAGGCCTCTATTCTGTTACAATCCTTTAAAAATACACAGTGTGGAAATTTACACTTTTTTTTTTTTTTTTTTTGTATATGTATACATATAAACAGAAATTAAGGCATACTCCAGCTAATCACACATATAGCTTGATTTAAGCAAAGCAAGCCCACTTAAGTTAAAGAGTTATGTGTATGTAATTAAAGACTAACATTTGGTCTAGTAAGAATAGTGAATGTTATTGCTACCCCACTTTTCCTCTTTGTCATCCCCATGCCATACTCTGTCCTTGAAAATTGAAGGCCACTGTGCCTGAAATTAATAATCATATAATTTACAATTGGACTAAGTTGCAGATATCTCTAGTGACACTTCCTTAGACATAGGCATACAATTATAAATTCATCATCTCCCTCCAAACAATATCCATTTTCAGCCACTTCAGTAGGTTTTCAGCTTGTCTGTTTGTCATTTCTCTTCAGTCCTGCCTGCAGTGTTTTTTAAGTGTTCTTTGGTGCTCTGAGGCCCAGTCCCAGATAGTCTTTAACTGAAGGCCAAAAGAGAGGGCAACGAAAGGCAGAACCCTCATGATTCAGTGCATGCCACAGTGAAAGCTATCTGACATAGCAGACTCCCTTTGAGAGGGAGGAGGACAGACAGCAGAGAAGAAGATAGAAGAAAATGACATCTCGGGCTTCTAAAAGCTTGAAAGAAAACAACACCCTGCTGCTGGGTGCAGTTATTGAACTTTAATAGTTCATAACAACAGCTGTCTTCCCCTTGTGAATGTTTCCTGTGATGCAGAGTTCCCTCATATGGCATTCTACAGTTCCATCTACCTCTCACATTGCTTTATGCCTCACTGCATCATAGGAGGCATCATATAGCAAAAAACTCTTCTCTTGTCAAGTGCCTAAGCACCACAGGGATAGTACTCCTCTGTCAGAATGAAGAGTCTTCATTACATATCTCAGCTTTCCCCACCGCCCCCCCCCCGAAATATACCAGTAACAATGGAAATTATCTGACACCATTTAATAAACTAACATTGCAACAGAACTCAGTGAAACGTCAGATACATAATGGTGGCATTTTGCTGTATAATTTAGGTCTAATGTGCTTTAAAGTATGTGAGACTTTTATATACATATATAAGCATATATAGATATCATGTACACCTATGATGCTGTATAAAAGAAAGCTAAAAGTATACATAGCAAGTGTGCCTATAGTTTTAAAGTTACTTATATAATATAAGATGTTTTCTAATGTTTCTAATGCTTAATGTTTAATACTGCAAATACAAATATTATAGATCTAAAGATAGTCTTTGGATTATTCTGTTAAGTATCTCACTGGATTTCTGAGGTATTGATATTGTTTGATATTTGCTTTCTTCGTAATTCACTGAAGGATAAAGTACAAAGTGAAGGGGTTTTTTCACTGATACAGGAAGCTGTCAGATAAAAATACATGAAACAATTTTATGAGGTCAAAAGCTTCAATGATACTCAGTAGATATTTTTCCAGTTGATCAAATTGTCAAAAATGAAACAATCAGTCCTGCAAATGCTTAGATATATGAACAATTTTACTCCCATAAGTGGATCTTGATGATATTTCTAAAAGTAAAATTATTCACATGGTTCAGAGCATGCAAGTCTTAATATCAGCAATATATTAACTATTAAAAGCATTATTTTTGCTATAAAACTGTACTTAAAATATATATTCTATTTGACAAAGCACATTTCAAACCATTCTGTGAAATAACATTGCTTGACCTCATGTTTTTTGAGTATGGCTTTTTAAAGATCTATTAAAACAAATCTTAAAGAATTATTTAATTATTAATAAAGTATTTTGAAACCTAATAACATAATGTATTGGTAAAATCTATTGTCACAATTTGCAATTATTAGATTACTGCGTATGAAAATGTGTATTTTATACTCTTAATTACTATGGTATCTTAATTAAACTTAAGAATAAAAAGTGACACATTCTGAAAGATAGCTGAATATAACTTTCTAGCAGTTTAGATCAAACATTTGTTTACTGACAGGTTTTGTTGGTGCTTTTTTGGAGGCAAGGCTAGTGATACACATCCAAAGATCGAGTAATATTCACTTTTGACAAAGGTTATAGTTCAATATAAAAATAGATGAATGTTTATTTTGGGTTTTATTTTAGGCAAAGTTGTGTTTTGTTTTTCAGGAAGATTTTTATTTAACAAATTCTAAAATACATTTGAAAAATAATATTTTCCTAGGAAGAAAGGTGTGGGGTTTTTTTTATATTGAGCATGTAAAAAAAAATAAAAATACAAAGTTCATGGTTCCTATAATGGTTACAGATAAGTCAATGAAAACATGTTTGATGAAAATTAAAGAAAAAAAAAAAAGTAATATAGTACCCAGTAAAGTCTTACAAAATATTTATTAGTGAACAAATACAATACAAAAGATTTTAAAGGTTGGATCCTATAATGCTTTGCTGACCAAGATGGAAATTAGCAAAGTGCAGAATTTGACAATAGCTAATTTATTTCTGATACAAGAAGGATATATGATCCTAGTATTGCATTAGTCATTGAGGCCCAGATCCTCAAAGGCATAAGACTTCATCTTAAATTTTGTTGAGTAACCATCATTTAGCCCTTTACTTATTATATAATTGCGTAGGAATTAAATAATTCGAAGTCTACAGAAGAGATTGAATACTCCTTTGCTAGGCAAAAGTGCACTGATTTCTTTGGGTGTTTTGCCTGATTAAGGACAGCAAAAACAGGCCTCAGGGACGATCTAATAGGAAACATATTAAATGACCATGAGATCACACACTAATCCTATCCTAAGGATAAAACCTAATCCTATTTTTGACTGAAGTACTAAATTCCTCCTTGCCTGGCATCAGCACATGCATAGCTATTTCTTTCTTGCTTTTTTTTGGTGTGTAAAAGAGACAGTTCAATATCAACCTTAGTATGTCTTTCTTTAAATTAAAACCTATAAAATGTGTTTATGACATAGTAATGACTTAATTAAAATTATTAAGAATATAATATTTTATTGAAAACACATACAAAATAAAATGAAAATAATTGGCTTTTAACTTCAATGGCTTTTTTTTCCATATCTGTCTGTAGCTTTCTGGAAGAGTTATGTCAAATTATTTTTACTTATGTCAAATTCTTACCAGGGAAGATGTGAGTTTTGTAGCCAGAAGTGTAGGTAAGAAAACATGGCATTTGTTCATCCAGCATAGACTTAGTAATTTCTATATATCCACGTTCTTATTGTTATAAAAGGCTGCAAAATATTATGGTTTTAGTAGAGGGATACATTTAAATTCTAACCGAATTAAGCTCTAAATTAATTAATTAATTAATTCTGAATTAAGTTCTAACAGAGTGCCTTGCTCTAACGTATTCAAAACTACTTGAAAGCCACATCTATATAACAGATTCATATGGTATGGTGCAATTTCACTGAAACCCTCTTTTATGAACTATCTTCTTAACCTTCTGTTCTGGATGACCAAGGGAATTCAGTTACAATGTAAATATTTTATCCAGGTACAACACAAAAAAACCCACCATTCTTTAAAATTGAGATTAAATCTTCATTTTTTTTTCTTTCTTAATAAGGTAAATACAATATTTCAATTAACTTTACAGAGTATTTTCATCTTGGACATATAAAAATTGTAAAGCTTCCTCTTCTGTGATTTTGCCTGAGGATTTAATAAATATTTATTAAATAAGACTAGAAGGATTCAGTAAGATAAGTGTTGAATTTATCTAGTCCTGTAATCTCAAACTTCTTTTTGAATATACAGCATGTTATACAGCACCTGATTCAAATACTTTAGTTGATAGGTAGTCCATTAAATTGTTCTGATGGTTGGTTACTCTTAGAGCTGCTTGTTTTCCAGTCCCATCTTAAAGCATTTGCTTGGAGTCAAACAAAGCAGTCCAACAGCTAAGGAATGGTTTACAGTGTCTCGAAAGTTTTCATCTTCCATTTATTAATTTTTCATGATTTAAAACTGTTAAATAATTTAATTATTTAATCATTCATCAATATGAACTGTTGAGAAAAAAATGCCAAGTGAAAAAAAAAATTCAGGCCTTTTCATAGTATTACAAATATATTCATTAGTTCCTACTTTTTTTCTTGCATCAATGCTTGCCACTTAGTGTTTTTGTAGCTGACAAATTTTATATGAAAGGCTTTATATCAAAAGTAAACAAAAATATCAGAATACATGGCATAAGGCTAGCATCCAACTGGCATCTCAGGTATACAAACATTAAATCCTATCCTTGATATGTTGCAGCAATCATTTTAATATATAAAATGACAGAATATGGAAATACATGCCAAACACTGACTGGAATACCAAGCTTTCCTCAGGCAGGAATTAAACAATAATCAGCAAAAAGGTAAAATAAATATATAAGGTTTCTTGTTTTTCCATGTTATATTTTTCTTATATTATTTTATACTACTGTACAAAAAATCTAAATCTGAGTTCCAAAATAAGCATATACAACATAAGAATAATGAAAGTGATATCAGCCATTAGAATTACAGGAATTAATGCCCAAATCTTCAGAAAAAAATACAAAAATGTGTTTGGATGAAATCTCAGACATAAATCTTAACCAAAAGCCTGGATATTAGCACTAATATTTGGACCATGTACCCTTTAAAATTATACTTTCTTTTTAAAAGTTGCAATCTGCATATGATAATATTCACTTCCTGTCTTAAACCACTGGTGAGTATTGCTGTGTAAGTTGAACAGTTACACATTTCAGTGGTAGAAGTGATGTCTGAATGCAGCTTTTATTAGCTTCTTAAGTGCCCAGTGCTGTTCCCATTGGCAGTGCTCCCATTGACTTCAATCAGGGCAGGAACTGGCCCTAATTTTGTAAGGCATTTTAGGATCCTTTGGGAAGAAAGGTGTTAGAAGAATACAAGCCATAATCATCAATTAGTTGTCAACAAAGCACTCTCACAAATATCTCCCATGCTGCTGCTGGATGATTACTTGTCCAGGCACTGAGACATTTTGTGACACCAAAATTCCCGACTTTGGCATGAAGAATTTTGAAACCTGTGTTATTAAAAAAAAAAATATTCTAAGCAGACCAAAAGGATTTCTCTAAGGTTATAAAAAATAAGATAGACCAACATACCTGCTTCTCTTCTGACTATGCTGCCCTAACTATAGCTAAAATCTCCTTAATATGTAAGACTCTCATATCAAGGGTTAAAAGGTTGCTTACAAGTTTAAGATTTTTAAATATTCTAAGTATTCTAAGTATTCAGTGCTCTATGTTCTGTATGTTTTTACTTTTACATCTCTACATTTGGACAATGAAAATAAAATTGTTTTCACTTCTGGTAACAATCCTTGCCTTCAGTTTCTCTACCTTGCAAATAACTACTTTATTTTCAGAAACAGTTTTCACAACATTCATCTCTTAGATACTTAAAATGCAGAGATGAATACAAATTGACCATATTCCCATAACACTCATTCACTAAAAAGGGCTCCTATTTCATCACTGTGATGATTTAGCTAGTTGTAACACAGAGATGCAAGGCCTCTTAGGCTTTGTTCACTCACCTTCTGAAAACCCAGTAAGTCCCAAAATTAAACATGATCTGATTTTTCAGAGTTCAATGACAACAACAAAACCAATAATAACAACAATTCTTATTGAAGCCTTTGAATGACAGCTATTTAACACCTTTATATTTCATTCACAGCCTATATTCAGTGTTCGAATTAAAAAAATCTAACTTTTTTAGAAGACATGACAAAATTGAGACATTCAGAACCTATAACTACTTATCTTCCATATATGGCTTTACAGTTCAAATCTCTGAATAAATAAAAATAGTCACTAACCTTCCCAGTACCTTTCTGCCAGTAGGATTAAATATTATTGAGTAACCTTTTCAAGCCAGTAACATTCCATTAAAAAAAAAAAAAATACAGGGAAAAAAAAGTAAGAATTTCAGAAATTGAACTGGCATTAGATTTTAAGTTCCTCAGGCCTTTCTGAGCATATCAAAGTGCTATCTGATACACGCACCTCATCACATATCGTCTACATGAGTAAAACCAGAAAGTTCTGTTTTTAGAGGAAGAAAAGACTGGTAATAGCAATCATTATCCTAATATTCAGAAACACTTACTTCTCTGTCAAGCAAAATGGAACTCAGACTGACTCACTTAAGCCTGCCTGTGCCTGACATATATTTGAATTCCTTTTCCCCAAATATGAAAGTCTGCCACACAAAAATTCTGAATGAACTTGGTAAGACTACTCATATCAATCAGCTTATTCGCATGTTTAAGTAGACAGAGAATAAAAATCTACCTTTGAATGTTTGTCTTCATTGCTGTGTTAAATTATCTTTCCTTCAGGGTTGTGAACTAATATCAAGCTTTAATGATTAAATGTTCATTTGTGAGGCCTTACATCAACACAGAGAGCAGGAGGTAAGGGTAACTAAGTATAAGACAAATATAAATAAAAAATAGTTTCACTATGTAACTGTAAACTGAAATTACACAGTATTGATCAGACCAAAGTTGGGAATTTTTGATATTTCACCACAGATCATTACATAGAGCAGTAAATAACTCTGAATCATTCAAACAGCAAATGAGGTAAAATTAATACATGTTTTAACATTTTAAAGAATGAGTCCAATTTACTCGGAAAACTGTTCCTATGATAAATATTATGAAGACAAGATGATGCGAGCATTTTTTCCTCAATTATTAAACCTCTGATCCTAACCAAATCCACCAAAAACTCCTTAGTAATCCAAGAATTCTTAAGAAATATTTAATTACAGATAACATTCAGTATATAAAATGTACTGAAAATTATAGAATACGTTCAGTACATAAAATTATGTACAGATGAAAAATTATTAACCATTATAAATACATCCAATGATATTTCTAAAAATTGGTGAATTTAGAATCAGTATTTTAACTACTTTTCATATTTATAGAAACAACTTTTCTCAAAAGAGTAGCAACTTCTTATTCTTTAGGAAAAAAAATTAAGTAAGAGCTGATGTACAAGTTAATACAATATGCATTAGTAGACTTCTACAATTTAAAACTTTTAAGTAATATATTGCACAATAAACTTAATAGATTATACTGTTCAACATGGTATTATGGTACATTGACACTTACTTGTTGGTAGCTATTACCTGCCGTGCCAAAAAGGTAAAAAGATACATTTTAGACCCAATCAGAAATTGTTGATGAGTTCATTTTACTACTTAAACTACTCTGCTGAAAAGCTTCATTATGTGAGCATTGTCTACTCATAAGACAATTCATCTTTTTGAGACAAGGTGCATTAAAAAAAAATCAACTGCAACAACAAAAACCCACTTCATTCTGTACTGACTGGTACCCCAGACATACATACATATGAATATGTTTATGTACGTATGTGTGTTACACATTTACACTAATGATGCTATAGAGACATTTTTTTAAAAAAAAACTCTACCTAATACATAATTTCCTTTGACATTTATGAGGATTTTTCTTAAGGTCTTATTCCAGCTATGAGAGCTACAAAAGCAAACACTTTTATGCCTCTTCACTGCCTCACAGTGTAAGAATGGCGAGAGGAGAGGAGGAACATAGACCGTGTGATTCTGCTTAGAAAATCAATAGCTATCTAAAAGAGTACAATATTTTTCTTTAACAGAAAATGTATACACTTAAGAATAATAGTTTAGATCCCTCTGCAGATAATTGTGCTCAATACTCAAAATAAAATGCAGACTTCAAAACAAAGGCAAGCAGTTTGATTCAGTAACATGTAGTAAAAAGAATAAGACAATAAGACAAGGAAATAGAAAATTAATATAGAAAATATAGAGCTGTTAACTCCATTTTAAAGAGTTAGAATGCTTTTAAATATTAATGTTACAAACTTTATGAACCCATCAATATATAGTATTTTTAAATCGTATCAACAACCAGTATTGACTACATTGCAAGCTACCTTTGGATGGAAATGAACTAAAAATATCCAACCATAAAAGACCAAGCATGATTTAATCACTGAAGAAAGAAAACAATCTTTAGAAACCGTTAAGGTTGTAACTGATAGAGAAGTTATAACGGGCTGAGATTTGAAACACCTTTGCAGCTTACCTATGCACAGTAAGCTAATAAACAGTCTATAACAGGAAAAGAGTAAAACATAAGTTTTATGTAACTGTAAAGACTTGCCTAACTTTCCAAAAATGAATCAATAGGAGAATTTTCATTCATTTCAAAAACATCAAACATACTGATCAGCTAATTTTTTCTTTGATGCACTTATCACCATCAGTAATGGAAGATATTTATACTTGAGAAGAAATGATTCAGCATAATATTCATTCTTTCAAAGTATATAGTTCAAGTTCTTTTATCTTAATGTAGGCATTTCTTATAAATTCAAAAACAGAAAAATGTACATATTCTTGAATTTTGAGCTTAATCTGAAACACGGTAACCTATACATTTTGGTTTGCTACAAATTATCAGAAAAAATCTAACTGAATGTGCAGTACTGTATGCAACTACACAAAAGCTCATGTAACCACATCACTTCTAAATAATTATATGAATGAATGAAAAAAACTATGAGAAAACTATTTAAAATTGGATGCCTGATAAATTTTAGATAAATGTAATGATATATATGATTCAACTTAACAAACTGCCAACCCGAAAATTAATTTAAAATGCTCAGTTTTATGAATTTTAAAATAGAATTTACAATGATAAAATTGTATCATAGCAGACGAGTATCAATACTGTGAACAACCCTGCTTTAATTTTAGCAGAAAACAACTGCCATTAGGACTACCAGCTTTATTACAGCTGTGACTAAAAAAGTGAATAGTCCACCTAAATTCAGCACGTAGAAAGAGAACAAATCTTTGTCCTGCAGTAATTACTGCATAATTAAATACAGTTATGAATTTATTATTTTAAAACTAAATTCAGATATCTAATAGTGAGAGCTTTGCAAGAATTGGTTTCATTTTAAAAAAAATATATTTGGTATGTGTTTATTTACCCATTTGATGGGACAAACTACTTGCTACTGTAACAAAGTTAGAGCAAAGTTAAATTCAGGCCACTCCTGTTATGTGATACTACTTCAAATTTAAAAGGTAGAGTTTTAAGGTGCAGCAGCATTAATGCCTCTCAGTCTATATTCAGACAGTTGCAAACTGGATTTGAGCCTGAAACTTTGTTCCTAGCAATCTCAAACCAATGTTTATACCACCATATTAGACAAGCTGAAGTCTTGTAGGACTGGAGCGACTTTTTGGTGACTGGGGATATAGCATTTCTATGTTTCATATGCTATATGAAGCACTTTTGCTTCATTCCAGGCCTAAAAGTTTTTAAAACATGCATGGAAATATTCTTGTATCACAGTAAAGACAATATTAATTAAAGAAATATAGATACATATAAGTGTATGGATACATATTTATACATATTTATACATATTTATACATATATATGTATACATACACTTCCATATATATATACACACCCATATATATTTCTTTTTTAAAATACAGACGGAAAAAATACTGATGGATAAAATAATAATCTACTTGCAATTAAACTCTGCTTTCAGAAATTAGAAAACTGTACTATATTATCATCTTTTATTATAAGATTCTAACTCAAGTCAGTACTTTAAAAGTATTTTTGAATAAAGTTAATATGATGTCTCTGACAACAGCAGTCTCACACTTTGTCTCCTTTCCCAAACTGGAATATAAACTTTTTGCAACAGTGTTGGTACAAAATTACCAGAAGGTATTGATAATCTAGTGTTCAAAAAACTAGATATATTGTTGAAATTATGAGAAGAAAATGTTCTATTACATGAAATATTGAACTAAACATTTATTATTTCAACTTTTTATCTTTTCCCACTATAGAAATATTTTTGGAAGGTCACCTAGAATCATGTCATGATATACAACAGTAGTCGTGTCCAAACAGAAAAAAAACCACATCACATTTATGTTTGACATGGTCCATAGTTTTCTGCAAAATTTAAAATTACTGTAAATATGAGGCTCAAAATTCCAGTAATATTGGTTGCATCTTCCATGGCAAAAACATCACAAAAGGAACAATTTTTATCAATAGTTATTTCACCTAATTCAAGGTTTCAGGATCAAGACCACAGAATGAAATAAAGGTATGTTGTCAGTTCATATGGTCAGTCATTCTCAAGAACCACATCCGTATATGTGGATGTAAACTGAACTTCCCATATAATTAGGACAATATGGTTTTGAGATGAATTTTACAGTGCTATTCTACATTAATGTGCAGTTAATTTGTCAGCAGATTGGAAATAGATGTAATTCATTCTAGAGGTACGTAGCAGAACTGCAAACGTTTCTCATTACTGTATTCAAATTTTTCCCTTTACAAAATAAAAATGCTAAGAGAATGGCTTATTTCAATGACAAAAAGCCAAACTTGTAAGAAATGTTCTGTAACTTTCTTAAATCAATGGAATCCAGTTTTGTACTTATACAATGAGAAGCAAAATGTGGCCCATTAGCTGTAAGTTAAATAGTTAATTTGATAACCATTTAATTACAAACTTCATTACACTTTATTTCTTCGTATATTCAATTAACTAAATGCTTCTGGTTCCTAGGACCTAAATGTGCCTCATTCTGTTTCCTAACTCTGTTCTGTTCACTGTTTTAAGAATAAACAATTATTCTAGAGCATAACTGTGCTTATTATTTCTGGAGTATTATCATACTGCTAGGTACTCTGAAATGTAGATGAATAATGAACAGAAAAAAAGCAATATAAATTGTAAAGACTTGTGATATTTATATTAGGATAGCATTTATACATATATGGAAAAATACAAATCAGTTAGACATTATTGCTGGATTGTGAGGAGACCTATTTGCTCTCATTTCATCAGAGCACATAGTAAAGCTTCTTAGAATGGCTGGGAAATGATGTGAATGAACAAGTAGTATGGCTGCCTCGTTCAGATTGTTGCTATCCTGTCCACTCCTCTCCCAGAACTTGTCTACTTCTCCATCCTCTTGTCACTCCTTAGCTTGAGGTTCTACATTTTTCAGAGTAAATGGATGCTGTAGAAAGGAGGTACAAGTTCCCTACAATCAAATAATCAATAGAACTATGAAGACTTTGTGAAGGTTGACAACTATGGAATTGTGTCTGTGTCTCTTCTTTCTCCATTTTTCTTGTTTAATGCCAGTAGTGCCAATAGTGTTCTCTGTTCTTCATAAGACAACCAAAGATTTTGGCCCCCTTCTCTAGAGGCCAGTTTGGGGATGTTGTGTTTCAGTATGCCAGTCTTTAACCAAATGAAAGGCTATTCAGGCTCCCTGGAGGCACTGAGCAATATAAAGAACCCGCCCTCTAAAAATGAAGGAGCTGTTTTTTACCCTGTCCTTCAGGATGTATTGCCTTAATGGACTCTGTCCCCTGATAGGGAACAATATGCACTAAGAAGAATCAGAAAAGTTTCTGTAAGAAACACACAACATGCTGGTTAGACATTTTAGCTCCAGCTAAATAAAAGTCTAAAAAACCTATAGAATCAGGATGTTGCCTTCATTGGCATGAACATTCTGGTTCATCACGTTGCCTATTTTACCAGCAACCATGATTACCTATTCCTGCCTTTTCAAATATATTTTCTAAGTCATGTTTTCCACGGGTCAGAGGTTCATCTTTTATGATATTTTACCATCAATTTTGTTATATTTCTTTAAGAATTAAACTATTATGTGATATGAGAAAAGGTACCACCACATGAAAAGCTTTCCTGAAAGGAATACGCTTAAGAATTAGCTATAAGCTTTGTAAAAATATAAAACATAGGAAAACATTCAGAAATTAAATACTGCAGTATAGAGAATCAACTAAACATGTTTATACAACCTTAAGTGACCATTAAAATAAAGGGAGTTAAATATTAAAAAAAAGAACTATGAGAATTTTGGCCCTAGAAGTATAAAAGTGGGAACTGCATTTATGTCAGACTTTTAATTGATGATGGGATTAATATAGCATCTGATGTTTCAAGTAGTGTGTAAGAATGTCGAGAAGAGAAGAGAAGAGAAGAGAAGAGAAGAGAAGAGAAGAGAAGAGAAGAGAAGAGAAGAGAAGAGAAGAGAAGAGAAAAGAAAAGAAAAGAAAAGAAAAGAAAAGAAAAGAAAAGAAAAGAAAAGAAAAGAAAAGAAAAGAAAAGAAAAGAAAAGAAAAGAAAAGAAAAGAAAAGAAAAGAGAAGAAAAGAAAAGAGAGAGGGCACAGGGAGAGAGAGATATCTTACTCCTAAACTCACCATTAGTATTTAGGACATGAAATTCCAACAATATAAAAAAAAACACCCCCCCAAAAAAAACCCAAACCCAAAAGAAAGTACAAAGAATATTTCTTTTACTTCATACAAATAAATGTTCTATATTATCACAATCCATGTTTTGATTGTAGTAGTTACAATGAGAATTTAGGATTCTTATCCACCTTTTTTCCTCTTTTATCACAGAATTTCATGCACTTTTGAAATAAAATGTGAGGCCATATGAGTGGTTCAGTAAGCTCACTATTACTTGTAAAAAACCTAAAAACAAATAAATAAATAAAATACGGGAAATAAATCACTGTAATAATCAACCTAAACCAGTCTGATAACCAACCTAAACCAAGCTAAAATAATATTCAGAATTCTCAAAATAGGGATTTTTTTTTTCTTCTTCTTACACTTTTACCCCTTTGGTCAGCACTAACTCACAGATCATTATACAGGTTTCACTGATCTTCCTAGCAAAACAAAGGTCATATTCTTGTACAAACATTTTTTCTTTAAACAAATTATCCCTTTTTTAAATCAGAAGCACATCTCCCTTTGGTAAGTCATATTACTGTCTACTTTTTCTTACTACAGTTTTCTGCAGACCATATATCATTGTAGCCACTGAGTGGAAAATCCTACTTCCATTAAAGTCTTCGTTCATAAATGTCCCTCTCAGGTGTGTTTCAGGATAACTCTGGACATAATAATATTATTTTGCACTCTGTATCCCTTTTTAAGAATTTGGCTTTGAGAATGCACTTTCTGAAGGTAATTGATGACATTTTTATTTTTTTTCTCCAATAATGGAACCAATAATATATTTTTTCTACTGAAGATGAGAAGTTGAAGAGATTTAAATTATTTTTTTCTGATTTTAGTGTAGACTCTTAGAAAAAATCTTTATTACCAGTTATTAAGTGTGTGTAGAAAATATGGAAGCAGTGGTACTACCAATGAGAGAAATGGTAGCATCAGAAAGTAAGCATAAACAGACCACTGAGTCTTTTCTATCAGCTATTTCTTACAAATCCAAGCAATTCCTCTTCATTTACTCATTTGTGGATGCTGCCTCTTTGTGGCAGAATGCCATGTAAAATGTACCTTTCACATTAAGAACCTAATCCTACATTTGTATTGACACCTATGCAAACTCCTGTTTATGAGTTTAGAATCACAGAGAAAAAAATATATATATACACATGAACAGATACATACTGATCACTTATTATTTACTGAATTACCCTTTCTCTTAGTGAATGACGAAGCCAGTGAGGCTGAAAATTTTCTTACTTATACCCATTTAACAACAGTGTGCCTCTACCAAATTTAAATGAAAGGAGAACCAGGCCACTGGTGTTAGCAATAAAGGAGGTTGTTGAAAATTAGGGCTCCAGAACTGCACCTCAGGCAGCAACAGTCACATCTCTCACTAGGGTCAATGGGAAGTCTGCAGCAGACCAAGAGCAGTGCACAGAACAGCCATGTGTTGCATCTCTTGTGACAAAAGAACACTCCTCATACCTGCATTTCAAACTGAAGTAATACTCCACTTACTAAACTGTCCAAGCTAAACACAGTCATGGTTTTTTTCTTTCTTTTTGCTTTTGCTCAGTGTGGGTGGAATAGAGGGAAGAACACATGTCAACAAAACATTTATCTTGAATTCCAACTGATCAGTTATATAGCTTTGTTTTTGTAGAAAGTGACAGATCGTACACGGAGAGAAAGAGCAGAACAGAACAGAGCCATCTTGAAATAAAAGATGTACTAGTGAATAACTCTGCAAACAATACCAAACATGATAACCTAACGAAAAAAGACAAACCCTCGCGTAAAATATCACTTACCCTGTTTCATATATTAAAGGACATTTCAGGAAGGAAATAAAATGTAAATATAAAACTAACCTGTTCAATATGTTGGTGAAACACATATCCCTGTGTCACTCTCTGACCCATGTTATATATGCTGGTGATTACCATATGTCGTGCTTTGAAAATAAAGAACATATTATGTTTTGCCTAAAAATGTCAGATCTTTCTGATGGGCTGTAATTGCTAGTAAAGAGAGTCCAACATACAAACAGATGATTTTGGAAAGAAATTTTGAACTTCAGATACTCATTACTTCATGTTCTTACATTTGAAATATTTATCAAGTGTTTATTCAGAAATTATTTAAAAATCACATGTGCTGGGATACATATGAGACATCAGTTGTCCCATCTTACAGTGATGCTGTGTTTATGAATATCCTTGCCATTGCCTGCTGCCCAAAGGGGTAAAGACATCGTATATAGATGTGTACAGTCCATCATTTGGTCTTTCAGGATGCCAGTAAACACGTGGATCTGTACAAGTGCAATTGTACTTGACTAAACAATCAGAAACTGGCTACAACAGTTGTAAAATCTTTATATTTTGGTTAACTAATAAAAAAGAAAAAAAAAAAAGTGTTTTTTTTTTTAAAAAAAAGAAAGAAAATTGACAAACCAAAAATGAAACACTTCTTCTTTTTCCTGCTAAAATGAGTGCCTTCTACATGTCCCTCACTAGTTTGTCTAATCAGATGCCTGAACAGGAGGTTGCTAAAAGATAAATTTTTAAATAGAGAAATTTTATTTTTTTTTATCTTATTGTGATCAGATTATGTATCTTAGATTGTCTGATCAGATTTGGTCATAACTGGCATTATCTGTAATGATTTAAAAGATCCACCTCATACTACATCAGCTTTGGAAAAAAAGCTCTCAATGTAGTGCAATACTTTAAAGCAACATGTGGACTTTGGACCCCGTCCTGAAAAAAGAAGAAACACTTAATCATCCCAGTAATTTTACTTGTAAGAACAGTTCTGCATCCGCTATCCTAATGTTTTGGGCATTTGACTAACTTTGGTCAATGAGTGAGTCTATAGGACTACACACATTGGTAAAGTTGCTCATGTGCTTAAGTGCCTGCAGGATGAAGGCCTAAGCTGGGACTCCTTTCACACGTAAAGATACCCAAGAGAGCAAGAATTTGCAGGATGAGGCCCTAAAATAGTGAAGGAAAGAGAAATACTAATGTGCATATAAAAATAGGTGCTACAATAAAATATTTTTTTATATTTCATCAATAAGTTATTTTCACTAACCAGTTATGGATCATATATCTCTGCACTCTTTAATGATTTGTCCACATCTACAGTGATCCTTTTAAAGATCATAATATTATTTTTTTTTTAATTCAGAAGTCCAGAAACCATACAAACACATCCTTAAAAAAAGGAAACGTTGTATTAAAGTTGGGGTGTGCTAATCTCTCCATAAAAGCCACTTAGACTCACCCATGGCTAAAAGGGGAAAATGTGCGCTGCACTGTTCAGCCAGAAGGAAAACAAAATTAAACATCTGTACAAAAAAAAAAAAAAAAACACAAACAAAAAAAGGAAAAGAAAAGGAAAAAAAAAAAAGTGACCACGATTTTTGAACTTGTAACCCAAATATGACCTCACAAGACCCTCCTGCCACCTTCCCCAAGCACTCATGGACACACGCACAATGCCAGTTGTTGTGCCCAATTTACACAATAGGTGGTTTCCTACTTCCAAACATAGTAGAGAAAAAAAAGAAAAATAAACTGAAAATAAAATAAACAGCACACCCTTTCAGAATCATTCCCCGAAGCAGAAAAATCCTGTGCCAAGGCACTTCACCCTACAATAAAATGAATTAAAGGGGGATAAATGAGGGGGGCGAGGTGGGCGGGGAGGAGATCAGCATTTGCGTTTCTTTGTTTTGCGTGTAGTTGTTAAATACAAATACTCTAGAGAAGGAACTGCTGTGGTTGCCGGGGGGGACGAGGGGGGCTGTTTCTCAGAACTGGCTGAATGTGGTCTGTTTTTCCAGCACTTCGAGGTAGTCCGGCTCTGCGTTTAGTTTTGCTTTTAGCTCCAGGTACTCGTTCCTGTTGGGCTCTACATAGACAGTACTCGGGGGGCTGTAGAGCACCGTCTCCCGCAGCCGGCCGTCCCCCGGCCCCGGGTGCAAGTACTGGTGAGCACGCCTAAGGTCGTAGTTGGGGGAGTAGGTGTAGGCGGCGGGGAGCTTGGGGTACTCGGGGAGGGTGGAGCCGGGTGTGCCCAGCGCAGAGGAGGAGGAGTGTTTGTCGGGCTCCAAAATGCCCCTGTAAAAGCGATCGGCGTCTTGCACCGGGGAGAGCAGCTCCTCCCGCGGCTCGATGGTGCTCACGCTGTACGCGGGGCTGCGCACCGCAGCGTCCTCCCCGCCGGGCGCCGCGGGCGGCGGAGGCGGCGGGGGCGGCGGCGCACCCCCCCCGGGCTGCAGGGGGTGGCTGCTGTAGGTGACCTTGAGCTCGTGGAGGTCTTTGTAATCCTCGCCCGCGTTGCCCTCCCGGGAGCGGTAGATGGGGTTTTTGCACATGTGGCCCAGGGGGTGAGGGATGTACTCGTAGACGTGGCCGGCGGGGGTCTTCACTTTGGGCAGCGCCGCGCCCCCCCCGCCGCCGCCCCCCCCGCCCCCGCGGTGGGACGGGTGCTGCTGAAGGTGGGGGTGGTGGTGATGGTGGTGGCCGCCGCTGTAGACGCTGTACTGCATGTTGAAGGAGCTCACGTCGGAGTTGTTGGCGCTGGCGTGGTCCCCCTGGCCCTTCTTGCGCCGCTTCATCACCAGGACGAAGAGCCCCGCCGCCACGAAGACAGACATGATGAAGACCAGCAGCAGGCTGAGGATGAGCACCGAGAGCGGCACCGAGGAGCCGCCCCCGCCGCCGCCGCCGCCCGCGGGCGCAGCGCCGCCCGCCGCCGCCGTGTCGTTGAGGCGCACGGTGGAGGAGGAGGGGGGGGTCTTGGCCGGCAGCTGGCCCGGGGAAGGCGTGGGCGTGGAAACGACGATGTCCGAGTAGTCGGGGCACAGCAGCTCCGCCCGGACGGCCCGCATGTCGCTCTGGGCAAATTTCTTAGGGGACTCGCAGATAACCTGGTCCACCAGGACGCCGGTGTTGAGCTGCTCCAGCCACAGCTTCATGCCCACCACGTCGCAGGTGCAGTCCCAGGGGTTCTCGTGCAGGTCGATCTGCAGCAGGGATTTCAGCTGGTCCAGCACCCCGCTCACTGGCAGGTAGGAGAAGTGGTTACTCCGCAGGCTCAGCCTGTAGAGAGACAGACCAGAAAAAATGTTCCCCGGCAAAGACCGCAGCAGATTGTTGTTCAAAAACAAGAGCTGAAGGTTGGGGACAGGTTCAAAGGTGCCTGCCTCTATCTCCCGGAGGACGTTGTACTGCAGGAAGAGGTACTGCAGGCTCTGCAGCCCATAGAACAGCTCTGGGCTCAGCCGCTCGATCCGGTTCCCATTCAGGTACAGCCTTCGCAAATTAGTTAAATCCCCAAAAGCCCGGTCCTGAATAACAGAGATCCGATTATTGCCCAGGTGTAGCAAATCCAGCCCAGTAGCATCCACAAAATCTGCCCTGCGTACCAGAGCAATGTAGTTTTCCGTTAGATACATCTTCTTAGGATTATAGGGTTTGGGCTGCAGTTCAGAAATGCTCTCAATCTTCCTCTCCTGACAATTGACATTGAGGCCCAGGTCAGAAATCTGCAAGTTGCAAGTGCAGGCAGTGGGACACTCCAAAGGCACCGGGGATTTGGTCTGGTAGGCAATGCTGGGGCCGTAGTTGCTGTATCCCAGGTCTTTTGAGGGCAGGCGGGAGGTGGGGCGCACCCTCGTCTTGTTGGGTTGGCGGGTCCCCTTGGGGGGCTTCAAGGGGGATTTGTAAACAGCCGAAGAAGAAGTGGCCACAGAGTTGACCGAAGCCGGGGTAGTGTGGAAATACCCTGTGGTGCTCAGTGGTGTCTGCGGTCTCATTTCGTAATCCGAGATGAGCCTCCTGGGGCAAAGCTCCTGCTTGGAGACTTCATCCAAGTCTCGACCATGTAAGCGGAAAGGGGTCTCACAAACCACATCTCCCACCAGAGCAGAGTAGGATATACTGTCCAGCCAATCCTTTAGAGCAATCAACTCACAGGAGCAATTCCAGGGGTTTTCCTCCAGCTGCAGCTCCACCACTTTATCCATGTGCTGCAAAAGGCCCACGTAGGGTAACAGCTTCAGCCGGTTGCCCCTGAGGTCCAGGTGAGTTAAGGGCACAAATCGGAACAGGTTGTTGGGCAAACTGGAGAGGAGGTTATCATTGAGAATCAGCACCTGCAGCAAATGCAGTTTGCTGAAGGCATTGGGTTCAATGATGCTAATATAATTATAATCGACCTGTAGGTATTCCAAACTCTCTAGCCCAAGGAAAGTGTCATCTCGTAAAAGCTCCAGCTTGTTATTGTTCAGGTGAAGCCTCCTTAAACCTTTCAGACCATGAAAGGCCCCTGTTTCTATGTCTTGTATGTCATTGCTCCCCAGATGCAAAATCGAAGCCCCTGTGTAATTGACAAACTGGTTTGGGTACAGCCTGTTCAAAAGGTTCCCAGACAACAAGAGGTGGTAGACAGGGAACCTTGGTGGACTGATCTCAAAAAGGCTGATGATCCCTCTGTTTTCACAGCTCACTGTTAAGATGCTGTCCTTCTCCTCACAAGGACATGCATTATCACAGATTTCCCCATAATACTCAATGCTTTCTGCCCATGAAAGGACTAGAGATGTTAAAGCAAATGCGATCGTCTGCAGCATCCAGATATGCATTTTTTTGTTGAGGTCCTGTTCCAAAGTTACGGTAGAGCAGCAAGCGTACATTTTATTTCCTGTAAGGGTAAGGAGAAAAAAAGAGAAAGCAGCATAATAGCATAGCCCCATAAAATTTAAAATGGACACAATGTTTATATATATATTGACAGTGGGGTAGAGAATGGATTGTTAATCAAACAAAAAAAAAAAAACTCCCGTCACTTCTAATTCCCACACTTTCGAAAACTGGATGACATGCATTGATTAAAAGGTTGATGGGCAACTCCTAGTGAGTCAAATGCCTGCGGTGTTTAAAAAGGTGAGGTCACAGCAGGAATTGTTCTGGTTCTGTTCCTGTGGGGTGCATTTCAATGCTTCCTTGGATTTCTTTTTCACTACCAGCCCCATAAATATACATAAAATGGCTGTCAGTTCGGTTTCACGGTTCTAATTTAAAAGAAAAGAAGCACCATTTTACGAGGTTTCCCACCTCCCCTATTACCCAGCTCCCCCTTCCCTTCAGAACCTCCCCAGTGAACAGCGCACCGAGGTCCTCCCCTTCTTCTACCTTGATTTTTAACCGGTGGTTGAAATGCCATGGTAGGAATCCAAAGAAAAACGCTCAGTGCTGAAAACAGCAGCTTAATGCAACAGAGAGAATCCTGACACATTCTTCACATCACCCATTTCTTAAAACTGTTTTATGGGTTGGTGGTTTTTCGGTTGGGTTTTTTTTTTTCCTATCTATACACTTACAAAGCACATACCCACCCACACAGACATCACACACACACGCACTCCCTAGATGACTTTGGTGGCAGAATTCTTCAGGAATGAAATTGAATAAGTTAACCTCCTACTTCAGTGTACTTAGCAACTATCCTCAGGGAGAGAAATTTTGTATCTTTACACAAGTAAATAATTTTAATTGATTTTCTGACCCCCCCCCCACCTCCCTGAGTTATATACAATGCAACAGAGCTGACTATCAAGCAGAAGTCTTCAATTCTTACACACACACACGGAAAGGAAATGTTTTAACCACTCACCCAAAATTTGTGAAAAATGTAAAACATGTGGATCATCTTCAGACTCTCAGCCATATCTGACATATCGCTTATTCCCAACATTCTCCAAAACTAGCCTGGTAGAAGTGGAGAGATCTAAATAGGTTTCATGAAAATATCTCATCGCCAGCACTCCAAGCATCAGAGTTACTGATTATAAGCAGCGATGGCTGTCAGTACTCTTCATTCTTTAGGGGAGAAGACACCCAGGCTGGTGTCAAGCCAAGGGAGGTGGAAGGGAAACCCTACCATTGACCTACATCAGTAATTTAGTACCTGAACTTCACCTAACTGGAAACAAATCCCATTTCCATTCCTTCGTGCAGTTCTTCTGACTCCTTGTGGCTTTCTTCTACTTCTACTAGTCTAAAAGCAATACGAATAGGGAGAATAAATGCATTGTGTGTGTGTTGGTAGGGGAATACTAATAAATCATCCAGGCTTAAGTGCTGGGATCTTGGAGCAGGCTTGCATTTTCTATTGTCCACCTCAGAGCTACAATCTTCATGCCACAACTCTGGTTTGGAGAAATGCATCCTAAAAACCGGCAAGTCTCAGTACTGCAAGACATCTCCAGTGGCATCAGGTTCAGGGCTGCAAATCTAGCACTTGCAGCAAGGCAGTCATGCAGCAAGAAATTGGAAGTCTCGGCGAATCTCTCTCTAATTCTGACCAGACGTCAACTGGATCGGAATTACTCAAAGCAAAAGGCTTCACTGCATAAAGGCAGCAGAAATCTTACTCAAAGGCATGTATCTAGCATATTCTTTCTCAGCTTGATCAGATCCATTCATCCATTAACCGACAGTTCTTTGGAGGAAAAAAAAACCACCACCGAAGCTATTGAAAACCTGCCCGATCAGTGTTAAACTCCTAGGCATTTTACAACTTTAATTCAATTACGGTTAGTAGAGGAGGCAAATATAATAACCCTCCTTCCCCTTTCTGCCTTTCCCTGAAAAAAAAAAAAAAAAAAGGGGTGGTGGGGGTGGTGGTAGGAAAAGAAAATAAAGTTGCATCTGGCTCTATTCAAGGTTGCAATCCCACCCTGGAAACCCCTCTGTGATGACTGCGTGCTGCTGTTCGCCAGCTCCCTACAGAGGTTCGTACTGGGGGGGGGGGGGGGGGGGAGAAGGGGGAGGGGAGAAGAGGAAAGGGGTTGCATCGGGATTTTTCTTGTGTGTTTTTTTTCCCCGAAGAGTTGAACCCTCAGATTACCGCACTGTATTTCCAGCTGGAAGCAGCTTTCAGTACCGCCGACAGCAGCAGCAAGCGAGCAGCCCCAGCCGGACACTGCCACCCAACTGAGCAGCACCCAGACTTGGGAGACATGGCTTTGGGGGGGGGGACGGGGGGGGGAGGGGTTGGGGTTGGAAAGCAACAGCAAGGAAAGACCCGGTGGTGAAGGGGCGGGGGTGAGGGGGGGAGAAGGAAGGGAGGAAGAAGAGAGAGAAAGAGAGCGCGAGAAAAGTCAGCCCCGGTACTTACTTCGCCCGGAATCTCCAGGGCCCAAGCATGGTGGCAGCCCATGAAGACGCCCGCCCGCTGCGCGGGCGCTGCGCGGAGCCGCCGGGGCGGCGGCGGAGGCGAGTATCGCGGCAGCCGGGGAGGCTCTCGGTGCGGAGCGCGCACAAACGCCCCCCGCACGCAGGCGGCGCCGAGACACCAGCGCCGGCACCGGGGCGCACACACACGCACACACACACTCTCACACACGCGCGGGAGCGCGCGCGCGTGCCTGGGCAGCCGCGGGGGCGCGCGCCCCGCACGCGCACTCCGGCGCGCGCCCGCACGGCGGGGGCGCCCGGCGGAACGCCGCGCTCTCCCCGCCACCGCGGAGCGCAGCGGGAGCGGGGGGGGAGCAGGGTGGGATGGGAGCGAGGGCGGAGCGGCGGCGGGGGGGGGGCTGAGCAGGGCGCGGGGTGCGGGGAGGAGAGAGGCGGCGGGGGGGGTGGGGGGCGGCGAGGGATGCGGGAGGAGGGGGCCGCGGGGCGGGTGTCCCCGGTGACGGCGCGGCGAGCAGGCGGCCCCGCTCGGCGCCGCGCACCCCGCGCGCAGGGCCGCGCGCCGCATGCACGCGCGCGGGCACACACATGCCGATGCGAGCGCCGCGCTCCCCCGCCGCCCCCGGCACGCCCCCGCCCCCGCGGCTGTACTCACACTTTCACCGGCACGGCCCAACTTTCCCCGCGCTGCGCCGCCGCCGCTCCGCACGCTGCCCCCCCGCTCCCTGCACCCCGGGGCCCCGCGGCAGGCAGCTGCCCCCCTCCTCCCGTGCAGTGCCCGCGGGCTGCGGCCGGGCGGCGCGGAGCGGGCGGTGGGAGCCGGCGGAGCCCCGGCGGTGCCGCTGCCGCTGCTCACGGCGCGGAGCCTCCGCTCCAGCCGCGAAGACCGCGGGGAATTGGGTGGCCACGGGGGAAGGAAATACGGTGTAGTGGAGGACTGTCGGTGTGAGGCTGGTGGCTGGACTCGATGATCTGCAAGGTCTTTTCCAACCTAGGCGATTTTGTGATCCTATGGAACGGCAGGTTTCGCTCCGCGCACCCTCCGGAGCACCGGGGACGCGGGGCGCGTGTCGGGGTCGCTCATTTTATCTTTCCCCCTCTGCCCACCTCAGCCACGGGGCGCGGGGGCGCCGCGGAGGATGCAGCAGCAACAACAACGTGACGCCGCGGACGCCCCGCATCCCGTGGGAGTGCCGGCGGCGCTCCCGAGCGCTCCGGGCCGCGGCTGCCGCGGGCTGCCGCCGTGGCGCGACGCGGTGCGGTGCCTCCCGCGGCCGGCAGGTGTCAGCGCAGGGCGGCGGATGGGATCCGGCACAGCGCGGGGCCGCCGCGCGGACGCGCTGCCCCCGGCACAGCGGAGGGGGGACGGGCGAGCGCCTCGGGGGGCGTCGGTGACTGCCGTGGGGAGAGATGGAGCAGGCGGCACGGTGCTGGCTGCGTACTGTTCGTGCCGGGTGGGAGAGCTGCCGTTACTCCGTGTGCAAGGGTTCTGCTGGGCTAAGCTGGCTGTCGCAGCGGTGACGAATTTTACGTTTAGCTTTAGACTTTTATTTTCCGCGAAGTTACCTATTTGGCTGATCTTCCAAAAAAAGAAAATGAAAGGTTATTTAATTGCGTACGTGTAAAGATGTGCACGCGTTTGTGTGTGTGTATTCATTACTGCTAGGTGCTGTGTACTTGTCAGTATGTAATGGACTAGGTGTTACACCTACAGACACACAAAGTGCATCCCATGTGCACAGCACAGAGGTTGGAATCCAGCCTTAACTCGAAGGTAATGCTAGATGTAGTTGTGCCTTCACAGGTTTTCTTGTGCAAGGCTAAACACTGGGGAGGGAAGAATGCTCTACATGTGGTATGGGAATTCGTCACATCTATCGCTTCAGCAGACCCCTGCCAAATCCTATCTTAACATGCTAAATCCAGGGATGATTGTAAAGAACCACCTTTTTCTTGATGCTCAGCAATCTCCAATAGGTGTATTCTTCTCTTTGCAAATGTGAGTGTGATTCAAATCCTCTTTCCTTAGGCCTGAAAAAAGCAAAATCTAGTGTTGGAATGGAAGACAACTTTCTTCTATAAACCAGGTAATATTCCTGACCTTGTAGAGGCTTTTGGAAAGCTGCTTGGTGGGACAAAGTACTCCTATCATTAAAGAATCTCTGGCATTCTGTTTTTATGCAAAACCAATTGATTCAGTGGAAGGTTTTGAATGGCTTTAGACTGAATTCCAAGAGACTGGTTTTAGTGAGGAAGAGGATACCAAACCACACCAGGCACGTTCCCACACACATACACTCCTTAAAGCTTTTCTAATATTCCACATGAAGTATTTTGTGACAGTGGAATAAAAAGAATTCACAGATAGTAAATAGGGATGTTTTACAGGAGTTTCTTATGACCTCGTCATATTTGCAAAACATTTTTGTTCTGAATTAATAATTCTGTATTTTGAATATATAGGATTTTATTCTTATATGCTTGCATTTTTAAGGCCTGTCATATTTACAGCATCTGTCTGTGTTTCTATGCTATTTTTCTCTCTGACACACAAAATCAGACACACAAATACTTTTTTATTCATAAGAGAGAAAGATATTTTAAATAACCTTGGCAGCTAGACTGAGATTAACTCTTTAAACAAAACAGTTTCAGAAAAGTTAGCATTTCATAAACCTAAAATTGTGTTAAAACCTATGAGGTAAAAGTCAATATTGTTCATATGTCTCAGTTTAATTATTCTGGTCCTGTGCTAATGAGATTTTTCAAAGTATAATGAATAGAAAATCTGATTTAATAAAATCTTATTTCCAAGTTGTTAGACTGCTAGATTATTTTAGTAGCACACGAGGTTTGAATAGTTATTAATGTATAACTATCATGATACTATTCCATTCATTCTTACTCTGATCAACATTATATTTTTAGTAAAATAGCTTAAAGTTCTATAGAGTTTTGCAGAATATTTATTTTAATTTGCATGAGAGGGCACAGCTCTGTATTTGTTGCTGAAATCGGTGAGGGAATAGACTCAATCTGAATGGAGTGTTCTTTACAGTGGAAAGTTGTATCTGAACTAGAACTGGCATTATAAACTTGAGAACACTAATATCAAACAATAAATGCTTCTAAATTATAAGAAATAAAGACATCTTTATTGCTATAGTGTGTTGCCTTTTGCTAATTTGTCTTTCACCTGCCTTTCATTAAACCAGGAGGTCCTAAAAACCCTTAAACTTAAAAAAGTCAGGAGGAAAATTGGATATAATTTGTATAATTCTCATACGGAATACAAATAGAGGGACGTGAACGAGGATGGAACAACAGAAAAGATAGAATTAAAAAAGGATATGAAGAATACATGGATTATTTCTACAATAACTTGTAACTGAAACAGGTCTACCCTCTTTCTGTAGTACTTCGGTCAAGAAGAGTAGCAACAACAGCTGGTATAGCGTGTGGAACCAGACATTGCAGGAAAACAGGAGCACAGAGGTACCAAATTCATAAATGGCATATATTGGAACAGATGGATACACACTGTTTAGGAAAGACAAAATAGGTGGTGGAATAATTTCATGTTAATGCACTAAAAACTGTTAAGGAATAAAGACTGTTAAGCAATAGTGCAATAAAGAAGTTGAATTTGAGGGTGAAGATGAGATAGTGTCTACTTGAATGAAAATTTTTCAGCAAAAGGCAGGAAAAAAGCTTTATGGGGATACAATCTATTATGAATCTGCTGGTACAGATTTGATCTGGATAATAATACCTACAAATACAGGGGAAAAGGTAAAAATTGATATTGTGTGATTACGCTAATTTGTATGATTTTTCACTGGCAAATATCAGAAAAAAAACTCAACCCGTGACGTTGGGGATGATATGAATTTGAACATGATAGAGGATAGCTTCTTCTGTGGAACAACACTGAGCAAGCAAGAGGCAAGGATTACTTTTTAGTGAATGATAGGATCTGCAGGAAAAAAATGATGAGAGAAAATAATCTTAAGTTTGGTGGTTTTGAGCTTTTCCACTTCAGGTGAAGTTGCAAGACAGAAAAATGTGGAGGATCTGTAACTGCAGTCCAGTGTTTCAGAAAGGCAAACTGAGAAACAAAAAAGTTTAGTGCAATACTCTTGAGTGAGGAGCACCAGAATTAGAATTCAGATCAGATTACTTTATGTAAAAAAATACAAATGCTATTGAATGTTTGCACTGGGGGAGAGGAGGAGAAAGAAAAAAACTCCAAGCAAGAGGTATGAAAAAGAATTCCCAGAAGGTAAACACATTAAGCAAGGTATTAAGGGTAAGCACAAAACATATCAAGAATGGAAAAGAGATATTGATTAGCAAGGAGAAATCTGCATCAACAATTAGAAAGTATACAACCAAACTAAGAATGTCAGAAACGTTGTTAAACCAAAACTCTCAGAGAAAACTGAAACATAGTAAAAACTTATTAAGCCATGTAAGTCAAATGAGAACTAAAGAAGTGGGATGGATGTTAAAAGGGTAGAGTGGACATGAAGAATGAAACAGGCCTGGACTAAATAGTCACTGATATATAATGGAAGTAGGAATAGGGCAAGAGAAATCACATCGTCAGCATATCTGGTACTGTGTAGCAGACTGGTCCTGAAAATTTCTATCCTAGAGTGCTGAAAGGATCAACACATGAAATGCAACTCCAGAAGTAAGGACTGGAAATGTTTAAACTCAGGAGGATGAATGCAAGAATTACAAAATTTCTAAGCTTAGACAAGCTTCTTGTCTAATAATGTTGAAAGGAGAGTTACCTGAATGGATGAAAGTCATTAGCAGAGTTTCCTGGTGACCAGGTTTGAGTCCTTTGTAATACTCTTAGCACTGATTTCAGGGTTTGAGGTAAGTGGGGCTGGACAAAAAGTTTGTAGACCATACAAAACTAGAGATCTTTCTGAGAACCAGATGATTAGACAAGACTTGTATATACACATGTATATGTATATATGTATATACACCTGTACATGTGTGTGTGTGTTTGTGTTAAGAAACATATAAATATATATGCTATATAAATATTTCCAAATTTAATGTTACTGTCAATATTTTAACACATTGATATTTATAAATTTTATTCATGTGTATCTATGTGTTATTTTCTTTAGACCTGGACTGATAAGAATGGTGTGAAATTGAGTAATGCAATCTATAAAGTTACGTATGAAAACTTTTACTACAAACTGGGAAGACCCAATTTTATAGAAAATTCTAAAAATCTGAAGGTAGTGGTCAATCAGAAAGTGTCAAAAGTGGTGATATGTGCCATTATAAAAGAAGTACTGATATAAAAGGTTCTATGATGCTAGGCAGGATTGTCCTCATAGGTGGGAAGGCATTAACACTATGGTAAAGGACGTGCTCTTTCTTGAGTTCATGTTTACATAGTTCTAGTCATATATCCAAAGAAGATCTTAAAATGAAATTTAAAGATCAGAAAGAAACTAGCGTAATTGGGGCATGAAAAATGTGTCTACAGAATAGAGATTTTTATTATTTTTTTTAAAAAAGGCATACGTAGCCAAATAGGTATTGAAAGGTCGTGCAATTCCATACAAATTCATTTTTGGTTAAATGCTGAAAAGAAGACAGAAAGCATTTGAACTACAGTGATATTGGCATGCCATCAAATACTTACGTATTGATTATACTTTAACATAGCCTAGAAATGGGAAGAAATTCACTGACCATCTGAGAAGTGAGATACTGGAAAGGTCTTCCAAATAGGTAATCGGGCCGATAAACCAAAGTTGTTTTAAGATAGAACTTGAAAAGCTTACAGAAAGCATTGTACAATGGAATGGGACAGTTCCTGTTAGGAAAGTGACATCTGTTCTGAGTTAGGAAGAAAAGGACTTTTTGAAGAAGGTGGAATATGGTTGCTCTACATTTATATTGTATCTTTTCTCTGCCTCGGAGCTTCCTGCAGGCTCTCAGGTCAGGAAAGATGTTTTCCTCCCCTTATTGTGTAATTTAGATTCTGAGCTCTCTTAATTTCTTTCTTTATTTTGTTCTCCTTTGTAAAATGGGACATGTTTTAATTCCTAGAACATCCTGCAAGCAATGTCTAATGTATTTCCTCCTGTTGCAGGGGCCTCAGCAGACCATTGTCAGTGCCCTTGTTTGTTTTCTTCCCCCATTTTTTTCTTTTTTGCCCAAGGAACATTAGAGGTCTGGCTTTTGGTCTTTACTGAAAAACGAATGGCTTTGTTTCAGTACTAGGAAGTGTGTAATATCATCAAGAGTAGAAGTACTGTAGGCTTTTTTAAAAATTTTTACTACATATCTAGTATAGGGTAACCCACAACTGTGAGGATGTACAAATTTAGATAGTCCCTTGCAGGTCTACATTCCTACGCTTCCTGTTACTTCTTATGAAAATCATGTTCAACTCAGTTCCATTCTCCCCAAAATACTAGTTAAACTTTTAGCATTTTCAATAGGTCGTGGCATGGATTAAATGACATATAGGAAAAATTCTCTCAAAAATTTCCTAAACTGTTCTGTCATTACACGTTAGATCTGACTTTTCATCTTTCTTATGTCCTTGCTATACTTAGGATTATAAAATAATTAAAATTATATTACATCAAATATATCTAATATTAGGTATTTAAATCTATCCATAACAACTGAAATAAAGGATTCTGATTTCGCGTGTATCTGAACTGTTCCTCTGTGTAAGCTTCTTAGTTTTCCTGGTGGAAATTGTAGGATAGGAATTATACAGAGGTTTATTTATATTCTTACACACAGGGGTAACCCTAAGGTACAATCTGTTAGATTATTCTTCTTTCCTTTCTGCTTTAATTTTCTTACAGTAAGTAAAATAGATTTAACAGGAGAAACTCAGAATTACCAAGTGTTTTTTGTCTTAATAGTTAAAACATTCAATAGAATGAGCTGTGTTAAAATTCTTAATCCAGATGAGTTAATAGAAATTTGAATATGAGTATACTATCCTCCAAACAGAGAGACTGACTTATATTGTTCCTGTTCACTTTGGGGGAGCTAGGCATCCCATGAGAATTTCTATCGAACTGTTCCTCACAAACAAAACAAGCAGGGGAAGTCAGAAATTTAAAAACAGTGATTATGTATAAATTAGACTTTCAAGTGACTCAGTAGTAACAGCACTAATGTGATTTCTAATGTCTAGGAAAATATTGCTGTCTGTTAAGTTATTGGCAATAAAATATACAGAAAAGAATGTCGATCCTTGAGGCACATGATGGTACCCAGAAAGAACTTTGGCAGTCTCAATGGTTTCTGAATACTGGATCTAGATCTAAACACTGTAAATGATAGGTAGGAGCATATATATGTTTTTTTTTTTAAGATCAGCCTTATGTGACTGTAAGTCGATACCAGTGCTTAGCTTTGTGTTTTATCATTTGGATAATTTTGCCTGGGAATAATCAGTTGTTCTACTTTTTGGAAGCATTATTTAAAACAACATATCTGCATGAACAATAATTTATATAAAAAAAATAAAAATAAAACTAAATCCTCAAACTGATTTCTAAAAACCAAATCCAGTCATATGGATTTCTACATCATGTTTAAACATTTATTTAGGAAACATAAACATAGTACATGTTAGTTTCGTATATTTATATGCATACATTCACTTTATAACATAGAATAGGCTGACTCTTAATGAGACAGTTTGATATTTATTTAAAAAAATATGAAGCTATATTCACACAGTTATAATTAAAAGTTTATCTTTTATTTAACCATTCTGCCTAACAGTCATTATATCTATGTTACGTTGCATTAAAAGGAAGTGAGGAATGTTTTGTTTTGTTTTTTAAGTAAGTGGACTCACTGCAATAAAAGCAGTGAAGCCTTACAATGAACTGAAGTTGCATGTTCTGGATTTTATACCACTCCATTTCCTCCAGATCTTCTGGCTGGGGAGTTTTCATCAGTTACTGCCACTAGGTGTCCCTATATACATCTATGTGCAGGAAATTGCTTAATGAAAACATTAACCGAACGGGAAGAAGAGAAATTGAGTGGGAGGAGCAGAAAACATGACAGTAAACTTTCTTTGTGGTTCTTAGAGTAATGTTTGACAGCTAACATGCACATTACCGAAGAGGACATAATAGATTCGTGATTGTGCAGTTAGATTTTCAAATAAACATTTCAAAAAACTGTATATTAATGTAAACATAGAGTGGTCTTTTTGATTTTATGTAGTCATGGATAAAAAAAAGGAAAAATCTTATGAAAAACGTGTCAGTTTAAGTTTTCTATTTGGTAAATTTACCATAATTTAAAAATTACTCATAGAGTTTGTTATAAAAGTGGACTTTCAGAAATTAAACTATTTTGATTAATTATGTATGTCTAAGAGTGATGAAGAAACATGTATTGTGATTAGCTTCTCTAGAACATCCTGATAAATGGGCTGTTTCAAGAATTAAAGGCCTTGACGGAATGTACAGCCATCTAACTCTTACAATTAATGTTTAAATAGATGTCTAGTAATATAAAATAATTTGGTTTGTACCATAATTCATAACATAATCAAGTTGTTATTAAATGTTATGAAACCATTTTTCTAGTGGGCCAGTTGTTTAGTCAAAGCCAGCATCCATTATGACATGAGAGCTTTTAAAATTATTACTATTACTATGAAAAGGAAAAAATGCAAAGAGGTGTGAAGATACATTCTTTCAGTTATAATAAGCAAGATGCTTGAACAGGCACCTCAGAGGATTAAAAAGTTGTTTCCTCTAACATCAAAACACAGCATGTAGAACACTGAAAGCTGCACTAATATTGTCTGGAAACTGGGAGTTCTTGAGCAGTGCCTTCTCTTTTCAAAATACAGACCTTCACTTAAACAAACAAACAAACATTGATCCTCCTAAATACTATTCAGAACATGACTACAGAAAATCTGCTTTTCTGAACCTGCAGGCAGTAATTCTGAAAGTAATTCTGAATGTGTAGAGAGCAATGGTTCTCTTTTGGAGATGTCAGCACTGTTAAACGTTTTACTATTGGACATTTCTATCACAAGGAGTCTAAGAATTTGGAATAAAGGAAAGAGGTTTTATTTTAAAAGTATTTACTAATTTAACATAATTTTGTTGAAATGTCTCTTCTGGTTTTAAAAGAATTGTGGTATTGGTATGAAACTTGAATCCATAGTCTTTTAACCCAAAGGCGAGATAGTTACAAGTTCACTGCACTGAAAGCTTATGAACTCATGAATGCATTCATGAACCATAGCTTGTTATTCTTAGTCAGCCTTGTCTACTTCATGTTATTGGTTCTCTTTTGGAAGTTAAATGACTGAAAGTCAAAGAGACTTGTGTCAAGACAGCTATGATAATCTAGTATTGGGTTTGGATTTTCACTTGTCTGTTTTAAAATAAATTAAATTTAAACATATCTGGTCAGTTGACAAGACTGAGTGCTGGCAAATCAAGAAACATATGAAACAGACTTTTTCACAGAACTGGAAATCCTTTTTTAAAGATACTGTGATATTGTCCCATATTCTTTGAGCCATAGGCTAGGATCAGGCTAACTTGAGCGTCTTTATTGATTACATTTTTTATGGTAATACATAAAAAGAGAAGTGGTATGTAAGGACTGGTCTTTTCTTTCTTTACTCTGTTAACTTACAATTTACTGTAACTAACAATGGGTTTAAAATTTCTATACACTAGACAATGAAAGGAAGAGGACTACTGCTTTACTGTTCAAAATGAAAGAATGGAATGTAATTTGTGAACAAGGGATTTTAAGTACTACTATAGACCAGTGGAAAACACGAATAAGAAACTGCTTGTGTTTTATTATCAGTATAAATGAATAGGACCAGTGTTTTATTAGTTTACCAGTGAATTTATTAGCTTAAGTGAAAAGTGGTAGTGATATATATAATAAAAACTTCTATACTGCATATCTTATCTATATAAAGCATATAAGTATCTTGCAAGAAATTCAAAATACAATCCATGGAATAAAAAGGGGGGAAAAAAAAGTCATAATAACTTAATGATACACGTTAGTTAAGAATATCAAAATCCTTACAAACATTATTTAAGTCTTATTCTATCAGTAGTTATAATATGCCAAGCACCCTTTCACAAACTCTGTTAAAAAGAAATATACAGTTACAGTCTTCAGAGGAAAAAATACTAAGGAGTGTTTATTTCTTCATAGAAGTAGTATTAAATTTATGATTTAATGTAGTTTCAGCTCTAGATTTCTATACATGTCCCTACAGAATGCGAACATCTGTTCTGCCAGTTACTAGGCCTAGTGCAAAGGACGCAGCCAGAAGAAAAACAATCCAATAAGTAGATTCTATTGCACATAGAGGAGCCAGTATATAGGGGATTGCTGGGGGTACAAACAAGTCAGACAGATCACAAATAATAGATATCAACCCCAGCAATGACACAGCACGACCAATAATAGGTGGAATAAACAAAGACGCAAGGTATCCCATAGAAAAAATAGGAGACAACCAAGTCAATAGGGTGATCATGTACGATAGAAATAGCCACATGTTGCCTCCCCACAAAGCCTGTGTTTGTAAGTGCCAAACCTGACTGGGGCCCAGTTGCAGGGAGAGTCAGGAGGTCCTTCCCCAACAGCAAACTCTGCAAAGTGCATCCACCTCACAGACAGACACTCCACCCTTCCTGCAAGTGGTCCCAGCTTTTATGCCCAAAGCAGGACACCTGGCACTCATTTACCCAATGCAGGGCACCTGGGGCTTGTTTACCCAAGGGCTTTCCTTACAAGACCAGCCACACCTTGGAGGAAAGCCAAAAGGCAAACTCATCCCTTCCTTTTAAAGGACCATGGGGCCCACCCGTATGTCAACCTTAATTCAGGGCTTGGGGTTCAGACCCCAGCACTTCAACATCCTACAAAGCTTAAGTAGAAAGCCACATAGGACTTTACTATGTTTAGTGCTACTGTTGTGATACCTAGAAGTTGAAAATAGCATCTGAATTTTCCATTAGAGCTATCTAATCAGATAGTATGAATACATATTGCTATATTACAACCTATGACTTAGTGAAAAATCAGTGGGCGTGAGAATGTCAGTCTTATTGAAATCCAGTGGCAATGGAATAGTGTGAAGTTACTTAATGGTACTTGGCTAGCTGGAAATCTGCAGCCAAAGCAGAAACACTAGATGAAGGAGAGGTGAAAGGAAATGTTATCCCCAGTCTTCATTTCTGGAACTGAAGCAAAATGAGATCAGTTAACTGAGATGTTTGTACATGGAATATGGAAAGGTTTATGGAGAGAATTAATTTCTCAGAACTCCCTCTCCGATATCTCATCCAGAAAATGAAACTAACTCTTAATACAGTAAAATGTTTGAGACGTTTAATATCTTTTTATGTCTTCAGTCTATTTTTTCAATGCAAATGTGTTGCTGAAGTGGATGGCAATGGAGAATTTTAATAAATAACAGTATCAGTACCTAAATCATGAAGTCTGTCTTGCCTGAGATAAACTTTAACATTTTGAAGCCCAAGTAGGTTCTGCAAGCTTCAAGCTTTGTTAGGATATTGTTTTCCTTTGCAAAATATTACCTACTTCTGAAATGCATCTATGCAGTGCTAATTGAAATTAATTCCTTCCACTTGAACAATTTCCCAACTATTGTAGGAAATGTAAAAAATATTTTATTTAGCTGTATAAAATAAACCATACTTTTAAAAGGCAGACAGGTACCGTGTTTTGAAATAGTCTTGCTAGGCAACCATGCATGGGGTCTAAATCAGAGCCAATTCGTATTACTGTCCTATAGATAACGATGTGAGGTGGGCATCTCCAAAGGATAATTCTACTTATGTGATCTGAAATCTGCTCTAAATGCATGTCTCTCTCTACTGATCATGGGGTCATAATGCATTTAGCTTAATGCCTGACTTAATACCTAAAATCAAGTGGTCTTAATATATGCTTGGTGAATGGTCAATCAATTTACTAAAACTAGGGATACCTAAATATAACAGTAATGAAATTAACATATATTTATGCTTTATTTCATCTGTAGTCTTATTGACCTGGGTGGGACTTTGGGGGAAATGTAGTATAACTCATGATGAGGCAGATGTTGTATCAAAATTCAGATCGGCATTAGTAAATGTACTTTAAAAAACTTAATATTACTGGAAACATCTTAAATTCTCTTTCAGAAAATAATTCATGTGGTTGTTAGCAAGTGAACATGAAAATTTCTATATGATAGTTCATTTTATGTAATAACAATATCATTTTTAAATTTCTTATTCTGTTAAATTGATGCAGATGAACATACGGATTGTGAAACATTGCTGTTAGAATTAAAGATGTAATAGCAGACTTATGTAGCCAAAACTGGGGATTTTTGTTTGTTTCTGGTTTTGCTGTTATGCATGGATTAAAATATCATGTGGATGCCATAATAAGAAATCAATTTACTTGATTTGTGCTTATGTTTTCTTATCATAGCAATTCCCATTTACTCAACAAATTATGTTTAATGAAAAGAGTTTTTTGTTAATCCGTATTTTCTCTTCTTACATATTTCATTGCTCTTAACAATATTTTAAACCTGCATTTTTTTGTTTGCATACGGCTAATAGATCTCCATGGTTAACCTTCACATCCAAGATAAAATAGAGTAAGTGGCTATGTTATGCTGAAAGGAAAGTATAAAATAAAATGAAAAACATCCAAAACATTCCTGTTGCATTATCTTGTAGTTCTGGAACAATAAATTAATAATCCCTTATGTTTATTTAGCACATACTATTTTGAATGTGGCTCCAGCTGGTTTCAGTTTCTTCTTCTAATCTCTATGAAACTGCAGTTATGACTTTAAAAAATTTATTAATACTTTCAGGTTTTGAGGCATAACCATATTACTACAATCTATTTTTCTTTTCTTTTTCTAATCCAAATATCCTTGTGTTTTGTTGCAGAATTTCCTAATTTACATAAAACTTATTCCATTCTGGACCAAATTCTGACATTGTGGGTATCATTTCACTGCACTGATACTATTAGTCCAGAAAAATGGAAGCCCCAGTAGCAAAATCTGTGAGCAGAGGGACTTTAGTTGTGATAGGTGACATTCACCTCATTTCCAAATCCTCCCACGATAATATACCTTGCATATATGCTGGGCAAGGTTTAAACCTAAACTACTTATACGTTCCTCACTGACAAGTCTGTTTCTCTTTCTGTATTCTACCTTGCAGAACGTGATGTCAGTTGGCAGTCTAACCCATGTATACAGAAATTTTATATTGCTCCAAGGTAAGGAAAAAATATTTTTAATCGTTATTTATTATATAGTTTTCTTCTTTTTTTGCAAGCAAAAATAAAATTTGCATGCCTGAAATACACTCGTAAGAAATAGCTACGGAGATGTCATACAGTTTTGCTTCATCATTTGCACACTTGGAAAAGTTACTGCCTTGAACACTCTTCCACTATGTACAGAATCCTTTCAATTTAAGTGCTGAAAGTTAGATGGGAGAAACTCAAGTTCAAGAATGTATTTTTGGCTGTTCCAGAACACACTAAAAATGAGTAAGCATCCACACTGTTAAGATCAGTTCTGGAAATTAAGAGAAGTATCTTATATGAAAGACCTGCGTTATCACGTTACGTTCTTTAAAGGTTAGTCATGAGAAATCTGAGTTTGAGGTTTTGTCTGTGGGAAGTCTTTAATCAAAAAACAGATAAATTAACAAATATGAGGGAAAAAGATCCTGAGGCAGACAAAATTTACATTTGACTGAGTCAGATTACTAACATAAATTTTTGTTATTAACCTGTATGAAAATGTTCCTTGTGCTATAATTCAGTACAAGACTGTTCAAGGGCTAGTTAGCCTCACCTTCCCCCTCTCATCTCCCAGAAGAAAAAGAGTATACATGAGAAATTCACAGTCAGTTGCTGAGATACTGTAGGTCTTAAAATCAGCTCATGACTTTAAATGTCTTCAGTGTTCTACTGAGTTTTTTCCAGTGCTGTTTTCTGACCTACTAACTTTTCTGTAGTCCATTTGTTTTTGGAGCATGGAAAATCAGAAGCCATCTCTTGTCAAATACTTAACAAAGCTCTTCAGCATTATTGACAAGCCATACTTGCATATATCATCTATTTCCTAAAATCTACCACAGAAAAGTCTTGTAACAGGTCTTTCCCTGTCATGTCCTTCAGTATATGTGCACCAACCAGAAAGTAATAGCCGTTACAATGCTTATACCAATTCAGGGAGTGGGGAATGTCTCTTCTCTTCAGCCTTAACATGATGACTCATCACAGCTACCTTATCCTGACCTCAACCATCAAAAACTTAACCAGATAATGACACTTTTTGACAGAACTCCTAGACTTTCCTGTGCTAGCTTGCTCATTGTCACTTGTCAGCATGTGGTGGTGGCATCACAGGTTGACCAGCACTTAGAAGTGGGAGTCTGAAGTAAGTCCCTACCTGAACCTATCTGCCTTTAGTTTTCTTAGGCTTTGCATTTTTTCTGAATCTCATCCTGCTCTAGAGATCTAGTGCAGCATGAAAAGTCAGTTGTCCCATAGGTTCAGTCCTGCACAATAACTACCCGCACTTAGCACAATCATTCCCCTTTATTTACATTCTGGGCCCATAGAACATAAAGCTCATTACTTTTCTTCCCTGGCATGTGACTTGGAGCTTGATCTCCATTTCCCTTGAGAGAGCCTGCAGACCTGAGCTAGTACTCATTAGCAGCCAAAAATAAGGGCCAGGTAGTATCTTGTGTTGAGTATGTTGAAAATACCTAATGTTAGGTTAGCTCTACATTTTTATGAGGTATAAAACTATTTTTGAAAATTAGTTAAAAAAGCCTGCCTTATGAAGACACTGGGTTCAGTGCAGGCCCACAGCATTTTCAGTCAAAATGCTATAAGCTACTATCAAGGAGCTTTCCCTGGAGAATTCTGTTTTTTTGGTACCTTGTAATATTCTTAAAACCATTACCAGGGATTTTACTTTGTTTCTTCTTGTTATTCTGTTGTGCTTGTCTGCTGACTGTGACATTGCTCTGCTTTCTTTATGAAACATCTGATATGACTTGATTCTGCCACAAATTCTATGTTTATTTTATTATATAAAATATCTTTTCTATGCTTAATATCTTGGGTTTTTTCATTATTTTTATTTTCTTTCCAACACTGTGATTCTGAACTCCAATGTCAATTGATACCAAATTATTGGGTTTACAGATCATCAGAAATATAGTATTTGACTCAGCTGTCCCAAATATGTCATTCAAGGAACATTCCAGGCAGAATATGCCCCTCAGCATGCTATATTATTGTAAAATATAGTGAAACTACCCCTTTCGTACAGATGTTCAGCGATGAGAAATTTTGACCAAGGAACTTGATAACATGAGTTTAAAGGTCCATTCAAGTTGACAGGCTTCAAAATCATGTCTTCCCAGTCAGAGGGAGCTCTGAGCGTAGCAGGCTAGACTTTTATATTATATTAAGCCATTTATGGATCTAAACCTTTAATATTTTTTTTACTCCATTTAATTTGGCTTTGTTGTGCATGCTTACAAAATAGACGAGGCAGGCACTCAAAATGAGATTTATTCGAATCAAAATTGTTTAGCACTCTGACAAACTTTAGTAAACCATAAGTTTGGATGCCAGGTGGGACTAATGCTACATAGCCAGCTTAAGAATTCCTAACCTTCACAATCGGTCCTTACAATGATGACCCAAAATAAGCAATCACTCACCTATAAAATGAGGGCTCTCAACCTCGGAGTGTTTCCTTGGGAGATGTCCCACGGAAAGAGTCCCTGACCACAGACCACTGCTCTGAGGAGGACAAAATCGATTTGCCCCCAGTAGTTCTCCATTTATACTGCAGTTGAACCTGATCTGTGGTCAGCTCTTGTTGGCTGAGTGCCCCATCTTCCAGTGACTGTATGCCTGGCAACAGTCACCGTGAAGGCATGAAAAACAAGGAAAGGGCACAAAAGTAAAGGCACAAAAGAAACAGGTTTCAATGGCCACAAAGCCCCAGTCTTTGTCAGGGTGGGTGCGCCTGCCGCAGGCTTGTCTGCACATCCCTTTTTTTTCATTTATAGTAATCAGTTAATAATCTTTCAAATCATCTGAGCAGCCTTATCTTAGGATTCCACTCCAGGAATGCCTTTTTAGTCACTGACCATAGTAATCATTTTTTTCATGTAGTAGTTCAGCATGACCTTTTCAAACTCTAAATGAACAAGAACAGGGTTACTTTTTCAGTGATTTAAATTAACTAATATAAAAAGAGCTGTATGAAGCTGCAATGCTTAGCATATTAGTTATCAAAGTTGGCTAGATCCTCCACACACTGACAACACAGTTTTTAAATTTATAGTTTTCTTTGGTGATTTTTACACCAAATATGTGAAATGACTCAATAACTGAAGGTCGATGCATGCAGTTACATTTTCAAGTTTAAAAATGTATTTGTAAACAACACAGAGTTTACAAAGAACTGGAAGAGATAACTTTGCAATCAAGGGAAAAATCCTCTTCAGTTCTATGAGAATAAAACGTGTAGATATTTTTTTCTTTTCACCCCACATGCATACTTACTTTTTCAGTGGAGAATAAAAGATCATAATTACCAGACTCTTCAACATTTTCATATAAATAGAAACCAATTCCAGAGACTCTAAAGATTAATGTGAGATGAACTTTGAGATCCGGATGGAGTCTGCTCTGTGGCATTATGTTTCCAGCTGATCACTTGTTTTGCAAGATGCTCTCTGTTAAAATGCCAGGATACGTAAAAGTGCTAGACTATAATTGACAAAACTTTTAACTGAATAAGGTTTCAGAATTCAGTTTCACAGCATGGAATTTGCTACTCCTTGTGAATTAACTTTGTGATGAGGATAATTTAGTTCTTTGAAAACAGCTAGTTAATACATACTGAGAAATTGTGAATACATTCTGGAATATCTACTACATGCTGAAAAATATGGAACAAGACCATTTTATTAATGAATTGTATAACTAAAGCAGGACGATTTTAATTCTTAAATGCATTTTTTTCCTAGAGTATACCCTCCTATTCTCTTTCTATATTTTCTATATTGCAGTTATGAGAAAGTAACAATGTAAGTATCAATAACAACATACACAAGCCTTTGTTTCATATAGCCTATGGTCACTTCTGTTTCAAAGGCACTATTGAATCTGCTTCTCTCAAAGATTTTTAAGGTCAGTCTGACCCCTGAATAAGATTCTTCTCCACTGAAAACTGATATAGCTGCATGACAAGGAAGGAAGAATCTTGCTGCTTCAGCTCAAGAGCAACATGAAGAGGGGTGGGTCTGCAGATGGCAGAATGCATATGAAGGTCCTAGAGGTTTAACTCTTCTATATGCACATATATATATGCATATGTGTCTGCATGTACGTATAGGAGAGCATACAAATACATATATCTCCTATATATAACTGTCCTATATTATATCTACAAGTGTAATTGTCTTTTCTGGGGGTTTTGCTTTGCCACCCAATGGTGATGCATCATTCCTCACTCATATGCTGCCTTTAAGATACCACACAACTACAGAGGAAAACTGAAGAAACAGTTCCCCAAGCCATAGTGGCCATATTTGCTCTTTGCCTACATGAAAAGTGTGTGAAATTTTATACAATCTCCACCAGTAATTTGATGCCATAACAGCTTTTTGAAAACATGCTTGAAATCAGCAGGAGTTTAGTGTCTAAATACCTGGGAGAACATGTGTATTCAGATTGACTAAATGATGTGTGAGGTGGCAGCATCATAGTAATTGCTAAGTATGTCATTCCCAAGACAGGGAAAAATAAATCAGAGCATACGATCAATACACTTCCTAAGAAGGAAAGGTAGTGAGGTTAAAAAAGGAAAACTCAGAATAAAGGACAGGTTTTGGAATACATATCTTACCAAGAAAACAGTTGAAATCTCACCAATTTTAATTGAGATTGGGTAAATAATAATAAAAAAATATACTAATGAAACAAATTCTATTTCAGCTGAGTTGATCATGACAGTCATTTTTGTTTCTAACATCTTTAAACATTTAAGGTTGTTTATCTGACAGGATGCTTGAATACTTGAAACCTAAGTTACTCTTTACATTAAGTCAACAGCACCCTTGCAATGTGTTTCTGACCCTGCATTTCTACAATGCTCCTTACACCTATTGACGTTCCTCAGTTTTAGGTGTACAGGAAGTGCTAAACAGACAGCTTGCAATCCCTGTATGGGGAAAGAAAGAGCACTGGCAGATTTTATGTGCGCTTAGATATGCCTAGCCTGCCATGCCTTCTCCTAGAGTGCAGTTAGAGCATTTTTCAGCCGCACAAGAGTGGCTGTTTTGGAGCTTTTCCAGGGTCTCAGCTTTGAGTCAAAGAGAGCAGCCTACATTTACAAAGAACCATTCACAGCTGTCAGAAGTTAGCTGTCTGTGGGACTCAAAGTACAGCTGCAGTTTTTCCAGAATGCTGACAACTTCTGTGGCAACCAGAGTCTGTTCACTACTACTGGGATTTCCGAAGCTTTGTCAGAAAAAACCTCACAGTGCCCTATGCCTGTAATTTTTATTTCTATGGTTTTATTACTGTTTATTGTTTTTTATTTCAATGACAATCTGCTTTTTTTTTTCTAAAGTTAGGAAATGATAAGATGTCAAGTTTTGAAACAAAATACTGTCATCAGGGTTTTTTTTAAGCTTCCAGAATGAAGAGAAAGCAGTAAAATCTGGGTTTTAGTTTCTCTAAGACCTACAAAATTGGGTTTGTAGCACTTACGAAGAAGGAACAACTGCAATATTTAAACTAAATAAGAGCAATGGGATGATATCCTCCTAATTTTGCTACAGTCAGAAGTATAGTCATATCTTCCTCTTTTTACTTCAGTAAGGATGCTGTCTACAACTCCATCTCTCCTGGAGACACTCTGAATGTTCCTCATTTTTTGTTCTTATTGAATATACAGAGAAATAAACGTACTGTGATGTAGTATAAAGATTTCATTTTCATTTGTGGAATACCTATTCAACTGTACTTCTCAGAAATACAGCAATAACCTAAGCAGTTTGTGCTATGCCACATTATGCTTTTTCTAATCCCCTTCTTTCATTGTCTCCTTGAAAAGTTTGCATAATTAGAGCAAGAAGTTGGAAAGCAACTGGAAACAGAAACAATATTTTCTAATTTCTTCTGAGAAGTGCACAGTACATATCAGAATAATGTAAAGCTGTATAAACACTAGCATTTTTTGAACTATATTCCAGAAGGTCATCTTTAAAGAATATATCAAATACTGAAGAATAGACAAAACCTACAATGAAGCCAGAGGGATCCTGGAACAGGCTACCCAGAGAGGTTGTGGAGTCTCCATCTCTGGAGACATTTAAAAACCATCTGGACATGTTCCTGTGTGGTCTACTCTAGGATCCTGCTCTAGCAGGGGGGTTGGACTAGATGATCTTCGAAGGTCCCTTCCAACCCCTACCACTGTGTGATTCTGTGATTCTTTAATCATACATTTGACACCAGTCAATAGTTAAAAGGGCAAATTAATTTTATGTAGGAAAATTTTAGGTGTTAATGCAGAGGGGGCTTATGAGCTTAGCCAAAGAACCTTGGCCCAACTCTGTTTTCTTTTTTTTTTTTCCTTTGTGTTACTTGGAAATAGCTGGAAGTGTTTGCCAGTTCATACAAGGAATCACTGTTTAGAAGAAGGAGGAGAAGAAATAGGGGGATGACATTCTAAGAATCCTAACTTCTCTGTGTTTTGTTATTCCTGACCCTGATCCATCTTACTTTTGTGTTCCTTACTACTTCAAACTTTATTACTGTTTTGAGGCTGACCATGTAATGCAGAAATGTTGAAGACCCCTGAGGAGTTACTGAAAAAATCCCTATGCAGTCAAGGATGGGTGTATCAGGCTGTCAAGCTGCTCTCCTGTATGTAGCGTAGTAACTGACTGCTGCTCAGTGGGAATCTTTCTAGATATCCAGTTTCTCTGAGTACATTGATTTTATCTTTAAAATCTCACCAATTCCTGTACTAATTTCCAGAAAAAAAAAAAAAAAAAAAATAATGGGGTGCATTCACATGAAAGGAAAAAACCTGTAAAAGCATATTCTCAGTACTTTTCATATTCTTAGAATAAACATTTTTTCAGGTTTCTTTTTCTTCTGCAGTAATAAATGGGTGTCACAGTCCAGTGTATCACAGATACAGAAGTATTTGTACAAATGAGTCTGTGCCTTATCGTGCACTGGATTCCCTCAGGAAGACAATCTCCTGGATTTGAATATGTTGCCATATTTTAAGCAGTGCAGCCTTGCTATATTAAACTGTGCATCAGGATGCCACTCAGTGAAAATTACTTTCCCTCTGTGTTGTCATTACTTGTTAGTTTTACATAATAAGTATTTTTGTTTGGTTGATTTTTATACTTTTACTGTGGCTTTTCCAGCTGTTCATTCCCAAAGGCAGATCTAAATCATAGTATTTTAATAATTCACCATTATCGAATCATTCTAAACAAAGTAACATATATATAAATGGGTGAGATAGATAACCTCCATGATGTTTAAAGAAATATTGCAAAAAACACTATTGAAAAATGCTATGAAACTCAGTAGCCAATAAGAGACTTAAAAAGGAATTTCAATATTTTATTTTAAAAGGTATCTTAGTAAGTATATTTTCTTCCCATTCCTGAAAGGAGAGAAAAGCCATGTTGACAGATGTGTTAGTTACTCTGCTCTGTGGAGCCCAAGAAAATCTTTACACCAAATAGCACATTATTATTGTATGGCCATCATGTTTCCACAGGTTTCTAAGCAGCCTTGAGGCATTCACTTTCTAAACCATTGAGAGCTCTTGTCATGACTTAAACCATCATGCAGCTAAAATAACCACTTATCCATTTGCATACTCTCTCTCCAGTGGGATGGGGGAGAGAATAAAAAAGAAAAAAAAATAAAACCTCAATGGGGTGAGATAAAGACAGTTTAAAAGGACAAAAAGGGAAGAGAATAATAGCAATAATAGTGATAAAAGAATACAGAAAACAAGTGAAGCGCAACACAATTGCTTACCACTCACTGACTGATGCCCAGCTAGTTCCCAAGCTCAGTGCCCCTTGACCAACCCAGTTTGTATACTGAGTATTACATCATATGGCATGGAATATCCCTTTGGCCAGTCATGTCACTGCACTGGCAGGACATGAGAAGCCGAAAAGTCCTTGACTAGTGTAAGCACTACTTACCAACAACTAAAACATAATTGTGTTGTTGACATTGTTCTCATACTAAATCCAAAACACAGCACTATACCAGCTACTAGGAAGAAAATTAACTCTATTCCAGCTGAAACCAGAACAGTTCTTTATCTCATGGAATTTGGCATACCTATTTTGGGCAGAAAAGTACTCAAGTGAAGTCCTCACTCAAGTGAAGATATTCATCATTGTTTGTGTTCTGTATTCTACTTCGGCCACTGTTTATGGAATAAAAGATGAAATGCTCAGCAAAAGTAGTAATAATATAGCTTGACATGTTATTGCTGTTTCTTTGTGAAACCCATCCAGTTTTAGAATCAGAGAGTCATAGTTTGTATTGGAAAGAAACTTTAAAGGTTACCTAGTCCAACCCCACTGCAGTGAGCAGGGACATCTTCAACTAGATCATGTTGCTCAAAGCCCAATCCAACCTGACTTTGACTGTTTCCAAGGATGGGGCATCTACCACCTCTCTGGGCAAACTGTTCCAGTATTTCACCACCCTCATTATAAAAAAGTTTCTTCCTTGTATCTAGCCTAAATCTACCCTCTTTCTGTTTAAAACTATTATCCCTTCTCCTATCACTACAGGCCTTGCTAAAAAATCTGTCTGTATCTTTCTTATAGATCCCATTACGTGCTGAAAGGCTGCAATAAGGTTTCCTGGGGCCTTCTCTTCTCCAGCCCGAACAACCCCAACTCTCTTAGTCTTTCTTCATAGGAGAGGTGTTCCAGCCCTCTGATCATCTTCGTGTCCCTCCTCTGGACCTGCTCCAACAGATCCATGTCTTTTCTGTGCTGAGGATTCCAGAGGTGGACACAATATGCCAGGTAAGGTCTCACCAGAGCAGAGCAGAGGGGCAGAATCACCTCCCTCCACCTGCTGGCCACGCTGCTTTTGATGTAGCCCAAGAGAGAGTTGGCTTTTTGGGCTATGAGCACATGTTACTGACTCATGTCCAGCTTTTCACCTACCAATACCCCCAAGTCCTTCTCTTTGTGGCTTCTATCAATCCCTTCATTCCCCAGCTTGTATTGATATCGGGGATTGCCCCAACCCAGGTGCAGGATCTTGCACTTGGCCTTGTTGAACCCCATGAGGCACTATAAGAAACTGTCACTCAATTATGCTGAAAAGCAGAAAAGTTGGTGATGGAAACACTTTCTAATAATGCCTTATTAGTATAGGGAACTCATTACACCTTGATAGCCCTTGAGCAATATGTTCATCAAGACTTCAAAGAAAGTTAAATTTTATATTGATAATGCAAAAATTCAGAGTTGAACTGTTAAAATACCCAAGAGTTTTGCAATGGAGATGGTGTCTAATACCTGTGGTGGGTTGACCCCAGATAAACCCCCACCCAGTCACTTGTGCACTCTCCCTACAGTGGGATGGGGGAGAGAATCAGAAGGACAAAAGCAAGAAAAACTTCTGAGCCCAAAGAAAGTTAGTTTAATAAGGGAAGGGAAACAAAGCAAAACAAGTGCTGCAGGGGTAATCACTCACCACCCTCCACTAGCAGACTAATGCCCAGCCAGTCTCCAAGTAATGCCTACCTGAGAAAAATTTCCTCCATTCTAGACCTTCCCCTCTCTCCCAGTTTTTATTACTAAGGTTGTTATTTTGTATTGAATATCCCCTTTTTTGAGTTCTGGTCAGCTATCCCGGTTGTCCCCTGTACTAGCCTCTTGCCCACCCCTAGCCAACTCCCTGCAGGGGCACAGAGAGTGAGAAACAGAGGTCTTTGATGCTGTGCAGGCAAAGTTCAGCAACAGCTAAAACAGTGGTGTGTGTTCAACACCGTTTTGGTCACTATTCTAAAATAACACTATATGGGCTTCTGTGAAGAAAATTAACTCCGTCTCAGCCAGACCCAGTACAATACATCAGTTTTTTAACAGCAAAACTTACTACTTCTTGTGCTATTTTTGTAAAATAGCTGATTATAACTATGGCCAAGGACATGAAACTGAACTAGATAAACCCTCCTGTGTTTCTAATGTGTGAAAACTGTTAGTTTCTTAACCCACAGCTCCATAGAAAACATTGTGGGGAGCAGATCAGACACTCATGTCTTAAACTGTCTTAAGAAAATTAAGTCAGGGAAAGAGAGCAAAAACCAGCTATGTTGTTCAAAATTAGTTGTATAAGAGAGATTTAGAATTATGTTCTTCTGAGAGGATGGAGTCATAAAGAGTTATCACCAAAATCTGCATAGTTTACCCAAGTGTGAACATAACAAATATGTTCAGAGAAACATAATCAATAAGAACTCAAATTAGAAAATATACATCAAAACATATACTCAGAAAGTTTTACCTTTACTGTGATATATTCCTTTGGAAACTGGAAGATGTTGTGTTGGTGACTTCCAGTAATTGATACACTATGTTTTAGCAAGAGTTCCCTAAACAGATGAATAAATATGTATGGATATATCAATATCTACATATACCCCCACACATATCACTACCAATATGTCACAGAATCACAGCAAGTTGAGGTTGAACCTCTGGAGGTTATCTTGTACACCTCGTCAGCTCAAGCAGGGACACCTAGAGCAGGCGGCCTAGGACCATGCCCAGATGTCTTTTAAATATCTCCAAGAATTACTTAGCCTCTCTGAGCAACTTAGGTGTGTCCATAGTATGTGTCTATAATTTTTTTCCAAAGTTGAATCAAGTGAAAACTTAGAACTGTGGCAAACAGCCAAACAAAATGCTGTAATTTGCTGTAAAATGTTCAATGCTTGATCATGTCCACTGGATACGGTTAATATACATATGTATTTTGTCTTCTTTTTTTCTTTGTCAGTAGTAGGATGTTCCATCCAATGCTACTTAAATAATGTTGAGGGAGTAGAACATAAAATTGGGACCATTTGTACTCACCTAGTGTGTCAACGTCTTTCTATATTGACAAAGTTTTGTCTTTTCAGGAATGCATGAAATATTGTGTGTTATCTTGAATAATCTTTTTCTTAAGCAGTCACAAGGCTACTTCTATAGTCCTTTCTCTTTCTAAAGATATTAAGACTGATTTACACCTTCTTTGGAAGAATACAAAGACTACAATTTACTGTTTAATTTAAGGTGCTATTTATAAATTTTTATAAGTGTATTTGGTATTGTGTTATTGGACCATGTTATGATCCTGAAAAAATGTGTATGAGGGCTTTTACTTACCCACCTAGCCATATAATTTTCATGTCACCCATTGTGACATGACTAAAGACTAAAATTTATCGATAAAAAGGATTTTTCCATTGTGAAATTTATGCTGATATAAGAGGTTAGTTTTGGTTTTATCAAGTTATTCTATCTTGATTATTTTATTAGGGATTATTTCTCTGTTTCCAGTTTCAATTTTCATATGGCATTTGGAAAGATTTGTTTGAGTTACTGATGTTGTTCAAACCATAGAAACAGAAGCCCATGAAGTAAGTTAAGTCGGAAGGGACCCTTGGAGGTCAGGTCTTCTAACTCCTCACTCAAAGCAGGGCCAACTTCTAATATCAGGTCTTATCAGCCTTTTTGTACTGCTCTTGACACAATCATCAGGGGAGGAACTGAAAGATTATTTATATCTATGGAAGAAATTTCTGTTGATTTGCCTTTCAATTAGCCCAGAGTCATTGATAAGAAATGTCTTTTGAGTTTCTTTGAAAATCAGCTTGCACTAGTTTTGAATGATTGAGTATTGTATATATGTAAAAAAAAATGCTGTGTATGAAATGCAAAGAGGCTATGGGACAAGTATATTTTTTAGCCTGCAACACACCACTTCTGCAAGACCCAGTTCTACCTGCTGTGGAAATACCTGTGCGAGAACTCTAATAAAGCCTAATGAAACAGGCTTTTATTTGCTGCAATCCTCTTTCTGCACTTTTTTGACAAAAACGTCCTTTATCTTAGGTGTTGTTTGGGCAACAGGAAATTGTCTTTCTGGTCTCATGGAGTTCCTGCAAGAATTCTCCAAACTTCCCAGCTGAGCTAGATGTGCAAATTCACTTACAGTTGATAAAGAACAGACATTTCTTATAGTTCATCTCATCCTAAAATATATCCAATGAAGTGATCATACCCTATTTCCCAATGGAGAGAAATTGTTCCTCTTTATATTAACTACAAAAGCAACCTATGTGGACCATATCAAAAAGCCTACATATGCAGTGAAGACACCTAAATTTTAGTGAGATAATTCCTATCTGAAGAATAAATTCCTCACTTTCCTGCTCTTTTTTTTTTTTTTTTTTTTTTGTTGTGTTGAAGATTGTCAGGACTGTGATTGAGGACACAGATGCTTCATATCACTTCTATGCTCTTCGAATTTTCCATATTGTAGTACTGTTGTCTACCTTTCTCCCTTAATCTTATGGAATTTTTGTTGGTAATAGATTTAATTCATCATACTTTAGCCATATACTTTCACTCATTATAAAAAAAAAATTTACTCCAGATTGTCTGTTCTCCAATGAGTTCCCAAAAAGGAAGGAAAAAATTACATGTGCTTTTTCTTCTTTTTCTATGTAATACTCACAATGAAGTTCAATCTGATGATATTTGTTTAAAATACAATACTTCTCTGTCGTAATGGTATGACTGTTGGTGAACAGGAAAATCTTAAAGAAATCTATTATATTTATAGTTCTAATCTTTGTTTAACTATTTTAATTATTTATTCTTTTGTAAAGAATGTCTGTCTGGTTTGATGGTATCTTTTGATTTTGAAATAAATGTTCTCTCTTTAAAAGAAAAAAAAAACCCTCACTAAGCTTTTGCGTCCCTAGTGCTCCACAAGTCTATCTTTCCAAGAGGCTACTACTTGAAAAAGAACAACTAGTAATCAAACCCAAGACTTTTCTAAAATAGCTTCTTAAGATTATGTCTTTTGGCCTACTTAGTTTAATTTGTAAGAGAAAGACATGGTCTCAGTCTTAATGAATGGAATCCCATTCTTCCAGGGATTATGGTTTGTAAAAAGAACCAGTACACTGAATAATCTATTCAGACTAAGAGAATATAAACTACCAGTATGGTTAGTAACTTGTAAACAATAACATAATAGCAATAGGAGACTATTAAAATGATTGCTCTTGTAGAAAGAGATAATTTCTCAGAAGAAGGAAAATAAAACCCTTGAGACAGAAATAGAAATATTTTATAATTCTAATTAATCTACATAGATCAGTAGGGTCAAGATTCTTGATTAATGTCAGACTCAATAAATGTTAGGGACATAAGAAAAAAAAACCTTTGCTAAGACAAACAGCCCCTTATAGTTGCCATGGCAAACACTGGTGGTCATCCTTGTACCCTTCTGTATTATCATCAGCTACCTAGAGTACTCCTTTCAGGACCTGCACCTGAGGCTTTTCTTTGCCTGAGACTATTGCATGGTACACTGAGATAGTGCCATTCAAAGAGACATGACTGATAAAGGCTAAAACCAGGATGGAATGATTTCGTATCCCCAGCCATCAAACTGAACAATTGTTTAACTAGGAAGTGGTTTAGCTGAGAAAAAACAAGTCAGATTTGTCTGTAGTTTACTGCTATATTGGGAAAAGAGAGTCTCAGATTCTTTTATCTGCACATGCTGTTTGTGTCTTCCATTTAGATCACAGGAAAACTGCATAAAGAACATTTTATCCTAGTATGACAGCCAATTTAAATAAACAGGTGTATCCATGTACAAAATAAGTAGAGACTCAACAAAATTCTGCTAACTTTGTTCAGATTATCCAGTGCAAATATATATCTCTCTATATATCTATATATATCTCTATATAGTTGGTTTTTTTTCTAATTCTACAGGGTGAATAGTGCTGCTTGGTAAATAGTAGTTTTGATTATGAATTAAATATAAGTTGAGTCTGAAGAAAAATATAATTGAAAAATTATTATATCTTTTCTAGATTAATTTAAGAATAATTAGGAAATTGGGGAATTTCTTTATGTTTTTATACCTTAGGTAATTATTTATATTAGGGAAAGTCAGTGATAACTGCTCCAGCTTATGTGCTTGATATTATTTGGCAATCATGCATCCTGCCTTCATATTGGTAGAGTTCTAAAACTGATCCAGCATCACCAGTGCTTCTTGTAGATTGAAGTCTACCCTGGTAGATGTCTCATAGATGTGAGACTGTGTTTAAGCTTCTGAAACAACTGTCTTTTAAACTATTTACCTCTATACTCACTATACTTTTCATTTATACAGTAATGTTTTTTACTTTCTTTTTAAATTTAATATTTTCAAGGACTATCTTAGCCTGTGATTCTTATTTCCATCTACGTCACCTAAAGAAATTTAATTTTCTATGCATTAAGCTCAGGGGCCTCACAGTAACATCTAATTCCTCTGCATTTCTCTGCATTTTTTCTTTACTGAATGGTAAGACTAAAATGATACATATAGTACCTTAAAACAATTAATCTTTAATTTCAATCATTAAAGTGTAAAGCACATAAGATTGAGGTTGGACATGACTGTATCTTATTGGTTCTCAATTATCTTCTTTAGAAATAGTATTTTAAAAATAATATGACAATTGTACCATTAGTTTTTTGATCATGATTAAGACCAAAACTGGGAAAACTAATGAATACTACATAGGCAGCTTTTCTGAAATGGATGTTCATTTTCTACACTGTAACTTACTCAAATACCAAAGGTTTTAAATTATACATTTAATACCTGGGAGGCATTCAAATGGATAAAATACTTATGTGTTCAGGGTTTTTCATGATTCATATTTATTTTATTGACACGTGGGGTTCTTCAGTGAACTGTTCTATGTTATATAAATTTGCAGAATCAGTAACTTTTTTTACTGCTATACAATACAACAGTCTAAAATAAGTTATAAAATCTAATTCTTTATTTGTAGTAAATGACTAGAGCACCTCCTAGATAAGACCACCCGTATCTCCCCTTAATTTTCAGCAAGCTTTATAGTATGTACATAATTCAACTCAGAGTTAACATTCAGTTGTTCAATAGCATCAGCAATTACATAATCTAGACAAGGTACACCAAAGGACATGGAAATAAGAACTAGGAGAATAATTCCTAATACTTTGTTAATCAAGTCTTTCACAAAAGTTAAAGAACTTAACACGTAGACATTTAATTGGAGGAAACAGATCAAATTGACAGAATAGCCTGAAATTACACCTGAACAATTCATTGAGGATAATTAAAATTTGCAAATTGTTGCATAAACTGAGTAGTGCAGCCTACATTCCTTGATTTCCTAACTCAGCTAACCAATCAGGAACAGATGAATTGTAGTCTAAAAATCCTATTTACTGGGTTTGTATACAGTCCTACAAACTCTTCCAATTGGTCTTTATTTACTTAAGATAAACAGTTACAGTCAATTTTGTGGGCTGTATTGCTAGTGGAGTTCCTTTGCTGGAATATGCAAAGCAAGTGAAATAAAAATGTTGCAAACATGATTATAATTAATTAATTTATTTTGTAAATGCACATTTTCACCAGTTCTGATTGCAGTTCTGCTTACTGGAAGTATTTTATTTTATATGGTCACATATAATAAATATAAAACCATTAAGCTGTCTTTAGGAAACATAATAGGCCTACTGTGAAATAAAATATAATCTCAGTGTAATTATAAATAAATATTCTTATAAACTGTTTTGTTTTAATGGAGTCTATTGGACATTTTCACATGCCAGACAGGATGCCAGCTAATTTCTCTATCTTTTAATTACATCCTACATTTTGGCCTAGTGCCTAATCTGAGCTCTTTATGCTCTCTTTTCACAACAAGCATGTGCCAAACACTGATTGCTTCATAGGCACCTGTGTCTACCTTTTACTTCCTCTCAGATTTTAGAAAACAGTCCATATTTCAATGCCATCTGTGAAACCAAGACATGTCGATGTATTTAAGTGTAATATTTACATAGTATTTTATGATATTTTGACAAATTTAAGATGAAGATTAAATGTATCTCTTGGTAACATTGTATATACTTAGAAACTCTAGAACAAAGAACTGTATGTGAAATTGATGGAGGAGAAGGGGAAAAGGAAGAAAAGAAATTCTAGCCTTCACACTAGTCCTCACATTCAGCTTTCCTGCTGCAGCACTGATGCTACTCATGCTCTCAGAGCAGCAACTCAGCTGCTAACCAACGAATTGATTTAATGGGTGCATCTTAATTTCTTAAATATTTGAAAGGTCCTAGGATGTCTGAGATAGCTAGATGGAATCTGCACATGTGAGACCTGATGTATAGGAGACCCTTGCCTTTCTGGACAGGAAGGACTATCCCTCAAGCACAGATGTCTGCTGTAGTGCAAATGAAACACAGTACATGTGAAAGATGCCTCATGTGACTGAAAGTCAGGGACAAGAAAGAAACGGAGATGAAATTCTTCTCCCTCGTAAAAAAAAATCCTAAATTGTTGACCTGATGCTATTTCAAAGTTTTCACAGGAAGGGGAGACAGCCTGATGAGTGATGTTGTGTGAAACAAGGGAGTCTCTGCTGTCTTCTCACTCTGTTCACATCAGAGATGCATTTTCCTTGACTTAGTTGAAGTATAAACAACCTTGTTTTAATAATGAAACAGAGAATGAAATATATATCTCAGAAAAAAATGCTCTTCTGTTTTGTTGTACTAGCTGCTGAAAGTTCCTGAAGATGGTTTTGTCACCATGAAACCATTTTGCAGTTTTGGTGGAAATAATCATGTAAAATTGTATTTGCAACGTTGATTAGTGAAAGTATCTACCAGAGTTGCAAGACATTGCTCATTGATCTGTAACTTAGAGCTCCCTTCCCACTGAAGAATGATGTAATAGTGATTTGAGGAAATAAAATTTCCCCTTAAGATCCCTTTACAAATCCCTCATTAGCGAGGCTATTGGGCTGTTCTTATGGAAGAGCTCAGAGGCTCTCTTCTTCCATTATGCAGATCTCAGAGGATTTTTACAGAAATTAGTCTGCATGAAGTCTTAGCTTGCACTTTGACTTTGAACAGATTTTTCTCAATCCTTTGGCTATGCTGCAACTGTACTATCAGCAGCTGCCTAACCAGATCTTACCAGAGAATTTTATATTATATTTTCTGTAGAATTCCAATGAGACCAGTCTATTAAAAAAACCCTAAATAAATACTATATCATCATGGTGTCTATAGATAATGGTGCATTAAGTAGCACAAAGACTGGAGCTCAAGAAAAAGCAGAACAGATTGTAACACAGGGAACAAATCAGTAGATATACCATAGGACTTTGTGCTAATTGCTAAGTACTGTAACATGATATACAATTTAAAATCAACAGTATGAAGCTTCTGCCTCAAGCAATTGCCAGGATAAAAGAATAAAAGAAAGAGAATAAGAGAATGTTAGTTCATATCCTGGAATAATATTTTCTATATATGAATCTGGCTATGAATATTTGTTTTAGTACATATTGTAATTATAATTGAGTGATTTAGTGAGTTTTTCAACATAATTTCATGATTCTAAATACATTTTTGTAATATGATTTAGTTTATTGTAAATATAATTTAGTAATTTAGATATATTTTGTAATTTATCCAGCATTAAATGTGCAATTATATTGGATTATAATGTCAGGAATTAAAATAAGCAAGAAAGAAGAACCTGCTGTTGATTAATGAATCTCAAATACTCAACCGTGAAAAAGCAGAGTTTGGAAAAAGAGCACATTTGTTGGTCTCTTTGATCTCATGAAGTTGCCAAAAACAAACAAAAAAAAAGTGCTTTTTAACACAGCTATGTATGAATTTACTGTTATGGCACAGTTCAGATCCACAAAATACCCAGTCATATAAAATATTAGCAAAGTTATAAGAAAAAAAAAAGAATTTAAAACGAACTGATGTTCTGAGTAATGCAAACGAACAAAGGATAGAAAATTATTCTAAGGAAGAGCAATGATCTAAAGTTTGAAAGGGATTAATGTTGTTTCCTAAAAATGATATAATCTCCTATCATCAGGCTTCCTTTAAGAAAGATTAATTTAATGATATTACTCAGTGGAAGGGACAGGGTGGGTAAAATTAAATAAAAATATTATTGTTCTTTTTTCCCTTCACCTGCTGAACTTAACAAAGGAAATAATATTTAATTTACAAAGTTCAGTCAAACTCATCTTTGCCACTGGATGTTATTTATAGTCTCTTTCCATGACTCCTGTACAAATGTCACTGATTCCTTGGGGTTGTAGATTGGTTAAGACCATGTGCTACATATTATTGAAATCCATGCTGGATAAGAAACAACAGCTTGAATAGCCACAATTTACAATTTCACTTTCATAACAGTTAAGCCTTTAGTAATGTCAGTTTAAGGTGCTGCTCCGTCTTGAAACAGAAGTCTTTCAAAATTGTTTGACACACCACACCATAGCTCAGTGATTAAAAAACAGTGAGAGCCCATCATATTCTTTTCAAACAGGAGAGCCACAGAAGTACAGATGGCATCAGGAGAAAATGTTTTAATAGGTCTAAGATGGCATGGCTCCACTTTACATCTGTACTGCTCACTGTAAACACTGTCTATACACAAATGATTTTCAATAGAGATTTATTAATGTCTTAATAGTAAGTTAATCAGTTTGCCAGCTACACTTTTTCTAACTTAAAGTCATCATAAGTTGAATTTCTGATGTAAATTAGTTTAAAAAAGCTTAGGCCCATACATTTTAACAAAGTCTGACATTTGTAAAGAGGCAACCTGAATGTACAGAACTATGAACCAGATTTTTAAAGTATCTGATGTACTCTCTATTAATGTCACTGGTTTATTTTTTCAATACCTCCTCTCTTCTGTGTGTTTATCTAGGAAAGAGTGCATAAAATACAGTTACGTGGGAATGTTACATCTGCAAATGAGGGTAGGCTTGAACTCTAATAAGGTGTTTAATTGTGAAAAATATTGAAGTTTTTCTCATCAAAATTGTTTTCCCTTTTATTCATACACTTTAATAAAAAAAAAGAGGAAACCTAGATGTTCTAATAAATATTTTAAAAAGGTAAAATAACTGTATTTTACAGTAATTTGATCACTGAATTGTTAGATTTTTTTTTTTTATTTTCAAAATACAACATTTGAAAATACCGTATTCAGGCATTTAAATGTTAAAGCCATAAAAGATGTAGTAGACAGGTATACATGATGATTCAAGTACACTAAACAGCCCTATAAGCAATTGTTATGTTGTCTAGTTTTCAAGTCAAAGATAGCCTCTCCGTGTATCTAATAAGAGTTTAATTAAGCCTTATAATCAAGACGTGTTTTTGATGAAGCTTGTAATATGAGTTGAATAACATCATATTTTGGAAAGTATATGCATAATTTTCTATGAATTTAATAATTTTCTTTATTAAAGAAATTTTATCGACAAGTGCATTGGAAGCCAGAAACTTCTGTTATGTGCTATGCAACTAGAATTTCTTGAATTATTTTGGCATCAATTAATGCGTGCCATATTAGTAACAGCTTTTAAAAAAGGAAGTGGCTGTTATGGCTGACACCTACCTACACAGAGCACCTAATAGGAAGTCAGGTAGGTATGCCTTTACTACTGCAAAGTCACTAAGCTATTCTACATTCTTGGTCAATTGTACTACCCTGTAAGAATAAGATTTTTTACATCTTTACATCTTCTTTGGATTTTAGAAGGAATTCAGAAGTATATGCTTCATTTTTATTCAGTAGAAAAAGAGATGCTTTTCTGCCAAGTGGTTTCTAATATTATACAGGAAGTTAAGTGACAGGAGTTTTCTTTCCACTGATTATAAGGGAAACACATACATGTGGCTGCTGTATTTTCAGAAAGTAGAAGAATTAAAGTAAAAGTAAATGCAGCCACCATCTGTGGTTATTTCTGATTGGAATAACATTTCTGTTTCAAAGGAAAAAAATCTTATTAATCTTATCTTCATCTTAAAAACTAAAAAAAAAAAAGAAAATTATAAAGAAAAGCATTTGTGACATAATTACTCTACTATCTTTTAGAGAGTCAAAAAAATCTTAAACTTTTTTTTCTCACTCCCTGCTTCTGTCTGAGACTTTTCCAAACATCTATTTGAAAGTCCAATTTTGTTTTAATATGTTTACAAGACTAGTTTAGTTCAATGGCTGAACCATAAATGTAGTTATTAATATGGTTACACCAACCTTAGTTTCCTCTGCCCTCTGTTGTTGTCTTCACTCTTCTGGCAGGCTTTGCATCCTCAAACAGTCCCACATGTTCTTATACTACATCTCAGGGCATCCAATGTAGATACTCAGTTTTGTCCTCTAAGAATCATTCTGCTGAGCTGTTATACCACTGCATGCTATTTCAGGCACAAAAAAAAAAAAAAAAAAAAAAGAGAAAGAAATAATTATATTCAAGGTCTGAGGATCACTGGAAGGGCCCTAGAGGACAACAGGAACTAATAAATTTGCTTGGTTTTTATTCAAAAGGAAATTAAAATAATTGTTTTCAAATTTTTACACTCTGTCAAGTCATGAAACTGGTAAACATCTGACTGCTTCCTTGCTGTTTACTCAAAAAGCTTCAGTGTTGGTTTTTTTTTACATAATAAAGCAGAAAAGGGAACAGTATATGTCATTGTTTTAAACTCTTCTCTTTTAACAGTTAATAAAGTAATAAAGACAAATTAGAGTAGCAGTCACTGTACTCCAAAGCATCAGAGATACTTATTTTAAATGTAAACAAAACCTACAAGCTGGTTTTAGCTCCTGTGTATGTAACAAGCAAACATACGTAGTATATTTGTGTAGTGTGTGTGGACACCGCTTATGTACACTCTTTCTATTGAGACAGAATGTAACTGGCAATAGTGGAGCAGAAACCTTAACACATTTGACAGCAGTTCCCTCCCACATCCTCGCATTCACACTTGAAAACAGGGCTGAGAATAACTCTGACAGAACTTTGCAATTACGTTACCTTGCAATTTCCAGAAAGAGGTGGGTGCTAATAGCTAGAGTTAGTTCTGGCTGCATCCATCTTCTTCTTGATGTCCTGCTCATTCCTGTTGTGTAACAGGAAATAAAAAACTAAAACAAAACAAAGTGGACAAAGTTTGGAGGCAAAGTCATTTCTCTGTGCCAGCTCTAGTTAGAAACTTTTTTGAACAGGGTATGTTTAATGATTGCCTTGGAGGGAATTTATGAGACAGTCATACATCAGTTTCTATAGGATCCTCCTGGGTACCTGATGACCTGTGAAAAGGAATGGGAGAAATTTTGCACGAGAATAGATATACCAAGACCTGATTTAAATACTTGCCCTTGGTCAGCCTTCCTATGTGAAGTTTTGTGATCCTGCTGTCATACAAAAACCTTTCTAGACCATTACCTCAAATACAGTTCATCCTATGTAACTGGTTTTGTGTGCAAATTTGTGCTTACAGAACAGGCTTTCTTGCCCAGAAGGATTCTGACTTCTGTTGAGAAGTCTTTTGATGTAACATACCCCATTGGTGTGCAGCTGTTTGTGAGGTCTGCATGGGGAAACTACCCAAAGAAAAGTTTCCTTCAGGAGAATTCAAGAATCAGTTGAGATGTGATATAATACCTCTCTTTTTCCTAGTTCAAAAAAAAAAATAGGGAATGGAAGTGCAGAAACAGTGTTATCCTTGAAACAGACTGAATCAAAGCTGAGCATCACGTAAAGGCAGAACTTGTGCTCTGATGATTTGAGGACAGCTATAGTTGTGACAGGTAATAATTATATTGGAACAGTGAATTTCTGCTAGATCTAAAAATGGACAGAAGAGTTTGAGAAAGGACCAGGGGCTAGTAGGCATATATATGTGAACAATAACAGCAATTGAGAAGGAAGAGTGGGCTACCATGAATCACAGAATCTCACAACCACAGAACAGTTGAGGCTGGAAGAGACCTCTGGAGGTCATCTGGTCCAGCTCCCCTAGCGAGACCATCTACAGCCAGTTGCCCAGGACCATGTCCAGGTGGCTTTTGGATACTTCTGAGGAGGAGACTCCACAACCTCTCTGAGCAACCTGCACTGGTGCTCAGTCATCCTCACAGCGAAAAAGTGTTTCTTGATCTTCAGAGCGACCCTTTTGTGTTTCAGTTTGTGCCCATTGCCTCTGGTTCTGTCACTGGACACCAAAGAAAGGAGCCTGACTCCATCTTCTTTACACCTTCCCTTTAGGTATTTATATCCAATGATGAGATTCCCCTCAGTCTCTTCTTCTATAGGCTGAACAGTCCCATCTCTCTAAGCCTTTCCTCATAGGAGAGATGCTCCAGTCTCATAATAATCTTCATGGCCCTTTCCTGAACTGTCTCCACTATGTCCGTGTCTCTCTTGTTCTGAGAAGCCCAGACCTGGACATAATACTCCAAATGTGGCCTCACCAAGAGGTAGCTGCTTAATAGACTCAAGGTAACATCACACAGGAAACAGTTTTATATTTATAACAGAGTTTTAGGGGATGGGCAAGGGTCAAAAAGGAAAAAAAAAAGGGGGGGGGCTGGGGAAATGAAAAGAAGGCTTGTATTGGTACACCTCGACTAGTGGCATATAAGTCGTCTCTAAAAAATCCCTTGCAATATGTGCAGTGTCTCTATTGCTAAACATCTGAAAGAGTGGTATTCACAGAGAAAAATATTGTGAATTAGTAGGTGGAGAAGAGAAAAAAGTATAAAGGAATAGGCTGTGCATAGGAACCTAGAAGTGTGAAAGAATCCACAGAGAAAACTGCCTAAGCAGCCCTGTGCACCTCAGTTGTTAAAGGCTGAGTACCACTTCCTAAAATGAAACTTAAGAATTATCTCCTTTGAATGGCCTCACTTATCAGCAATTTCAGTTAGAACAAAAAAATCTATAACCTCATCAAAATGTGATACTTTCATTAATGGACAAATACTGTATTTCAGATGATTAATTTTTCAAATACCCTCTACTCTTCACAAAGGCAAACCAGTAATATGACATTCACAGATGTAGACCAGCTGATTAGCTTATTGGCCTATTAATTTGAAAGTAATCATTTAATCTCGCTTCCAAGTATTGCACATGGTACTAACTGGTGAGTCTAGTGAAACTTCTTGAGGTCTTGAGTACTGCATTGATGATTTGTGGTTTCTATCTGAGAATCTAAGAGGAAAGAGAGAAAAAAGATGCAAATTATTTCTCTTTCTTTCTCTTCTCCATTTTAAAGCATTAACTCATCACACATATGTAAATATTCATTAAAAATTATTTTATATATAACTATTACTGTTTTCAGTGTTTATGAGTACTGCTAAAATATTTTGACAAGTGGCAGCAATTCATTTCTAATATATATTTTTATATGTTATGCTCAGCATTAAGTTGTTTGCAAAGAACTGTAAAGGGAAAACAAGTAAATTATTAAAGCTAAATTCAGGAGTTCTCACTTAGGCAAACTTTCATTACAATCAGCAGGACTTTCCCCTAACGCCTGCCGCCCAAATTTTAAAAACATGTGACCTTATTTTTCTTTTCTTTCTAGACAGTATTTGTGCAACAGATATTGCCACTGAATTTAGAAAAAAATATTTTATTTCTACTTAAAAAAAAATAAAATCTGAACCACAAATCAGACAGGATGTGCTTGAAATTCTAGAGCAGCTGAGCAACATGATGCAAAGCTGTCATTTCCTACACTTCTACCATTCACATTTCAAGTGATGTGTGAAGTATTGTCAGTATGCTGAGGCAACTGTTCTGAGCAAATGACATTGATTCAGCTTCAAGGATGACATGAAAATATCCAGATGACATGCATGCTTTAAATTATAAACACTGGATAAATTATAACTTAAGGTGGTCACAGTAGCTATTTTATCAGTAAACAGGAAAAAAATAGGTTGGTAATGGGTTTTCAAAATAGCAGTATACAGATGCCTTGTTACTCTGAGAGACAGTGACATGTACTGTAGGCTACAATTAAGATTTGAAATCTAATCAGAGTCAGCTGAAATAGTTATTACTCCTTTCTGAATCTAATATTATTGAAATAAAATAGGAAGGAATTGGGAGATTTTTTTGGATCAGCTGTCATATGCATCTCCTGAAGAAAGATGCTGTGTAATGAATGAACTGAAAGTAATTTTCAAAGAAATCCTCTGAGGAGGAATTTTTGTACCATCTACAATTCATGTTAGTAAAAAAGGGAAGTATTATCTTATACTACCAACCCATACAATAATTACAGTCAAAGAACACTGAAGATTTGTCATTCTGTGCAAAAATCAAAACTCAGAAGTTTATTCACTTGCAAAACCTGACTTTTTGGTGAAAGAGGAGAAACAGCCTAAAAAAAATTACTCATAAAGAAACTGATGCTTAAGGGTAATCTCCTATGGTAGGAGAAAAAATCCAAAACACCTTGATGGTAGCACTAAGGAAATGTTAGTTAAAAAACACAAGTCTTGAGGTGTAAGAACTGCCAAAAAGCTAATTAAGGTATGTTTCAATGTACATTCAATATTAATGTACCACTGGAAGTAAGATAGTCTTATTATAAAGCTGACTTTTGTTTATTGCATACTACAGCCAGTGACAGTGTAATGCATGCATTTTTGAGCCAAACATCTTCTTAAGGCAAGATTATTTAGACTTAAATAGAACACTTAATAATATTATTTTTAAAAATTGTTTTTATATAATTGCCATTAAATGATTAAGAGCTCTTGGTTTCTAAAGACTACTTAGTAATTAAAGATTAACCTAAATACAGAAAAAATGATTTATTACAGTAGACAGAAAGAAGAGGTTTTACAGTTAAACCTTCCATCAATCTTGTAAAATGGAACAACTTCCTACTTTTGACAAACATTTGTGTAAGGAGACTACTGGAACTACTTTTAAGTACATAGGTGATGTTCAAATAAATTATTTTTTTCTTCAAACATTCAATGCATGTTGTAGCAATATTTCTTATGCATAGAATTAGGGAGATAGCTAAAGAAATTTTACTCATTTTTGGTTAAGCGCATTATTAGTAGAAAACTTGATGGGATATTTTACATCTCTATGGAGAATCATCTAAAAGGATGTTCTGTCATGAGAGTTCTGACTTTTTCTGCTTTTATATATGAAAATTATTACGAATACAAACTCTTAGGGGCAGAAATATTAAAGTATTCCTCATGACAACAAAACTAGGAAAAGTAGTAGTACTCAAAAATTGAATAATGCCTCCATCAAATGTACACATATGGTAGATTTGGATAGCAAGCTTTGGAGCTGCTCAGTTGCTAATCACCAAGCAATCATCAGTCACTTAGTGCTGAAAAAATCCAAGTGTTCAAACAACACAAAGGAACATGCTGAAGTGATGATCTTGTTTCCGTCTACAACACAGGTAGTAAATCCATCATTGATAAGAGTATGGACAGCAGTACAAAACTATTATTTAAGTTCCTTAGCTACAGCCTAATTTTAGGTGACTAGAACAGATGCTGAATAACTATTCTTTGAAAATAATCCTTCTCTTCCTAATTTCTACCACAATATTTTGTTAAATCTGGCGAAAGAATGTAGGTCACAAAAGTGTAACATCAAGGGCAAAAATGGAATTCTTTGACTTGCTTTCTCCTTCAAGTAACATTTGCTGATTCAAGTGAGTTGTTTAAAAAAAAATCATAGCTTTTTCATAGTAGCACCAACAGAAATTTTCTTCTCTAAGGATTCAGAACTCCATTATGTTAAGTGGCCAGATGAAGCTGTTTTACCAGGAGAAACAGATTTTCTTATCTGTGGCTACAATCCATGGATTTACCTAATATAACACTGTAATTAAGAATAATAAATGCATTAACCTTCTTCAGCTGACGAATGAAGGAATCTCATGGGTGGAAGGAAGCTTACTTTTTTTTTTTTACTCAGGGAAATTAAATTGTGATAGTATTCCATAAAAGCAATATATTACCTTTAGATGAATTAATGCACACCATTTTTCATTGAAGTAGGAAAAAAACTATATCGTGGGAACACATAAAGAATAAAAGAAATCCAAATATTCATAAAGTGTATTTAATAATTAGAAATTTTGAGCAGTAATAATTTATTCACTATAAAGATAACAGTGATGAATTTTACTGGATATTTTTGTATACTGAAATTGCACAGTACCATGTAAGCTCTGTAGTGGAATTATAACACAACACATGCAATTACCATTTGAGATAAATCATGCTAAACTGACAGTAAAAAAAATATAGTGATGCTAGCTGCAATATCTCATTTACAAATTATTATGCAGTAAGTATTCTCAGTAGCACTGCCAGAGTTCCCAATCCTTCACTGTTCCAGTTTTAAGCCCTTTTTCAGTATTTAACATTTCAGCCATCATACAGGGCTGAAATATGATGTATATAAGATATGTGAAACTATATATTTAGATGGTATTCAAATCTATTTAACTGTTCCATTTAGCAAAAAGGATAATGCTAAAAATTTTCAGGCATTAAAAAAAATGTCTAGAGTAATGTAACAAAACAAATCCTACTTCTAAGACAGTGGGGTTTTTTCATTATTTTGATGATCCCCATAACTTCTCCCTGCCCTTTGTCCTGAAGACTGAGTTTTGATGGAAATCTTGTAATTGCCCCAGAAATTATCTTTTCCACCTGGCAGCCCTCTTCTCCTTACTCTTGCAATCAGCAAGGATTTCTTGCTGAAATTAACCAGCTTCTCAACTGAGTTGTAAAACAGTTCAGCTGAAGCTTCTGAATATGTTAAATTTAGCTGGAACTGCTTTTCATTATACTTTGAAATTATATTTTAAGAGGTTTTTTTGAAAGACATGAAGCAAAGTTACCTCAACAACTTATTCTATGGTAAGCAAATAAATCATATATTTAAAATTCATAATTAGACTACAGCACATAGGCAGTAATTCTAATTGTATTATATATATCAATATCATCTAATTCGATTACAAGATTTTAATTCATAATTGACCTTACTGAGACTATATTGCAAACTACATATATTAGTACCAGAATTAATCTCAGCATGACAGTCTCTGTTGAAGTAAGGAGAGAGGGGTAAATGGAAGAAAATTAGTTTAGAAATACAGGTTGAGAACTCCAAGGCTTTTCCTTTTTCTTTTCCTTATTTCCTGCAAACAGGCCTAAGGCTTTCATTCAGCTTCAAAAAAATAATTTCGCCCTCCTTCCTATTTACAGTAATGATATGGAATTTATTTGGATCCATTTTAAGCTGCAGATCTCAGAATTAAGGAAGGATTCAACATTTGTGAAGTTTGAACATCATTTGGCAGTGACAATAGCCATAGCTTTAAATAGTCATGTTTTCTTTATTTGCTTCAGAATCGCAGAAGGAGAATGATGGTAACTTCCCTGCCTGTGTTACAGAAGCTTTGATCAGTGTTCAGCAAGTGCTTTTTACAATATCTTTACAAATACTGCTTTGATACGAGGGAGGAAAAAATTCTGTGCAATTCAATTTAGTTTCTTGAAGCACACAATATTTAACACCAAGAATTCCAGAGCACTCATTAAATAAACAGAGTTTCATGTGTTTCCAGGCCTGTTTTTTCTTGAGAGGAGAAATTTCTTTAATGTTTTTACTGTCCATACCCCAAAAATCTGGCTTGAGAGGACAGTGAGCAAAACATAGTTATTTTGATTGTAACTTGGAAAATACAATCCTTTCAGGTCAGATTTACTTTGAACTCTTTAGTTTTCACCAATGCAAAACCTCCAGTGAAATACATACAGACCAAAGATAGTAATGTTGCATTCCACTTCAGTCAGCAGTCTGAACAACAGGGTTTGCACTTTTATGCCAGCAGTGGATACCTTTGAGTTTCATTAGCTTCCTGAGTTTCTGTGTAGAATTAATGCATTAAGGATTCACCTTCAAAAGCCAAAACTGTTCTGGGTTGATTGTATCTTTTCTTGTATCATATTGCATGAGCAATAACCAGAAATTCCTGACCTAGAGCTTCCTCCATGTAATCAGTTGTCAGACTGATTGATTTAGAACTACTGGATTTAAGATTTGTTCTTTTTCACCCTCCTCCTTGTTCGGCTACAGCTCATATCTGTTAATCTTGTGGTCTCATTATAAAACCTGTCTTTTCTCCTGTGCAGCTTTGGAGAAGCTGGATGAAATGCATTAAAACAACTGCTGTTTTCTAGTGAGCATACATTTAGAGAGGCAGGTTAATCCACTATGTAGGAAATGAGTATAGGTAATCTCATTTATGTCAGGGATATAAGGGATTAGAATTCTCTGAATTGTGTTAATTTAATTAAAAAGAAAAAAGCAGTCATACATCATGTTAGATGAAGTCTAACAAATCTGTTAGGAAGTGCCAAACCAGCCAATGTGTTCACATGGAAAGGATGAAAATAAATTTAGTGACTTAAATATTGTATTCTACACGCATATTGGGATGATCTAAATATTGATGAATTTGTTTATGCATATTTATTTATCAAATAATAATAATAAGAAAAATCAAATAAATAACTTTGGTATGGTAACTAGAGATGCAGTTCATATTTCTCATTCTTCAAGAGCAATATGTAATGAAAAACCAACCATTTACCTTTACATTATTTGAATATTGAAAGACAAATAACAAGCTTCATTAAAATTGCAGTGTCCCATGTCAGATATAATGAATTGCTAGCAGTTTTCATTGCATTTATTCGGATTAAAATAATCATAAAAAATAATAAAGTTTCTAGTGAATCTAATCTGTTATCATGAAGATGGAATGTAAACTTCCATGAAAAAAATGTTAGAACAGAATAGAATAGAATAGAATAGAATAGAATAGAATAGAATAGAATAGAATAGAATAGAATAGAATAGAATATTTCAGTTGGAAGAGATCTTCAATAATCATTTAGTGCAACTGTCTGACCACTTCAGGGCTGACTAAAAGTTCAAGTAAAACACATTATTAAGGGCATTGTCCAAATGCCTTTTAAACACTGACAGACTTGGGGCATCAATCACTCCTCTAGGAAGCCTGTTCCAATATTTGACTACCCTCTTGGTAAAGAAATATTTCCTAACTTCCAGTCTAAACCTCCCCTGACACAGCTTTGAACCATTCCCACATGCCCTGTCACTGGATCCCAGGAAGTGATCAGCACCTCCCTCTGCACTTCCTCTCCTCAGGAAGCTGTAGAGGGCAATGAGCTTACCCCTCAGCCTCCTTTCCTTCAAACTAGACAAACTCAGAGTCCTGAGGCACTCCTCATAAGACATACCTTCCAGCCCTTCCACCAGCTTTGTTGTCCTCCTCTGGACATATTGAAGTATCTTAAATTAATCCAGAGAAGTACTATTTAAGTGATTCACTATTTAAGTACTATTTAAGTGGTTTGATAGATATGTTTAAAATTGTTGCATAAAAGCTTCTTTCTTGCCACTAACATGTAGGCACATTTATAAGGTCAGGTAAACCAAAACAAATGTTTGTGTCACGTTGCTTTATTTAGGGGCAAAAAACTTGTTGGATCATTTATGTTCTTAGCTAGATAGTTTCAATGAGAACAAAAAATTATGTTCACTTAAAACAGTGCAATGATTTCTTCCTGATCCAGTGAAGAATTTAATGCTCTTTTTTAACTTTTTAAAAATTCAATTCTAATGCAAAGTGGCTTGTAAGTTCCATAAATCCATGCTCATTGCTTTTACATGGGGCTTGCATTCCCTTCTATAGACAATATAATTATAAGCAATTTCAAAAACTGGGATGAGAAAACCATAGATTTGCCTAGGTCCTTCACTTCCTATTTGAGTTCTCTATTATATGTTAGCTTTTTAAAAAATTAACAAGATCAAGTGGTTGATCTATGCTAGATTCTCTTCCTTTTGAAAATAAGGCCACTAATTTATGTACTTAAATAAGAACAAAAACTTACCATTCTACCTCTGTAATCAAATATCAAGACAAGAACTAATATAGCTATAGAACTAGAAAGAGCTACAGAGAACTGTCAGACCAATTCTCTGTCCTTCTGAAATTGTATATTAAAAAAAACCCAAGATTTATTTGGGACCTTTTATTTAGAGCCTAAGAGAAATAATGTTATATACTCCCTCAGCTAGCTATAATGCTGCAATTAGCCATACAAATGGTTTCCTAAATTATGTTGATATCACTGCTATGCTTGTCCTCATTTATAATTGGTTTCAAGGTTCAGATAGGAAAAACTTTTCTTTGATGTTTTCACAAGTGGGAAAAATTATATGCTTTTTTGTGCATATCTCAACAGAAGGTAAACAATTTTAATAGCCTGTGGGATTGCTAATTAGAGCTAATTGTGGCTTGATTGACCTATCTTGACAGTAAGTACCTTACAAAGCTTGCTTTCTTCACAAAGTGAGGGTTAGTTTGCATGCGTAACTTGTATGCGCTGAACCTCAGAGGCAGAGTTGTTTAGCTATGATCCTCTGAATTTGTTAATTTATATTTCATAACTTCTTCTCCATTTATGTAACAATGGTGAAAACTCAGTCTCATCACTTGTGTTTTGAAACATGTACTTTTTTATTCTGTTGCTGTCTACAAAATCAGAAACCAGTGAAGACAAAGGCTCTAGTGAATGAAGATCTGAATATCATGGATAAATTGTTCCTTGTACAAATACAGAAAAATAGTCAAAAGGGAATTATGAACTCCCATAATCTTAAGAGTAAAGTAGATGTTCAGTGCAAATGACTAAAATGAAATTCTGGACTTTTCCAGATCAATAGAAAATCTCTCATTTCAGCAGGCACAGGATACTTCCCAAAAATTTTGCTGTGTTTCATAAAAAAAACCCTAAAACCAAACTATCGAGTGCTGAATGTTTTCTGCAACTGTCATATAGTATTCTGAACCTTTTGAACATTTTTTGGAACATTTGTATTACTTTCTTTTGATGTATCAGCAGTACCACTCAGACAAACGAGACCCGACTACATCTGCCCATCTTGAACTGACTAGGCTGACTCAGTATGACCTGGATAACAAAGACGACATTTCTTTCATAACACACTTGGGCGACAACATAGAGGGTGACAAAAACTGGAGATGGCCCTTGCGATGGAGAAAGTCAAGAGACTGAAAAGTCTGAAAAGTGAATTCTTATCGTATAGCAGAATCCAGTTAGGTCAAGATTCCTAGAGAATGGGTAAAACTGTGAATTGGATCAACTATTTGAAACAAAGTACTTCCTTCTATGCAGTTAATATCAATGATATCACAATACTAATGTACTCTATTTTACTCTTACTGGTTTCAACAACTTCTCTGTTCTTGTGTGAGTAACTTTAACATCAGAGAGACAAAGGATGCATATGAGCCTTTAAATAAAAATGAAATACATTAAAGGAGGGAATATAAAGTCCTGGATGAACTCATTGACTTCAGAATGCATAAATAAATGTAATGATATATTTATAAAGAAAATTCATGGTAAAAAATGAACAATGAACCATTTTTTCATGTGATCATTGGGTAGTTAAACTGTCTGTATGTAATATTTCAACAATAGCAATACATGAATATGCTTGTTGCTAATTTCTGGGGAAGATAGATATAGATGGGGAGGTTCTCCAAAGAGCTCAGAGTATAGGAGCACTGGCAACCCAAGAAAGGATTACACATGGCCAAGAAATGGATTAGCATTTTTCCAAGCTGCATACCTTAAAATCAAGGGAAAAAATCTTCTAGGCCTTTACACAGTAAAATACCAAAATCCAAATACATTTCCTGTGTGGACTTAGGGCAAGAAGAGTAGAAAGAGTAGTCAGACAGAAGTTCTACCTTTCAGGAAAAAACAGGAAAGAAAAAAATTTCCCTGGACAATTGATAACTTTTTGAATTTTTATTTTGTTGACTGAACTTCTTCATTCCTCATACAAATCATCTGTGGCTTTTAAGTCTTAGCCATATTTGATGGCTAATTTAACATCATCTTTTCATCACCTGCCTTGTTTATCTTCTCCCATTCTTTGGTCCTTGCAAACTCCTTAATTCATTTTTTTTTCCCTTCCTAAATAACCTCTCTGTTAAAACTGTGTGTAGTAATAAATTTTATGTTCATTTTTACAGAGGCTACAGGAACATAAACCTGTGGTCACCATGGGATTGAGGATTTTCATCTGAGCTTTTCCAGGAAGTGAGCATCTTTATGTAATCTAACGTAGAGGATGAATTGCTTAAAGAAGAGCTTTGAAGTATTTTTGATATAAATTATAAAAATATGACATTGTCTCGATATGTGCTCGTACAGAAATCTCTGAAATGGAAACAAAGTGAATTCTGTAAGGCTTGGAAAAACAAACTGACTGTGAGATGTGGTATTCTTTTCCATTAGGTACAACTTTATAACAATTCACTCTTATGGGATGATCGAGTAGAATGTAGAATATGTTTCCAGATTTTAGACAATTGTTCACACCGTTCTTTATCTGATTGTGCTGCACAGTTCTGTTCTTTTGCCTGAGAACTGAAAAGGCTAACTTGTATATGTCATTATTAGTAAATTTTACAAATATACTATCCCTTCTGAAATGTCATATGTAAGAAATATTCTTTTCCTATTCTAGAAGGAGAGAAAATCTGTGAAATTTTTTGCTATCGTCCTTCTGCTCTAGTATTTTCACCAGAAAAAAATAGCTAAAATATGATATGGGCTAGTATCAGGTCTAGAAAATGACTACTGTGTAGCAAAGAAACTGCGAACTATGTTGTTTTGATGCCCTGAGGGCAGAGCAAAAATAAAACCTAAGAAGACTGGACAAGCGTGAAGTCTTAAGAAATTTTATCAGTTGCTACATGATCATAGTAGTTTTAGAGACATCACTAACTATGCTGTATCCCCATATCAAAATTAAAAAGCTGGGCTTGTATTTCCAAATTCTTTAAGAGTGATTACAATGCCAATGGTAAGCTGAAAAAAATTGTCACCGCATGTACCTGAAATAAGTGACAAATTTAAAAGGCCAAATAATACAGGTATCTTAAGAAAGATCATTTGTGGGCTGTTATGCATGCTGTGACACATCTTGAATTATAAAACAATGTAGGTTGGAAGTAATCTTGAGATCATCTGTCTAAATCCTCAGTCAAAGCAGAGTCAATTTACAGCAGATTGCTCTCAGCTATGTCCAGATGAGCTTTTAATAGTTAAGGACTGACATTTCACAAACTCTCTGGACAATCCATTCAAGTGTTTGACCCCTCTTTTGGTGAAAAACATGTCCCTATATCTAATGACAATTTTCAGTGTTCCAACTCATCTTTCATCTATCACTGAGCACTTCTGAGAAAAGTCTCTACCTGCCCTGCTCTGCCCTTCCCTCTCTTCCCCTTCCTGTCCTTCCCTTTCCTCTTCCAATTCAGGTAATTGAAGGCAGCTAAAAGATCTGTGCTTAGTCTTCTCTTCTTAAGACTAAGCTCAGTTATCTCAGCATACCCTGATATGTTCTGTTGAATTCAGAGGAATACAGCATATGTCAGCTAAGGGCTAACGGCAAGAGCAAGAAAACTTTTTAATCTTACATTCTGAGTTGAATTGTTCAGCTGTAATATCATACACAATTTGCTTCAAGACTGGTAAAGATTTTGGCATGACAGGATTTTGCAAGTGTTTGGCCATCTCAAGCTCTGTAGTACCTACAGCAAACTATTTACACCTCAGAAAAAATCCTAGCAAACTGTCAGAATTTCAGAAGCATCAGAAACACTACCCGAATCTACAGGGGAAAAAGAACGTGAGTCAAAATCTTGAATGATACTGAATTTCAAGGCACTCTAGGAACTTCTTGGATTGTTTTGTCTCTGCTGTGTTATATTTCCAGGAGATGTCTGGTAAGTTGAAGTCCCCCACAAGAACAAGAGCCTGCGACTTTTCAGCTTCAGCCAGTTGCCTACAGAACAGTTCATCGACCTCTTCGTCTTGGTCAGGTGGCCTGTAGTACACTCCCAGCAGGATATCTGCTTCGTTCGCCTTCCTTAACTTTATCCATAAACATTCGACTGGCTCATCACGCTTATCAATCTCCACACAGTCAAAACACTCCCTAATATAGAGTGCCACCCCACCGCCCTTTCTACCCTGCCTATTCCTCCTGTAGAGCTTGTAGCCATCCATTCAGCACTCCATTCATGCACACAGAACAGAAAGCCCTTCACTTAAGAAAATTGCTAGAAATGGAGTTTAATAATAATTTTCTTTCTCTGCATCCCATAATAAGTCCCTTACCTGCTGGACAACAACCCCCCTCAGTCTGCAAGGTGATCCAGAGAGATACTCCTCCTGATTAATGATAATGAGTGTCATCTTGGCCTCATAGGGCTGGTGGTCTCCTGGGGCAGCCCTGGGAGGGTCTGGGGCAGTAGCTTGCAGTTATTTGACTTGATGAAAACAAAAGTATGGTCGTTTTCAATTGAAAACACCAACTTCAGTGAACTGAAGTCTTATTTACTTACATATTTGATTAGGTAGGTTCATATATAGAATATCTGATATCTTGTGATTTCTATATAAGGCATGATATTAGAGTATGGAAATAGATATTGAGACTAGTGGACCTAAGGCATTTAAAAGGATTAAGAAAATGTTCAGTTTCACTGCTGGTTGGTCTGTTTTAAAGCTGAGTTTATAAGCTGCTTTGTTTCAGAAACAGGAAAATGGTGAAGCCTGCTGGAGAGTGTGGACTGTCCCCAGGGTCACAGCCTTCTTTGGGGCACGTCTACCTGCTCTGGTGTTGGGTCCTCCATGGGCTGCAGGGGGGACAATCTACCTCACCATGATCTTTACTATGGGCTGTAGGGGCATCTCTGTTCTGGTGCCTGGACCACCTCATCCTCCTCCTTCTTCACTGACCTTGGTGTCTTCAGAGATGTTTCACATATTCTCACTCCTCTCCTCTGGCTGCTGTTTTGCAGCAGTGTTTTTACCCTTCTTAAATATGTTATCGTAGAGGTGCTACCACTGTCGCTGATGGGCTCAGCCTTGGTCAGTGATGGGTATGTCTTGGATCTGGCTGGCACTGGCTCTGTCAGATACAGGGGAAAGCTTCTAGCAGCTTCTCACAGAAGCCACCCCTGCAGCCCCCAGTATACTGGTGAGACTGTTATATACAAGGATAGCTAAAGCAGTAATACAATTTAAACAATGACAGACTTACTTCAAGACTCTGAACACTATGGTAACAACAATGGTAACAAAACAATATTTTTTTTTCCTCTTCTGATGCTCAAATAATATGCAATACAGTGCTGTATCTGTACACCAGCTCAGAAGTGCAGAAGTGCTCTCATTATGAAAGTTTGGATATAGTTTTCAGCTTGAATATTCAAGAAGACTGTTTGGTAAGCAGCCCCCATAAGACTAAGAGTAGTAACACAAATACGTGCAGTAAATACCCATAAAATATATTGTTTTGCCATTTGCAGTATGTCATATTAATATTTCCTGTTATTTGATAGTGCTTCCCCAACCATACTAATGAGTTCTTTATACTCTCACTTATCTTGCATATATTTATAGATAGATAGATAGACAGATTGACTGATAGACAGATATATATAGAAGGGCACTGCACGCTAAAGCATTCTAAAACTATTTAGAAAGGAGCATTATGGCAATAATGCTTGGAAGGAGAGTTGAATCATTAAGTTTTTACTTTCAAACTGTTTGCAGAGGACAAAAAAAATAATCACAATGGGGGCATTTTCATGTTCACTGTTTATGTATATATGTATTTCAAAAACCCACATAGATATGAATTTATATAGTGAAATGCATGTGTAGTGCAGATATTACTTGTTTCATGACTATAAGAGGAATCACATTAAAGATTTTATGTTAAGAGCTGTAAAGGCTTTTTAAGTAAAACTGAAAGATAACTTCACCAAGAAGAATTTATCTTCTTTTTATATTCTTTTGTAGAAAGAATGTTCTGTCCTGTGCATTCTGTGTCAAGAAGTAGAAGCAATCTCAGCTGAATTTTCTGTTGCTTTTATTCCTGTTGCCTTGACATCCTGTATTAGTTGTTGGTGGTATTATATATGCCCCCATGACAGACGAAGGGGCATTCTGGCACCATTATTTTCTTTAACTTAAAAAAAAAAAAAAAAAAAAAAGAAAGGAAAGAAAGAAAAAGAGAAGAGCCCATTTTCTTTTATTTCTAATAAAAAGAAAAGTGGTAAAGGAGCCACAGCTCTGTTCTTACTTCATGTCACTAGAACCTTTAAGGATGACTCTTTAAAGAAGGTAGGAAGGAAGGAAGGGAGCAAAGAGAGGAAGGAAGAGGGAAAGGGATAGGGGGAGGGAGGGAACAAAAAAAAGGAGGGAGTGAGAAATAAGTTATAACTAACCATAACAGAGTTTTCCATTACTAATAAATGGCATTAAATCAAATTCAAATGAAAATGATTTTGTTTTACAGAAAAAAGATAAAAGGTGATTACCAAGATTACTAAACAGCTTTGTGTACATAATTCCTTCCTCACTGTGCTAACGAAACGGACTATTTTTTAAAGAGACAATAAATATTTGAGTACATTATAAACGCTGATTATCTGAAAGTTCAAAGATGATCAAATAGGGTCTAAGAATATAAGACAGAATAAGTAGTTAGATGCTAAAGGAAAAATATTGTTTATGTTAACTCATGAACTAAAACTTGTTAAAAGAGGTTAGGACTGTATATCTATATCTACAACACATCTTACTAGTTTCATGGGGACCATTAGGATAACTATTTGCTCCCCTGGTGCAGCTTGAGGCCATTTTCTATTGTCCTGTCACTAGTTACCTGGGAGAAAAGACTGACCCCCGCCTCACTACACCCTCCTTTCAGGTAGTTGTAGAGAGGAGTAAGGTCTCCCCTCAGCCTCCTTTTCTCCAGACTAAAAACTCCCAGTTCCCTCAGCTGCTCCTACATAACACTTGTCCTCCAGACCCTTCTCCAGCTTCGTTGCCCTTCTTTGGACATGCTCCAGCAGCTCAGTGTCCTTCTTGTAGTGAGGGGCCCAAAGCTGAACACAATATTTGAGGTGCAGCCTCACCAGTGCTGAATACATGGGACAATCACTTCCCAAGTCCTGCCAGGATGCTGTTGGCCTTTTTTGGCCACCTGGGCACACTGCTGGCTCACATTCATTTAGACATAAGTCTATGACTAATGATTTTTATTGTGAAGGATTTAGAACTCGTTTATCCTTGTTATTATGCAGAATCTGTGGTATCTAAAAGATGTTTCTTAACATTTCACCTTCTGAAAAAATTAATATAAAATCATATCTTACTAATCAGAATTAAATTTTCAAACATGTATTTTCAATAAAACTGCTAATATAACAGAATAACAAAAGTAAAATTTACTTTTGCAACTCCAATCAGTCCACTAATTCATATTATGAGTAATCATCTTTCATTACCAAACATGTTCTATTAAATTACAATTCATCGTCAAGTTTCATGCATGTTTATGTCCATGTTTATGTATTGGTTGTACGTGTCAAGATGTTGGCAGTGGAGGGGGCTGCAGGCCAGAACTGCCTCATGCCAGACACAGTCCATTCCATCTGGCTGCAAAGGATCCATCTCAGGGCACAACGGAGCCCCACAGCCATGGTGGTAGTGCCTCTAGGAAAGCGTATTTAAGAAAGGGCAGAGGAGGAACAGATTAATAATAAAAAAGGGAAAAAAGTGAGAAACAGCAGAAAGATCACCTCTGTGACAATATATTTAAGAAAGGATAAAAAACCCTGTGCTGCAGCTGTGTGAGAGAGAAGTATGAAAAAAGTGAGAGAAACAACCCTGCAGACACCAAGGCAAGAGAAGGGGGGATGCGGGGAGAGGTGATCCAGATCCCAGAGTAGATATCCACATTGCAGCTCCTATAGTGGAGCAGGTATTTCCCTGCAGCTTCTGGCGAGGACCACATTGGAACAGATATGCAGGCTACGGTCCATGGAGGACCCACACTGTACCATGGGAAAAGTGAGAGGATGAAGGAGCAGCAGGGAAGAACTGTTGTGGGCTGGCCAAAACCTGCCATGCCCATCCCTCTGCACTGCTCAGGACGGCAGGGAGGAGGTTGAAGATCTCAGAATGAAGGAGGGAAGTTGAGCTTGGAAAGGTAAGTGGGGTGAAAGGGAAGGTGTTTTATTTCTTTTTTTCTTTGTTTCTTGCTGCCCAAATCTATTTTAACTGGCAATAAACTATTTTTCCCAATCTTGACTCTGTTTTGCCCATGACTGTAAGTAGTAAGCAATCTCCATGTCTTTATCTCAAACCACAAGCTTTTTCATCCTATTTTATCCCCCTGTACTGCTGAGGAGAAGGAATGTAAAAGCATCTGACTGTGAGTTTGACCCTTTTCCAAGGTTAACCCTGCACAAAGACACACTCGTCATGTGTGTTGTGAAAGCAATACACGGAATAGTTCCAAATATCTTGTTTCAGTGTTTCATGCTAATGCAGAAAAGAACAGATTTATAAGCTGCCATCAATTCTACTTTGAACTTTTTTTTTTCTTACAAGTTACCTCGCCTGTAATCAATCTATTGTAAAATAACAACTTCCTGAATCAGAGAGATATATCTCTGTGAAAGGCAAATAGATTGCTACATACTACATAAGCAAAAGCAAACCAAAACATAAAAAACGCTGAATTATACAGTAATGTAAAGATCAATAAAATGTGAATGCTAACAAAAGCAAAGTAAAGGACTGAGCATGAAGTAACTCAACTTCAGGTGTAAGGACATAAACGTATAGATTACAGAGGATGCAAATCCTAAAGCACACATAAATCCAATTCAAGCTTAAGAATTCCTAAAGTGTCTAGAATTTCTGACTTAAGACCAGTGTTACTTAGTAATGCCATTTACTTCAGTGAGACATCAAGATTCAACTCCATGTGAGCTAGCACATCAAATTATTACTGATTATCAGGTAGATTTACTAAGACAATTAAGTCCAATCTTAAATGCCTATGTCATTTCAGTGTGGGTTATGTGATTAATCTCATTACTTTCAATAACTATATTCTTAAAAATAGGCAGCTACATTTATATGTGTAAAATATATTCATACAGATATATTGAAGTATCCCTTTTCAAACATCTACAATAGAATCCTACTTATTTAGGGTTAGGTATTTATCATCTAACTACTCCAGACTTCTTTTTGTACTCAAGGGAGATAAATAATCACTTTTAGGGAATAACTTACACTATCTATGTTAGACATCTATTTTATGTCTGCTTCTCTCCAGTACTCTCCACTGACTACAAGTGAGTCCATGCTGAAAATTCAGACAGAGAAGGCTACTTCATATTTCTCTATAGTCATCTGTATTTGAACTGATGAATCCCACCCCAGTAATCATTTTAGGGTAAGTTTTTCTATGTAGTGCTTTGTCATATAAACAAAGGTCAAAAAATACTCTTTTTTTTTTTTTTTTTAAACATTAAATATCTGGCTAATTTCTGAATTCTGTTCATTTCCTGAAAAAGAGAAGTTACTCTTACAGGACTTGGCAAGTGCAAGTTAGCTCATGAAACCATTCAGTTCTGAGTGTATATTTAAAACTAAATAATTTTGTATAAATACTGTCACTCATATCACATATTATTTAAACTTTTTTTTGAGACTATTACCTTTACTGACTCTAAGAAAAAAATTGTGAATCATCACAACATATGTTTCTAAAAAGCAATATATTAAATAATGCCATTTACAGAATTGTGCAATTAATCTAAAGGGCACTGACTTCTGAACAATTTGAGTATACATAAAAAAGTTCAGATTGTTTAAGACTTAGAATTTGCCAAGATCCAAGTCACATGAAAACCAGCAACAAATAGTTCAGCTAAAACAAGCAAAATGGTACCATGTCACCAGGGGCAGGGGACAAAAACCCCACTAAACCCACCAAGAATCCCCAGTCAACCAACTGACCCAAAAAAGACCAACGTAAAAACCCCAAGCACCTAGGATCCCTAGGAGCATTGCAAGAGACTTAAGTGAATGGTATACATAAAGGCTAAAACTTTTCCAAATCAGAAGTATTTTCCTGAGCTTGGAATGCATTATGTTGCAAAGTAGTATAGCATGATATTTGCTACAGTTTGAGAGAATTAGTTAATAAAAATATTCATGCTGAATTAATGGATTAAGGGCATTTTCTTTCCCAACACCAAATGCAAACTTGATTCAGTCTAATGATGGTTAAACGCAGCTTCAAGATGTTCCCCTTTCTTTGAGTGAAATGTCTTAATGTTGTTCATAATTTAAATGCCCTCGGATACAGCTACCTGTACTGCATTGCAATAAAAACTACTAGAAGTTAGAATGTTTTAAAGGACAAACTATAGCAGAAAAAGGAACCTTATGAGATTGCTTCATAAGAATTGTTACTTGTGTGCATGACCAGTTTAGTGGAAAAGTATTTCTATAAGACAGTTCTTCATTGCAGAGTCTTCCTGGCAAACACACTACTTCAAGAAAAAGATATGAGAGAAAGAACTGGAAAAATTTTAATCTTAGAAAAATACATTTAAAAACCCCAGGAAATCAGTAAGATCTATTGGCATGTATTACAATGTGCTTCTTGCACTGTTAGATTTTAGATAAATATCTAAACGAATTTCCTGTATTCTAAAAGAATCCTCACTATCTTGAGCATGACTTTTTGGTAAGTGTGCTAAAATGCTAGGGGAGAAATTACTGACTGTTGTGTTCTATATGTTGAATATGATAAGTAATTCTACAAAAAAACAGACATTAGAATTCATTGTAAAGACTGCATTATAGATTTAAAATTTGCCATTGTTTTCTGAAATTTATAATTCGACTAAGAAATTATATTTTAAATCTACTTCAGGAAATGAACAATCATGTTTTTAGTAGAGTACAGAAAAGCAGCCAGTTAGGACATACTATTTTGTTCAACAGAAAGGAAAAGCAACTCCTGTAACAGTTTTCTTGAAGACGGTTTGATAGTCTTACATGTCAAACCATTTTATAAACCTAACTTAAGTTTCTATATAACATAGGCCAAAAAGTTTTGACCATTGATTCCTGCAATAAAGAAATTGCTTTTCCTGGGTAGACTGACATTCTTTGTTGTAATAACTGACTGGTCAAAGTACAAAAATGACAAATGATATTAGGGATTTGCAAGTAGTTTGATTTAATACTGACCTATCTATAATGGAAGACAGCTATTCCTCCTGTACTTCAAAAAACTTGGTTTTAAGTCTTCCCAATTAAAATGATTCTGTTAATTCAATTCCCAGTTCTTCTGTATATCTCGGTTTTCAATTCATAGTTGATCAGTTCTATCATAAAATTATAAATAACTTATAATGAAGTCATGAATCATATTAATTGTAAATAACGAGTGAAAACACATGTATTGTCATATCTTTATTTCTCTGACCTTAAGTATATTATATTTTAACAGAAAAGTCAGGTGAAATTGCTTTTATAAAAAGCCTTTTTTATTATTTTTTTAAATGTTGTTGCTATGGTGAGTAAGAAATCCATGAGGATAATGTGTCCAGAGATTCAGTGAAACTTCCTTAACAGTATGATTCAGTGTATGAAAGTAGCTTAACTGTTCTGATTCACTCCCTTTCTGTTTCTCTAGTTCAGTAAAATGCAAAATTTTAGTAATTTTATTATGTATTCCTAGCCTATAATGGAAACAGATTTAAACCTATTGAAGAGATGTTTAAAAATGGCACATATGCACCTTATCACAGTAAAAATTACTATGCATGATTTTAGGGGTTTGAACATATAAGTAATTTATTTACTTTTATCACCTAACAGATAAGAAATGCAGGAAAAACTTAATAGCTGACCTTCCTGCCTTGCATCGAATAGCCTGCCTGTAGAGATATAGATACACTATCCTTACACAATGGGAATTTTCCAGCATAACCTCTCTGATTTACTGTGAATAATTCTTATTTGCTTTATGCTCAGTAACAGGTGTCTTAATGAGTAGTACCCTCCATAGATTCCCTGGCTGTAAAATCAAGCTGTAAACGTTCAAGATAATCATAGCCCTTTTTTAGCAGACAATTTTTTTTTTTTTTTACTCTTTCAAATACCAAAGTAGTAGGACATATTTTATCAAAATAATCCAAATAATCCAGCACAAGAGAATAAGAAGACCTTTTTTTTGAGAACACAACCTGCTGCAAATAAAAATCACAATCAGAAGGATCACAGCAGAGAAGAACATTGTTTCTGGAAAAACATGATGACATCCTTTCTTTGTCTGAAACATGAAGAAGGAAAGGATTTAGGTTTGTAAGCACTAGTCAGAGTCTTTGTTATTTACAAGTTAATATTTGGCAATAAACTGTTAAATAAACCTGGAACCAATAAGTGGATAAATACTGTGGAGTGGTAAACATTTGGAAGCCATCTACTACCTCCTGTAGATTCTGTTAAATGATATCTGTGGCAAGTCATGAGCTGACAGTAGATACACTACTACAGAAAATGCAAGAAGCAGTTCTGCATAGTAGAAAAGTCCATCATAAAATAATTTACTGTCTGTTTTGCAAACTTTTCACCCATGGAAACCCAGGGTTTCTCAGATCTGATGAAGGTTGTACAACTAGAGTGCTAGCAGCTGAGCCTTTTCCTCTTCATCTCAAAGGGCTTTCCAGGATCATTTCAAATCAATAAAGGCTCTGGCCTGGTCTGTTATGGCCAGCTGGAAGCTTGGAGGCTATTACTTTATGCTTATAAAGATTGTAATTATTTCCTAAATAAAGATTAGGTGGCAGAAATATAATGTGTATTTAGCAAGAAATAGAGAAATTAAAATATACACAAAATGAATCCCATAGGCTTAACTCCAAAAGCGTATTAGACACAGCAAATATCTAAGTTGACAGGTGTGGCTCAAATTTTATGGTAGATGTTGCCTAATGTTTTAGCTCAGTCTAAAATTCCTGAGCTTTCCAATTGATTCAGCCATGCATTTTGTTATTGACTTATAGCCATGAAAAATATTTCTGTGTGGTTTTGGTTTTTTTTCTGGAGCAGGCCACATTTCAAGATAACATTATTAACACCAAACAACTGTTCAAATGTGAAACAATTTTCAGATTTTTTATGAAATTTAAGATATTTTCCTATGTCCTAGTTAAAATAAAACAAAAAAAAACCCAAACTATTTCCTGCATTTATTTGGATTCATAGCACCCTGAGAGGAAAGATGCATATTCCCCTCTTCATTATCAAAAGACTCTTATGATGGGCCAATTTCCACCTATTTTCACTGTCTCAACTTGACCTCTGTTGTCAGAGAGAGAGAACTCTACAGAGTGTGATTTGTCACACCTATCATAGATGTTAAGAGCTGAATTTGACATTGCAGTCTATTTCAGTTTCTTGTTTGTAAGATAAATCCACAGACATATTTAGAAATAAATAATCCAGTGTATTTTGAACAAAACCTTCCTATTTTATTTACTATTACTGCTTTCATTCTAAATAGGAACTAGTAAATTTCAGATATTTTGTTTATTAGAAGAATATTATCTTTCTTGCTTAATTTTTAAAAATTGGTGGTTACTTTTGCGTTTATTCATATTAAAACTAACTCAGATTCTGTGATTATACCATCCAGTGTTTTAGTACATCCAAGTAATACAGGAATTTTTTAGGATTTTTTTTTTAATTTATAAATTAAGATCACATGGTAAGGAAATGAGCATATTTCAGTTCCAGGTTCTCTTCAGTCATTTAGAAGCATTACATGACCCTTATTTATCAATTCCCAATGTTTTATAAAGCCCACTATTTGACCTTATAGCTCTGAGGAACAGTCCTTCATTGTGAATCCTTTCCTACTGATTAACCAGTTTAAAAATCTGTGACAAGACTTAGCCTTTCATCTTCTAGTTATCCCTACATCTATTAGTGTGACATTCATCCATTGTTTATTAATTTTTCAATAACATTTAATAGGTTAAAAAAGCATAATTTTCACTTGTATGAATTTGTGCCTGTAACGTGATACTGAGTCAGATATTTTACTAAGCTCACTTTAATTACACTCTAAATCAATTTCATATAGCACAGAGATGAAGCACAAAGGTCTGTAATTCCCCAGATATCCTGCGGCTCACAACTTTGGAAACAGTTGCCTCTTTTAAGAAATTGAAGTAAAAAGCAGAATACCAACCTTAGAACCTGCACTATGGGTAAATTCACACTGGTTTTCTGTGACAATAATGATAACAGAAAAAAAGAAAACATGAAAAAAAATAGACATATTGCCTGTTTTGGTCATCATTTCCTAAATAGGTCAGCAGAGATTTAAAACCATTTTAAGGTATTTGTTTCATGAACATACAGACAGAAAAGCCTAACATTACTACCAAGATGAGCCAGTATTATTCCTCAGTAAATTAAGTAGTCAGAAGGGAGAAGTTGTGCTATGGAAACTGAAGTATGTTACCTCAAGTCCTTAAAGGCCTTTGTTATTATTTACCAAAGTACTATGGCTTCAGATAAAGAAAGTAGGTTCCATAAAAATGCTTTTTTTTTTTAGAATAGGTGCTCTTTGCTCTTTGATTCCCATCTATACATGGACTAATGCCATTTGAAGTCAATTATTTGCCGTCTTCAGTCTTTTTAAGCATTTCATAGTTTTTTCTTAACATGTTCCACCTTAAGAACATGACTTGCCAGACGCCCTTTCCCTTTGACCTGGGAAGGCCAGAAAAATGGTCACGTACACGTTATCTCTATGGCACAGAATTGTAAAAAAAAAAAAGGCATGGTTTTGCATTGGGTAGGCAAATTGTTCTTATCCTGGTTAAAACTGATTTTCACAAATTGTCCTGTGTCTATAGTGCTAAATAAAACCAAGCAGAGAAAAGTGGAGGCCAAGTGGACCTGCCTGTGCACAGTACTTAGTGATGGTCCTCTCCAGAGCAGCACTGGTCATCTCTATATTCCACACCTGGACCTGAATCTCCTGTGTGCCTCATGTGGTGCTCCACACACACAACTACTATCTTCTCATGCTTTTCTGGTTTAGTGTGTCTCGAATAATGCATAGAGTATGCTTTCCCCCCACAAGATTGATGCTTTCATAACTTGGACTTGAATGTTTATGTTGCATACTTGGATGTATGACAGGATGTCTGAGTGTGTAAAATGTTCTAGGACAGGAGAAGGAAACAACTATCTGAGAATACTCCCTCCTAAAGTTTATTCTTGGAAGCATATAAACCTTGCCTCAGAGCCATCTAATTCAAAACGTATCCAGAGAATGAGCTAACAAGTGGTGTGACTGAGCAGAAATTGAGTATATGAGCTGATTCTCTTTCATTTAGAAATATGGAAATAAAGCACAATATTATGGTAGTCAGGGGAGAAAATTTTATCACAATTGTGGTCTGAACCACAGAAACACAATCTCATAATCAGGGAGGGTCTCATAAAGATACCCCGTCACTAACATTTTGCACTCTGTTGATCTTACAATTTAACTTGCAAGATTTTTGCCTATAAAATCTTTAAATCTGTCCAACAGGTCCATCCTTGCTAGATTTAATAAACATTTGCATACATGTATATGTGTGAATAGACACATACACAAGTATATATGTAAGAGATTTTCCAATATTTATGACATGAATTAAAAAGGAAAACTCTCGGGATGGTATTCCTCTGACCACAACCTAAGTCTATCATAGAGTACCAGCCACTGGTGCTGAGCCCCTCACTCACCCTGGTTCCCCCAGTAGCTGATTTTGGGGACCAAACACCATTCCCACTGCAGTGGCTGGGAGTTATAGACTCCTACTCTCTCCAGTTGCCAATGCTGAGATCCCACTGGCTCCAGTAGCGAACAGCACAGGTCAGGGGCACCCTCATCCCAAGTCTGACTCTAGTAGCCAGCACCAGGTTTCGCTCACACATACTCGGGTCTCACCAGCCACTGGCACCGAGTCCTTGCAGCATGCACACTCACACACAGAAGATAGAGAGATCACACAGAGAGAATTAAGAAGAGATTTAGTAATGAACAAGCACCAGCTTCAGCCAGACAAGTGTACTGACTCACCATGTTTTACATGTGACCAGTTCTTTCGATACCCCTTTTTGCCTAGTCCCCTCTAGTCCTTCCTGCTCCCTCTTCCTCTGCGCCTCATCAGCTGGCACAGTCCCACTGATCTGCCACAACATACAGTTCTCCGAGGTCTGCATCCTTATCAGTTGCAAAGTCCCAGTTTGCCTGCAGTTCTTTATAGCTTAACAATTAGCAGGACTGACAAGGTTTGTTTCTGTTTATTGTTGTTTAATACTAATTGGCCACGTTTTATGTTTCTCCGTGTTTACGTCCCTTTCTTTCCTTATGCTTCCAATGGAGAAAATCAGCACTTTCACACCTTAGCAATTCATACCACTGACTAGGTTTGTCCATTACCATGTGTAACTGCTGACTGTCCACAAAACAGTGTGTCTTATATAGCCTCTTTCCCTCATCTCCAAGTTTTTGATCCTGTCATTTTTGGCAACACCCTACTCATATCAGTTCAGGGGCTGTGAAGTATTTCCGTTATTCAGCTACACCTCAATCCCACCAACAGCAGTGGGATAAGGAACAGATTTCTTGTGTGTATCCCGAGCCTTACCAAAGCTGTCATCTCAGTTTTATATGGTGGAAAAACCAATTCCTGTACAGTTGGTGGAAGACTGTACTATTCTGAGAGTTAACAGAAGCCTTTGCTGCTTCTTTTTAATTACATTCATAGGTATTAAGTTATATTTTAGCAGGGGGAAAGAAAACAAAACTTACTTTCATTTCTTCTTTTGAGATGCTGAACTGTTAAACATTAGATTATGTATTTGTTTTTTTCATTTCTGTCTCCGCATTTGAGTCTTTTAGTCTCAGATGAAAATAAGCTACATTTATGAACTAGGCAGTGATATTAGATAATATTTCTTTCCTTACCTAAGAAACTATATAGTAATTTAACCTTTAGTCTATTGTTTTAAAATGTGCTCGCTAAATGAAATTAGCTATTGGATTGTTATTTTCTGATATTTAATATGTCCTAAGTCACTCATTATTTCTTTCTGGTCCAGAGCGCCTGCCTATGAGTTACACCTATATAAACACTAAAAATTATTATACAGTCAAAATATTACAAGAGTTTCCTGAAAACAGCTCTAGCTAAAGTGCAGGCTAGCCAACTCCTTCATATTTAAAAGGTCACACATTCAATACAGAAAACTCAAAATCAGGGTTTGTTCACCACTCAAATTCATACATAAAATATTTTGAGCCCTTTAGCGAGTAACTTCAACTCCAAGACCTTAGAGCATGTCTGGTGTAGTAACTTTCATAAAAATTCTTGACTCTTGCTTCACTAAGAAATGATTTTGAATGTTTGAACCCATATATACTGCTTAGAAAACCCATGGTAAGTACCTTATGATGGCTTAAAGCTGCAAAGTCAATTATAAAAATGTGTTTTGTTTCCTACTTTTATCTATTCAGCTTGGTTGTGTTTTAAATACAGAAGCCTAACACAACCACCAGCCAATGATGAACACAGTAACTAATTTCTTACAGTTCAGTATCATAATTTTTTTGTTTTGTTTCAGTCCAGCATTTTAAATCTCTGGGTTAAGAGAGCACTGTAACCTTAGGTGTTTACTGAAAAGAAAGGTTTCACCTCCTAAAACCATTTATGAAGTGTAAAATTGCTTTGGAGACTCAGTCTATGTTTAATATTTGGAATTCAGATTCCATCAAGCATACTTCCTGGAGAAATGTCATTCAGTATTTAATTTGCTTTAAAGACTAAAGGCGTAGGGCCAAACAATGTACTGAGGGCCAATTCATGCACATCCAGTCCTCTTAAATATCCATTCAATTGCATTTACTCTCCTACTTCCTGAAATAGTTTAATCTATTTTGTAAGTGAAATTATGAAAGAGGTGCTGTGGCACAAAGAAGCACAAATGAGGACCAGGATGATCCAGCTATGTAGACTCCATATCTGATTACTGAACTTCTTAAGTTCTTCATAAATGGCACATAAAGAGACTTTTATATTCATTCTTACATCAGAGCGGTGTTTTTTATTTGTGTAACTATCAAATTTCTTTTGTAGTGGCACATTTTTACAAAGGTAATGTACTAAAGCACAGATTTTTCCTATCCTAAATTTGTAATTTTATTCACCCTTTAGGAAATTGAAAATTTAATCTTGTGGTGTCCTACTACATCTACCAATATAATCAGTTATGTTTCTCTTTAACGATATGTTGATATCGGAAAAATAAGAAATACGACCTTTGTGCTAATTAGTTACACAAAGAATCTAGTGAGGTGTAAAGTGTTAGACTTAATGGTACCTCAGATTACACATTTTAATCAAAACTCTGAAAGTAATACATAATGCTAATTATACCACAGAAATTGATTCAAACTGATACATTGTTACATATTTGTAGGCTTAAGTGGGTTTCTCTTTAGAGGTTCCTAATCTGCTTCCTCATTATCTAATTAGTAACAAGTATTTCTAATTTTTTAAACCTTTAATGAGAAATCTTGGCAGGCTGAATACCGTTTTCTTTTTTTAGTAGAAAAATGTATGAGATGTAATTACTACTTTGTAAGAAGCAATGTATCCATATCAACTTATATGACAAAATGTCAGGACAATATGTTAAAACTTATACTTAGTAGTAAAATTCACTGAGTATGTGAATTTCTGTGAGGTGTAGCACTTCAGAGGGTGCTAGGGAAAAGGTTTAGGTAGCAGCAATATCCTGCTGGACATATTTTGATGCCATGCATATGTTAACTAAAAATGTTCATGCCCTTGTCTATTCTTATTCATCCAGAACACCAAGGTTTGAGAAGATAAAGTAAAAGAACTTTTGCTCATGAATTTTGTACTTCCCACTCCAGTGAATCATGAACTCTGAGTTATTTGTGGCAATGATAAGAGAATGACCCATTAATCTGGACCCATTTATAACACCTTTATCCATATACATAGTATCGCATTTTTCAAAATAAATGGAACTGCAAATGTTCTGTTCAGTGAGAAAGGGTCTTGTGAGGTAAAAGAGAAAAACAGGTAAGCAATCTGGTGAGAAAATAACTGCTATATATGTGATTTTCATGTACATTTTGCTATAGTAGAAGTGCAGTAAACAATTTTCATAAGAAAACAAAACAATCTAGGAAAAAAAGTTTATTTCCATTTCCTAGGAACTTCCAGATAAAATTCTGCTATTCAGCTAAATGCAAAGCTGGGCTGATAAAATTTATTCTTCACCATATACCGCCACACACCTAACCTGAGAATCATGAACATTTTAGAATTATACTAATGGCTTTCAGGTTCACCAAACTGTGCTGGAGACCACTTCTTATCTAAAATAAAATTTCTGCAAAATGCAACCCAATCTTTCCATTCTCCTAGACTCTGTTATTTCTGAACAGTCATCTCAAACTTGCTAACTCTATGCTGTATATAGAGGGTTCACTGATTTTCTCTCTGCACCTCAGCTCTTCTATAAGTGATTTCAATATGACTGCTCATGCATATGAAGGATCAGATTTCTCTTCAGAAATAAAGTATCTATCTTTCTATCAACATTTAACTCAAAATGAGTTTCTGAAAACGTTGTTTCTTCTTTGAAGATCTTCCTTCAGTTACCCAGAAAAACAAATAGAATTCTCTGTTTTCACAAAGGAGCTAAAAGAAACACTGGAAAGGGGGCTTTGTTCAAAGGAAGGATAGTGAAAAAGTCTAACTTTTCTAAGGCACCTTTGCCAAAATATTTCTCACAATCTTTATAGGTCTTTTTATATTACCACTGTTGCATCAAAATATGGACAAAAAGGAATATGCCATATATACAAAGCCAAGAATTCACTGTTAGTGCAATTAATATTTTAGCAGTATAAAGTTCCAATTACTACAGAAAAGACTTATTAAGGACACATTTCAAACTGTTATACAATAAATATCTTCCCAGTATCTGACCTTTTTCCCTGATGATGTGCACACCTTTCCAATGTCCCCATGGGTCCCAAAGTGAACACTTGCATTTTCATTAGGCATAGTGGGGATGAGTGAGGAGGTTTCCAGAAGCCGTTAGCATCATGTGGTCCTTGCCAGCAAAAATATAATGGTCATGGTGGGGCAAGCTACCAGGGCGCAGCCTGGCTGGTTGCTAGGGAGCATATGTTGTGTGGCTACCCAGTGGAGTCGGGCAGGGTAGAGGCTGGCAGCCAGGGCCCATCCCACCTCTCAGCCAGGGAGCAGAGCAGCTGGGGGGCACTGGAGCAGGCCAAACCATGGAAATCTGGCAAGTAACAGGCCATCAAACTGGAGTCTGTCTGACCAAAACCCTAGTCTGATCAGCAGCACTCCTGAGCCAGTGGCAGCTTCCAATTACCACTGACAGTCACCTGAGCGAGTGAGAAACCAGTTCTGACCAGCTCCAACTGGCCAATGTCACCCCCTGAGAGAAACCTGTGGGTCAGTGCAGGTGGACACCATGTTCAGTCATCTACCATAAGCACCCACAGCAGGCTGAGGTGATGCACACCCTGATGGAGCCGAGGGCAGGTAAAACAGGTGTAAAAGACTATGGTGAAGAAAGGGTCACTTGGTGAGGTATAACCCACTCTGACCCAGGTAAATTAGCTTTAGAAAGTTAGTTGCAATGAAAAAAATGCCAATTTTTGTCTGTTTTGGTAGTCTGAAATAGTGTGTCCATATTGTCTACCTGTAATAAAAAAAAGGAAGAATTGAAAAAAATGGAAAAGATTTTAAAAATAAACATTTAGTTCAATTTAAATATATTTTATAGTTTATCTAGCAGATAAATTCACACCTACTAATAATCAGTAAGCTAAATATAAAACTATTGATGGCTCTACTTTAGAAACCCAAGAAAGTATTTAATATTTTTACTTATGTCATTTTGTCATGCTTAAGTATCGTTTACATCATTATATTCTGCAAAATCTTTGTTTTACCCTCCTGTTTATTTTAAATTGTTCTACCTATCACAATAATTAATTTCTAAGAAAATCGTGTTGCTGTCCATAATACTGATGGATATGTTCCAGCTGAAATCCCTCACTGGGATCTCACTTTCCCTGGATTTCAGAGATTTTTTTATGACTTCTTTCACAAATAAAGTTGCAAGTAATTCACTAAGGCAATCATCCTAATTAGATAGCAGTGTTTCAGACTATGCATTGCTCTTGCTTCTTGATCTACACAAAAGTACTGAACTCTGGGGTCTTTTTTGTTTTTGTTTAGATCCATTTCTAATAGTGCATTACAGAGGAAAGATAATGACACAAGTAAGGTAGATTAGAAGGAAAACATATTTTTAAATGCATTTAATAAATGACTCACAGAAATGCTAAACCACAGATGTCAAATTATTCTGACTGTACAATCTCAAATACCTTCTGGCAAAAATTTTCCACTCAGTGGGTGCTCCATATTCCACAGTGTACTGAGTAGTGTTGTTGAAAACAAATTAAAACCACCCTCGGTTTCTTTCTTTTTCCCCAAAAAAATCCCACCAGAACATCTGAAGCCATTAAAATCCAAACCAAATATTTTAAAAACAAATATTCTAAACCAGGAAAATGTAGCTCAAGTGATTTTCTGGTGGATCTAAGGCTTATTATTGCTTTAAATGTTAATTACAATGTTTTTCACATTAATGCTTTAAAATAAGAAACCCTTCCAGCTGAGTTTCAAAAGCTGAATATTTAGATTCGCAGCTGATGTAAACCAGTTTGACAGGATTATGCCAGTTAACAGCATCAGAGAAATTGACCAGAATGTATTATCACCCTATAAAAACAGGGACCCCTGTCTTATCTTTATTTCTTTGGCTTGGGGTCTTTGACACCTTTAGCCACAGTGACATACAAGCAGAGACAATGATGTAGTGCATGTTGTTCCCCAGCAGGATTGTGGCACTTCATTATTAACGCCAGCCAACACTATTCTCAGGGACAATCACCCTCCAGTTCCCTAATCTCCAAGACCAAACTACTGTAAAAATATATGAAAACTCCATCTGGCTAGTTCATGAAAACTGAGAAGCTTATCATTTGTCAAAACATGATCTTTCTTGCTCAGGCTTTCCGTCTCTCTCTTTTATTAAATACAACTGTTCATCCTCATCCCCAGGTGCTGCCAGTCTATCTGCCTTTTTGACAGAACAGGGTCTTCTGAAACCTCTGAAATTTTCAGAATCTTAACTTCTATGGTCATTTTCTTATATTTCAGCTATTTAGAACTTGGTGTTGTATTTTATAAAGTAACTCCAAAACTCCTAGCTCCTAGTAATTTTCTGAGAAAGAAAAAGGAGTAAACCAGTAATTTTCTTACAGTCTACCCCCATCAGGATAGGAAAGTAAAATAAGATAAAATTTATTAGTTTGTAAAACAAGTTTCAATTTTATTTTATTTTTTCTGAAGGAGGTTGCTGACAAAACAAATCAATAAATTAACACTGCTACCATAAAAACAAAAGTGAGTTCATATTAATTTTATATTTAAGTTAACCTTACAACTGCTCTTGTAAAATATTTGTGGAAAATCTAAAGGTCTCTAAACCAAAAATAGCAGATCAGAAGCAAACCATCTAGATTTGTTTTTTCTGTTGGTTTGATGAAAGGTTTACATTTTTCAAAGAAGAACAAAGTTATTTAAGACAAAAGACAAGACAGTAAGCCTTCCTAGTTCAGTAAGCAATTTTACCCTCTATTGAGATCCTGTCACATAAGTCTACCTCTAATTTTCATGTATGTTTTTGGAGAGTGAGAATGAGTTTGTTTCCTATTAGCATTCCTGAGTCGATTTGCCAGTTTTTCACACAATTATTTTCAATCTCTTTTTATTTTGTTTTTCTGACTGAGAAACTGAGAAATAAAACATCTTGATAAGTCCTGGACTGGCATACTTTCTTTCTGACCACAAGCAAGTAATTTAATTGTCCTCATTTACCAAGTTGTAAAATGAAGAAATGAAAATTTCCCTATTTAAGGACATTTTCATAATTGATCTGTATGAATGTTTACAAGGCCTTTAAAGTATGTGCTGATGAATGATGTATAAATAAGATGCAACTCCTTTTATAAATTAGTCACCAGTGAAAAGAGAAAATAAAGAAAGGTTATGATTGATTTTCATAATTCAGGATGGTTTCCCGCAGTGTCATCTATGACATTTCTGACAAAAAATCTGTGTATGATGAGACGGATCCCTTTGACAGTCCACAACAAGGTATTAATTCTGAGGCTGCTTTGGCTCATCTTAGAGCTCCATTTTATTCTTCCTTCTGCCTCTGAGCTGAGATCTCACAGTCCCATGCTCTATGGCACTTCTCAAGGGAAAGGTCCTCAATGGCTGATCTTCCCTCTCTAACATCAAAATCCCAACATTCCCAAGTACTTCAGTCATAACCTTTCAAGCAGACCCACTTTTTTTCTTAGCTTTGCCACCAGACTACACTCCCTCTCAACTCCCCAACCCTCTGGATTTGTCTCATTTCGCTCCTGCCCTTGACTACACAATACCAGTGTGCCTCTCCAGCTATATTCCCAGTCATGAAGTTTGTGTGTTCATGAACTTAATTTTTCTTGCCCTCCAAGTCCTCAAAATAAGATAGTCAACTCCCCATCTTTTTACATAACTAAAAAAGGCTCCAGGGTCTTCTGACTACCCCTTGTGCTCTCCCACTGATCACAAAACTTGCTTTTCTTCCCCATCTTCCTTACTCCCTACTTGGCCAGGAACATAGATTTGGTGCTTGTGTGGGAGGAATTTAGCATAACAAGACACTTGCCATAATCCACTTGGATACAACCAGTGGCACAAAGAGAAATGATCCAAGAACAAAAGGGGGGAAAAGACACATGACAACCTCACCCAAGAATCTGTTAGTTGTTGTTTTATCATTCTTAAATGACTTGGAGAAGGGAACAAATCTTGCAGCTTTTCTAGTTAGACAAAACTGATGGTACAGACTTACAGAAGGATTTGAAAATGTGACATGAGTAGCTAATGGGAGAGAAGATGAAATTCAATGTTGATAAGAGCAAGGTAATATGGCTAATGAAAAAAAATTACTGAAAGTTAGCTCTTACTTCACATGAAAGTGATTCTGACGCTACCGTTGACAGTTATCTGAAAATTATAACTCAGTGTTCAGCATCAGAGAGGTAAATGATTATTACCTCAAAAAAAAAAAAAAAAAAAAAGGAAAAAAAAGAAGATAAACTAGTAAGTTTATTTACTCTTGTTTAATGTATGGTTTGCAAGCACTTCTAGTGCTATGTGCAGTTATTTTGACCTGTATCTTCATCCAAAAATGACTTGAATAGAGATCTCTATGTCCAAAAGTACTTCCTACTTTGGGGCATGGCAATGTTAGCTATACTGAGCACTTCAGCTTATAAGATTAAGCCTGGTTAGGGAAATATTGGTAAAGATGGTTAAAAATGTGAATGAATGGAGCTGAATAGTGATTATTCACTAATTCTTCTTATCATAATAATAGTTAGTGACTAATGACATTACCAAGCAAATGTTTAACTGATTTAAACAAGAATTTGAAGTACTTTTTCATATAGTTAGCTATGATTATGTGAAATAGGGATACAGTATACATGATACAATGGCTTTGGTACACAATTAGCTTGGCAAGATTTAGTCATAGGCTGGTTTTGGAACTATATCCCAGGGAGGATTTATACAGTGTATTCCCTGTTTCCTATACCATTTAATTAAATATCTACCACTGAGCAGTGTCAGAAGAATTAAGGCTGGTTAGATGAATGCTTGACATAGTCCCACTTGACAGATGTAGTACAGAAAATAGCATAAATTAGACTGGAAAACCTATGGAAATTGCTAATGTACTGCGCATTTTTGACAGAGATTGGCAAATGTACTGACATTAAACATACCTTTTTTTTGCTGACATCATGTTACTTACAACACACTTGCTTTACTAGTGGCTCCAATGGGAACCTAGGTTTCTAGCTAGTATATAATTTCCAGGATCAAACTCTGCAATAAAACCTAACAATTTCAAAGAAAGAAGCATAATCATGAAAATCCTTGAAGCACCACCCCACCCCCCCAAAAAAAAGAGAAATTCCATCCAAAAAAAAAAAAAAAAATCCCTTACAGTTTATGAATAAAACATCATACTTTGTAAAAAAGACTGTATGTGTGCCTACAGTTAGCCAGCACTCAGGACTAAACTGTAGCAGTTAGTGTATCACCCAAGACTCCCTCCCCAGATGGGAAGGAGAACTGGGGAAAAAAAGGAAAAGGCGTGTGAGCTGAAGTATAGACAGATTTAATAGAATGACAAAACAAAAACAACAATCCACACAAAGCAGAAAGGGTTCTACTCAGCCTGGTTCAATGCTGATAGCAGGAACAGAGCAGCATCAACAAAGAGCCTCAGGGAGAAGAAGAGGAACCCCACTCTCACTGAGCTCCCTCCTTTTATAACGAGCATGATGAGGTGGTATGGGATACACCTGTGAGTCAGCTGCCTTGATTGGAACTCTCAGCTGACTCTGGGATACTCATGGCCTGCCTGCATGGCTGGCCCATGGGTCTGTGCCTGGGAAACCAGGACAATGTGACAACACCACCCAGTGTGACCAAACTGCTACCAGAATGGCATAGACATTAAAGGTGAACTCTGAATCAGATTTATAGGGAAAATGTATTTTTAATGGATGAGACCTTGAGCAAAATATATTGCTTTATAAAATGATCTTGAGGCAGTCAGCTCAAGAAAGAAAAAGATAAAATTCTGGTGCCTAAAGTCAAAGAACTAAAAAGAAAATATATTAAATGAAACTGATAAACGAGAGGTCAAAGAAGGGAAGATTTTTGCTTTATTGCAAAGGAAACAAACAAAAATTTTTATACAGCTTCATAACTAGGTTATTCACTCCTGGAAATTAACAAGATATTGCTTTTTTTTTTTTTTTTTTTTTTTTCCCATTAAAGAAGAAGGATGATTCTTGAAAAAGGCACATTTTTGACACTACAGACACCAATCTTTTGCAAATGCAATGTAGTTTAATTTAGAAACCATAATATTATATTCTGAAGGGAAAAGTTCACAAGTATAAAGTTGATATGAAACATCAAAGCAGTAACTCCTTGTTATAATGCACAAAATAGCCAGAACCAAATAGGTAATATCAACTGATAAATTAGAGGCAGGGACCATGGCTTTGCATCGGGTTTTCTCCTTTGCCTAAGCTCACAAATCCTTGGTTTCATAGGCAAAGTACTGTTTCCATTAAAATTAATATGACTTTTTCCAGTTGCATCAACAGAAATTCAATGAAGCTTCAGGTGTGAAAATTTCAAATATATCACAAATCAGAGTTTGTTGCTTCTGTGACATAGTTTCACATGTAACCTCTATAGGAGACTATGCTGTTACAAATAAAATGGAGAAGTATTAATAGATATAAAAATATAGATGTAAATAAATGTTTGAGAGATAATATAGCCAGAAGTCAGTAAGAATGCTGTATTATGATCATGTCAAAAGAATATGTGTTTTTCACAGCTAATACAATTATCTTAGTGTTTTATGTATAACTTTGACAGAATTGTTGTATTTAGAAATTGACATTCTAACAGGGGAAGATCACTGCAAACATATACATGCCCAGAAATTTTATATATTGAAATAAAATTGGCTTTCTAGGTAATCTTTTGCTCTCCTTGATTAATATAAACTCTTCCTTATTTTTTCCTGTACAGTTTTTCCCCACCTACATGTGAAGGATCAAATTAAGCTGAAACTTGCATTTTCCTGATTTATTTAGGATTTTTCTTCATGTAAGGGAAATTTTGACTGAAAAATGGGAAAAAAAAAAAAGGGAAGAAGAAAAATGGTAAAGTCTGCAAATGGGAGCAGGGGCAAGACAGCAGGTCTTTGAGCAAAATAAAATGGATAAGTTTCAGAGATAGCTGTAGTGTATGCCATGTGGCTGTTAAGAAAGCAGCAGGGATTTGGAGAATCAGAGAAAGAAGTGAAGGATATTCTAGCTGTCAGGTTCAGTGAGCTATATAATCTACTTAAGAGTTTGATTAGAAATTCTATTGTGCCTGGACACAGGGTAGACTGCCTTTTGGACATGAAGGAAAGCAATGGCTTCTTAAACTTTCATGTAGCAGTGCCTCCATTGTTGCCTGGTTTTACTTCATGACGTGGAGGCAAGTGTGATAAGTCTAAATGGTCAGAGCACGGATTGGCTAAGTGAACTTCCTGTCTATAAAGCCCGATATTCTCATCCGCTGGATAGCTACAGCAACAACTGAAGGGCAGCAACACATTGAGGAAAAAGTAAAATACTTTCCAACAATATAATTTGTTCTTATCTTAACTCTAGTTCTTTTTCAAAGATTACTCCTGCTTTATTGGGGGATGTCAAACTATGTTTGCTTTGGAGAGGAGAAAATGTTTAAAACAGTCATGCCTACAGTCCTGGCTTAACACACACTGCAGAACACATATATCTATATACAATGCACACATATTTTAAATGCAGCCATACTCCCTACCTGTATCTTGTGTCTTAGTACTTATTTGTTTTAATGCCCTCAAATATTATCTGAGGTAAGTTCAAAAGGTGAAAATATTTTTTCTTAAATTTTCACCTGGCTTTGCTCTTAGAAGTACTTGGCAATATGTGTTCTACAAATGTATTAGTAGAATGTGATATTAATGTAACCTCTGTGAACAAGTTATAAAAGAGAGAAAATGCTATTAAGGAGACTGTAAAATGTGAAACTCAATTTCAGTAATGTATGTGTTAATGAGTTCCACTATATTATCACAATATAGTCATCTCTACATAGTCTCAGACTATTTTTAAATATGCATGCTATTACTGAAAAATTATTTTTGGTTATTTCACACTGTAGAGACCAAGGCATGTTGCAAGTTGCCTAAGTGCTTATTTGCCATTAACACTAAAGCATGCTGTGCTTTAAACTTACCTCACATTTTTTACTTTGTAATGTAAAGTGGAATTCAAGGTCATAGTCTAAACATAATTTTATATGAGCACTGCATATGCAATAACAATACCTATATACCACACATTTGTGTCATCTTCATTATAATGGCTAATGCTGAAGCATTTTGCCACAAACAAGAAGATATAATTGCTAGAGTGTCTTTCCAAAATTTGTTATTTTTCCTACAGCTTATTACAACACATTCATTTTCTTCTCTGTAAAGCACATTTTATTTCAAGAGCATGCAAGGTGATTGTATCAGTTATACCATAATGTGTTCATGTTATCATCTGATTTGAACAGGATTTTATCTGATGTATCCATATCAGAAAGGTATAATGAATTAAATGTGAAATCCTTGAAATGATGTCCTGAATCTGACAAAACTTTAAATGGTTCTTCACAATTTTGGTCATAAATTTATATGAGTTTCTACTAAATTGCTTAAGAAAAACAGAAATAGCACATATTTATCCTTGAATAACACCCTATGTTCATCATGTTTCAGTAAAACAGAAACAAGTTTTCCTTGATCACATTTAGAGACAGAACTTCAAAAATCAAGAGAGAACATTCAGATGGAAAAGAGCTTTTAATTTATTTTATTATATTTTATTCTGGATGTTTTTCATCCATTATATCCATGGAAGATTTATTTCATTACTAGTTTTCCATTCCCTCCAAATACTTGTAGAAATTCCTAGATAATTTCTTGCTGTCTGCTGGGCTTGATAAGCACCATGAATTGTATACTAGTAGTCCCAAGTAAATTAGGTCAAACCACAGTGATCCAAAAGGAAAATACTGTCACACTTCAGTAGGGAAAACTGAATTACTTCTTTAATTAATTATCATTAGTCTTAATGAGGATAAGGTCTAGCTACTCTAAACTGCTCTTCATTTTAGAGATGGTAAAAAAGGCTCCTAATTACATGCAGTACATTTTTACTTTTTCAGTATTCTGCTGCATGAATTCATAGAAAGAATATGAAATTGACTTCAGCCAGTATATAATATTTCCTTTTATTTCAGTAGACCTTCATACCTACAGAAAGTACTAACCAGAGAAGACCGAAGAGACATGATCAAAACACATTCTAAGCCCTCAGGCCATCCAGCGTTTGGAAAGCAACATGAACTCCTGTCTTGTCATGCTAAAAATGTCAGCATAAAATTCCAGATCAGCCTGTGCCTCAGAAAAGATATGATCTACTAGGTTTTATGGGACACTCTTCAATATTTATGTTAGGAGCAGCAAAATTATTTGCAGAATCGTGGACACTTAAATATATAAAGAAAAATGGCAGAAGGAGATAAACCAGAAATAATACAATTCAAAGCCATCAAAAGAACATTATAGGAAGAAAGGAAGAGTAATTCAACTAAATAACTATGAAGCATAGCGATGCCCTTTCCCTTGCTGAATATTTGACCAGGGCTTCTTAGAAAAGGACAGTTGTGTCAGGGACAGGAGAGAGAATCTGTAGAAATCTCTGCAGTAGAATATGTTTCCATTCTAGTTCTGTTATATACTGAAGATGTGGGAACATAACAGACGCTGAGGTAATGTATCTACTACATATTGTCCTGTAAGTAGATCAGCAAAGTTGGTACCTATAGCAAAAGATGAAGTGAGGCACTATCTGCTAAAATTAAACACGTCTGGAATAACTATTCAATATATTTTATGCATATCTTAGGTAGAGAAGTTGATATTACTAAGAGGGATAATATTTCTAACAATCATCAAAAACAGTTCCAAAGGGTTAAGAAATTATTGATGTATTTCCACAGTTATCATAGCAGCATATTTTATTTATTTACTTTAGTTGGTCACTAAGGACTTGATCTCGTATGTTCTACTCTCCTTATGAGGATTCATATGGTATGACTTAAACTGTCAAATATAAGCAAATTACTCTGTTATCTTCAGACTGTTTCTAGGACAAATGTTAGTATAGGCTCTTTATGTGTAAATAGCCTGGATAAATAAGAGAGTACAGACATTCAGCTTTTAGATAGCTATATTTAGGTTGCCTGACTTCTTCACCTGAAACTTGAAGACTTTTAGTCTAACTTAACTGAGCTCAGTATCTGAATGAGACAAAATGTCTGTCATATTCAAGAACTCAGAGAAGACAGTCAAGTGGCGCTCTTCAGTCAGCAGCTGTTAAGCTAGTATTGATTATAAGAAAAAGATAATTAAAATGTTAATTATAAGTCTAAAGGGACAAAAAGAGGTTATTCATGATGCAGCAGAAATTGACATGCTGCAAGTCCCTAAATAGAAACATCCTGTTAATATCTTTTCTCAATAATGTGATATGGAGAGTAAAGAAGAATCACATAACATACAGAATTAAAAATTCTTGTCTTGAAGAATGTAAATGGCAGTCATAAAATATTTGGAAATTATGAAATACAATGCAACTGGAAGCAATGGGAGATCAAAACAGAAATTGTTTCCTCTTTTTAGTTTTCCAGATGACACGAATGTGTGCAAATGAATTCGTTATGCTCTTTGTTTTTTAGAAAACTACATAAAACAGAATAATGACATTGCTTAACTCATGAAAAAGCAGAGAAACAATAAGGAAAATATCCAGTTGTGTGCTGCGAGGTCATTGTAGCAACATAAACCCCCAAATCAGCATGATATCTGATGATATGTGTCTGGTGTACCCTCCCTTTTCAGGATGAGAAATTGTGCAATGCAGCTGCAGTGAGGCTGAGCGTGATCTCAAAGATGCAGTCATTCAAAGAAACATCATGAAGATAATTTTAAAATTGTCAAGAAAATAGTTAACAACCGTCACAGGATAAATGGTATACATAGGATAATGAGAGAGATGTGTGTTTATGTGTGTGTATTTGAAGAAGTCAGAATGAAGATGAGTAAGAAACATCCATTAATTCATAAGACCAGGGAAATTTTCACCCTATAAAGAGTTTAGATTATGTTACTTAAATGATCTTAAACTTCAAGGATCCTGAACTGCTTGTGCATGGGACAGTTGCGCTGGAGTTTATTCCAAATATCTTGGGAGGTCAACAAAACAATGAAAAGGATTGTTAAAAGGAAATTTATGTTCTAACTGCTCAGATTTCAAGAGTAAAGCAAATTTTTGTCCGTCTTTGTCTATGACAAACAGCAACACGACAATTGGAAGCTCAGCTGGGTCTAAAAGACATATTAATGCAGAGTGAGTTTAATTTAAGGGGAGTTCAGTTCTGAAGAAGTAACCAAATCTACTAGCATTATATAAGAGTCTGCGTGCAGCAAAGCGGATGACATTTATTTCACATGATGAAAAAAAATGACTTGTATCATGTTCCACTATAAAGAGAAATGAAAACAGGCACAATGGGAGAAAATAAGTGATAGACGCAAAATTCAAAGCCTGCTGGAAATATCTTTGGGAACAACATTAATCCTTTTGTAATAAAGAAGGAATAATTAAAATGAGATGGAAATAGCAAGATACCTATTAGCATCTGTAGTTATAGTTGTCCAAATTCCTTCCTACCCTGTGTTCTTTCAATGCACAAGAGACTGCAGATTAGGCTGGTGATGAAATCTAAGTTTAGAGAAATCACAGTCCCTTAAATTTTTCTAGAGGGCAGCAAGCAGAGGCTTTTGCATAAATTTTGGAGAATAAAGAAAATTGACCCCTTTTTGGCAGCTAGCCAGTCTCCAACAGAATGTTAAATGTGTGACAGATGAGCTTGCAGGACAGGCAGCAGGGCATGGTCATTCAGAGTAAGCAGAAAGAAAAAAGTCTGGCTGTGTTCACTAAAAGACCTTTCTCTGTGATGCCTAGGTGATGGGAGAGGAGGGGAAAAAATAGCCTTTTATTCCTAAGGTTTCTTGTGCATAATGATTTGAATTGGAGAGGAATGCAGGGAAGTGAGTGCAGAACCTCTTACTTCTGTGAAAGAAATCAATGAGCAATTTCATAAGTGTTTCCATGTGATATCTGCCCCCTGGGGTTTTCACAGAACAACTTTTTTGAAAAAAAGAATAGAGATGTCACTGATCTTGAAAACAACCCTGTAAATCTCTTATTTTCAAGAAACTCAGATAAAAATGCCAAGGCAACATTGGCTGTTACAATTTAATACTTCTGAGTTTGTGTCTGGAAGAGGGAAAAGAAGTCTATGTAATATTGTTCAAATCAGTTAGGCCAGTCCTTCAAAATAATAACACTATTTTAGACATCAGTAAATTAAAATTCTTAATTTGGTCTTCAGTTTTAAGTATGTCAGTTTGGAATCATTAATACATTAACCTGGCATTCTTGGCGAAACATTCTTTGGAAAGTGTTTTGGGCTATTCAACATCCTTCCTTTTCTTACATGGACTGTTCTCCAAAGCATAGAAATACGTTTTTCCCCTACTATGAAATAAATGAAAGGAAAAGATATAATAAGAAGATAGGACAGACTGTGGTGATCACGTGCAGGGCTTGAGCAGATAAGTGTACTTACCATCCACAATTTGCACACTGACAGACCCTTTTGTATCCCTTTTTATCTCTTCCTCCTGTTTCTTCCTCCTTCTATCCTTTCCCTCATCAGTTGACACAGTCCCATCAACCCCCCTCCAACATCCTGGACCCTCAGGTTTGCATCCTTACTAGTTGCAAAGTCATGGTTTGCCTGCAGTTTTGTGATTCGCACAGTCATTTCACACACTTCAGTGAGCGTGGCTGACAAATGTTTGCTTCTTGTCTTTGTCTCAGTTATGTCTGTCAAATCTATGCCTCCAAATGTTTTGTTTATGGTTTCTCCCTTTTCCGTTGTGTCGTATTTGACAAGGTCATCGATCAGGCAATCTTACTGAAATAAACATTCCCACATTGAATATACCCTCATCAATTAGTTTGATTGGCTAGGTTCAGTTCTCATCACTCACTCCCTTATCATTTGCCAGTCAGGTTAGTGTCTCTGCATGTTCTTGTGCATGGCTTTCCTCCTTTCTGATTACCCCTTTTTGCAGTGAAAACATTTTTGATCAGACACCCTTAGAGGAGTAGAGGCTCTCTCCTTCCACCCGTATATATATCTTTCACCACATCTCTTCTGTCTTCCGTCTGGCAGCTCCCTTATCATCCAACCCTGTTTTCTAAATACCCCTTAGTATTCCATATTTTTTCTAGTCCCAGTCAGTAACCCGCAGTCTTACAAAACAGGTCAGTGAGTCAGAATTTCTCTTCCCATATCTGCTGACCAAATCTTTGTCTTCTTTCTGCTTCCCATTTATTCCCCTTTCATAGTCAGATGTCAGTTGCCTGGTGTAAATAGTGTAAGCTACTTCATCCCACCTTCCTTCAATATTCTGCATCCCAGGATTCTTCATTCAGACTGTGTCCTGGCCTTGTGCTTGTTCTTATATTCAATCTATTGCCTTTGCTGGTCTTTTGACCAGAATGGAAAATAATAATAATAATAATAATGATAATAATAATAATAATAATAATGAACAAGGAAGCAAGAAAATGAAAAACAAAAGAAAAAAGCCAGATCTTCTAAGGCAGCTTCCAAGTCTGTGAGTTATAGACAACTTTTATAAAGGTAGAAACTGCTGTCATTTCTAGATCACATTTGCCTATCACTTGTTTATTACTTATTTTCCCATTGGTGACTGCTGTAACTATAAATATACAAAAACGTAAGCTGGTATGTTTGGTCTGATTTTTTAAAACAGACTTTCTTACAGTTATATTTGACAGTTATATTTGATCTTACCCTCAAAACATTAATTGACAAAACTGTTTCATTCATACTTGTTTAAATAAAGTAGAACAAAGAAGCACAAACATTTAGGACATAAAAGTATATATCACTCAAGTGAAATTGAAAGAGTTGGATTCACACCTGTATTGCAGCTAGTGCTGATTCAAGAGATCCATGAACACTTCATCAATCACATCAATATAAAAATGATGAATCAAGCCTGATTGTAGTTTTTTATAGCCAAGATAATGGTTGATTCTCTAATCACGAAAATTTGTTTTATTTTTATGATTGAAACCACTGAGGCAAAGGGCTCCGGAACAGAGGATCATGCTGAGGGACCCTTCCTAAAGCAGCTCTGATTCAGCGTCAGCAGGCACAAGATTGATGGTGGCCAAAGCCACCATCATATACAAAACCAGCCCCCAGGGAGTGTGAGCAACAAGAAGCGCTGCAAACAGGGCAGACAAACAGGCCGTGGCGAAGCAGAAGGGTGTGGTACATCAGTTGGTGTGTCAGTTTGTGCAGCAGTTTGCACGGCAGTTTGCGTAGGCAGGACAAGAAAGGTGTGCAGCAGGGCGCAGTCCCCTACTGGGTCTAGAGGCTCACTCAACTAGCGGTCATCGCCCACCCAGAAGAGGACCTAGCTATGGTTTCCACTTGGCCGAGAGCCATCACTAGAAGGAAACAGCGACCCAGATGGAGCTCCCACACAAACGTGCAGAGGTCCAGGTCTTGGGCTGCAGGGAGTGCCTGAGCCTGTCACTTGTATTGGAGGGCAGCAGAGACAACACCTGTGTGCAGTGTGAGCAGGGGAATGATTTGCTCGGCCTGGTGTCAGAGCTGAAAGTTGAAGTGGAAAGGTTAAGGAGTATAAGGGAGTGTGAAGGGGAAAGAGACTGGTGGAGTCACACCCTGCCATCCCTGAGGCAAAAGCAGCAGATAGAAGATCCACAAGAGGCAGTGGAGCCCCTTACCTCTCACCACCAGGCAGAAAGAGGGGACCTAAGAGATGTGGGGGGAATGGAAACAGGTCCCTGCTTTGGGGTAGCAGGCAAATTCCCTCCTGGCCTCCCTCATCTTCCCAGTTGCCCTTACACAATAGGCATGGGCTCTGGAATTTGAGGGCCAGGCACATGAGGATGCAGATGAAGGTCCATCGAGGGGGTTGCCTAGGGTGAGTCAGTCAGCCCTACACATTATAACTGCCTCTGTTAAGAAAAAAGAGTGCAATTGTCATATGCAATTCCCTTCTGAGGGAAACAGAGGGCCCAATATGCTGAACAGGCCCATCCTACAGGGAAGCCTGCTGCCTCCCTGGGGCCTGGGTTAGAGACGTTACTAGGAAACTGCCTGGTCTGGTATGGCCCTTGGACTATTACCCACTATTGCTTATGCAGGTTGGAAGTGATGAGGTACTAAAGTAATCAAAAGGGACTTCAGGGCACTGGGGCTACTCGTTGAAAGATCAGGAGCACAGGCAGTGTTTTCCTCAATCCCTTCAGAGGCAGGGAAGAATGATGAAAGGAACAGGAAAACACACCTGATCAACACGTGGCTCAGAGGCAGAGGAATTTTGGTTTCTTTGATCATGGGGAGGTTTACACAGCACTGGGCCTGCTGGCGGCAGATGGAGTTCAGTTATCTCAAAGGGGCTAAAGAATTCTTGCTCATGAGTTAGCAGGGCTCAACGATAGGGCTTTAAACTAGGTTCAGAGGGGAAGGGGATAAAACTAGGCTCACTGGAGAGGAGTGTAGAGGTGACATGCCAACGTCATGAACACAAGAATAAACAGAAAAATCACAATTAAGCCAGCATTTTATTTCTAGGTCTAATGACAGCTCCCTAGAGTTTTTGAACACAATAGTTTTTCATACTTGTATCTGTTCTATCGAAAAACAAAAAGATGGTTAACATATACAAGGACATGCCTGAGATCTTTCTTCATGTTTTGCAATACTTTCATGTCTCATTACTTGAAAATTATTTGTAGAGTAAATTTTTCCTCAGTGTAATATCAAAATGTAATATAAAATGATATCAAAATGGTCGTTGGCATATCTTCAGCTTTATGGAAAATGGCTTCTGTCATCATTCCTTATTAGGTGCGCTTCACTTTTGATTATGAGCATTATCAAGTAAGCATTTAGTTGCATAAATTTAGTAATGCATAAAATCTCCCAGTTTACATATGGCACAAGACATTCTGACTATTCTCAGTACTACTACTACTACTATTACTACTAATCTTATTTATATAAATGCATATACTAAATTTGTGTTTCTCATTGATCATCAGAATAAAATGAAACTATAACTCATGTAGGTAATTTTACAGTTATAAATCCAACTTAAATATATACCATGCTGGAAATTATGTTAAAAAGTTTCAGCTAAATTTTAAAAAAAGTATGTATGCTTTTAAAGTATGTTTTAAGTCAGTTTTGTTCAAAAAAGAGAACTGTCAAACGTTTTGAGAGTGAACATTATAGACCGTTTATAGGGTTACAAAGTTATCCTTTTGTGGCACATTCAAGTCCAAAAAAAAATGTGTGGAACAACACATGTAGTAATTGAAGTATTACAGCTATGGGGGAACAATTTTTTGTTCTACTTAATAGTGATTCAGCACAACTAGAAAGATTCTATAATTCCTCAGAAGTACCTCAAGTGGTCCTGTTCATATATTGAAATGATGAACAATCAGTCTTCAAGGGTAGTTTTGATATAACTTCTTTCAATAAAAACTCCATGTTAAAAAAAAAATAATTCATTTTACATATCGTAATTATTATTTACATTTCTGAGGGGAAAAAAAAGCCAAATATCTAGGAATACTCAGATTAAATAACTGAATGACTGACCATGATTTGAAGCTCTCAATTACCAGATATATTGTACAATATCACGCACTTCCCACTAAATTGTCATTTAAATGCACTAAACTGTATCAGCCATCTGAAAAGTCTTGAGTATTGTGTGCACACATGTGCAAAAGGATCTAAATTGTGCACAAGATTTCTGAATGCATTTTACAATCACAGGGCAGTGGAATAGACATTTGCAGGAGGTCTGCAGCATGCTCAACACAGCCCCTGGACATCTTTCAAAACAATTACTAGGGGGTAGGTGGCATTGACTACAGGGAGAAATTTTAAAGTACATATGATGCAGTATTTCCCTCATCGTTCTTTATTTTGGAGGGAATGAGGTTTTATCTTCAAAAAGAATCCCAAGCAGGAAAAAAACAAAAACCAAACCAGGATCACCATTCAAGATATGGGTCATATACAATTGCAGTGTTACTTGATGGTGAGTATATGAGAAAACAGTGATTAGATCAGCCTTTCAAATGACAGGAAGAGAGTCTGTGCGGAATAATAAAGGTGTATCCACTGGAAGGTCTAGACTCGAAATCCATGAATGCATTAGTCATCTAAATGATATCCAATTATCATTATATAGTGGAAAAGAAGGAAAAGACATGAAAGAAATCAAGAGGAGAAAATACTTTGCAAAAAGAAAGAAAGGTTAAATAACATCTACTTTCATTTTCTTTCATGTATATCTGAAATCTCTTTAATGCACAGTTGGACTACAGAGTAGACCTTTTCCTCTGTCAGGTTTATTTCCGTTTCATACTTTATTTATGAAGATTTCATTCTAAATAGAACCTTAGTATCAACAAGGAGCAAGAGATTTATTTCTTTGATGTGTTTATTGATTCAACATACTTGACAATTGTATTTCACTTTTCCTTTGATTATTGCTAATTGAACAGATGATTGTTCCTTTATGGAGTAGTTTTATACTCCATTTGCTTTGAAATTAATTATGTTTCCATTGCATCATTAATCTTCGCATCACTCTCTTTTTTTTAATGTCATTCTGACACCTCTGATTATTTCAAGTTTTCAAGTTCCTAAAGCTACATTGATAAGAGAAATTTAAAAATATAACAGATTTTAATTCCAATATCATTATAGTGCAATACAAAGCCACAAATATGACATAAGTTACAGGTATTTATTTAATTTATGAGTTGCACCAAGATACCTAAGACCAAATAATATATTACATGAAACGCGTGATTTTAATATTAAAATTAAAAGTTATGTATTACAAAAGCAGTGTTTCAGTCTTTTCAAACTTCCATCCAATCCCTGAGCACTAAATAATTATATTTATATTATATGTATGCCCTTGTATATACACACATATGGATATACATATGTATTTATATGTGTATACATATACGCATGAAGAGATATTTATGTGAGTCTGCCATCTTTCAGCAATGCTAAGTGCATTGAAGTTCAAGAAAAGCTGGCCAATGACATCAGCAATTACTGTAACAAGATAAAGACTAATGCTCAATGTTTTTCTTCTAGTAGAAGAGACAAACTGAACTGATGGACTTCTCTGAAGAACAGCTGTTTATAACACACATACATAGGTGAATGTTCTTAACCTTTCTGATGCAGTTTCTTAAACTTCTGAGGCTCCTGGAGAAGCAGACATCTCCTCAGAAAGCTGGGACTATGGATTTATTGCCACGTACACCAGAGTCTGTAAAATAAACCAAAACCAAACCAAATCAAACCAAAACAAAAATTTTCTTTTTTAGCTCATCAGTTAAGTAATCATAGAAGACAAGTGCAGGGTATGCAAGAAAAAAAATCTAATACAAACATACAAAACCATCAGCATATGCCAGACAATATTAAGAAAATATCACAGAGCTTCCACCAGAGCATTTGTTATCAAAGCAAAAGAACACAATGCAAGAGAATAACTACTGAAAATGCATAGTTTATACTTTTAAAAGCATCTGGTAGTACTAACCTAGAATGTCATTGCTAACACCTTCCATTATTAATGAGTGTGCAGCTTACAAAAAGTTTCTTATTCTTTTTCATAAATAAGGTGTTTTTAAAATATATAACAGATGCTTTTGCACTTAGGTATCTGCAGGAGAACATTCCTCCAGGGAGTTATATATGGGATGGATGTACTGATCCACAATGAAAGTATCATCCTCTTAGCTTCTAACATAACTGTCAGAAACAGTTTCTTCTCATATACAGCAAAATCCTTTAATAACAAATATCTCTGAAACCTGCTGTCTCAAGCTCAAGTGCCTGATTCAACACTAAATTTATTCAGTCAAAACCTCCACCTTTCCTCCTGTTGGTAACCCAACTTTTATCCTTATAGTAAAGGACAGCAGCTGTTTTCCTGAAGACTGAGAGGAAACAAGACTCTTCTTTCAAAACAGCTGTAAATAACATCTCAGGCAGTCACAAATAATATAAACCTTACAACTGTTTTTACAATAATTGGCATTTCTTAATGAGTGGCAGAACAGTTTTATAAATAGAAATGCTGAGTACCTTTGTGAAGTGTCAGAAAAATTACTGTTCTAGAAAATATTTGCTTGGAAATTATGCCAAACTTTCAAATCAATTTTCAATCAATTTATTTGAATTACTGTGAGTGATCCAGACTCAGTTCTTCTCTTACATCTATCAGGTAGATTGGTTTGACTAATGGTAAGGAAGATATTCCTGATTTGTACCAGAGTAAGAAAATAACCTTTCTATTTTATATCATTAATGTCTGTTCATACTCCAACACAGTAAGTAAATTGTACTGTATTTTAAGAGAATTAGTTACTTTTGTTGACATGCACTTGAGTGCCCTTTAGTACAAAAATCAGCTTCCATTTTTAGAATTAAAATCAGAACCAAATTGAGAACACAAGTAGCATACAGGACTTACTGGTTAAAGGCTGATTATGGCAGCTCTGATTCCTTCAAATGGCTTTTCGTAACTGCCTTGGCTCTGATTACATTCTAGCAAAAATGATTGGACCAAGCAGTTTCACTAGCCTTAATAAATTAGAATTCTTTTTGGAGTACTATCATGACAAATAAAATTGGTGAGACTACTAGTAATAGATCAGCCTGTGAGCATCAGATGGTAGAATCTTTTCATGAGACTATTTATTTTTCTCCTTTGGACATCTGATCATTTTTTGAGTGCCATCACATTTATTCAAAGTGTGACTGGTTGTCTTTTGCAGGTCCTGCAGATAAGTTTGTTGAGTTTATTCTTTCTTTTTTTAAAAAAAAAAGAAACTGTAAAATTCCAACAAATATAATTTAACTATTATGGTCTGAAGCAAGACTTCTTAAAATTAGAAAAAGGGATATAATCTATAAGGTGATTTCAAATGGGCATGGAGTAGTGGTCCTACAGGCACAGCCAGTGGAAAGTCCAGGTTTCCCTTGCCATAAGAATGCTTCTGAATGTTGCTAATATATGTTGCAAAAGTGATTGTGTGAAGACAAGTTGAATAAACAGTATCCCAGTGGAAAGACCACGTTTATAGTGCACGTGGACATTTAGAACTGGGAAAATGTGACAAGCTATGTCAAACTTCCTCTTTTAGTAGAGTTACACAGTTAAATATTAAAACAAACAAACAAAAAAACCCAACACAGTGAAAAAAAAGATAATTCTTTTAATCCTCTACTTTCAAGAATGTTATATATTTTGTTAATGTAAGAGAACAAAGATAATATGGGAGACTAGTGTGCAAAGCTGGATATTATTTAGAAAATTTTTGTCAGAATTCAGAGGAGCATTGCTTGATCTAATAAATGCTTCATGAAAGAAAAAATACTTTAAGTTTTTTAGAAACTTCCTAAAGCAGTAACAATAGCTGGTTTAGAAATTCCTAAATGCATAGATTAAATGGTGTTCCACTGCTGCTAAAATTCAGGTTTACAGTGCATAAAACTCTGATAAATGTGGTAAGCTTTTTAGATAAACGTATTTGGTTATGTAGCTTATTAACAATTGCACACATAAAACCATAAAAGATTTTTGAAATACTGTGAGTGTCCTTCAAGGATAGATTATTAGGCTACAGATATAATAATGTTTCTTATACAGATTTTGCCCTTCTCATTCTGTTCCACATAATTATATAAAAAGCACAAATGTATGTACATGAATATGCTTTAGCAAACATTGATATATGCATTTTCTTCTGTGTTTTTATTCAAAGATATATTATCAAGATTTATGATGTATGTGTCACTTGTGCTGTGTAGAGCTTGGAGTCTTCATAGCCCTGGAAGTAGCAACTTTGTCCTTTCCAATTACTTCACAATTATGTCAGGAAATAGTAGTACACAAACTTCAAAGATAATCTGTATTTTGGCTATTGATTTTTTCTGTGAATAAATAATCAATCAGCTACTAATAAATAGTTAAAATACAGCTGATTGATTATTTGTTCATAGTGAAATTTAAACCTATTGTTTGTATCCAAAAGAATATAAGTATTGTGCTCCAGTTTCAAAAGAAGTGCTTAAGGTCTGCCTAAGATTGTGTGCTGAGCCTGCACAGCTGTGTCTGATCTGGTTATCACTCTGTTCTCTGACAGCTCTGTTTTCATTAGACACATAACTATTCATAACAAAATATTCTTGTAAAGCTTCACAAGAAGCTACTGAGAACATTCATTATTTTTTATGTTGTGTTTCTTTTTCCTTCTGGGACCTTCCACCCCAATAAGGTTACATTCTGCCTATCTATGGAGACAGACAGTTCCGACTAAAACCTTTCTTCTTTACCCTACCTTATGTGTCAACATTGGATGAAGGGCAATTACTGCAATCTATAACATAGCTAATATAAAAATTATTGAAACATTTCAGATATCTCTGAGTCTTGTAGACTGGTATGTTCTACGTCGTTAAGGTTTTCAGAAGAAATAAGTCAGGTGGCAATTATTCCCTTATTTCATTACCCCAAAAAATGAAGCACTGATTTTGTCTATATTTAAATCCTACAGCATTAGTTTAGATAGAATTGTTTTTGCAAGATTAAAACAGGAATAATAAGGTGGCAGGAAATGGTCTCTTATGTGATACTTCCTGCAAGACAGTTCCTCTGTTGTACTTTCAGATAGCTAGGTTTAACATTATAGAGATAAGGAAACAAATTACGTTAGTATTGGCATACATATATGCTGCATATTGTATGTTCGTGTTTGCAGAATTTAAATAGACACACGTATATATGTCTTTAATCCCTCATATGGGAACATATATGAATAGCATATATCCCACCTTAACTTAAGCAAGTAAGGAACATATGTCTAGGAACTTTATGGGAACATAGTTTCTTATCACAGAATCACAGAATCACAGAATCACAGAATGTTAGGGATTGGAAAGGGACCTCAAAAGATCATCTAGTCCAATCCCCCTGCCAGAGCAGGAATACCTAGATCAGGTCACACAGGAACATGTCCAGGCGGGTTTGGAATGTCTCCAGAGAAGGAGACTCCACAACCTCTCTGGGCAGCCTGTGCCAGTGCTCTGTTACCCTCACTGTGAAGAAGTTCTTCCTCACATTTGTGTGGAACCTCCTATGTTCCAGCTTGCACCCATTGCCCCTTGTCCAATCATTGGATGTCACTGAGAAGAGCCTGGCTCCATCCTCATGGCACTCACCCTTTACGTATTTATAAACATTAATGAGGTCACCCCTCAGTCTCCTCCAAGCTAAAGAGACCCAGCTCCCTCAGCCTTTCCGCATAAGGGAGATGTTCCACTCCCTTCATCATCTTTGTGGCTCTAATAATGTCAGTGAAGAGAGAATCTCCACAGGAAGTCAGATATTGAATGTATTTTCTCTCTGCTAACTTTATAGGGAGCTTAGGGAAACCCTATTCCTTGTTCTAAGTGTCTTATTTTCATACTTAAATAGGTACCACTTTAGATAGGGAAGATCAGTCAAGACTTAAAAAAAAAAAAAAAAAGAAAAGGAGAAGTTTTGGCCACATTGCCTTATCTGTGAGAGCTGATTTCTGTGCAGTAAGAAAATGCTTTACTTCACTCATTTTTCTGATCCTTTCCTTTTCTATATCCCTTGATTGAACCCTTAATCAGTGAAGGCTAAACAATTCAGGAGTTTCAGTTCTATACTGCTGTAAAGTCCAGAGGATTTAGAAAAGGTTTTTAATGGGAATCACTGATGAATAATTTTTACATTCTACTGATTCCCAGATAAAGCTGTCAGCATTGTTGCATGTTTTTAGACAAGAAATCAACATTATATTGTTAATAATGGAGAACAGTAGAACAGCTGACAGCAAAAGGAAAGGGGTTATAGTTGATACAATTATCTTATTAATGTGCAAATCTATTTTAAAGAAATGTATGTATGTGACTGAGAACAAACATAAACACTGTATTACCTTGATTAGCCTGGGATAATGCAAACAAATATAAACTACATCTTTCTTCCCACTCGTGTCCAGGAAAGACTTACCCCTAGAAAAAAGAGGTAGAAATTTCTCCATGAACCAGCACCTTAGAAAGGTTTCTAACTTATAATAACATTTAACATTACACATGACTTCCCAAGAGCCCTGACACTAATAAGCTGCTTAAGGAATATGTTGAATCAGTGTAACCTTTGACAGTCTTATTTGCAGTCACTTCTTCTTCACTTTTAAGTCTGTTTTGGTTTCTGGAAGATTCTTTAATAAAATAGAAGAGACAAAAGCTGATCAAAGGTAAGTATTCAAGGAAAGCTTTTAAAAGACAGTTAGTTTGTGTGAGTCTGTCCCTGTGTAAGGAACACTAGACTAAGCTTGAAGACTTCTGAAAATGTAACCTCTAGCTCCCTCAGGAACTATAATGTTTTCCTAATAGTTGGTGCAATACAGGCCACTGGCATGACGTGGTTAATATTCAAGCTCGGGCTTTGGAACCTAAAACATGCTATAATAAAAGGGAATAGCTTATGTGAATGGGAGTTTAACTATAGATAATGTGGTAATCCATTTCCCCACCTTATCAATATTGTAGTCTTTGACAAATACAGAGAGTAAAATGTTATTTCACAATTTAATTTAAATGCCTGTTTTAAACAATTGCTACTTCGAACCAAGGTGCCATGACAGAAAAAATCCTGTTCCGAATGAAGAACATGAAAGCAGCAGAGCAAGGAGAGAAATCAATGACAGAGAGCGAGTACTTTCAAAACAATTGAGAGGGATAACATGAAAAATAGTCATTTATGTATATGACTAGACAAAGTATGCTACAAGATGAGTACTAAAATCGTGGTACAATAACAGAACATCTCTGGGCTTTGAAGAAGTTGATCTGCATAACATTCTGATATAAGCACAGATTGTGACAGAGGCTTGAAAATATTATGACCATTCATGCGGAAGAAGAAGAAACAAAATGAAGACCAAAAAAAGGTAATTCTATTTAAATCAGGATATTTAAACTGTCATTAAATAAAAATATAATAAATAATATCCATATTTATTGATATATTAATCTAATAAGATAAATATTAGTATGAATAACTTCCTGGGAATTAAATTTACACTTCTGACCCTTTTTTAAAATGAAAATAAGGTGTTTTTTTCTACGACACTGTTGGGTAGGCTGGATCCTCTGAATTTATACACAGTGACATCATTATTCTCAGTAGAAGAGGTTTGACCTAACCAAAGCAATGGATACTGTACATGCATATGAACTTTAAGGTAATTAAGGCCCATTAGGAATTAGGTAAATGCTAAACTCTTGAACTGCTTGGCAGTAATTTTTTCACATGACTAGAGACTTAAGATATAGATTCACTGGAGGTTTTGTGGTATCATTACCTTACACACTTCTAAAAGTGCATTTCAGCAGTCTCAGTTTCTAGTGTAATCCTCCCCACTAATGGGTGAGATTGGCAGAAAAGTTGCCAAAGGTTATACAGATATAGCTCCTATGGACTTGCATTACATAATCATTAGATAAAATACAAAATCAATATTGAGGCAGAGATGAAAATATTATCTCATTCTATCCAAGAACTGTCCTAGCCATTAGATCAAAATGTCATGTTCACTTTTTTCTTTATTTCTTGAACAATTAATCCTTAATCCTGTTATGCAATGAGGAACAGCTGCATGAGAACATGTCCACAGAAAAGAATAACCTGCCGAAAAGCTTATAGAGCACGAGTTTGACTTCTTCCATCACAGAAAAGAAGAATCTCCAATATCTTAAGAAGATGTTGAGTAAAAGTAAAGATTATATTCTGAGTACATGTACTTTGTTTTGGCTTGTGTGGCATTTATTTTTGAGGGCAGTGGTGTTTTCTAACAGAATAGATTGAAACAACAAAAAATCATGTCATATAAATTCGGATCAAATATAATACCTCTTCCAATGTCAGAATGTGTAAGTCCTGTATGATATATTTCTAGCATATATTATTCTGCTTGGAAGTGTCTTGTTGACCAGATTAGGGACATTTCTATTCATGGAACTGATTGCTGAGAATCCATTTACCACAAATCTAATCATTTCATAGAATCATAGAATGGTTTGTGTTGGAAGGGACATTTTAAGATCATCCAGTTGAAACCCTCTGCCATGGACAGGGACATCTTCCACTAGACCAGATTGCTCAGAGCCCCATCCAACCTGACCTTGAACACTTCCAGTGATGGGGCATCCACAACTCAGGGAAACCTGTTCAAATGTCTCACTACCCTCATTGTAAACAATTTATTCCCTATATCTAAACTAAATCTACCTTCTTTTAGTTTTAAACCATTATCATGTGTCATGTAATTACAGGCCCTGGTAAAGTCTTTCTCCATCTTTCTTATAAACTCCCTTTAAGTATTGAAAGGCCACAATAAGTTCTTCCCAGAGTCTTCTATTCTCCAGACTGAAGAACCCCAACTCTCTCAGCCTTTCCTCACAGCCAGAGGAGTTCCAGCCCTCTCACCATTTTCATGTCTGTCGTTTGGACCCACTATAACAGGTCCATGTCTTTCTTGTACGGGGACCCCAGAGCTGGGCACAGTACTCCTGGTGGGCTCTCACAAGAGTGGAGTAGAGCGGCAGAATCACCTCCCTTCACCTGCTGGCCATGCTTCTTTTGATGCAGCCCAGGATACAATGTGTTTTCTGGGCTGTGAGCGCACATTGCGACACATTATACACAGAATGTGATTGCAAGGCTTTTGGATTCTGCAATGGGAGTCAGGTACTTAAAAAGTAGTTACTTTGGTACTGAATGTTGAAATATATAGGAGAAATAAGTCTATACATCTACATAGTAGCTCTACCTGATTGTAGAGTGGATTGTATGGGGATCAGCATACTGAATTTCTCAAATTGAACAAAAGGAAATGCTGAGATTAGGAATATCCTGAAAATGTCTTTTTGCTGTCAAGATTAAGGTTGTATCTACAGTAGGAAGATATTTTTCATAGAAATGCCTGTTCCTCAGTAGGAATTGATGAGCAAATCTAAACCATTTTTATGAGGCCTCCGCATCTACAATGTGTTGGTTGGCTGATTGCTTGCTTGTTTCTCCATGGAATAGATTTGGTTTATAACTTGGGCTAAACTTCACTAACATGCATTATTCAAAGGTATATGGAAGATGAAGCATTTCGTTAGGTATTATTGTTGAGCATTTGATGACCATCTGGAATTTCCAGTAACGTTTTCTCTATAGGGAGGTGGTTTGGTTGAACAGGCATTCACTTTCATCAAACCTCAGTAAAACTACCTGAAAAACACAACCAATGAGTGACATGGGATGATCAGGAGAATTTCTTCAAAAACATATTTCTGTTCCAAATTGCAGTTTTATGGAAAAAAAAAAATAAAATAAACTTAGCTTGGACTAAACCTCTACACAACAAAGGCAAGCATTTTTGAGAAATTATTTTCTGAACGTTGGTTCAAAGCTGTTATGAACTAATGATGCTCTGGGTCTTGAATTCACAATTGCTTTTGTGAGTCTGTCCCTAAGAACTGGCTTTTTTAAAAAAAAAAAAAAAAAAGTAATCTATTTAAACAATTAAAGATTCAAGTAGCAAAGGTGCCAAATTCAAAGCATGATTTCTGCATGCACTGATAAACTCGCTCTTGCCTTTCATGTGGCAAGATCAAGCTCAAAAATTTGCTACGTCTGGTAATGAAAAAAGAATATCTGGGTACTAACCACTGCTGTTTTAAGATTTCCAGGTCCAGAAATTATTAATTAAGTCAATTATAGTGTTTAGAAACTGCTGTACTGTAGTAGTATACAACTGCAAGAAAAATATGTAAATTGACAAAAAGAAAATATTAAATCAAATGTTGGACAAATTATATTTGCATGTTCAGTGACCTAAGAAAATATTAAATCAAATGTTGGACAAATTATATTTGCATGTTCAGTGACCTACAATGGTGGAAGACATCATACATTAATATAAAATTGACTGATACCAATGTAATGAAAGATGTGAGGTTTTGTTTCATCAGAGTCTTATTTTTTAATGTTAATAAATTTTAAACTTTGAAGATTATTAAATAGACAAGTTTAATTGTTCCTGCAGCTGATTTTTGACAGGAATGCTATAGTTTATTTCATTTATATCTCTAAAATGTTCCCTAGTAACTAAGGCTGGGGGGATGCAATATTTAAATGTTATTTTTTCACTTGAAAATTGTAAATGGAGAAAAATGATAATATTTTGTCTTGCCCCCTGAGAAAGTGTTTATCTCAAAAAATAATGATTAGATACTATACATATGCCAAGTACTGGTCTAATCTGAATTCACTTTCAGTTTCTAATTAGACATCTGCTAGAGTCCATAACAGGAAATCTAATAGAGTTGTGTCGTAATTTGTCAAAGTGATTAATGATTCACAGTTTTAAAGTGTCTGGAAATGGAGCTCTTATGTGAATAATTTTACAAGTTGAAATTAAGCTCTTTTGCTTTTATGAAGAATGTTTCAAACTTGTACTATTACCAGCAATTATAACAGCAAAACACACCCCATCCTAAAAAAAAAATCAAATGATAAAGCTATATTTTGCCATCATTCCCTAACTGGAATATTCATGCTCAAAGTAACTGCCAAAATGAATGAAAAAAGTATTTTGTCTCTTTTTTTTTTTCTCTCCTTTTCTCTCTAGCTTTTTGACATTCTGAGATGTTAAAGAAAACATGCAGAGAACTGTCCATTTTCCAAGCTGATGGGCAAATTTGTGAAACAACATTCATTAATTTTGGTACAATTTAATGAGTTAAACAAAAAAATCTTTTATACTGAAATTATTCATTCTAATGATTGCAAGTGCAGGATTCATATTATTTCCTATAGTCATTTACAGTTCTTCAGAAAGTCAGCAGAAAGTCAATATTGCAATTAAGTATCACAGCCTAGTTAAGCAAGTTTTTTTTCACCGTCCTTAAGCTTAAAGTATTTTTCCGGTGTTTGTTAAATTTTTGTCTTATTTTGCTTCAGGTTTGATTTTTAAAAAAAACATTCTACACAATAAGGACAGAACATTTCCTTTGCCAAAATAAATAAATAAATAAATAAATAAATAAATCTTATATGTCAGAGAAGCTACCATGGGGTTTGTGAGCCCTATGACTAAACAATAATTTATTGCGTGAAAAAAAAACTATGGCAATCTGTTTCCTCACTTTGCAGAGGAAGTCACTTGTGTTCTGTCATGTGAAATCCCCTTCACACCTCTTAGAAGGCAGATGGTATACAAGATTTTCTCCTGTTGCTCTAGCAAATATGTGTTTTTCCAACAGTCTGTATCTTGTGTGTGGCAATACCTTCTCTTACTCACCAAGTATACGGATAGTATGAAGTACTGAAACTACTCATGGTTCTTGCGTACCTTCAAAGCATTTTTAAGAGGCAGTGACCTTTAGAATTTGCAGTCTTGTGTCTTTTTTTGATAATGGGAATTGTTCATTATCAAAAAAAAAGCCCAGAACAATTATTTGCAATTGTGAAAGTACATCGTGAATGAGAGAGAACACAATGTACAAGGTCAAAATTCCATCTGGTTTGTTGGAGCAAGCTCAGTGGTGTTCAGCATGAGATCAACAAGTTCTATTTCGTATTGGTTGTGCTTCGAAAGATGTCATATTTAGGGTAGGTTATAAAAATTTATGGCCTTATAAAGGTTTGTATATGCTTTCCAACATACTTGACATAAAATAAACTAGAAAACATGACATTTGGAGGCTACTGATAAGTTTTTATTGAAAAAAAAAACAATGCTAAAAATAAAAATATCTTGTACTTTATTAACATCAAGACACATCTGAGATTCCCTATTTGTCTGCAAAATCATAATTAATTATTTGAAAGAACTATATGAAAACTGCAATACTTCAACAGACCATAATAAATATAATTATGTGTAATGTACAAAAAAATGCTACATAATGTCCTCAGAGAATAACAACACATTTGAGCACTTAAATATATGGAAATTTCATTTTGCAAACAGACATAGAAAAACATCCTACTTTGTACAATAATTCATACTTTATTGACAAAAATATCTTTAATTCTTATTTTTAAATATTTAAACTCAGGACCTAATATTATTGTGGGCACCTGTTGTCTCTGAATTACATGATTAGCATGATACAAATGTTGAGTTACTGGACACTTCAGACAGCTTTGGGCACTAAAATGTGAAAACTTCATTCACAGCAAATGCCTGAATTAAATAATATTTTTTCTACTCAATTAGCAAAATCAGCTATTTTAAAACTTCATAAGAACTAAAACCAAAACAACTAATAAAACAAACAAAAAACACCCCCTACAAATCAAAACAAAATTGAAGTGTATATTTGAAAATATTCTGAGAAGATGAAAAGGAAAGACACATGCTTTGGAAGTTAATAAAGTTCTGAAACCCAGCAAGTAGATTTAAGGTGGTACCTAATCTGCACACTTTAGCATTCTTAGTTATCTACAAAGGCTTCTGTTATAATTGAACTCTGATGGCAGTATTAATATATTGCTTTTATTTTTGTACAATATATGCTAATCACATAATATATTACAGGTCGTTATGTACCTACAGAATTAAACTTGTGTAACAGCTCAGAAGTACTTAAGTGAGACCAAACAGCTTAAAAGGATTTAATTGCATGAATGGATTTGTTCACTGACAAATCCCATGTTAGCCATGGTCAAGTCATCCTACTGAAAATTTACGCCTGAAAAAAGAATGTAAAATTTAAATTGGGTGTACTGGACTACCCGGGACTGTTACTCCCTGAATAAATTCAACTTGTATTACCAGGAGTCTGGAATGCAACTATACTAAGCTGAAAAGACAGAGCTAGACTGTTTGCATGATGTGTGACATCTGGAGTAAGAAGTCACCCTTTGAATATATTATCTGGAAATATTTTACAAAACTACAGGAAAGTGAAAGGGGCCTAAAACTTACGGATCGTGTTCTCAGAGGCATATTTACCACATTTACTTAGAAGCTGAGCAAGTCACAGTTGCAGTTACTACAGTCAGGCCATGCTGAAGTACTAACAATTTTCTATATCTTTAGCTTTTACAAAAAGAGCTGTGTGGGATACATCTGTGCCTGGACTGTCGAATTTTAACCTGACGTTTCTGTCATGGTGAAGCACTGAAGGCCCCAGTGGCTAAGAATCAACTTCTGCAAGCGTCTTTTCTAGGGCACTTTGACACACCAGGAGGGATGCCCCGTATGCTCTGTGCCATGAATGTGGACTGTCAGGACCAATACAGGAGTCTTGCAGGCTTTAGAGGGTTGGGAGAGCTCAGGGATTTGGGGATTGCCTATCATAGCCATAGCACTAGACTGCTAGTATTTCTATGACAACATGTTATATTTATTAGAACTATCCACTGTCATTACCATACTTATCTCACAGTTATCTCATTATTGTAGTAGTCTACCACTATGATTTAGTTTATACTCATCTCATAGTTAAATACTGCTAAACAGTAGTTTTATCTGCTACTGCTGTGCTTAAGTTGCATAAGCTATTGATCAAAGTAAGCTATTAAATCGTAATATATACCTTAGGCAGTTAAAAATTCTTTCCTTGCTAGTTAATAGATTGTAAACTTTTCCCTTGCTTACACATACCGTGCACAACATGTAACTTCATCAGTATACTTCATATTACAGAAACATGTTTATGAACACCCATTGCTATTTATATCTCCTGTGAGAACCTGTATGTTGCTACATGGTCCTATGGTTCTTTTTAAATGTAGGTGTCTGAATGTGGAGAAAAACCTCACATGTAGCTCTTGGTCCAGGGGTTGACATACCTGCTGTGATTCAAGAGCTCTTGTGTCTCTGCGTGGCAAAAGATCTCTGAAAATAAGTGACAAGAGGGGGAGGATCATGTCACCCACTGTAACTTTCCCTTTAGGTCTTTCCCTTTGCAAAACTTGAACAGTGTCAAAGTACCCTGAAAGCAGGATGTACACAAGAGCATAAAGGACTAGGAGTCAGACCACCTAGGACTAACCAGCTGCTATGCAAAGCATTACTATGCTCACCATGCAGATGACGCTTCTAATATATCTTTATTGACCAAGGTTTTCAATGAGCAAGGTGAGTGTCAGCCTCCATTACTGCTTGAATTGGTTTGATCCGCATTGCTCCTTAGTTGCTGGCTTCTGATTTTCTGTCCTAATGTTTGTTTGTTTTTTTCCTTAGGGTTTTATACCTTTCCATGACAGTGATTTTTTTCTTGAATACTAGAGCTGCTATTACTATCTGGGCAGTTATACTTCTGTCTGTGTTTTTACTTATCCTGAGGGACTTTGGTTCACTTATGCTCCCACACATTAACAACTCATTTTCTTATTAAAATTATCCATGGTCTCACAGCTGAGCTGCATCAGATGAGTCTATGAATCACAGGTGAATGAAACTCCTTGGCTGAGAGTTAAATGGTGGAGCTCAGTGTAGTTGCCAAAATATAGCTATTTAGTGACATTGGAAGATGTGTAAATTTAGATGCATGACTGGCCTCTACCTGCTATTGTAAAGTAGAGGGGTCTCATAAATCACGTGTCACATATGGCAGTGACATGTGGATGTCTAGGATACCTTAGAGAGTTTTAAGTGGCCCTAGGCACCTGTGTTTAAGCAACTGATTTGTATCCACGGTGTCAGATGTTTGCTGTAGGATTTGACCAATCCAATGTTAGCAGGTTAAAGTGAGTCTGGCTCTTGCACCTAGTGGTAGATACTTGTGGAATGTAAATTTTGCTTTACAGAAGGCTTTGTAAACATAATGTTGCAGCCACCTAGTTCTGGGCCCTGGATCACATGCATATCACAGAAAAGAGATTCCAGGCCAAGAAAACTTAACTCTTAAACTCTTTTGTCCCATGCATTCCTCCAGAAATTTTAGCATATGATGGGCTATGTTTGAACCCCTCTGCTGGAAGCTCAATAAGCTTACTATGTCTTAGGAAGCCATTCTTTTAGCAAGAGTATTTGTGGCAGTCTTGTGGCAATTTTGGACTTCTATTAAAAAGTAGGAAATCATTTGATGCGTAAAAGTCTATGAGAGGCATACTGGTTCTGGATTCCTCAGTTCTGGGAGGAGGTTTATTTGATTGGCACTGAATGTAGCATCTTCCATGGGTTTATGGTTTTGTTGCTTAGAAGAAACTCCATCTTTTATGTTTCTCTTACACACACACTTAAGCAACAAGTTTCACACATGTTTTTTTGAAATAGATCCTAAACTTCTTTCAAGATTAAAGTTGAGTGCTAATTTCAACCATCCTGTTGAACAGGATGAATTCCAAAACTAAGATAATGGCAACAGTAGCCATGTTTCACTGTTATACAGTGAACAACTTGTTTGATGAGGTTAACTTGCTATTCTATCCAAATCAATTTAAGTGAGACAGGATTATTCAGGTCCTAAAAATCAGATCCTAGCCTGCCACCATTGTGATTAACAGCTCCAGAGAGGGAGCTAGGTACAAAATTGTTAGCAATTATTTAGTTCAAGGCAAGCAATAACAGAGCATGACACACATTATCTGGGTCCTCATAGTCAGAGAATGAGGTCTCTGAATGACAGGACCATATCTAGATGTTCATAAACCCCCTTTTTACACTCTTCCCCCAGATAAATGAAGCAGAAATACTAAATAGCCCTTTCTAAGTTTTGCTAGCAGAGATGAATCCCTTGCATGCTCACACACAACAAAACAAGTACATTTAATCCCTTCTCCACATACATATAAATTAGATATTTGGCTTTGTTTCTGTAGTTCCATTAACCTTTGTGAGTGTGTTTTCCTTCAATTAATTCAAGAATGTAGTCATTTGACCCTCATTGGCAGCAAAGCCCCACACAACCATTCACTTACCCCCTGCTCCCAGAAGGATTGAGGGAGAAAATAAGAAGAACAGAAGACCCCAAAGCTTGTGGGTCAAGATAAAAATAGTTTAATAAGTGAAGGAAAGAGGAAAGAAATGAGAAAACCAAACAAAACAAGTGATTGCAAAGGCAATCACTTACCACTTCCCATAGTAGGCCGATGTCCAGCCAGTCCCTGAGCAACAGCCACCTACTCAAAACCTCCCTCTCTTTCAGTTTTTACAGCTGAAGATTATCCTATTTGGCATGGAATATCCCTTTAGTAATTTTGGGTCAGTTCACCGCTCCCCACTTCTTGTGCACTCCCAGGCTACCCGTTGGTGGGGTAGCATGAGAAGCAGAGAAGGTCTTGACTCTGTGTAAGCACTGCTCAGCAATAGCTAAAACATAAGTGTGCTAGCAACACTGTTTTGAACAGATATCCAAAACATTGCTTCGTAACAGGATGCTATGAAGTAAAACAACTCCTTTTCAGTCATCTTCAGCACAAAAGAAGAAAAGGTAGATGTGGCCTTCTTCATACAACTGGCAGAAGCCTCATGTTCACAGATCCTGGCCTCCATGGATGACGAACCCAGTATCTGCTGGAAGGCCAACACAGCAGGCTGTAAGCAAAGAAACATGTTTGTGGAGCACATTGTTGACAACTTCTTGACACAAGGGATTAAGGAGCTGACGAGGGGAGACACCTTGCTGGAACTGATTCTTACAAAGAATTGGTCAGGAAAGTGAAGATTGGCTAAAGTGATCATGGTATGGTGGAGTTCAGGATCGTGAGAAGAGGAAACAAGATAAATAGCAGAATCACAACCCTGGACTTCAGAACAGTAGACTTTGGCCTGTTTAGGAAACTGCTTGGAAGAATCCCATGGGAGATGGTCCTGGAGAGAAGAAGAGTCTAGGAGAGCTGGCTGATTTTCAAGGATCGCCCTCTCCAAGTTCAACAACAGTCCATCCCAAAGAGCAAGAAAGCAAGCATCCGTTCAACATCTTCATTCATGATCTGGGTGAGGGGACACAGTGCCCCCTCAGTGGATCTGCAGATGATACAAAACTAGGAGGAGTGTCTGATAGGTCAAATAATTGTGCTTCCCTTCAACAGGGCCTCAACAGGTTTGAGGAATAGGCCAAGAAGAACCTTAGGAAGGTCAGCAATTGCAAGTGCGAAGTCCTGCCCTGGAAAAGAATAAACCCATGCATCAGTACAAGTTGAAGGCTAATTGGTTGGAAGGCAGCTTTGAGAAAAGGGCCTGGGTTTACAGTGGATAGCAAGTTGAACATGAGCCAGCAATGTGCCTTCTGAGCAAAGAAGAATTACAGCCCATCTTCTGTGATTCTCTGATTCCTTGGCTGCACTAGAAGGAGTGCCAGCTGGTTGAGGTTCCTCTCTACTAATTCCTGATGAGACATATTTGGAGTACTGTGTCCAATTTTGGGCTCAGTACATGACAGACATGAACATGTTGGAGCAAGTTCAGCAAAGGACAGCAAAGATGATAAAAATATCAGATCATCTATCATATGCGGAGAGGCTAAGAGACCTGGGACTGTTTGGCCTGGAGAAGAGAAGAATTATGGGGACCAAATCAACATGTATAAATGCCTGATGGGGTAGAGCGAAGAAAACAAAGTCAGGCCCTTTTTAGAGGTATCCAGTGACAGGACAAGAGGCAATAGGCACAAACTGTTCTGTTTAAATGTAAAAGAAAAAAAAAATCACAACAGGGTTAGTCAAACCCTGGAAAAGGTTGCTCAGAGAGGTGGTGGAAACTCTATGCCTGGAGCCACTCAAAACCTGTCTGGACACTGAGGGTGTCCAGCAACCTGAGCATCCTGCCCTATCTAACCCTTCTCTGATGAGGCCAGTTGGACTAGATTAACTCCAGAGGTCCCTTCCAACCTCAGTAATTTTTTTACTCCAATTAGTTTACCACAGAGTCAGGTATGTATAGCAGAAGGCTACTCTTAAGGCTAAGAACCAACTTTTCTTGAAATGAATTATGATTTTTGTTGCATCTGGTGTCTTCTTACACCTTCTTTACGCTTCTGCTTCTTCAGACTTGAACTCTTCAAGCAGCTTTCAGTCTTCGGCCATCTATCCTGGGAAGATGACCCATACTTGTCCTCAGGGGATGGAAAAGTGTCCAAAGGGTCCCATGAATACCTACAGAGAAAAGGAATTATACTACTTAAAATATCAATACAAATACTTCTTTGTACAAAACACAAAAATGCAAGGCAGTATTGCTTCCCTCTCCCTAAAAGGCCTAGTCTAAAGGATAAAACCACACTGAGACAAAGTGAGTGGAGTTTATCCATAGATTCTAACAGCCAAATTTAGGCAAGTTTAGGATGTCTGCCGAAGTAAAGGTCCACATGTTGACTGAGGTGCCCAAACTTCTAGAAGTCAGCACAGCTCAGATAAGTATGTGAATGTATGCTGGGATATGTCAAAACAACACATTTCATTGTGAGCCTTCATATGCCCCACTTAGAGATTTTTTGAAGTTAAATAACCGTGGTTTTTTGCCACTGGTTTCTGGATATGATCCAAGAACAGAAAAGCAGACCATGTTCTTTTCTCAGAGTCCTAGTCGTGTTTCTTGGCATTTCAGTCATTATCACATTTTTATAGATGTTATCAAGAGGCTAACAAACTAACCAGCTAGCTGAATAATAAGTGGGATGCTCTGCAGCCTGCAAGAACAGCATTTTTACAGAATGCATACAGAGACATTCACAATGTATGAGGTGTGTTCATGGCCGTGTTGTACGAAATAAGGGAAGTATCCTGTGATGCCTTATACTGTTGGAAGTGAAATAGTCTGGAAGATTGGGTGGGAAGTGTGAAACTAGCTCTTTCGCTGTCCATATTGTTTGTAGGGAGCAAACAATTTTCATAATTGCTTTTTTATTTTCTCCTGAGGAAGCTTTCTGTTTTACTAAAAATGAATGTACAGGAATGAACTAGCAGAAGCACAGTGCAAAAGGCCTAGGGACCAGAACTCTAGGGTGAAATATAGAGTGACAAGATTGACAGTATAAACATGCCTAAAATCTGTTGTCAGTCATTTAATTACTCTCTTGTAATGAATAAAGTCCACTGAAAAGACTATATGACTGCAGTAGTAGCTTTTGTATCACTCCTTTTACTATCTGATGACTGAACATACCGGAAAGCAAAGACATAATTACAAAGAAAAAATATATTTCACAGATGTCATGGCAACAACTAAAGGAAACTGGAGAATAGGTCCCTCAGGGCAATTTTCACTTACACAGATGAACAAACAAGGGAACAGAGAAGAGGGAAAAACAGCACATGAATATCCACGAAAGAAAACCTACTTGATACCTGTTTAGAAGATGGATGTCTCATTAGTTCCCTTTCCTGTAAAACATTTTTTTATTTTTACTTTTTGCACAAGCACTTTCAAGCTAAGTGTAACTGTTACCTCAGTCTGGTTGACCCCTATCCAACCTCCCCTGATACTGAGGAGGAAACGGGCTGTTATGAGGGCACCCAGATACGGCACCATTATCAAATGGTTCACTCACCAGCAGCTGTCAAGTATGCAAGTGTAACCAGGGGGTTGTGCACACATGGGACACTCAAAACTGCCTGACAGGGTTTGTGCCTGAAACAGTCATGTTTGTTAAAGAGGAAGGTGACTATCAGCAGGATTAGACAGCAATCAGAAAATGACAGACACTTCTGAAGGGGTCAGTCTTAAAAGAAGTACAAAGGAAACACGGACATTCGTGACGTAGGGAGAGACAGTGGAGAGGAAGAAAAAGCTGTCACAGGTGGTCTGCCCCTGCTCTCAGTATCCCTAGGGCACTCCATCCCCTGCCCAGGACAGGCAGCGCAGCCCCCTCTGGGGGATGCTGGAAGCAGCCTGTATGCAGCAGTGGGCTGGCAGTGTAGAGGCAGCACACAGGAACCAACCCCTCAGGGTGTGGGGACACATCCCAAGGTGCCTCCTCACCATCAGGTGTATCAGGAGTGGCAGAGGGGCATGCAAAAGTGGGTAAGGAGTGACGGCAACCCATACATGCAGGAGGTTGTAGGTGTGTATGTGTGTGTGTATATGTGTGTTGGGGACTAGACCTTCATAAGATTAGCACTACAAGGGTGTTGTTAAACTTGCAGGTGTCTATTAGCATCTCCTAATTTACTTATAATTATGATTTATCTGTTGTATTAAGGATGTTGGTTCTGAATATAAAGTTCATGGATTGCTAGTTAGTTACATGTCATTTATAAATCAATAAAGTGTTTCAGTCCTGATTTCATCTAAACCACATGAGTGGAGCAATTTTTCCTTGTGACAGGATAGTAAAAATAATTATCCACAATCTCAAAAGGACATGCATTTTTAAATGCCCTCTGATAAAAAGAGCAACTTGCTCGTGCCAGTTGCAAATTGATAAACAGATAAAACTTAATTTGACATGTTATGATCTTTGAGGTCATGACCTGAAACTGTAGACTTTTTACTGTGTTCTTTTCACCATTATTTTCTTACGTTAAGTGCAAAATAAAAAGCAGACAAAGATTTTATTATCTTACCTTCCAAGCTGTATCATCTGAGAAATTTAAACATTTGAATTTACTATATAGATTTTTACTATAGTTTAAGCTTATCGTCTAAGTGGTAAAAGCTCTAGGCTGCAGCTTTTATGTGGAACAGATGTAAAGAGAGGTGAATAATATACTGTACAAATTGCTAAATCTATCTTCAGGTTCTGAAAGACAATATTACTGAATAACTGTACAAGATTTGCTCCCAGTCTAGCCATTCCAAACATCTCCAACATTATTTGTCAGCTGCTAACCTCCAACTTGCAGTTGATTGTAGGCCCCTTACAACTGAACTATTCTGTTCTATTCTGTTCTGTTCTTTTCCACCCTATTCTAATTTTAATTCCTTTTCCATCCCCAGATTTTGCCTTAATTTCTTCTCTTTTGGCGATTCTGCAACTTAACCCTGACTGTTGAAAACACCCTCCCAGGTCTTCATGTCTATGTCAAGCTGCTTTTCCTTGTCCCTTTCTGCTCTTAACTATAGGCAAATCAATCTTTCTCCTTCCTGTTTCTTGCATGTGAGTGATGAGACCACTGAGAAGAGCTAGGCTCACCTTCCTTCTCTCAGTTCCTGCACTTACATAGAAAGTTGTCCATTTTATCAGTATTTCAAGTCTATAATCGAAATATTGCTCCACAAAGTGGTTGCAAAAATGCTTTTACATAGGAAAGGGAAAAGAATTCTTGAAACTGTTTGAGTTGAATACTGTCAAATGAAACTTACTAGAAAAGAATCAGTATGAGGCAAGTGACTAAATATAAATGTTCAAAGACTTGGCAAATAAAAGCTATTGTTGTCTTTTTGAAGAAGTTTTGAAGAAGTCTGGGAAAACTCAATTATACATAGCTATACTAGCACTATCCTATGTTGTGTATATAAGACAAAAATATATAGAATTTTTACAAGAAGGAAAATAATGGCATTGCTTTTTCTTCTTTCAAGATATTATTGTTGTTAGTTATAAATATTGTTGTACCAAGAGTACTATAGCTGGCTGGATCCAAGCACTGAATAAAACTTAACCAGATTATGAAAATATTCAGTCATGGAATTATTTGCTTAATATAACCACATTACCTTACTGTTGTGTTTTCTGCCACTACACAGCTTGTTTTCATAGAAGATGAAACACAATAGTCTGTGCCCAGGATATTATCTAATGTTAAAAGACAATAATTATGAATATAATTTGTCCAGTGGAACTAACTCATTTTCTCTCTTGTAGGAATAAGTGAGGCATTATAAGTGAGGGATTATTAAAATTTTGGAATAAAAAAGAACACTGCGGAATTCTGTTTTTTATGTTGTTCTTAATTGGTTTAATTTAAGTTTCAAAATAGTCAAATAAATTAGCATAGCAAGTAAAGCATTTATTCCTTAATATCTAAGAGCAGCTGTCTTCGTGTTTTGTATCATATGTTTCACTCCTAAAAGGGAAAAGAATATTCTCTACTTGCTCGTTAGTGTTTTTTGCAAAGACTCAGAGAAAACAGCATTTTTTCTGATCTCAATACACACAGCCTTCCTCCTCTCCTTTGTTCCTTTCCCCCCTTGGATGTGGCCTTTCACTATCGGTCTTGGAATTCCTCCACCTGAAAACACAAAGCCCCGAATTCATTATTCTTGCAACAGTGAACATGAAGAATATATTTCTGTGAAATATGTTTAGTTATCAGTTCTAGGAAGATAAAGATGTTAGATCTACTTTTCTTTTAATTAGAAATGCTGTGCCCTAAGTCTGTTTGGTTTTGTCTATGTGCTTTTATCTGGGAGAAATCTTTCTCATCTTTGAGACCATGATTGAAAAAGCTGAGAATACAATTAACAGCTTAATCAAGTTGTTCATCATCATAATCAAAAGAAATTTGTAGGCAAACAGCAGCAGAGCATTTAACACAAAGCTGGAAAAAGAAAACACAGAAGGTTATTTGTTTGGGTTTTGTTTTTTGTTTTTTTGGGGTTTTTTTTAATATACTTCTAAAAGGCTGGTAGAGTCTTAAAGGCAACTTAAACTCTTGCAAATACAAATAAATATCTATGGACAGAACAAGACAAAGTCAAAACAGTGTATCAAGTCAGAATAAGGATAAATGATACATAGAATCCATTTTACTCTTTTTGAAAAAAAAACCCCACAAACCCCACAACTTAAAAATGTTACATACCCTAGAAATCAACAGTTTCAAGATAAAATTTCTACTACTAGTTCTCAACTCAATCTATTACCAGTATATGACAGTAATGTTGCATTTCATGTACACTACAGGAGCTGGTGCCTGCCTTTGTAACACATAACTCACTTTGTAAAACAGGGAAGAGAAACTGTCATTTTCTTCCTTTTATGTTTTGGTGACTCAAAATCGTCAAGAAAACAAAAGAAACACTATCTCAGGGTCAAACTGTAAAATGTTGGTACTGGTAATGAGATAATCAGTACTTTTAGTGGCTTTTAAGTCCATTAACACAAATCTCTGGTACTGTTTGGCTCTTTCTTAAATTAACAGTATGACAATACCTATATCAACACTTCTTGTCAATTGAACACGCACATTATCACATAGTTAATAAGACTATAGAAGCCATTTGTGTTTGTTTTACTTTCATTTATGCTAGTAAGTCCACATTTATTCCTGTTCATCTTATTTTTTTTCTTCAGACTCTTTGCTCTATTGTTTATACTAGGATATTTAATTAAGTATTCATTAATTTCATATTCTTTCGGGTTCACTGTGACAACATTAATTAATATAACACCCAAAACTCTAAAGGAGACATTCCTGACAATCAAAATCCTCAGAAAGCTCAACAATTTTCTTCTAACATATAGTTCCCATTCCCATTCCCATTCCAATCCAAGTTGGAGAGCAGTAGGCTGTTCCATTTAGAAGATCCTACCTGGGCAGAGGCAGGATCTGACAAATAGAGTATTAAACTTTTTTCTATCAGGTTTCACTGCTGGTTCAGACTAAATTGTTCTCCCATGATCTCAGAATTCTTCAGGATCCTCCACCTAAAATGACTCCATCCCACTTGCAATGTAGCTAAAAACAATACTCTCCAAAAACCTATGTTGTTATTAAGTGCTTCATCAAAGCATGAATATTAACGACTTCATCCAATGGTGGCTGCAAAGTACTTCTAGATGGTGATTTGGTCAATATAAGAATTCCTTGTTGAGGGTGCCCGTCTCTCTTGATTGATCATAGAGGGAACTTTGGTCAAGAAAATTCAAAACTGAGTCAACCGAGTTTAGTGCCTGGAATTAGATGAGATAAATGTGAAATGAAGTGTTTATCACTATATTTCCTCAGAAAATTTGTCTTTGTTTCAAATTTTTGGGTTTTTTTCCCAAGCTACCTTAAATAAAGGACAGCAATGATAATTATTTACTGTTTTCACCAAAGAAACACCAAAGATCTTTAACGCAAACGCATAATAGTGCTGAAACATTAATGGTCTAAAATATGCAGTAGTTGCTTCTTGTATATTGTTCCTAGGTATAAGAAACAAGCAAAAGGGGGACAAAAACCCCAAATACAAAAGCACACACACACAAGACTGAATTGCTACATAATTCTCCATAAGAAATCAGTGGCAAAGGACAGAGCAGTCTTCTGTCCTCTACAGCAACAAGCAGCTTCCACAGTCACAAGACCAAATTTTTTTTGCTCCTACTCCTTTTGTTCAACTTCTGATATCTACAACTATTCTACTGACAATAACTGATTCAAAACATAGTTGATCTTTTCTAGAAACCCGGTTACACCATTTACTCACTGAATTACTGGCATGCGATAAAGATGCTGTAGCAAAAATAGTATAACAAAAGTCTGTATCATAAAAGCATTTGTGCAAATGAGCTGAAATAATACTATTGAGAAGATCAAATCTAGCAATATTCTACCTTTCTATTTTGCAACCATAATATGTTTTTAATATAAATTTAGACTGTAATTACTAAAGACTTAATTTAAATTATGCAAGCATTAATTGCACTAATACAATATATTAATGTCCTCTCTTGTATATTTTACTAATCTATGGACGAGGAAAATAACCCTAAATTTTAATTATTGTTATTATTTTTGAATTATTATTACAAGGAAATGTTTTGCTTTGAGTTTAAGCTACATTGCAAAGTCTGAAGTTTAATCCTCGCATACCAATACAGTACAAAGCTTCCAGAAAAACTCGTTTGAAATTGATCATATTAAGTTCTCCTAGCTTTGCTGTCTTTCAATTTGCAAATTGAAACACTATACTGTTAGTTCAGTGTAACATTATTAAGTGTGTGAGGTCCTGTGGTGCTGTAAATTATTTCTCATATTTAACTAATTTCTACTTATTTGTTTCGTGTTTTGTTTTGTTTGTAATTTTTACACTATGAGAAGAGCATGAGTTTCTGAAATTTGCTTGCTGCCCACTGAAGTGGGGATGGGTCCAAGCCAAGGCCAGGCTGGGATGTCAGCCCATGGGTGGGTGTCAGGTTCAGAATGGATGAGGGGAAACAGGGTGAGACACAGTCCCAGGACAGCAGGGTCATGGAGATGGGGATGACATGGGTCCAGGATGGGATGTCAGCCTATGGGTCAGACCCTGCTCTGGTCAGACCCCTCCTTAGCTGGGCAGAGCAGGTCTGTGGTGGAGCTGGAGACCAGTACTGCTGCAGTGTTGCTGGTGTGGGAACTGGCAGCCCTGGGCTGGACTGAAGTGGGGTCCTGGGCCCATGAGTATTTTCAGCTGTAAAAAGCCACTAAGAAAAGTAAGAAATGAAAATGCAGTTATTGATTTGTATTTAATAGATACTTTCTTTGCTGCCTTGGTGTCTTAGCATGGGATGTGAGCCTCTTAGCCAAGCCATCTCCCCCTGTAATTGATATTGATCTCACCACTGGGCTAGTCCCTGAATCATCCTGTTTTTATTTTCTAATAGGACACGCAGGTATACCCAGGGCAGCTCCTCCTGGGTAAAGCTTTTCTTTAGTTTTGTTTCTCCCTAGGCTTGCCACCAGTTTGTTTCTTGACTTGTTTGGTTTGATCTATTTCTATTTATTGATTCTTCACAAGTGCACGCTTTCTTGCTCTCCAGAATTGGGCCAGAATGACATTCATCCTCAGGCAGAAGAATGAGGTGCTTCCTCTTTGTCCTTGTTAATGTTTTTCAACTTACATGACCACTTTATTCCTTAATATGCATGTCTTTCTCTGGCAGGCAGTTACTGCTAATTGTAACATCGATAGACTCCAGTAATCGTATATCATGGTTTGTACATAGAAATCACTAGATTAATAGCTTGCATTTTAGACTGTATAGAGTCCATGACTGTGAGCTAATAGCACAGATAATAGCATAGATAGCTATGAAATTCACTCTCTAGTAATCAGTTCTCAGGGTTATGTCAATATGTACTCCAATGAACAAAATAAAATATCTGTAAAATACAAAAAAATGAAAAAAAATAATGGTAGATGTCTGCTTCTACTGAATAAATGCAAGGTGTTATCACTGATTAAAATGGAAGTTTCTAATAACAAAGACTTCCAAGATTCAGAGAATTTCTTTACAAGGAAGTTCCCTGAATTAGATAGCTAAAGTGTAACAAGAATGATATGGAAAATGGTGAGGGCAGGGGATGGAGGAAGAGAGAGAGAAGACAGAAAAGAGAGGAAAAAACAGAAAAAGTGAGTAAAGGGGAAATAAAGAAAGAAAAGGAGAGAAAAGAGATAAAAAAAGAGAATTTATCTTCTTTTGAGCTTGTGTCCAAAATTGTAAAAAACCCCAAGATTTCCTCAGTAAAACTCTTAAATTCAGAGTTCATCCATCCATCTTTTTGCCATCTGGATTAGTTGTTAACAGCAAACTGAATTATTAAAAGTACTTATAGAAACAGAATCACAGAACAGCCTTGGTTGGAAAAGACCTTTAAGATCATCAAGTCCAACCATTAACCTAACACTGCCAATTCACCACTAAACCATGTCCCTCAGCACCACATTTACACATCTCTTAAATACCTCCAGGAGTAGAGACTTATTTATTTCCACTGGTTGTCAGGGAGGTGGCAGGGTGAGGTATGTGAAGCTTGAGGTAGACATCATTTTAAGATTAATTTCTTAGCTGAGATTAAATTCTAATTCAGGAGGTAAAATTAGCGTGAATATGGCCAGGACAGTTTGAAGGAGACTGAGCACGAGAAGGGATGTGCTGCGAGGTGCATCACGACTGTACATGTACCACTGGAATCTGAAGATCAAAATATGGTACAATGACATACATGCTTTATGTGACAAAACACTACATTTTATATCAAATATTGTATTCATTTTCTTGTACATCATACCATAAATATATAAGAGAATTTACAGACAGCTTCAATTTTTCAGAATATTTTTGACATTTGTAAGTTGTTTAACTCATTCCTTTAGCAGGAAACATATGTTTTCTGTTGATTTTACTCAGTTTAAGATTTCATAGCTGATGGCAACTGTGATACTTTCCTGTGAAGTATGTATCACTCTGCATCTAATTGTACTTTTCTCAAAGTGGGAAAAAATATTTCACATTTACTTTGGACATTCAGATTGATGATTCTATACCAACTGAAATTAATATGTAAAAAACCTTTTTGAATGGCAAACAAATCAAAACCCAACCAATCAATCAATCAAAATAAAATCTAGCTTATTGTTATGAGAAAAAATCTAGGAAAGTACAAAATTTTAAAGCAATGAAACCTATATAAAGGAAAGAATTTTTCTGAAAACAATGTAGAAAGTGCTAGGAAATAAATTTCTGCTTACTGATAGAGCAAAAATCATACAGACTTTATAAACAGAAGATTACTTCTACACTATCACATTAAACAGAACAGCAAGCAAACAGTAGGGCTTGAATGCTCTTAAAAAGATCAGTAAAGCATCTTTGATTCTGTGATTCTGTGACCAGTGCCAACTAACAGTCTCACAGACAATAGCAGAGAATGTTTCAAAGAATATCACAGACCAGAAACCAGAAACTGTACCTAGTAGACAACACAGCCAAGATCACCATATTTGGGAAGGGCAGGGAAGGAGAATTTAGTTTTCAACTTACATAACCACTTACAAGATTTGCGTGTCGCGGAGACTTACAAAATAGACAAGGCAGGCACTCAAGATTAGATTAATTCTAATAAGTTTGTTTAGCACTCCAACAACATTATTAAACCACAGGTTTGGATACCGGACAGGACTGATACTACACAGCTGATTTAAGGATTCCTAAACTGTCACAATTAATCCTTAGAATAATGACCCAAAATGCACAATCACTCACCTAATAGGCTGAGGGCAGTCAACCTTGGGGAGTTTCCTTGTGTGGCATCCTGACCCAAGGGGAGGGTCCCTGACTGTAGGCCCGCTGCTCTGAGGAGGGCCAACTCAATTTGCCCTCCAGTGAGACTCCATTTATACCCTAGTCGAACCTGATCTGTGATCAGCTCTTATTGCCTGATGGCTCAATCTTCCAGTGACTGTGTGCCTGGCAACAGTCACTATGAAGGTGCAAAGAGCAAGGAAAGGGCATGAAAAGCCCTTGTTTTGCATGTTTTGCATGAGAACTTAATGAAAAACTGAAATTCAATTAATTAATTTCAGTTTTTCATTAAGTTCTCATGCAAAACATTTAGTATTTAATGCATACTTGTGAATCCCTTCAGGATCAGAAAGTCTCACACTAGGGATGCTCCTAGGAGTGGGAGCTTCAAAATGCAGAAAAAAGTGTGCTCTGAGTCTCTGTCAGAAGGAGCAATCAATAGCTTTCCACAGTGGAGGGGAAGTGATTAACTCCGGGAAGGACGTCTACACAATCAGCTCGTTCACCCAACTGATAAAGAGATGACAGATCCATTTGTCTAAGGCAATGGTCTTATGGCCACCCTTTGGTCCCCTTTGTATTGAAATAAGTTCATCTTTCTTTACAGTAGCTGTGATCACTCCCCGTATTCTACCCTAAGCTTCATAAGTGCATCATCGGTGCTCATCTCCGAGCCTTCTTTCACTGTAGGGATATTTGATCAGTCACATACATATCTACCCGTTTGTGTGCGTAGCTTTATTACTTTCTTGGAAGCAATGTTGATACCGCTGTTTTGCAGCCATGATATTTAGGCTTGATATGCATATGAAAAACTTTTATGTCAGTATTCATACTTCAGTTTCCCATTCATATAATTTTTACACATACACATAAAGCAAACATAATTTTGACAGTATTTTGAGAATATGAGTATCAGAGATTTATAGAATTAATTAGTGCTATTGAAGAGTGTGAATACTACAGTGTAAAACTCACGTAATGAGTCTGGTATTACTGTTATTCAGATGAGGAAAAAAATGTTGAATTTCTTTTAACTGGCTATAGGAAATTTCTCATTCATTTATCTGGCAGACAAATGAATCTAAAATAGGAACTATACTGTTTTAATCATGTCAGATATTAAAGTCATAGAATCATAGAATAGCCTTGGTTGGAAAAGACCTCTAAGATCATCAAGTCCAACCATTAGCACTGCCAAGTTTACCAGTGCTGAGTACAGGGGGACAATCACCTCCCTAGTCCCACTGGTCACACTATTGCTGATACAAGCCTGCCAATTGTATATGCAAGTCTAACAACTGTACAAGTTAATAGGATTGTAAGGTATTCTACTCTTCATCACCCTTTGCATGAGCCTTTCCTTCTCTCTCTCTGGATTATATGAAGTAACAAAAAATATGCCTCCTCTTCCTCTAGCAGCACGGGGGATGGGGAATGGGGGTTGCATTCAGTCCACAACATTTTGTCTCTGCTGCTCCTTCCTCTTCATGCTCTTCCCCTGCTCCAACATGGAGTTGCTCCCATGGGATACAGCCATTCACAAACTGCTCAAATGTGGGTCCTTCCCACAGGCTGCAGTTTTTCAAAAACTGCTCCAGCATGAGTATTCTCCACTCCTGAGCATTCAGACTCATAAAAGTTTTACTTGTCTCTGCTGCTCCTTCCTCCGCAGGGGAGAACTCGTCACACTCTTCCCCTCCTCCAGCGTGGGGTCCCACCCACAGAAGGCAGTCTTCCATGAACTTCTTCAACATGAGTCCTTCCCACAGGCTGCAGTTCTTCATGAACTACTTCAGTGTGGGTCCCTTCCACAGGGTGCAGTCCTTCAGGACCCTATGGGATCACACGTCCTGACAGTAAGCCTGCTCCAGTGTGAGCTTCTCTCTCCCCAGGGCTACAGGTCCTGCCAGGAGCCTGATCCAGCATGGCCTTCCTGTAGGGCCAGAGCCTCCTTCAGACACATCCACCTGCTCTGATGTGGGGTCCTCCTTGGGCTGCATGTGGATATCTGCTCCACTCTAGACTTACATTGGCTGCAGGGACAAAACTTGTTTCAACATGGCTTTTCCACGGGCTGCAGGGGCATCTCTGCTCAGGTGCCTGGAGCACCTCCTCCCTCTCCTTCACTGACCTTGGTGTCTGCAGAATTGTTTGTCTCCCATATTCTCACTTCTCTCTCCAGCTGCTGCTGTTGCACAGTAACTTTTTCACGTTCTTAAATATGTTATCACAGAGGATGGTTGGCTCTGTTTTGGCCAGTGATGGGTCTGCCTTGGAGCCATCTGGCATTGACTCTATCAGACATAGGGGAAACTTCCAGCAGCTTCTCTCAGAAGCCACTTCTGTAGCCCCTCTGCTACCAGAACCTTGCCATGCAAACCCAATACATTTGCTTGCCTGCCTGCCTCCCTCTTTCTCTCCTTTACTCAGTCCTTTCCTCCCTCCTTCTTCCTTTTCTTCCTTCCATGTAATTAAAGATGAATCTATGTTACTTTATTCAGAATGCATATAATGTATAAGAGAGCCAAAGGTAACCTCTCTACCTTGGGTTAATTCAGAATATTGGAAAGTTGTCTAACTTCAGGGAGAGGTCATTTATATTTCATATTTTAATTTGCATTATAATTTGGAACAGAATAAAACTGAGAAATATTCTAACTTGTGGAAAACATAGTTTTCATTTACTGAACAGTTTTAGTAAATCCTATCTAGTGTTTATCTTATTTACAGTCAATGAAATACTTTTGTCAGTATGATCCCAAAGCTGAATTAACCTAAGTTCTCTCTGTACTTATAGAGGGAGGGAAATAAAGAGGGAGGGAACAAACCTGCAGGGTTCCCAAGGTAATTATCTTTTCATCCTGAAATGCAACCTAGAATATAATCCTAAAATACTAAGGTCCTAATGATAGGTGATACTATAATAAAAGCCAGGCAATTTAATAGACATATTTTCTTTGGAGCCTCAATCTGTTCTGAATATAGAATTCAGATCTTTGTAATGGTACTCATATTCTGTATCTGAAGAAATGTCTGGGAAAAAATACTGCATGCAACAGTATATTATTTGTCAGAGGATGTAGAAAGGCAATTAGGAAAGCTAAGGCCTCCTTAGAACTTAACCTTGCAAGCCAGGTCAAGGACAATAGAAAGGGCTTTTTCAAATACATAGCTAATAAAACAAACACTAGAGGCAATATAGGCCCACTGATGAATGAGGGGGGTGCCCTAGAGACAGAGGATATAAAGAAGGCAGAGGTGCTGAATGCCTTCTTTGCCTCTGTCTTTACTCCTGCAGGCTTTCCCCAGGAGCCCCTGATCCCTGTAGCCCCGGAAGAAGTCAGGATAAAGGAGGAGTTTGCCTTGGTAGATGAGGATTGGGTTAGGGATCAGTTGAGCAATCTGGATATCCATAAATCGATGGGACCAGATGGAATGCACCCAAGGGTGCTGAGGGAGCTGGCAGAGGTCATTGCTAGGCCACTCTCCATCATCTTTGGTAAGTCATGGAGAACAGGAGAGGTGCCTGAGGACTGGAGGATAGCAAATGTCACTCCAATCTATAAGAAGGGCAAGAAGGAGGACCCGGGTAACTATAGACCGGTCAGCCTCACCTCCATCCCTGGAAAGGTGATGGAACAGCTTGTTCTTGGCATGATCTCTAGGCACATCAAGGATGAGGGGGTCATTAAGAGCAGTCAACATGGTTTTACCAAGGGTAAGTCATGTTTGACCAACCTTATTGCCTTCTATGAGGAAATAACTAGGTGGATAGATGATGGTAGAGCGGTAGATGTGGTTTATCTTGATTTCAGTAAAGCATTTGACACTGTCTCCCACAGCATCCTCGTAGATAAGCTGATAAAGTATGGGTTTAGTGATCAGGTAGTGAGGTGGATTATGAACTGGCTGAAGGGAAGAAGCCAGAGAGTTGTGGTTAATGGGACGGAGTCTAGTTGGAGGCCTGTGACTAGTGGAGTCCCTCAGGGGTCGGTACTGGGACCGGTGTTGTTTAATATCTTCATCAACGACTTGGATGAGGGTACAGAATGTATCCTCAGCAAGTTTGCTGATGACACCAAACTAGGAGGAATGGCTGACACACCAGAGGGTTGTGCTGCCATTCAACGAGACCTTGATAGGCTGGAGAGTTGGACGGGAAAAAACTTAATGAATTTCAACAAGGGCAAGTGTAGAGTTTTGCATCTGGGGAAGAACAACCCCATGTACCAGTACAGGTTGGGAGCTGACCTGCTGGAGAGCAGTGTAGGGGAAAGGGACCTGGGGGTCCTGGTGGACAGCAGGATGACCATGAGCCAGCAGTGTGCCCTTGTGGCCAAGAAGGCCAATGGCATCCTGGGGTGTATTAGAAAGGGGGTGGTTAGTAGGTCAAGAGAGGTTCTCCTTCCCCTCTATTCTGCCTTGGTGAGGCCACATCTGGAGTATTGTGTCCAGTTCTGGGCCCCCCAGTTCAAGAAGGACAGGGAACTGCTTGAGAGAGTCCAGCACAGAGCCACAAAGATGATGAAGGGAGTGGAACATCTCCCTTCTGAGGAAAGGCTGAGGGAGCTGGGTCTCTTTAGCTTGGAGAAGAGGAGACTGAGGGGTGACCTCATTAATGTTTATAAATATGTCAAGGGTGAGTGTCATGAGGATGGAGCCAGGCTCTTCTCAGTGACATCCAATGATAGGACAAGGGGCAATGGGTGCAAGCTGGAACATAGGAGGTTCCACATAAATGTGAGGAAGAATTTCTTCACAGTGAGGGTGACAGAACACTGGAACAGGCTGCCCAGAGAGGTTGTGGAGTCTCCTTCTCTGGAGACATTCAAAACCCACCTGGACATGTTCCTGTGTGACCTGATCTAGGTATTCCTGCTCTGGCAGGGGGATTGGACTAGATGATCTTTTAAGGTCCCTTCCAATCCCTAACATTCTGTGATTCTGTGATTATCCAGGTGAAGTGCTGGGGTCTGAACCCCGAGCCCTGAATTAAGGTTGACATATGGGTGGTTCCTATGGTCCTTTAAAAGGAGTGGATGGGTTTGCCTTTTGGCTTTCCTCCAAGGTGCGGCTGGTCTTGCAAGGAAAGCCCTTGGGTAAACAAGCCCCAGGTGCCCCCCATTGGGTAAATGAGTGCCAGGTGTCCTGCTTTGGGTATAAAAGCTGGGACCACTTGCAGGAAGGATGGAGTGTCTGTCTGTGAGGTGGAGGCACTTTGCAGAGTTTCTCTGTTGGAGCAGGGTGTCCTGACTCTTCCTGTAACTGGGCTCCAGTCAGGTCTGGCATTTGCAAACTTGGGCTTTGTGGGGAGACAATATGTGGCTGCTTCTATCTTATATGATCAGCCTATTGAATTGGTTGTTTCCCATCTTTTCTATGGGAGAGTTTGTTTCTTTGTTTATTCCACCTATTATTGGTCATGCTGTGTCATTCCTGGGGTCACTGGGGTTGATGTCTATTATGTGTGATCTGCTTGACTTGTTTGTACCCCCAGCGATCGCCCATATACTGACTTTTTAATGTGCAATAGAATCTGGATACTGGTTTGTTTTGCTGCTGGCTGTGTCCTTTGTGCTAGGCCTAGTGATTGGCAAAACACCAGGATAGAATAAGAGAAAATAATGCAAAATCATATCCTGACACTTATAAAAGTAACATTTAACCTGCATATAAAGAATAACTATTTGGCCCAGACAGTTATTTGTAGGAGAAGCAATTGTCTGAGGTGAAAGCCTCAATACCTAGTTAAATTCAAATTATATTAAAAATGTAATACTGAATGCAATATATTCTATTAAATGGTTACTAAAGCCATAATAAACACCTGAAAGCTCTATCATTCACAATCATTGTAAAATAACTAGAAATTATTTTTACCATAATAGAGTTTGTGTTTGTTAATATAAATGCCCAAAATAATGGTTTTTAATATCCCCAAACAGGTAAGAATGAGAGCCAATACCCAAGGAAACTGTTAACCTTACATATAAGTCATCTTACAAATAACACAAAAAAAATTATATCAGATGGAAGGAAATATAGAAATCTTTTTAGGGCATCTTCCGGAGTACTTATTTTTACCATTTTTGGTTATATAATTCTGTTTTTGAGGTTTGAAAAACATGAATAATTAGGAGTAAAGCATGAATCTGCTTTCTGAAAAAATAATAGCTCTTAACAATTCTTCTTGTGATTTTTACAAATAATGTAACTGTCCTCAACTGTAACAAAAACAGATTGAAATATTGAAAGACTACTACTGTATACTACAGTTAAAATGTATTAAAATAATGTTACTATATCAGTTAATGTATTATTTATTATTGAGTAATTTATGTGCTAATATAATTAAAACCTAGTCTCTGTCTTGGCAACTGCCCTTTAGGTAATTGTGGGCCACTGTTAGATCATGCCTTAGCCTCTTCTGTTCAAGATTGAAGAAGACTAGCTCTCTCAATATCTGTTTTTGTTTATATCCTGTAGGCTTCAGGCCAACTCGGTAGCCTTCTCCAGTTTCTCCACATTCCTTTTGATCAGGAGGACAAAAGACTGGACACAGTATTCCAGGTGAAGCCTCACCAGGGCTGAATAAAGAGGAATAATTGTTTTGTTCATTCTGCTGATCATACTTCCCCTAATGTAGCATAACAGGGCAAGATTGGCTTTATTTGAGATGAACACACTGTTACCTCATATTCAGCCTAGTGTCCACTGTGTCTCCCTTGTCCTTTCCAGCAAGACTGCTGTTGAGCCAGGTATCGCAGATTCCCGTGTTGGTACATGATCCAATTCTCTCTCAGATGCAGGTCTTTGCGTTTCTGCTTGTTGAACTTCATAAGGGCTCCATGTTCAAACTTATTACAGCCTCTCTGGTATGAGGGTCTACTATACGGAATATTAGGCCTTTTGCTTCCCTCACATATCTTATTGTTCTCACATTTGTTGAGGGTTCACTCTGTCTCCTCATGTTGATGAAGATAAGATAGTCAGCTATCTACTGGCTATCTGTGGACAGCTAAACCATTGATTATTGGTATTTGATGTTCTAAATTCAAGGTCTTCACCTAAAATTCATAATGTTAGTGTTGATTCAGGGCTGAGCTCACTGTATAAAGAAATCATATGTTCCTGATCCAAAATAAATTTCTTGATATGTTTAGTACAATGGGTAGTAAAAGTCTCTAGCCTACAGCCAATATCAGCTTTTCCTTCATACAGTCATCAGGAAGGGTGTTTATGTAGACATCAAAGCAGACTTAAGAACTACTGGAAGTACTGAGGAAGGGCTGCAGAAATGAAAGGAAGTATGACCTGCTAACTTGTGTTGACCAGAAGTCTGTGAGATAATCAGAAGGTGAAGCTCTGGATCATGTGTGCCCACAGGCAAGGTCTCTGATATTAAGATTCAGTCTGATCTTATGTTTCGTATTATCACTATCTTTCATCATTGCCACAATGTTTCATTGACTTTTTTGATTTTTCTGCAATTGTAGGCTATGGAGAGAGTAGCTACTGCTCCTTATATCCATGACAACAAAAATAATGCAAAAAATGCTGTTTATTTTTTGCAGGCGTGCTGTAAAATGAAAATCTTCCTCTTATAATTCGTTACTCATCTATCCATTAAAAGCCATGAAGTTGCAAGAGATTAGAGTAGTTGTAGAGCTGATAGGTGTTAACATTTTTCATACGTTCCACACAGTAATGTCTCCTTGGAATTTAAGATTTATTTTCTCCACAGCACTTTGAAATATCTTTTTAGAAACTGCTGAAAAATAGGCCAATTTATCTGAAAATCAGAAGCAAGGAACAGAGTGTTCGTTGCAAATTTGAACTTTAGTACACAGTGAAAACTACAGTAAACTCTTTGGAGAAATAGTTTCATCTGCTCTTGATTCTTACTTGCTTAAATACTAGAAATGTCTAATATTTGACATCTATTCTGGACACTGCCCAGGAAGATATTAATGAGCACAAACCAAAACATTAATTACTTCATGATTAAAACTTTCTCCTTAAACTCAGAGTAGATGTACTGGGTTAGTCTGGGATGAGGTCAACTTTCTTCATAGTAGCCAATGTGCTGTTGTGTTTTGGATTTGTAACAAAAAACAGAGTTGACAGTACACCAATGTTTTTAACTATTGCTGAAGAGTGCTTACACAGCATCAGGGATTTTTTGTTTCTCACTCTACACCCTCAATGAGCAGGTTGGGGGTGCACAAGAGGCTGAGTGGGAACACAGCCAGGACAGATGACCCCAAATGACCAAAGGGATATCCCATACTTTATGATGTCATACTGAGCCGTAAAAGCTCAGGAGGAAGGGGACATGTTTGTGATTATAGCACTATGTTCCCACATTAACTGTTACACATACGGGGGCCCTGCTTTCCAGGAAGTATCTGTTCATCTGCCTTCTGATAGAAAGTAGTGAATGCATTCCTTCATCCATTTGCTTATGTGTGCAACTTTGTTTCACTTAATAAATTCTTTTATCTCTGCCCATGAGTTTTCAGCTTTTGTTCTTCCAGTTCTCTACCCTGTCCTTCTGACTGGGGAGTGAGTGAACAGCTGGGAGGAGGCTTAGCTTCTGGCCAGGGTCAACCCACCACAATAGGACAGGAAGATATTTTCTTTAAAATGTGCTATATCTAAATTCATTTAAGTAAACATATTATAATAATGCAACAGCAACAAAAAAGCTGATACTATAGAGTAGGATAGTTGAAATACCTATTTCTATAAATTTTTGTTCAATGTAGAATTCAGCAGCAGTATTGCTGATGCTTTCCAATAGTTCCTGAAAACAGACTTGAATATAGACAATATAAAATGTAAGTGCTTTAGGGTATATATTTCAGGACTGAAATGTAGGTGTTTAGAAAACGATTATACCTGCTTTTAAGGCATTGAGATTCACTTTTTATTATTCTTTTGTTTTACTGAAAGTTGATTTTTTTCTTTATAATCTCAAGTTTGCTCATTACAATTCCTTAACTGATGTGTGTGCTTTCTGTCTGCAATTTTTCATATGATTCAACATATTTTTGTTTTGTTTCTCTCTTCTATCCATTACTTTTCTTATCGTTATTCTTTAAAATATAAATGTTTCCCGCCATTGCATTTTCCCTTTTTGTGTCAGTAGTTTTGTATGTAAATTCTAACCACTACCAGTTAACAAAACCAATAGAACCTGAAATAAACATCGAATCATCAATGAGGAACTTCAGGTATTGAAAATTAAATCAATGCAGGATCAAAATATGTAATCATTTAAGGCAATGTGAAAAGATAAATGAGTCCTAATCATGTTATTAAATATTGTTTCCAGATTAATGTAATAACAGTAGTAAGGAAAGACATAACACACAGCAATGTGCACAATTACAGAATCTAAATACTGGATTATATAATGGATTACATGATGGATTATGAGACATCATTGCGATGGTCAAATGTTTTTATTTAAGCAGGAAGCATGATGAGTTGTAAAGGGCCATTATGTGTCCCCTAGCTTCTCTTAAGTGCAGTCAAGGTTGATTGGTTAATAGCTTAATGTCCCTATGCTGAAACCAGGAACCATTGCCTCAGAAAACAATAAACACTTGCTAAATTCTTCTAAAAGTCATCAACAGGATCCTTCTGTCTGTCCAACTGATAAGATTTTATTTATGTATTTATTTCATTTGGAAATTATCTATTTTAGTTTGGGTGATTGGAATTATTTACACTAAGATGTAACAGTGACACATTTTCAGTCTTTTTTTTCATTGAACTCTAGAACTATGAGCTTCTATTTCGAATAAAGCAGACATTCTCATTAACTGAGTCCATTATTTGGTCTGCCTACTTGTTGCCTCCCATAGTTGCCCAGAGAGAATTAAATCACAAATTAATGGTATCTGTTAACATTGTACTCATCCAGTATCCCCAGAGGTACTTCTAAATATCTGAATTTTCTCTGTAACTCACTTTCCTGTGCCCTGCCTCCCCCCTTATGCCTTACTGTTGATGCGTTTCCACAGCATTTGCAAGAATGAGATGCATAGGTTTCAGCTTCAGTTGGCCATGTTGATTTACATGATTTGACAAGTCTAGCCCCAGCCCCAGTTTTTGTCTCCAACTACTGCTTCTCATCTGAGAAGTCCACTTCTATACACATGTAAATGTGAGTGTGCATGTATGTGCCCATGTATAAGCATACATACATACATAAGTAAATGACCACATTTCTGCTTCTATCTTGATATGGAAATATCTATGTAGCCACAATAACATTTAAGATAGCATTTATCTGTTTTATCTTTCTGTATCCTCAGATTTCCACATCTGAGATAATTACTTGAGATTCCTTAATTGACAATGGAGAGGAAATAACACTTCAGAGAGGTTGCTCGCATATTATATTACATTACATCATACCATATTGTAATGATATTTTATGTTATATTTTATACATATATATATATATTGGAGTGTGATTATTCTCTCTAAGCCTGCCTGTTTTCTCCATTGACTATAAAGGATTCTTGAATCATTGAGTCATAGAATCATTTAATAGTCTTGGTTGGAAAAGACCTCTAAGTTCAAGTCAACCATTAACCCAGCACTGCCAAGTCACCACTACACCATGTCCCTCAGCTCTTCATCTACATGTCTCTTAAATACCTCCAGGGATGGGAACTCCACCACTGCCCTGGGCAGCCTGTTCCAATGCCTGACAACCCTTTCAGTGAAGAGATTTTTCCTAATATCCAATCTAAACCTCCCCTGGCACAACTTGAGCCCATTACCCCTCATCCTATCACTAGTTACCTAGGAGAAGAGACTGACCTCTGCCTTACTACAGCCTCCTGAATCTGATATATATATATATATATATATATATATCTACATTCAGTGAACTGAATCTGATCCTGGAACAAGATTTTACTCTACTCTGCCCTGGTGAGGCTGCATCTGGAATATTGTGTCCAGTTCTGGGCCCCCCAGTTCAAGAAGGACAGGGAACTGCTTGAGAGAGTCCAGCACAGAGCCACAAAGATGATGAAGAGAGTGGAACATCTCCTTTATGAGGAAAGGCTGAGGGAGCTGTCTCTCTTTAGCTTGGAGAAGAGGAGACTGAGGGGTGACCTCATTAATGTTTATAAATATGTAAAGGGTGAGTGTCATGAGGATGGAGCCAGGCTCTTCTCAGTGACATCCAATGATCGGACTAGGGGCAATGTTACACCCATAGGAGGTTCCACATAAATGTGAGGAAGAACTTCACAGTGAGGGTGACAGAGCACTGGCACAAGCTGCCCAGAGAGGTTGTGGAGTCTCTCTCTGGAGACACAGCCAGTTTAAAGTAATTTCTTATGGTTAGATATGACCGCTCGATTAGATACTGTCTAGAATAATTCTTCAGGAGTATTTCAGCATATTTTGATCTTCCTCCAAGATTTCAGAATATGGTTAACAAGATGAAACATAGATATCGTAGGAAAGAAGAAGAGTTAGCAGACAGTTCTGCCATGAGAAAGCTGAGGAGATAAATAGTACTATGAAACTAAGTTTCTGGAGGGATTCACCTCAGGATTAAGACAGCTCAAGTTAGCCTTCTGTTGTAGGAGTCTACAAATGAGCAAGATATCCAAGTTTCCATTGTGGCCAATAGGGGACATAGTATATTTGCCAAGAGGTAGCTGGGGTTTAGTATAATTTGGGACTCCTTAGGTCATCCTGCCTGGCCTCCAGCTGCCTCTCTAGAAGGGCAGGTTTACCATACAGCAACTTTCTTACTTTCCTGTGCCCTCCAGTATTTTGAATATTTTGTAGCATACCAAATGGTGTGAAATGGCAGTGTTGAAGGATCTGAACTGAGCCCTAAGTTTCTACTTAAGTGTGTTGAATCTGTAAGCTCCTCTGAATGAACATAATCTTAAGGGCTCTTTCTGTCTTTGAATTTGAGTTGTTTTTTTCTGATGTTCTGTATGAAGCAGTCAAAAATCAGTGCAATTGTTAACATTGGTATTTATTCTGATTTTAACTGTATCAGTGAATGTTCTAGAAAACTAGATTTCCTAATGCTTATTGTCTGTATACATGGGAAAGCCAAAAGTTATCTTTGTATTTTCCTACTGACCTTAAAATTACTTCTCCTAAATTTTGAAAATGACATAACTGTACCAACTATAACAAAGCAGGAGGGAAGCAGCTGCCCTGACATTGTTTCGAAGGCACAAAGCTGATATCTCTTTGGAGGAAAATTGCAAATGGGCAAGTTCCTTTTTCAATTGAGAGAATACTAAACTAGTTTAGGTGTTTTGCTTCATGATGTGGCTGGAATATTTTCAGATATGCAGAATTTAGGATAAATAAATAACCTTATAGGGTGTAAATTTCACTAATAACAGTTATAAATATTTTTAAAGAAAAATGGGAAAAAAAACCCTAAAGTATTTCATTTCATAGTGTTAATATCTTATTTCAAAGTGCATCATATAACCAAAGAAACAAGACTGTGAATATTATAAATATTCTTGCAACAAAGAAAAATATATTGTCTTTTAATTAGTATTAGTACTACATAGAAATTGAAAAGATAGCTTGTGTTTTTGATGATTATAGATTCAATACCTTCCTGTTGTTCCTCTCTGCTGGAAAACCAACAGGCCACTTCTGATATAAATAACTCTAAACCAATTTAATATTAGTGTAGACACAATATGAAAGGCTCTAATAAATGCTTTTCATGTCATCAGGTGTCTTTCTTACCAGCAGGCTTGCAAGGCTTGTTTAGTAATTTGAATGTAAAGAATGTCAGGACAATGATAAATAAAGCAGTCTGCTACAGTAAAAATTAACTTTAAAAGTTAGTGAAAATATTTCAAATATACTTATGAGTGTGCATAATTACAAACACTTGAAAATCCACTGGTAAAATATATTGTCTTAGAATTGTATCTTAGAAAGAATGTGCATTCTATAAGCAATAGAGATATCACATAAAATGTACTAGTATAAATACAGCATATTAAAAATCATTGTTGAAACAGTCTGTGGTATATACTTCTAATGTGGAAACTGAGTAAAAATATGCAGAAGTAGTGTATACAAAAAAAGGGATTTTTTTATTAAAAATTTCTCACAATAGTGAAGTAGGTGTAGGTGTGACTGTGGCTGTGAGTGAGTGTAAGAGCAGCAGAGGGCTACACAGTGACTTAAATTCATGGAGAGTTAACAACTACACATTTAGTAACTATTTCTGAGATACATTATTACACCCAATTTGGAAATTATGTCCTATGTATATGTTTTTATTCCTTTAATGTAAGAACTGATCAGCATTTTGAGGGGTATTTTTGTTTAGTTGGTTAGGTTTGGCTTTTTTGAACAAGGTCCAGACAATTGTATCTCACCTAATGAGAATATCCTTTGGGAACTTTATGGCCTTAAGCAGGTTATTTTTTCCTTTCAACTCTCAATAACAATATGGACATTCAGATACCGATATTAAGTGCATTGTCATTTAAAAAAATAAAATTGATTGGCAGAAGAGTGCTTTTATAATAAGCTGACAAATTGGGAAGAAAAATAATAATTTCAAAGATAACATTTTTATGAAGACAGAGATATAACAGATCACTGTATATTCAAATAACTCAGTAGTAATTTTATATATAAGAAAATACACTTGTTTCACATGTGTTGTAATGCTCTTCATTATATAGGAGTTTCAAGTTAAGAACTATGTTACTATCTCAAAAAAAAATGTTTCACAACTTTGTTCTATGTTGCATTCTAGCTGCCAATATAGTTAGTCATTAATGCTATTAAACTATCAACAATTTCTAGTAATTAATGGTTTTCATAGCATGAAACAGTTTAAATACATTCTGAAAATAGTTGAATATGCTCAAATTCTCTTACTCAAAATTTTCACTTTCAAAATATAAGTAATGTTCTATAAAATTCTTCCAATACCATGTTACCAGTTATTCAAATAATCACAACACATTGCATTTTGAATTAAAAATATTATTTTTAGCATACATTTTTCATAATTTTGCATTAGTGTATTCTTCTTCACAGTCATAAAATGTTACAATGCACACATAGGAATACATGGAACGTCTCACACAGCTAGTACGTGCCTTTCTGGAGATACCATGTCCTGGTTTAACCAGAAAGCAGATTAGGGACAATCTAGGAGAGAGCAATAAAAATTTTACAAACTATGAATAATACTCTATTTGCCTTTCTTTAATTTATAGGTACAAAAAAATGAAAATACATAAAAGTAAAAATGTTAGTTACTCTCCTAATCCAGAGACAGCACTATCAGAGTCTATTGATCCAGCTATTCTAATCTCATGAAATTTAATTAACACCTTTATCAGTGTTTTTTGCTTGTGCCAAAATGACCATGTAGTTGTGTTTCTTTTATGTTTGCCTTGACTATTGAAATAATTGAAGTGATATATTGTACTGATTGCTATCTCACATCTACATTGCATTTCAATAAGTTGCTCATTACATATTCTTCTGCAACATGTGCTTAATAGAATAAAAAATGTAATTCTTATTGCATACCACTAAGAATTAAGGAGTTTGGATATTCTGCAGAGAGGTTTAACAAGAGGTCAAGCTCTGTAACACCTCTCAAGTGCTTTGTATAACTGACTATCTATCAGACTTGGTGGGAGGTAAGAGCATTTTATAGAATACAAGTAAAAAAACCTACACAGATATATTTTTTAATCTGTGTTAGTAGTATAAATCTACTGCAAAATATTTTTTTTTTTTTACTTATTTATAATACAAAACAATTCAGAATCATGAAGACTTGAAGTTTGTGAACCATTACTGGAGCATTCATCTCATTTAGTTCAGGTCATCTAAAAGAGTCACTAAAGCTAGGAACCTCACTGTTTTGTATTCCTTCTACAGTCAGTGGAGATCCAGGACACAGGTGTGGGATATCTTGGCAAGGTATTTACTCTCAAGTGGACTCATTTTCCTTGAAGGAAGTAGATTCGTATCACACATGACTGAAAAAATAGTATAAATGGAAATCAGGCATTCACAATTATGAATTTGATGTGAATATTATTTTATATTGTAAATAACTCCTGTAACTAGAAGTAATACGAATTTATTTAGCCTGATATTAATATTATAGTATGTCTTCCCTTTCGTTGGAGGGAAGAATTTAGGGCTTGAAGACACAAAAAGTGAACTCAGGTGAGCTTACTTGGCAATAAGCTTGTGAAGTCTTACACACTAGTGCTTTTATTTTAAGCTCTGAAACAGCTTGCTCCAGGACCAAATTCAAAGTACAAGCATTTGTAGGTAAAACAATTCAACATGCACAAGCTCTGTTTTCCTTTCCTTGACTGAGATAATGAGGCAGAAAAGAAGTCCTCATAAAATGAAATGGGTTCACTGACAACTTTCCCTGAGAAATATTTTGTATGATAGCAATATACAATACATTTCAAGTGGTGATGTTAGAACATCATCAGCAACAAAAACCCTCAGTTATTCAGTAATTTGTGAGGTTATTGGTGTTACCTTACTTCAAATTAATAAAAAATAATACATTATTATACTTAATATTTTAAGTATTTTTTGTTTATTTAAAGTTATAGTGAGAAAAAGTATAGAGTAATAAAAAACACAGACACTCAGCTGAACAAAGGGAACTCCTGCAGACCTCATTATGTTTGCAGTATTACACTGCCTACACTGAACAAGATCAAAGACACACATGAATGCTAGTTTGCTTTTATTGTATTCGTAAAGAGCAATCCAGGCTCATAAAAAGTGTAGCTGGCAACTTTGTAAAAACATAAGTTTGTTTGTAGTGTTCCCTTTATAGCTAACAAAACAGTGCTTTCCAAAAAATAGCTAGCAGCTATTTATGTTACAACTGCCTTATTTGTTATTGTGTGATGAGTATTCTCACTGTATTTTATTCCATAAAGAGGCGAAGTCTCCTATCTATTGCTCAAAAATTAAATGCAAAAAAATAATGTGTTTGATGTATTCTAAACATTAAGAATCAGGACTGCCTGAATAATACACAAGTCATCTTTAGATAGATGCATTCAAATGCTACCTAGACATTTTTGTACATTTTGTTGTTCATATTCTAAAGAAACATCCTGTTCTCACGAATATTAAGAGAATTAATATTTTCATTAAAATATTCATTTTTTATCTGGACAGCTGCATTCTTTGCTCATGTGTTATTCATTGCTCAGTTGCTTATTTTCCCATTTTAAAAGTTCCAGTTATGCAATCACAAAAAAGATCGCGTCACCTAGGTGAGCAGTCCTGCACTGAAATGAAAAATGGCAATGGTGAATAACTACAGAAGTCCAAGAATACTCACAGACTGCATTTTATTTCATTTTTCCATGGGAACCATTCACAGCTAAATAATACATTTGTAGAAACCTGTACTGGTTCACAAATAAACTGTTATCAGAAAAATGGCTTGCTTCTTGTCAAATAACTTACAAAATAGCTTGACAATTTCTTGCTTTATTATGCCTTCAGTCATGAAAAAGCTCTGAAGGTTGAGTGACAGGTTTTGCTCTATTATTACTATATTAAGTCATATATATTTCAAGTAGATTGCATTGGAAGAAAATTTAAAAAAAAAAAAGAAAAAAGAGACGAAAAAAGCAAACTCAAACTTTCATCTACTAGTTTTAATTTCTCTGTGACCAGGAATGAATTCTGACAGAACTATGTATAGTCGGATTATGTTAAGATGAAAGCTGAGTCACCAGCTTCTATCATAATTTGCAGAAGTGTTTTTTCTCTAGCATGGAATTTTTCTTCCCCATCAGCATTAAAGAAACTAAGTAAGAAACAAGACAATGCAAATGACACAGGTAAATTTTATCCTTCTGTTTCCCACATAAATGTAATGCCCTGATTTAGGCATTAGTACATCATGAAGAAAGAAAAAAAAAGAAAAAATATGAAAAAAGTTCCCTTTTGAGAGCTTTCTGTACCTTGCTGTACTGTGAAATTTTGGAAACAACACCTGGTTGTATCAAACAATTTTGATTTCCAAAGGTGTGAACTCAGTTAATAGAATTTCTGTCACAGATGGTGGTATGCATTAGTCAATGGTTATTGAAGACATGAATCATGTTGCCTGATTATCTTTTATCCAGAGATTGAAAAGACCTGAGGAAAATTTCAACAGACATAACCCAAGTACACATGGCCATATCAAGTGTTATCCTTATTCAACAATTCTCCACTAAAGTGCTACCTTTAAAACTCTTACATGGCAAATCATTATTAGCTTTAGCACTCTGATGGATTTATGGAACAGTTGTTTATAAAGTTAAATCAAAATATTCAAAGCTTGCACCTGTTCAAAATCATTACTTTCTGCCCCTGAGATATAAATGAAGTATAATAGGACTGGTTGCTGACATTATTTACGTTTTGTCTACACTAAAGAATCTATGGCATTATAAATATGTACCCCTCAGTAGACATACAGAATTTGCTGTCTGAAGGAGTTTATCTGCTGTTTTAGTTGTATTGCTTTGCTAAAACATGCAAAATGAAATAACCAATTTTTTTTTTTTAGAAAGTAACCATCATCTCAGGAGATTTGCCAGTAATTGCTGCCCTATAATTCAGCAAATTCATTTGCTTTCACAGTGTGCTCTTCTAGGCCAGAACTCCTCGTCCTCATTACACTAAACTGGGAATCCATCTTAAAAGTTTTGGTAAAGTCAAGGTATGTATTAGAATCACAGAATCATAGAATCATTTAGGTTGGTAAAGCCCTTTAAGATCATCAAGTCCATCCTCAAATCTGACACTGCCAAATTCACCACTAAACCATGTCCTTAAGTGCCACATCTACACACCTCTTAAATACTTCCAGAGATGGGGACTCCACCACTGCCCTGGGCAGCCTCTTCCAGTGCTTGACAATCCTTTCAGTGAAGAAATTTTTCCTACTATCCAATCAAAACCCCCCCTGGCACAACTCAAGCCCATTAACCCTCATCCTATCACTACTTACTTGTGAAAAGAGACTGACTCGCACCTTGTTACATCCTCCTTTTAGGTAACTGAAGAGAGCAACAAGGTCTCCCCTCAGCCTCCTCTTCTCCAGGTTAAAGAACTCCAGTTCCCTCTGCCACTCCTCATAAGACTTGTGCTCCACATCCTTCACCAGCTTTGTTGCTCTTCTTTGGACGCACTCCAGCAGCTCAATGTCCTTCTTGTAGTGAGGGGCCCAAAACTGAACTCAGTATTCAAGGTGCGCTTCACCAGTACTAAGTACAGAGGAGCAATCACCTCCCTACTCCTGCCAGTCACACCATTTCTGATGCAAGTCAGGATGCTGTTGGCCTCCTTGGCTACCTGGGCACCGTGCTGGCTCATATTCAGCCAGCTGTCCACCAGCAGCTCCAGGTCCTTTTCCTCTGGGCATCTTTCCAGCCACTCCTCCCCAAGCCTGTAGCACTGCATGGGGTTGTTGTGACTCAAGTGCAGGACCAGACACTTGTTTTTAAAATGTTTTTAAAACCTGATGGAGAATGGATGGGATACCTACACAACAGATATTTAGTCAGAAGTGAAGAAAAGTATATAATGATGGCTATGGAAACTGTTACAAGGATTTAGTATCAGTTGTATATGAAAACAAGCATGTTTGTTCTACAAGATTTGCAAAGTGAAAAAGGAGAAATTATTTGGATGGATAGATACAGATTTGTGTACAGATCATGTGTTGGAACAAAAAAGTAATCCTAACCATGTAGAATCAAAGATGTGGATGTAAAACTGGAGAAACTGCACACTGAAATGACATGGAATTTGAAAAGTATGTTTATCTGTCTAGAGACTGGTAAAATTCAGTGACAAATTAAAGTAAACCTTTTAAAAAAAGAAGTTCTGATAGTCTATTCTGAAATAAAATACATTATTACAGCTATATCACTTATTTAAACCAGGAGACTGAGGGAAGACTTGGACAAAAAAATCAAAAAAGGCAAGTGAAGCCAGCGAAGTCTGACAGAGAAGATGATGGAGACAGTGGTTGAAGAGGACAAAAGGACAGGCAGACAGGGAAATACTTTTTGTAAAAATAACCTGCATATATATTTAAATTTTGTATCAAAATGCATCTTAGGAATTTTAAATACAACATTTTCACGCCTTTGAATATTGATACCCTAAATCTAGATTTTTTTTTGCTTTTTTACCTTTCTTCACACACATATATGTATAGACAGCAGTCATACATATGTATGATTATTCACTCTTCTTCAAGGTATCATATCTACTTTGTTAGTTCAGACCACTTTTTCTAAAAATACAGAAAAATCCTAATTCAGGAGATCAGAGAGATACAAAATAACTGATGAGATGAAGAACAGTAAAACCCCTCTTGTCCTTTCCTGCTATCACACTGTATAAAGAGAATGGATACTACTTCACATAATTTGCCTACATGAACATAACTTATTGACATGCCATGGGTAGCCTGAAGTTTGGTGAAATAGAAATCTTGATGGTACTCTGAAACATGAGGTATGAGATGATGCACAACTAAGTGTGAAACAGATCTAAACATTCTCTTTAAAACATGGACTCTTGATAAAGCCTTTGCAAAACTGTAAGCAATTTAGGACAGCAGATCACACTGTGACTTGTTTCACTGATGATGCTATAACAAGCCAGTCCGCAAACTTTCATTCGGAAGGTTTTACCCACTTGTGGGGCCTTTTGAATTTGTTTTGTAAAAGATACAATGCTTAGTGTCTTTAAATAGGCTATTCAGTTCAAATGTTTATGCCTATGTAATGAGCAAGGAAGCATAAGGCCATATTTCTTCCTTTTTAATTTTTACTAGTAGCAAAACAGAGATCTTTTTAACAGAAAGATGCTGTATGTGGGTTGAGGACCAAAGAGTGTTAAAACTGTGAATCACCTGCATAGTTATTTTGCAGTAATTTATACACACCGTAACTGTACAGATAATTAATTAAAAAATATTCTATTCTGATTTTATATAGTCTATAATGTATTCAGTTTTAAGTTCAGTGCTTCTGGTGTCCCAGAATTTAAGGTAGCCATACTTTAGGAGGTTTCCTTAAAGGAGCAAGTCAATGGCAGGCAAAACAGAAACTTGAACTCTAGCTAATGATCCTCCTACTCACAATCATAGTTCATTCATTGCCTTGAACTATGACATCTATTCAGCAGTCAGAAAATCTGCAGAAATTTTTGCATTCTTTCCAGGAACTTGCTACTAATGATCCAGTGTCCTCACACTATAAATACACTATAGATGTCTCCATTACTATGAAACTCAGCATCAACATTTGTTCCTAAGTTACTGTAAAATTCCAAGAATAACTTTGCAAGGGAGTAGAAGAAGGAATATCATCAAATGAGTTTCTTAATAACAGCTGAGAAAGATGTATCTAAATAAATTTCCTCCTTTCTATGACAGTCTTAAGAGAGAAGGAGAAGTTGAGGAGTTAGTTTCACTGGATAAGCAAAACAATTCGTAATCTCTGAGTAGATGGCAGCAGTCAGCTGGTATTAAAAAATAAAAAATATCATCTTGTTTCAGAAATATTGCTTTCTTTTAAGCTTGATTTTTTTATTCTTCATACTGAAGAATATTATTATTCATATCCAAACCTATTTTTAACAAATTACCAGACTTCCCATTTTCTTTCAGTGTGTTTTGAATTATGTCTTCAGTGAAAAATTTCACAGTCGCTGTTTTGTGATTGGATTTATAGCTATAGAAACACAGAAATAATGTTAGGTGGTAAAAAATCTATTTTTATGATGTTTTGGGAGTGCAACAGAAAAAGAAATCACATGCTCATTTTTTAAATTAAAATTTAAAAATAGAATGGAGTCACTCAGAAAGCCCCAAAAGTCACAATTTTTATTTACATTTTCTTACTTTTTGCTTTGTTCAGATTTTCCTCATGATGTAGTTAAAAACAAACAGAAAAACAGCTAGCCACACTACACCAGTATGTCTCTTAACTAACAGATCAAAAAAACATTGTTTAATTTCTGACCTGTATGTACTTCGTAATGAAATAAACTACGACATAGTGATTCCACTGATTACAAGAGAGGCACAGGGGACTAACTGTTGCGTTCAGGTTTCTCCACAGTGGTGGGACATCCATACGTGTTTTCCCATAAAGGAACTACTGTCTTCACTACATATTGTTTTCTAACTTATCTGGCCTTGTTGGTCATGCCCTGCCCAGGCCAACCTGTTTCTTCATATCTAAAGCTGCTTAGCTGTTGCTGTCAGGGCTACTAGCACTTTCTAATTTTCCAGTCCAAATGTGCTATACAGATGTAAAGTTTTTAACAGTTCATCTGTGCTTCTTTTTTCTTTCCTCCCCTGACACGGTTGCAGTATATTTCTAATTTAGTCTGAAAAAGTGCCTCCAAAGGTGATTTAGAGAGACTGCAAACCAAATTTTGTCTACAGTTCATTATAACGAAGTGAAAATTATAATAGAGTTTTAAACTGACAATGCATTAAAATTAATGCAACAATGTGATGACAGTGATTAAGATGACAGGTAAATTTATCGGGTAGTTTACACATGGAATGAAGTTTTCTAAAAAGCATTAAAGTGAAAACAGAAAAAAATGTATAAAAAATCTACGCAGCAGTAACAGTTGTATTCTTCAAAGAGATTTAAGATGAGGTATTAAAAAGGTAGTGTACCTTTTTTCTGTTAACTGAAAAAGAAATGTAAGTACTAAAACTACTTAAAAAGCACTTAGAGTTTAAATGAATAGCTACCCTCAACCTCCTTTTTTGTTTTTTGTAGAATTAATTACCTGGAGGCAAATTCTAGTTCGGTGGGATTTTTAAAAGCTCTTTAATAGCCTAATTCACAAAGTCAATGTGAACAGAGATAGGTTAAGAGTAAGGGTTTTGAAAAGGTTAACTATTTAATAGGTGGTTAGAAAACAGACAATAAGACAGTGAAAGAAAACATCAATACGCCTCTATTTTTCTTATGTGATGGAAGTAAAGCAGGGCAGCTGAGAGCTGCAATAGAGTCACTGTCAGATCTATATTAAAAATCGAATGGCATTCGTGTTTGAGTTAACATAATTAGGCCTTACTGTTGATTTCAATATACTGTTCATTTTCCAAAGTGCAAGACAGTAGCAGCTGTGAAAAACAGATCCAGAGAATTTATGAAGCTAAACACAGTTTTTTACCACTACAGAAACTTAGAAAAATATTATTTGTGATATTATCAAATTTCAGGAAAAAAATATTCCTTTAATCCCCTTGTTTTATACTGAGGAGAAATTGCAGTGGTTGTCAATCATCTGTTTAAGAGAATGAGTCATAACCTATACTCCAGCCAATTATTGGAAATGTGACTGATTTTATTATATAATTTCAGTTAATAGGATGATTCTTTTCAGCTTATACTGATAATAGTAATATTAAAATAATGCCTAGATATATCAACATGAGATTGGTCCAGTGTGTTTAGTACAATGCATATGTGTGAAACAAAGAGAGAGAGACCATCCTCACTATTTAAACATATGAGAAACTAAGAGGAGATACTCCAATGGTAGAAGTTAAATGGGACCTGAGCATCCAAATGCAGTTCGTAATGTACTTTGTGGCAGATATTATCCAGTGCAGATTGTTAGTGTGAGCTCAAGTCTTTTCAGCACTGCAGAGAAACAGGAAATTTGCTGCCCTCAAGCATTAGGGGACTGTGGTTTGGCTGCTTCTTTACTACAGAAAAGAGGTGGAAAAGAAGATCAGACTCGAAGAGTTGGTACTTGTTGTTGCAGCTGCTCTGCAGTATAGACTAGGTGTTTCTTCAGAAACGAATAGCACTTTTCTTTTTGCAGTTACTGTCTCATACTTTTTCATTGGTGGAAGCAGCAGTGACCTATAGGCCATGCGGAAGTCAACCACGTACTTCATCAAAGTTACATGCCGTGCCTCACCATACATCCATCAGTCCCATGGAACAGGAAGACAATTCCAGGTAAGAGCTGTATAGTCTTCGTAACAACATGTGAGAGCTGAATATCTCTCCCTTCAAATTTACCCTGGACAAAGCAGGAAGTAGTCTACCCAGTTGTGGAATAATAGCTGAAATGACTTCTGTTTTTTGCATCTCTCATGCAGAATTTTATTTGTCTGTTTTTGAAATAACATTACCCATTAAATTATATTCTTAAGCAATTCTCCATTTGTTTACGTGTGCAAACTTCTGTTTGTTGAAAATGTAGTACTAAATCATAGTTTCAACACACTGGTGCAAAACTAGAAGCAATAAGAATGTACAATGAAATATTTAAGGCAGAATTTGATTGCATAATGCCAAAAATCTCAATGTTCGTGTCTGACAGCATAATCCTCCTTTTCCCAAATATAATTTGGAATAAATGATAATAAAGCATCAAGAGTAGGTAGAAGAGAAAAAAAAAGTCTTCAAAATGCTTTGAAATGTTCACAGACACTGTATGTAGAACTTCCAAATACTGTGTTGATGAAACACAGTTACTAAAACCCCAACCAAATATAAATAAATAGAAATTTGTGTTAGCTGCTATTGAAGACTGTTCACTATTATTTTGCAAAAGGAATTATGCTAAAATGGAGACAAGGGTGGAAAGAAAAGAAATACAAAGCAAGCTGATTTTCTGCAGTTAAAGAACAACACACACTGGGAAAATGCCAGCAGCTACTTTGTTAGAGGGGATGTTATAGTTCTCTGATTCTCCAAGTGACAAAAGCCCACTGATCCTTATAAACCCTAAAATACACTGCAGATATTTTTGGCAAAGTTCCTAGTTTTGAAGGACTGGATAATTATGAATGACGAAAAATTTTTGTGTTGGCTGGTCAGTTAGGTGTTGAAGACCAGAAAATAGAGAGCAGATATTTTGAAATAGTCTTCCAATTAAAAAAAGACAAAACAAAAACCACAAAGAAAACCTCCAAATAAACCAACCAAACCAAAACCAGACAAAATTTCCTCTAACAAAAATCTCAGCAGGAGTTTATGTGAGAGAAACACTGTAGTGTTTAACTTTTTTAGTCTGAGAACATGATAAGCACTAAGAGAAAGATGTTTACAAACTAGTTGATGCGAGTTGATTAGTAATTAAATGACTGTGCCAGAAAAAAAAAGCTCATTCTAATATTCCTCCACAAGGTTAAGGCATGTGTTTAATACAGATATTTTTTAACGACAAGTTAGTCTTAACTGTGGTTATTCAACTTTACAGTCTTGAAATATATATTCAGAGCCCAACTGCAACTTCTCAGGGCTGCAGCTGCTAAATTGGATGAAAAAATAGTGCTATCTAAAACCAAATATGAAGAACACTGCTGAAAAACATAAACACTCATTCAGATATTTTGATATAAATTTTAAGAAAATAGCTTTCATGTTGGGAAGGAGAAATGGGACAAGAGCAAAATTGTTTATTTAAAAGGTATTTTAGAACAACAAAAGTAGAAAAGTGTTCTTTACTTTTCTGCTGTATTCTCTGCACCAGAAAAGTTACTCTGACAAAAATAGCTGTAGCGATTAGATAAAATAAGATGGAACAGATAGATTTAATAATTAGAACTTATTAATATTAACTGTGGTAGTTATGGTGAAAAACTATAGAATTACTTATTTACTTGATTCAAAAATGACAGAGGCTGATAACTGCCTGGAGTTTCTAGAGTACAGTCTTGCTTTTAGAAAGACTGGTGACATTAATATTGCTTTAATTATATGAGTTGTAAGGCTCTCCTAAAATTAGGAATCAGACACTTATAAGTGCCTTTGTAGGGATCACTGGAAGTCATCCCAGAGAATTATTTTGGTTATCTGTCCATTCTGTAAGTCATGAAAGATCTGGTGTAGCTATGGCACCAGAGCTCAGTGAAAAAAGAGCTCCCTAGAGCTAGCATTCTGGCAACAACTAACTACAGCAAGTGTTTTAGCCTGGAGGTAAAGATCCACAAAGAAAACAGAAAATGTTCTAAACCCAATATTAGAAGTTTATGTATCTTCTGTTTTATTTCTGCTCAATTACCTGTTATGGTTTTGTTGCTATTGTCGTTGTTTTGACCTGTTTTATTTCTCTTCCTAATGTGCTCTACATGACACTGATAATTATTAGTGAAATCATCATTGACTCCTCATGAAAGAGTAATGTCATTAAACTGTGTGAAGTATCCGGCACCACAGGGAACCAATAAAATGATACATATCTTTCTCTTTTGAAGTGGAGCACATACAAATAATTTGGTAAGAATGAAGTTTCTCTATATGTAAATAAGTAATTACCAAAATTGTTTGCCATTTTTCCTTGCCTTTGCTTGCCTCCCCTTCCTTCCCCTCCCCTTTCTTCTCTTTTCCTCCTCTTTCCTCCCTTTCCCCCTTTTTTTTTTCCCCTTCCCTTTTCTCTTTATCCTTCTTCTCTACAGAGATATAGTCTCTTAACTCTTCCATAACCTGTGAATGGACAGTATTTGCCCTGTATTTACTCAACATGAGCAGAGTCTCATAACAGAAAAAAACAAAGGTGGAGTTGTCTATTGTCTACATATGCTCTCTTTCTATGTATGTCATTTATATAGTGTGTATATACACACACACTACATTTATATACATATATACACACTACATATGTATATATGTTTACATAGTGTATATACTACATGTGTACATGTAGTAAGTGTATGTATGTATGATACATAATGTGCAATTATTCTATAATATAGAAATAATAATTTTTTTTTTCCTTAATATATTAAACTGTCTGCTCTTTAAAAGTATTGGACTGATTTTTAATTACTTCGGTGAATTTATTGTAATTCAGTGAGATTCATTGAAGTTACTTGAATTTTACATCAGCATGAAATTAGAAAGATGTCTTTGCAATGAAAAATTGTAATAAAACAAGGCTCTGTGTCGACTAATCTCCCTCTTCATTCTTTCAGTTCCTTACCTGCTGCTCCTTCTACCTCTGAGTTTTTCTTCTTTTATCACTGTTCATTTCAAGTAACTTATTTTTTTAGAATTTTACAGTGCTATATGATACATTTTTCATTGCTTTACTAGCTTTCTTCAAATTAGTAATTTTATTCAAATTCTTTCTCATCTCAGTAGAAGCACACAAGACTAATGTCCTGTCTAACAGAATCCCTCTTGAATGGTGCCTTTTCACTGCTTCTCACTTTCACTTTTGTAGTGGATTGATCCCAACCAACAAGTAAGCACCCAAGCTGCTGACTCAGTCCCTGCCCCCAGAGGGATGAGGGAAAGAAGAGTAAGAGCAAAAGCAAGAAAAACTCATGGGCTGAGATATAGACAGTTCAACAAATGAAGGAAAGAGAGGAAAAAAAACCCTAAGTGGTGTAGAGGCTATCACTTCCCACTTCCCACCAGTAGACCAATGCCTAGCCAGTCTTTGAGCAATGGGTATTTTGGAAATCCTACTCCCCATTTTTATTGCTGAGCATGTTACATGGTATGGAATATCCGTTTGGTCAATTGCGGTCAGCTGTCTTAGCTGGGTCTGCTTCCAAACTCTTGCCAGCCTCCAGCCTTCTTATTGGGAGGGAAGAGTGAGAAATAGAGAAGGCTTTGATACTGTGCAAGTCCTACTCAGCAGCAGTTAAAACATTGATACATTATCAATCTTTTAGTCACAAATGTAAAACACAGAAAAATATGGGCTGCTATTAAGAAAATTAATTCCATCCCAGCCAGACCCAGTACAACTTTTTACCTCTAATCTTGGTGGAAGTACTGTATTTCACAGTTGCTATAAATCATTTTGTGTCATGCCTTCTTGGCACTTTCCGGTATGAATTCTGTTTTGCTAAAATTTGATGCCACTAAAAGAATGACCTCATTTGGTATCTTTTATCTGATTTGGTCCATTACTTTTGATAGTATTCTTTATGCTCCCCAATTTTTCCCCTAGGTTGTATTTCATTATTGCATCCTCCCTTGCTTCTCCTCTAAATCTTGATTCCTCCCTCAGGAAAAGCTGGGGCTGTTGAAAGATACTTCTCACTCCATTGAAAATAACTATAGGAGTTCTGCCTCCCACGCAGAAACAGTGCCTTTCTCTATTGTGTATCCTGCTTCTAGCACGCCATAGCAACCATTACGATGTCATGCAGTTTGTACTAGATGTCAACAAGCAAGGCTGATGAAAGTTTTCTAATTGCATTGAGCAGTTTATATGTTGACAAGAATACTAGCAGGAAGAAGCCAGGGCTCCTTGTTCCTAGGTGAGTGGTTCTACCAAATATTACCTGTGTGTGCACATGCATCTTTCATCTCATCCTGTGACTTTGGCATTTTGAAGCTGGAAAAGATTCCTCATCTTTTATCTGGACAAGGATGTACCCTGATGAATTAGGAAATTCTCAGGGAAATTGGGAGGTACTGTTTTTAACTTATGAGAAGGAAACTGAAATTAACTGGTATATCTCTTAGGTGAGTATTTCAATTCCTAGACATTATTGTTTCATTATTAAAAATATGAAATGTATGAAGTTAACGGTTCCTCTCCTCACTTGAATAATGCGGTCTAAGAGAGGATTTGTAGGACTGCTAGTCTTTTGCATAAAAGTAAATTTAATCTAAAGCCATCTGACTCAAATCTATTCTTAAATTCAGAACAGATACTGTAAGGGGTAGTTATGTTATTTTCAAGACTTTTCAGTACTTAGCAGTAGAGCTATCAGAAATGCACTCTCTGGGAACATTATCATGCTCTAATCTTGAATGAACAAAGCTTCAACAAATTAATGTATTATTCCATTGAACTGAGGAGAGGCACTGTACTACGAAAGACTTTCAAATTTGTAATGCAAATTAGGCAAAGGCAAACCAGACTTTAACATGCCTCTGAAACAGATGACAAGCTCTCCTTTCCCAAACATGCAATGTATTTCAGGGTATTCTCACTGTTTTCATTATGAGAAACAAAAATACTACATAGTCACAGGTGGCAGCCTGTAGCATCTTCTGTCCTCTTTTCTTTTCAGAAATTGAAGATTTTTCTTTCGTTTTATTCGGTCTTGTTATATTTTGTTTTGTTTATCATTCTTTACCGCAAAAGCTTCACTCTTTTCAATAATAAGAGCCCTTTTACCTCCACCTCTCTAAAATCTTAATATAGTTTCTCTCTCAGCCTGGGTTCCAGGCACTGTTGCTGATCTGTAAAAGTAATTCTGCTTCTGTCCTCCACACTTTTTAGTAGAAATTATTTCCTTGGGTAACAAAAGCATAAGACAAGGTTTGCTTAATATCTTTATGCCTAATTCATGGTATGATTCATCTGGAATCACACAGACCTGTAATACAGTATTGTTGTTGCTAGTAACAAGTCATTAACTTTTTAGTGAATTTACAAGACCTCAGGACTGAGGCTTGTCAGGCTTGCTCAGTCTTAGCTTTTCATGACATGCCTGCAGGTTGTTTTGTTTGGTTTACCTTTGACAGCTATTTCCCCAGCTGACCATGTGTCTAAGGCTAATTTGTTTTGCTGTTGTTTCTCTGTGTGTGGTGCAACCAGATTTTTATATAGATAGCAGTAAAAAGCAGTTGTCCTATGCAGACTGAGATATTTACAATTCTGGCACAATGATGTAGCCTGGAGAAAGACCAGCTGGGTACAATAACAGGTCTTGAGTAGTGGAGACACAGGATGTGGTATAGAGGGGCACAGGCACAAGATGATAAGAGATGAGACATGAGCTTGGCCCTGGAGATGTCACAGCTATGGACAAACTAACTCATGGTTAGCTAAAGCTAAGCAGACTGGGACCTGGACAGGACTGGGTTTAGGGGTAAAAAAGAGAACAAATAAATACGATCTGACATATGCATAAGACACTTTTTATGGTAAACTCAAATATAACATGGAGCTCAGACAAATGAAGGAAAAGAAAGGTGTAAAACTGTGTTAGCAAACACATGAAAATGTCCTTAATGGATCCTAGAGTGACAAAAACAATCCCATCGACATGAATAGCACATTCTGGAGGACTCCAAATGCCAACGACTTGATGTAATACCTGCCATACCACCAAACAAAAAATCCGTCAGCCCCAAGTGACTCTGGGGAGCAGTGGAAAGGTGAACATGACACAAGGAAAATGGCAGGAAAAAAGGGTGCATATAGACATTTTCGAGTGTATTATTATGCTTCTTTTTCTGTAAAAATTACATCTAGCTTTGTAGTGATTTTTGAATTAGACTATCAAGATTTGTGTTATACTAACAATGAATTATTTTCTCTCTCTATATATATGCATAAGATTTCTGTTTGACCATAAAGTATATTTTGAGCTTAACTCTTATACCCTTTCCAAGATTCCTTAAGAAAATATTTTAATACTAAATTTCTTACTCCAAACTATTTGTTCCTTTGTTTTATTCACTTTTTTCTTGTCTTCTTATTCTCAACAACCACAGCTTCTACCATCTTCTCTTTTCCTTAATTTCTCATAGAAATATCTTTTTCTTAGGATTACTTCTTGAAAAACCCTTAAAGGTTGTTGAAAGAGAGAGTATAGATTTCCTTCTCTCCAGGTCTCTTCTTCCGAGTAAAAGAAAACACATTTTTTTTGAAATTCGCAGTTTAGAACATATCCACAATTCCCTGGCATCTATTCATTGCTCCACTTTTGTCTTTTGAAACTGACGTCTGTTTAAAGAGCCAGAACAAACTTTATTGTTAATACAAGTTACCATGAAATGAGGTTCCCAAGCATAGTTTATTTGGGCATTGTTAGTGACAGATTCTGTTTGTGACTGCACAAATGAGTATCAGCTATAAAGCAATGGCAAGAGCACACAGCTCTACCTCAGACAGTACACATGGATACTGGAGACAGGTTCTGTATTCTTTTTCTTTGCTCTTGCAACATAGTATTTAATTCCTTCAAAACAAGTTACGGCTTCACATTCCTCCATCCACCATCCTTCTGCCCATATCAGATAGGATCTCTGTTCTTACCCAGTTTCACCTCCCTAACATTTGATGACCTGTTCCACTCTTCTGCATACTTCTGCCGCACTCATTCCGCAGCCCAGGCTTCAAAGAAATACCTGCAGAGGTAACTTTACAGAAAGCTTTCTCTTCCTGTTTAGAAATAGATAGTGTTACACTCTGCCTATGTACAGGCTTGGCAGATACAAGTTAGTCACTAGATCTCCTTGTAGGCAACCAAAGTGCTGAAGGATCCAAAAGCTAGCCCCCACCTTTGTTTGTGGGCAGCAACTGATGAAAGCCTGAAGCCAGTGTTTGATTCTGACTGCACATTTTGACTTACAGGAGCTTTCTTCTTGTGCTGCCTTCCCTGACCTGACAGCAGAGTCAACTCTTGACTCTGCTACACATCACTCTGAGCTTGTTCCAGTACCACTAGTATTACACGTATGAAACATAGGAAACCTTCCTATAAAAACTGTGGTGATAATAAATGGCCTTAGATCTAGAACAATCAGACTACTATATGCCAACATATAAAAGCAGGATAAAATGCAAGTAGGATGTACATGTTCTGTCTTTTGGACTAAAGGAAAAAATACAAGGTTGGGCTCATTTTTCAATTTGAGGTGGCATAAGACAGTAAAAACAGTATTAAAATTGATATTATTTGAAAACAGCATAAATAATTAGAATAGGGAGGAAAATATTTCTCACGTTAGATTTTTGGAGAAGATACATTGTATCAGTTTTACAGTGTATGACACTTATAAGTCCTCTGTGAAAAATCAGTGCACAGGACGTCCAACTGTGACCCACCAAGGTGTAAATGACCTGTATTATATTTTTATGATTATGTATTTATGTGGAATGAGGTAATTGAACAGATTTATCACTTCCCCAAATCATAAGGAAAAGAAAGACTAGTAAGATTAGTTAGATTTTCTTTCATAATTCATGAGCTCTTGCAATTTCAAGATCAACCATGAAATTAACAAGCCTGTTAGCTTGCAGTGAATATTGCTTTACTAGAGGGGATATTTCAGTAGTCTATTTTTTCCTTTAAAATATTTATTAATCACATGAACTCTAATTAAAACAGTAGAATAATGAATTACATGAAAATCAACAACTGTAAAAAATAGTTGTAAATGTTATTGTAAAACCCACAGCAGTTTCTTTAAAGATGACTGCCAAACAATCATGCACACATACTAATGGTTAAACAATAATAATCACAAATGGCAACTCTAGAAAAGAGATCATTTGGATACCTTAAGTGTGATTTAGAGCCTACATTCAGAAGCATAATCCACAACAGCCAAATAAGATTCAATTAAGGGTCCAGGAAGCTCAGATACCTATCCAAAAAGCTGTTGTGCCTCAAGTTCTGCAATATGAATTCTGAGCATCACTGTTTTTAAAGAACTGAATATTAAAATATACATTCTACTTAAGGGTACCTGCGATCCAGACACTAAACTTGTCTAAGTTATTTAATAGAGGTTACATCAGCTGGAAACAAAAAGGGTGGGCTTGTTTTGAAAAAGTTCTTTTTAGGGTCACTTGTGTTTATGAAAATACGAAACTGTCTTTACAATTTGCTTACCTGACAGCAGCTAATTATATAAAATAATTTTTTGTGACTGCTTAGCATGTGTAAAAGCATTTTGGAGACTTTCTGATCTAGCTATATACCTTCTTTCACTAGCTAAAATTAGTGATTTCTTGTGAGAGTATTAGCACAAATATAAGCGACAGGTCTGAAGCCCTTGGTTTTTTATTTTGTATTTGTTTCATCTCTAGCTTTTATTTTTCTAGGGATAGTTGAAATAAAAGGTATTTTATCTCTTCATATTATTGGTTGCTATTTTACCCCTAAATCTGTACCTCTCCATAGAATGAAGAGCACTTAATCAAGAAAACAAAACTAGTGAAATTATTAAGTTCTGAACATTCAAGGCTAAACTAACTTCAAAGGACAATAATTACCTAAAATATTTAAATGAAAGCAAACAAAACAAAACTCCTGCAAACCTTAACCTCAGGAATGAATCCAGAAATAACACAAAGCGCACTTCAGAATTCAGTGTCAAGAATCTGAATTATGAGAGACTGGTTAAAAAATGATTGGTAAGAGAATCTGTGGTTATAAACCAATATCTCATAAATAGAAAGTTTCAAAAATTATAGAAGTAAATTAAAAAATTAAAATGACTGATATTTTGTATCTCATTTCTTGTTTGTTTAGTTGGGTTTTTTTGTTGTTGTTCATTTGTATGTTTCATTTGTTTAGTACAAAACACTGAGAAAAATGTATAGTCAGGAAGAAAAAGAAATACAAAGTCCCCCTCTATGGTAAACACTTTAATACAAAAACATTCCCAAAAATGACTCAAAAATAACTGAACTTATGGCATAGATGGAAATACAAGGTTGAAATCATTTTTCAAGAGAAAACAGAATTCATATTTATATAACCATGTTAAGAATAACACTTTCAAATGATTCTCATCTCTTGTTTGTTCACAGCCGAAATGCATAGCTGTTCAGTTACTTTGTTCACCTTCATAATTTAGTCTTAAATATAGGTTTCACAGGGGCAAATGGTGGACTGTAGCAGGCATGTGTGTAAGTAGGAGTAGGCTGCAATGGTGACCTGTGGGGGATGATCATGAGTTGCAGTGTGTCCATTGAAATGGGGCCCATCCTGCCTTGCGACAAAGGAAAACAACAGTAGAAAATATTAATTGTGCATCAAAACTTAACTACACTAAACCAAACTTGATCCAATCAGGGGAAAAAATGGGACACCTACTCAAACATATCTAACAAAGACACTGGGAGCTCTTAGGCGCTGGAAATAAACTATCTGTGGAGGCACTCCATGAAGTCCCTAAAGGCACTGGGATCTGTGGGCGACCCACACCAGGGCAGGGACACCCCTGTGGAAACTCAGGTCCGGCAAGAGCACTTAGGAATGGAGCGGCTGGAATCATTAAAGGCAGAAACATACCACCTCAACCTTCTTCACCAGGCATCACCTGGCTGGATGAATTGGACAGGCTTATGGTGAAATAATTAAAACTGAGACAAGAGGAAGGAGAAAACAGATGTTTATCTATGTGCATGTGTGAAAGTGTATGTGTGAAGTATATATTGGTGTTCTTTTTTCTTTTTTTTTTTCTGAATACCTTAGTCAGTGATCAGCAGTTTGTGTTGGATGGCAATAAATTAAGTTAGGTAAAATTCTCATATTGGAGGCTTTTCTTTTGCCTGTGAAAGCAATACATAGAAAAAATATCATCACTTTTGTATGGAAATTTCATACTATGACACTAATGTACACCTCAGTCTACAATTTATAGCTATCTTCACTTTCACGGAATTATCTTAATTATCTTTATTATCTTAAATTAAATATAGAAATATCTTAAAAGTTTATTCAGAGATACAAGTACAGAAATATACACAATAATTATATCCCTTTATTTCTTTGTTTAAGGTAATAGTTTTAATACATGTCTTTTAGTACCCTACTATTAACAAATAGGTGGGAAAACTTCAATGTAGAACTCAAACACATGCTTACACACTTGTTTACTTAACTACTGGTCCTGCACAGGAAAAGTATTTGATTAAACATTCTAATAAAATTGTTTCACAAAAAGAACAACCTTATTCTAAACTTTGCTGTAATACAAATCACTAAAAATATTTTAAAATTTAGTGTGCTGCTTTATAAGCAGAGCCACTCATAAATTGTCAGTCCATGTACATTCTAATTGCATTAACCAAAGCCAAGGAACAGATCATTAACATATCACAAAACTGAAGTGTGTAATAAAATTTTATATTATTTATTTATATAGTCTGTGATATTTATAGGTCTTAGAAATTTTATATATCTATACTAAATTATTATATAACAAATATAATTAAATATATAACATGTAGGTATGTAGATGCGCATGTGTATATGTATTCACAAATATTAAACTATTATTTTATTTATATTTATAATTTGAATACATAGATAAGTACATTTCAATTCAATATTTTAACACCCAGACAAACTGATTTTAAGACATGGAAGTATAATATGAGAAATCTATTAAGTTTGACTCTTATGCTTCTATTTAAATATTTACATGTCTGTACTCTGAGATTAACTTGACATCAGTCATGTACAGTGATAATACTTGGTATTTTAGAACACCAGAAAATTGTCTTAATCCTTCATTGTTAAATATTTTGTTTCAAGGAAAAATGATTTCTTTGAAATATTAGGCATTTTGAATAAAAAATATTTTGCAAAAAAATGTGTTGTTGTCATGGGAAAATGAAGAACAAATAAGATGAAAACTACAGTTTTTCAAATTAAACTTTTAAGAAGAGAAAATGGAGGTTTTGATTTGTTTGTTTGTTTGGAGGATTTATTTTTACAATTATTTCTCCAGGAGACTAAATTTTGTGATCACCTTGAGCAATTAAAGCATTTGACAACTAAATAATGACTTCACTCCTTTTAGATATTAATTTCTAGTTATCTTGATCAGTCTGTAATGAAATTTCCTTATGACTCGTTGAGTACCTATATATTTTCCTATTTTTCCTATTTTCCATCGGGACACATTTTTAGAACTATGAAGCTTGTCTTCATGTATAAAACATAATGGGAAGCATGGTATTTTTAAAGTGATTTTTATCTGAAATAAATAGAACATTCAATGTGACTTCGGAATGAAGAATATTGGACATATATTTATATATAAACATGGAAGGTTTCTTGTATTGTTTTTATGTGAACAACTTCTGGCTTTATTTTCTTTTGAACTGCACTTGAGCTGCACTTGATAACGTTCTGTCCTGTCTTGATATGACAACAACAACGAAACAGTAACCTAAAGTACAGATACAGCAGGAGAAGGTCATCTTTAGTGTTCTTCCTGCAGGATGAAATTTTCTTTCTGCTACTAGACCTTGTTCTTAACTGATGGTGGAGTGAAGGTGAACAATCCTCCAGGAGTGTACTGGTGTCAAGGCAGAAGTCCATTGTTACACAAGATATTCTACTTTTTGTTGCTGTATAGCTCTTTTGTCAATGAAACTTCTAGATGTTTTAACCCTTGCAGTTAAGGGTACCTCTCTCAACTAAGATTATCCCCACATGCTGTTAAGAGCGAAATGTTATTAAAGAGACTAATTTGTTTAAGCACATGCACAAAAATTCAAAGCTTTTCTTGGTGAACTTAAAAAAACATGAGAAAGAAAAAACTCTGACCGTATAAGGCTTTGGCTTTAGCAGCATTCTCTCAATTACTGTATTTATCTTGCTTCTGTTATGAACTGAGCTTGCAGCTGGCAGTGAAGAGTAAAGAACAGAAAAGAGTAATTTCATGGTTCCTAATATATTATTCTGATGAGTAGATGCTGTTTAAACTAAAAGTACATTAACAAATTTCAGCACGATCTAGGAGATGCACAAATGAGCTGACTGATGAGCCCAGGGATCAACCAGGGCTCATTTTATTCCTTTGCAAATCCTCTCACATTTTCAGGATTTATACAGGTTGTCACCTCTCCATGATAGGTTATTAATGTAAGCATTATTTAATGAATCTTAAAAAATCTTCAGTAAAAAATATACTTTGTATTTTACAGGATTCTTAGCATACTTCATAACACAGTTTTGTTAAAGATTTTTAACCATTGCATTCAATGAAAGGTAGGCAATAGCTATCTAAATGTCTTAAAAATCTGTCCCAATGTCCTTTTAAGATGTTAAAGTTGTAGCAGAAAACAAAGGTATGTGTATAAATGCATACATATAGCAAGGTTTTCCTTGATGGCAGTGATGGCAGTGAGTTAGATTGCGATTTGTCAGTATCAAATAGCCTGAAGTTATCTGAGTCACTTTTCAGTCTGTCACTGATCTAACCATCCACTACTAAAAAACTTCTCCCTTTTTATTTGGAAAGGGTTGGTATTGAAACTTCGTATTTTGTCTAATATTAAGGACAATTTTTCTTCCTCTCAGAAAATGAGCTGTCCACACAGAACCACACAGAATCACAGAGGGATTGGAAGGGACCTCCAAAGATCATCTAGTCCAACACCCCTGCTAGAGCAGAATCCTAGAGTAGATCACACAGGAACACATCCAGACAGGTTTTAAATGTCTCCAGAGATGGAAACTCCACAGCCTCTCTGGGCAGCCTGTTCCAGTGCTTTGTCACCCTCACAGTAAAGAAGTGTTTTCTTATATTTAGTTTGAACCTCCTGTGTTCCAGTTTGTGCCCATTGCCCCTTGTCCTGTCACTGGACACGACCGAGAAGAGTCTGGCCCTGTCTTCTGACACCTGCCCTTAAGATATTTATAAGTATTGATGAGATCCCCCCTCAGCCTCCTCTTCTCCAAGCTAAACAGACCCAACTCCCTCAGTCTCTTCTCATATGACAGATGCCCTTAATCACTTTAGTGGCCCTGGACTGGACTCTTTCCAGTAGTTCCACCTATTTAGCCCACTTAGTGCTTTGCATCTGCATCCTAACTTTTATCCTTGACATACAAGGCTTTGTGTTTTCTCATGTCTGAACACGTAACTGCTAAGAGTATTTCCATGTTTGAAAATATATGTACATAATGTTAGATAAATGTATTTAATGAAATTTGGGGATACCACTCTTGAACAGCAACAAGAAAACAATGCAGTTTTCTGAAAGAAAATTCTTTCCTAAATATGAAATTCAGTATTTCCTTCTACATGCAGTAGATCATCAATAATCAGATCATTGATATAGATAATTAATTAACTTGATAGATAAGAAAGATAAAAATTATCGTATCTGTTGTAATAACTACTATGAATGTGACTATATTAGGCTTTCCAAGATGAGATTTAAAACACTTATTTCAGGCAGAGATAACAATATTGGAAAATTCAGCAAAATATAACTACTACAGTAGTGACTCGTAGGCAAGACACGACTTCTGTGTGTGAGACTCGTGTAAGTTGGACTTACGCTTGTTACATTCAAATACAAAAGGTTGCTTTGCTTGTGCCTAACTATGAAGACAAATCTAAATAGGACTCTAGCTTATTTCAGTCTTTTATAGCCCATATTAAATTTAAATAAAACAGGAAACATCCACTTCTGTCTCAACCCCCAAGTCACTTGGTAACTTTCTCTAAATTTGTGATCTAGTAGGCCATGATTTTGTGTGGAGAGAAAATTAGGTCACAAACCCCACAAAAATTCTTTCCTTTATCTGCCTTTTCTACCTAGCTTCCCTGCTGATGAAGATATCTTCACAGAAAACACCTTACCCCTGTGTAATTATTACAGGAAATTATTATCAATGTAAGAGAATAAATATGGTTTTCCTATCTAATTGGTAATGCATTTCAATTGAGGTCCTGTAGATATCTGCTGTGAGATTAGTGCTCTTCAGCTTTAATTATTTACTTAGCTGATTGATAGATATTGTGCTTAAGAAAACTGTGTATGACCCCAGAACTGAGGAGGTTAAAAACACTTAAAAAATGACATCAGAATTTTATCAAAGTTTTGGATGACTAGCCCCAAATCAATAGGATTACATTCAATAAAGTACTTGAGAGGAGAAATCCAATACATAGCTACAAAATGAGGAAAAAATGGCCAAGCATCAGTATTGCAGAGAAAAATATGGAGGCTATAAAGTATTGAAAGCTTGTTTTGACCAGAAAAGCTAAATCTCATTCTGAGACAGACTAATAAGATTGTTGAACATCAGGCAAAAATAGTAATAGTAAATAGTAATAGTAAACAAAAAATAGCTTTCTAGTGTCTGATGTTGGCAAGGCTACAGCTGTAATAATGTGTGTTTTACAAGAACATAAAAATAAGTTCTTAAATTAATAAAAAAGTCCTTTCTTCCCCAATTTCCCTAATTGTGAAGATACTCAGGAAGGAAGATACACTATTATGTTGACTTTCATACCAACTCTTAAGGAAGATATTAAAGGTCTGGGGGAAAAGCAACAAAATTAGTTGAGTAGAGGCTGAAGAAAACAGACATGTAAGATTAAGAGAAAATCTAGAAAGACTCAAACAATGTGGAAAATGTCAGAGGGACACTGGTGACACAATTATTCTTTTTAGTAATTTGGGTTATTAAGACATTATGGGGTAGGGGGAACAAAGGAAAATATTTTCTAAATACAAGGATCATGAAGTACTAAAAGTTTTTGAGTTCTCCTTCTCCGGAGATTTTTAAGAGTGGGTTAAAGAAACAAAAGCCAAGTATACTTATCCTTCCTTAAGAAATGATGGACTACATGTTTTCTGGAAGTACCTTACCGACCCATGTATTTATGACTGCGTGATTATGATGGATCATACAATATGTAAATTTGCACATGGTTTGTATATTATGTTTACACAAATACATCTGAATTATATTACGTTATCTGTTTAATGTGTAACTGCCCTATTATAATTTGCAAGGACAGAAAAGACACAGGTAAATCTCACTTGATTTCAGAAGGGTCTTTTCACTTTCATTTAAGGAACTTTATTGCCTCTTATTTCCAGGTAAAGAAATAATAAATTCTATTATAAAGATCAAATTTTGCTATAGATTAATATTGACCTAGGATACATTAGCTTTAAGACTGAATTTCTGAAAATCACCTAGAGTAAGTTATCCAAATTTTATGTGAAAGATTTATGTGAAATAACTGTACATCTTTACTTAGTCTACCAAGAGTTCTTCCACTGAAAGCAGATTTTTGTTGTAGGAGTCTACTGTAGATCACCCATTCAGGATGATGACACGGATGTATTATTATACAAGGAATTGTGAGAGTTAACTTGTGCTTTCTCAAAGTGTTGCGAGAATCATGTTTTTGTAGAACCAAGAAAAACACCAAGGCCTTGTACATCCAGGTGCCAGATAACAGAAGGATGTGAGAACCGACTGATGTTTTTGTGCGGCACTACAGAGCGAAAAACCAAGGCCTTGTACAGAGGTACCAAATTAGAAAGGAGCCTGGTATAAAGACTGTCTTGTTCAGTACATCCTGGTACCAGATAATGTAGAAGGACAAGAGCTACGCATAACAACCTGTTTTTGAGAATGTTGTGTCTTACGTGGATCAGGAGATAGGGTGCACCTGAGAAAATATTGCCATCCAGACTGAACAGATTCCACAGCTATGCATAAACAGCCGGCTGGTAAAAGAAAAATCTATTATGGAAAGTGGAAAAACCTCTTATGGAAACTTATTGTAATAGAATGCATCGGATAGGCTGTGAGCCTGGAGTATCCAACCAATGGAGAAACAGGAGAGAATAACCCGCATCGGGATAAAATACTATATAAATGCTTTCTTTCCTTTGTAAAGGGGCGCGTCTCTTCTTCGGCCATGGGGTGACAAGCCTGCAATTGCACTCGAGAATAAATGGAGCTGCTTCACTGTGATCCTCGCCTGAGCAAACTTTTTCGGCCTAAAACTTTGTTTTTCACAGAATTAAGGGAGATCTTTAGATCAGTTGCCCTCGTCCTTTGACTTTTTAGATATTAACTGGGGTTATCATACAGCAGACACCAAACAGGTCCAGGATGTTCAAAATAACTTTTTGATACAGGTACTAAGAGAGTTGACTAGGAAAGCGGTAAAAAACTGGTTGGTGACCAGTTGCTAGTGACATTCCCAAGGGCTCAGTCTTAGGGCCAGTTCTCTTCAATGTTTTTATCAATGACCTGGACACAGGAGTTCAGTGTACACTAAGTAAGTTTGCTGACAATACTAAACTAGGAGGAGCTGTTGATTACCTCGAGGGTAGAAAGGCCTTACGGAGAGATCTTGATAGATTAGAGTACTGGAAAATCACCCATGGTATGAAATTTAGCAACAATGAATGCTGGATTCTGCACCTGAGACAATATAATTCTGGATGGATGTACAGATCAGGGAACAAGAGTCTGGAATGAAAACCTGCAACAAGGGATTCAGGGAGTTTGGTTGATGGTAAGCTCACTGTGAGTCAACAATATGCCCTGGAGGCCAAAAAGGCCAACTTTATCCTAGGGAGCATCAGGAACAGTATAGCTAACTGGTCGAAAAGATTGTCCAACTGTGCTCAACACTGGTGCAGCTTCATCTCTAGTACTGTGTGTAGTTTTGGGTTCCTGAATGTAAGAAGGGTACAAAAATATTATAATGTGTCCAAAGAAGGACGACAAAGATGGTGAAAGGACTGGAGGGCCTTCCTATGAAGAGCAGCTGAAGATACTAGGTTTATTCACCTTAGAGGAGACTGAGGAGTGATCTCATTGCTGTCTACAACTTTCTCATAAGGGGGAGCAGAGAAGGAGTTGTTGGTCTCTTCCCTCTTGTGCTGATGTTAGGACACAAGGGAATGGTTTACAGCTGCATAACTGGAAGTTCAGATTAGGTATTAGGAAAAAAATTTCATTGAGAGGGTGGCCAAACACTGGAAAAAGCTCCCAGGGAAAGTGGTCATGGCTCCAAGCATGTCACTGTTTGAGAACCATTTGGGCAATGCTCTTAGCTATCTGATTTAACTCTTAAGTTGCCCTGTGTGAAGTCAGGAGTCGGAGTCAGTGATCCTCGTGGGTGCTTTCCAACTCAGGACATTCTATAATTCTCTGCTTCTAAATAAGGTATCCCAGAATAATTTTGGAGTGAGTAAAAGGAGATGAGCTCTTCTAGGGCATGACTCACCTCATTCTAAATTAAATTTGTACATATAGTCTTCCAAATTGTTTGTTAAAATGACCTGTACCTCCCCATTTGCTATGATAGCATTTTAGAATTACAGACTGCTCCATTAGAGATGTCTGAAGTTATGTTGGCTGAACTGTATCCTTAGTCACCTTAGTCCTTCAGCATTGCTAAAAAATCTTCTAAAAGGAAAACAAACAAACAAAATGCAATGCATCTGAAGTCCTAATCTCCTTTATTAAATTCAAGGACTTTGTAGATTTCCCTTGGGAAGAAGATTTGAAATTAAGCTATGCTACCACAATATTTTTTTTCTTATAAAAAGGAAACTCAATTCAAATCATCCATTCATTGTACTTAAAAGCTATTTTAGAAAGTTCCTTCATAAAGTATAGCTGTTTACATGAAAAATCTCATTCTGTTTATAGTTCAAAATAAATAAGATAAAGGTAAAATTCTAAATTTAGGCTGTAAGAAGTGAAATTAATTTCATGATCAAGTTTTCAGGAAATTGTCTAAAAAACAGAGCAGACCAAGAAAAGGATAAAACAACAACAAAATCCACCCTTTATTCTTATTCAATACTTTATTTTTTTTTTTTGCTTCCCTTCAATTTATTTTATTTTCTAATAGGGAATGCATTGCACTGACATATTCTGCAACTGCCTGCATGATATTACAGTGTCTCTTGTTGATCTGAATGTAAATACATAGACACAGATGCTCTGAGCATATCCTATTAGTGTCTTCTCTCTATTTGAAGAAATCTCCCAGACTGTCTTTATCACTGGCTATGTATATTTTTATCATTTAAAATGTACATCAAATATTTGTGACCAAAATCACGTTTCATAAAAACAAACAGGTCTAATGTGGTGTGAAGACTCTGAATGAAATCTAATGAAGCAGAATAAAAAAACACAATAGCATTTCATTTGCCTCCTGGCTCTGAAAACATTTCTTGGTACTTTAAGAGGGAACAGTTTCCATCAATTGCACCAAACAAGTCAGGATATTATTAAGTTGTACATGTAAGACAAACAAAATAGAGCCTAGCAAAAAATACGTCCTTCTGCTGAATAGAGCAGGGAATCTAGTGACAAAGGACTTGGATAATACTGAAGTATACAACGCTTTCATGAAGAAAAGACGAACTTGGATCTTACTGGTAAGACTATCTTACTGGAGTCCCAGGCCCCTGAGACCTGAGGGAAAATCCAAAGCAAGGAAGAATCACACTCATGATTACTAGTTAGTGAACTTTTAAACAAATTGGTTACACACAAGACCATGGGAACTGATGGGATGCACCCACATATGTTGAGCAATCTACTCAATGTCATTATGAGAGCACTCTTGATTGTCTTTGAAAAGTCATTGCAACTGGGGGAGTTTACCAAAAGGATTGAAGAAAGCAAACATCACTCCTTTCTTCAAGAAAGGAAGAAAGGCAAGAAAGAAGATCCAGGGAAAGACAGGAAAGTCAGCTTCACTTTGATCCTTGGGAAGGTAATGGAGTTAGTCCTGAAAACTTTTTCTGGACACATGAAGGACAAGAAGGCAATGGAGACCTGTCTGTATAGATTTATGAAGGGCAAGTCATGTTTAAGCAACCTGATGAGTCCTGATGAGGTGAGCAGCTAGGTTTGTGAGGGGAGAGAGGAATGGGTGTTCTTTATTTCAGCTTCAGTAAGACTGAACATCCATAACATCTTTATAGATAAACTGATGAAACACAGAACAGATAAACGAACAGTGAGGCTGACTGAAAACTGACTGTACCGCAAGATCGATGAGTGGTCAGCAGCAGCACTGAATCCAGCTGAGGCCAGTTACTGAGTGGTGTACTCCATGAGTTGATACTGTAGCCAATGCTGTTCAATATACTCATTAATGAGCTGAATGATTGAACAGAGTACACCCTCAGCACATTAGCAGACAACAGAAAACTGGGAGTGGTTGATACACCAGATAGGTCTGCTGTCATTTAAAGAAACCTTGACAGGTTGGAGAAGAAAACCAATAGAAATCTCATTAAATTCAGCAACTGTAAATGCAAAGTCCCTGCCCTGGGGAAGAATAACCCTGTGCACCATGACAGGTTGAGGGCCTATAAGCTGGAAAGTATCCTGACAGAGGAGGACCTAGAGGTCCTGGTGGACAGCAAGTTGAACATAAGCTAGCCATGCAACAAAGAAGGCACAGGGCTCAGCTAGACAAATGTACTGACCTGTCCCTTTTTACACATGACCAGCCCCCTTTACACCCCTTTCTCTCTATCCTCCTCTCTGTTCCTCCCCGCTCCCCCTTCCCCTGCACATTGCCTCATCAGTTGACACAGTCCCACAAACTCTCCCCAACATCCTGGACCCTCATGTTTGCATTCTTATCCTTAAAAAGTCACAGTTTGCCTGCAGTTTCTTGATACAACATCAATTAACATGATTGTTGAGGTTTGTCTTTTGTCTTTGTCTCCATCATATCTGTCTGTCACATTTGTGTCTCAGTGTTTTGTTTGCAGTTTCCCTCTTTTCCTTAGTATATCACTTGACAAGGTACTCCATCGGGTAATCTTACTGAAATAAACATTCCCACATTCCAGCTACCCTTTCCAATAAGTGTGACTGACCAGGTTTGGTTCTCCTGTTAATTGCACCCTTATTGTTTGTAGGTCAGGTTTGTGTTTCTGTATGTTCTTGCTTATGACATCCTCCTTTTCTCATTACTTCCTTCTGGTCCTTGACCAGATTAAAGGAACTGATGTTCTCTTCTTCCATATATCCTCACAGTCTGGATATGTTTCATTTCTGTCCTGACTTTATTTTAAGGTGATATCCACATCTGTTTCAGAACAAGCCATATTCTGAAAGCATTCTCTGTTTGTGCCTTAATTCCCATAGGAAAGATGACATGAACACATTACAAGGGAGTGACAAAGACTAAACACACCTCCCCACCACTCTACACTTAGGCTATAGAACTGTCATACTAATCAAATTTTTCTAGTACCCTCCACTAGTTTGAGCAAATGTCAGGAAGGATATTATGCAAACTCTCTTCATATTTATTCTCTACAGAATGATTGATTTCTGGAACACAGAGTCAGACCAGAAGCAGCTCTTGAATGTACCAAACAGGGTTCAGGATATAAATAATATAATGCCATTTTTTACACAATGTCATTGTGTTACCAGATTAAACATATTTGTGGAAAATAAAAAGATTAAAAAGAAAAAAAAAGGTAAAAAAAAAGAAAAGCATGTAAAGTTAAATGTTATTTAGCTTTCAAAGGGAAAAGAAATTGAGAGGTACCAAAACAGGATCAACTGAACAGATAAAATGGTAAAATTTGGTGGGAAAGTGTCAGAGTTACTATTAATGGAACAATGTATTTGTTAACTTCAATATCAGAGGAATCAAAGATAGTGAAGTAACAGCATTTTTAAAAAGGATAATAAAGATAAGCTAGGGCACTACAAAACAATAAATCTGAATGTTGTATTGAGTGAATCTGTAAAAACTATAATACATAACAAAGCAATTAGAGACATAGACAGAGTTGCTGTTTTGGAGAAGATTGATATACGTTCTTAAGGAACAACTTCCCTCTACAAAAAATATTTAAGATTTTTGAAGAAGTCAAAATTGATTTTGAAGAAATCAATATTGAATAAGACCAATCTGATAGCCTCCTATGATGTCATAACTGGTTGGCTGGATGAGAGGAGAGCAGCAGATGTCATCTACCTTGACTTCAGCAAGGCTTTTGACACTGTCTCCCATAACATCGTCATTAGGAAACTCAGGAAGTGTGGGTTAGATGAGGGAACAGTGCAGTGGATCGAGAGCTGGCTGTGTGACAGATCACAGAGGGTTGTGATCAATGGAGCAGAGTCAAGTTGAAGGCCTGTAACCAGTGGTGTCCCCCAGGGGTCAATACTCGGTCCGGTCTTGTTCAACATATTCATCAATGACCTGGACAAGGGAACAGAGTGTATCCTTAGCAAGTTCACTGATGATACCAAGCTGGGAGGGGTGGCTGACATGCCAGAGGGCTGTGCTGCCATCCAGTGGGACCTGGACAGGCTGGAGAGCTGGGCAGAGAAGAACCTCATGAGGTTCAATAAGGGCAAATGTAGGGTGCTGCACCTGGGGAAGAAGAATGCCAGGCACCAGGATAGGTTAGGGGGGGACCTCCTGGAAAGCAGTTCCAAGGAGAAGGATCTGGGAGTCCTGGTAGACAGTAAATTATCCATGAAGCGGCAATGTGCCCTTGCTGCCAAGAAGGCCAATGCCACCCTGGGCTGCACAGGGCAATGTGTGACCAGTAGTTAGAGGGAGGTCATTCTCCCTCTCTACTCTGCCCTAGTGAGACCGCAACTGGAATCCTGCATCCAGCTCTGGGCTCCCAGTCAAAGATTTCTTCTAGGTTCCTTCTAAATTTCAAAGTACCACTTATCTGCATAGCTTAATCTGGTAGGAATCCTCCAACTGTAAATTTCTCCAACAGTCTTTTCAAGGTCTGCTACATCAAGAAGGTATCTTCTGAGTATAGCTATTGTGAAAAAAGCAAAATCAAACCCCCTCAGCCCACAGAGTTCAAGCCACTCTCACTTAAGAATATGATTGAAGAGTTGGTAAATTCTATCTGGTATCATGGCATGTTGGCTAGGACACTTTTCTGAGAAACAAGACACATGAATTTGAGACTTTCTGCACTTTGAAAGAAGCTTCAATAAAAAATTGTTTTCTTAAAAACAAAAAAAACCTCCCTGTGAAGGTCAATATCTCTGATATCTGCCCAATGATATCCATCAGAATGCCAGTGGTAAGGGGGGTTTTGCTTTCCTTTTTATTACTGGCATTTCTGCAGCAGTAGAGGAAGTTATTTCCAAATCTGAAGAAAAATAATTTCAGCTTTCTTTCTTTGGATGTGAAAAAAACCCACTCTTCCTGAAAATATAGAAGAAAAATGTAAAATATTAGAATCAAGTAAAGAAATATACTTCTCCTGTTTTTGTTGGGTTTACTGTGTTTCAGCTTTTCATTCCTTTCTGTTTTATCAGAGATGAATAGTTAAGAAATAGATACAACATGTTCTTTGCTTTGTTCAGAAATATCAATAACTACAAGTGATTTGTTAATGACCTCTGTCACATTTTCTTTAGTAAGAATTGCTCTACATGGTTTCTGAATACTCACATGTCAAGGTAAGTTAAAATGTACTATAACTTATTCCCCATAGACGGGCAAAAGTTTAGACAGTCTTACCCAATGAAAACTTTCTTTTGCTAAAAGAGTAGGTGGCTTAACACTTTTCAGGTTTTCCCAGGGGTTCTCAGTAGTCTTTTGACTCCTATTTTGGGAAGGAAGTGATTTTCCCCAAATAATCCAGATTTTATATCCAGGTTATTACCTCCCTCAAGGTCATATTCAATTTCTTTGAAATTAATGAGGGCCCTCAGCCTGTTGCTTGGAGTGGATACACTGCAGCACACTTGAAGTCTTACAGAGATAAGCCAGGGGCTCCTGAGGTGATAGGACTCAACAGGGAAACATCGGTGAAGTACCTCAAAGAAATTCCAGCCAGTAAATCAGCTTCATCGGGGGGCCAACTTCAATGCCTCTATGCAAACGCATGTAGCATGGAGGATAAACAAGAGGAGTTAGAGATGTGCATGTGCCTGCAGGGCTATGATCTGACTGGCATCACAGAGAGATTGTAGGATGGCTTTTATGACTGGAATGTTGGAATGGAAGGATGCTCTTTAGGAAGGACAGGCTTGGGAGATGAGGAGAGGGTGTTGTCCTCTGTCTGGAGTACATGGAGCTCCAACCGGGGATGAATGAGGAGCCAACTGAGAGTTTATGGGTCAGGATTAAAGGGAGGACAGGGACAGGGGAAAATAAAGTGGGAGTCTGCTACAGGTCACCCGACCATGAAGACCGAGGGGATGAGGCCTTCTATAGACAGACAGGAGTAGCTTCATGTTCACAAGTCCTGGTCCTCTTGGGGGACTTTAATCACACTGATATCTGTGGGGTGGACAACACAGCAGGAGGTTCCTGGAATGCGTTGATGATAACTTTGTTCTCCAAGAGATAGAGGACCCAACAAGGAGAGGTGCTATGCTGGACCTGTATACTATGCCTAGCCTGTATTTGTGCTTGGAATTACCCTGACCTGTGCACAGGGCCTTGCACTTGACCTTGTTGAACTTGCATGCAGTTTGCACATGCCCACCTCTCCAGCTTGTCAAGGTCCCTCTGGATGGTGTCCTTTCCCTCCAGCATGTCAACTGATGTTAAACAGCACCAGTCCCATTACCAGCCCTTGAGAGAGTGGCAGGCTTGAGTTGACTTCAACCCACATAATACTGCCAGGCAATTATGGATGCACAGCATCATGGCAGTGAGCATTCTGCTAAATCAAAATCCTGTGTAATGTCAAATATCTTCAAAAAAAGTAAATTTGATATTAAAACACTGGAACACCTAAACAAACCTTGCCAGAGAGTATTGGACACTGACAGTCTGGTACCAATGCCAGGGCAATGTGTGAAGTGATACATGAAGAGAGACAAAAACCTTCTCAGTCTCTCAGATAGCTTGGCATAACTTCTAAAATCAATATATTCAAGGCTGTAAGAGATTTCTGTAGAGAAGATTACAAAAAATCAGTGAGAGAACTGGGACTAGAAAATACAGTTTATCCCGTATATTTCATCAATAGTAAGGCCTGACAGAAACAAGAAAGGAGATGTTAAAAATGAGAGAACGCTTTTACTTCCAATGCCTGAGATTTCATCAGCCTGGCTCATCACAGAACTCCTTTTTTATCCCAGTACCTCTGGCCAAAGGGCAACACTAAAAAGAATGCTGGCATCCTAGAAGAGACATGCTCCATGCCTATAGGGCAAACTAAAAAGTGCACTGGAGGCATAGAGTTCAAGAAAGTGGAATAGTGAGGCTGGTTTTACCTCTGCATGACTGAGAAATATTCTAGAGATCTTACAGGCCCACTTTGAAAGGATAGAGGAGGGGGGAAAAACACAAAACCCACAACAAAGGCCTGCAGGAGTTTAAGAAGATTAGTAAAGAAGTTAAAGAAGTGACTTAATTATGTTTTGTTAACACATCTGTTTATAATGACAATTTCAGTATGCCAAAAAAGGCATAAGGAGCCAAGACAGACAAATGCAAACAGAAAATAAGGTGCAACTAAAGCAGAGTGATTAATAGTTGGTGCAAAGACTTGAGACAGTGATGCTGCTACACAGAACATTCGAGGAAGGGCTAACACAGCTGCTCAACTACATCACAAGTGCACCTCGCAGAACATGTAAACTGTGTCGCACAGTGCTCCAGACATTCTGTAATTCACCTCTCTATATTTTCATTTAAATTGTGTGACTTTGAGAATCTCCATCTTGTGACTGCTGGCCTGAAGACAGAGATTAGGTAAATCAAATTAGCAATGTTAGTATGAAGTAACTGCATGAAATTCCACAGGTTATATTATACAGGAGGTCAGATTAAATTATAGTTTTTTCTCATCAGGTCTTTATGCTTTTGGAAGTCCATGTTAGAAATGCATTCTTTCACAAAATACAAGAAATGTGGTTTTGTGCTTTCAGTCATCTTTCTTTAAGCAGCTAATAATCTTAACAAAGGCCAAATGGAACTTCTGATTTTGTACAGGTCAGGTTGTTAGCTCATAGAATCATAGGATGGCTTGGGTTGGAAGGGACCTTTAAAGTTCATCTAGTTCCAACTACGCTGCCATGGGTATGGACGTATTTCACTAGACAAGGTTACTCAAAGCCCCATCCAACCTGACATTGAACACTTCCAGGGAAGGGGCAGCCACAGCTTCTCTGGGCAACCTGTTCCAGTGTCTCACCACACTCATTATAAAGAATTTCTTCCTAATATCTAATCTAAACTTTCCCACTTTTTTGGTTTAAAAGTCTTATTCTTTGTCTTGTCACTACCGGCCTTGGTAAAAAGTCCCTTCCATGTTTCTTATAAGCCACCTTTAAGTACTGAAAGGCAACAATAAAGTCTTCACAGACCCTTCTCCAGGCTAAACAATCCAATTTTCACAGCATTCCCTCATAGGAGAAGTGTTCCAGCTCTTTGATCATTTTTGTTACCTTCCTCTGGACCGGCTCTAACAGGTCCAGGTCTTTCTTTTGCTGAGTGCCCCAGAGCTGGATGCAGTACTCCAGGCGAGGTATCACAAGAGCAGAGTAGAGGGTGAGAATCTCTTCCCTTGACCTTCTGGCTACACTGCTTTTTACTAAGCCGAGGATACAACTGATTTTCTGGGCTTTAAGGGCACATTGCTGGCTCATGTCCAAAGTGCCTACTGGAAATCGAGATTTGTGTTTTCCTTGGATAATAGAAAAAAGTGTATTACAGTTCTGAGTGTAATGGCCTTTTCTTAAAACAGTGTTTTGGATGTGATAGGTTTCTGCTGGGTCATTTAGCCAATGCCTCTGCATTAGAGGAGGAAATATTTTATTATTTCTAAACCAGGGCTCATACAGTGGTGTAAACTGGCTTTGAATCTTTCACTGGGGCTGATTATATACCTGCCATTGGCAATCTTTTCTGGCATTCATTTACTATCACTGAAGGATTTCCTCTGCCACCATACTATTTCCTTGTCAATGTTGAAGTTTCAGACAAGTATTCCTTGTTTTCAACTCAGTCTCTCATCAAAATGAAAATATTGCTTATCTAGTATCTGAATGACATTCACTAATAAAAAAGTGCATTAACTTGCTTTTCATTCTAATAGCTGTTTTTTTTGGTTTTGTTTTTTAAAATGACAAACATTTGTCTTTAAAAGAAGAGGAAAATTATCAAACTCTGCCTTATTAAACATCTAATTCAAGTTAATGGGGCTACTCCCAAATAGGTCACTCAAGGGAGAAATTCAGACAAACAATAAAAGCTTTCAATGAAAGTACATTGTTCTTTGCAAGAGCCAGAACTAAACTCAGCATTATAATGGTGCTTTATGAAAATTAAAAATGTTATATTAGAAATATTACCTACTCTAAAACAGAGTACTTCTTCCCAAAATGCTATTTTTGGCAGCAAAGTGATTCCCTCCTGCTTCCTCTCCCACTCCCTTTCCTCTCAGTTCCTTTTATTAACAGCCTGGTTCATGTAGTTTAAGAAAAAAATAAATGCTTCCTTATAGCTAAAACATTCTAAAATTGGAAGCACTTTGTCTACATGAAATGATGTTAACATCTGTAAAGCATATTCATTTTCTGTGGCTTAAAGTAAAGCTCTTTCCATCACTAGTACAAAGGTTCTCTTCTGAGTAATTGGCTCCAGTCATACTATTTCATGATTATCCAGATTTTATACCTATACTGTTTTCTCTTCCATCAATCCCTAAAAGTCAAAACAGTTCCTGTCTGTATTGCTTTCAGACAAGATAGCTCCATTTAATTCCTAGGAAGAGAGATTTTTATAGAAGTACTGAACAGAAAGACAAATAAATGGGGAAAAAAATTAAGCAAAAAGGTAGAACCCTGGTAGAAACCACAGGATCTTACTTTTTGGACAGAATATTTGGTAGGATCCCACTTTTCCATCTCTTTCCACAGTACTTTCATTTATGATCTCAGGATATGTTATCACGTTAATGAAATACAGCTGGTGTGCAAACCTCCATGCAGCAGGTACTCTGGCATTCCTAAATTTTTCTAAATTAAATATATGAGAAAGAAAAGGAGATATTTGCTTGATGTTTCAAGCATAAGAAAGATTTGCAGGAAATGAACATTTGGGATCTGACAGCTACGTATTATTTTCACTCCATGAATCTAAGAAGATTTTCTGTGATTATCGCTGTTACTCTAGAACATGTCTTTACCTTTCCTGTTGTTATGACTCTTTGCATCTGCAGGGAACATGCAAATTGTCTTTTTTATAGCTTTATTTTACTACAAACTTTTACAGATATCAGCAGAATGGCAAAGGTATAACTATAAAAATACTGTAAGTCATGTGATGATGTATACGGAGGCTGCCTATAAAAGCGCATGAAACACTGAAAGCATAGACAGAAAGAGAGTAAATCAGTGTTACACAAAATATATGTGAACAGTCACTCAAATCAGTTGCCATATTTCAGATATGAATCTCCTGTGTCTTCATGTCTAGTTTCTCTAACATTTTCTTCAGAGATCTTGCTACGTGTAAATTTAAGAAGTGCAGGCATCTGACAGGCACAGAACTTATGAGAAGCTGTATTAAAAAAGAGAACCACTTAGCTTCATCTATCAAGTGTCATCTTTATGGGGAAAAGACAAAAGGAGGGTTTTTCTTCCTAGTCTCTTTTTTTTTTCTGTTCTCTATTTCCTTTATCTTTTCTCAATTTAAGATTTCAAACAAAATAAAATGTTTTTTGGAAAAACTACATTTTGTTCAAAGACATATTTTTAGAATTGAAGTAGAAACTGAAACCTTTTTCTTTTGAATTTGTCACTGTGGGTTTTTTTCAGTATAAGTTGGCAAACTCTTTAGTTCAACTGTTCAAAAATGTAAGCTGTTAAAACACATCTATAAATTAATTTTTATATTTGGCAGAAAATATAAATAGAATTCCTGTTAAGAGTTTAATTTGGCAAGGATTATAGAAATTTTTACAAGACTGAATACTAGGGAGAAATTATGAAGACTCTATATTATAGAGTTATGAAGTATAGCAGGAATCTTTAGTTGTTTCCAAAAATGCTTAAATCTGCAGTGATCTTTTCAAAATTTGTCTGACTTTCCCCAATATTTTATATGAATATGAATTATTGTTGTTTGTAGATAGCTAGTCAAAATCTGAATTTTCAGACTTGCAGCCATTCTTCTTATCTTTCCATGTAATTACTCATTATGTCATCCTTTCATGGAGAGGAATGGTCTTATATGTTTCCTGAATTACAAATACTGGGTTTTGTAAAGATGTGATCACTTCTATGAAATAGAGAACGCACTTCAAATGCATGAAGTAAATGCCCAGCACCATTCTTCACATGTTTCTTCTGTAAAGCTTGGAAATCTGTGTACATCCTTTTACATTGTTCACATAGTTTTGTATTTGCTATTAATTGCTTTTTCATTATAACATACAGTGACACTCCTAGCCCTTGCTAACATCAAGAAATTTGAAATTGTTGAGAGAAGAATAAGGATCGCTGAAGTATGAAGGAGCACAAAGAAGTTCCTGAGCATCTGGTTACTCTGTCAGGGACAGACAAGAATTAGCTGCTGGGTCTCCTTTTTAAAGACAGTGATCATAAGCACTGTAGTAAGAAGGGGTGGAGTGAAAAGACAATGGGCTTCACATCAGAACACTAAAAATTGTATATCTTAAGCAGTTTAGCATCACTCTCAATATTACTAGCACTAATATCTTCATAGTTCAGTTGTGGGGATGCAGGATCTACTTTTGGATACTGAAACATTCTTCCTTTTGAACCAGAATGAAATAGAGTTATAGTTCTCACCTGCAAGATTATTTCTATCTGGACCCCATAACTCCTTAAAACAGAAAATTAGGTGCAATAACTGTGGCTATTAATGCAAGTGTTGGATACAGTTAATACATAAATTCAAACACAAATTAAACTCTTATTAAGCAGTCGCATTCATAAGGCAAAATGGGTCCTCTTGTTGGTGCAACATCGGCAAAAATAGTTTGGAAAGTAGTTTCTGGCTGTCCTGATTCTGACACTGCCCTGAAAGAATTGTAATAATAGTGATACAGATAATGTCTCTGCAAGTTACAGGTGTCTTCTGTACTGAGTCCCCACAGTGTGGTCACAGTGGAGTCTTTGATAGATTCCTGTTTTACTGATACCTCTAGGTGCTACAATAATTAAAAAAAATTTTTGTGATGGGTAGAGACTTGTTGGATGCCAGGTGCCCACCAAGCCACTTTATCACTCCTTCTACATCAGAAAGAAGGAGAAAAATATGATGAAAGGCTCATGGGTTGAGATAAGGACAGGGAGATCACTCAGCAGTTCTTGTCACAGGCAAAAAAGACTTGGCTCAGGGAAATTAGTTTAATTTATTGCCAATCAAAAGTCAGAGTAGGGTAATGAGACATAAAAACTAAATATTAAAACACCTTTCACCCACTCTTCCCGTCTTTCCAGGCTCAACTTCACTCCCAATGTCTCCATCTCCTCCCCTCCAGTGGTGCAAGGGGATGGAGGCTGCAGTCATCTTATCAATTTTCTCTTCTGCTCACACTCTTCCCCTGATCCAGTGTGGGGCCCCTCCCATTGGAGACACTCATCCATGAACTTATCCAATGTAGGTCCTTTCCATAGGCTTCAGTTCTTCACAAACTGCTCCAGCATGGATCCTTTCCACAGAGTGCAGTCCTTCAGGAACAGACTGCCCCAGCATGGGTCCCCCATGGGGTCACAAGCCCTGCCAGCAAATCTGCTCCATCATGACCTCCTCTCCACAGGGTCACAGGTCCTGCCAGGAGCCTGCTACAGCATGGGCTTCCCACGGGGTCACAGCTTCCTTTGGGAGTGTCCAACTGCTCCATCGTGGGGACTTCATGGGATGCAGGTGAATATCTGCTCCCCTGTTAACCTCCGTGGACTGCAGTGGGACAACCTGCTTCACCATGGTCTCCATGACAGACTGCAGGGGAATTTCTGCTCTGGTGCCTGAAGCACATCCTCCCCTTCCTGTCAGGACTCAGAATGAACTTCCACCTTACAGCTTTTTCAGAGCAATACTGCAAAGTCAACATTTGGAACAAAATGGAAAGTCTCAGATATGCATTTAGGTATGTTAAGTTCCTTATCGGTTTGCATTTTTATAGGAAAACAGCTTACCTGTGACTTTAGTTGAGTTGGTAAAAGAAGACTGGCCAAGTGTCATTCTCTAAGGTGCATGAACACTTACATTACTAGTCTGAAGGACACTGACCTGAGTGTCATGGAACAAATATTGTTTAAAAGTCCACCAAATTAAAATTAGTTCTTTCATTAAGTTGTAAGCTAAAAAATTGTCCAATGAAAGAGAAGATTAATGTGTTTGCCTTGAGGAAAGTATTCTCTGAAGAATAAGTTGCTTATTTGCTTTCTTCTTTCCTTAAAAAGTCTGTAGGGACACCTTGTGGACTCACATCTGTTTGCCTGAACTGTTTGTAGTGGAATGAATTACAATGTAGTTTTTCCAGTGAACTAACAGAGAAAGAATCTAAGTTCTCAAAAAAAGTGGAAATAAAGGCTACAAAGTTAGTTTTCTGTCATATGTTTTTGTAAACCACTGTTTCACATTAAAAGATGAAAGGTTATGGAAAAAAAGAAGTTTGAATCTAAATGTGGAATTCAGTTCGAGAAAGGGAAAATTGTTGGTTTAGGCTAACAATAAGCCAAACACAACCTTGGAATGAGTTTACCAAGTCATCACATTTACAGTGTGATGAATGAGATGAATTTGACCTGTAGTTTAGGCTTGCCAGGGATATTAACAGACTAAGTAGTTTAATAGAGTCTTCATCCTCCCATGGATAACTAGCCTTCAGAAAATATTTCTGTTTTTTTTGTTCCAGTCATTAGTATGGTTGATTGACAGGCTTCAAATACTGAAATTCATTACAAACATTGCCTTTACTTGCTTCTCAGTTCCCAGACTTGCAGGGGATATTATAGCCATCTTTCTGTATTGAAGACAAGGATGATGTAAGAGAGAAAAGAGCTGTCAAATAACATCAGAGTAGAGACCTATATGCAAACAGGCACTCCGAAAGCTCTATAAGCATGTTTACGAAAAGAAATATAACATATTTGTTTGTCTTGATTGTTATTATCAGCATTGCCAAGAATAATAGAAAGGGAGTAAAATGAATGTAAGCCTTTCCTCAGACAAAGGAATACACAGTCCTTGGGAGACTGCAAGAACTGTGCTTTTCTCCAGCATGGGCTTGTGTATGTATTCACCTGTGAAATTTCCAAACCCATACAAACATCTCATATGTCCTCCAACCATAAGCATCTACTCTTAATCTGACACCATTGACATGGCAGATTAAGTTAATCATAGGGTACTTATTGAAAAGTCCTACATTCTGTTTGCTACATATACAGACCAAATCTCTAAGGCACAGCAGCTGTGCAGTGGGATATCAATATCCATCACCTAAACATGTGCAATTCAATCAGGGAATGTGAAGTTTAGAACATTTTTTTTTTTGCTCCTGCTTTTCAGAATCATTTGTTAGTACACTGGATTTTATAAAACCATTTCTGAAGTGCTTAAGGCTTCTCAAGGACTGAAAAATGAACCTGTGAATACAATTCTGGGTTCATTCAGTCCATTCAGAAGCCTAGGCATATGTAAATTAAGTGATGCTATAATGAGGGAATTCTTTTCAGTTAATCCTCTGTACTTTCTGGATCACCTTTACAATTATTACTTCACAGAGTAAACATTCTTGAAATAGAAAAGACAGATGCTAAATTTCTATTTTGTTTCCTTTATAAAGTTTTAGAGTGTACATTTTCCAAATAAATGTGGTTATTATTTCAATTACTATGCAGTACTGGCAGGTATTTGTTTATGAACCAAACTGGTGCTGAAAGAAATGTATGGGTTTTTTTTCAGTATTCTATACCTCAGAATCTAAAGAATACCATTTTACAAATTACAGAGAATCCAAACCTGAGAAGATTTAAAGTCTCTATAGAAGAATTCCTGATTATTTTTTTTTAAAAAAATCAAACCAGAAAGACAGATTATCAAATTTAATCTTTAAAGTTAGATACACTTACTGGAATGGAAGTGGTAAGAGAAATAACATGTGAGGCTCCAGATGTGGTTTGTATCTTATAGTTCTTAAAAAACTGAAAAAAAACCCCAACACAAACCCTTAAATATATATTCTATTAAAAATTGGCTAGGCTCTAGCTTTAAACAAGTCTGTATATAGGGTTTGCACTGATCCCATGGCCTCATTCATTTTCCTCAGTAATTAAAACAAAGTATTTCTTTTATGTAGTTTTCTTAAAAGTTACATCAATGGAGCAGTTTAGTTTGAAGTCTACATACCTCCTGCTGCTACATAAAATTATTCTGCAGCATTAAAGCTAAAAAAAATTCCAATCATTCAAGCAGAATGAATTCAGTGACATTTTTGCATCACTTTATTCTGGATGTTGGCCAAATCAACTTGTAATTCTAAAAAAACCATAGCTGCCAGCGCAAAATAATTTGAAGTGACAGCATACAACACTAAATGGCAATCACAGCACAAGGTGTTAGGATTTGTAAACCCAAGGTTGGTCTAGCATTTATTTATATAACTACAATATTATTTTTTTTTAGCATGAAGAGAGATTTGATTGAGAAAAAATGAAACTATGTTTGATGCATAACTTAGAAAGGATAAAATAAAAATTATTTACAGTTTACGTATGTATGCATACTTTAAAAACTCTCTTGGAATTTCTGCTTTATTCTGTAAAAGAAAGAAATGAAGGAAAGAGTTACAGCTACTCCTAGGTTATAGTGTCTCTCACAGGCTGAATACCTGCATGTTAGCACAACAAGAAAATAGTAAAGGCAGTAAAAAACCATAACTACAGCTGATATTTTCACTCAAATAATAACTTGCAAAGAACATTAAATCATAGCACTGTGTATTCTTTTACTGCAATTGTGAGTTAATAGACCTCTAAGTGTTGTTTAATTTATCCCTTCTAAAGTTACAGTTCGTGATTTGTTGTCATCCTAATGACTAAGCAGACAGATGCAGTTTTGCATGTATATACGCTGCATGTTATATTTCTGGCAATTATGTCAAATACATTTTTAGCAGTTATTTTTTTTAATAGTATTTGAGGTGTTGGCAATTACATTCTGGAAAAATTATGGATTCTGAAAAAAATTGAGGATAAAACAAATTTGGGAAAAAAATCCCACCATATTTTTTAATTTCTTTCTTAAAATGGTCACATTTGATTACGGATATTTTTAAGGAATAGTAAACTATACCCATGTTGAATGAGACATCAATCAGTAAATAAGCTAGTAATACTTTCACCTCAAAACATTTTAGAGGAATAGTCAAACTGGTATTTTGAAATCCTCTTTACTATAAACACAAACTCAGAAAACTGAGAATTTACTCAGTCTTCTTGGATCACGTATTTCCAGTGGAATGTGTTTGTTTGCTTTTTTGACTATAGTAGCTGATCTTGTACAAAAATGTCAGTGGCAGCTCCCGACGGGTGACAACAATCACCTGAGCATGGGAGGTTGTGGGGACAGATAGGGCTCCAGCCACTTGGACTTACTGAGCTGTACCAGATGACCTTACTTCAGTCAGGCCCTCAAGTAAGACATCCTTAAAGTTGCCTTGTTTACCAGGCAGCTTTTTCCTCCCCGAGTGATAAATATTCTCTGTGGAGCAGAGAAGACCTCAAGGTTTACTGGTTTAGAGAAGAAGTGAAAATAAAGAATGCTTCTGTAGCCCAGAAGGACTCTCAAGAGTATATACTTGCACAAATTAACGATTAGTATGCTTGCATGGGTTATACTGCCTGCCCCCCGTAGTGCTCATGTATTTTATATAACTAATTAACCAAATTAAAGAAGCAGCCCTAGCAACAAGAATCAGAATTGTATTTCACCACTCATGTGAGTATCCTACATAGTAGGCTAAAGAGTCACTTTCTCATTGCCTCCCTGTAATTATTATTGAATCCTTCTCTGTGCACTTGCAATGGAGAGTAGAAAGCAGTTGAAGTCCAGAATAGCTGATCATTGTTTCTTGGTGGTTCAAGAACTTGAGTGCCCTCCAGCCTAAGGTGATAAATAAACTCCCTTTCTGAGCAGTTTTGTGCCTCCTGGACCTTACAAAGATTATGTAGGTCAGTAGGTCAATAATGACATGTCCAGCCAAATGAACTTTGAAGGCTCTCTACAGTTTATATGCTATCTATTTTTTTGACCTTTATCCAGCAAGAGTCAGAATACGAATTTTTGTCCTCAGCTACAGCAGCACAATTCCTGTAGAAATCTAACAAATTCTCTAGATTATTCTAGATGCACTATAATGTTAGATTTAATTAAAATAGATACCAATAATGTCAAAATGTATCTATGTGGCTATGCATGGTAAGGAAATGATAGACAGTCATTCAAAAAGATATGCAATTTTAAATATGTTTGTTATTTTCCCCATTAACTATGTAATTGTCTGAACATAAATATTTTGAAAATGCATCATTTATTTGATTGACATTAATGGCTTCTTTGGAATCAACCTAGTCAAGTGAATTAATACATACACTGAATACATGCATAATTTTGAAACTATTTAAGTAACTGGTAAAATTATATAGCTGCATATACATATACCAGCTGCACATGAAGGCACTGTTAAAACTGTAGTAATCATCCTGATAAGCAGGTATACTGTTTTCCATAGGATATTCCTACAGAACACTTTTGAAAACTTATTCCTCTTTTTCCTGTTTGGATTAGTAACTCAGCTATCAAAAACTGAAGAGGATAAGAAAGGTATGTGGCAAGGAAACCAAGACTCCAAATTTTCAGAACAGTGCTAGAAACATATGTTAACTAATCTGTCTTTTCTCTGCTCCCACAACAGTCAACATATGTAGGATGGGGTTCAGATGAAATAATGAAACAGTACGCAGAAAATATACTCATGATGTCTCAGTCTAATCTTGTATGCAATATTCTGGAAGGATTTCTGTTATGTTTGTTCTTACTGGATTTGAAAGAAGAAAAGTTCATATGGATTAGTTCAACAAGGATATCTTGTGTATGTAAATAATGTGACACAAAATAAGTTAATTATCATAATTCATTTTATTGTAAAACTGATAGAATTCTACTCATTTATTTACACCTGACATTTCACACGATAAATTAAGGTTTATTTTCTTTTTCTTATTAAGAAACAAAAGTATTGGATCCAAGAGAAAGAATGTTCCGGTATATTTAATTTGAAATTGCAATTCATGGATTTTCAGAGCTTGTAACAATTAAGTAGAAAAAAAGCTAACACAAGTGCCATGAGAAAGCCATAGAGTGCAATCTCTATGCTTTTGTGAGTGAGCAACAAACCTCAACAACGGAAGAAGACTCAGAGAAGACAGGCAAGGATGATGTGCTCATGAAGCTCAGAAAAGAATGTAGGGAGTGACAACAGCTATCGCAAAGGAAGCTGAATTTCTCTCAGCATCAAGGGGGACAGAAAATGGACTTTGTGAGTTCAATATACTGCTGTATCACTTTCCTAAATCAAAGTCCATGTGATGTAAATTATATTCAAATAAGTAAATTTAATATTAAAACATTAAATCCTCTTTGTGTGGAAAATCTAAAAGAACCAGAGTATTGGTCTCTGACACTCAGTCGTTTATATTTGTGAAATATACCCGGTATTATGAAATTACCACATTTTAAAAGTAATCATTTTATTAAAATCAGCATAGATTATACTGAAGGAAATGTAAGAATTAGAGCAAAACCAGTGATAACATACACTTCAAGAAATTAAAGTTAAATCACTGTATTGACATAAATAAAATATTTACTTAAGGCTAAATTTAAAGCATGTGTTTAAAAGACTCATGGGAACCCAGAACTGCTAGTTTACTTTTCCAGGTCTTGTTTGAGCAAAGTAGTTATCACAAGTCTGAGCTGAAAGCAGAAAGAGCATTTTCAAGATGAATTTTAATACAGAATTGTGGATGTTGAGGTTAGGTGCATTTCAAGATGACTTTTGGTTCCTCTACATGGAAATTCCTGACTTCTGAAATTATTTTCTCCTTCTGTAATCAACAGGGAGAAGTCATAATTCTAAAGAAAATGTTATCCACTTTAAGGTCACTGTGTAAAATAGGCCAATTGATTCAAATTTCATATAATCTTTAACAAATATTGACATGTCTAACTATCCAGAATATAAGGGTTCTTTCAGTTCTGCACAGGGCCAGGAGGTTTTAAGAACTATATTTCTTACAGTCCTCATTAACCTTGTCTTAACTTGTGCCTTGATTATAGGCAGCCCACTGAATCATAGCCCTTATGGCAAAAAAACATTCTTAGGTTCTAATTTGACCTCCTGTGAAATGTAAGCACCATGAACCTAGTTCTATAATAAGGAGGTTAAGTATAATCTGTTTTCGTAATAGTGACCCATAACGGATGATGCAGAATGTCTTACATTCCTAGACAAGTTGAGCCAAGATTAATTTACATTCACTGTTATATAAGGTATATTCGATAATATACATTCTCTATACTGTACATATATACCTATATGTATGTGTATACACACATACATATATATTTCAATAAATAAAGATATATTTCTAGCAGAACACTTGAGTAGTTTTTACTTTTGCATCTACAAAAACAGTGCAACAATGTGGTGCTGAGGGACATGGTTTAGCAGTGTCTCGTCAGTGCGAGGTTAATAGTTGGACTTGATGATCTTAAAAGCCTGTTCCAACTAAAATGATTCTATGATTCCATGATCTAATTTCATGTTGGTTAACAATGAGACTTCATAAATATGTGAAGGAAGGGAATAATCAGCATATTGAGTAACAATTGTTATGTAGAATATCCTTCTGTCTGATGTCTTTGACTAGGTAACTAAATAAATCAGCATGATGATTTTTCTCTTCACTTAAAGAGAGTGTTTACCTTCCTCTTAAAACAGAATGATACAGATACTATGTATACAGCATTTTTTTCCATTAAATGACTAAATTTGGAAAACGACCAAAACATACAACAGGCAATATTTTTTCTGTGACTATGATGAAACTGTATGTTTTCCCTTTCATTTCAATGATGGCAAGTTCTGATATTTGTCTCATTTTTTTTTGTTTAAATTTACTTTTCATTTTGAAATATCTCATTTCTTAAAAGTTGAAAAGAATTTACATCTTCAAAATAAACCAATTCTGTTAGAATATAACAATTTGTTCTGCTGTGAAACCATGTGTTTGATTTTTCAGTTCACTGAAAAAGACGTAGAATTTTGTTTCAATTAGGACTTTTGTACTTAGTCTTACAATTGAATATTATTTTGCAAATGAGTTATTTCCTAATATTTACGTAGTATATAATATATTCTTCCTTGGTTTTATATGTATTTAAATGGAATTTAATGCAACAGTGGGGCTGTTTTTATCTCTGGACCTGGCATAAGACATGATTATTTTTTACTTGCTTTGCAGACAAGAAGGCTGAAAAGGAGAGACTGTAGAGAACTCCTTGAACTCTTCTTTATATTTCCATTTTTCTTCAGTAAGCAAAGCCTTTATAAAGTTTTATGAAATCATACACTAAGTTAGAATTAATATTTGAAGAACTTCAGAATACTCCTATACTTTTCAAGTTAAAGCATGCATGTAATTCTGCAAAAGAATTTATGTACAGTGTAAATTGTTGATATATTTGTGTTTACCTTACTAATTTTGAAAAGCATTTTTGTTTTGCTTCTACTTGTAATGTGCTTGTTTGCAGAAATACAAACATTCCAAAGGGGGGGGAGAAAAAGCTTGTCACAGCACCTCATATGTCTCAGGTTCTAAGCAGCTGTTGTTATCTGGGTGGATATTTACAGTGCTTAATTTTAGGCAACTAATTTAAGCACTCAGATTAGAATCCTAGTCTTCCTCTGTAAATAGTGAAGGAAGATGGGGATTTTCCAAAGGATGATTCATATTAAAAGAATAACTGAATTATTCATGTTCCGCTATCGAATTAGCCATAGTTCCCTAATAATCCACACTTCATACTCATTAACAAGGACCTTTACACTTCATATTTTTGATGTGGGTCTAGAAAATTGTGACTTGGTGCTCAGAGGAAATAAAAACCCTAAATCATAGAATCATAGAATGGTTTGGGTTGGAAGGGACCTTAAAGATCATCTCATTTCAACCCCCCTGCCATGGGCAGGAACACCTTCCATTAGACCAGGTTGCTCAAAGCCCCATCCAGCCTGGCCTTGAACACTTCCAGAGAGGGTGCATTCACAACTTCTATGGGAAATTTGTTCCAGTGTCTCACCACCCTAATGGTCAAGAATTTCTTCCTAATATCTAGTCTGAATCTTCCTTCTTCCAGTTTGAAACCATTTCCCTTCACCCTATCGCAACATGCTCTTGTAAAAATTCCCTCTCAAGCTTTCCTGCAGGCCCTATCAGGTACTGGAAATCTGTTATAAGGTCTCCCTGGAGCCTTCTCATCTCCAGGCTGAACAACCCCAACTCTCAACCTGTGTTCATAGCAGAGGTGCTCCAGCCCTCTGATCATCTTTGTAGCTCTCCTCTGGACTCAGTCCAACAGGTCCATGTCCTTCTTAAGTTGAGGGCCCCTGAGCTGAACACAATACTCCAGGGTGAATCTCACAAGAGTGGAACACAGAATCACCTCCCTTGACCTGCTGGTCATGCTTCTTTTGATGCAGCCCAGGATACAGTTGGCTTTCTGGGTTGCGAGTGCACATTGCTGGGACTTGTTGAGTATTTCATCAACCAACACCCCCAAGTCCTTTTCCTCAGGGCTATTCTAAATCTATTTTCTCTGTCCACCCTGTATTTGTGCTTGGGATTGCCCTGACCTATGTGCAGGACCTTGCACTTGGCCTTGTTGAACTTTATGTTGTTTGCACAGACCCACCTCTCCAGCCTGTCCAGGTCCCTCTGGATGGCATCCCTTCCCTCCAGCGTGTCAACCGCACCACACAGCTTGGTGTTGTCAGCACACTGACTGAGAATGCACTCGATCTCACTGTCCATGTCGCCAACAAAGATGTTAAACATCACCAGTCCCAATACTGACCCTTGAGGAACGACACTTTTCACTTATCTCCACTTGGACATCAAGGCATTGACTCCAACTCTGAGTGCCACTGTCCAGCCAGTTCCTTATCCACTGAATGGTCCATCCAACAAGTCCATGTCTCTCCAATTTAGAGACAAGGACCTCATGTGGGACAGTGTCAAATGCTTTGCACAAGTCCAAGTAGATGACATCAAATCTGTATGTCTTTCCAAGCAAGGCAAGGTCTGAGACAGAAACCCCTGTTTGTAGATGCAATACCATTTTCCAAAGATCCCTGAGGGTGGTTAGTGGAAGATATCTTTGTGAAGTCTATCTATCTACCAAATTATTCGGATCATTTTCTCCACGTACATTCTCTTATTTGTGAGGTTATATAGTAGGGTGTAGAAACTGGACATACTTTTAAAATCCCTTCTGCTTCCTGTTCAGAAAATTAAATAATGTAATAAAAGCATAGGCACACAGAATAAAAATATTCTATTCCCTTCAGTCCTCTTTAAGATGGCATTCATCTTAAAAATGGTGGTATTACTAGATCCCTATGCATATTTTTTTTTCTGATTTTCCTCCCTATTTAATAATATATTTCTATTACCTATTCCTCTTAGTGACATCTGTTAATTTCATTTGGCTGCACAATGTGATTACATTTACTCAATTTCTTAATGATTATATTGTGAATGATTAATACGTTTATACTCAGTTTCATTGCCAGGAAAACATTTATCTAAATTACAAAGAAAACCTTTTCATACAATCAGCTGAACACATACCTGTTTCCTCTTTTCAAATTAATCCTAACTGTTAATTTTATAAGTTACATCTGAAAGATTCTATTATTCCAGTAGTGCCTTTATTAAGTCCCCTTGTGCTGAGAATTGTCCAAATAAGAATACACAGTCTCTGCCTTAAGTAGTTTTCATGCCCCAGAAAAAAAAGGAGAAAAGAAGACAGCAACTGAAATTACATGATTTTCAGGCTCAGGTCTTTTGCAGAATTGTGCACTCAACAGTGATTGCCCTTGTTAGTCTAATATTTCTTTGTATTTTTTGTCTATTGAATATTTTTGTTACCCATGAATATATTTATTCTACAACTAATGATCAAGTCTTGAAGAATTTCAAACATATTAAGTGAGATTTTCAGTTGTTAGTAATGATGTTTTATCTCCCCTTCAACTCTAGTATTTATATGTTTCCATTCAGGAAAGAGGGACTGCTATCAATAGTCACGGCCAGTTTTTTCCTGAGAAGCAAACCCATATAAGAGATTGAAGTTGAACCCAAGATGCCAGACACTAGTGATGAATTTGTATTTCTGAGAATCATTAGTCTGATTCAGCTGCTAGTAATTGATAGCTTTGGTAAGGCTGCCTCAGTGGAGAGAATAATAGAAATACAGATTCTGCTTATATTCACTTGTTGGAATATGGAGTAAAATTTAATCACTTAAAATGCAAGATCTCATTTTGCTTTCTGGACTGTGAAAGCCCTGGAAATTTATATAGACACTGGCAATTTGGCAGGCTCTACCATAATGAGATGAATTGTCCATATAGGTAGAGAGAAAAAAATCACAGCCTGATGCATTCCATAATTGCAAAGTGGCACTGAGGAAACAATGTAAATTAGTAAATCTATACTGTCTGAATATATTTCTAGAATAGATAGTTTTGATTACTATTCAATATCTATCTCAGCATTACTCAGTTAATATCTAAACTGGGACAACCACTAACAGAGATTCTCCAAGTCTGATTTATGCTTATTTTCAGCAAATCTACCAAAAATCTTGGAGTATTCTTTGCAATAGGTTGCTCTATTGTTATTAATATGATACCTGAAGACTGTTTTCACTGCACCAATTCCCATAAAAATATTTTCTTCTTGAGTCAGTTCTGTTTCTTTTTTTTATTTTTAAAAAAAAAGATCCTGAAATACATTATCAAAATAATAACCATATCTGAAATCCAAATTAAGATATATTACTATTTCAGGGAGCACTGTTAAAAAACTGGAAGAAATTAAATAAGAAGGAACAGAGATAAAAGAAAGGACTTTGGAGGCCTGTGATTAAGAATATTAGATATTGAATGAGTGGTATTTTGCAGTAACCATGGTGGTATAAAAAAAGCTAACTAGGATAAGGACTGTAGTAAAGGTAATAGATTTTACTACAGTTTGTCTAGTATTGAATCATGGACAATTAACTATTGAATGAGGCTCTATCTGTAGTCAGCAGAGAAAGAGAATGACAACAGAATGGAGGGAGGAGAAATAAAAGATTTAAAGATCCAGGATCAAGGAGTGTTAGTGATAAGATTGCTCACCACCTGCCTAAGCTAGAACACCAAATAGACAGCTTTCCTTTTTCTAAAATGATTTAGTTTTATACAACTGGAATTAAATTAGGGTAGCAATGAGTCTTTATCCTACACAGATGGAAAAGGAAATAATAGGTAGAATAAAGCTATACTGTCAACACAACAGGGACTAGAACCTGCTCCTGGTGTCTTCAAGTGCTTTGATTAAACATTTGAAGTAGAGAAAGACAAAGGTAGATGCAACGCCACCCCCATTCAGTAGGCAATAAAGCTAGATGATTCCCAAGCGGGGAGTAGGTTTATTTAAACAAAAAGCTGTGCAACACTGTGTCAACACAATTCAAACTGTTAATGCTTCCAGCCTTCTGTGAGACAATATGACTTCTAGAACTAGCTTTCTTTGTATTCTTCCTAAGTGGAAAAATGTAGTGTTAAGTCTTCAAATATATGAAGGAATGCTGAATGCTCAACTACCACTGAAGGCCCTGGGCCACTAAGAAGAGTTTCAGGTAAATTGCTTATATCAGCTGTACTTTCAAGTCTGTAGAGATTCACCCATTTCTAATTTACCATGAGAGTTGTGCGAAAATAAATCCTTGCTGCTGGCCAAACTCATGAAAGTCAAGTTTTGCCAAGGAAAACAAAGCTTTTTGAGGCCAGGGGTGGGGGTGGGGGGGCAGGTGGAGTGGGCTGGAAAAAATTAATAAGGAATATCCAAAATTAGAAGAATATGGAATTAGTTCTAAGAGATAGAGTTTTATGGGATCAAAGCATGTTTGCTATTTTGTATGGAACACACCAGGCTTATTTTGTTTCTATCTTAACGTTTTTGTGTGTGTACATGATGCTATGATACTTGAAGTTGCATCTTTTATTTAAATATAAACATATTAAGATTTTCACTGGATTAATAGGTGATTATAAGATTTTTTTTTTTCTGCTGCTCTGAAATAAAAATATGCAGCATAATGCAACTCATCCTAATCCAGTGTCGTTAACTTTCGTTAACATTCAGGCTTCGGGCTTCAAAATAAATAAATACAGTACATTATTCAGGCTTCAAAATAAATAAATAAATAGAACCCTTTCATATTAGAGAATTTTGGGATGCAGACTGTTAAGGCATGTTAGGAGTGGTTGCCTCCTCCAGCAGCTCTAGCCCAAGGCTCTCTCTTGTCTGGGTGCTGAAGCCCGGATTGATACCTGTGGACCTGGGGTTTCTATCCAGGCTTAGAGGTGTGACTATGACTTTCCCATTTGCAGGAGGACAGAGACTAAAAGTACACAGGAAAAAAAAGGAAACAAAAAGTTAAGAAAAAATTATTTATGTAGTAAAAAGAGAATATAGACAGCAGTGATCAGGTGCTGGGCTGAATCAGGCAAGTGTACTGATTGGACCTGCTTATATGCAGCTGGCCCCTTTTATCCTCTTTCCTGTCTTCTCACACATTTTCCTCCCTGATCTCGCCTAATGCTCCCTTTTCCCCATCTTTGGCCCTTATCCTATACATCCCATAGTAAGTTTCATGCAGTCCCACAGACTCCACTCAAGTAACCCTTAATACTCTTGCTATTCTTGTTTCCCCGTGCCAGTTGCAATGTTCAAGGTGACCACCTTCAAGGCTATGACTGAGTTGCTCCTTTATGGCCCATCCATCAGTGGCTGAAGAGTTCTAATCTTCATTATTGTCACTCTTATCACTTCTTGTTAGGTTTGTGTAACTGTGTGTTTAATTATCACTTCTTTTGTTACTGAATAGTCCTTAGCCAAGTAACTTAAACACATGCCATCACTCTCCACATTCCCTTACACAGAACGTTAAGTATTGTTTTATACACTAATAAAATATGACCAAATTCTTGATCAAATATACTAATTAGGTTTTCCATCTCCAAGTTCATGATAGGTCACTCGGTTAACAATTTTTGTGATTAAATGAGTTTCCTTTATTTTCCTCATTTCTTTAGATTATTTAAAGATTTTTAAAATAGGGATATTAAAAATCAGACTTTTTGATTCATGTAGTTTTTCTTCTTTTACCTTCTAACTTTATTTTCTGTCAAAGTCAAATAATCATTATTGTTAAAAATATCATCCCTTTATTCATGTGAAAAGCCCAGTCTCTATAATTCTTTAATGGTATCACAATTCTTGAAATTCAGATAGATTAGTGTATTAATGGTAGAAGTTACAAGGACCTATTGAGATTGCTATTCCATGTACAACTTTCAAACCACTCTCCAGTAAAACTAGAATGCTATGTTCTCCATGGAAATTGTTAAACCCTGCCAAGTTGAACACAGCACTTGGAGATGGAAAACCCGAACAGCGTACTTATCAAGTTTTTGAGCTTAGTTTATTACTTTACAAGAAAATGCTTACATCTGCACACACATCCAGACAAGGCAAGGTCTTTGTTTTTTCTTTTTTTTTAAAAAAAATATGAATTTATTTCAGTCATGGGCAACATTATTTTCTCCTTTCCAATATAATCTGCTTTGTTTGACTGCTACACTACATGCTCTCAAATTAACTAATTTTAATGATACTCTTTTACTTTTTTGTTGAAATGCCTTAGGCTCCAGCAGTCTAATGTTATCCTATTATGACAGAGTGATCCTCACTACTGGTTAGCTTGAGAAACTGCTGAGTAATCTCTGGTTTTACTGATGAGAGAGGTCATGATATAATGTTCTCAAAAGCGTTATAAATTCTTGTGGCATTTTAGATATTTACATTAGCCTCCTCCTCCTTCTTACATACATATATTTTTAAAAAATTCTTCCAGGACAGCTGAAGCATTTAGAAAATTTTAATCCCTGGATCTTGTCTTATACATATATTACGAATATCTTCTCTCATAGTTTGAAATTAAGTAGTTTTGGAGAGTAAAATATAATAGCCAAAGCAGTAAAAATATTCCCAGTGGATACATGGAAAACATGGACTCCCTGTGGAGCTAGTCAATTAGGAATGTAGAAATGTTCAAACTAGCCAGTTGTTGGTTTTAACTTTTGAAACATTAAACTTGCCATATATACTTACGTCAACACATTTCTGTGACATAAAAATAATTTCAAAATTAATGTTTTTAACTTATTGACATATTAATAATATTAGTCATTATTATATTTGATTTTTGATTCCATTTTGGGACAGAGAGTTTTCAGAATATAAAAAACTTATTTTAAGGAACAAAATCAATTTTCTATTAAATTCTGTCAGGTTAGTTTGTAAATGACATCATGGCAAGGTTAAGTGTGGGCTACAGAGGCAGTTTCATAACATGTAAGGATGATGGTTGGTGGGAATAGCATAAGCATGGCAAAGTGAGAGGAAAAATTGGACACTTTCCAGGTTTTGGAGCAGTGGCATGTACTAAATTAGAGGTGGCAGCAGATTGCTCAGCTGTCATAGGCCTTTTCCTCAGGGAGTCAATGTGCTATCTGACTCCAGCAACAGATGACTCCATTCCTTACTGCTTGCACATCTTCTCTGGGGTTTTTTTGCATGCTTCAACAGCTCCTTTCTGGCATGCAGAGGACCATGAATTTAGTAGACTGTCCAGCAGCCAGAAGTGGACAGAAGAAAGAGAAGAGGGATATATTACAAGTTAAGCATGACTTTTTATTACCTACTGTTCTTCCCTGTATTGGTTCTATATTGTCTTGACAGGGCTGGGAATATGTTCTGGGCATTAGTGGTAAGGTGAAAGAGAAGGGCAAGCAGAGAGAAGAGCCAGGCACACAGACAGGATGACCATTACAGCAAGAAGCTGCGAGGTACACTCAATCCTGAAAGTCTTGGGCTGTGTGGGGAGGATGGTGCCCATGTGAGCAACTTGCTGACACAGTTGAAGTTAATTGTATCATGCTAAGAATGAGGACAATAGTTTTGTTTGCATAAATATTGCTTGAATATCATGTTTATGCCCAGCAGATGCTGCCATCCTTACTCTGGGCATGACTTCAAGCAAGTTAGAACAGCTAAGCAAAACAGTCCAATGGACTGACACACGTGAAAGCTGTCCTCTTACCTCAGGCAAAAAATAAAAGGCCTGTACTCCTTACTTGCATATGTGTTCTGTCAATTACATCCATATTTTCATTTCTGTACTAGGCTTTGGGTCTACTAAAACCTACCACATCTCTGGAAGTGCACTGGGGATGGGATGCTTTGATCTGTGGCGAGTTAGAATGGATATAAACTTTGTGGTAGTCTTTGTCTCATGCAAAAGTGTTGGTGGAAGAAAAATTACTACCCCATATACCACCACCTTTTGTCAGAAGTATCTGATGTGATAGTTCTGAGGGTAAGGAGCTGCTACAGTTCCTTCCGAAATACACTCGGTATGACAATCTGCCCTCTTGCTCTCCACCACGACTGGTTTTGGTAAAGCAGTTCTTGTTTTCTTCCTAACACCTCCTTTCACCTTTCTATGTGTTTGTCAGTCTCATGCCCGATGATGGGGCAGAATGTACCCTCAGCCAATATGCTGATGACACAAAACTAGGAGGAGTGACTGATGTGCCAGAGGGTGGTGCTGCCATCAAGAGTTGCATCAACAAGATGGAGGAATGGGTTGACAGGAACCTCATGAAGTTCAACAAAGTGAACTGTAGTCCTACACCTGGGGAGAAACAAAACCATGCACCAGTATATGCTGGGGGTCAACTGGCTGGAACGCAACTTGGCAGAAAAGGACCTTGGAATCCTGGTGGACACCAAATTGGACAAGAGCAGCAAAGGCAGCTAATGGTATCCAGGGCTACATGAGGAGAATTGTTGCCAGCAGGTCGAGGGAGGTGTTCCTTCTGCTCTACTCAGCACTGGGGAGGGCACACCTGAAGTGCTGTGTCAAGTTCTGGCTCCCCAGTACAAGGGAGACATGTACATATCACAGACAGTTCAAAAACAGCCTCTAAGGTGACTGAGGGTCTGGAGCATCTCTCCTATTAGGAAGGAAAGAGACCTGGGACTGTTTAGCCTTGAGAAGGCTCAAAGAGGGATCTTACCAATTATGTAAACACCTGAAGGGAGGGTGTAAAGAAGAGGGATCCAGGCTGTTTTCAGTGGTGCCCAGTGACAGGACCAGAGGCAATGGGCAGAAATGAAACACAGGAGATTCCATCTGAACATCAGATGACAGATTACTGCAATCTATAATCCAGGTTTACTGCCAATTGAAGATTCAGTTGACTGATACATTTCCATAAAAGGCAAAATTAGATGAAAACAGCAAAACAAGCACACATATTTTCTCCTTAATCTTCAGGTATTAATTGCTGCATTCCAATAGTCTTTATCAGACTGAGTGAAGTAGGGGCATCTACACAGTAATTTCAGTTTGGTTCAAAAGTGAGTTTTGGAACAGAGCTGTATGTTGTCCTCAGAACTCCCTTCAGATGAAACTTACCAAGAAGACACGCTCCAAGTGTTAGCCTCATGCCTGAACAGCTAATGGATGTTCATTTCAAAGTAAAGTTGCTTTGCAATGCTTATTGTGTGGACATCACATCCTCAGTACCAGCTGTTTCACTGTGCAAGCCCAGTCCTATTTATCTGCATTACTTGCTAATGTAGAAATACTCACTAAGTCCAATTCAGTTTGGGCACACAGAGTAACTACATGTGCAGCACAGATGGCAAATGAATATGAACAAATTACAGCACATTGTAAGCATGTCAGACTTATTACGGATATGTACAGCATGTTTGGCAGTGCTGATCTGTCCATGCATAACGGATACACCTATGGATATTGAACAACTATCCAAATGGACAGAGCCATTTTTCCAGCTGGTATGGGTAGTTAAGTAGTCAAAGTTTTTAGCTTTTGGCAAGAGATTTTCTTATCAGAGAAATGGAGGTGTATAAATGAAGTCTGTCAACTGTTCTTGGAAGTTTATGACACACCTTAAACAGAGAACATAAAATATCCTGTCTCTATTTGAGGTAGTTATTCTTTTCTGGATGAGAATATAAAGTAAATCTTGCAATAATAATCTTTATATGAATTTCCTAGCAGACTCTGGAGAATCTATATAATAATAAATAGTTGTAATGCTTGCAATCATTAAATACAACATTAACATAATATTAAACTGTTAGTTTTAGCAGCAATCACATATCAATAGAAAAAAAAAACCCAACGTGTCCATCAGAAAGAGTTTTCACACTGAGCCTTATTTCTTAAAAATTTACAGATAATTACACTCAGCTCATTCACTGCCCTACATCAATATGTTTTGGGTTTATCTGTGAAAAGAAAATCCTAGCTTAGTTGCTGCTAATTTAACTTTCCAGGAATATAAACAGCTTTCAGGTAAGTAGAAGTGTATAGTTTGACAATGATCGAGGCTGAAGAATGTACTGCCCATTTACAGTGTAAAGTGGCAGGCAGTGCTGAGCATTTTTCCTCTGCTTTGTTGCAAGCTTGCTCCTGATTTACATCAAGGGATGCTGATATTCTGGCTGCTACAAACTTTCCCACTTGATCACATCTGGTACTTCTTTTCGTTTTCGGGGTTTTTTTGTTGTTTTGTTTTGTTTTTTTTTTTTCCCCAAGGCTACTAGGACTGCTCTTCAGACATTCATGTGAGCAAGAATACAAAATAACAACTGCAAAAGATGGTACCTGCTGCTGATCCTCAGTAATACTTTTGGTCCTTTCTCATTCTGACAAGATTTATCTTGGTTGCACTTGATCAATGGGCTATTCCAATTACATACAGAGTTGGAAAAATGATAGCAGACATTTCTTCAAAACCATAGGAAGAATTCATGGAAAATAATACATAGGAAAGACAAATGTCTATAGAATATGATTTTTCACATAAAAGAAAATAATGGTACTTTTGTCTGTATAGATTTAATATATCTTTAAATAGAGTAGCTAAACTCAGAATTTGGGAAAAATAGTTGAAAAGAAAAAAAAGGCGTTGCTTTCTTATGTTATTATAGTTAATGCTAATAACTGATTTAGGTAAAAGTTTTCTAGATTATTCTGGAAGTCATAGGAGTAATAAATCAAGTAAAAATTGTACACTGGGATTAAGGAGAAGTTCTTGACTCATTAAATCAATAATTTTAACCAGACGCATTTCCTGTATATATCACAATGAGAGTTCTTATTCCTCCCTCAGACTGTGTTTTCCATTGTGTGTGGATTTTTAACTGTGATATATCAGTTTCAACTGTCCAGGAATGAAAAGGCAGTGAATGTGGTAATACATGTTAGTAGTTTGAACTGAAACCCAGCGTGGGAGGTCAGTCTACAGCATAATTAGCTAATATTCTTAGTCTCTAATGCTTCTTGACTCTTACAATTAATTTTGTAAACTATGCAGCGTGTGTTACTTCGTAACTTTTATCCAAGTTAGTCACAGAATCACACTCACAGAATCACAGAATGGTGGGGGTTGGAAGGGACCTCTGGAGAAAATCTAGTCCAGCTCCCCTGCTAAAGCAAGTTCACCTAGAGCAGGTTGCACAGGATCATGTCCAGGCAAGTTTTGAATGTCTCCAGAGAAGGAGATTCCACCACCTCTCCGGGCAGCCTGTGCCAGTGTTTTGTCACCCTCACAGTAAAGTTTTTCCTAATGTTCAGATGGAACTTCCTATGTTCCAGTTTGTGCCCATTTTCCCTTGTCCTGTCACTGGGCATCACTGAAAAGAGTCTGGCTTCACCCTCATGACACTTGCACTTTAGGTATTTGTAAGCACTGATGAGATCCCCTCTAAAAGGGTTGATAAAGGCCATATAGTAGAACTTAACTGTGATGGATTTTAAGACAGATCATAAGAGGCTGGTGAAAGCTGTATAAAAAAACCAAAGCAGCTAAAACTGTAATAATTAAAGGGAGAGGGAAAGTAATACAAAGGAACTGAGCCAGCATTATGAGATCTATGTGTAACTAACAGTCCATCTCTAATTCCTGCTCAACTCAGACCTATAGAGTAAACTACTTGTAAATAATTATGGAGTAGGACTTGCTGTAGCTGGGATTTGAGAAGGTCTTTCAAAAAAAATCCTGTTGTGCACTATGGAATGTGGGAAAAAAAACCAAAGAAACTGAGTATGTTTTTACTGAGTGAGTCTTTCCCTATGAATTATGCACTCAGTTTTGTTTTGTTTTATTTTATTATTAATATTTTTAATTTTACCCCCTCTGAGGTGCTATAATTTATGTAAAAAGGGCAAAGAATTAGTTTACTACACTTATTTTCTCCTATTCTGACCATTAAAATCAAGTAAAAGGCATGATCGCTGTAGATATTGCTGCTTACAATCCTGTTAAAAGAAACAATCATTTGGCATATAGCCTTATAAACTGGATATACTTTATGTAATTTTGGTTTTCTGTGAGGAATAATGAACAAAAATAATAATTTTAAAAATGCTCTTCCGTTGTTTATTGTTAAAATAGCCAAGACTTTAAACTAGAGATTACGTAGTAGCTGAATACTTCTAAAAGTATTTCATATCTGCTATGCAAAGTGAAGATGAATTTTTAAAGATTTTTTTTTACTTCAAAAAACCCCAATCTTTTGAGTTCCCTTCACCTAGGCTTAGCAAAATGAATGTTATCTGCTATTATAAAGACATTAGAATATTATGCTGTAGAGATTATGTCTGATTTATAGCTATCTGCAATCAGTATGACTCTTTCAGATTGCTCCAACAATGGTGCTAAAGGCAAAACAGAACAGAAAACCTAGTATGTTTTACCTCTTTATCATAATGTGGCCCTTCCCATCCTAACAAAATCCATCTGGGCAGACTTCTCCATTACCAGTTTGTATTAAGAAAAACAACCAAGAGACAAAAAAAATCCCACATCTCTTTGTGACTTTGAAGTTGAGAGCCCAGGCTCTGTAATGCTTGGCGTGGTCATGATCTGTTGCTTCTACCATTTTATCCCTTCAAATCAATAAATTTAGCAAAGGAGTTACAAACAGCATCAGTCATTGTAGAAATGACTTAATTAAAACAAGCACTCAGGAACTCACACAAAGGTTAGCAGTTTAATATTCAGATTTATTTTGTTTCCATTTTCCTTAGTTTTTAAAGTGTATTTTCTCTGAAGGGAAACAAATTTATTATGTCTTTATCCCCTACAAAAATTTTGGGATGAATAATCCATTCTCTACCTCTTAAATTTTGCCAAAGAAGAAAACTGATAAATTCATCGTCATGGTTAAGCAGGTGCCGACAAACCTTGCAGCTACAGAATAATATGCACAAATGTCTCCTTTCATTAACACTGACTTTTGATCCCACTACAAACGTCACAAATAATTTATATATAACTCTTTAAACATATTTTTTTCATTTTATTTTTTTATGTTATTCCTCTCATTGTGCAGTTCATATTATTTCCTTCAGCATTACTTAGATAATGCTTAAGTAAAAGTCTTAGTTGCTCTATGAATGTTTGATCTTGTACTTAGGCTTGACTGTGCATTGAGCCACAGTGCTTCTCCTACAGTCTAGTCTTGTTTGGTATCTAACTAGGATTTAAATGAATCTGAGAGGTCAACACCAGATGTGAAAGGCTGGGGCTTCTCGAAGTACTAAGATTGAAGACAAGTACAAAGCAGTTACAATACAGAAAAAAAGCAAGGATTTTCAGCAAATTTGAGATTTTAATGAATAACACATTATTATTCCTGCACATCAGTGATGCATGTTCTTGGAAACTTTGCTGAACTTCATCCCATGTCTTTGATTCCAACAGTCAGGCATCCCACAAGTGTACCTTTGTATTTTACCAAAAGCATGATGTACTACTTGTCATATAATTATGAATCCTATGAAGATAAGATCACCATGTGAAAATGAGATAACATGTCCTGATTCTGCAAGAGGCTGGAAACTAAAGAGCACCTCCCAGCTCTTTATAACACCAAGACCTTATATTGTGAAGTAATTTCAGGACACAAGAACAAAGAAAATCTATTAAGGTAAATATCTTGAGTCTTCTAGTTTGTGTGAGCAGTGCATTGAAATCTGCTATTTTTAGTTGCAACAGCTATTATCAATCTAAACGAGCAATCTAAAACAGCTAAATTAATTGGGTAGTAAATGAATTATTTAACAGTTATTTTCATAGTGTCAGAGCACTGCCATCAGTCCATAATGATTGTTTGCCTGAAAACTATGGAATAAAAGCAAAAATAGCATTTATGAGTTGACATCTTAAGTATCTAATGTTAATTATGGTTTAAAAAGAATACTGTTATCAGCAGCTCATAAAAGCTAAGTAACAGTTGCCTTTAAGAACACACGGGTATTTAGAACTGTTTCTGCAGTTAATAGAACAAATACCATTTCTGCCTTTTTAATTCCCTCTAAAATCAAGCAAGCTTTGGTCTGGTCTTCTCAGAATTGCTGTATATATATGTTAGGGAAGAAATGCATTATGCATACTGACTACGTTACGTTTTTAACACATTCCTTTTTCTTGTCCAAATTTTTATTCATGATCCAGTGACACCGAATTATGAAACAAAGAAAAGACATATATTTAACTTTTTTTTTCATTTATTCCATCAAATTATGGTACACAATTAACAAATGGCACCCACTGGGGTAGCAGAATTCATCTGGCTACCTGTATTTTTAGATATACACCTAGTATAAGAAAGTTGTCCTCTGCACTTAGTAAATAGAAAAAGTACGTACTTTTATCATGAAAATCTGTTGAACTTTCTATTTGAAATAAAACAGATTAATTGTACTCTTGAAGTAACTATTTATCTTAATTATGCAAAACAGAACCTAACTGTAATTGAAGCGATCTCCTCCCTAACAACTATTTTAACTTGTAAAGTCAAGTCACTTGCGTTTTATACCCAAAATTGTTATTTATCATGTTGTTTATTATACTTTTGAGCAATGCGTTGATGGTATGCTGCTGACAAATGTATCAGAATCGGAGTAAAGTGAACAAAATAGAAGTAAGGCTAAGATGTATTTCAATTTGGCTGGGGTTTTTTTGCACTTTAGAGTTACGGGTTTTCTAACTTAGGCTCTTAAATTGCTTTAAGGAAGACATGTAAACCCATTCTAAGGTAGATAGTCAGGTTAAACAGAATGTAATAAGCTATGTAAATGTTTCTTAATCTCTTACAGAGGGAGAGTAGGCCAGTAGCTGACATTAGATACCTGCAATTTAAGGCAGCTAAAATTAAGTATGATGACCCTGCTCTTGCAGGGGCTAATTCCACAGAATGAAATCAGTGCCCTTCCATGTGTGAAGATAAAAGTTTAGATGATAAAGAAATTATCTCACAATCCTTTGCATTTTGTGGGACTTAAGTGGATTATTTTCTCATTCCATATATAATTTATACATATATATGTGCGTGTTATATACATACACACATATACACACATATGTGGGTGTGCATCTATAATATATGCATACGTGTATGTAGTACAATATATATATTTTATTTATACATATATACACTTCTCCTGGAGAAACTGCCTATGACTTGGAAGACTGTACTCTTCACTGGGCAGAAAACTGGCTGGATGGTCGGTCCCAAAGTGTTGTGGTGAATGGAGTTATATTCAGTTGCTAGACAAAAGTGGTGTTCCCCAGGGCTCAGTACTGGGGCCAGTTCAATTTCATATCTTTATCAGTGATATGAATGAGTAGATCCAGTGGACCCTCAGTAAGTTTACAGATGACACCAAGATGGATGAGAGTGTTAATCTGCTTTAGGGTAGGAAGGCTCTACAGATGGATCTGGACAGGCTGGATCGATAGGCTGAGAAGGATGAGAGGAAATGGTCTCAAGCTGTGCCAGGGGAGATTTAGATTAGATATTAGGAAACATTTCTTCACTGAAAGGGTTGTCAAACATTGGAACAGGCTGCCCAGGGAAGTGGTTGAATTACCATCCCTGGACTTATTTAAAAGACATGTAGATATGGTGGTTAGGGACAAGATTTAGTGGTAGACTTGGCAGTCCCAGGTTAAGGGTTGGACTTGATGATCTTAAAGGTCTTATCGAATCAAAACAATTCCATGACTCTATGATTCTATTATATATGCATAATATACATGTATGCACACTCACATTTACATGTGTGTGTGTGTATATATATATATATATGTATGTATATATATATATATATAAAAATGTAGCTATCTCAAAAATCCCCAGAAAATAGTTTCACATTTTCCAACTGACAACTGGATTTTTTTTTTGAGCACAGTTCCCTTCTGATTTGAATCATGTTCTCTAGTTTCATCAAGTAAGATAATTCATGGACTATGTTCTTGGTATAATTGAAGAATAAAAATAGATACTACAGGAATGTGTATGATATTTGCTACCTCTGCGTACAAAAAACCCCAGCACAAGTCTCCAGAGAATAGGAAATATTCTTGTATAATGGAGGATAAGCTTCATTGAAGCATAAAGCAACCTTTCTCCTTAGGCTATCTTTCCCTGGAGACTTTCCCTAAGTGTGTCTACAGTCTCTTTAAACTCTCTCCTTTACATTTCTATAACTCACATAAAAGTGTAAGAAACATATTTTGTAAAATTCTAATCTAGCACTGCTGTATTTAATGAACTGTTTTTTTTTTAATGAGGTAGGATGGTTCAAGATTGTTAGTTTCCGTTCTTATATCAAATAAAATTGATATAGACGTATACTTTATCTTATTCTGTTAGTTTCTAATTCTTTTTTTTATTGCAGGGACTTTAATATTTGAATAGGTAATAAAATTCTGCAAAACTTCACATTTTGGTAGAGGTAATGAAAGATTTTGTCAACTATTTTGTTTAGTAATGTAAGGAAATAATTCATTTTCTTTATTCATAAATTTAGTTAGGAAAAAAGTGTGGTTCTCATATGAAAGCCAGGCACATACAACGCTGTCTTTTTGGTTAATTATCTTGTTGGTACCTAATATGTAGCATGAAAAAATCCATTATAACATTAATGGAAGAGGGGGACAGATCTGCAAAAATCTGGGAGCCAGGTTCTAGATCCTATGGAAAATAAAATGCTATTTAAGCAAAAATTAGAGGTCAGTAAATGGAGAAAACCCTTATTTGACTGTCCTAGGTAAGAATTGAATTGATCAAGCTAACAAAGTTTTCAGGTTAAGAGATGGCTAGACATCTTCATCTGTGCTACTGAACACAATTTGTACATCCTCTGGATTTACTGAGCTGCCTGTATATCTCATGTCTAACTCTATTTAGATGCAAATGCACTTATTTTCTGAATGGGTTGTGATTTCTTATAATCTAGACTGGCAGGTGTTCAGTTCTCCACACATATATGGGTGTGCGCTCTATTTCCTATCCTATTTGAAACTGGGTACTCAACCAGGCCACTTAGTATTCATCAAAATTTAGGAACTGAAAAATTACATATACTGGTATAGACATAATTGTTGAGGCTCCAGGAAACAGATGTCCTAGAACTTACATCTCATGAAAACTCACAAACATTGGCTAGTCTATGCAGTCATATGTTGTTTGAGTTTCATTGACCTCAGTAAAGAGCATGAAGGATTCCTAGAACCATATAACCATTATATAAGAAGGACAGGGAACTAAATGAGATGAATTAAACCTCTTGTTCCCAGGTTTAACCAACAGCTTACTAATTCATAAACCTGCAGGCTACACAGCATCTTGCATAGGAGTTTTGCCGATGTCTCCACTTAATGCAGCACCAAGGCAAGAGGTAAGGTTCGCACGTTTAGAAAAAGAGTATGCAAGAAGAAAAATACTGAAATGTAGTTTTAAGGGAGTTCCTAGATGCAGAAGTTGACCAGTACGGTTTGGTACTCAGGCCAGTGAAAATTAAAATCAAGAGTCTAAATTCCCTGTAGAACAGACAATTAATAGTGACACTCCTTGACTGGAGCACACAAGAGGCAGGATATTGCCTAAATCATCCAAAGGACTGCACTAGAGCCTGAAACATCATTTTTCTGTGTAAGTTCAGAAAGATATCTCAAGAATGTAGTGAAACATATCTGAAAAAATGGGATTTGTAGCCTAAAATTACTCTTCTGCTCCGGTGACATGACTGAGAATCCAGTTCTCAGCCACGAAAGATTTCTGTATTTATTCGGTAATGTTTAATTGGATTTAGAGTCCTAAATACCTTCAGATGGAGAAGCCTAAATATTTCACTGATTGTTTCCCTAAGTCCATGCAGAAGACAGACCTTCAGCGAATCCTTCAGTCTGAAGTGCATGTAGTACTGTGGTTTTGACATTTCACATAAAGATTAATTTTTTTAAAAACCAAAACTTTTGCATTGCATTGCCTTATAATTGTTCACCAGTGGAAAACTTTTTGTACAACTACTAAGCAATAACCAGTAAAGCAATTTTATCTTATTACAAAGCACTCTTCTTAGAATCAAAAGATTAAATTAGACTTGCAATGATGGCCAATGTTGGTTTTGAAAGAAATTGACCTGTGAGTTTTGGTCTTTGGTTATCTTGCTGACAACAATGTCTGTAGAACAGAATAGTTCTTTCTTACAGATTTTTTTTCTTCAATAAAAGAATAATGAATAAAAACTATAATTTCTCTTTTAATAATACTGCCTTATTTTCAAATTCCAGATACATAGCTCCTGATTATACATAAGCTGTAAAGACTGACTCACCACATATTCAAATGCCAGACTAACTTCTGTATCACAATTGCACATAAAGTACTGGAGAACTTTGATCTTCATTAAGGTGATTAAAAACTCTAAAATGCCAGAAATGCCAACGCCCTCAAATAAAAGATTAATTATAATGACTGACATACTCATGAGCAAACCAGTCTTAGTCTAAGTCATGATCACTGGAGTGTAACATTTCTAGCCCTTCCAAGTCTAGAATGGGGGAAATAAAGCTTCAAAACTGCAGTTAGCAGGAAAGAAACCAAGCAAAACAGCCATTTTATACATACACAGCAAAGCATAGCACAGCATATTTTCTGTTTAGTGTAGCAAGTTATTCATAGCCCTAAGCATCTTCTAAATGTCAAAATATAGCTTAAATTTTAAAATTTAACAAAGTAATATTTCAGTGATATCACTGAATCATGGAAGTGTTATGAATCTTTTATAAAATATAATAGAAAAATCCATTACTCAGTAATTTCAAACCTTTTAAATTAAGAAGGCCAGGCATGCAAGGTAAATGGATTAATCCTATCTTCTGTTTGTTAAATGAAGATTCAGATCACAGCCACACTGATAGTTATTGGTGAGGAAATGGTTGAGAACTACTGAATGAACTTCCACAGCAACTAAGCACTTACCTGTTCCAATACAAGTACTGTTAGGTTTATGTAATCTATTTGTGAAAACAAAGGATAATAAGCACCTCAAACAATAATGACATGCTCCTCTGTCTTCTCAGTAATACAACATAAAAGCCTTGTAAGCCATATGAGACATCAATTTACTGAGAGACATCTGAAAACGTACATTTAAGAGACTTAAATAAAAACTTTGATAACAGAAAACAATGCTGGTGCAACTCAGCCTTCTCTTCCACTCCCTGACTTCAAGAAAAGGCTGGCATTGTGACAAATCTTGATATTTAGCAAATCCAAGATCCAAATGAATAATGTTCGGGAAACAAAAATCAAAATTTAGTGCGTATAGTGAAGAAAATACAGTATGACAACGTATTTTCTGATCTCAGCACGAAATCTACAGAAAAGAGAAAAAACTCCTCTGCTCAGGATATTACTGTACTCAAAATACAGCCAACTTTAATCTATATTACTCTGAACTTTTGATCAATGTCATTGTACAGATACATGGTGACTGCATTTTAAAGTTTGAATCAAAGGTCTTAATGAATGTAGGAAAACTCACATGAAAAAGAGCTTTTTATTCTAACCAGGAGAGTTACATATTTTCTATTTCAGACTGATCATAATTTCAGTCATCAGAAATTGGAGTTGTTTCTGTTTATCAGCAAAACATTCCTGATGAGAAATCCTTAACTTTGAAATCCATTCTTCCTTCTAATTGAAAATGGTTGTTGAATTTCCAGAGTCAGTGTCATTTTATGTAAGCTTTCAATTATTTCATTGTTTCCCTTTACTGAAGAAATGCCTTCACTTGAGATTGGTTGAGAGTGATGTGTAAATTTCACTAGATACTTTGTTTAGCTACCCCTTAAACAGTACAAAGTTTAGTAGCTGTCTTATCTCTTATTACTTCTGTTAATAATAATAAATCGCAAATAACACTGGCACTCATTTGTGTAGAGAAGGAAGACATATTCTGGGCTTACTAGCATTATTTCAGAGTAGCTGTTCTATTATTTCTCTCTCATCAATCTATTTAAAAAAAAGATGGGCTAAATCTTTAGCTTTGGACACTTCCCCCCCCCAGATTTATACATTTAGATACGTCTAGTACCAGCATAGGAACTATTATGATATATTTATCAATACAGTCTGAATTACAGAGGAAAACCTCCTGGAAGCCGTCTCAAAGCACATGAGGAATAACAAAGTGATTGGGAATACCCAGCAGAAATCTACCATGCATAAATCTTAATTGAACAACTTGATTGACTTCTACAATGAGATTACTCATCTTGTGGATAATGGGAGAGCAGTGGATGTCTGCAAGCAAGGCCTTTGACAGAGTTTCTCATAGTATCTTCATAGACAAATTCAGGATAGAGAGAGAGGATTACTGTTCAGTAAGATGGGAGGAAAACCAACAGGACCTGTCAGGGTCAAAGACATGTGACCAATGATACAAAGTCTGACTGGAGGTTGGTTACTAACAGCTGATTACAGTCTCTCAAGGATCATTATTGGGTCTAGTATTGTTTAACTCTTTATTATCAACCTGGACAATGGGACAGAAGGTAGCCTCAGCAACTTTATGAATGACACCAAATTGTGGCGTGTGGTTGACACATTTGAGGACAGGTCTGCTCTTCAGAAGGATCTTAACAGGATAGGACAACATCCACTCTAGTTGATGTATTCTGGCTGACAGTTTGGTCCCTACTCACAGCTGTTCCATCTCAGCTTCAAATATCTACATGAAGTCAGAGATCCCTGTAGAGTTCCCTTTTAAGGGATAATTGTTTTATGATTGTTTTGTAACTTTTAGAATGTTAGTATAACCTACCAAAAGCTTTGCTATTTCCCTAGGTCAGTCTCTTTGCCCTTCCCTATATCTAAGCAAAACCAGGATCTGTTACCCGAGTTACTATGACCTCTTAGTTTCCACTTCAAATGTGTTACAAGGATAGAAGTTTAACAGCAGATCTGTGCTCCTTTTTTTTTTTTCTTTCCCTTCCATATCTGAATGATCTAGTTATTCAGAGCTAGGTAGATACAGTTCAGATCTCATTTAAAAATTGTGAGGTTGACCACAGTTAAGTAATAGAATTAATCTATTTCTCCTCTGTTGCACAGCCAAGAAGGCTGTATATCACCAGAGTGGGGAGCTTTCCTATGAGATCCTTTACCCAGGCTCCAGGAAGGCAGCAGACTTCCCTATGAAGAAGGTCCAGTCTGCATAATTGGGCCTTCGACACCCCCCAGGAGAGACTCACCTGTGAGAATGACCCATCTGGGCTTTTTACTGGACTTAGTTTTAACACGTGGTCTAGGGTGACCTGACCTTGGTGGACCTTTGTCTTCCTCCTTATTTGCCTCATCCTCTCCATCCTGTTTTGCTTCATCCACAAGTTCCAGGGCCCATATCTGTTCTGCAGCAGCACCATGGAAGGTGAGGGAGGGCAGGAGGGAATTTTCTTGCCACCCCAATCAGGGACCTGTTTCCACTCTCCCCCATCTCTTAGGTCCCCTCCTTCTGCCTGGTAGCAAGAGGGTGGGGGATCCACTGCCTCTTTTGGACCCTCCATCTGCTCCCTTTGTTTCAGGGGTGCTAGGCTGCTACTCCACCAGGCGATTTCTCTTTCGCACTCCCTCATACTTCTTATCTTTCAAGCTCTTCTCTGAGCTCTGCCGCCATGCTGAGCAGATCATTTGCCTGATGGCAGCGCACATAGGTGTTGTGACAGGCTCAGGCACTGCCTGCAGCCCGAGACCTGGGCCCCTGCATGTTTGCGTGGCAGCTCCGTCTGGGCCGCCACGTCCTTTCTGGTGGTGGCTTTCACCCGAGCGGAGACCATCGCTCAGTCTTCTTGTGGAAGGCGACGGGATGAGCAGGAGCTAAGCGAGGCTCTAGAGCCGGGAGAGGGACTGCGCCCTGCCCGCGCGCCTTCCCGCGCAAACTGCCGCGCCACGGCCCGGTCGCTCGCGCTCCCCGGGGCTGCTCCGTACGAGAGGGGTTGGGCGCCGCCACCGCCCCCGCCCGCGCTGTCACCGCTGCGCGCGGCTGCAGCTCCCTCTTCCCGCCCGGGGGTGCGGCCTGCGGCACCGTCTCTGCCCCCGGCCCCTGCCGCCCCGGTCCCGGCCCTCTCGGCTTGCGGTTTCGCCGCGGTTTTTGAGGCTTTGGGAAGAGTTCCCTGCCGCGATCCCCCGCTTCCGAGCCCTTCGCCTCAGCGACTATCAGTATAGCTGATCTGAGGCACGGAATCAGAGTATGTACAGTTCTTGGTGTGAAAAGCAAAAGCAGTGCTGAAATACATCGGAAGATATACTACAACAGGTTTAGGGAAGTGTTAATGCCAATGATGGGACTTCAAATAGAATATAATGTTCAGTTCTTGAATCTGGTGTTCAAGAAAAAATGAATTGGAATTGAATTTGCGCAGACTGAAAGAGCATTTCCTATGCAAGGAAAACGCTCTGTGAGAAACTGTGCACTGAGAAGTTCTCTATAGGCAGTCTAAACAGCAAAGTAAGATTAGGGATAAAGAAGAGGACTGGCACAAGAACTAACATCTGTAACCTGATAAACGAATAAACTTAAACCAAGTTTTCTCTCCATCAGACCAGCCTTTTCTGTAGCAGCCTTTTCTGTAAGGAGATAGGGGGGAAAAAAGTAACTGTTTTAAGCTCTGGTTTTGATCAGTTTTTGAAAGAGTGATATATAATTGTCTGATAAAGCTCATCAATCAGTTCAGAGTCCATAAATAATGTAGTAAATGAACCTTGCATGAAAATTGTACTGACTTTTATAATTAATTATGAGTCTTCAAGATTTTTCAGATCAATAAAGATACAACTCTACTGTTTTATTCACAATGAGAAGTATTTCATTAATTAAGTACTTCAGGTCTTAACTGACCTCAGTAAGACTCTGCTTGTAAAGAAATGGATAAACTCTGTACCTGTAATATGCTGATAATAATCAGATTCCAAAGATTAGTAAATTAAATACACAAAAGATCTTTAATACAAAAATCCATTCTACAGTCCATATATTTTTGAATAGAGCAATGTTTGTATATGTTAAGGCCATTTAAAAAATACACATTTGATCTTTTTTGACAGCCATGAGAGTGCATCTGCCTTTCCTTAAGAAAAACTCTCCAAACCCTTATCTACAAAAGAGATAATGAGATCCAAATTTAAAGTGAGTAGAAGCTCTCTGGAGAGCTAGAATCTTTCATTCATATGTATCAAAGCATAAATTGATTACTAGTTCAAATGAAGACAGCACCTCTCTCTCTTTACTGGCTTCCTGCTGGACTGTTCATCAATGAATCTTTTTGACTTCATCTGTAAAGACCCTCTCTTCATACTGGAGAAGAGAAGGCTCAGGGTGACCTTTGCAATGTGTATAAGTGGCTGGTTGGGGGGAAAAAAAATGATGAAGCCAGACTCTTCTCACTAGTGCACTGTGACAAGAGGCAATGGCCAAAAATTAAAACACATGAAATTCCATCTGAACACAATAAATCTTTCTTACTATGAGGGTGGTCAAACACAAGAACAGGTTTCCCAGAGAGACAGTGGAGTCTCAGCCCCTGGAGGTACTCAGTACTCAGCTGGACACAATCCTGAACAACATTCTATAGGTGATCCTGTTTGAGCAGGGGGTTTGGACTATGTGAATTTTGTGACTCTGTGAACCTAATGTTAAAGTGAATATAAGCACAACATCCTTGGTGGAGGGAAAGGAAAGGATAGTAAAAGCTGACTAAAGTTCTCAGGTAAAAAACTATTTGAAATGTAACAGAAATGTCCTTGGGATCTATCAGTCAGACAGGCATACACATTTTAGGACCTTAATCTTGTACTAAATCCTGTCTTTGAATTTTGAGCAGGCTGAATCCTTCCCAAACCATTATATAACTTTGGATCAAATTTTTATAAAAAAACAACAAAAGATTATCTCCCTGCTACAAAGAGAAGATAACAAGTAGATCTGTTAAGTTACTGACTTCATTCTTAGTTTTTTTAGTAAGTTCATCAAAAACTAAAAAAGAAAATACCTGCTCTAGCTTTCTGTACTTTTTTTTGCCCAGTCTACCTGACCCAGGAAATAGAAGGGTTTCCTTATATTTATTCCTATACATGGATGTTTAACTGTTGACTAGGAAGATACTTCAAGACTTATTTGGAGCCTCCTGTCTTTCAAATGTGCTTCCTTCATTTTCATAGACATATCTGTTTTCTAACCATGTTTGAAATCCTTTGACTATTTCAGAAGCATTTAAAGAAAAATATAGGCATGGATATATAAAGCAAACCACCTATAAATTATTTTGCTGCATGCAGCCACACGTATGCATACAGATATACAAATATGTATTTCCATCCTAAGACAGAAGTTTGAAGGCTATGTCTGGCTGATGAAACCTCAAAGTAACAATGGAAACTGAGTCATTATCATTTTGTAAGGAGCACTGTCAGATGTAACACCCAGAGGTATTTTGACTTTCTAGTCATTTGTTGTATCTGTTCACTAATCTGTATTTGAGAGTCACTGCCATGCTCAAAATTCTATCACAGGCAAAAGGGAAGACATCACAGGCTTGAAGATAAGAATTACTGTTAGTTTAATAAAAATCTTAACAGTCGAATCCAACTACACTATAGAGTCATTATCAGTCCAGTTATAACAGTACTAAACTTTCATAGTCCAAACTATAGAGTTATCACAACAGAGTCTCATTGATAATACTGTTATTGTTATAGAAAGAGCTCCTGGTGTCCATCATTCTACTCTGGAGTTACTCTCAGCTCTTCTATGCTTGTTCAGGCTCTACATTTGCCTTCTGCAGTGAGAAAGGTGTTTGTACCAGGGACACCACTGTCTGAAGTCTTTCACTGGGAGAAACATGATATTTATGGTGGAAGCTTCTTCCTCCTTGGTCTTTGGGTCCACTCGGGGTTTTTTTTGTTTGTTTTCTTGCCTGCCTCCCCCACTAGTTCCTTCTGGGGGCACCACAGGGAAAGTGGCAGGTGCCCCCTCACCCCGTGACACAGAGGGCTGTTATTGCCCCCACCCTGTTGGAGCAGCAGTCATGTGAGTGTGAGGAGGGGGAACCACCTGCCACTGGCTGCAACTGACTCCAACTGATTCCAAATCATGAAGGCTGCTTCAGGTCCCTGTCCAGCACAAGACTTCTATATACTGAGTGCCATGTAGTCTCACTTGCATAAGACACATTCACTGTTCACACATTTTAGGCATGTTAGGTAACAACAGATGATGGTCACCACCACCATCACCTTGTACTATCTATTCCTCTGGAAATATCCCCCCAGCACTTTATTCATGTTAACCCTTTTGATTTATTTTTTCTTCATTTTAGCTTGTTTTTTTATGTGTCTCTTTCAATGTTAGGTCAGCCACCATCTTCTTTTTTTTTTTTTTTTTTTTAATCTTTCCCTGTAAGGAAAAGATGACACAAAAATCTCAGCTGTTTAACTGTTTTGGTGGTAGCTGTCATGGTTGTGAGGCCACTGTATGCAAGCCTAGAGAATGATTGAGTGACATATCCTCCAGAGCACAAGGATAACCTCATCCTGATTCATCATTATTTAAACTTTATCTACATTTTCAGTGTAGGTGCTGTGTGGAATTTCTCCTCTACATGGGCTTTTTAATTCTCCACACCACTGTGCATAATATTCACACTAAACAATAGTTAATGTTATTTATACAGTTTGTGTCCTTCATATCTTTTCCTTCTTTTTCATCTTCTATTGTTCATCGAGTCCGTTTTTAAATTATTCCCTTGTTTCCACTGAAGAACTTAAAATATTTATAACTATGATTAAGTATTAAATAATAAGGAATTTTTCTTATACAGCATTAAACTGTGAGAAATTTTTTTATCTTCACACAGAGTCATAAGTGTTAACACTGGAGTATATTGCCATTCATGTATATGTCAAACATATAGCTGTAAAAATTCTCTGAAGTTGTAATGTCTGTTTGTTATCATAAAACCTTTCTGTAATTCCCAAATGAAATAATAGTAACATTCTTACAGTGTCTTGAAAACAAAAAAATGATGTCATGCATAACCCAAATTATAGTTCTAATCCAGGGAATAAGAGTGATTTTGAGTTTTGCATGAACTTAAGCAACAAATGAAAGATATTTCTTAGTGAAGTAACTCCATCCAGTTTTTATATAAATGTTTCAGATACTAAGAAGGATGAGAGACTAAAGCATTGATAGTGTGCTATGCAGTAAACAGAGACTTGCTTTGATAATAATAGCTCAAACCTCTTCTAGTATTATATTTGGTGAAATACAATGCTATCTTTATATAACAAATAGTAGTGCAGTTTTGAATTTATCAGCAACACCAAAAGCAAAGGAAGAGTTCATTATGTGGATCATCCTTCCACTAAATTTTCAAGATGTCTGCTATAGATGCCTTTATACTGTTTCATAATCCCAAGATTTAAAACAGGTTTATATCGCAGAAATAATAATTTGTTTAGGAGAATAAGTTTATTTAAACAGTGAGAAGCACTGTTTTAATTCTGAAATCTATGTACAAAGTTCAGGAAGGTTGAAGAGATAAAGCTAAAAAGAAACGAGAAAAATCCAAAAGCTTTGACTTTATTTTTCTGTTATCAACTTATCTCAGTAGAACTAATTTTTTAACATTTTCCACTAAGGAACATAATTCACACACACATTACTTCTGAAGAATTTCATCAATTGCCTGAAGTGTTAATCAGACATTTTCAGTCCCGTTATATTTTTGTTATTTGTATTACTTTGAGATACATGTTTTATTTTTTTTTTAATTTCCTGATGCTGTGATTAAAACTGCTTTAAAATTACTCATTAAGTATTTAGTGTTATTTATTGGCAAAAAATCGTAGTGATGTTGATGTGTAGATCCTTGGATTAGGAAGTTTATATGCATAGATTATTCAAGTGTAATGCGAATATACAGGTTCTGAAGTTTGCAAATTGTCAACTACCTTGTGTTGTAGTCTTTTTGAATTAATGAACTGATGTCCAAGGGGAGACCAGTGACAAGTGGTGTCCCTCAGGGATCAGTACTGGGACCAGTGCTATTTAACATCCTTGTCAGCGACATGGGCAGTAGCATTGAGTGCACCCTCAGTAAATTTGCCGACGACACCAAGCTGTGTGGTGTGGTGGACACACTGGAGGGAAGGGATGCCATTCAGAGGGACCTTGACAGGCTGGAGAGGTGGGCCCAGACCAACCTCATGAAGTTTAACAAGGCCAAGTGTAAGGTCCTGCATCTGGGTCAAGGCAATCCCAAGCACTGATACAGGCTGGGCAATGAGTGGATTGAGAACAGTCCTGGGGAGAAGGACTTGGGCGTGCTGGTGGATGATAAGATAAACATGAGCTAGCAGTGTGCACTTGCAGCCCAGAAAGCCAACCATATACTGGGATGCATCAAAAGATGTGTGACCAGCAAGTCAAGGGAGGTGATTCTGCCCCTCTGCTCTGCTCTTGTGAGATCCCACCTGGAATTCTGTATCCATCTCTGGAGCCCCCAGCACAAGAAAGATATGGAGCTGTTGGAGTGAGTCCAGAGGAGGGCTACCAAGATGGTTAGAGGGCTGGAACATCTCTCCTATGAGAACAGGCTGAGAGAGTTAGGCTTGTTCAGCCAGGAAAAGAGAAAGCTCTGGCGAGACCTCATAGCAGTCTTCCAGTGCCTGAAGGGGCCCTACAAGAAGGCTGGGGAGGGACTTTTTAAAAAGGCTTGTAGTGACAGGATGAGGGGTAATGGGTGGAAGCTGAGAGAGGGTAGGTTTAGACTAGATATAAGGAAGAAGTTCTTTACCCTGAGGATGGTGAGGCACTGGAACAGGTTGCCCAAGGAAGTTGTGGATGGAAGTGTTCAAGGCCAGTCTGGATGGAGCCTTGAGCAACCTGATCTAGTGGGAGATGTCCCTGCCATGGCAGGGGAGTTGGAACTAGTTGATCTTTGAGCTTCCTTCCAACCCAAACCATTCTATGATTCTGTGATGAAGTTTATTCTTGTAATAAATAAATGGGTTGAGAATTAAAAGAGGAGACTTATTCATGCATTTTTACTTATTTCACACAGAAACTAATCAGTAGTCTGAGTTCTAAGAGAAGAGTTCAGATTTTTAAGATGTCTTCCTGTCTTTTTCTGATTTTTCTAATCTGTAGTTACTATGGCAGCAACTGAAGTCCTCTGCATGCTGTGCCAGTTCTGTGGGGATACAGCAGTAAGATCTGAGGCCACAGTAAGGTTTACATGTGATCCTTTCTTAAATTCATGTCAAACAATTTTTCCTCCAGAAGATAAATACCTTCAGTAAAAAATGGAAGATTTCTAGTGATGCCAGCAGCTGCACATAGATTGCAATGTTGCCAGTTTCCGTTATTTTTCTCAAGACATTCTCACTGCTTATTTTCTCTCTTAAACCCCACTTTTACTATTCTGAGGTAATGGTATACATCTTTCTATGTAATGTAATATATTAAGATGTTTAAGCAAGTGGTTAATCTTTAAGATAGTCTGTCTTCATGATTACATCTATATTTGCAAATAATACAGTCACAATAAAGTTTTCTGGCACTTAAAGAATTTAAGCACTCCTGGTGTAAGGACAGTTCTGAATAAAAACATTAGAAATTATAATTATTGACACATGCAAAAATTTCAAATTTCAGTTTAGCTCCCTGAGTCTTGTTTTTGAAACTGTTCCTTCGTAATTAATACATGTGAAATTATTGCATTCCAAAACAGTATAGTAATATTTGGATTCCAAAATTTGTATGTTGTATTATTATCATCATCATCATCATCATTGTTAATACTGATGTTCATATGAACCTGGAAAAATTCATTCTTTAAAATAACATTTTCCATTCAGATCTGCAAACATCATATATTTCAAAATTTCAATCGATATGCATTAGAATTCACAGCAAGTAATATATTTTTCTGGTTGCATAAGTAGTATCAGATGTTAGCACCCCTGTAATTTGTTAAAATTATCTTTAATATGTAGAAGATTTATAGCTTTAATAGCCTTGCCACATGAATGTGCATATTTTAATGAAAATTCTAAATGCAGAGGATATAGCTAAATACCTTTTAAAAAATTAGGGTTTTTTCCACCACCTGATAGACCCCTCATTTTATAAATTGCATTTGTACAGATTAAAACCTCTTTATTTCCTAATATCATGGAATTATGAATACTGAGGAAATATTTTATTCAGAAGGGTTTTTTTTCTTTCTTTCAGAATGGGAAGTTATGTCTTCCTGTCTTTCGCTTTCTTAATGCACTTAGATTTAATGAGATTTCAAAGGTGAATAGGCCAAGTAGAATTTTGTCAACCCCTTTCACTCTTCCAAGTCCAGGAAAGCAGATTATTTAGAGACTGCACATATAAAGACACACATTCAGTAAGGGTCAGATAGGAAAGGTGAAGAAATTCACTTTTTATTGACAGGGAAGCTACCATTGCTTTCACAAAATTAGGTAATATATAATTGAAAATAAAAATTCAAACAGAGTTTGCAAACATTTTGTCCTATAAGTTATTACCTCTACTAATAAGCACACAGGCAAATATGCCTCCCTTCTCTTACTTTTTACAAAGCAGTTATGAATTTACAAATGCTGTTAAAGTAATGGGAAATTCAAGATAACAACAATGAAAAATATTCTGCATAATAATGATCGCGTACAGCAATATGCACCACTGTGACACTGAATGATTCTTTATGAGTGTATTCATGAACTGATTTCTTTTTTAGATGTGTGTTTGGCAAAGTATGCCTATCTAATACTCTGACCTTTTAATACCACTTTCTTTTAGTTTCCTCTTCTTGTTTCATGGATGAACAGCACTACTTATTGACATCTTGTTCTGCAAATTTTGTAAGATTCTTTTGGAATTATGGCACAGAAAATCTAAAAAAACCCCACCCAGGCTAAAAAAACAACAAAAAACCCCCATAAAACCAACAACATAAAGACAGAGTAAAAGCTAGGCTGGGACCTCTATGAAAAAAAATGATCAGTCATTAGAATGTGCTTCTATTCTTTCAGAGTACATTGTACAGGCTCACAAATTTCCCTAGAACTTGTGGGGCTCTCAGTCCTACAGTCATTTCTTCTCCAATATATTTTCTCTTTGTTTCACAACAACAATAAAGAACTGCTAGATTTTGTTTCTACTATCAGATATGGGTGATACTGCAAGTATATAAAATCCTTTTTTTTTTTCCCCTGAAGAAAGGCAGTGGGGGCTTCTTTTGAAAATATTAAAGGGGAAGTATGACACATACACTCCAAGCAGCAAAAAAATGTCATTGTTTGTAGCAGAAGTAAAATTGGTTCATTTTAACTTGGACTACCTGATGATAGCTCATTACTGTAACATTATTATCATCTGCATAAGTTTCAGAGTTGTTGCTTATGTCATGGAACCAAACACAGCTTCACCCTCACCCTCCTCTGCTGCCTCAGACTCTTATGCAACAGCTTTTGCTACAAGAAAAAGTTAATTTTAATGCTATCTCTGCTGGAATCCTCTCTCTGCTGCTGTGACATTGCTTTAATTTAACATCCTCTTTAAATCAGTGGAGCGCTGGGGTATATGAGGGAAACTGTGTTCATCCTGTTCCAGAAAGTGGTTCTTTCATCTGAGTTAACCAGGCTTAATTCAACACATCTCTTATGAAGTCCCCCACTGTCTGAACATGCATAAGGTCCTGGGGTAGGCTTTCCAACATGTCATGGCTAGTATTTCAAAATAGACTTTTTCACCTTCTAGCATCAAAACGCATCAGCAGTGTCTGACCATTGAAATATGATTGATGAAAAAGTGCCAGTATTTAAAACATCTATGGTTTAATCTTGATGGGATCCAAATGGTGCTATTGACCTACAGTAATCTCAGATGTGTGCTGGTTTTCAGGAAGTCCACAGTACTTTTCCCAACACCACAGCATGAGGCTTTTCAAAGACAGACATAAATATATCCTTTTTTAAACCAGCAACACAAAAGTGTAGAACACTATTCTTTTCTTCTGAAATAAATTAAAGTAAAAGCTAGATTTTCAGGAAGCCAAACTTCTATTTACAAACTTAAATGAAGAAGCCAATATAACCCATTTTGAAGGAACTTTTTCGGAAGTATTTAGTGGGTATTGAAAACCTAGTCTCTGGATGGAATGGTTTAAACAGAAATAAGAATGACTAAATGTGTGCCTGGGGAAGTATAGAGAAATACACTGATTTGTACGTAGGCTGTAAACTTAGTATAATTCATCTATAAGATTTCAAGGGACTTGCTTCTTTTCTGAAACGTTAGATTTAGTGATGATCTTTCCAGGTTAGTTCAGAAAAATTAATTTCTAAAAAATGGTACTGAGTTGCTAATGAAAAATGGGCAGTCAAGGGCAACATGAAAAAAATTAGTTCAGTTACACTATCTTAGAGTCCATCTGTGCTAACAAGTGCATCTTGTATGATAAAGACTGTAAGCAGATCAAAGCAAGCAATACTTTTATTCTTAGCATTCCATTTATCTCTACTTTTAGAGCAATCTCTAACTCAACCAGTTATCATGCTATTTACTAACTTATTTATATCATTATTTTGCTTTGCATGACTGCAAAAATCATCAAATGCAAAAGAAGAACATAGCTATTTTTCATTACTCATGACAGCATTTTCCCTCATGGTTTTGCAGCCGCTAGTTAAACTACACTTAAATATAGAAAAAAAAAAATTTCAAATCTCACTGTTTTTCTGAAGTACTACCTTCAAAATTGGTAATTCTTCAGAGAAAAGGTAAAAAGTTGTTTTATTCTTGTAATACAAAGAACTGTATTGCTTATGTGATTTTTATAAGTTTAATTGATGTCTGAATAGCTATTCTGTCAAAGGATTTTTTCTTATGCTTCTTTAATAATCTTTTACATAGTCTTTCTCCAGATTTCTGAAGGAGAAATGCAACCGGTAACTGCTCAGCAGTAGTAATTTGTGACTGACAAATGATCTGACAGGAAGGGCAATAAGGCTCAAATGCAGAAGGGATTAAGCTGGTTTGCAACAGGAATGCCAGAGACTGAATGAGTCCCTGTAAGGGAGTGAAGTTTCCCTTGGTGATAAGAAGTAAATACAGCATAGTCTGTAGCAATCCTGGAATGGAATCATGTGGGCTACTTTTGGGCAGCAGATCTGGACTGGGGGGCAGTCCTAAGGCCAGGCTGAGGTGACTGTGCTGGTGCAAGTGTATATAAGGAATTAGCTTATGACGTATCTTTGCAGACTCCTTGTAGAACCACTTACGGTGGCAGGACTGTGCAATGCATTGTTCATTAATTTATTTTTTTTTAAATTATTTTAGCACAAACATATGCTTTATTCACCTCAAGGGGGGGGGGGGGCATAAAAATTCCCCAACACTTCCAACTAGCTTCTCATTTTGATGAGACAGACAAAAATGCTCATTTTCAAAAAGATATATGAGCCTCTTCAGGACTGACCTTTTTGGCTATGAGGCTCACAAGTGTTTTTCTGTCCTTGCCACAATAAAAAGAATTTCCTGAAATTTTTTTTTAACCTTCTGTCCTGGGCTGGTAGAGGGATAGGCAAACTGCAACTATCTTCCTACATGCTGTTTTTAATCATGTGCATTACCTGAGAAATTCAACATCTCATCATTCAGTGACTAATTAAGAAACTAGATATAGATCCAAAATCCCTTATCTTGATACAAGGATGCATTTTTAATTGATTCTGGAGATCAATATTCAAGGTAGAGAACCTGACATCTATGATGAAGGAGTTTTTTGATATGTCTTCATTAAGTAGTCAGTAGAATCATAGATTCATAGAATAACTGTGGTTGTAAGGGACCTCCAGGGTCATCAAGTCCAACCTTTATCCCACCATATTCCTAAGCATTAAACCATTAGACCATGGCCTCAAGTGCCTCATCAACCCGTTTTTTGAACAACCCCAGGGACGGTGACTCCACCACCTCCCTGGGCAGCCTGTACCAATGTCTAACCACCCTCTCAGTAAAGAAGTTCTTCCTAATATCCAACCTAAACTTCCCCTGACGTAACTTTCCTCTCATCATATCATTAGTAACATTCTTTACTGAAATTATTTCATTTGCCTTATTATAAATACCTTTTAACAAATCATTCTTTAACCTTAAAAATTATATGTATATGTATATATTTCTGGGTTTATCATTCCAGAGATAAGGAAATTTAATGCACCATTTATCAGATAATTATAAATTCTGAAGAAAAACAAAAACATAAAAAATCATTCATCTGTAGTTTTTATATAAAGAAAGAAATTGGAAGTCTATATGCTTTGTTTGTTTGTTTGACTGGGGGTTTTTGTCTGTCAGCATCCATCAGACATTTTTATCTGAGAACACATTTGGAGAAGATAATCTTAAGGTCCATATTTTGCATAACAGTCTAATGATAGAGGTTTTCTTCTAAGTACTACTTACAGTAGTACATTTCTACCCACATTTTATAATGCCCAAGAAACATCCGAAGTTTAGTAGGCTGTTCCTTGGAGAAAAGAGTCTTTTGTGTTGAGCTAAATAGTGTGAATTTCATCCAAGCAGCTGGGTATCTTAATTACTTTGTCCTTTCTCTTACAGCAAGTGGCACCTGAATGGATTTGAGTACAATATGTTGTCTCTGTTTCTTATCTAGAATTAGTTTTTGTCTTCTAGTGGAAGTTCATATACTGAAAAAGAAAGAGAGAGTCATGGATAAAAAAAAAGGAACAAGCATAACAGGATGTGGAGAATGCTATGCACTTATCTTTCTCTTTAAGGCCCTTCTTTTCCGTGTTCCTCCTTTTCCGTGTAGATCTCTGTCCTTTCTCTAACTGTAAAAAAGTTCTATCAGGCCTTTAATAGGTTGCCTCATAAAAAAAAAAAAAAAAGACATGTGTTTATACTTCACTATACCTTTTTCTTTAAGTGAACATTCACTAATGTGTGGCAAATATAGCACTGAACATGTGTCAAAAGACAGCCTCAGTGTTGCAGTACAATGAAGGTGGGTCAAAACGTCATAGGGTATTTCTGTACGAATTTCTTTACCTCTCTAATTAATATCTGACCTACCAAAGATCTCTTCATAACCAGCATACAACAATTTTAAGTAATAAGGACTTATGTAGGGAATGCGAATGAATGAAGTTGGAAAAGCCATAGGTTACTTAGCCTGCCCATTATACCGTTAAACATTCACACATTGTCGATGGATAAGGTGTTCTTCCACATTTTTTTTTTAAGGAGTAGGTTACAAAACTGAAGAATCTGTAGTTATAAGGCGTAACTTGAACATGTATAGAATTGTGTACCAGACATATTGCAACTGTCCATAATTGCTTGTACAGACAGAAATGTCTCTAAATTGTATAAAAGACTGCAGTGAACTAACTTGCTGCACAGGCACCTGCTTCATAGTTGGGTATACTGAGTGTGATCGTTCTCATACCTCATACTGTCAAATAAGTACCTAGGTTTGGTCTTGTAACCCACTCCTAAAACTTGGCTGTAATTTGGACGGAACAGCAAGAACACTCATTGTAGAGATAATGACATGATTCAGTGTTCTCTTCATTTTAAGGTCAGTAAGTCTGCTTCTATCAGGATCACAGGGCCCAAAAAATCAGACTAAAGGCAAGAAGTGTCCAGTTTGTTATCATTCTTTCAGTTGAAGTTAGACTATCGATTTTCCACAGAACTCCCCTTTTAAGTATCTATTGGCTTCTTCCATCCCTTCTGATGCCTCTTGTGCCTCCTCGTATATTAACAGCCTCTTTCAAAAAAAAAAAAAAAAAAGAAATTCAGAAACATAAAATTTTCTGTAATAATAAGTAGCAGTGGAAAAGGCTAATTCATGAAGACACTTAGGCTGAATTTGAATATTGCAAAAGAGGTAATTTCAAAGGCTTTGGGAAAAATCTGTTGTATTAATAGAAAGAATGAAATGTACTAAATGTAGAAGGAAAGTTTTGGGGAAAATTATCGTAAAACTAATTCAAAAGATGATTTGTTATACCAGTTTGCAATCTAAAGGTAAAACAAAGAGAATCATAGAATAATTTGAAAAAGACCTTTAAGATCATCTACTCCAACCATATACCTAACACTGTCAAGTCCCCCACTAAACCATGTCCCCAAGCACCACTTCTACATATCTTTTAAATACCTCCAGGGATGAGGACTCTACCACTGCCCTAGGCAGCTTGTTCCAATGCCTGATAACCCTTTCAGTGAAGAGATTTTTCCTAATATCCAATCTAAACCTTGCCTGGTGCAACTTGAGGCAATTTCCTCTTCTATTGCTTGTTACCTGGGAGAAGAGACCAACACCCACCTCACTACAGCCTCCCTTCAGGTACTTGTAGAGACTGATAAGATCTCCCCTGAGTATCTTTTTCTCCAGAATAAAAAGTGTTATTTCCGAATGTTTTGGGAAAGTCTTGTTTGTATTGGTCTGCCTGCAATGAAAGCAGTATAAGTGGATTAAAGATCTAAAAGAACAGATGCAGTGAATTGAATACTGTGGGTTTTGCTTTTCCTTTTAATGTGTTTGTCACTGTCTTTGTCATTCTCTAATGCCTGCCTGAATCTTAAATATTCCAGTGCATATATAAAATATGTTTATTCTATTTTGGAAGGAAAATAAAGTTTCTATTCCTTAGATAACAGAAATAATTTATTTAATATGTATAAAGGGCTCACCTAAATCCTGATCATGAAGGTGTTTCATCTGGGACTTGTTCTAATTATTATCAATTATCAAATCCATGGTTATTTTTAATAAAAAGTATGAAGTTTTATTTCCCTTTTCCTTAAAATGCATTAGCAATCGAGATTCAGCAAAATGTATGACTGAAATTCTTATGGGAGAGAGTTTTACTTTATTTCAATCTGAGTACTAGTAATTAAGCATCTTAATGAATGTTGAGGCTGTCGTCTTAAAATTTGGCACTGGCTTCTGAGAACTGAACTGAAAAATTCCAATTTAGTACTTATGTTACTTGCAATTGAATCTGAAGAAAAAGGTAATGTAAAATAGAAGTCAAAGCACTGAGGGGAAAAAGCCTAAAGCACTAAGCCAAAGACAGAAAATAGGAATATTTCACTCTCCATGTAGAGAAACTTGTTATGTGTAGTTTTGAAACAGCAAACTTCATGAGACTTCGTGCCTTGAATCCTCTTTAAGAAACCTGGGTCACAAATATAAGAACAGGAATTCCCTGTTTATTCTAGAAGATGACATGTGAGAGAGGAAATCACGTCACCCAGATATTATAGTGTTTGTCAGGAAATTAGAAACTATTCCAGATCCAAAAGTGTTCAAAACTAATTTGAGATTAATATTTAAGACTCATTGGTTTCTTCAAGTAGTATTAATAATTGTTACTGAGTAAGAATTAACCATTGCCAAAGTATATTGTTAATGAATATCAGTCCAGTTAGTGTTCTTTTGAACATTGAAATATATCTCATTTGAAGTATTTTAAATATTTTGATCAATTATTACCCTACAACATCTCTATACTTTTTACACTTCTGACAGGACTCCATTTGGACAGAGCTTTGAAGTTGTTTGACGTACTCTTTTTTATTTCTTTGTATACTTTTATAACAAATTTATCAGACAGGGTCAAAAATAGTACAGAGTCAAAACACAGGTTTGAGTAAAATATAAACAGAAATATTTTACTTTAAAATATAAAAATCTCAGAGTGACTAAGTAAGACACTATGGAAAGAAAAATATTTTCTAAATTACACTCCATTTATCCAAGATGTCCCACTAAGTTAGAATTTTCCTCCAGTTTTGGTTTTATTCAATTCAATGATTGTGTCATTATCATAGTCTACTTGGTAGGAAACAATTTTTTTAGTCATCTTTGAGTCTGAGCTATGCATGTTCCCTAACTCTCTTAGTAACATCTCCTTCAGTTTCAGCTGCCTACTCCTGTCTGTGATCCATTATCCTACCATATCTTGCAGTTACTGGAAACTGCTGTACTTAAAAGTACCTAAGAGTTCCCCAGGAAATGAGCAGTCTCCTGTTCTTTCAGGAGATCATTCCTTATAATCCCTGTTCTTTTTTTAAAGGAAAACAGCACAGTAAATGAGAGAAAAGGGAAGGAAGGAAGGTGAGGGAAGGAAGGGGAAGGAAGGCAGGAAGGCAGGAAGGCAGGAAGGAAGGAAGGAAGGAAGGAAGGAAGGAGGGAAGGAAGATATTCAAAAGCTAGCTGGAGATGGCCTTGGGCAGCCTGCTCTAGGTCGCCCTGCTTGAGCAGGGGGACTTGGACCAGGTGACCTCCAGAGATCTATTCCAATCTCAACTGTTATGTGATTCTGTGAAAGATATTGAAGACATATAAATCACATATGTGACAATAAGTTTTACAGGAAAAATAGTTATAGGTTCAACCCCATCCTACTTGAAATACTAGGCAATAAAACATAGTACATATTTTCAACCTCAATATTTATGCTATGATCACATGATATTTCACATGATTTTCATGTCAGTAATGCATAGGATTAATAGTGCTCCTGGAGCATATCACAGTTGCACACAGAGTTACTCCCTTTTTTGTAGTATGCCTGTTTCTTTTCTCACAGATTTTGGTGGTGAAACGGAAGTGAAAAATAGTAGGAAAAGAATGTCCTTCTTAAGGAGACTGAATTAGACTCTAAAGAAATGAACGTAATCACATTTTGTTAAGCAGAGTTCCGTTCTGAGGCTGGTGAATCAACATTTTCATAAATATGCACTAATTACTTGTTCCTTATATTGTGAATATCCAATAGAAGATACCAAGAGTCAAATTTACAGACATGATGACAGCTCACAATTGTCATGAAATTTAATTAGTGATATATTTTGTACCTGTGAATTTCTACATTATCAGAAGAAAAATCAGAGCTTCTTTTCTTGAAATTTAGCACTGAGATTACTGGACATATGAGGGCTTTTTCTTCACACTCTCTTAGTCACTTTTAACCGTACAGGCGAAGACTGTGGTACTACTTAGTTTCACAAAGATGTTGTTGAGATCAGTTAATCATTCAGGTGCTATGTTCAGAACATCTTAGTAACATTCTCTAGGAAGTTAATTATTAGGAGAGTAATAAATTATTTGGAGATTAATAATTTTATATTTAATTAAAAATTGAATCACATGTAAAGAATAATCCTTGGAGCCATCTGAAACAAATAAAGGGAAATAGAAAGAAATTTTAATTCACTGAATATGTCTTGGGCATGGGTAAAAACTAGTGTGGAGGCATGTAATTACGAAACTGAATGATAATGTACACATAAGAGGACACCAAATTAAGTTACTTCAGTTTAACTCTGACATTTTGTTGCTAATAAATGCATTTCCAGTGCAGTGTATGACAAAATTCTAGGAACTGTATTTGCTAAACATCTGGAATGGCAACATTTCAGAGTTCAAAAATTACCAAGATTTCAAAATCAAAAATTTAAAACATAAGTATGCCTGATGTTGATTTTTTTTTATTTATTTGCCATTTCATAACAAAATGTAATGCCTGATTTTATTTTGATTTTTAAAGTTTCTCTGTAACACTGTTGCATTAATATGGGAGGACTGGATAACATATATAATCAACACACGTATTTGAATTGTATGGGTTATCAGCTAGATGGAAACACCTGCAGTGCTTCTTGAGGTTTTCAATGTTTGTTGTTTTGGGGTTTTTTGATTGATCTGCTTATTTTAAAGGACAGTGCAAGCTTTTATTTTCAAGATGCAATAACAAAGTCATAACTGGGATATTCTAAAATTTCATCTTTTTTAATAGCGTTCTCTGCAACACAAAGCAGCAGTTTTTTATGTTATTCTGTAGACTCTTGAATGTTTTACAGTGAAATAGTTACAGTAAAGAAGAAAAGATCTTTTTGGCTCTTCTAGTAGTCCATATGACCTACAAGGAAGTAATTACCTTTCTCTGCAGCCTACACTATACTTTTTCCATTATCTCAGTAGCCTGTAGATATTAACTACCAGATTGAGTTTAAAGACTTTTTTCTATTTAGTCCATGGGTGATAATTTTTTCTATAGCTAATCCAATGGATATTGGTCATAAACAAACTGAAAGGCACTGAATTAATGTAAATAATAATATTTGGAATACTTGCTTTGACACATAGAACAATTCTTTGTTCTTCAAGTGTTCTACTTCCTTAAGTGTTCCAAAATTAAATCACTCTTCTAAGTGAAAAAATTGAACTGAAAAGAATCCAAGCTGCAGTCTATATCTTTGCAGATTTTGGAAAAGATATCTTCCAACAAAAACTTACTTTGAAGAATAGAGATAAAGGCTTCTTTGAATCCTGCTGATGTGTCCCTAATGCTCCATGTCTTCAAAGTGCCTGGAGGAAGTCCAATAAAATATCAGGATCTGCCATTAAATGAACTTTCTAAGTCAGTCATGAGGAAATGGAAGTGGTGGATGCACTAGGGTGCATGTAACCAGCACCTCTTAGTTGTAATGATATTTCACAATTTACTCTCCTGACCTTTACAAGTGATTTGAGACATTCTAATTTTGTTCTCCCTTGAAGCAGTTTCATTTTAGTCAATAAATTTCATGAGATTCCCTAATGTAGGGCTCAAATTGAATCTTAATTACCAAGCTGATCTGATAGATGAACAAATTTCAATTTTTCTGAAGTGTCATGTGGTATAAGATACTCTGCTCTTAGTTCCACATGTTGAAAAATCCCTTAAAACTCAATTACAGCTTGACTTTTGAGTCACTCACAAGCTTTTGCTCTGGCACTGGGGTCATAAGTTTAATGGAATATACTTACTCACTGGAAAATAATATTAAAATGCTGGTTTGCTCAGTTGTAGTCTTTCTTTTTCTCTTTCCTGCTCTTCATTCTTCTTGTGGCTGTATGTAAATGTTAACATGAATACTAATCAACAATTATGTAATGTGTTTCATTCCAAAGATAACAAAATACAATATACATTTAAAAAAATAAGTATACACAAATCACTGCAGTTTATTTACCACTAGAACAGTATAGGGTAAGTAACAGTTTTCAAGAAGTGTTATATTTAATACAAAGTAAAATTAAACAAGTGTATGGTACTGTACGTCTTAAATATTTTTTTCTGTATATGAAGGTTCATCTATACAAGATCCTGGTTCTGTTTCTTGGTGATATAGATGATAATTTCAATTTTTATTTCTTTCTGTTCTTTTAACTTATCTATTACTTTACAAGCACCTAAAAGCCATGCAAAAAAATATTTTCTTTTGTCTTGCAGAGACTTCATCATATCAATAGAGACGGTCATCCCTTACTTTGCATTTCTTTTCACTGGTCTCCACAATATTTTGTTTTTCATTCTAATTTATGTAAGACTTAATTAGTTCAAGAGAAGTGCATTTTTTATTAAGAGTTTGGATATTTATTAGTTTTCTTCCCTTAAAATATTATCTGACAGAAGTATCATGGGACACCATTAACATCTAAAAATAGTGCCTTCTGCTGATTCTTTGAAATATTTTTTATATGATAAGCTGTATAAGGTTTTAGGAATATTCATCCTCAACTGCAGTTATATTTGAACTGTATAGAGAAGAATTGATGAAATTTAAGTGCATAATAACAGGCAATTATTTGAGGCATGAAATAAACCACACAATTTAGGATAAAAGGAAGTTACAGTAGATCAAATTTTTTCTCCTGAAGAGGTGGACTTTGCTTTATAGAAGAAGCTTAAAATTGTGCTGATTTTTAATGGGGACCAATACCATTTTGAGTTTATATCTGTTGTAATATCTGCTGCTGTCGTTAGCTATTTTCATAGACTTTAATTAAAAAACCAAACAGACAACTAATGCCCTGAGATTTTATTTACTTTAACTTTGTTATAATTTATCGTTCATTATTATAAATCTCTTTTGGATCTGCGTTAGTGTTTGTTTTCATTAATGTCCTCATCTCCTCCAAATTAAGGAGAATGCTCTGATTTCCACTAGCTTGTCACTAATTAATTTCTTATAATTCATGTGTAAATCTAGCCCTTAGAATCGTACCCTTGAAGGTAACCCTAGGAATCACTATTCATCCTGTAAGCTGAAATATTGTTATCCCTTTGCTACAGACTTTTAGCTGTATTTCAGTCGATGTGATATTATCTGAATATATGTAACTTAACTAATTAATTTTGACTCCTTTCCACTCTGAAGAGAGAAGACCTTTAAAATGAACTGCTTGGGGATTTGAAATATGGCTTACAGAATTCAGAACTACTATTTCCAGTTGTCCTCTGCTGTTCTCCAGAGATCTGAAGTCAACCCAGGCACTCTAAAGCACTGTTTTAATCCATCTCCTCCAGTTAGAAGAATAATTCCTTTGCTTGCTCATATCTTGGTCATGCATACTTCTCTACAAAGTTTTTCCCTGAACAACAGGTATTTCCTCTCTCTGATTCATGGTTGGCATACTTATATTGCCCATGCAGATCACACACATTGCGTTCTTGAATCTAATGCCATTTGTCGTTCATACCAAAGTCTGGAAATGGTTGTATTACAGCAGGGGCTGCCCTGGTATCTTGCATGGACAAAACAATGTTTGTGAAATTACTTGATTAATAACAAAGTCCAGCTTTTATATAAACATCATAAACAATTTAAAAAGCCTCTGTTGCTTTCTTTCTGAGGTACAGTGATATCAGATTTATGGTTAATTATGCTGTGTACTTTGACACACGTCTTCCCTTTTAAAAAATAATTTGTCTGATGCAGAACAGAGACTCCATGGCAACAACACAGTTTGAACTAGAAAATGCATAGGCAGAAAACACAGGTGGTCTGGTTTCAGAAAGTCTCAAAATTAATAGGTAGAAGCACAGCATGTGTAAAGCAGGGCCTGAAAAAAATTGTATTTCATTTAAAATAGCATACAAACATGTAAGCAGTCCTTCAAATGTCACTGGGTCAACTCACATTAGGCAAAATACGTGAAGTCTCACATTTTGTCTATAAAGGTTTTATTTCTGAATTAAGTAAATACAAAAACACTTCTAATGTCTCTACTTGAATGTAAAGCACTAACTGAAAAGACAGGGTTGAAATCCCAAGTCTCACTGAAATCAGGGATGCCTTTATTCATCATCATTCTGTAAAATGAGGATGGGCACAACTTGCTGTTTAGTAAAGACACCTGAAGTCTCAAATATGTTGCCATTTTTTTTTTATATGTCTCTTTCTTCCTTATCTTTATTCTCTTATTTTCTGTCTTTTATTTTCTAGTCATTAACTATGTCTTAACCAGCCAAGATTGTGTCTTTTACAGTATTGGTGTGAGCACATGATGGGGGAGGCACCTCAAAGCAATGTTATGCACAGTCTGACTCTTGTACAAGTTATTAGTGTCTCAAAAGTCTGATTTAGAGTAAGATTCATCAGTCTATGTTCTGTACTAGGCTTCTTCCATTATCAAATATTAGTTTGTGTCAAAATTTGAAACAGTCTTCCTTTCTGAGTTTTCTGGGAAATAATAAGAGGAAATAATTCATGGGAAACACTTAGAGGAATAACACTATATATATATACATATATATATACATATCAACATATATGCATGTTGCTAAGCTATTTTTTTCTAGAGTGGGGAGTAGTTAATGAAACCCTTAAGAATTATTGATTGTCAAATAAAATGTTGTCCTTATTGAAGTGGGCTGACAAAAGCCAACAGCCAAGCACCTACACAGATGCTCAGCAGGACAAGGAAGAGGACAGGAAGACCACAAGTGAGAAAACTCATGGGCTGAGGCAAAGACAATTAATGAGTGAAGGGAAAAAAAAAATAGCACAACACATAGGCAATCACTCATCAGCTCCCACAAGCAGATTGATGTCCAGCCAGTCTCTGAGTGATGGCCACCTTGGGAGGCAACTCCCTGCCACCCTTTTCCCCCTCCTCTGTGGAAATAGATGCCACACTCCTCCACTTCTTCTTCCTCTGTTTTACGTTTTATTGCTGAGCATGACATCATATGTTATGCAATATCACTTTGGACAGTTCAGGTCAGCTGTCCCAGCTCTCTTCCCTCCCATCTTCTTGTCCACCCCCAGTGCATTCTCTGAGAAAAAAAAGAAAACCTTGACACTAAGGAAGAACTCTTCAGCAATAGCTGAAGTATTGGTGTGTTATCAACACTGTTTTAGCCACAAATCCAAACACATGGTACCCTACAGACAGCCATGAAGAAAGCTAACTTCATTCCAGCCAGACTCAGTACACTTAAAACTACTTCTCATGGAAAACAAAAAGCAAATGGGCTAAAAAATATTATTGTAGTGGAAGTGTTTAGTTTTATATTTCAGTAATCTTGTTCCTCTCCTCTCCATATCTCTGATAAGAAGGGGATTATATTGATGATATTTTGTTATAAAGAGCATGCAGTCTATTTTTTTAATCCAAATTTCATGTCTTGGTTAACTGTTAGAGTTTATCAGCACTACGGTCACATCCACATTCATTTATTCCTTTGAATTATGTCTATGACGTATCTTTATAATTAAACTTGAGAAAATTCTTAAGTGTGTTCTTAGAAGTAATATAATACATAGTCCAGAAAAATACTTCAGAACCACAGCCAGGTAAGATAATTTCTATACTTTGAGCTAAATGTGTGGCACGGTGTATTTATATCACTCTCAAGAAACTTCATTGAATCCAACAGTGTTTCATATTAAATATTATTTCAAATGTTTTTATTTTGATACTTGGAAGACTGTAAACTAAAGGTCATTACTGTGGAAAGCCTTTGCTATTGCATATGAAATGTGCAAAATAGCTGAAGTGCAGAGAGGAGTTGATAATTTTTCTGTGTTACATAAAGTAAAACTAATAGAGATTTAATATTACTTTACATGTATAAATGAAAGAAATATTGCATTTAAAACAGTAAAATCTCTACAAATTAAATGTTCTGCCTGCTATGAAACACAAACCAAATCAACAAAAGAACCAAATTACAAACCTTCAAAATGGGATAGATATCAGACTTCCATAAAAATCTTGCGTAGTTAGTTATGAGATCAGACCAGCTTTCAGAGTTTTATGCAGCTGGGTCTTGACAACTTTCCTGGATGAAGACTGCAAGAGCTCTCTGGACAACCTATTCTATTGCTTCATTGTCCTCATAGTGAAAACATTTTGGTTCAACTGAGTCTCATAATCTTGCTCCTTATATTATTTTCTCTCTCTTTTTATCTGAGAAATATACATAAAATGACCATTAAATCTGTAGATACTGAATTTTTCAGCAAAGAAAGTAGTATTTCATGGGGTATTACTGTTACTATACCACTCCATGATCTTTCTTCTAAATGTCATCAACACAATTCATAAGAAAATAAGTGACTTTTACAGAATCAGCAGTGAGATTTTAGGAGCTGAAACTGAATGTAGGTGCTATCAATGAGAATTAATAAGATTTACAGGATTGACATTAACTCTGTATTAACATCATTTTTAATTTAGGTGTCTGAAAGAATGAATTTCAACATGAGACTTTCCTGGGGTCTTTTTGTACTTGATGGAGCTGTATCCAATTAATGAGGTAGTTGCCAAAACATATACATGTAGTGCCATTTTGGTACTATGGAGTATCCTGTCTGGTCTCTCTGTCAGTTCAGAAGGGCAACTTGCATTTGGATACAGTTGGCAAAGGCTACAAAGACTGTGCAGTTACTAGCAAGTCATAACTTGCTAGTTATGAGAAGATGGTAAAGTAGATTAAAGGTCATCATTTCAGACTCTGAGTAGTAAATCTGATGTTTCCAAAGATAATACTCAGATAACCTGATTCCATTTAAAAGTTTAAAATTAAATATATGAACCAACCATTTTTTAATTTACGTTATTCTTTTGAATTTTCATCTTTGAAACATCTCTATTTTTATAAAATTTGTATACTCTGGATGTTAGTATTACTTATTCTTTGATGCTGTGAGGGAGTTCTGAGTCCACCATTTAGGCTTTAATTTTCCTGAAAATACCTTTTGCCCGTGGGTCCAGGAGCTTCTTTTAAGCTCAGGGCCTGCACCTCTATTAGTAAGATAACTGCTCTTGTCTGTGCTTGTCTTGGCTCTTGCTCACCTCATGGAGCAGTCCTGCTATTGCTGTTCCCTCTCAGTTAAGTAGACTCTCAAAAAGGAGGACAATTAAGTGAAAATATTTTTTAAAATATGAAAAGAATGAATGGAGAACTTATCAAAGGTAAAAATGGACTCTTCATAGAAGATTTGAGACCCACAAGTATCAGACAGACTGCATGGGAGTTAGCTCTCAAGGGTTAAGGAACATGTTTTAGTCATCCACACATAAGCATCTAATGATACCTCAAATAACGTTGGACATCTAGAGCACCAACACCAGGATGAAACATACAACACAGGGTCTGCAATGGACTTTTACCTTCCTGGAACAACAGCTGAACATAAAAAAACGTGATAGAACACATCAAGAACCTGTGTATAGATAACTGCATAGGCTCTTGGTGTACATATTGTAAGTAGCTACAAGTGAGTTAGCTGCATGAACTCCCACAGAGGTGGGCTAATCAATACACTCGATTGACTCATCTCACCCTAAAATAAACAGTTATTTTAAAACAAATGAGTAGCTCTCCATGGACTGTACTGACTATGAGACCAATTCATTTGTCAAATATAGGTGTCTGGTGTAGTTTGAAACTGCTTAGGTTGTCTGAGAAATCTACATGAGGCTTGTAGTTATGACAGAGGACTTAATGAGACCCATGCCTGTCTGAATCAGCAGCTGAAGAACAGGTGGATAGGTACAGGAAGTCTCAAATGGCAGTGTACATCTATGCTTAGGGACCTGAGTTACCCTAGATCTCTACCAGTGATTATGGTGACTTTGACACCTTAGAGCATGCTACAGTTCAGATCCCATTTCAATGACCCACTTGACATCTGATTTCCACTCTACAAAGGCACAAGAATCCCATATGTCAATTCTAATTGTAACTGTTCAGCAGTGGTAATTTGTGTCAGAGGAATGATCTGGCGTGGAGGACAAGAAGGCCCAGCTACAAGAAGAGGTTAAACTGGCTGGAAGCAGGAATGCCAGAGACAGAATGACTCATTGTGAGTTTCCCTAGGTGATGAGATAAGAAACAGCCTCAGCATTCTCTTGTAGCCATCCTGGAATGGGAGCACTCAGAGGCCACCAGGGCAGCAGAGCTGGGCTGGTGATGGACACAAGGCTGGGCTGAGGTGCCCCATGCAATTGCACTCAGGGTTGGTGCTGGTGCAAGAGTATATAAGGAATTTACTTGTGGTGCATCTTTGCAGACTTCGTGTTGAACCACTTATTTTGGTGAGACTCTGCCTAATGCATTGTTCATTAATTTTTGTTCTATATTTAAGCACAAATGCGTGTTTAAATCACCTCGAGGGGTACCGTAAAAATTCCCTAACACTATAATCCTGTGGGGTGGAGGAAGTATTTCCAGGGCTGAGCAACACTATGCTGAGGGATGAGCCCAAGCTGGAACTGCTACTTGTAAAGCCAGGACATGAGCCAGGACTCACATCTTGATCACCTGAAGTGAGAGTCCTGTTCCCTCGAGCCTGTGCCTATGGCTTACCCGGACTTGGCATTAGGTGGCAAGCACATGTTCTGTGCAGAGTGTGTGTCCATGTCCATGTCTCTGTGTCATAAATTTTATTTTCCACCCTCTGGCCACATTCCACTTACCAAATAAATCTTCCATGTTATGTCAATGAGTGATGTTCTTGTGGCTCTCCCTAAATTCCTGTGACACTCAAGGTGTGTCTAATGGCCTTTGATACCTGTCTTGCAAACAATTAAATTAAACCTCTTGGTTGATAAGCTGACTTGCTCTGACTGTTTTAATTAAAGATAAGATTAAGTTCCCAAACATAAGCTTCTTATATTATTTGAAATATCCTGGGGTATTTACCTGTTATACAGTTCAATCCAGAAGATGAAGCTCTCTCTGAAGTCCAATGTAATAGCTTATAGCCCCATGTAGGTGATTTAAATCATTATGGAGTGGCAGGAGGCATTTCCTTTTGGTTAACTGAATCTCTGTGTCTTCATCTGCTGCAAGAGGAGTTTAGAGATATCGTATTTGCATATAGAAAGACTGTTGACACCTAAATTTATGTGTCTGAATCTCAGATTTAATCCCATCCTTTCATTCCTTTTATTCCTATTATTCCTTTTTTCCCCCCTTTATTTTCCTATTTCTGTTAAGGATTTTTCCTACCCTTTTGGAGCTAGTTTTCTACAAGGAGAATAGTACAAGTATCATAGATCTAAACCTTTGTAATGAACTAGCCACTAGACTCCAAATTATTATTATTATTTTTAAAATACATTTATATTATTCAGTATATTTTAATTATTCTATGTATGCATTAAAACTATAATTTATATTCACAGTGTACACATTCTCAGTGTTGCATCATAGTTGTTTCATTCTGGCACTAAGAGATGCAGAATGTTTTGGTGACCTAATAGAAAAACCTTATCTTCTTGATCTTTTTAAGTTTCCATTGGCATTTGTCTTGAGTGCAACCTGTCAAAAGAAATTGCTCAACACACTTATTAATAGCAGTAACAGTATGCCTAATGTGATTCAATTAGCACAATCTAGCAGACTCACCCTGTGACTTCTTCAGGAAACTTGTCATTGAATTTTAGCTCATAAAATTAAAGAATGTGTGGAAGTTATTCAAAAGATCTAATTAGATATTTTTTTTTTTTAGAATATTTAAATACATTCATTACTTATCTTTTTTTTCTTTATTTCAGAAATTGAAAACAGGAGCCAAATCACAAAACAAAGGAAGCAACTGAAAAGATAGTAAGGAGTAAAAATATTTTTCAGATTTAAATATAGGTTGATGATATTAGCTTTTGCACACACTCTTGAAACTTGTTTGTACTTAAAAGGACAAAGAATAAACAGCAGGTATAGAAAAACAGAAATAATGATGCTCTCAGAAAAGATTTTGGCATTGTGTTTCTTGCTAGTTACCACTTGGAGGAAAAAAGCATGTGATCTCAGATAATATTTTAAAATGGACTGTGGAGTAGGAAAGATATTTTGTCTATAGGAATGGTTAATGATAAAGTTTTAATAAAGCAGTAATGAAGTCTGAAAAGGACAAGGCAGGGAATGAAAATGGGTAAGTGTATGGGTCAGAATTAAAGTGGCAAAGCTTGCATGTTTTCCATGAAGACAAGATGCTCATTGAAATTAACTGAAAAAAAATATTTACTTCTCTGAACAGGCACAAGTTGAAAATAGGTAAATGGCAAAAAAATATTTATGCTTGTCCATGATGTGACAGTTTTTTATCAGACCAAGCTAGAAAATACCCCTATAAAAGACTGTGGTTCAGGAAAAATCTCTGCTCTTTGAATCTGACATTTAAATGCCTACTGTCCACACCTCCCTGCTTAATACAAGTTGGTGGAGACTGAGATCATGGAAAAGAGTAGTGAAAGAAGGAGTTGTGCCAGGAAACAAATATGCGATGCTCAGACATAATTTGCTCTGGATCTTGACACTATCTTGGTTTTGTGAAGATGTATTTTTCCACTAAATTCAATCAGAGCCTGGAGAACTAGAGTCTTTTTATCTAAGGTCCAAACACAAATTATTTTAGGACAGCTGATCAATGCTGGGATAGAAAATAAACATCTTAAGTGGGTTAAGCTGTCTGTCAGTACTCAACTTATTTGCAAGTACCAAAACTTCTAGACTTTTATCGGCATGTCCTGTCTGTCCAGCCTGCAGTAAAAAACACTTTGAGTGCCACCCTCTTACATCCTTTCCCAGCCCCTCCCCCCATAGTACTCTGTTCCAGCATATCAAAACAAGTTTCTAAATGATTATCAAGTGCCTTGACAGCTACATGTCTCACTATCTACATGATTTTATATTTTATACATGTTATTTCAACCAACTCATCATATTTATCAGTGGTGTCTGCTTTAGTAGTTCGTTCACCTGCTGCTTCTTCTCTTCTATGTGCACATCATTTGTTATTAATTAATACCTTCCTTAAGTGTCTGTAAACTTTCTTTCTATAAAATCTTATGGATTAGTGGTGACCAGATCTCAAACCTATGTCCCTAAAAGCAAATGATAAAATACAAAATACAAAGCAAATGATAACAATCTTTCGAGATTTCAGTTTTTAACAGCATAAATGGATAGAGGAAATCAAGGACCCTATTGGTGAGGGGGGGGAAAAAAAACAGGAAACCACATGAAAATTCAGTGTCATAGATGTCATTGCTCCGAAGAATTAATATCCAGAAGTGTGGGAAAAAGAAAATATACCTAAACTTTTAATGAAGGTATCAATTTAATGGTAATACCCTTAAAATAATCCATACTGTCAATATGCTTATCAGAATAGAGAAATTATTTCTAAGTGTTAAAAGTAGAGTAGATCTATAGTTTATTGGTTAATGAAAATTCATCCTTTTCTCCACAGATTTAACTGTTGTTGAGACTATGTTTCCCTTACATCCTAACTGTTTCAAAAAATTCATGCTGCTTCCTTTTATACTTCTGTCTGTGTTCTGCAACCTTTGCAGAATTTTCTTCAAAGGACAGAAAACTGAATATTGCTCCTGATGGGCAGTTAGTGAACTCAGAATCACACACTACTCCTGTGTCAGCATTACAGATCCATAGTACTTCTGAGCATTACCAATCTGTTCAATTTTTGATCTCATTACACTACATTTTCTCAAAAATTTAACCTTTTTCTAAATCTGTTCACTTTATCACCATTCTACCCAATGTGGAAAATACTGAATTGAATTCCAAAGTAGAATGGGAATTGTTTATGTTGACTGAGAAGACAAAAGCTGTGACTGTTGATTGTTGGAAGAAGAACGCCACAGAAGTTAAAATAAGAACAGGTCAAGTTTGTTTGGAATTTAGAAACATTTAGAAACATTTTTTTTTTAAAGTTGTATTTTCCAGTAATAAAATATTTAATTGGGTTTCAGAAGTCATGGTTTTCAATCATAGTTGCTTATTTGGGTGGCCAGGCAATCAAGGTGATGAAATAACCTCTATTTTAATAACATTAATATCTACAAATAAAAGCACAAAATAAGAGTTTTTAATTTTATTGCAATTAATATAGTTACATTACAACTAGTGGAAATCATAACATTTAAGCAGTGATTGTCTCATAAATATCTAAAATTCCATTTTCCTCTTATAAAGATTGAAATAAATTAATAAGGAATTTAGGATTTCATTAGTGACAATTTTTCTCTGATGCAGTGTATCTTCTAAAAAAAGCTAGGTTTTGTTTGATTTTGTTTTCTCAGTGGCTGTTATGATAATTTCATTCTTTCTTCAACATTTCTGATTTTATAGGGAATCACTTCCAGTAAGTATATCTTGAAATAGCTATGATAAGTAAAACTTCCTTTCACAACATCTCAAAAGATGCAGTGACTCTTCAAAAGAAGAGTATACTCTTCTGAACAGAAATTTCACATAGACTCAAAAGACCTCAAGGGGACAGAATGGATATTACTGGAAGAACTTTTACTTACTCAGTGGTGAGTGAATCTTACAGGCAGGCTTGCATCTAATATTAGAAAATGTGCAAGCAAATCGTCAATGACAAGGGAGAAAAAGCACATCAGATGTAATGAAAACAAAGGAAAATGTTTGACACAAACTCTTGTAATATATAGATCTCATGGGAGATAAAAAAAAAGGCTCTCCTCTAGGGATGACTGTGATCTTTTATCAGACAAATTTTCTGCCTAACTTGATACAGATACTGCCTGTAAATTTAATTTAGCTTATTACATAGAGCTCTGAATTAGCACACCTTAAAATGTTACAATTTCCTCTAGTTTCCTTTTTTCCTTATTTCAGCTAATACAGAATTGTAACAACAGCCAGTCTCTCTTTTGCATTAGATACAACACATAGATTTCTGCCTAAATTATATTTGCAGAAAAATATTAAAATATGCGTATTGATATTTAATGAAGATAGCACACCTAGTTCTGAAAATCCCAGCACCCTTGAGCAGGATGAAGTTGTTATGTTGGGGGAAAAAAAAAAAAAAACAACAAAACTCCTGAAAAAAAAATCAGTACTATTTTTGAAATTTCTAAACAAACAAAGTAGTAATCGTTGTTTACTTATTTGAAGTTCCTTTGCACTGATTTTTTGGTACAAATATTTGATATTTCATCATTAGAAATAAAAAGTTGGCCAGGTTTATCAAATAAATTCTGATGCTTAATTTATGTATTAAATTTTGAAATTCAGCTGATAATTTTAAAGAAAAAATACTTTAGTTTCTGAACTATTTTAGTGCTACCTTTTAACTTTGTGTAAGAGTTCTTCCATGTCATGATAGGTCTTGAAAACAGACTGAAACCCTGAAATTTACTATATTCAACTTTCAATTATGTATCACTTTTTATTGATGTAAATTGTTTACTAATGAGACCTGTTCCATAACAACTCATCAAATCATGATCTATGAACTGATCTAACCCAATTTTTAGAACTTTCATGAACTGGTTGTTTTGGTGGTTTTTTTCATCTTGTCATTATCCATGTTCATTCTACCAGACTTTGTCAGCTGATGTAACTCTTGGTAATACAATTTGGGTTAGGCTTTCTCACACACACTGAAATTTTTCTCCCCTCACACAGCACTTACCAAAATATGTGTATAATGTACCTTAAACAGCTTAGAAAATTTAACTCCAAGAAGTACCAATGATTGCATTATTATTTCTGAGATTTTTCTTACGAGCTGGTGGAAATTACAAGAAAATCTAAATAAATCCATGATCACACAAGCAACTCCGAAATACCAAACTTTTTTTAATGAAATTAAGGTCAGGGCTGCATAAGTATAAGATAACGTACGTGTTAAGAAAGTGAAACAATAGAGTAGACGGTATGAAAAGTAACCACAAAGTAGATAGAAGAAGCAGTAAAACTAAAATAAAAAAAGAGTTTTGTCATACCTGCTAACTGTCAGTCATCTGAAGCTATAGTCACATAGTAGTGACAGTCACTTATTTGACCCTTCTATTGTTCTCATTCATGTCAGCTCCAATGTCATTCACAGGGGACTACATGCAGACGGTTGGGTTTCTTTGTAATTCTTCTTCCTGGCATCAAAGGATGTTGAAAAGACAGCAAAGGTTTCCCTCTTTTCTCGTTCTCTGTGCTGGTGAAATTCAGCTGCACATCGCCTGTCAGTGAAGGTCATAGGTGACTTACACTCCATCCTATCTCTTAACAGCAGCATATACCAGAGACATAGTGACATGGAGAAGCCAAGATACTACAGGGTTTACAAAGACATTTAGTAGACAAAAAAATGAATGGTATTTATAGAGGGAAGACAGGTCCTAAATAAAAGGGAAAACTAATAGAAAAAGAAAAACAACAAAACCAGAAAAAAAGCAAGTTAGATTGGCTCAGAGGAGGGAATGAAAGGCTGCCAGAACAAAGGAAGAGGGAATTTTGGCATTCACACAGTAAAGAGACTAAGGATTCTTCTATTTCCCTCCTGATCTGTTTCTATTACTGCTGCAAAGCAAACTTTGAAAAATCAGGTTGATTATTTTTCTGCAAGGACAGCCTCTGGACTGGACACAAGCATAATGTTGTTGTTTTCCTGGCTATGATTTAACCACATAACTGTCACTCTGGCAACCTGTTTCTGGCATCAAGGTAATTCCATGGGTGTGCTGGAATGCACAGACTGCACTCTGTGAGAGATGATACAGTTGAAGACATGCTGTGCCTGTGCTTAAGCCTGGACTTCACAGGGTCACAGAATGGTTGAGGTTGGAAAGGACTTCTACAGATTTTCTTGTCCACCCCTGCCCCACCTTTTCCCTGGTCAGTCAAGTACAGTCAGCTAAAGCAGGGTACCCAGGACCTTGTCCAGTTGGGTAGTGAGGCTCTCCAAGGATGGAGACTCCACAACCTCTCTGGGTGACCTGTTCCAGTGTTTGATCACCCTCACAGTAAGAAAGTGTTTTATTGTGCTTAGATGAAATTTAATTTGTGTCCGTTGACTCTTGTCCTGTCACTGGGCACTACAGTGAAGAGTCTGACTCACTTGTTTTCTTTCCCTCCCATCAACTATTTATATACATTGATAAGATCCCTCTGAGCCTTCTCTTCTCTAGGCTGAAGAATTCCACCTCTCTGTCTGTCCTCATTTGAAAGATGCTCCAAATGCTCCTGAAGAGCCACTTGAAGGCTTACTGCCTGAATACCATTTGATGCTGGTTTGCAGGATAGTTAGGACTGCCCAACATCCTTTTTCTTTTTCTTTTTTTTTTTTCTTTTCCTTTTAGGTGGTGTTTTTTGGTGGTTTTTTGTTTTATAATCAGGCTTATTCAGAGGCTGATTGTTCATTTCCTGTGCTTGAAAACCCAAAGATAGCATTTGAGACTCTCTAAAGAACTTTGCAGCTGAGACTCCTAGAGAGAACAGACTCCTGAAGTTTACCTTATTGCTGAAAGATACCATAGCATTAAAAGAGGTGAGTAATGAAAACAAATTGTAACTTCTGTTATTCTCACTATGTAGAATTGCAGTTCCCAATATCACAGTGTTAGAGATAACCATGTAGGTTTTTAATAACAAATCTTCAGTAAAAAAATGAGATAAATAACTGAACATTTAAACTGAAAATGCAAGATACTGTTTTTCTTTTATCATATTTTGAATGTTTCCTTTGTGTTATCAAATTAAGTCATACTTCCATTTCAAAAGAGCTGGAATCAGATACTTGAATACTTAGTATACTTATCTGAGGCAATATTTTTCAATAAAAGTCTGTAAGTAGTGAAGAATTTGAATTTAACAAGACCTAGTACTTAGAGTACTTAGAGTGTTGTCTTGAGCATGTTCGTAAATCTCTCTTAGGCATTTTAGTTTACTGATTGAATGATATAATCTGTGTCCAGCAGTGATGCTTAAACATATATGCATTTCTAACCTTATCTGACACCCTGAAAATAATATTCTTACATTTATACATTTTTTCTAATGCTAAATTTAAGTACATAGTAGAATTGTTCTGCATGTAAGTTTAGTGACATGAACGAAAATTAAGATGTAAAATGTTAAAACAGGAAAAAACTCATTATGAGTGGAATGGACAAATATAACAGTATAAGAACTGCATATTTCTTTATGTGAAACACCTCAAAAATTACATGATCTGAGCTCATTTGAAGATCTCTTCAAAACATTATAGTGAAAATATTTTTTAAGATCAAGAGGTTACATAAAATAAAAAATGACATGGAAAACTCATCATTACTTTAGCACAGACAGTACACTGCTGTGCTTCATTGCACAACTAGGGAAAAGATATATGAGATCACTGCTGATGTCCTTTGACTATAGTGAATAAATGATTTATTAGAGAATCACACCTATGACAGAATGAGAGTAAGAGAAGTTATGTGTGTCGCATGTATCATGTTGCAGTTGCACTTCATCTACCTTATCCTACTGCATAGTTTGTAACAGAAAACTTAACTGATGAATAATGTCACAAAGAGTTGCAGTAAAATAAAATTGAAATTTCCAAACTTTTACTATCAAAGTAGTGTAAAACTAAGGAAATAAATCACAGAACATATAGGTAATGAAATTAATAACAATCCAAATGAGGGAAAAGGTCCATTCAGTTATATCCTATAGCAGCACAGTAAATAAAAAATGAACAAAACAAGCCTATAAAAGTTTAAAACCTGAACTAACTAAAAGTATGTAGGTACTGTTTTCTGATTCTGAAATGCAATTAGTGCTTTTATTTCACAGAAAAGAGAAATGACATAAATAACTGTAAATCAAATTGGCACTTAACACTGTTTTAACTATCTGTTTATCTAAAAATTAATATGCATTTTGTTTGTGTTTAATGAACTCCAATTTATGCTTTTCAAATCTTTCAATAGAGTAATCACAAGGGTAATTTATAATCAGCTATATCATTCTTCTATCAGATGAGCTATTCAAACTGCAGCATCTGTATGAAAGATTCTCATTCATCTCAAGGTTTTAAATGCTTCTGAATATCAACAATGACATAATTTAAAGACAGTGCATGAACAAGTGTTTTTAGACCAACTTTATCACAAGCTAGAATATCCAGTCACACAGCAACCTACTAAAATTTATCAGTCCAAGTTTCAGAACATATATTGTGAAGTCTGACAAAGCTAAATATCAAAGAGAAAATTTAGAAAAAGCAAATTTCCACTTCAGATTATAAAATAATTTTCTGTCTTGTTGGACTACCAATTTTTGCTCCCTTTTCATGATTGTGGGTAAAACGATAGAACTGTCGGTATATGCAATTTTCTGAAACAAGTTAACAAATCGAAATATGTGAATCGATACTGTGATCAAATAGCACGACATTTTACATTCTGACAAAAATCTCAAAGAATGGTTTTACTTTTATGGATAATCTATGGTATAAATGATCCTTTTTAAATTGGTAGAGAGAATTAGGACTTCCAGCAGTATGATTCTGCTATACATATAGGTATTTTTCTAAGAGTAAATTTAACTTTAGAAGTGTACATTTTTCTCTGTTGCCTGTAAAATTGAGTTCAAGCAAAATAGTTCAAATGTAGGTTTTTCTTTGGTGCAATTTTATCATGTTTTGTCAATCTACATTTCTTTTAGAAATTGTCATTTCTCCCTGATGCTATTTCCAAACTCAGACAAATGTGCAAGAATAGTTCATCTTTGTCCTTCCTTTATTCATTCTGTCCCCTGTGAATTTTACTCCCACTTCATCATTGCTAAAACAATTTTATACCCTCTTCCTTTTATTTTACCTCTTCCATTGGAAAAAAAATATATTTTGTTAGATTTTTATTTTTAATAATTTGTTTCTCTCTCTCTTTTTCCTATTCAAGTTTAACGCTTACTTAACTGGCTGGAAATCAATAACCACTACAAATAATTAACTTATATCTGTATGAATATTTCAACTTAAAGGCATTGCTCGTTGACTATTATTATAATTTAAATTAGATGGTATCTAAACATCTCTTGTGAAACACATCCTTAACTTGTCACAGCAAAAAGGAATTTCAGCATTATGTCTGATTCCTTATTTAACCTTTATTACAAGAAAGTATCAGTAGCTGACAGTCATTCTGCCTACACTTGCAAATGAGCAGAAGTGATCATTTTTCAGGCAAAGTTATTTTTCATTGTATCATATTAGTTTTTCCTCTAATGTTATTTTTGTTCTGATACAGAGTATGGCAAGTAGGATCATATGTATTTCCTTCCTCAGTGGCATGGAAATAAGAGGAAAGACCGAGCAGAAAGAAAGAAAAAAGGTCATGTTTTCCACCCTTCCAGGTTTTTTTGCTTTGTGTGCATCCCTCAGAAATCATGATTTCTCAGATATTTATTTATTTATCTGTTTGTTTAAATCCATTGTCTTCTTAGTAGACTTGCCTTATCTTTTGGTTTCTTTCAGGGTCTAGGTCTAAACTGATAACAAAAGAGGTCCAAAGACCATTAATTATCATTACCTTGGAGCTACTGCACTTATGGATAGCATCCTGTGTATTAGGTTAGAACGGTCTTAAACAGAGCTAGGGAACGAAAAATGCCAAACAACATTCATGGTCATTGATCTATGTTCTCTTTTGCTTAGCAGTAAAAGTACTTCTCCCTTTTTTTTTATGTCAAGAGATGTCATTGGTGGTATTCTGGCATATGTATTTTCCAATGTATACCTGATATTCTTATCTTTCTCATACTATCTTATCTATTGTTATTCAAGATTCAGCAACGTTTTTCACATTTTTTCTTGGTTATATTTGAGGTCTATTTCAAAGTTTTCCAGCATCACTTCTTTCCTACAACTTTCTTTATCAGAAAACAGAACAAAATAAAATGCTTATCTTTTGTTTGTATTAGAGATAATATTTTAGAAGCTTATAATACTAGCTAGAAAATGACTTTAAATAATACATACTAGAGAAATATGCTGCTTTTCAGAACGCTACTTTTTCAGCTCCTCTTTCACCATCCAACAAATGATGTCAAATCAGTCCAAAGGTGTTTTACCTTGCCAGGTTTTTTACCTCAAAAATTATTCTGGATTTTGTTGAAACTATGCAGCATTACCCAAAGGGCTTTCTCCAAGGCCTTTGTTTATGAACACTAGCCATTTTTGAATGTGTCTGACAGCTAGTTCTTCATGCATAAAAATAAAAATACACTAAACTGAGTGTGGTAATACTAATTTTATTTAGCATTTTGAAAGTAATTAATGTATCGAACATCTAATACATCCTTTAAATCAAGAGATGATCTGGTCTTTGTACTTTTTAATATAAATCTTTCAGTTGCCAGATTCAGTTCTGGGATTGGTTAGTATTTCCCTCACAATAGTCTCTATGACCCTCAAGAAGTATTTTGCATTTAAATATCCAATTTAAATTTAGACATCAATTATAAGTCTATAAACTTCTGTTTTTCTGTTAAGATGAGGAAGAAGAAATCCAATTTAACATCACAATATTGAGAGAGATAACACAATTTGAAACACCAATTAGACTTTACATTTAGAAAGAGAAGTGCTTCTATACTGATAACTTTTCTGGTTTGGGTTAAGTTACTCATGAGTTATGTTAGATGAAACAATTTCAGCCTCAATTTGTAATGACAATTGCCAATTGTATTCCTTTGTATAATCTGTATGGTATAATCAAAAATAGAGGCTCAATTTCTAATCCTCCTTTTTTTTTTTTTTTTTTTTTTTTTGGCCTATGATGGTTTTTTGATTGTGGTTTTTTGTTAGGTTTTTTTTTTTTTCCTGTTTGAACTCCACATATGAAATGAGTTCATTTCGATTTAGGTAGCTCAGCTATACTGACACACAGGCCACACATATTTTGACATTACAAAAATCCAGAAAAAGATTAACTAGATGATCTTTCAGGTCCCTTCTAACTCAAACCATTGTATGATTCTATAAATTTCCTTTTTTATATAGTTCACATTTTGGGGGTTAAAGTTCTTATGTGTATTTTAAATTTATTAAATGAACAAAGAGATATTGGAGTATAACTGAAAAGAAAAACAGACAAGCAAAACCAAAAATGACCAAAACAAACCAAAATCTTTTCAGAACAAGCTAACTTCCTAAAACATTATTACAGAAACATTTATAAAATTAAATAATCATCTCCAAAGACATTATCCTATCTTCTCAAGGCAATTATAGTTGAAAATACTCTGCAATCTGTAGGAAGTAATTTTGCTTTGAATAAACCAGTTAAATACTTCTTTTACAGAGTTACTAACAAAAATGGGACTTTGTCAAGGATGTTTGGGGTTAGACCCAGCCCATCAAAGTCTTTTTTTCTAAGTAAATTCTTGCGCTTTTAATCACAGACCTTTAAATCACAATACTTAGAAAATTGCAATTCAATCCACATCTAATTGTTGTTAGATTGGTAGAAGCGAAGAACAGTAATCCCCTCCCACACTTAGTTACATATCTTTTCGGTTCTGCTGCAAGTTCTATAGACAGCTTTTGACCATAGTTACATTTAAAATTTTTAATTCTTAGTCTAAACTACCTTAAATCTTTTGTATTACTAAAGACTAAGATGACTTACCAAGGTAGGTACACATCCAACATGTGGGTTGCATTATTTCTTGAATTAATTTTCACGAGATGGACTCTAACATATGACAAATATTAGAGGAACCTCTGGGGCTATGAATTGCTTAGGGTTTAGACAGATAATGTCAGCTCACATGAACGCCACCCTGGCAGGTGGGGGGACTAATTAGGGACTAATCAATGTACATAAATAGAAGATTTGATTCCAGGATATATAGTTCATTATAATCCATGCCTACCTAAATAATATGACCAAATCAGTGTTTTAGTAGTACATAAATATGAAAATATATTTGAACTTATAGAACTGTGAGAAATATGATAGTTTTAAAGCAGTTAAAAATATGAAGTGTGTTCAAAATTAAGATGGCTTTGTGTGGTTTTGTTTGGTTTTGTAATTTTCCTGGTTTGGCTAAAACCAAACCAATTTTCTTTCCATTGATTTTGCTTTTCAATTAGGTCTTTTCTAAGACCGCACTTTCTGAAGTCAACATCAAGTTTTTCAGATGCTGTCTGTTCCTAGAAGTGATAACACTTTTTATAGTTAGTACTGAGCTCTCGGTACAGTGGTATGCAGAAAGGCTCTTGCTTACACCTAATCTTACAGAAACCAAGGTCACTGCTGAGTTCTTTCAGTGCTGCTTTCAGGTCCCTCTTAATTGTACTTGGAGGGAGGAGCAGACAGGACAGGCGACCCAAACTGACCAACATTATGCTTTCGTTAGCTGACTGATATATTTACCATCATTTAAGGTCATAATTTTATACATATATTTAAACAAGCTAAATATGAAATTGATCCATGGACACCAAATTTAACAGATTATCTTTTTCTTGTCCATTCTCACTCTTTTTTTCAGAAATTGTATGCCCAGGCTGCAGAAGTTTCACTGTTATCAGATATGACAGTTCACAGAATCACAGAATCACAGAATGTTAGGGATTGGAAGGGACCTTAAAAGATCATCTAGTCCAACCCCCCTGCCAGAGCAGGAATACCTAGATCAGGTCACACAGGAACATGTCCAGGCGGGTTTTGAATGTCTCCAGAGAAGGAGACTCCACAACCTCTCTGGGCAGCCTGTTCCAGTGCTCTGTCACCCTCACTGTGAAGAAATTCTTCCTCACATTTATGTGGAACCTCCTATGTTCCAGCTTACACCCATTGCCCCTTGTCCTATCATTGGATGTCACTGAGAAGAGCCTGGCTCCATCCTCGTGACACTCACCCTTAGTTCTGCAAATACATACATACTTCCTTCATCTGTCTGTCCCTTTCCTTTTCATTTACCTCTTTTTCCATACCCTTTATATACTTTAGAGGTTCTGTTTTCCTTAGAGGTTTCTGAATAGGCAGGTGAGTTCTTTTTCAGAAACTTTTCATAGGGAAATGTATAAAGTAATTTAGAATTAAACAGGTTTTCAAAGGAAATTGTTTCAAAGGTAAAAGTCATTCTAGATTTGATTAAGTTACTTTAATCTATAAAGCCATATTGCTATCACAAACCCAGTTTGAGATCCTTTAGTAGGGGATTAAAGAAAGTGCCTTTTAAATTAGGATGAATGCAAACTTTTCATGTTAAACATTTGATAAATTTATGGATGTTAATTACATGCTTGTTAGAGAATAAATTTGAAGTTTTCTACTTCTAAAATTTCTCTGGTTGCATTTGGCTTTCTGCTTGTAACTTTTAAAAATGTTAAATTTCTATTCAACCACTAGTTTTCTAAACTACCTTTAGCATCATATGTACTTTCCTCTATTATATTTGTGATTTTCCACTCTCTTTTGAAAGGAATGTGTTGTGAATATACAAAAGAGTGTCAAAGGAAACATGATATTTTATTTGAATATTTGTATTTTGTAATAGCATCTTAGATTTGGGAAAATTAAATTTATTTTTTTTTACTAAAGCTTTTATTATTTCTTTTTGCTATCTCACATGCTTATTTTGGTCCTCACAAAATTAAGCTTAATGAAGAAGAAAAATCATACATGCATTTAATTTATTGTATCGAAGTATTTTAGTATGATACAGGGGCATAAGACTTAATAGTAATAGTTTAACCAAAGAAGTATGCAACTCTTGCTTGTAAAGTATGTATCCTTGCCTGCTAAACAAAACAGGGGCTACAGGCCGCTGATAAGAGGAAGGCCACTGAGAAAAGGGAGGACTGTTCCTGCTTCTTGTGATAACAGGAAGGACGATTCCCGCTTCTTCAGCATTCGAACCGGTGGGAACCGACCCCGCATGCAACCAGGCAAAGCAAGAGGTGTGGAATATTATAATGACCTGATGCAATGATGTAATGTTTTATGATGCACTCCTCATGAATATGTATTACTTTGTGCTATAAAAAGAAACACGCCTTTGCCTCTAGGTATGCAAGTTAGGAGGAGCGATCCCCATTGCACCCGGCACTGAATAAACATACCTACTTTATAACTTTTCAGGAGTTGTAGTCTTTCCTGCGCTTCAAGTAACTCAAGAACCAGACTCACTGTAGTGGTTCAAATACTGAAGTGGAATGAATTCCAAGTTGAAGATCTTTCAAGAATATACAAGGGAAGAAAAAAAACACCATTCTGTACTCTTACAACAAGACATATCTATCCTTAGAAGTTAGTTTAGTAGTCACATTAAAGCTGAAGTTTCAATTTACTTTAGCAAGAACACACACTTTCGAAAGTTCTAAATGCATTCATCCATCTACAGAATATTAGCACAAGATATTAATGACAAAAAGCTTCTGAAGGGAACTCTGCCTGTCCTAAATTTTTAGGTTTGCCTTGAATATTTATTCCAGAATACCCAAACAAAATAAAACAAGGACCTGTCAACCCATCAAACCTACTAGCCTCCGAATTGTAATATATATACTTGCTTCTTCACTGACTATTCCCTACTACCATATTAGAACACATGCTGGCCAATATCTGTGATGAAATTCTTTCTTCTAAGCCCTTTTTTGGACAACAGGATAATCTCTCATGTTGCTCTTCCACCAAACACTGTTGAAGGGTCAGTGCTTCTTTATCTCTGAAAAATTGGGGTTATTATCAGTAGTGGATATGACTCCAGATTATTTGAAGTCTACTTTTTGATAAATCTACTTCCTGTCTTTGCCCTGTGATAATAACCTATAACAGATCACAGATGTTCAGAGGCTTTGGAGAACAAGTACTTTTGAGAGTTACAAACTCACCAGTTTTGGTTCTATAGAGGAGTTTTGAATCTTCAGCTTGATTCTGTAGCAAGTTTTAAACACGTATTCCTGTGCTATTATACTGCATGAGAGGCTGCTACTACTGCTGCTATCACTAGCAGATGAACTGGAGGATGGAAGGAAGAAGGAAAACAGAAAGAAGCAGAGTTGTGGCAGCAGGTGCTGCTTCCCAGTTTTCCATCAGTTTTCATTGGCAGCAACAGCCACCTCTCACATGTTGTAGGGACTCTTTGGCACTTGCTGCTTAGGCAGCTGTCCTCTATTTTCTCAGGAGAGGAAAGAAATAAGGCTGTACAGAAAGGTCTGCTGAAAAGCAGAAGAAATCACTGATGCTATCTATAACTTCATTTGCCAGGAAATTATACGTGTCTAAGTCTGAAAAAACAGCAGAAGGAAGAAACAGTCTTTGTCACCTGAACTACTTCAGGTGAAAATCCACTGCAACAGAGTGATGGATCAGCTCCAAATCACAGAAGTCTGTGATAGAAATGGTGACAGATCTCAACGCTCATGTTGTCTAATGCTTGTACTTTGACTACAAGCTCTTTCTTTTTCATGAATGAACACTATGACTCCATTATGAAACTATATATACAAACAAAAAGCACAAAGTAGTGACAGACATGCTGGTTTGACAGTCATGCTGGTTAAGAACTTTCAAAATAGTAAAAAATATTTGGAAGTAAGTTTATATTTAAAAGTTGAAATTGATATAGTTTTAGTAGAATAGATAATGGGGTGACAGATACTATCTTGCACAGGAAGAAATTACTGAGGATCACAAAAATCACAAAAACCTAGTAAAAATGGCCTAAGGAGCCAATTGAGACTTCAAGGAAACGCTGTGTTACTGCAACAAACTGTGTTGCAGATCTTTGCAAGCTATACTACCAAACTCAGCATAAAAGTAAGTTAATAGTCTAAATTTCAAGAAGTAGAAAGATAGCAGTATTGTAACCATGTGAAAGTGTTCTTACATATACCTAAAAGCCTAATATGATTTGACTTCATTTCTGTGTTGTAAAGGTGTTAAATACATATCAGTTTACCAAAAAACAAAAAAAAGGCTATACCTTTTTATTTAACTACTTTCAGCTAAGTGGAATTCACTGCACATATGTATATGAAATGCACATTGGCAAAATGAAAAATAATTACAGTGCTAAAGATTTACAAATATTCATTTGCATTTTATTAATGATGTAACAAGAGAAAAATAGATGTGTAAGTTTTAAAAGATGACAGAGTTTTGCCAGATGACATGTTTCAAAATAAGGATAGTAATTATTTGAAAATAACATTTGGAAATGTTACGAATCCATCAAAATAATGTTTCGAAGCAGTAAAAGATTCTTAACAGAATTACTGTTGTAAAGCAAGCAGTCATAAAACGGAAAGAACCTCTGCATCAAGCACAGAACACCCAATGCTTATACTGAAAACAGCAGCAGAAAAGGCAAACTGAAGTGTGTTTATCACAGATATGAACACCAGCTGCCATAACACAGAAACGAAAGTAACAGTGCACAGTCTACAAGGGGATCCATCAATTGGCAAGATCTGCAAATGCCAATTTGACTGGAAAGTAAAGTTGTGAAATTTTTCCAGTTTTCAGAGCCAATCACACAGTGGCTTTACTCCTACATATATGTTTAGTACATAGTGTATAATGCAAAAATGTTCTTGAAATCTATTTTTATCAGAAGCACGCTATCATTTATGATACGTCTAAACATTCTTCCTAAAAATGGTTCTAATTTAAAGGCCAGTGTAAACAAGCAAGGCTTCAGAATAAGAATAAAAAATGTCTGATAAACTTTCTTGTAAGTAAGAATATTAAAAGGAAAAAAAATACAATCAAATGCAGGGATTTGCTCAACTCTATTAAAGTGAAGACTTTATTTATTTATTTGCAGCAATTCTTTCCCAACAATTCAGCCCATTTGTTTTAAAGTGTTCTGCTTTGTGACTGCATCTGAAACACTAACTTGGAAACCGTAAAGGGATTGACCTGCAAAGACATATAGATGAATCACACCTATGTTACAGTTTTAAGTAAGATGAACAGAATCACAGAGAATGTGATTGACTCCTGCCTTAAATTTTGATTCACTTTCGTAGATTCAGCATTTAGTTTTCTGATTTCTGACACTGAACTTGCACACCATTATAGAATCACAGAATCATAGAATGTATTGGGTTGGAAGGGACCCTCAAGGGTCATCTAGTCCAATCCCCTGCAGTGAGCAGGGACATCTTTACTAGATCAGGTTGCTCAGAGCCCCATCAAGCCTGACCTTGAATGTCTCCAGGGATGGGGCCTCCACTGCTTCCCTGGGCAACCTGTTCCAGTGATCCACCACCTTCATATTGAAAAACTTTTTTCTTACATCTAACCTAAATCTACCCTTTTCTAGTTTAAAGCTGTTACCCCTCATCCTATTGCTACATGACCTTGTGAACACTCCCTCCCCTGCTTTCTTATAAGTACGTTTCAGGTATTGAAAGGTTGCTATAAGGTCTCCCCAGAGCCTTCTCTTCTCCAGGCTGAACAATCCCAACTCTCTCAGTCTTCATAGGAGAGGTGCTCCAGCCCTTTGATCATTTTTGTGGCCCTCCTCTGGACACGCTCCAACAGGTCCACATCCTTCTTATGTTGAGGGCTCCAAAGCTGGACGCAGTATTCCAGGTGAGGTCTCACCAGAGCAGAGTAGAGGGGCAGAATCACCTGTCTTGTTCTGCTGGCCACACTTCTTTTGATGCAGCCCAGGATGTGATTGGCCTTCTGGGCTGCAGCTGCATTTTGGTGGCTCATGTCCAGCTTTTCATCCACTACTACCCCCAAGTCCTTTTCCTCAGGGCTGCTTTCCAGCACATCATCTCCTAGACTGTACTGATAATGAGGATTGTCCAGACCTAGGTGCAGGACCCTGCACTTGGTCTTATTGATATTCGCCTGGGCCCACTTCTCCAGCTTGTCCAGGTCCCTCTGCATGGCATCCTGTCCCTCTGGCATGTTGACTGCACCACCCAGCTTGGTATCCTTAGCAAATTTGCTGAGGGTACACTCAATCCCACTGTCAATATCATTAATGAAGATATTAAACACCACTGGTCCCAGTACAGACCTTTAAGGGACACCACTTGTCACTGTCTTCCATGTGGACACTGAGCCATTCACTACCACCCTCTGGATGCAACCATCCAGCCAATTCCTTATCCACTGAACAGTCCACCCATCAAATCCGTATCTCTCCAACTTAGAGAGAAGGATGTTGTGGGGCACTGTGTCAAAGGCCTTGCAGAAGTCACATTTTATCACTGCTGAAACCTGAACAGAGTTTTCAAACTTGTCTCTGTATCTCATTATATGTCCTATGATCTTGGCTCAAGAAATCATTTTCTAAGGAAAGCAAAAACATGAGTATCCAATTCAAAGATTTTGAACACATGACAGTTTAATAAGAGATGTGCAAAAGAATCCATGTTTTAGAAGTTTTATTACAGGTAAAGATCTGAGTCACTTTGTAGCAAAAGTAGAGATTAGAATGAATCAAATTTTTTTCACACCAAAATATTTATTTTGTTTTATTTTATTTTATTATTTTATTTTATTATTTTATTTTATTATTTTATTTTATTTTATTTTATTTTATTTTATTTTATTTTATTTTATTTTATTTTAATATTTATTTATCAATTATTGTATTTAACAGTTTGAAGGTTTTTTTCAGCTTGGTGAAAGGAGAAAACACCCCAGAAACCAAAAAATAAAATTATCACTAAACATATTTTTAAAAACTCAGCTCTTCTTTTGTTTCTACATTTTAGTTGCAACTTCCTTAGAAATGTAGAAGGAGAACAACTTAAGATGAAAATTTATGACAATCTCATAGGATTTTACATTGGAAAATTTTAGCATTTAAGAAATATGTGCAAAGTTGCAGTGATATGAACAATAATTTGTTCATGACAGGCAAATGTTGACCCTGTAGAATAAAATAAGGAGAATCTATCAATAAAATAAAACAATGGTATCTCTTTTTTTGGTATGGCAAATTGAGGGAATAGCAATTAAATCACACTGATGTGGTAATTTTTACTTTTTATATGAAACAATTGCAATTTTCCTTTTTGCTGCATCTTGCAGTTTAATGAATTTGCTCTGTGTAGGAATCAGAGCAGAAGAAAAGCAAATTGAATAATGCTTCTGCATGCATCTCTCGTGTCATTTCACAGTAATTAGTGTATCAGTAGTAGTAGCAGTCAGAATGACACAGAGTAAAGAATCAAATTGAGGAGTAGATGGTGTTATCACTTACACTTTTCTGAAATTCAAAACATTCAGCAATAAGCCAGTACTAACTATAGATGATTTGAATGTTTCTTTCCTGAATGTTGCTCCTTAGCTCATCTTGAACTTTTGAATTCCTTAGACAAAGAGACAAATGAAATAGCTTCTAATTCCCTCATGAAAAACTCAGGTTGCGTGGCAAAGTCTTAGCAGTCAAGAATTCTGAAAGAAATGTCATAGTCTTCTGCAATCTCAGATAATTCCTTGAAGTCCTGCACATCAATATTCAATAAAAAAAGAGGTGCTATTTTCAAGAACTTGATTTGTAATGCTGTATCTCAGCTACAAGGAAAAAATAAAAAATTATTAATAAAATTAGAACTCAAACAAAATAAGGAAAAGAGTAATATTCACTAAACGGTTTCTTAATTAGATTCATTTTCACAGATCTAACCTAAAGCTGAATTCAATATAATATGTTACTAAGGAATCATAGAATAGTTTGTGTTGGAAGGGACCTTAAAGATCATCAAGTTCCAAAGCCCCTACCATGGGCAGGGACACTTCCCACTAGATCAAGTTGCTCAAGGCCTCATCCATCCTGGCCTTGAACACAGAGGAGGTCCAGGGCTGAACACAGGTGGGGTCTCATGAGAGTGGAGTAGAGAGGGAGAATCACTTTCCTTGACCAGCTGGCCACACTTCTTTTGAAGCAGCCCAGAATACGGTTGACTTTCTGGGCTGCAAGTGCACTTTGCCAGTTCATGTTGAGCTTGTCATCAACCAACACCGGCAAGTCCTTCTCCTCAGGGCTGCTCTCAATCCATTCTCCACCCAGCCTGTACTTGTGCTTGGGATTGCCCTGACCCAGGTGAAGGACCTTGCACTTGGCCTTGTTGAATTTCATGAGGTTTGCACAGGCCCAGCTCTCCAGCCTGTCCAGGTCCCTCTGGATGGCACCACTTTCCTCCAGCGTGTCAGTCTCAACACACAGCTTGGTGTTGTCAGCAAACTTGCTGAGGATACACTCGATCTCATTGTCTGTGTCACCAACGAAGATGTTAAACAGCACCGGTCCCGATACCAACCCTTGAAGAACAACACTCATCACTGATCTCCACTTGGACACCGAGCTGTTAACAGCTACTCATGAGTGCTACCATAGAAATACAAATTAAATTATATTCCTATATACAATTATATATAAGAATAAAGTAACTTTCTGGACAATTGTTGCATCTGTGAAATTATTCTAGAAATAACATGAAAACTGAGCAAAGGTAGTTTTGCTGAATAAAGTGGTTTAGATGAAGATCACAGGCTGCATCAGAATTTTTCAAAATTCTACAGAACTATTTTAGAAATTGTATATAAGATAATGTAGAAGCAGTGTTTTGGCTGAATGAATGATTGTGCATTCTACTATGGCAGTAAAGCTTGGACCTCATTTTCCAATACATTTTCCTTAATACGAGTACACTTTGAAAGGGCTTACAGTATTGTAAACCAGAAATCCGATCAGCCATAGAAAAAATACTGGGACTATCTTCAAAGATTTCTAAAATAAATGTGTTCTTGTAAATGTTATACTGAAAGGCAATTAATCAAAAAAAAATCTGTTACCATTTTTCGGACCGGGAAGAGGTAAACAGAGTTTAAATACTCAAGAGAGAGCCTCTCTGCAGTTCTTAGATTACAAGAGCTTACATTTGCATGGAATATTAGCTCATTGTAGTCCATTTCAAATGTACACGAGTTAGCTTTGAATGAGACAATTTGGGTAAAGAAAGTAACACAGTTACAGCAGTATGGTATTCCAACCAGAATAAGAAAACCCTAATTCAAGTGGAATCTGTAGCCATATGTAATAATAGGTATAAGGAATCTGTTTCCCAGGTGTGTAATGACAATTTTTAGACAGAATTAAAGGACAAAAATATGGAAATTAAATAAAATGTTTTATTTAAAAAGGCATTTTAAAGAAGCACACTTTCCCCCAGCATATCCCATTCTTTTCCAAAAAAAAAAAGAATTTCATTTTAGCTTCTTATACAAAATTCTGTTATTTTGTGCTTCAAGTGTTGGTTGTTTTTTTTTTTTTTAATTTAAAATGGTAACTGTGAAAAGCTCCCAGAAAAATATAAGCTTTTCAGCCTATTAAAATTTACCTGCATATGAGAGAGTTTTCCTGGTTTTGTCTGTTACATTTCAGATACGTGTAATATCAGTGCATTGAATTATCCTTTAAGTCTTCAATAAAATCAGATCAAGATAAAGTGCAAGTGGAAGTGACTACGACATCTGAAATAGGCAATAGAGGCTTGATCATTTAGACAGAAAATCATCCCATGAAGAAATCTTCACCAAACCCTGTGATTATTTCAATTATCTGTTTAGGGTTCAATCAATCATATCCTGGAAACACATTTCTTTCAAGTTCCAGTGATGGGTTGACCTTGGCTGGCTGCCAGGTGTCCACTGAGCCGCTTTATCACTCTCCCTCCTCAACAGGCTATGGGGAGAAAATAAGATGGAAAAGATCATGGGTAGAGTTAAGAATGGCAAGTTCACTCACTGATTGTCTTCACAGGCAAAATACACTTAACTTGGGGAATTAACTTAATTTATTGCCTATTAGTAACAGAGTAAGACAGTGAGAAATAAAAACAAAAATAAAAGCACCTTCTTCCCACCCCTCCCTTCTTACCCAGTCTCAATTTCACTCCCAGCTCTTCTACCTTCTTCCCACCCCAAGTGGCACAAGGGGATGGGGAATGGGGGTTGCGGTTAGTTCATAACACTTTGCCTCTGATGCTCCTTCCTCCTCTTTAGCTGTCTCTTTAGCTTGGAGAAGAGGAGACTGAGGGGTGACCTCATTAATGTTTATAAATATGTAAAGGGTGAGTGTCATGAGGATGGAGCCAGGCTCTTCTCAGTGACATCCAATGATAGGACAAGGGGCAACAGGTGCAAGCTGGAACACAGGAGGTTCCACATAAATGTGAGGAAGAACTTCTTCACAGTGAGGGTAACAGAACAGTGGCACAGGCTGCCCAGAGAGGTTGTGGAGTCTCCTTCTCTGGAGACATTCCAAACCTGCCTGGACATGTTCCTGTGTGACCTGACCTAGGTGTTTCTGCTCTGGCAGGGGGATTGGACTAGATGATCTTCTGAGGTCCCTTCCAATCCCTAACATTCTGTGATTCTTCCTCTTCTTCCCCGGATCCAGTGTGGGATCTCACCCATGGGAGACAGTCCTTCATGACCTTCTCCAATGTGGGTCCTTCCCACATGCTGCAGTTCTTCAAGAACTGGTTTGACATGGGTCTTTACCATGGGGTACCGTCCTTCTGAAGCATTCTGCTTCAGCAGGGGTCTCCCAAAGGGTCACAGGTCCTTCCATAAAAACCGTTCCAACATGGGCTTCTCTGCATGGGCCACAGTTTGTACCAGGAGCCTTCTCCTGTGAGGGCTCTCCATGTGCTGCAGCTTCCTTCAGGGCACACCCACTTGCTCTAACGTGGGGTCCTCCATAATCTGCACAGAGACAACTTGCATCACCATGATCACAGTGGTTGCACAGAGTTTTTCACCCTTCCTGAAATGTGTTACCACAGAGGTGACACTGTGTTGCTGATGGGCTCGGTTTTGGGCAGTGACAAGTCTGTTTTGGAGCTGGCTGAAACTGGCTCAGCATGGGGGTAGCTTCTGGTGTATTCTCTGCAGCCCTCTTCTACAAAAGTCTTGTCATTTGAACCCAGTACAGTGCCTTAAGGGAGTGTAAGATGACTGAGATGTCCATGAGTATATTGTAGCTAAAAGTTAGTGGAGATCTGAGCCTCTTGGGTTTTTTTGGTAAACTTACATTCATTATGATATTATTATTCTTCAATTTTTTTTATAATGTTGGTAAATGGATTGTAACCAAAATCTGTTCACTGTAATTCTTACACAGTATAATTAAAAACTTACAGCACAATGTGAAAGGAATACAAGCATTATTCAATGTATTCAATATTCAGGTTAATCATCTTACAATAATTTAACAATAACAACCAGGTAGTTAACAGAAGTAATTTTCAGTACACAGCTTCTTTTAGAAGAACTTTAGAAATATTACGTGCCATAGTGTGATGCTTCAGGCTCACAGTTCCATGGATACAAGATTATAAATTAAGTATCTCATTTAGTTCTGAAACCTCATCAGATTAACAAGATAATAAAAACTTGCATTATACATCTTTAAGCTCAATGATTATTTATTTATAGTGTACTTTCTTGGTTTCATTATGCAGTAGTTGACTAATTATCATGGAGGCTCAAAATAGTTGAGGTAGGTGCTCAAAATAAGGTTTATTCTAAAGAAAACTTTTTAGCATCCCAACAAACATTAGTAAACCACAGATTTAGATGTCAAACAAAACTAATATTACACAGCCGACTTAAGAATTCCTAAGCTTTACAATGGTGACCCAAAATGTGCAATCACTCACTTAATAAGGTGAGGGCTCTCAGCCTTGAGGAGTTACCTTGGACAATGTCCTGATCCAAGGGGACAGTGCTGACCACAGACTCTGCTCTCAGGAGGACTGACTCAATTTGCCCTCCAGCAGGTCTCCGTTTATACCCTAGTCAAATCTGATCTGTCATCATAAATGGTCATGTCAGCTTTTACTGTCTGAACACCCCATCTTCCAGAGACTGTGTTCATGAAAACAGCCACCATAAAGGCAAAAAAATTAAGGGTGCAAAAAGTAAGGGAAAGGCACTGTCCTGGTTTCCCAGGAACAGACCCATGGGCCAGACAGATCATGATTAGCCCCAAGTCAGCTGGGAGATACCATCAAGGCAGCTGACCCAAGCTGACTCACAGGTGTATCCCATACCACTTAATCATGCTCATTATAGAAGGAGGGAGTTTAGTGAGGGTGTGGAGTTTCTGTTCCTGGGGCTCTTCTCTCCTGGTTTTCTGCTCCTGATGAGGCTGAGTATAAGCTTGTACACTTTATGCTGGTTATTGTATTGCTTTTGTTATTTCATTAAATCTGATTTTACTTCATCCCACAGATCTTCTCCCTTTTTTCCCTGATTCCACTTCTCAGCTGGGGAGAGGTCATCAGGTGGAAGAATAACTGCTACAGTTTAGTCCCAGGTACAGGCTAAACCTAGACAGGTGCAAAAAGTAAGGACGTGAAAAGAACCAGCAGCCACTATGTTTACATGGTAGGAAAGCCCTGATCCTTACCAAGGTGGGTGCATTTGTCACAGTGAATGAAATATTCTTTCACTTTCCGTTAAGTTTTATACAAAAGAATATTTCTTATATTTTCCTTTAGCATTATCAGCTGCAAAAGGGGGTAAACTGTCAAAAGCTTACCTTAATTTTGTATACTTTTGTTTTGTTGAAATATTCCTTACAGACAATAGAGTAGTCCTTTATATATGTATAGCAATCTATAGCTATCAGAAACACTTGGATATTTCTGCAGTTTCAGACAAAAGTTACTATGAAGGAAACATGCCACTTCTAGTCAAGTCTTATCTGTTTCTCAAATGGAAGAGAACTGGCACATTGTCAGCACTAGGAACGACTTTCTCCCTTTAAGATGTATCATTGTAGTTTTGGGAGAACAGTCCCAGTACATCTTTTACCTCTACTGCAAGCTATAAAAAATAGGAAGACCATTTTGGTGACTCAATTCAATTCCTACCTTAAGATGTACTGGTTATTCACTGAGCCTTCCAAAGTAAGGAGAGAAGACTTTAAGACTCTATTTAAAGCCAAGTAAAGTCATGCAATAGCATTTAATAATAGTAGGGTTATTTTCTCTTATAAATACATGAGATCAGTAACATAACTATTATTTTAGCTTTACTACAATCAAATAGAATTGAATGTAGGCTGCACATATTAATAACATTTGGAATTAGTAGGGTTTTTTCCTTTCCTTTTTGGGATAGCACTTGGTGGAGGAAGGGAAAAGCAGCACTGGTAATCCACTTATTACTTAAGGAATTTATACTGTACTGTGACTAAGATTCAGTATCACTCACTGAATTCTATTAGCAGATCAGGGCTGAATCTGTTCATTGCTCTTGAAAAATAGACAAACCATGTGTGTTAGATTATGGTTTACTTTGAAATACGTTGCATCACTCCAGTTCATTGCTATGTGATGGTCCTTTAAATACAAGAATTAAGTGACTCAAAAATTATGGCTTGGATATTAGCTAGAGTAAAATTGCATAGCAGCCTCAACAAGTAAAAGATCGAGTTGTTTCCCAGATCTATTTGTTTTAACTGTTGTAAACTGTGGATCTATAAAGATTAAGATCCTTTAAAGTGAAACCAATATCTTTAATTTGGATGTATGTTTCACCAATTAGTAGGCCTAGTACAAAGGACACAGCCAACAGTAGAACAAACCAGTAACCAGATTCTATTGCACACAAAAGGGTCAGTACAGATTGCTGGGGGTACAAACAAGTCAATCAGGTTACACATAACAGACATCAACCCCAACGACCCCAGGAACGGCGCAGCATGACCAACAACCAGTGGAATAAAAAAAGCAACAAAGTCTCCCATAGATGAGATGGGAGACAACCAAGCCAAGAGGCTGACAACATAGGACAGAGGCAGCCACATACTGTTTCCATGAAGCCCACGTTTGTAAGTGCCAAACCTGACTGGAGCCTATTTGCAGGGAGAGTCGGGAAGTCCTTCCCCAACAGGAAAACTCTGCAAAGTGCACAAACCTCACAGAGAGACACTCCACCCTTCCTGAAAGTGGTCCCAGCTTTTATCTGCAAAGCAGGACACCTGGCATCCATTTACCCAATATGGGGCACCTGGGGCTCATTTACCCAAGGGCTTTCCCTGCAAGGCTGGCTGCACCTTGGAGGAAAGCCAAAAGGCAAACTCATCCCCTCCTTTTAAAGGACTGTGGGAACCACCCATATGTCAATCTTAATTAAGGGCTTGGGGTTCAGACCCCAGCACTTCATATGTATAGAACTATGTATGACTACATAATTGCACGTGTGAAGCAGCACTGAATATTAACTAACAGATGTTCTATAAATACTTCAGCATATTTCCATGCTTGATTTACTCTGCTTACTATTTTACGTATGCCAGATTTTTTACATCTTTTTTTATGTAAGCAAAGTATTGTTGGTACTATCTGTGCACTGATAGAGAGAATCATGTAAATGGTTTAATTGCTGTAGTATACATAAATGTTCAGTCTACGACTTTTGTCATAGCTAGAGTGAGCAAAGCATCTGAAGAGCTAAGTAACATGATGCATTGTAACTTCACTTTCAGAATCAGAATGTCAAACTGACAGATATTACAAATCTGCAACTGTATAGCTGAAAAAGATCGTGGATTCAGACATCTAACGAAAGCACCTGAAATTTTGTTCCAGGAAGGCACTGATGACCTAAGGAAGGAGATAATGAAAATGCACTCTAAGATTAACCTGGAGAGAAGAGTTAGTATAGAATTCACCTTAGTTCATGTAGAGTTAGAAAGAAATAAGCTGCTCTAGACTAATACTTGGAGGGTGCAAAATTAGGTTCCTGCCACGAATCATCTTCAGGATAAATCCATGTCTCTTCATTAACTAAAGGAGTTATTTTGAGTGATTCCTAAACTCTTAAGAACAATATCAGCCCTTTGTGAATATTCCATCACTGGCCTTAAGTTTCTACTAAAGTCAAGTAAAACCCCAGAAATCTCAAGAGTCTATTCCAACCTTACCAATTTTAAGATGAGTGGTCCTCTAAAATTACACACTTCTGCCCATTGCCATCCTTAAATGAAGTATCTTACTTTTAGATGGATAAAGCTGGGCATAGCAAATTTTCTCCTATTTAACATTCCAAAGATCTGCCTGCAAAAAGTTCAGCAATGTGTGAAATCTGGGCCATCTAAGTAATGTTCAGACCTTAAACCTAAGGAATCAAGTATGAATTCTAAACTAGGTTATTATAACACTATTATATCTAACTTAAAGTAATAAAATAATTACCTATTTTTAGTGTCCTAAAAATAATATAATCCAGCCTGGACAGTGACAGCCATCACGTCCCTACTCCTGCTGGTCACACCATTTCTGATACAGGCCAGGATGCCATTGGCCTTCTTGGCCACCTGGGCACACTGCTGGCTCGTGTTCAGTCGGCTGTGAGCCAACACCCCCAGGTCCTTTTCCTTATGAGGAAAGGCTGAGAGAGCTGGGTCTCTTTAGCTTGGAGAAGACTGAGAGGAGATCTTACCAATGCTTATAAATATCTAAAGGGTGGGTGTCAAAAGGATGGAGCCAGACTCTCCACTTGTGCCCAGCGATGGGACAAGGGGTAATGGGCACAAACTGGAACACAGGAAGTTCCATCTGAACATGAGGAAAAACTTATTATTTTGATGGTGGCAGAGAACCGGAACAGGCTGCCCAGAGAGGTGATGGAGTCTCCTTCTCTGGAGACATTCAAAACCCATCTGGACAACATCCTGTGCAACCTGATTTATGTGACCTTGCTTTAGCAAGGGGGACTGGTCTAGGTGATCTTCAGAGGTCTGTTCCAACCCCTGTCATTCTGTGTCTGTGATTCTGTGAGTTAAACCTCGTATGTTTTCTATACAATGTCATTCAGTTTCCATAAACAAATATCTTGTATTTCTTTTCCAATGAGGAAAGTTTTGAACTCTGTTATATATCATACATATCTCATATTCTTCATTTTCAGATATTGAGATAGGTTAGATTGAGACAATGGCATTGTTAGATATATAGAAACGGAAAAATAGATATAAAAATCTACAAGCTAGATAACAACAGGATTTGCTTTTTTTTTTTTTTTATTTCTGTTTTCACAGTTGATTATAATGATGTGTGAAATTATTTATAGATGCAGTTAATCTAAACTGGATATCTAAATACCTGTCTTACAGGTGTATTCAGTTTTATAAATGACTAAATTACATGAACTACGCTTATAAATAATAGTTGGCATAAAACTGCCTGCATGTAATTGCACCTGCAAAATTTGTGGTTTCATAAAAGACCCTGTCTTGGCTAGTCTGAAGATAATATCCATAATATAATATTTTTCTCCCAAATAATGTGCATAATAACCTAGATACTACTATGCACTAAAATAAAAATCCAATTTGACCTAGTAAAAAGATTCTAATGTCAAGAAAGATAATGCAATAAGGCATATTTCTTTGAATAAACATATCTTTTCCAATATTTCTTCCATTTGAAGAATGTTTTCCTAGAAATTATCTAGAAATGCATAATACAGTATAAAATCCCACACCTAAAAACTCTTTTCTACTCAGAATTCTCAAAGTTTTTTTGACATTTTACGATTTTGACACTATTTCTAGAATTACTTGGTTTTATTCTATTATTCTAGGTAATTACAATCATGGGTTTTTTTAAATTTATTTTTTATTTTTATCACTTTTTATGTTTTTATTTTTTATCTTTAAAAGACGCATTTTGTAATCAGCTTGACTGACAAGTATGCTCATCCTGCTATAAAGTTCTTATGGAATTAGTGTAGAGGAACATCTCAGTAAAGTATTTTCTTTAATCAAAATCACCAAAATAACTTTAAAGATTACTTTTTTATTACTTTTTTATATGTTTTACTAAGTGCACTGCAATATTTTTCATATATATGGTACTAAATACATAACACAGTTTTTCCTGCTAGGATCCATTGTGCAATCTCAGGGCAAATTTTGAATTTGTAATCAAGAGCCATGCCTTTCATCTTATGTACTATGTTGTCTTTATTGGAATTCTCAGAAGCAGAACAATGTGCAAGAGCTTTATTCTGGGCTGTCAACAGTGATTTTTCTGTACTTCATCTTTCATTGTTAGCATAACCTGTAAAAGAGAAATTTGTAAGTTGGGTTTTTTACTACCATTGTATAGGTGCCAATGTAATTAAGTTTTTAATTGTTCTTTTGGCCATAGTTCTCTCACTGAAAGACATTAGACAAAACATGGTATGCACTCATAGGCATAGTTGATTTCTGTTTTGTTTTATCTTTTTTTTTTTCTTCTTTTTTAAAAAGCTTGGAAGAATAGTACTTCAGAAATATTTAAACTAATGAATTCCTTCAGTGTTAGAGTGTTACAGGTGAAGTGTGATTTAGGTTTATTTTTTTCCAAGAAGTAATCAAATGCTTGTTTTGAACATTTTTAAGCTGATGGCTTTTGATCTTTCAAAGGTCTTTGCTGATTATGAAAGAATTTGTCACCATGGAGTTGGCAGTAGCTCTCTAACTGTGTATCTGAAATTTCTGGTACATTTATTGGACTGTCTTTGTAACATTCCTGTTCTTATTCCATGTTCAATTCTTTTAGTTGGTGTCCTAATAGCAGCTTCTAGCAATTTAAAATATCAAAAGCTAAAGCAACATGCTCCTCAGCTGATTAATTTCAACAGAACTTGTGTACAACTAAAATTCAGTTTAGAGGGTGTCCCATTCATGGAAAAACTTAAGCTTGTGTTTATGCAGATGCTTATTCAAGAGAGCACTTTGCTATCAACAGCATAAAATACATGAATTATGTCTTCTTGTACTGAGGAACTGTTGCTTCCACTGTATAGCCACTGTAAGATGCCCTAATGAAGTTGTCATGCTGTCCTGATCTTTCACATATGTTTGAATTTATAAGCTGACCAACAGCTGTACTTTCTACATGGATGGTTAGCACAGGAGTATATAAAACTGCTGGTAAATCCAGTCTGTTGTCAGAAAGTAAAAAGTATCATGAGGCATGTTTAATATGAACCTTGCTAGTTTTACACACGCATTTTTAGTAATGTTTTAATGATTAAAATTAATTATACTAGCTGAAAGGGCATCTCTGCTCCTACCATTTGTAACTTAACTGAGTATGCTATTATTTGATCTTCTGTTACTAAGCCAGTACCTTCTTGAGGTTTCTATCACTAGTCAATAGCCATAAATTGGACTACCCACTGGATAAATATGGCAGTTATCCAGCCACATGCTTATATAATCTGTACCAAGTTACTTCTAAATTAGAAAATGGAACAGGTTAACAGTATGATAATGAAATCTTAGAGCTTTGCAGATTGGTGTGGATTTTTTATTGAGTTTAGGGTGGGGTTTTTGCTATACCATTTAACTGTTTTTTAAGTCTCCTCACCTTCAGATAGAGATAAGAGTTGTTATTTAGTGTCTGGAATAAAGATTCATTTTTAAGAAAAGCATATGTTGTCTGAATCAAAGGTCAAAGTCATGACATAAGTCCTCCTGAGACAGTAAGCTCCTCTTCTGTCATTACCTAATCATTACATAATAATTTTAACAAATTTATCAGATTTACAAGCCCAATTAAAAGAACCTTTCTGTTTCCTACAGCCACCTTTCTTTCCTAAAAAGCTAGTTCAGACTCCTCTGACATTCCTGGTCAGAACTATAACTAACAAATGACTGTTTTGCTTCATCTATGCTGTCCAGGTAACTACCTTTTGTTGACTATGAATAACTGTGAATTAGTAGGGAAGACAAAGAATATCAGACTGCCCAATACTTTTTTTTTTTCTCTTTTGTATCAGCATTTTCCATTGTTCTTGCCTTGGGACAGCAGGAGCTTCATCTGCTCACTAGTCATAGGTTCTACTTGTCTGACTAAATAAGAGTTAAAATATATATATGTTTATTTTTGCTTTTTTCATTGCATCTAAATCTAAGTATTACACTCTTTTAAAAATCTGTATTTTAATAAAAATAAACATATGGTTATTATTTAGAAGATGGGAAGGATTTTGTCAGTAGAGGGTGAGGAGGTAAAGCTCACAAAATTCAAATGGTTTGTGAGTACTAAGACTCTTATAACAAACAACAGCAACCACAAAGCATTATGTGAAATTCTGGAAGCTCAAAGAAAACAAAATTTTCTCATTTCTGTTGTGATACTTGAGTGTCTGACTAAAGTAAAAAATGTTAAACTCTTTTTTTTTTAAACTCTGTGTTTGAACTCTTACAGTTTCAAATGCTGCTTTCCAGATCTAGATGTATACGAGTTCTATATAAAAGTCCCATTAACAAATTCTCATATAAAGAAATTGAACTTTCCTTGAAGAACAGTGTTTTATTAGTAATTAGGGAATGATCCAACAAACTTTGGAGGAGTTTACAAAAATGTAAGAGGGAATCCAACATGTCTTGTTAATTTTAGGTATATTTTATGTACTACTGAGCCTACTGCTAAACAGCATCATACAGATGATATTCTCAACATAAGAGTAGTTTTAATTAAGTACATCAGCCATAAAAATCTGCACAGTATATCTTATTAATATATATTCACATTTGACTCATTTGTGCAGTTTATCACAAAATCACTTTGCTGAAGTTTTAGCTTAAATAGAAGTGTAGCAAAAAGACAATTCTTAACATTTTTTACATGGTAATAAAATGTGATTTTAAACACAGTGCCTATCTATATTCTTTGGAAAAAGAGTTAAATAAAGAGAAGAATATAATGAAAAATTTTACAATGGATTTCAATTACAAGGAAGGTAAAATACACAGAAAGTACTACCATATATTTGTATTAGGACTATGAGAAAAATCAGAGAAGTTTCATGTTCAGAAATCTAACAGAATGCTTATAGTGAGATTATTATTGTCAAACAGGAACACTAAAAGCAATAAAGTTTTGTCAGTTATTGAATCACAGTTCAAGGGAAAATTATTAGATAGACTGAAGGCAAGAATTCTGCTTCATGACAAAATATTAAGATGCACAGATTGTATGATCCACTGGAATGAAACAATAATCTTTCTTGAGGAAAATCAAACATGTTGATCTACTTCTGAAGGGGAAATACCTTTTCTGGCAATATTCTTAATTTAGATTAATAGGAAGTAAAGTTCTGGTCTTCACAAAACAGCTTGCGATCCTTAGTGAGTGCTCTAAAATCCATAGTTAAGAGATGTATAGCACATATTCTGGATATGCTCACCACCCCACCCCAAGCTGCTTCAAAGGATCTTGTTCTGTAAACCTCCCTTCTGAATTCTCTTAATAGAATTTTGACCACATCAAGTATGCTTACTGAGGCACAACTGAAGTTTTGGGTCACTGATTATTCATAGTGGGGATTTAGGTTTGTTTTCCTTTTCTCCTCAAAGCTTATGAAGATAGGAGTGAATCATATTTTCATGTCCTCTCTTTATATGAAGGAAAAAAATTACTGTTGTGCATCCTTAGTGGTTCACAGTATGATGCAGAAGCAGTTGTTGGTGTTTCCTCTCTCTTTTTGATAGGGAGACTAGTTTCAGAGTTTGTTTCTTAAGTAGTGTAACTATCCATCAGATTTTGTTCAGACTTGACTAGAAGATCCATTGGGATCTAAAAAAATATTTCCACAATAATAGAGATGCAGTAATCACATCAAAAAAAGTCTGCCAGAACTGAGAAAACATTGTTCCAGAGGAGACCATGATGATTTATTAGACAGCTTTTGAAGTATAAATCAGCACTGAGTGCATGATTTAATTTATGTTTTATTTGCTTTCCAAGTTTGTGATGGAAAGAAAGCTTATGTTTGAATGACTGTTAAGATTTTTAATGTTGATGTAAAGGAAAGATACTATTCAAGAATATTTTAATAAGCTTATCATCCAAGTATGCCCTCTCATGAAATTTTGAAAATCCAGAAGAATTAACACTTTTTTATAAAAGAGACTTAAACAAGGAGAGACAGAAAGTATCAAGTAAGACTAAGTTACTATAAATGATTGCAACTAGCTGCTAGATTTGCTAGTCTTTAAATGATATGAAGATAATTGATGGTGGCTGTTAAAAATATTTCATTTTAATAAATACAGTTCTTGAGCCACTTTGCTTCCTAATTATAAATCTCTAAATGTTCTTTTAACTAGAAGATATGGAGGAAGGAGGGAGCTTAAACCATATTGATCTACATGTCACTTTTAATTATGTTAAATTCAAAGGAAGACAGGAGGACTGATCATCTTTCTGAATAGCATACAGATGGATCACAGCAGATGTAACCTCTGAATTTTTCTTAAGGTTCTAAGGCTTGGACTTGAGCCTGTTTAACTCCAGTACTTATCATATTCCTGTGATCAGAATGTACAAAGAAGGATGATGATAAAATCCCTGGCAATACATTCATTAATCCAGAGGTTATTCCTTTCTCTTACAATCCCCTCAGGCACTGCTTCTGTCTGAATTTTAAACATGATGATCTTGGAGTCTGACCTAAGTCACGCATTTCAAATTCAACATATCCTGAATAATTCATAGTATTGATGTGCATCAGTGTTTAAAGTAAAACAGATAATGCTTAAGGGTCATGGACCTTCTCTTCATAAATACATTGGGATTGCATAAATGTTAGTTGAGGACTCTGATACCTGGTCAGAAGAGCAGCTACTTCTAATTCCTTACCTGCTCAGACTTTTAACACAAATCAAACTTCTGTGAACATTGCCTTGGTGTTGTAGATGTGCTTGATCATTTACCTTCTAAGCTTGCATGTCAGGTTCAGTAACATTTATTCACTATTCTGGTTATCTGAAGCATTATAAAAAAAATAATGATGAAGCCTTCGAAATTACATTTTCATCTGCGTATGAAATATCATGAGAATGATGATATGTAAAAAACAAATTATAGATGGATTTTTCACAGTGGTTGAAGTCCACTGGAATGTCTAACTCTGTGGCATCAGGTTGATGTTGACTAACAAAGTTTTGCTGGTGGTTACATAGTACATATATTTTTAAAGCAGTCATTGAAATGGTGTCTTTATCAGACAAACTCATTGCTCTCAGTGAAGCCATACTACATAAAAAGTGAGACAGGGTATAAGTGTAAAGTAATTTAAAAATCATTTTAAAGGTTTTCTTTTTTAACAGTATGTGTAAGGAAAGCAGATCTTCTTCCTTAAGGTTATGTGATTAAGGACCTTGTCAAAATGGAATAATAGGGAAAAGGGAGAAGCAAAATGTACGTAGGCGAAAACCTGATAATGGAGGCAATACTAAGAAGCAGACTTGGTCAGATACATCAACTGATAAGGATGTGTGGAGTGTGAGCATGATATCGGAGAGATAGTCTGATTGAGGACCATAGAGAAATGGGAGGCAATAAACAAAGCATACGGAAACACAAACCTGACAACCAACGATGGAGATAATGAAACCCTGTCAGTTACATGAATTGATGGGCTATCAACACACTGTGGGAATCACTTCTGAGAGGGCCAGCATGGATTTTGCTGTTGATAAGGATACCAACCTGGGGATTCCAGGATGTTGATTTGATTGGAGTGTGCAGGGGAAGAGAGAAGCAGGGAGGAACAGGAGTATAGAAGGGGCCAGTTGTGTGTGAAATGAAGCCAGTCAGTACACTTGTCTGATCACTACAGTCTGTCCTGTCTTCTTATATCTCCTTATAAAATTTTTTCTTCATTATCTCTCTCCATAATCTCACTCACTATTCCATGTGTGTTTGTGTGCTGTAAGGACTCAGTGTCAGCTGCTGGTGAGACCTCTACCTGCGTGACTGAAATTTGGTGCCAGCTACTGGAATCAGACAGAGAACATGGGTGTACCTGACCTATGGTGTCAACTACTGAAGCCACAGGGGCTCTTTAACCCCCAGACACTGGAATGGGAATGGTGTGTATCCCAAAACCAGCTTCTAGGAGGGACTAAGGTGAGTGAGGGGCTCAAGCGCTGGCAAACTGGAGTGGGACCAGGAGTCACAGCCCATATGCCTGGTGCTGGCTGCTGGAGGAGTGAGTCTGTGTCTTTCCCAAATGGACTGTGAATGGGGTATGAGTGTGTATTCACTGCAGACTTCAAGCTGGACCAGATGGTGAGTTGTGGGGACATTAGGGTGAGTAAAAGAGGCCAGGATCTAGGCAGGAGTGCTGGATGGGCAGAGGGGCCATGTTGGTGCTCAGGGGATGCACAAATGTGCACGTGTTTGTGAACCTGGAGAGTGCTATGCGTGTATGCTGCACTAGTGACCTTCTGCCTCAGCCAGCTCAAGAGGAGGAAAGAATGTGGCTGTCTTGGCTTGTGTCTGGTGTGAGCCCTGCCTGTGGGTGCTGTTGAAGGCAGTGTCTTGTCTGTGACTCTGTGTGTGTGTAAGTGGGAAATTTTAGATTAATTCTGTGATCTGCCATGCACTTAATACTATTCAGTGTGTTCATTGTCTTTTAGCAGGGTGTTTGGGGGTTTTTATTTGCTTGTTTGTTCATTTGAACAATGTAAAGACAAAATAAAATACAAAACTCTTAAAAAGAAAAAAATTTAAAATTTTTTTAAAGAGTTTGCAGTGGAGCAGAAACATCCCTTGACATTGAACCTCAGTTAAAAAAAGAAAGAGAAAAAAAAGATTAGTTTATCCTCCTGTCTTTGGGTATTTCAATTATGAGAGCTGGAGCCAACTGCTATTTTGTACTAGATCTGAATAAGTAATACTAATATTGAGATAGAATCATTTCATATTGCTTCAGTATCTCTACAGTCTCAGTCAAAAAAATGATATGGATTATGGACCTTCACTGTTAAAACTGTCTATTATTGCTTTCACTCTGCACTGATAAAAAGATATTGTATGTTAACTTCTTCAGTACCAACAAGACCTGGAGGTATGGATATAATGCAGTATATGTAAATGTTGCGCGTATGTCATGATTTATTTATTTATTTATTTTTAAGAAATCTTGTACTTACCAGAGATTTTAAGTGGATTTCCTAGAGAAATGGAAATTTCTACAAATCAGTTTTAAATAATTCGTCAGAGAAATAGAGTTGTTAAGATCAGTGATTTTCTTTTTCTTTCATGAAAATTGTAGGCCCACTAAAGACTACTTAACTGACAGACTGCATAATGAGCCCTACTTATTTGACACCAAAAATCCTGGAAGAAATGATGGCTTTATATCTCCCTGGACAGCCATGAATCCAGCTACCAAAGAGAATGTTCTGGGAGAGCAGGCTTAATTTGTTTTATTGCTCATGGAGCTAGTTATTTGGAGTGTTATCTCATCCTCGATATTAAAATAATTTTTTTAAAATTTTGAGACAGAGTAAGAGAATACAGATAGACATTCAAGTAACAGCTCCAAGCTCTGAAGGCAATGCATACAGATTTATTTTTGTTGTTAGCTGATTTTTGGATGCTCAGTAAAGCTCTTTGTAAAGTTGGTTTGGGTTATATGCTATGATCTTCAATATTATGTTGGCAGTTATCAAGTAACGTATGGAGTCCTGAGGACTCTCCGGTGATCTAGGTAACAAAAGAGAAAAATTAACAAGCTTCAGCTTGACATCTGGAAGAGGAGAGATCATTTTGTGCACTACTCTACAGTAGTCTGCTATAAGCCTAACAATTATAGGATGAAAATTCTTGTCTATATTAAGGTCTGGTAAAAATTGCAGAAAGCAAGAAACCTACCTAGTTAAGAGAGTTGTTTTTCGCAAAAGAGGAAAAAAGAATGTAGGATAGTACACATGAAGTTGGAGGAGGGTTTTGGGGTTTTTTTTGTTGCTAATGGTATAATAAAGCCATAAACCTTGTAATGCATTAACCTGTTAGATTAAAACAGATATCTGGGAGTGTTGACTGGCAGCCGGCTGAACATGAGCCAACAGTGTGCCCAGGTGGCCAAGAAGGCCAACAGCATCCTGGCATGTATCAGAAATAGTGTAGTCAGTAGGAGTAGGGAGGTGATCATTCTCCTGTATTTGGCTTTGATGAGGCCTCACCTCAAATACTGTGTCCAGTTTTGGGCCCCTCTCTACAAGAAGGATTTTGAGGTGCTGGAGAGGATACAGAGACGGGCTACCAAGCTAGTAAACTATTTGGAGCATATCTCATATGAGGGAAAGCTGAAGGATCTGGGGCTGTTTAGCCTTGAGAAAAGAAGGCTGAGGGGAGACCTTTTTGCTCTCTACAACTACCTGAAAGGAAGTTGTAGTGAGAGGGGAGTCGGTCTGTTTTCCCTAGTGGCAAGCAATAGAACAAGAGGAAATGGCCTGAAGTTGAACAAGGGGAGGTTTGGCTGGGTATTAGGAAGAATTTCTTTACTGAAAGTGTAGTCAGGCATTGGAACAGCCTACCCAGGGAGGTGGTGGAGTCACCATCCCTGAAAGTGTTTAAGAGATGGGTAGATGTTGTGCTTAGGGACATGGTTTAGTGGTGTTGACAGGGCTAGGAATAAGGTTGGACTTGATGATCTTGAAGGTCTCTTCTAGCCGAAACTATTCTGTGATTCTGTGACATTTATAGTAACATACACAAGATGTAATGGGTCTAACTAAAGGCAATATTTGCAGGTTTTACATTTAGTTTGTTGATAATTGCCAGCAACAGTCCCAACATCAGTTGCCTATTTATGACAAGCTCCGTTAGATTGTTGTGGCTGTTGCAGAGCACACAAATCTTTGACAATAGTACCACAGCTTTAATTAAATCATTTAAGTTTCCTGTATGAGATCATTCTAATATGTGTGGATAAAACATTGACAGCTTTCATTTGTCATTTGAATACCTCAGTAAATAACAATAAGAAAATAATAATTTGTGAGCAGTTTACAAAACTGTTAAGGTCAATGATAAGACTTCCACTGACTTCAAAAACATTTGAAGAAAGTTTGTATTATACGAATTATGCACATGCTTATCATTTTGTTTTAGGCTTTCCTATTATACTCTATCATATCTAATTTCATCTGGATATAAGATGTGAATAAAAATAATGTTTATGTTCGTTTACTGTGCCTATTTAAAACAACATTAAGGACAATGTCTAGATCCATTTTAGCTGTTGATGGTGAATGGTCAAATATAGCAAAGACTGAATTTCACTTTCTCACAGTTTTGTTAGAAAGTAACAAAGGCTAAGCTTTCATGAAGTGTCTCCCTTCATAATGCAGCTTGCGCTGCAGAATGTCTGATGCCAAGGCTTGGGACAACATCACCAAGAAGATCCACTCAGTTTTCAGAGGGGCTTTAGGTTCCTCAAGACTTTCCTTCTCAATAATTTTTGCCTTGGATATTCCACCAGCTGCTTCTTTTCACTCTTAAAAATTTCAATCTAACACTCTCCTCATTTCTACCCAGTAAGAATGCTGTTTAATTTTGCAGTGCATGCTTCTCTCCAAATTATTTTTGAAGAAAATATGCCGTTGCCAGAAGACCAGTCAAATCTGTGATTATAATTTTTTTCATATGTTTGAATATATTTTATTTTATTTTATTTTAGCCCTCTTGGCTGCTATTGTATTCACACTGATCCATGTAACATTTAGCTAAAATCATCTTTTCTTTTGCATTCAGAACTTCATAGATTTCAGGCCTTTGCTAGTCATACTAATTTTTTCTTTTCTGTTTTTATTATCTTATTTTACTTCCCCACCACCTGCAATTGTTACACTGATAATCATACCTTTTGTGCTTTGTGCTTTCCCAAAATCTCAGTAGGACTTACGGAAAGCATCCCCTTGTCATTTGTACTCTGTGTTTCCATGAATGTCTTCTACTGTATGCTGGCGTACTCATAGGAAAACTACAAATACCCAACCCTCATCTAAAAAAAGTCAGCTGGAAGGGAAAGCTAATTACTATGGTAGTAAATTTGGACTTACTTAACAATGTCTCTAAATATTAAAAAATCCACATTTTTAAAATTTTCCCAATATTCTTAGCAGGAGATTTGTCTTTCTATTTATATGTAAATTTCTTGGTAAACTTCTGTTAAATGAAGTTCTGTATTTACTAAAAATACTGTAAAATACAGTAAAAGGTGAGGCAGTATTCAAGGATTGGGAAGCAGAGATTAGTGTTTATATCAGTGACATAATATGTTTATTTCTATGAAACTAGCAAACCCCAAAATATCAATTCTTAGTGAAAGGTAATGTTTTGGGGTTTTTTTAAGTAATGCAATCTTATTCTATATTTACTTGTAATGTTAAAGGGAAACAAGTAAATAGAGGTTGTAATTCATTTAGATTTTTGTTGCATTCAGGAAGTTTAATCCAGGACATAATCAAAAGAAAACTGTGGATGTAATGACCTCTCAACTAATTTTCCACTGTTTTCTGGAAAGGTCAGTAGCACATATGCTAAGCCATGAAGTACAGATCAGATGGGAAAGGGGTGGATATTTGCAGTAAAAGCGCTGTGGCAATAATCATTCTTTTATACAATTGATCAAAGAAATACACTTGTAAAATCTGAGGCAACATGTGACCAAACAAACTATGACTTTCCTATGTGAAATCTATGTGCTGTTTGAGTAAGATAATTTTTTACTGAACCAGAATTATGGATCAAAATCTTGTTAATTGTTCAAACAAGCATGTACACAATGCAAACATTAAGGCACTTTTATGGTTATCATTTTTTTATGCTTAATGAAAATTCCTAAACAAATTCTAGTCTTTAAGGAACATAATGTTATCTTGAAAAAAGACCTTAAGTGCTAGATAGATGATGCTTGAATGTGTAATTTTTGCTGCCTGCAATATAACTGAATGCATAATTTTGTAAGGAGATTTTTTAAAAGTAGAAATAAACAGTCTGGTCTGCCTAGTTTGTGCTTAAATTTTGTTTGCCTTCTGTACCAGATATCTTAAGTAGCAGCAGAATTCTCTTCAGATAATTTTAATTTCTCTGGTAGTGCTTATCACAACTCTCTCATATAAGAAGTCAAATTACATTAAGTGGTACCAATTGATGTAAAAAGTTCCACTTCTTTTCCTAGTATATAGAAAAATAAAACAAAATGTAAAGCTAGTTGAGAATAGCCATCTCTAAATGGCTAAGCTTTGGTAAGAGGAACTCATTTTCTTGTATGCTTAGTAGAAGGATCTCTTTCATCACACAAGTGCCTAAAACCAAAAACCCATAGCTGTGTATTACTTGGATCTCTGTTTGATAAAGGCATTCTGGGGGAAGAAAAAAAAAAAAAAAAGCACCTATTTTGGTCTTTTCCTTTAAGAAAGAATAATTGTATCTGAGATTAGTAGGATGAACCATAGTAATTTTAACATGTATGTTTATACTGAAGTAGGATAAAGACCATTCTCATGTTAAGCTTACTTTCTGGGATACTGTATCTATTTCCACTGTGCTAAATACATAAAAAAATAAGAGTTGAACCATGACTTATATTGTTAACGAACACTTAAAACTAAGAAATCAGTTCTACTCTAAATAGCCTATATAGTCAACAGAAAGGGGTAGGTACTTTCGTAAGCCTCCAAGGAAAAAAAGGCTTTGATTAATTTAGATAAGAATGTCAGGTGAATAGGAACCACCCTGTGATATTTTTTTAAATGTCTCCATTTAATAAATAGTGGAGATCCAGGAAACTTTTAAAAGCAATGTAATTTGAAAAGATAGCTACAGTTTTCGTGCAGGTTAGGGGTTTAAGTTAGATTGGATCTCGCTTCTCTTTTCTTTTTCAGAAACTTATTTTTTATTCTTTTTACAATGCGTTATACATAACAACATAGAGTATTTTCATGCTATCTAACCAGATCCTGGGGAACCTAGTGTTATCACAGCTGTGGACTGCAGATATGACTTTTTGTAGATAAGAAGCTATTTCGCTCATTATTTAGCTGAAAGAAAAATCTCAGTTGCACTGCAAATTTAAATTTGAAGCCTTAATTTATTTTTTTCTTTTTCAGTTTAGCAGTTATTTAAAAAAGAAAAATTGGAAAAAACTTCTACACCATATACCTACTATTTGTAAGCTCTGGATCAGGTTAATGTTGTTAAAAAAATATTCATATGAAAGCTACAGATTAATTTTAAGAAAATAATACAATACTTTTTATGTCCTTGTTTCTGATGTATACTTATGACTGCCTTCTTAAAATGTCGGCAAGTTAGAAAAGATGTTGAGTATGCAGTTCTTTTACAACATCAGTTAATTATAAAGTGGTAGCCAAAGAGGCAAACAAATTATTAGAAATTATTATGGAATAGACAGTGAACAAAAAAAAAACCCCATTATTATACAAAGAAATAAATCCATATATCGCTTCTATCTTGGCTACGTATGATTTGGGCCACTTCAATAATAAAAGGAGAAAATAATACCAAAAAAAAAAAAGTAAGAAAAGTATAGCAGCAAACAACATTTTGATGATCATTCTTCAAATGAAGGGGAATCTTCAGTCTAAGTCAGAAATGTCTGAGGCATGCATGATACCTGCTTATAAAATCATGGCACTTAATACAGCAGGTGATCCAGAAATCAGTGTATGTTATGTCACATAGTGCAAGAACTTGAGAGAATCATTACATGGTTGAAGCTTAAAACAAATGTGAGTCATTTTTCATGTGTAACATAATTTGCTTCTGGTACATTTTGTCAGAAGTGTCGTAGATATGAACGGTGTGAATCTTTGAAAAGGGTAAGACATATACATGAAAGATATGTCAGTCAGGAGTTTTCTATCATCATATAGATGATAACAGGTGCTCTAACAAATCACATGATTTAGAATGTTCCTGAACCACTTTAAAAAAAAAAGGGAGGGATTGTCTTGATTTACTTCTCTCTAAAGGCGCTATAAAACCTCCATCAAGATTTTCTCTGTCCTGGTTCTTAGGCTTAAACTAAGACCATATATGAATACTGCTGAATATTTTCTTCCATGCAATAGTGACCATTATGTCTCTGAACTAGTATGTGAACGTTACTTGGTACAGATAAGCATAAAAGATGACCACTGTCCAACCTGGTACTGCTCATACTTCTCTGAAGAGAAATGCTACACATCATCCTTTCCTATAAGAAGTACAACAATTCAAACTGTAAGAGCTTTCTTAGGGAGCTCTTCATCTTGCCATGTTTGCCTGGTGCTCACAAGGGACTTAAACCACCTCCATATCTGCTAAAAGGGCAATGTATCAGGGTACAAGAAACCCAGGAGATTTCTGGAGTGTATTGATGAGAACTTCTTGACATAGATGATTGTGGAATCAATGATAGGTGATACTTCCCTAAATCTGACACAAACAAGGAAGAACTGGTTGGGTCATCCTTGGCTGCACTGTGAAAAGGTGGAGTTCAGGATCTTGAGAGGAGGAAGCAAGCCTTCAGGAGAGTAAAGTTTGGCCTCCTCAGAGATCTGCCTGGAAGAATCCCAGGGGAGGGAGTCCTGGAGAGAAGAGTGTCCAAGAAAGCTGGTTTATTTTCAAAGATTATAATCTTCAAACTCAAGAACTGTCCCTCCCAGTGAGTGGGATACCAAGTAGATGTGACAGGAAATGCATGAAGGAACAAACAGCTCCTGACAAAACTCAGCCATTAAAAGGATACATGCAAGGGGTGAAGGCAGAGTCAAATGGCACAGGGAGACTACAGAGACAGTGTCTGAGCATGCGTGCAGCTAGAGCAGGACTACAGGTCATAGTTCTCGTGCCTAGTGCAGGCTGCTGGCAGTGTCTGTATCTTTTCCAAACTGTGTGTGGCAGGTGTGTGCCTTCACTAGCAAACTCCAAGCTGAGCCAGCCAGTGAATAGAGGGGGTTTGGATCTAGGCTGAGTTATCAGGTGAGTGGAGGGTCCATGATCATATTTAGGGGAATCTGTGAGTGTGGGATGCCTGTGGGAAGACTGTGTGAATGCTACATGTTTGCAACAAGCACCAAACTGGATGAGACAGTGAGTTGGGGAGCCATCAGGGTGGGCAAAAGAGTCCAGGATCTGGGCATGGTTGCTGGATGGGCAGAGGGACTGAGCCAGTGCTTTCGGGATTTATGAATGTGTGTGCGCTTGTGAACCTGGAGAGTACCCTGTGTGCGCTTTACTAGCAACTTTCTGCCTCTGCCAGCCCAAGAGGAGGAGGGGATGTGGCTGTCTGGACTTGTGTCTCATGCGAGTCCTGTACATGTGTACTGTTGAAGGCTAGCATTGTGCTTATAGCTCTGACGTCTTTGGCATCATCCAAACCAGAGATGAGCCCAAAACCTAGCAAATTTTATGTCATATGGGAGCCTGAGAATGATCCACTTCTACAGAGACTATGTGATTTGGCAGACCATATTAAGTATGAGAACTATTGCATTGAAGTCTATAGCATTAACTGTACATACTATTACACAACAATGTGAACCACTCAAGACCATGGAAATGGATTCCTTACATTCACAGAGCAGTTCACCAAACTAGTCTATGAGATGGATGCAAAAATCATAAGAGAATTGCTTTAATTATCTACACTAAATTGTGTATTGTTTTTGGACACAAACAAAACCAGAAATTTTGTTCTGAATTACCTTTTTTTTTGGTGAAAGAAAAAAAAAAAAAGCAGAGGAAATCAAATCTCCCAGGGAGAACACGCAGTGTGTCTTTTCAGTAGCATGGTGCTTCTGAATTGAACATGAAATAGCTGTTTCTAGGAAATAAAACAGCTGTATATACAACACTCACAAAATGAAAGAAAATTATTTAGGCAGAGGAGATCAGAAAGAACAGATATATTTTTGTCTGGTTCCAGACATTGTTTATTTGCTGTTGATTTTTTATTTCTTTCTTCTTTCTCTTGCGTTTCATTTCTTTGTTCCAGAAAACATAGGGTTGTGTCAGAAATATCCGACATGGATATGTGGGGATACAATGTGACAATTTACTGTGTGCATGAGGAAGTGCACACTGACAAGAGAGGTTTCCCAACTATTGTTTATAATTATTATTAAACTGTCTCTAACAGAATGAAATCCAGTGATTGCTAGTACATTGTAATTTTTTTCCTCTGGTTTATTGTTAGTCCCAGTATTAATCTGCTGTGAAAAAATTTTATTATAGTAAGCTAAGATACTTTAGTTTCTTTTTAAAATCTTTAGACTTTATTTAAAAACTTAAACAAAACTGGATGTTATTTTATTTCTTACTTTACAGTATCTGCAAAGGTGCTTGAAGATGAGCCTATAGTTTCGGGCAATATCATCTTTGTTCCTGTTGTAACAGAACTATAAAGAAGCAATAATTCCTATGAAACTACTTTTGATTTCTTAGTCTTCTCTACATTTAGCCTGTACATGAGGCTAAATTGTTGCAGTAGTTCTTCCACTTTATGACCCCCTCCCAGCTGAGAAGAGGAATTGAGGGAAAAAAGGGAAAAGCCCCATGGGTTGAAGTAGAAACAGATTTAATGAAACAACAAAACTAATACAATGACCAACATAAAGTATACATCCATACTCAGCCTTACTCTTAGGATCAGCAAGAGCATAAAACCAAGAGGGAGGAACCCCAGCAAGAGGAACTACACCCTTGGTCAACTCCCTCCTTTTATAATGAGCTTGATGTAAGTGGTATGGAATACACATGTGAGTCAGCTTGGGTGAGCTGTCCTGATGGAATCTCTCAGCTGACTCAGGAATATCCATGGCCTGCCTGCCATAGCTCCTGTGGAACCAAGACAAGTCTTAAGATAAATGGTGGTATGATTGAGAACAATTCCAGAAATAGCGAGTGAAAGAGTGAGTGAGTGAGTGAGTGAGTGAGTGAGTGAGTGAGTGAGTGAGTGAGTGAGTGAGTGGAATGAAGCTACTAAGTTATGGACTACCCCTTTTATGGGTAGCCGCAGAGTGTTAGAAGATGAAATTTCCTAAAGGGAAGACTTATAATACTAAAACCCAGACAGAAAAGACAATATATTAAAAAATGTTTCTCAGTACTTATAAGCTGTCTTGTAGACTTCTCCATTTAACCAATCCACTACACTAAATAGAAGTAGGACTGAGTACTTAGACTGGGAAGGTGGATCCTTAGCCTCAGACAGAAAGTTTGCTGGTGTGACTTGTGTAATAAACCACGTGAAGAAAGAAACCAACAGAAAGGAACCAAGCAACAGTGTTTATACTAGGAGATGTAAGAAAGTAATGAAGGAACACAACAGAAAAACTGAAATGAAGGAACAAGATAACATGTAGTCACAGGAAGTAATTTTTTAGAAAGTGACTTTTGCTATCAGGATAAAATAGATTGCAACTGTAAACTGGTGGGGCCACCTTGACTTGCATCACAATATTTTGGCAGTTAAAAGCCTGTCTATGGTCCCACATAATAACCTGCTTTATCTTTTTTCTAGCTTTACTTAATCTTGTAGGCTGCTTCTTCACTTTATTGCTTTTTCAGACCAAACTCTCAGCAGCATTTAAGTGAGGAAGTTCTGGGAGAATAGATATGTCTTACAGTGTAATCTCTCTTACAGTGTAAGGACACCATAGGGGACATTAGTACAATACACAATAAGGCTTGCATAAACATTTGCCTCATAAACTAAATTAATATAGCTCGTGATCAAGTGTGTAGATTTACTAATGAAATCTACTAATGTAGATTTATTACTCATCTCTGGAAAAGGAAAAAATAAACAAACAAAAAACCTAAAAACATAAAAACTACAACAACAACAACAAAAAAACCAACACAAAAAGAAAGAATGCTAGATTGAAGACACATGATGGGATTAAACAAAAGTGTTTGTAAGAAGATATGAAAATGAAGAGATATGGTCCCCAACACCAAACAGAAGCATTAAAAAAGCATTCAATAGCCTGAATAAATCATTAATTGAACCAGTAAAGAGAGAAAGCAATAAACAAAATTTTGATTGACGGGCAGTATTTAATGGTACAGGAAAGTCACATCTTCTGCAGCAGTCTAGAACTATATAGTCTAGACTATACAAATCAGCATGAACTAAGGGGCAGGCTTGCATGGGTGATACTGTTGTGGGTGTCTATTACAGGCCACCGGATCAGGGTGAGGAGGTTGATGAGGCCTTCTACAGGCAGCTGATAGTGATCTCACAAATGCAGGCCCTGGTTGACATGGGGGACTTTAACCATCCTGCTATTTGCTGGGAGGCCTACTCAGCCATCCATCCACAGTCCAGGAGGTTCCTTCAGTGCACTGATGATAACTTCCTGATGCAAATGGTGGATGAGCCAACTAGGAGAGGAGTGCTGCTGGATCTTATTCGCACGAACAAGGAGGATCTGGCTGAAGCACTGAAGGTTGAGGGTAGCCTTGGTTGCAGTGACCAGAAGATGGTGGAGTTCAGGATCTCATGTGGCAGGAACAGAATACCTAGCAGAACTACAACCCTGGACTTCAGTAGGGCCAACTTTGGCCTTTTCCAGCAATTGCTAGGGGAAATCCCATGGGACAGGGTACTTGAAGGTAAAGGGGCCCAAGACAGTTGGTTAGTGTTCAAGGACCACTTCTTCCGAGTTCAAGATCAGTGCATCCCAACAGGTTGGAATTCAAGAAAGGGTGAGACCTGCATGGTTAAACAGGGAACTGCTGGGCAAACTCAAGTGGAAGAAGAGAATGTGCAGATCATGGAAGGAGAGACTGGCTACTTGGGAGGAATATAAGTCTGTTGTCAGAGGATGCAGGGAGGCAACTAGGAAAGCTGAGGCCTCCTTGGAATTAAACCTTGCAAGAAAGGTCAAGGACAACAGAAATGGCTTCTTCAAATACATTGCAGATAAAACTAACACTAGAGGCAATGTAGGCCCTCTGGTGAATGAGGTGGTGCCCTGGTGACAGAGGATAAAAAGAAGGCAGAGTTACTGAATGGCTTCTTTTCCTCTCTCTATACCACTGGAGGCTGTCCTGGGGAGCCCAGGACCCCCGAGGCTCCAGAGGAAGTCAGGATAGAGAAGGAGTTTGTCCTGGTTGATAGGGACTGGGTTAGGGATCAGTTAAGCAACCTGAACATCCATAAATCCATGGGTCCTGATGGGATGCACCCGCAGGTGCTGAGGGAGCTGGCAAATATCATTGCTAGGCCACTCTCCATCATCTTTGTTAAGTCGTGGGGAACGGGAGATGTGCCTGAGGACTGGAGCAAATGTCATTCTGGTCTTCAAAAAGGGCAAGAAGGAAGACCCAGGTAACTATAGATCGGTCAGCCTCACCTCCATCCCTGGAAAGGTGATGGAACAACTTATGCTGGGTGCTGTCTCAGGCATATCAAGGATAAGAGGGTCATTAGGGGCAGTCAACATGGCTTCATCAAGGGGAAGTCATGCTTGACCATCCTGATAGCCTTTTATGAGGACATAACCTGGTGGATAGATGATGGTAAAGGAGTGGTTGTGGTTTATCTTGATTTCAGTAAAGAGTTTGACACAGTCCCCACAGCACCCTCACAGCTAAACTGAGGAAGTGTGGTCTGGATGATCGGATAGTGAGGTGGATTGTGAACTGGCTGAAGGAAAGAAGCCAAAGAGTTGTGGTCAATGGGACAGAGTCTAGTTGGAGGCCTGTATCTAGTGGAGTCCATCAGGGGTCGGTACTGGGACCAGTACTGTTCGATATATTCATCAGTGATTTGGATGAGGGAATAGAGTGCTCTGTCAGCAAGTTTGCTGATGACACAAAACTGGGAGGAGTGGCTGACACACCAGAAGGCTGTGCTGCCATTCAGAGAGACCTAGACAGGCTGGAGAGTTGGGTGGGGAGAAATGGAATGAAATATAACAAGGGCAAGTGTAGAGTCTTGCATCTGGGGAAGAACAACCCCATGTGCCAGTATAAGTTGGGGACTGATCTGTTGAAGAGCAGTGTAGGGGAAAGGGACCTGGGGGTCCTGGTCGACAGCAGGATGACCATAAGCCAGCAATGTGCCCTTGTGGCCAAGAAGGCCAATGGCATGCTGGGGTGTATTAGAAGGGGCATGGTTAGTAGGTCGAGAGAGGTTCTCCTCTCCCTCTACTCTGCCCTGGTGAGGCCACATCTGGAATATTGTGTCCAGTTCTGGGCCCCCCAGTTCAAGAAGGACAGGGAACTGCTTGAGAGAGTCCAGCGCAGAGCCACAAAGATGACAAAGGAAGTGGAACATCTCCCTTATGAGGAAAAGCTGAGGGAGCTGGGTCTCTTTAGCTTGGAGAAGAGGAGACTGAGGGGTGACCTCATTAATGTTTATAAATATGTCAAGGGTGAGTGTCATGAGGATGGAGCCAGGCTCTTCTCAGTGACATCCAATGATAGGACAAGGGGCAATGGGTGTAAGCTGGAACATAGGAGGTTCCACATAAATGTGAGGAAGAACTTCTTCACAGTGAGGGTGACAGAGCACTGGCACAGGCTGCCCAGAGAGGTTGTGGAGTCTCCTTCTCTGGAGACATTCAAAACCCGCCTGGACATGTTCCTGTGTGACCTGATTAGGTATTCCTTCTCTGGCAGGGGGATGGGACTAGATGATCTTCTGAGGTCCCTTCCAATCCCTAACATTCTGTGTGTCTGTGATTCTGTGATCTTTCTGAGTTAAAATTAGCATAATTCTAAAACAAGACCAACAAAAACTATTTTACTGAAATTGCTATGACGTGCAGTGCATACATAATTATGATTTTCAGCTTTAGAAAACAGTTTAAGATACAGTGGAAATAAGTATTGCTTTCACAGACATGGAAATACTCTTTGCAATAAAAGAAAAAGAAGATTTTTGTGCTCCATTGATAAGTTTAATAAGCTGGTCATACCGGAAATATTGCAGGGTATTTTTTCTTTGGGGATATTCACAAGAATCTGCTTTTGAACAGCAACAATGCATGAAAATAGATGTATTAGTCTGAAATTTTTTTATAAGGATATGAAAATTGTTTAGTTGGAAATTCAGCTTTATCAGATTGCCAAGAACAAATATGATCAGTGAGACCAAGATAGTCATTCAGTTTGTCTTATAAAACATGGTCATAATTTGCTTTCAGCTTTTGACAGACAACATCCTGAGGATTTGATTGTCTGTCTGCAACGTCAACAATTGTTTTGAAAATCTTATCCACTGGATTTAAGTTATAGACCATTGATCACATAGTTTGGATATCACTTTTGTTTCAAAACTTGTAAAGGTCTTTTATTCCTTGAAGTCATTGCTGAAGCCCTGAAGGTACAGAAGAAAGAGGTGAAGAATGATTTTACGCACAAGGAGAGCAGAGAAGGGTTTTCCCTTCGCTTTCAAGGGTGCATAAAAGCACACACACAAAAAAGGGACGGATTACTTATGCTGCTAAAATAAAAAAAAGGCAAATGTTTCTACAGTATTAGATTTTTTCAATGATTATGATTACAGTTGTTTAGGTTATTATGAAGGTCATATAACTTCTTCAAAAATGTGTAAGACAATGAAGATTTTTTTTTATTTGAATGTATAGAACTTTGAAACATATTGTGACATCCACACGAGTAACTTATTTCCCCACAAAATATGTCAAACACCAAAGAACAAAATATGATATATTGTAATGCTTAGGATGTGTTCCATTCAACTTATTATTTCCTTTTCACTAAAGTTTGTCTCTTATGTTAAGAAATACATTGCTTCTACTTCTTCAAAAACTGCTATGCAATATTTATTTAAAAATTTCAAAATCCAGCATATTAAATTTTGTATTTCCATGTATATGGAGAAGAAAGAAATATCTTATGATGAACATATACATAATAGGAAACATATGTAGGAACTCAATCTAGCAGGTGTAGCAAAGGTGATATTTTTTAATTAACAATAATTGACACTATATAGAAATGTGTAGTCTTGTAGAATAAACAAACCTGAAATAGTTAAGGATCTTCATCTCCTGCCAGAAACAAGATGTTAGGATGTAAATACACCAAAGGAAGTCATCATCCTAAAAGAAAAAAAAAAAAAAGAGAAATTTCAGAATAATGGAACAAAGTATGACTAAGTTATATATTCCTCTCATCTGTACAACAGAAAGTAAAATGTCACAAGAAAGAAAACAACCTATAGATCTGCAGGAGAGCTACTTCTTGGTTTTGTATAGACTTCTGGTGCTTGTAGTGGGTTGACTTTGGTCAGCTGCCAGACCCCCACCAACCTGCTCTCTCACCTTCCTCAAAAGGACAGAGGGAGAAAACAAGACGGAAAAGTTCGTAGCTCATGGGTCAGGATAGAGACGGGGAGCTCGCTTGCCAATTACCATCACAGATGAAACAGTCTCAAAGTGGGGAAGATTAATTTATTGCCAAGTAAAAGATGAGTTGGATGGTGAAAAGACAGACAAAACCCCAAATCACCTCCCTCCACACACCTTTTCCCTAGACTCAGCTTTGCTTCTTCATGCTCAACTCCTCTACCCTCTCGCCAGCTCTGAGCAGCACAGGGAGCATGAAGTATGGGGAGTTATAGTCAGGCCAAAACAGCTCCTCTCTGTTTCTCTTTTCTCCTCACTCTGTTATCCTGCTCCAGTGTGAGTCCTCTCCATGGCCTTCAGTCCTTCAGGATCAACTTGCTTCAGCATGGGTCTTCCATGGGCCACAGTGTGCATATCTGCTGCATAGTGGTCATCTCCATGGGCTGCAGTGAAATATCTGCTTCACTGTGACCTTCTCCAGAGGCTGCAGGGGAATTAGTTCTCCAGCACCTGGAGCACCTTCTCCTCCTTCACTTTGTGCCCAGAGGATTGTTTCTCACACTTTTTTTTTTTTTTCTCACACACTGTTGCACAGCTTTTTTCACTTTTAAAAATATGTTTTTCCCAAGGTGCCACCAGCTTGGCTGAGGGGCTCAGTTGTGTCCTGTAGTGGATCTGTTGGAGTCAGCTGGAACCAGCTGTGACCATCACAGGTCAGTGTCTGTCCTCTCCTCAGAAAGGCCACCCCTGAAACCCCCTGCTGCCAAAACCTTGACGTCTACATGCAATGGTATGCTATAGGAGAGAAAGTGGTGAGTATATGTAGGATACTGTCTAATTTCCTCTCCAAAATACAGACTTATTAGTGGATATTCTCTGTGCTTGCAGACTTTGTCAAGGAAGGAAGAGAAGGACAAGTGTCACTCTTGAAATAAAGACAACAAAATTTCATGAGGAATGCGTTTGTTTAGATGAACACATGCATGAAGGCTACTGTGGGGAGCCAAAAGTATAAGCAGTAGTATCTTCACATCATATCATGGATTCTCTCTATGTCTCTCCTGTCTTTTGGTTGTTATTAGCAAGTGTTTAAAAGTGTTTAAAAGCCTTCTAGCAGGGTGAATACTGTACAGTTTCATATATGAAAGGTAAGATTTATTGTTAAAATAAGCTGGTTTCTCAGAATTGAACACTAGCTTCACTTGGACCATCATTAGATACGAGATTTCTATGATTAGCGAAACTATTGCAAATTATCATTACTGATAGAATTACGAATATTTATGAAAATTAATATTTTAATCTTTCAGAATTACACCTAAACATTATTTGTTTATCTTTTATGAAAAATATTGACGGGAAATCTATATTTTCATCCTTCTTAAGACAATAAGCACTTCTTAGGAGTTACTCACTGCAGCCTGCACCGCAGGAAAACTAAGTGATAGGCAGTTCTGTAGCCAAAACAGATCCCTCTGAGCATGAATGCATGCCTGTTACATTCCTAGGAGGTTTTCGTGATAAATGGAGAAGAACTTTGTCTATTCTTCTACAGGTTAGTCAGCACTAGAAAATATTGGAATACTGGTGGAGAATCACTTCAATTTGGCACTGAAATCCTTTCATTGGCAGAATTTTCATGAATTAGATTCTTTTCCCCCTTCTACCTTTCAGGCATATTCCTATATTACACCTGTGTTACCAGCCAAAATCCCTAAAATTTGGTGATGACTAATATCTTATTGGTATTTATGCCTACAGAGTTAACCAGTTGACATAATTCATCATTTTATAAAGCTGCTTTATAAGAATTATTCTGAAGCAAAATCAAATATGGGAAGATTAAAACTGCAATAAATTTTCATTGTTTTGACTTCTGAGAACTTAAACTTTTAAAAAGCATATATATGACTAAAAATAGTAGGTTAAAGATGAGATATCATGTAAACTATAATTTAAATATATTGAGTTTCACAGAAGTGTTAGTTAGCATCTATTTTTGAAGTGTTGGGGTTTGAACCCTGAGCCCTGAATTAAGGTTGACATATGGGTGGTTCCCACAGTTCTTCAAAAGGAGGTGATGAATTTGCCTTTTGGCTTTCCTCCAAGGTGCAGCTGGCCTTATAAGGAAAGCCCTTGGGTAAACAAGCCCCAGGTGCCCTGCATTGGGTAAATGAGTGCCAGGTGTCCTGCTTTGGGCATAAAAGCTGGGACCACTTGCAGGAAGGGTGGAGTGTCTCTCTGTGAGGTTTGTGCACTGTGCAGAGGTTCCCCGTTGAGGAAGGATCTCCTGACTCTCCCTGCAACTGGGCCCTGGTCAGGTTTGGTGCTTGTGAATGCAGGCTCTGTGAGAACAATGTGTGTCTATCTCTATCCTGTATTATCTGGCTTGGCTGTCTCTCATCTTTTCTATGGGAGACTTTGTTGCTTTGTTCCACCAATTGTTGGCTGTGTTGTATCATTCCTGGGAATGCTGGGGTTGATGTCTGTTATGTATAATCTGATTGACTTGTTTGTACCCCCAGCGATCACCCATGTACTGACCTTCTTGTGTGCAATAGAATCTGGTTACTGGCTTGTTCTACTGCTGGCTGTGTCCTTTGTGCTAGGCCTAGTAATTGGCAAAATGGTTTTATAAACAGAAAATAATCTGTATGCTGTTTATTTTGTTGTCGGAATTTATTTCTGTTTCAGTGAATCAGAACAGAATCAATTAAAAATACATTAATATGTTCATTTATGTAGAAGGTTTTGATGTTCAAGGAAGGATGAACTAGCTTAAAACAAATGAGAACAGAATTTTTAAAAATATACTCTTAATAGAGAAAGAAACATATCTTGGCAATAAATATTCAGTCTTATGGAATTTCTCCTTTATGCAATCATAGCTGATGTTGACAAAAGAAGTTATTTCATACATTTGACTTCAGCTATCAGAGTGGTCATGTTGAATGGAAGTCATCTAACAAAATATAACAATAAATAAATTAAAATGTGCATCTCTGCATCTGAGTTAGTTACTTTAAATTCTCTTTATAGCAAATAGAAACGAAGACAAACTTACATATTGCCAGTTATATCATCCTGCTGTAGATTATTTAAGTCAAATTGCTTCTCATTTCTCACTAGCTACAAAGGCATCCTACAATGAGTAGCTCAAATGTAGATATCTTTGTGTGGACACCTAAGGGCTGATTCTTTTACTAAAGATAGACCTTCAATGTCATTTAAGATGCCATATGTTGTTGAAGATGTCTGCACAAAGCAGTAGATATGACAAAAGACTTATTGGAGACCTGTCGTCTTCTAGTTTAGTAACTCGTTCAGTAGAGATAAACTAGTGCATCTCAAATCATAATAAATGCAAATGTTTAAGCAACTGAATCAAGGTCTCAAAGTCAGGCAAACTGAATCCCAACACTTCTGCCATTTGGAAAAAAAAAAAAAAAAAAAATGAGAGAGAGAGGAATTGTGAGACTGTAGGTAGTTTTACAAATAAAATATCCAGATAAAAGGACTTTGATTGCAACTCTTTCTGCCTGTTTAAAAGGTGGGAGTGATTTTTTTTTTTTTTTGTCAAAGACTGAGTTACCTAAAGGTACTTTAAAATGTGCACATGACAGCTAGGGTCTAAACATATACTATAGCCAATGGAAATGTACTTCAGTAAAGCCTACAGAGTTAGTCAACTCATCCTGAACTAGGCCTTAGGAATTTAATCAGTTGCTCCACACAGGTACCTGATACCTTCCAAGACAACTGTCTTACTCTAACTCATATACAGCCAGCAGCTTTAAACCCAGGCATCCAGGAAACGTGTGCCCTTTGGACAGGCAACTGAAAGCCTGGCAAGACGCCCTGGAACAAGTCAAATAACAGATGCCTGAGTGTGGCCAAATGAAATCCTCAATGACAAGTTAGTGGGCCCTCGTCATTTATGAAAAAGAGGGAATAAAATAAGGAAAAGGGAAAGAAACAAGAGAAAAAAAGTGGTACAGTATTTATTGGTTTAAATGACTATATGTTTCAAGATCTAGTCTTTAGTGTTTCTTTGCACTTTTCCTACTTTCAACACAATCACTCTTCACCCCTCAGTCTCCTCTTCTCCAAGCTAAAGAGACCCAGCTCCCTCAGCCTTTCCTCATAAGGGAGATGTTCCACTCCATCATCTTTGTGGCTCTGCGCTGGACTCTCTCAAGTAGTTCCCTGTCCTTCTTGAACTGGGGGGCCCAGAACTGGACACAATACTCCAGATGTGGCCTCACCAAGGCAGAATAGAGGGGAAGGAGAACCTCTCTTGACCTACTAACCACTCCCTTTCTAATACACCCCAGGATGCCATTGGCCTTCTTAGCCACCCAGGCTCTTCTCAGTGACATCCAATGATAGGACAAGGGGCAACGGGTGCAAGCTGGAACATAGGAGGTTCCACATAAATGTGAGGAAGAATTTCTTCACAGTGAGGGTAACAGAACACTGGAACAGGCTGCCCAGAGAGGTTGTGGAGTCTCCTTCTCTGGAGACATTCAAAACCCACCTGGATGCATTCCTGTGTGACCTGATCTAGGTATTCCTGCTCTGGCAGGGAATTTGGACTAGATCTTTTAAGGTCCCTTCCAATCCCTAACATTCTGTGATTCTCCTGAAATGACACTTGTGGAACAAAAAATCCCTAAAGAAATCCAGAAGTCAAACCAACAAACTCCCATTTTTCTATTTATTTTTCTGAGAAGGATTTGTTGTTCTACACTGTAATTTCTTTCGTTAACCTGGGGTTCTAATTATTTTAGGAGGACAGGCTTTGTCTGTTTCATTTATATTATATTATAAAGTTGAGTGCACTTCACGGTATGTGTTCAGCATCATCAAAGTTTCTGTATGGAAAGATTTGTGATTCAAAGCATATTCAGAACTGATAGAGAAGTTGAAAAGAATTTAGAAAGGAACTGATATACTGAGAAACCACCAATAAGAAATATAAGTAGCAAGGATGCACCTCTGTTTTTCCAATTGCATTCTGTTATGTCCATTGTAAGAACAGAAGGATTTCTGTATATCTGTCTTGTGTCTTCTTTGTAAAATCTGTTCCATCTAGATGAATATTACTGAAAAAAAATTTAGTATGATTTTATGGCTGTTGTTCATAGTTAAGACAACCTAAACTTTTTCATTATAATTTAGTAGCTCTGAAAGCTGAACAGTGGGTCAGGGTGTGGTTTTTTGTCCCCGTCAAAACAATAGGGCAGAATAGTTTCTGTTATTATTTTAGCCTTTGTAAAGAGTATGAAGGATGTATATCAAATTTAAAAAACGTATTTATTTCATCTTTTAATGAAAGTAGAAGAGTGCTATAATTAGCATATCTAAGGGTAAGTTTCTAAACTCACTGAAAAATCCCAAATCCATAATATTTCAATAAAAATCCATGACTGAGAAATACTTAAACACTCTTATCTTTTGCCCCTTTCAGGATTTCATTTCTTATTTTAAAAATTGTAATAGTTCATTACTATTTATGCATATGTTATACGCATAAATATTACAAATGCATGTTTTCAGAATGTGCTGGAACAAGAAAAGATGAAGCAAAACTCTTACTCATGTTAATACCAGTAATTTCTTGCCAATTTCCTTTGTCTGAGATACTTGGTGACTTCATAAATCCCCACAACATGAGTCCCTTTGTGTAAGATTTACTCAGTCTCAGGTGTACAGACTGTCCCACATTTATACAAGGAGATCACCCACAGGGAGTAGGATTAATGTAAGATAGTGAAAAGAAAACATTGTGGAAAAGAATAACATATCAGTGAATAATATATGGCCCTTATTTCCCAGAATAAGTTACTTATCTCCTTTAAGGGAATTTCCCAAAATCTCTGAAGATTTGAAAGATTTTTTTTGCTAGCCATTTGAATGCAGAAAAGATTTATGCAAAGAGGTAAAACTGCTTTCCTTTGAAATGTTTAATTTTATAATTATTAATGCACTCAACACTTGAAACTTTCTTAATCTTCTTTGATTAGGATTTCCATTTCAAATGCATAAGCATTGTAATAATAGTTTCCCAGGGAAAAAAGCATCGTCACTGGGCTGATTTTATTTTTGTCATTTTCAGACAACAAGTTTCAAATTGCTGGTCTGTAGTTCTATGTCTGTTTTTATAGATAATATAGATTTTGACCATAATTAAAATGTCAATGGGAATTAATATGGGTATCTGTTTTCTCACAGGTTTTAAATAATGTTTTTTTAATGAAACATTTTGATTATTGTACAAATCAATGTTTACCAAATTTTACATGGGTTTTATAGGTAGTATGGATCAAATAATTAGTGCTCCTTTTTCAATCTCTTTGATGCTCCTATTGCTGTCAAATAGTTTAACAAAGTTCTATTGTCACATATTCTTTATAATTTCCCAGTTTGTATGTCCTTGAGTGTCTATTCTTTCTTTTCTCAAAGGATTATAATTTGTTGCAGCTAAACATTTTATGGTGAGGCAGCTACAAAATGAGGCGACATTATCTGAATAAGATTGACCATGTGTCAAGATGATCATTATCTAGCAGGTGAATAGGGAGAGAGAGCAGATATTTGGGCTATATGAGCTGTTAGATAAAGTCCATTTTGAGAATTGCAAGATATTGTCCTTAAAAAGCAAATATTTTTTACTTCTGAGGTTTCACATGAGAGTTTCAGTTAGCTTTTTATTATGATGCCTGCAAACAGGTACCTACAAGCATTCTTGCATCACTGCCTGGAGTATTGTTAACACCCAAGAAAAGGTGTTTTGGTTGTGCAACTCATTTAACAATCAACATAGTTTTTTATTAATGGGTATGTTTTACCTAAAGGAGTTATTCCATAGTTAACACAAAATATTTGTTTTTTTTGTAATTTTTTTTTTGGCTCAGATAGAAAAGCAGGCTACCTAGGAATCTGTTGTCTTAGTGACCTTTACAATGATTTAGGTTCCTGTAATATTCCTCAAGATCGAATTTATGCTTTTTTGAGAGTCTCATATATGCTACCATGGAGAATTATTTATTTGTAGTTCCCCATGTTAATTCTTGCCCTGATCAGGAAGTACTACGTGAAATGCTTACTGATTCAATGCTTGGTCTATATTAAATATATTCTCGTAAACATCAGTAACCGATACAAATGAAAATGTTCTTTTCCCTGTCATAGATTCAACAGGTTTGCTTTAATTTGAAAGTGTTGGGAAAATATATCTGCTCTGTCTCACTTGTTATAATATTTTAAAAAATATTACACAGTCAAAATGTCTGGTGGGGTCTGCTGGGATAAGAGCAAGAAAGAAGAGAAGTAATTAAGAAGAGAGGAGGGTTTGTAGAGAAATAGAATCTCTACTACCAACTCCAGAAAACTGAGAAAAAAAAGTGGTTAATTAATGAAAACTGAAAGAATGTTTAAGCACAATTTCCCCTAGCACTATTTAAAAAATGAATAAATCAACAAGGTTTAAAAATAAATCTCTCTACATATAGGTAGAAAAGAAGAGGAATATATTAGCATTACTGAATGCCTCTAGTGGCTGTGAACTTTAAAATGTATTTCACTGGCTGTGTTTAAAAAAAATACTCCTTTAGCATACTGGCATAAAATATGTACCGACTTCTGAAGAGGTGTCTATGTTTAGCCCAGGGCTAAACTACAGCAGTTGCTCTACCACCCCATGACATCTCCCCAGCTGAGAAGGGCAATCAGGGAAAAAAAAAAAGGAGAAGCCCCACGGGTTGAACGAGATTTAATAAAATAGCAAAACTAATACAGACACCAACATGAAGTGTAGAAGCTTATAGTCAGCCTAGTTCTTAGGAGAATCAGATGGAGTATGAGGCCAAGAGGAAGAAGCCCCATAAATAGGAGTTCTCCACCCTCAGTCAACTCCCTCCTCTTATAATGAGCTTGATGTAAGTGGTATGGGATAAACCTGCAAGTCAGATTGGGTCAGTTGCCCTGAATGAAACTCACAACTGTCTTAGGGCTACCAATGGCCTGTCGGTCACGGCTGGCACGTGGTTCTGTTTCTGGGAAACCAGGACAAGAGGAAACCTAGATACGTTATAAAGCACTTATTTACAAAAAGTATATAATTTGGCAGATTTTTTTTTTTGGAATTGCTAAATATTGAGTTAAATAGTTAAGAGTCTATGGGAGAAATAAATTATTCAATATTCTCTAAAATTTGGTAAACTTTGTCGTGTTTCCCAAATTAAATGCATACAGTCATGCAAGATTGCATCTATAAATTCCCTGTCCAAAACACCAATGTAAACCCTGAAAATTAAACCTTTAAAAGTAGTGATTCAATACTTAAATCATTTAAGAACCTTTAATTTCAATTCTTGTAAGAGAACAGTTCAGTGTGAAATATGAAATGAAACATTTGTAAAACCTTGTGTTAACACATATGCTTCTAATTATGAGGTAAAACACTTAGATACCACAGATTTATGCAGTGTGAACAAAGCAAAAAAAAAAAAAAAGGAAGTTTCCAAAATCTTGAGTTATCTCATGCTTCCTCCACACAAAATGATGCGCTGAATCAAATTATGTCAATGTATTAGTGAATATAATACTAAGAAACCACTAGAAGAAAAGAAAACTTAGACATATGTCACAGTATGTGAGGAATGAGGGAGTGTTTTCAGGTGGAAGTTAAGAACTTTTTATGTTTGTGTGTTTTTTTTGTCTCAGACCAAAGTTATTTTTTTCAAACATCATTCATGGGATCTGCTGTTAATAGTGAATGCAATTTGTAGCAATACAGATAATGAATTTCAGAGTAAGGATGATCAGGATAAATGAAGGCATTCTTTGTTTAAAAAATACAAACCTGTCTTGCATATAATAGGAAAGAAGAGGTAACAAATGAGAACAGATGAGTTCAGAAACAAAACTGAGGATCCTGTGGTGCCACTCAGAGTCCTAAATATTAGCACTGATACAATACCAAACCTTAACCTGCTTAGTTATGGAGGGTACGAATCATGCTGATGTTTTCTACTGAAAATTTCCTCAGAGGCTTACTCTTAGAATCACTGTGCCATGGATGAAGTGATCATCTAAGTGTTGAAGTTCATTTGAAATCCTCAGCGGAAGCATCCACCCAACTAAACAAAACAGAACCCCTCACAAAGATATAAACATGTTTATTTACATGTTTACATGGGTTTCAGTTTTGACAGCTAGCCATGAAGTTACAATACACTGTTCAGAAAATATTTTTAAAGAGAAGAAATATATCCCCTGTTGATGATGGAAATTTTCACAAAAATTACAACATAAAAAATTATTTTCGTATATTTCACATAAGTTTCAGTCTTCATTGAATTTATTTATTCTTGAGAATTTATGCACTAGGTCTAACACATCTTATTTAATTTTGTATAATCTTTTTATATGCATCAGATGTGATGGAAGACAGTATCCTCAGTGTGCATTGTTCTGACATCAGCAGACAGAAAGCATTATACTTTAGTTAGCTTCTAGGCTTTAAAACATCATTTCCATAGTAATTGTATCACTCCTTCTAATGCTGTCATTCAGACAGTTTGATTCCCGAAGAGACTGCTACCTTGTCCCCTACCAGAGCTTACCAGAAAGTTAAGTAAAGGTAGGAAAAGCCTGACAGCTACAATTTTAAGGTGTAGCATCACATTTGTTTACTTATACATCATTCCAGGAAACAAATGGTATGAACAAGACCATCAGTGTTTTCTTAAATAGGACAGTTCCCCACTTAAATTCCAATTTTTTTCTACAGTTGTGTATATCTGAATGACTTCTGGTAATATACTTACATATCTCAATAAAAATTCAACATAAAATGCCACCCGTTCTATTAGATAAACCTCCTGTTTTCTTCTTTGAATGTAGCCACATATGGTAAATTAGATTAACATGGAAAGGAATAAGTTCTGTGATAAAACACAAGATCAAAATGTGCAACTTCACAATGGATTAATAATATATTCATTTTTGTTTATTTCTACATAAGAGGAGGGAGGACTGGACATTAAAACTAGTTTGTTAGAAGCATTTTAATGTCCTGTTTTGGGCATGTTTATTTAAGCAATAAGGCTGAACACTCTTTTCATATCAATTGCCATAGTATTAGAAGTCTTTTCAAAAAAACTAAAAAAATCCCCAAAACTTCACCTTTCTGGAAATTGTTTTAAAGTGGGGGGAAAAAATAGTAACAAAAGAAAAAAGAAAACCACAAAAAACCTGAAATCAAAACAAACAAGCAAACAAACAAAATCAGTGCCTAAGGTCATATAAAAGAAAAAGAAATTATGGTCCTATTGACCTCAGGAGGTAGCTTGTGAACTGCAGAACCTTTCCATCTTTAAAACGTTCAGAGTAATTTTGTCTGTGCAGAAATAGTTTGTTGTTGTTCTACCTTGTTTTTCAAGCTGTGGCTCTTTGTGTGCAAACACTCATAGAGGACCACTCAATTTCTTGAAGAAAGGAGATCTGCTCCTTCCACACCTGTTGCCTGGCAACCAGGAGCTAAATCCCGATTTCTCCATCCCTGGTAAACGCCTGCAACTGCCCTAAGGGGAAATGGCTTTTTATGAGGGCAACTTTACCGTTTTTCATCCTCAGCTTCAAGAGCTGTCAAGTGTATGGGATTCAACTAAGATGTAGTTCCAGGAAACTAAGAAGCTACAAGTCTACTTACTAAAAAGTGCTGCTTCTTCCCCACTGTGAAGCAAAATGGCTGAAAAGGAACGTGAAATAATCCAGCATTTATTGCCTTGATTTGTAATCTTGTCTGTTACACAGACATACCGTTCTGGTTAGTTATTTCAGATTCTTTCATATCCAACACACAACTGGGTTTAATGTCAGCAATTTATAAACTTTGACATGAAAATTACCAGAAATGTATAATTGTTACAGCTCCTCCCACAACAGTGGTTGTCTGCATGTTTATTAGGATTTTCTTCCTTTGGTTATTCATAACTCTATGCTGCTATTGAGATAAGAAGTAGGACTATGATGACAAGATGCCCTTTCCATCTATAAATATTCAGAGTTTGTGGGGAAAAAAAACAAAATGAACAGTCTAGACCATCAAAAAAGGATATTGTCAGTAGATTTATGAAGACCCTTAGCATAAGTTAAAAGTGTAGCTCGTGACTCCTGTACACTGTCTTTCTGAAACAGTCTCAGCACTACACCCTAGAGCTAGGGTTGCTTCATAATAATACTCACATCTTTCAGTTGTAGATACTCTGAAAAAGATAAGGCGAGGCAAGGCAGGAAAGGCTGCTCATCCCTTTTTGAACTTTCATCCATTAAATTTATAATTTTACATCACTGTATTTCATGTTTAAATATTTCTGTTCCTTTAAAATAGCATCGAAGTCCTTGGCCATTGCCTATATACTGTGCATCTAAAGATCCAAACAATGACGAAGCTAAATCACAAGCTTGGAGTTTCTAACCTTAATTTTAATAATTAGGGATTTGTTAAAACAATTCTTTCCAGCACATTGTCAACTAGAAGTTAGTGGTTAATCATTTTTGTGATTTATGATTAGAATCTTTTTTTTTTTAACAGAAGAGTCTTTCACACGGGATTTGTAGGTAATAATCAGTGCTCCTTTGTCAGTCTGTTTGTTTGTATTACCATCAAATAATTTGACAAACAAATCTTTTGTAGAAAAATCACATCATGCATATAAATTGTATGGCATCCTGTAGTCTTTGTTTGTTAATTCTGCATGGGACTAAAAAAGTATGAGTTTATTTATAGTAAGAGGAGTAAAATATTATGTGTTTTTTGTCAAAAAGCCTGTAAAGTTTTTAATTATTTCTAATGACATTAATAAGTGTTTAGTCTACTTATTGTTTTAGTAAAAAATGGAAAAAGTGCAGCATATAAGAAACATATTTAAAGTTATTACGAAAAATTACAATATTCTTGAAGGAACAACACAAAAATTACTAATATTAGTTCTAGAATGTAACAAGTATAATCCTGAGAAATATGTACATTCAGTCCACAATACTTGAAAGTTTCAGCCTTGCTCTCCTTATTTCTTAGAAACTGGTATGAATATTCAATATGGCACACCATCTATTTATACGGTACTATGTTCCAATTCAGAACTTCAAAATCTAACCTCCTGGCTGATCAAAATATGAACAAGACACATCTATTATCAGCAGGGACACATTTAATAAGTAAATTAGTAAGCCTAAAGGCTCTTAACTGCCTGCTGTAATAGTCTGTTTAGTTGTGCATTCTTAACAGTTTTCTCACATTGGAAATGATATTTCATGCTACACTTCAGATCAAGCAGGCTTGTAGAACAGTTGCTGAAAACTTTCTACTTTAATATAAGCATAACTATTTTGTTCTTATTACAGCTATATAAATCTACCTTCTGCTTAGCCACCTGTATAAAATTGCACCTAGAGTTACACAGAATGTTTGCATTGAACCTTGAAGACATGTACTCTGAGACCTTGCTTGAAATTCAAAGTATTTCTAGTCTTTAACTGAGAAAGTTTGCAAGTAGTCAGTACTTTAAGCCTTAAAGGTATTTGGTCAAACAACAGCAACAAAAAAGCAGAGGTGCACCTCTGAGTGCAAGAAACAGGGAGCAATCCTGTCTTTGTGCCAGTGAGATTGCTCTTGCAAAAGCTATTACTGCTTATGCACGAGGAAATGATTGGGTTTTTTTCCCCTTCCTTTTTCTTTTATTTTGTTTAGAGAATTGGAGATTCCCGTAACAGCCCAGCACCTGCTCTCATAACAGAAACAGTCAAAACAGGAAGTCAGAGAAAGTGACCAATAGCAAGGGATGTGTGCCAGCTTCACCATCACATGCTGTTTCTTGGTTAGACTTAGCTTCCTCCTTGGTAGAGTGGGTTTCCATGGCATGAGGAAGCGCCAGTCTCATTGAACTATCCTTTTCATTTTTGCTTTCAATTTTTACATGTTTTAGCTTAGGCAGGGTTGCCTATGATATCTAAATAGCATGATTTGAAAGAGGGCCAGTCAAGAGACTTTCACAGCAATAACATGACCTAGGAAAAGAATCTGCTTTGCTTCTTTAAAAGCTGCTCCTTTGCTCTTTCAAAGTATTGGGTAAGTGATAGCTGAGTGATTTCCTCATACAAAATTATGAATGGATTTCTCTGAGGAGACACAGCAGCTGAGTGGCTTCTCTATTCCTTTAGTACAGAGTAAGAGGACATCACTGATCATTGGATTAAGAAGTATTAGTTCTTTGTCCAGTACTTCATCAGTATGTTTGAGGTAGAAGTAGGTATATTATATCTTTTTATCCTTTCAAGATCATATTACTGAGTTATTAAGCTTAGTTGCTTGGTTGATATTGCATATTTCACCCAGAGACAGGTAAAGTTAGCTCTGAAATATAACTACTAGGTCTTGACTCCTGAGGCTTCCCTGTTTGACATGTACTCCCATACACTGCAGACAGCAAAGACTCAGAGTATGAAAGACAATGCTTAGGTCTGTAAATATTGATCCTACAAGAAGGCAGACATTTCACCTGAATGTTCAGGGTTGAAAGGCAAATTCAGACTGTCATGGTAAGTAGGTGATGTTTTGCATTCAGCTGCCCACCTGAAATCAACAAACTGAAATTACTATCAGGCCATTGTCGTGCCTTCATGGGAAATAATTTCAGGCTCATAAAGGGAAAGCTGACTCAATAAACATGGTGTAATGAGATTTAGGGCATTTGCTGCATTTTATCTCAAGGTGACTATAGAATAAACTGAAATGCTACAGCAACAACTATGTTGTGGACTTCTGGGAGCTGCTCACCACATTTTGTAAAGATAAAATGATGTGTGAATCAACAGGAATCAAGGCTGATTTTTTAGAACATGGGTTGTTTATAACTACGAATAGAAACAACCCCAATTCAAGCTAAGTAGGGTGCACTGTTCTGTCTCTTGACAGCAAGGATATTTTTTGTTCATACTAATGAGTAAACTACTTATCAGGGTAGTTTGGTCCTTTCTGTCTAACTGAACTTTCTTGCTCATTTTTCTCCTAAGTATTTTGTTAGTAAATGAAATGCAATTTGATAAAATGTGGCTCCTTTTTCTCCCTCTTTCTCTGAGGTCTAAATAAGAAACCTTTTGTTCCTGCCGTGGTACTGTGTCTCTTGTATATTTTATTTCTTCCATGATAGCCAACTGAACATCTGGGAATGGCCTCTTATTTGTGTTGACTATATAAGGGATTGCATTGGTCAGATAAAAAGGGTGCAAGGTACACCTAGGTAAGGATCAGATAACAAAATTAACATGCAAAATGATGAATATCACCAGAAGGCTAACATCTTAAACAAGTTATTGAGCTTAATAACTATTGTTTAAACTAGATCAATAGTACCCTGGTCTGCATTAGGCAGGGTGTTTTCAGCAGGTCAGGGGAGGTGATACTTCCCCTTTACTCAGCACTGGTGGTGCCACAGCTAGAGTGCTTAGACCAGATCTGGCCTCCCCAGTATAAGCAAGCAAGCGAGTAGGCAAGCAAAGGAAGGAAGGAAGCAAGCAAGCAAGGATAAAAATTATCCTAAAAAGTAGACCATGAATTGCTTTCAAAGTCATAAATTGAGGGCAATAAATTATTGTGACTATAGTGTAAGATTACTAACAGCAGATACATTGATAGGTGTAACTCAAAAGAACATGGAAAAAATAGCCTTATAACAGGAAAAGCATCCTGTAGACTTTAATTTACTCATTTCTTCTTAAAAAAACACAAACAAAAAACAAAACCAGAAAAAAAAACTAAATTACTTCACTATCTGAAAAGTGTGGTTATTTCCTTTATAAGAAAAAGGTTATATACTTCTGTCTAGCAATTCAGAATAATGAAACTCTATGTAACAGATAAAAAATCACAATACAGTATAAAAAAATGAAATACTTAAATTATTAAAATATTTTTGCTATTTTAAAATTGAAGCATATTATTTTGACTGAAACTATTGGCCTTGCAATATTTATTTATTCAAATAACTCCACAGAATTTTGCAAGACCTATATCTTACCCCCAAAAAACAAACTCTAAATTTAAAACATTGATAGTTATAAAGTAGTGCATATCTGTCTAAAAAGATATTTCAGGGCTTTGTTATTTTTAGATGGAATGGTGGGATTATGGAGACTGGATGAGGGAACTGGGGTTATTTAGCCTGGAGAAGAGGAGACTGAGAGGAAACCTCATTGCCCTCTACAACTACCTAAAAAGAGGTTGTAGTGAAGCTGGTGTTGGTCTCTTCTCCCAAATTGCTAATGACAGGACAAGAGGAAATGGCCTCAAGTTACGTCAGGGGAAGTTTAGGTTGGATATTAGGAAGAAGTTCTTTACTGAGAGGGTGGTTGGACATTGGGACAGGCTGCCCAGGGAGGTGGTGGAGTCACCGTCCCTGGGGGTGTTCAAAAAACGGGTTGATGAGGCACTTGAGGACATGGTCTACTGGTCTAACGGTTAGGAATATGATGGGATAAAGGTTGAGCTTGATGACCCTGGAGATCCCTTCCAACCATAATGATTCTATGATTCTATGATTGGAAGATTAGAATTCAGCTGTTTTTCATTGACTGGAAAAGTGTAGAACCATAGCACAGAAGTAATATTATTTGACATGCCTCCATTTGAATCTTTTCTGAAAATTGTCATAAATGAATTTAGGGTACGATAGATGCAAGAACAGAACTACACCACCCAGTGATGCATCATGTCCTTCTTTTCTAAGGAGGATCACTGTCTGTTCCTCTCCAGACCTGTTTACAGCCCCAACACAGACCCAAGAGAAAAGGGCACTTACTCTGTCCAAGATGTGTCCACGACCAACAGGATTCATATGGAATTGTGTATTTTATTCCTAGCAAAGTCAGGGGTATCATGCTGATTTTAGAAAAAGGTAGAACTAGTCCATGGAAGAACACTGCAAACTCCAGTCTTAATAGTGGTACAAAAAATCTTGAAATATGTACATACTATACATTTTTAAAATCCTCAATATTCTGGGTATCTTAAGTCTGTACAACTGTAAGTATTTTTCATTCAGATCTCTGTCCCATGATTTTGTTATTATATACACATAAAGTGTTCTACTAAAATTTGTAGCTTTGTTGTTTTGTTGTTGTTTTTTCACTCATACCATTACGCTTAGAAAGAACATCACATTATCAAATGTCAATGTCAAATAGAAATGCTCTATTCTGTGCTGTTTTCATGCTCTGTGATGTTTTGAGCAAATATGTAACATTCTATACAGTGTACATAATCTGAGCAGAGCTGCATTTACCTAATACTCCTCGTAGTTCTTTGCAAATATAAGATTAAAGGTTGTAGGTAGAAACAGCTAACACCCATCTTGGAAAATGAAAAATAGCTTTTCCTCATACATACATCTGCAAAGTATAAATTATATCCCTGAGGCAAGAATTGCTACAACACTGTCTAAACCACATTAAAGGCCTTAATGTTGACGTTTTGTTCTGTTAAATATCCAGACTTCACATTCTATGCTGGTAATGATACAGCCTTCTCTTGGTAAATGAGGCAAACAATCTGCTTCATCTTCTCCCATGTTAAAAGTGAAGAAATAGTCTTTTCTGCAAATTGGAGAGCAGCTAGTCCTAAATGATGCTGACTGTTAAGAAAGCAGCTTGGGATTTTAACTATAATACTTGGGTTGAATCAGTTGGCACTCACAAAACAGAGTGCTAAAAAGTTTTAGAAAAACCCAAAACAAAACCCAAAACCATTTCCTTTTAACTGTTGTATAACTGAAAAGAGAAAGCTTTTGAAAGTTTGGCAATAAAATCCACTATAGTATTATGATGTTCTTCAGAAAGAAAATATGCAAAAACTTAGATGTTTATATGAAAAGAAAACAAAACAGAAAAAAGTCCCCTTTTGATGACCTCTGGAGGTCATTTCAGCCAACCTCCTTGCTGAAGCAAGGCCACCTAGAGCCAGTTGCCCAAGACCATGTGTAGATCACTTTTGAATGTCTTCAAGGAGGAAGACACCACAACCTCTCTGGGCAGTATGTGTCATTATACTTGGTCACTCCAACAATGAAAATGTGCTCCCTCATTTTCAGAGGAAGCTTCCTGTGTTTCAGTTTGTGTCCATTGCTTCTGGTCCTGTCACTGGGCACCACTGAAAAGAGTATGACACCTTTGCCTTTGCACCCTCCCTTCAGGTATTTATGTACGTTGATAAGATCCTCTCTGAGCCTTCTCTTCTCCAGTATAAACAGTCCCAGATGTCTCAGCTTCTCCTCGTAGGAGAGATTTCCTAGACCCTTAGTCACCTTAGTGGCAATTTTTTTTAACTCTCTCTACTATGTCCATGTCTCTTTTGTACTGGGGTGCCCAGAACTGGATACAATACTCTACGTGTGCCTCACCTGTGCTGAGTGAAGGGGAAGGACCACCTCCCTCAACCTACTGGCAACAGTCCTCTTAATACAGCGCACAATATCATTAGCCATTTTTGCCACAAGGGCACATTGCTGGCTCTTGTTCAACTTGATGTCCAACAGGACCTCCAAGTCTTTTTCTGAAAAGCTGTCAACCAGTCAGCCACCAGCATATATTGGTTTGTGGTGTTATTCCACTCTAGGGGCACGTAAGAAACTGACAGAGAAAAAGATGGAAAAGGATATCTCAGCATTGCCAGGCTGTATCAACACTCAATGATATGTCTCAACATTGTCTGTGCTTGGCACGCCCCCTTCCTGCAGCTGGAGAGGGGTTATTGTGGGAAACCACCAGGTTCAGCACCCACCTTCCTGCATCTGAAGGGAGATAAGCAGGACAACTCACACGGATACTATAAACAGGATGCATCAGTGCACATGCTCCAGCAACAAGGAGGTCATCAAGAGGGTCATCAAGTTGGAAAGTGAAGGAAGGATGGAGATCACTCCTAACAACCCTCAAACGACCCCTGGAGTGATACCTGGTGCCTGCATGGTAGGCCAGATGTATGCAAAGCAGCATGTGGCAGAAACACCTACCCAGAGTAAGTGGGTAGAGAAAGAGACTATATCTGGCAACAACAACTCACAACTAATTTGAAGATCTTCCCCACCAATCAACGACCGGACTTGTAAGATGTCACTGAATCTGTGGTGGTAACCCCTCCTTTCTCTGCTCTCTCTCTCATAAAACTGCTTATTCTTATAACCGCTTCTTTCCTACTGCTTTTTAATTTTCAAGTGCACACAACTTTATAATAAACCACAGAGAGTCTCCCTTGGCCCGACGTGGATCAAGACAGGGCAGAACATTGCTCTTCCCTTTGTTGAACTGCATGAGCTTCCCGTCACAATGTTCCTGTCTCTCGTTCCTAGCTCTCTTCATAACAGTTCTTCTCTGCAGAGGAGCCCACAGTGGTCTTAGTCAGATCAGCTCCCCAATGGAGGATGCGCTCAGAGTTCCATCAGAAAAACTGCACATGTTCCAGTTTGGATGCCTAATTATCTTCTGTGGAATTTTCACACTTAGATAAGCATTTGTGATACATTTATGCTTGTCAGTATGCGTTCCTCCTTAAGTTTTGCTTGTTCACCACTGAAGAAATCCATAGGTACTTCAAGGAAATATATGAGGGCATTTTAAAAATAAATTGAGTAGTTGTTCATTGGTGCTAAAATGTTATCATCATTATACTAGACTTAGATATGTAAATGATTCATTAATTCCTCTCCAGTACTAGAAATGTTAGGCAATATATTAAAATTGACTTCATTTACAAATAATGAACAACTTCAAGAACATCTTTTCTTCTAATATTGTTTAAATAGTTCAGCTATTTGATTTATATTTCAATAAATTTTCTCTGCTTAAAATGTACCTCCAAATTGTTTATATGAATACTTTTTCTAGATTGAAAGTTTTCTTAAGCATTGTTAGAATAGAATAGTTTCAGTTGGAAGGGACCGACAACGATCATCTAGTCCAATTGCCTGACCACTTCAGGGCTGACCAGAAGTTAAAGCATGTGATTAGGGGCATTGTCTGTATGCCTCTTAAACACTGAGAGGTTTGAGGCATCAACCACCTCTTCAAAAAGCCTGTTTCAGGGTTTGACCACACTCTCAGTAATGAAATGCTTCCTAATGTCTGGTCTAAACCTCCCCTGGTGCAGCTTTGAACCACGGAAACATATCCTGCCACTGGATCCCAGGGAGAAGAGCTCAGCACCTCCCTCTCCACTTCTCATCCTCAGGAAGCTATAGAGAGCAATGAAGTCACCCTTCAGCCTCATTTTCTCCAAACTAGACAGACAAGACTGTTAAAGTGTAGTTGGGAAATAGACTCCTGTCATATCAAATCATTATAAACTAGATTTGGTCACTGCCATTTCAGAACCAGTAAAAACACAGTATGAACCATTACTTTTTAAAAAATCTTCATTTCAAATATGGTACTGATCCTGCTGCTATTGATCAATCATTGGGTTTCTAATAAACCACTAGGCAGAGGTTCTTTCAACCAGTATGAGGGACCCTTACATTTTCACAGTGTGAACTGCGAATTAGATAGGGCTATGTGGTGAAAAAAAACATGGTTTTTTACATCCTGTTCTCTGCAGAAGCTAGAAAGGGTAAACAAGCATGGGTAGCAGTGTGATGGATGCTGTGGAGTAGGAATCCCCAGGCTCTTCTGTCTTTGTTAGCTGGTAGGTCACACACAATGGCTAAGCTATACTTGGCTTAGTAGGGAGCCAGCAGCTGGAACTGCTACCATGGGTTTCAAGCACTGCACTAAGGCCCAGCAAATTTTTCATCTGTCTTGACACTAACAAACACTTCTTGCATTGGATATACTGACAGAAGTGTTTCAGACATCTTTAATAATTCTAGGGTGTTTTGCCAATCTCTGGGCCTAGCACAAAGGATGTAGCCAGCAGTAGAACAAACCAGTAACCAGATTCTATTGCACACAAAAGGGTCAGTACATGGGTGATTGCTGGGGGTACAAACAAGTCAAACAGATCACACATAACAGACATCAACCCCAACAACAATACAACACAACCAACAACCCATGGAATAAAAAAAGCAACAAAGTCTCCCATAGAAGAGATGGGAGACAACCAAGCCAAGAGGCTGATAACATAGGACAGACACAGCCACATACTGTTCCCATGAAGCCTGCATTCGTAAGTGCCAAACCTGACCAGGGCCCAGCTACAGGGGGAGTCAGAAGGTCCTTCCCCAGCAGAGAAACTCTGCAAAGTACATCCACCCCACCCTTCCTGACAGTGGTCCCAGCTTTTATTCCCAAAGCAGGACACCTGGCACTCATTTACCCAATGGCTTTTCCTACAAGGTTGGCTGCACCTTGGAGGAAAGCCAAAAGGCAAACTCATCGCCTCCTTTTGAAGGACTGTGGGAACCACCCATGTGTCAATCTTAATTCAGGGCTCAGGGTTCAGACCCCAGCACTTCATAGGGCTGCTCAGTTTGATGTGCACTGGATACATTGGTCCTAAGCAGTAAGTGTTCAGAGTACAGAAACAAAGAATAAACAGGTGCTAACAACTGGCTAACTGGTTCTATCTGACAAATGTGTAACCAACGTAAATATGGACAAAAAATATATGCAATAAGATGTTTTGTGTTCAGTTAAAACCTTTTTAGTTTTTGTCTTTTATGAAAGATTATGTATTTTTCATATACTTGTTTGTTTATGTGGAAAGAGCCCACTGGGAGAACTATGGTCACATTATGGTATTCCCAAAACCAGCAAAAGCTTTTTCATCTTACATCATAGACAACCAAGGCAGTATTAGATAGCAAAGTACTTCAAATTTATTAGCAGTAATATTAAAGTGATGCAAACCACAAATATCTGTAATTTAACACTTGAAAAAATATAGAAAATGATATCAAATGAGTCTCTTCATGCTTCAATGATAATCTAAGAACATCATAAATGGGAAAAATACTCATCGTAAATCTGTGTTTACTGGAAAAAGCAAGCAAACAAACAAAAATATTCTGTTCCTAACTTGGATTTGGAAACACAAATATGTAATATAAGTAAAAGTATATGTGAACAGAGATATAATTTGATTTTTAGTGCAAGTTTGAAGTAATCAGAACTAGAACAAAGTTTCTTTTTTTTAAAAAAAATAAATGTTATTTTAATTCAAACTGTCTAAATATACCAGCTTTCCTTAAAGCTAAATAAACTGAAACTTATAATAACTGTATTTTCTGGGATAAATGTTTCTGTAATTTTTTGGGATGTCAAAACAAATGTTTTTGTCTCTGAAAAAGATATTAATATACCCATTATTGACAATTAGATTGATTGTTAGATATTAGAAAGTCAGTCTTTGGATAGATGCTCTTTTGTCACAGATTTTTTCTAGCAGGATAAATGTTATTCTATATCATCCATTTCTTAGAAACACTAAATGGCTGAGGTGGGAACATAACTTTGGAGTTTGTCTAGTCCAACTTTTCTGCTAAAAGCAGGGTCAGCTAGAGCAGGTTGCATGGGCTATGCCATTAGATTTTTAAGATATCCAGGGATGGAGACTCCACAGCCTCACTAGGCAACCTTTCAAATTCAATTCAAAATCTTTTCTATTTCTCATATACCTGGCAAACTAAATACATACTACTGCAGAATCAAGCATAAATGTCTCTCAAATAATGGAAACACTAAGATAATTTTTTTACTTCTGCTGATCTATTAGCATGAAACATAAAAACCCTACTAAAACCTTGCTGAAGTCAAATGCAGAGTTTAATGAGATTTGTAATGTATTTTAATCAAGTGTGCAGATGCTATGCACTGCAGATAAGAAAGAGACATTATGGATAACCTAAACTTAAAAAACAAACATATATTGATATGACTAGATATGATGCCAAATTTAAAGAAAACTTAGCTTGAAGATATAGATAATTTTGATTTCAGAATTCTGAAAAAAAAGAAGTGTTATGCTTTATTGCATGTCTATGTCTGTTGCCTCTTCTATGACTATTATACCGCCAGTGTAACAGATTTTACTAGAAGTGAATGAAAAGTTACCTAGGCAAATGCAAACCTATTTAATCTAATTTTTAGATTCAAATTAAGGGGGAGAAAAAGGCACAATATACACACTAAGGATGAATGAAGAACAAAATAAACTCCATCATGAGTATTCCAAAGGCAGGCTGTGCCAGGCAAGCCAAATTCAACTATTGCTTTTGGATAAGATTTTTATTTTCTTTTAGCATAGGAAATGTGGTAAATCATGAGTATACAAACTTCAGTAGGTATCATATGACCCATAGAAATTTTATCTAAAATGCTGAAAGTGGTATGTACTGATACAAGGATGTATCAGTATATACTGGTTTGGAATACATTTCTATTGGAAATGAAAATAAAATTTCTAAACAATGGAGGTGAAAATAACCCAATAATAGACGTAGAAAGCAAAAAACCAGCTTCTATTAAAATTCAGATTACCTTTTCACCAGCAGAGATTTCTTCCCTTAACTAACACATAACTGGATTAAAGGACACAAGAGATTTTTTCTGGTCCCCTATATTCCTTCCTAGAAAAGAAAAAATATAACCGCCATGGAAGAGGAGAAGTAAAATGAAGAAAACCACTTCTAGATGGTTTGGAGCTACTTTTACTAAAACCATTCTCTCTCTGCAGTCTTCTCTTTTACTACACATGTATACAGCAAATAATCAAATTTGATATGAGTCTGCAATAGTCTCCTGTACTCATTTGCAAGGCAGGATGGAAAAAAAAAATACTTTATTATGTCCTTTATTTCTCAGAAGTTATAGGCAAGAGGAAGTGAATTTAGTTTGCACTGAAAAGTTAATTCAAAAAATTCTCAAGCTTGTAAGGCTTAACTCTGCAATGCTAATTATTATTTAGTTTTGTTTTAAAACAGTTTTTAATATCTAATATACATATATTCATATATTGAATGTGTATTTATATCATGCACATTTTTGGATTTCAGTAGAATTTATTATTAAAAATATTATATCACTATCAGACAGACAGATGCACATAGGAAATAAGACAGCTGGGTAACTGGAGTTGAAGTGTATCTAAGGGCAGGATAGATACCACGCCCTCATTTTCTATGTCAACTAAACCTTGGAAGCAAGAACAAAACCGTAGATTAGAAAACAGTTCAGCAAGTATCATGGTTTTCTAATGTCATGGTTGCAAGTATAACAAATTCCAAAATTTCCTTGTATTCTTGCTGGTTTTATATGTTTTTCAAGCTGTGCATTATCCAAAGGAACACAATCATTTTTAAGATCGTTTTCTACATAAAATAGTGTACCGCATTATAAGTTAACATCTGATTAGGAAAAATGAGCATGTAAAGTAGAACTAATTCGGAAGACAAAACTATTTAATTACTTTTTTTAAATACAAGTGAATCTCAAGCAAAAAGAGAACTTCACAATATTCAGACACCTAACACTCATTATATTCATTAAATGATGAAACAGCTAAGGCTAAGAAGCACTTGCTGAGCTATTATGCTTGTTTTTACACACAGTAGAGCTGGAAATAATCAGTCTAAAAATATGTAACAACTCAGTACTGCATAAAGTGTGGTTCTCCGATACTATTTGCTGTCTTTATAATGTGCAGCTTTTCAAAACTGAAATACTAAAACTTATTTAAGGTCTTTAAGTGTACATTAGCAATGTTTGGAATACTATGCTATAAGGGACAAAGCAATTTTGATAATTAGAGTTCTATATAGAGATTTCTCCATTATATCTCAATGTTATATATCAGTGACTAAAGTAAAAAGACAATAATAATGATATTTAAATCATTTTTCAACTTGGAATATTAAATATTAAAAAATATTCCATAAAAGATGGAATTGATCTCCTTATTTCTACAAAGTGTATTAACTAATTTAACCAGATTATGTGGTTAAGGAAGCATAACTCAACAAATAAGCAAGTAAACGTACTTAAAATACTCTTTTAATAAAAAAAATACATTTTACTTACCAAATTGTTAAAATTCCCATATCCAGCAATATTTCTTTCCAAAGCACAAGATATCATAAAATAAAAATTAAATATACTATCAATATTTCAAAGTGTGAATCAGGCTTCATACCTCTCCATGAAAAGATTCACAATTTTCAGTAAGGCACACACAATTTGCTCTTAGCAGTATTTAAATGATAAATACTCTCCTTGCTAAAATACTTACGCCCTAAAAATATGCAGAAGCTGACAAAGCAGAAGATGCTCCTCAGTCAAGGTCAATTCTCTAATTCAGATATTTGCTTTGTACTAACATACATAGTTTTTGTCAACAGAATGGATGCTCCTCATTCTGTGACCTTTGGAGAACTTGCTTGGTCTATGCTATGAAGACAGGCTGAGAGAGTTGGACTTGTTCAGTCTGCAGAAGTCAAGGATCCAGGGACACCTTCTAACAGCCTCCTAGTACCTGAAGGGGGCCTTGAAGAAAGATGGAGAGGGACTTTTTACAAGGGCATGTAGTGATAGAATGAGTGGCAATGGTTTTAAACTGAAAGAGGGTAGATTTAGATTAGATACTAGGAAGAAATTGTCGACTGTGAGAGTGATGAGATACTGGAACGGATTTCCTGGAGAGGCTGTGGATGCCCAAGGAATGTCCCAATGTCCAACCACCCTCTCAGTAAAGAACTTCTTCCTAATATTGAACCTAAACTTCCCCTGATGTAACTTGAGGCCATTTCCTCTCGTCCTATCATCAGTAATTTGGGAGAAGAGACCAACACCAGCCGCACTACAACCTCCTTTTAGGTAGTTGTAGAGAGCAATAAGGTCTCCTCTCAGTCTCCTCTTCTCCAAACCAAACAACCCCAGTTCCCTCAGCCGGTCTCCATAAGGCCTGTTTTCCAGACCTCTCACCAGCCTCGTTGCCCTTCTCTGGACTCGCTCCAGCACCTCAACGTCCTTCTTATCCTGTGGTGCCCAGAACTGGACACAGTACTCAAGGTGTGGTCTCATGAGTGCCGAGTACAGGGGCACGATCACCTCCCTACTCCTGCTGGTCACTGTTTCTGATACAGGACAGAATGACGTTGACCTTCTTGGCCACCTGGGCACACTGCTGGCTCACGTTCAGTCGGCTGTCAACCAACACTCCCAGGTCCTTTTCTGCCAGGCAGCTTTCCAGCCACTCTTCCTCAAGCCTGTGACATTGCATGGGGTTGTTGTGGCTGAATTGCATGACCTGGCACTTACCCTTGTTAAACCTCATGCAATTGGCCTCAGCCCATCGCTCCAGCCTGTCCAAATCCCACTGCAGAGCCTCCCTACCCTCAGGCAGATCTACACTCCCACTCAACTTGGTGTCATCTGCAAATTTACTGAGGGTGCATTCCATCCCCTCATCCAGGTCATCGATAAAGACATTAAACAAGACTGGCCCCAAGACCGAGCCCTGAGGGACACCGCTTGTGACCGGTCTCCATCTGGATTTAACTCCATTCACCGCAACTCTCTGGGCTCGGCCATCCAGCCAGTTTTTAACCCAGTGAAGAGTCCACCTGTCTAAGCCATGAGCTGCCAGCTTCTGCAGCAGAATGCTGTGGGAGATAGTGTCAAATGATTCATTCAACAACTTCCCAGTGACTGAAGTAAGACTGATTGACCTATAATTTACTGATGTTCCTTTAAACTCTTCTTGTAGATGGGAGTAACAGTAGCCTTCTTACAGTCTTCTGGGACATCCCTCAATCTTCACGACATCTCAAAGATTACGGACAGTGGCCTCTCAACGACGTCAGCCATCAAACAACCTGAGTGGATAGCACGAGCCATCAAATTTACAATTCCTGATGTAAATTAAGATATTTACAGAAAGGAAATTATAATTTGGAGGGTTTTGATTTTTGTTTTGTTTGTTTGTTTCTTTGGTATTTTTAATGTGAAACCTCATTAAATAATTTCTAAACAGAAGAGAAAATTACAAATCCTTTTGAAGTCAAAGGCACAATTCTGACTTCAACAATGCAAGAATTTCCTCCAAGGACTTCCTTTTCCTGTCTAAGTATGAACACATTTGAAAAGTTCTGTTAGACTGAGATTGCAGTTTGCAAACATATGCTACCAAGTGTAATGCTTATTTCAACAGTCAACGAGAGACCCAGATTTTCAAAGGCAGTTAAATATCTAGCTACTAGTAAAATGTCTCAGACTTGCAACCTATGCCATTGATAAATACAGGAAAACTTCTTCTTCTGCCAACAATGCAGTCCGCCACTACGAAAACCATACACAGATTCTCCTGAGTTAAATCTTGAGTTGCTGTCTTTGCCCTAAACAAGCACAGACAGTGGTGAACAGCAGCAGCACACATGCCAACATGATGCCTGGCATCACAATTGATGAAAGAAGGTAATACCCATGCTATAAACCTCAGATATGTGCATGGAGGACAGGGCAGGTCTGAATTAACCAAAAAGCTACAGCATTAGTTAAGTGAAACCAGTTTCCATTGAATTACGTTGAACTATGCTTTCAAGAACCTTGTTTTTAAAAAATGTATGCTCAATACGGTATGAAGGCTTGCAAAGTTTGTAAAACTGTATGCGCACAGCATGTTCACTGACCTCTCCAAGCTGAGGAAAAACCAGTACTAGCTAGTAATTATGTGGATCTGACACTAAACCCATTTTAAGTACCTGTACAATTTTAGGAGTTTTCTGATGAAGTAAAGTGGTATGTTCAGCTGGCTTTATTATATGTGAAATGGGATTTTGAACCACAGATGTAGCATATTTCTACAGTTCTACATTAATTCCATTAAGTTCAACAGCCTTATTTTAGTGACTAATACAGTAGCTCATGATATACAAAGTTGAATTTTGTTAGGAAAGCTCAAAGTCAGTTGCAAGTCCTACAGCTATATTCTGAGCCTGATTCTCTGCTGACTGCCACTTTGGTTAGTTATTTATTCACTTGCAAGTCAGACTATTTACATATACTTAGTATTAATGCAAATGAGTATACAATGCGCAATAGAGAACAAAACCTCTTGTGTTTTCTTTTGTATCATTTGTTTTAAACTGTCTCACAACAGGGTAAAATAAACCTCTTAAGAGTATTAACTATTTTAGAATAGATTTATAATTCTAATCTTTGCATTTAAAGGTCAAAATCTCTCTGTTAACATTTAGAATTATGTGGCTGAAATATTTCTATTACACATAGAAATACCCTGCACCTGGACTAAACATAAGAACTAATATGGTTTGAACTGCCATAACAGAGATTTTGGTTAAATACTAAGAAACAGTTCTCAATTGCATGCATGGATTAGATTGCCTAAGGAAACGTTGGGGTCTCCTTTAGTGGAGACTTTGAAAAGCAGGTTAGACAAAAGTGGTAGAAATGGATTATGGATAGTTGATTCATGGTTCAGGAAGGTGGATTAGACAGACTCCCAAGGTCTTAATTTTTTCAGTGTTTTCCCAAGATATGTGTGTATATATGTATGTGTATATAATTATATACAGTTTTTCAGCTGCTTCTACAGATAGTGCTTATGTGCAAGCAATCTAGGTTGTTTTATTTACTTTTCATTTTGTTTTTACGATACCTCAGAATATTTCATGTTCTGGAATTGTACTCATTTCTGAGGCAGCCTTTAAGAGAGATATATACAAATAGAATGTTCCTATAGCTAACAATAAATATGGGGGGTGGGGAAGAAACTGTTGGCTCTAGTAATAGTCTTTGTTTCTTTAAAGTAGGAATCTTGTTTCTGCAGGACTGGGGAAGAAAAGGTGGTCTTTTTTTGCAGTAATATTCTCCTCCCTTTAAGGATTCAAAATAAATTTATCAGATCAAATGTCATGAGACTGTAAAGAAGTTACAGGACAGACAAATCATGAACAGGAAATATTTTTTACCATTATATTAATACCCAGTAATTCAAATTCGTACTCTCAAATGTGATGAGATATCACTGTCGTAGGGAAAAATAGCTCTATTTAGACAGTTTATGACAAATCAGGATCAAAGCAGTTTATGGATTTTTTCTATAGTATGTAATTAATTGGTGAAGTGCTGGGGTCTGAACCCTGAGCCCTGGATTAAGATTGACACATGGGTGGTTCCCAGGGTCCTTTAAAAGGAGGTGATGAGTTTGCCTTTTGGCTTTCCTCCAAGGATGTGAACAACCCTGTAGGGAAAGCCCTTGGGTAAACAAGCCCCAGGTGCCCTGCATTGGGTAAATGAGTGCCAGGTGTCCTGCTTTGGGCATAAAAGCTGGGACCACTTGCAGGAAGGGTGGAGTGTCTGTCTGTGAGGTGGATGCACTTTGCAGAGTTTCCCTGTTAAGGAAGGACCTCCTGACTCTCCCTGTAACTGGGCCCTGGTCAGGTTTGGTGCTTGTGAACGTGGGCTCTGTGAGAACAATATGTGGCTATCTCTATCTTATATTATCTGTCTATTGACTTGGTTTTCTCCCACTTCTGCTGTGGGAGACGACTTTGCTTTGTTTGTTCCACCAGTTGTTGGCCATGTTGTATCATTCTTGGGGTCGATGTCTGTTACGTGTAATCTGATTGACTTGTTTGTACCCCCAGCAATCACCCATGTACTGACCTTTTTGTGTGCAATAGAATCTGGTTACTGGTTTGTTCTACTGCTGGCTGCATCCTTTGTACTAGGCCTAGTAATTGGCAATCACTAAACTATACATTGAGGATCATTATCAACAATACAACAGATAAAGCATGATACTAAATAGTTCCAAGTATAAATATATACCTACATATTAATAAAAAACCCTTCTGTAACTAATGCCAGGAAGTTGTCGACACACACAGCTATGCACACGTACATATATATGTGCATGCATGCACATACCTTCCTCCCTCCTTCCTTACTGAGCTATGGGGGAGCTTATTGTCACCTCCTTACCATCTTTATCTTTCCCCCTGCTGCTCCTGACACTGCTCCAACACACCTGCCATCAGGGAGATACCCTGGGAGGTGTTCCCAAACACACAAAAGTGTAATTTATACTTCTGTTGGAAACTCGGTGAAACTTGTTAGAGCTAGAGAGATGCTTAAAATTTACCAGAAGTTAACTCATGAATTCATAAAGGAATGGCTGTATATAGCATTAGATAAATATATGTCAGTATGTAGTTAGCTTTCAAACTGTAAAAGAATAGGAAAAAAACCTTTGCCAGATATTGGAATAAACATTCAATAACTTATCATAATAAAATAGGTGAGTTATTCACACACACTTCAAAAGTTTTATCTTTTTGTGCCATATACTAGTTTTTTACTCATTTGTTTCTACTACCCCACTCCAAATAATAATTTTGCTTTTTAAAAAAGCAAAAGCCCCACCACTGACATAATTTTAAATGCTACATCTGGATGGTATCTAATAGATAATGCATAATGACAAACAATATACAGCATCAGAACTTCTGTGAAATCCATTCTGTATATCATATGTATGATAACTTGTGACAATTAATATAACTCATATTCATAAACAGAAATTGAGGAGACTAAAGACTGGTAATTTCTTTTTTCTTCCTGTCCCTCCCCCCAACTTTTTCTTTTATTTTGTTTCTATTAGATATTATACAGGCACATAGCTACTGTGTGGGGAACAATCTCCCTATAATTCTTTTAAATTTCATTTTGAAATTGAATATAGTCAAGAATAATTTTTAGAATCTTTCATACCTTACAGAATAAAGTTTTAGAAGTTTAATGTTTGTATAGTAATGATACTTGAAGACTGTTACTTTATGTAAACCATATAATTTACTATCCTTAGTTCTTCCTTAGATGTTTTCATACCAACTGAGATATTAAGATCACTTCAAGCCTGAGTGACTCCCTTAATTCCACAGGCTGACTTTTCTCTGAGCCTCATTACACATCTCCTACATACAATGGTAGCTAGTTTCCTGATCATAGAACCACAGAATAGACTTGGTTGGAAGATGTCATGCTTGGTTCAGAATCATTCTGAAACATATCTTTATTTTAGCAGGTGCTATGCTGTTTTCCATGGGATTCGCCTCAGGATTCTCCTGAAATTTGTGGAAATGAGCTAACTATACTTTAAGACTAGTATTCTGATGACATTTCAGTCCTGTCAAATCCTCATGTAACAAAACATATAAGGAAAATACTCCCCTTGCATAACTGACACATTTCTATTTTCCTATGTTCAGTTCAAATTTGCAGACATGATACTGAAATCTTCTGGCTTTGTATTTCCTTTATGCAGTAGATGAGAAGTTATATTACTTTGATTTCTTTTTCTCTTGCAATTTTATAATCTTCAAATGATATACTGAATATATTTCAGAAGGCTACATCATTCCATCTTGAAAAGTACTTAATAAATCCTCAGATATATAGCTTGATTCAATGTTGTATGGGAAATCCACCAGTAAACACCATTCAACAGATTGCAAAGAAATTTGTGAACATTCATCCCGAAAGTTTTATGATGACCAGCAGAAATATTTCTGTATATGGAAGTTCTGGCTGATGATATTATTATTTGCAGAAAATGACTGCATAACAGAAATATTTAACATTTCCACAGTGATTTTGCAGAATTGTATACCTTCTATACAAGTGTAAATTTACATACTTTGATGTAAATTTATATATGAATATAAATGTAAGGTAGGTCAACACTCAGACCAGAAAGCCCTCCTCTGAGTAAGTGAGCATATCCCTAAAATTCTGGAGCAAGATGCATAAAAATTTGTTATCATTTCCCACTGCAAATTATTGAAGAGGATTTTTGTAAGAAAAACACATGTAGCTGAACTAGATTTATGATAAATACTGTTAAGAGAACCACACTGGAGGGCAAGTCTGCCATTCAGAAAGACCTTGGCAGGCTGGAAGAACAAGCTGACAGGAACCTCTTGAATTCCAAGGACAAATAGAAATCTTTCCCCTCAGAAGGGAAGATCCCCTTTAAGAGCCATTTCATAACTGTCAAGAAAGCCTAAAGAAAGTATTATCCTCATGATTCACTGAAAATTACTGTAGTTTTGTATTTAATTTTCATATTGTAATTATTCTCAGACTCCACTAATGATATCCTAAATTCTGAATGAGATTACATTTCTGTAATTCAGGAACTCCCTTTCTGCAGCTCAACACTACCAGTTATCACAGAATCACAGAATGCTAGGGACAGGAAGGGACCTCAGAAGATCATCTAGTCCAATCCCCCTGCCAGAGCAGGAATACCTAGATCAGGTCACACAGGAACACATCCAGAGAAGGAGACTCCACAACCTCGCTGGGCAGCCTGTTCCAGTGCTCTGGCACCCTCACTGTGAAGTTTTTCCTCACGTTTATATGGAACCTCTTGTGTTCCAGCTTATACCCATTGCCCCTTGTCCTATCATGGATGTCACTGAGAAGAGCCTGGCTCCATCCAGTGGACAATGACACCAAGGACAAACTTTACATCATTATATTATCTTATCTTATCTTATATTATATTATATTATCTTGCTAGCTTTTTACCATTAAAACCTTAATTATCTTCACCACTTTTACAGATGAATATGTGTCCACTTGTCTTACTTAAAAACGTAAAAAAATCAAACCAACACCACCAACAGCCAAAACGTGACCTTGCAAATAAGACCCTGTCTACACAAAAACTCTGATAATGATATCGGGTGATTAAACTACATAAGATCTTTATGTGGGTATTCTCATTTATTTTGAAAATAAAATTCATATTATTTAATTTCATCTATTTTGAAAATGAATTAAGCTAAGTTATATTAAGGCCACTTAACAGGAAAAAAAAGGTCCATAATGAGGTTAAGTCAGTCTAATTAATGAATTTTTAAAGTTCATTAGAATGAACTTCATAATTTGCTGTTATTCAGGAAAGGTGTGAGTATCACTGTAATGATACAATATAATGAAAGCTGGTAGCTGGTTAAAGAAAATCCAGTATCCTTGTAAGTTATAAGCAAGCTATGGTTTAGATTAAAGTTTTTCTACATATTGCTGTCATTCAGCTCACATTGATAATAATATTAAAGCATTACAATCATGTAAATGTATTTTAGCAGTAAAACTTAAACAGTAAAACCAGAAATCTGCTACTGGATAGTTTTAAAATAGCTGAATATTTGACTGTATTAAGAGAAATGTTTAATAATGTTGTAGAGAATATTTAAAATATTCTCAGAATTTCTAAATATTCTGATGATTCAAATGTAGTTGCAGTAATTTGTGTATGAGGACAATGTGTATTCTACCTGAAAGAAAAAAAAAAAAAAGGGAAAAAGACTGTACCACACATGTGGCCTCATATAAGTACTTCAAAGCAATGTTATATTTATAGTTTTAATGATTTGATTATGAATAGAGTGATCTCAGGTGAACAGTAGTTTTGCTTATAAATAAATAATATATACAAAATCAGTTAGATTATAAATATGTTCATATAACATCATAAACCATAAAAAACCATGCCAAAATCTAATTTTTTCCATCCTGTCAAAGCTGCAACTGTTAGGAAATAAAACAAAATAATTATTTTTAAAAGATCAGTAAAACCTTGTTAAATTACTTTGAAAACATATCAATTCAAAATTAAATAGGCTTAGATCTTGTTCATTTCATCCACACATCCTTTTGGTAGTGAGTTAAACTTAGTAGTAAGTAGTAAGATCACACAAATCCATATAACAATATTACGAGAAGAAATTTAATAAGATTTCATTAATGCATCTTCAGATCACAAATTTAGTAGAGTCAATTTCACCTCCAAAATATTCCAACTTTAGGCAACTCTTTGCTTAAAAGATACATTGCCGACATGCAAAAAGTTGTATTGATTGATTATAGTGACCAAAATGTTATTCTGGTAAGTTCAAGTATCTACACTATTAAAAAATTTCAGAGAGTTGACTTTTTTTTCCCCCTTTCATATGTAGAATACTTTATTTTCTGAATACTTACACCAGAGTTACAACATTCACATGAAAGGATTCAAACAATACTGCAAGCTATTAGGACATTTGTTACTGAAAAATGAAAGAATTCTTTAACACATAAATATATGAAGCTAGATCCAAGTATGATGTGAGCGCCGCACCAGTAAGTTTCAGGCATTTACTTGAGTAGAATCCAGAAACTTGAAATCAAAAACTGTGGCACCTAAATTAAGTATACGGTTTGTATCATTAGACAATACAGAATAATTATTTAACGTTAAACTTAGCTGATTAAAGAAATCATAATGATAATGCTTATTCATGGTCTGGAAACTTTTCTTAAAGACAGGTCAAATTTCAAAGACAGTATTTACCAAAGTATAATCCAGATCCAAATTAGTGTTAAGATCTCTTTTTCCTCTGAAAACTCATCATAGAAGTACCATCACTCACATCCAATTTCTTCAAGCAATGCTTTTTAATCCTTTACTGTAGGAACTATAACTTTTTTCTTTCCTCCCAAGATGCATGTAAAAGCCCCATTGCACAACTATACGACCTATTCAATCACAAATTTCTTACACACTCTTTCAGATTTTTTATGGATAATTCACAGCCAGAAGCCCAAAAGCAAGAAAATCTTCACACAGTGCAGTAGAAGTAGAAATGCATTTGTGTTTGCAAGATTTTATGGTAGAAAACAACTAGATTATCTTATGAAGTGAACAGTCTTGCTCATCAAAAATGGAAGGTTTTAATCATGGATCTTTAATGAAGAGATTTTAAAACTTTTATTATTTTTTAAATTGTGGATATGACTCAAATTTAATCATTAGTCCAAATGTTATTCAAAGACTTGACTTTCCTTATACCTCTTCATTAATGTGCTGTACTGCTAAGCACTATCTTGATAATGTGGAAAGAGATTTTTACATGTGCTGTTGATGGGAGACTGGATAGGAACCTAAAGGAACCTCAACTCACATTATCTGCTACCAAGCTTTTTATAGGTACCACCCTGATTCATACCCATTTTCACAGCAGCTTTAAGACTGTTCAGTTGTCTGTCTGTATTAGTCTAGCAGAGTTTTATGTCTGTACTGATCAGTTGCATTTTTTATTTTAAATTGTTATAATTTCTTTGACAATTTCATTTCACAGCTTCATCCAGTGTATGCTAATTCTTCCCTTCCCTGGAGCCTTTCTCTTCGACTTGCAATTTGATACTCACTTTCTGTAAGATACCTAGTTTCGGAAATGTTGCTGCTTCTTTTCCTAGAAAAGGCTGCTGCTGTTTTTCTCCTTTAGATGCAGCATCTGGAAGGAGATGATGTTTTATTTTGTTGTTGATAATACATGAAACAAATGAGCACGAGCCATCACCAGAGTCTAGAGGAATTTAAGTTGGGAATTGAAAAACTACCAAAAACTACTGCCAGACAACAAAAAAAGTGAATTTCTTTAAAAGAATAGGAGAAACAAGTGGATTTTATGAGAAATGGAAATATCATTAAATGGTATTTGCAAGGTAGGATATATTTTTTCATTTCAGGATTTACCACAAACTGATGAGACGTGTTTTCTTTCCATGGGCTGAAAAGCAAATGTAAAAGGTAAAAGATTGTTTGCCTACTTAAAGATGTCATTAAACTGTGTTTAATTCTATAAGGATAAAGAGCTTTGCAATTGAGTTTTGTTATTGCTGTTTAACAATTTTTCCCTCCAGTCAGGTATACAGAAGGATCTTCACATGCAATGGTGATTGGATAGGGCATTGTGTGCCTTGTAAATTTTTTGTTAATGGAAAAAGATCTATTTTTGAAATATGAATACATAAAACACATAGTACAGTGCTTGCTTAGCTTATTGTTTTCATTATTTTTCTGATTCCACTAATTTTATATTTCTATCAAATATTTCACTGTTAAATAATCAAAGTGCTACAGAAAATTTACTTGGTATTATTAAAGATAGGCAGCATTTTTTTTACATTTTAAATGTATTGGTCTTCTTTTTTTCCTCCAAGTTATATGATATATATTCTAAATAAATACAAAAGTATTTGCCTGATACTGTTCTTTGCTTATGCCAATAATTTGGTGGCATTGTAATATTTGGTAGCATCGACATATGCTGAATTTAACATCATGAATGTACAGAGTAAGACATAAGAAATAATCTTTAATTTCAATTAAAGTCAAACCTTTTATGTACTAACAGATAGAATGAAATATAATCAGGTGTTTCTAAAGAAGAATTTGTCTCCATTAAAGAAAGTTCCGGAAGGTTTCCTTCCATTTTGTGCAGCTGAACAATGAACTGGTGATGATTAAATTTATGACTATTTTCTGGGCATATCACTAGGCATTATCCTCCTACCTGCATCAGAATTAGCTGCTTGTAAGGATTATTTAGTTGTGCAGACTGACTACTTGAATAATCATGATCTTAAGTATGGCCATGAAATTTCAACTTCCTTTGTATTTCATAAAGAAAGAAAAAAAATTGCTAAGAAAAAAAAAGACCACCGATAATTTGACCATACAGAAGGTGATTCCGTAGTTAAAATTATGTTGAACACTTAGTTGCAAGTAGAATTAAAATACTTGGGTTTGACTTTAATAATTAAATTAACTTTTGAATTTACAAACATTACTAATTCTGGAAGTATTGAATTTTCAGAGAATTCTTTACCTCATGGTGATTTGACTTCAACAACAGTGAGGGGAGAACTACCAGTTACCACAAACATTATTCTAGCAAACTTAGAAACTAGGTCCTGGATTCCAATCTCCTTTGTTCTAGTACTCAGACCTCCAACAGTCTTAACAGATGTTCTCATCATTACATTATTATGGAAAGGCAATATAGCATCACTTCTGGCCATATTTCAAAATAAAAAATGTCACCAGATATTGTGATTGAGGCATAATTGAATATATAATATGAAAGGAAATTAGTTATGTTAAATGTCCTGAGTAGACACCAGTCAGTCCAGGAAACCTGTGCTATCAACAGAAGCAAAGGCAGAGCAGACAGGAGGATCCTACTTCTCTTCTGAGGCTGGCTGTTAAACAAGTTTCTACTAATGTAGCATTCAGTTCTATGGTAATGCTATGGTAATTTTTTTGTTTGTTTTTGTTTTATTTAATTTGTTTTTAACAGTAATTTATGGAAATAAAGTGATTTAATTTTGCAGATCAAAGTGGATCTACATATTGGCTAAATCTAAAGGATGAAACATGCAAAATAAACATTTTATAGCCAAGGCAGCATTTTTAAATCTAGGTAACTACAAAGAAAAGACCAGAAAGAGGACTGAAAACATGAAGGCCACTGGAGTGCTCTCAAAGACAAATGATCTTGAGGTAAATGGCTGAAATAGAATTGCTTTTTCTTTAATTTAAGAACTATTGTGTCTTCTTATCAAAATAGAGGCTTGTGTAACACACTTTTTCATGTCAGTCACCAGACTCTAATTTTCTTTAGTCAAGAGGTAAAAGTCCCCAGACAGTAATGAGAAAGTACCTTCACAGAATGAAAGTGAGCTTGTTATAATTACAGTATGTAACCCATTTGGGGTATTTTCTGTTATTCATATGGTTGATATAAGTTAAGTTAGCAGGTACTGATTATTTCTTTTGTTTTCAGACCTGGAGTCTCAGTCCATTATATCTATTTTGTGCTGATGTCTCTAAAGGAAAAGGTTTTTTATTAGTTAGAATTGGAAGAAGACCGACTCCACAAAGCTCAGTACAACTATGCTTATATGGGAGGGGATGGTATTATGTACAATTCATGTGAACCTCCACATTAAGGTCTGTTTATAGCAAACGAGGGAGGTGTAAACCACACATAGGTTTGTGTTGAGCATGAGCCTTTCTTTGCCATACAGCCACTCTGATAGAAAGAAGTGGTGTCGTTTTAGGGCATGTATCAGGATAATTCTGAGGTAATAGAAGGGTCAGGTAGAAGGGTTTTCTACTAAATCATCTGCTAATCTTTGTTTTAGGCAAGCATCAATTCAGTGATATTTAATAGAAAAGACATTTGAAGTTCTTCCAGGATCAGGCATTTGGGGGTCAGAGAATGAATTTCATGATCACTAACTACTAGAAATAAATGTTCTAATCTAAGCTGAATTTAACAGAGTGTTTGTGTGCTGCCTTTTTTCTTTCTTTTTTTTTTTTTTCTTTCTTCCTTTTTTTTTTGGTTTGAAGGTAATTTTTCCTTAAAATTGACTTAGGACATACAGGCCAAATACACTGTAATAGATTTTACTTTTCTTGTGGACTAAGTAAAAATTAGCGTATGGCTGGGCTAGGCTTGATTATTCAAGGTTACTTTCCTTAATTCCCCTTTAATTAGTATGGTTTTATACAGTTCTGTAGAGCTGTAATGCACTGTTTTCACTATCATTGCATACAATGATGGTAGTGTACTTATGCCCGAAAACAAATGTTCCACAGATTGATCTACCGCAAAAGATGATGGTAGAGCGGTAGATGTGGTATATCTTGATTTCAGTAAAGCATTTGACACTGTCTCCCACAGCATCCTTGTAGATAAGCTGATAAAGTATGGGTTTAGTGATCAGGTAGTGAGGTGGATTATGAACTGGCTGAAGGGAAGAAGCCAGAGAGTTGTGGTTAATGGGACGGAGTCTAGTTGGAGGCCTGTGACTAGTGGAGTCCCTCAGGGGTCGGTACTGGGACCGGTGTTGTTTAATATCTTCATCAACGACTTGGATGAGGGTACAGAATGTATCCTCAGCAAGTTTGCTGATGACACCAAACTAGGAGGAATGGCTGACACACCAGAGGGTTGTGCTGCCATTCAACGAGACCTTGATAGGCTGGAGAGTTGGGCGGGGAGAAACAATGAATTTCAACAAGGGCAAGTGTAGAGTTTTGCATCTGGGGAAGAACAACCCCATGTACCAGTACAGGTTGGGAGCTGACCTGCTGGAGAGCAGTGTAGGGGAAAGGGACCTGGGGGTGCTGGTGGACAGCAGGATGACCATGAGCCAGCAATGTGCCCTTGTGGCCAAGAAGGCCAATGGCATCCTGGGGTGTATTAGAAAGGGAGTGGTTAGTAGGTCGAGAGAGGTTCTCCTTCCCCTCTATTCTGCCTTGGTGAGGCCACACCTGGAGTATTGTGTCCAGTTCTGGGCCCCCCAGTTCAAGAAGGACAGGGAACTGCTCGAGAGAGTCCAGCGTAGAGCCACAAAGATGATTAAGGGAGTGGAACATCTCCCTTATGAGGAAAGGCTGAGGGAGCTGGGTCTCTTTAGCTTGGAGAAGAGGAGACTGAGGGGTGACCTCATTAATGTTTATAAATATGTCAAGGGTGAGTGTCATGAGGATGGAGCCAGGCTCTTCTCAGTGACATCCAATGATAGGACAAGGGGCAATGGGTGTAAGCTGGAACCTAGGAGGTTCCACATAAATGTGAGGAAGAATTTCTTCACAGTGAGGGTGACAGAACACTGGAACAGGCTGCCCAGAGAGGTTGTGGAGTCTCCTTCTCTGGAGACATTCAAAACCCGCCTGGACATGTTCCTGTGTGACCTGATCTAGGTATTCCTGCTCTGGCAGGGGGGTTGGACTAGATGATCTTTTAAGGTCCCTTCCAATCCCTAACATTCTGTGATTCTGTGATTCTGTGAAAATACCTGATATAGCAAGACCTGTGAAACTAAGACATACTGGACAATGAAAGATTCATGTTTTTCTGTTTACTGAAGAGTATCTTTGATTAGCTTTCTGTTTTATATGTTTTTATGTTTCCTCATAATTTCTCTTTTAGTAGTTATTTTATGCATTGGAGAGGAGAACTGGCATTTACATTTGAAGTACATGTCTATAACCAGTTCTAGAGATCTACTTGTCCTGGTTGAATTAGAACAGAACCAATTTTCCTTTCAGTGATTTTACTTTCCAATTAAGACCCTTCTAAGACTGCACTTTCTGAAGATAACAACATGTTTTTTTAAACAGTGTCTGCTCCTAGAAGTGATTATGCTTGATGTTTATAGTTACTTCTGAGATAACACTACAATGGTGTGCAGAAAGGCTCTTGCTTGTACTTATTATTATGGAAACCAAGGTCACTGATGAATTCCTCAGGTGCTGCCTTGGGGTTCCCATTAGTGTAAGGGTGTAAAAGGGTCACATCCACGGGGGAGGAGCGGACAGGACAGGTGACTCAAACTGAACAATGAAGTATTCCATCCCATACACCTCAAGCTCAGTATAAAGCTGAGGGATCACAGGGGACAAGTTTCCTTCTATGTCTGGCATCATGTGAGGACTCTGTCCATTCTTCTGTCTTTGATCCTGATCCATGCATTCCTGAATCCAGTTCCTTTCTGCCACTGAGTCCAGGAGAACAGTCTGGGATCTTTCCAGTGCTGCCCTGCAGCACCAGTGGTGATGAGAGTATCATCGGGAGGAGCATGAGACTAGGGAGGAAGCTTGATATTGGGTTATGTATATATTTATATATATATCATTATTTTCCTCATTATTGTATTTTATTTTTATTATTATTGTTTCATTAAAGCTATTTTAGTTTTTTTCTAACCTGTAGGTGTCTCTCCCTTTTCTTCTTTCCCTTCTGCTATCCTGGAAGGGGAGGGGTTAACAGAAAGCATCTGTCATCCGTTTAGTAGCTGGCCAAGCCTCAAAACTTCACACTACTGCATTGCTAAAATAACAGGTAGGTTACTATGAAAGAAAAACCTGGAAAACCACTTGTTCCTTCCTTTAATCTATTTGAACAAGATTAACATAAACCAGTTCAAATTAATGTCAAGCTCAGAGTTTTATTTGATTACTTTCTGCATTAACTTGATGCTTGGGTAATTTGAATTTATTGACTTGTTGATTCAGTCTTTAACATGAACTTATTTTGACTATAGTACCATTGCATCTTTAATTAACCTTATTAAGTTACGGTAAACTACAGAAACTAAATATTTCCTCTGGTGTGTTTTGCTGTCAGATCCATTTCAATGAAATCTATAAATAATATGGAGAACTCCTTCATTTGGTGGCAGTGAAACCTGGACTGTGAGTTCTAATGAAAGTTCAGATAGAAATAAGACATCCTAAAGCCATTTTATTTTACTTTTTGATTAGCATCTAAATATTAGATCTACAAGAAGATCAGTTATCAGTTTGAAAGTCTAAAATACATTCCTGTAAAGGCCACACAGACCTTTTGTCTTTCATTCAGTAAGGAATCAAAAAACAGCATTTTAGTAAGCTCAGCTCAGTTACGGAGCCAGATACTTTAAGACAAGAAAATCTATTTCGTATAATTTCATAGAGTAGCATTCAAACATGGTTATCAACATTTCTAAATGTTTGTTCTGATGTGATTGAGCAATGGCAATTTTTCTCCTGGCTGGCTCTCCCTACAGCAAGACAGCTCATTTGTCTTTGTCAGTGTATATTGTTCTAGAGTGTAATGTTTGCTTTACTTTCAGGAACCAGTAGTGGTATATTTGGCTTTATGAAGCATAAAGGGTGAGATTCAGGGAACAATTTAATAATGATATGGCAAATTGTTATTTTTTTAATGATGGCACCTTAACCTTTTTTTTTTTTTTTTTTTTTTTGAAAATCCAGTGCACTAACCTCAGTATGACCGTTTTGGAAAATACAGTTTTAATGTGAATATTTATTATAATCCATTTGTGAAAGATAATTGTTTGTGACTAAATCTGTTGTTCTGAGACTGAGTCACTTCCTGGAAAGCAAAGCCTCTTCACATGTAGCAGTTATGTGAAAGGACAAAAGCCATAACCATAAACATCTCCCCTTCCTCCTTCTTTCCCACATCTTTTATTACTGAACACCACATCATATGGTATGGGATATTGCTTTGGTCAGTTGGGGTCAACTGTCACAGCTGTGTCACCTCCTAGCTTCTTGTGCCCCCCAGATTATTCACTGGAGGGGGCAGGATAGGAAAACTGAAAGGCTTTGATGCTGTGCAAACGTTGTTCATTGTTTTTGCACTGTAGTGTTATCAACACTGTTGTAGTAATGTATCCAAAACACAGCACCATAAAGTAAATTGACTCCATCACAGCCATACCTAATACATCAGCTCACTCTAGAATAGGCATGAAGGTTGAGACTCAGCTGTACAAACATAAGCACGTTGTGACATTTAAAATACCTGAGCTCATCATGAGTGACCTTCTATATGCCATTTAGAATGCTGGATGTCTCTCTGAGGCTCTCAGCTAGTGCTGTGCAGATATCTTTGGTATCTTCTAATATCTGAAATTTCACCGGATATGGGCTAGTTTAATCCCAGTACATAGGTACCCATTTTAGTGGGCTGATCAAAAGGTGGTTTTAGAACACACCAGAAAACTCTGTAAAAAGGCAAGTCATGCATCTTACTTCCTAAATATCCTTCTATCTCCTTACTTTATAGATGATTGGTTGTAAGTGCTCTGCAGACCTAGTTACATGTAGCTGAGAACTTTAGATTATGAGAACAATATAGTTGTGTTAATGAAGTGACCCTTACTATAACTTGAAGTTTAGTATTAGCAACTTAATCACGATGACTTTTTTTTTTAAAAAAAAATTATTTAAAATTGTGGTCTCATTCAGAAAAACAATGTATACCTTCTCATAAATTCAGAAGTCATTTCAGAGGGTTTTTAGCTGATTTATAATCTATCATTTTCTTCCAGAAATGACTTACCTTGCCTCCAAATTTTAATTTTGTGTGGGAAGAAGAATGTTAAACTTAATCTTACACACATGGTCAAATGATGCTATGTCATGTGCTCAGTTTCTGTGTATGTAATGTTCAGACAACACAATTTTCATGTTAGTGTCTATTATTATTTGTTAGAGTTTAAAGAATAGAAGACAAAAGGACACATTGTTATACAAATTAACTGATGATTCAGTGATATATAAATTCACTACAGCAAAATGGCATGGAAGAAAAATCCACTGAACCTCGTTTGCTATGATTTTGCAGCTTAAAAAACAGATTTGCATCAAGCCACTATTGAGAGCATTTTATTTCATCTTAGGAATTATGTTTTACCCATTAAGAGCTGATCTGCACACAGTGAAAACACAAAGTAAAAAGCAAAATGACTGTGTGGTAATAATTCTTCCTTGAGTCCAGTTTGATTAAGAGCAATGGAGAAGCTAACAGAGAATATCGATAGGAATTAGAGAATTTGAATATTTTAGACAATTCATGTCAAGACTCTTTCCTTTTATTATTCTGATGAAGTATAAGGAAGACTACTGAAATAAGCTCACAAGATGTTTGGGTGAATGGGATGTCTTAATATAGCATGAATTTATTTGCCTTCCACTTCCTAGAAGATAAACATTTTACAGATGGAGACAGCATGATGGTTCTGGCTAGGCTTTGTATCCTCGACTTCTTGTATTAGGTACATATGACTGAATAATTAATCATTAGGTCTACTACTCTAGCTGATAAAAATGCAAGGACATGGACTCAGATACAAATGTCACCAGCTGTCACATGCTAGAAACCTCAGTAGGAATGAAGAAAATGACGGTAAATTATACAAATAAATAAATAAATAAATATAACATAGAAGCAGTAGAAATTAAAGTAGTTTAACTAAGTTCCCAGTTCCTGGATGTCTCATTTAGAAGTTTCATTTAAATCCCAAGGACTATCTGAGGTCTTTAGGAGTTACATTCTAAAAGCTGTGATACTAAACAAAAGCTGCTCATGAGGACTGTTTCTGAAATCCAGTTCTTCTGTCAGGTACGGTAGGATTCTTCAGTAGAAGCATTAAAGTTAGAGTACCAAAACTAGTTCATGACAGGATTGTTGCTGACCTTCATTCCCTCCCTTCTTTCCCCCATGCACACTCCTAGGTGCACTTTCTTGGGTCTTATCTGGAGTTTTTGGTGTGTGGAGCAAGCCAAGGTTTGTGTTGTGGGTTGACACTGGCCAGCATCTAAGTACCCATACAGATGCTTACTAATTCCCCTACCTCCAGCGGGATGAGGAAGATAAAGACAATTCAAGAAGGGAAGGAAAAAGAAAAAAAAAAAGAAGAAAAAATAAAGAAGTGATCCAAAGGTGATTACTCACTGCCTTCCTAAAGAAGACTGACACCCAGCCAGTCTCTGAGCAACAGCTGCCTTGGAAGACAGCCTCCATCCTCTTTTTTTATTATTTTTTTTTTTATTGCTGAGTATGATGTTATATGGCATGAAATAACCCTTTGACCAATTCATGCCAGCTGTCCTGGTTGCATCCCCTCCCACCTTCTTGTCCACTTCCAGTCTACTCCCTGTAAGGGGGCAGAGTGAGAAACAGAGAAAACATTGATGCTATGAAAGCACTGTTCCAAATATTAATAATATTACTCTAATTATGATTAACAATAACAAAACATTGCTTTGTTATCAATAAAATTGTAGTCACAAATCAGAAACATAATGACATGAGGACTGCTATGAAGAAAGTTAACTCTATCGAAGCTAGACCCAACAGAGTTTGAAATTTATATTCTCCTAATTCTGAAGAAATTTGAATCCAAGTAAAAAGTATTTCATTCATCAGTCATTCTTGCCATCTTTCTATTGATTGATTTAGAAGGATTTATCTTTTTTAGTGCTAAACTGCCTTGTAGCTGTGAGTGCAATTGTTGCAGGGCTAGATGAACAGCAAGTAAGTATGAGTGTGATTCTAGACTAATGAAATAGAAAACTGCTTTCTAGGTTGTTAGATATCCACTGCTTAGCATATCTGCATAAATAATCCTGCAAAGACTGATTCCTACAAAGTTATTTACTGACTGCTTAATATAAATACTGCGTCCAGTTCTGGTCTCCCCAGTTGAAGAGAGACAGGGAACTACTGGAGAGAGTCCAGGGGAGGGCAATGAGGATGACTGGGGGATTGGAGCATCTCCCCTATGAGGAAAGGCTGAGAGAGCTGGGACTCTTTAGCCTGGAGAAGAGAAGGCTGAGGGGTGATTTAATTAATGTTTATAAATACCTAAAGGGTGGGTTGAGGGAGGATGGAGCCAGACTCTTTTCAGTGGTTCCTGGTGACAGGACTAGGGGTAACAGGCTCAAGCTGGAAACTTGGAGGTTCCACTTAAATATGAGAAAACACTTCTTTCTGGTGAGGGTGCCAGAGCACTGGACCAGGCTGCTCAGAGAGGTTGTGGAGTCTCCTTCTCTGGAGATTTCCAAGACTCTCCTGGATGCAGTCCTGAGTGATGTGCTCTAGGGGATCCTGCTTTTAAGAAGGGGAGTTGGACTAGATGATCTCTGAAGGTCCCTTCCAACTCTGAATATTATGTGATTCCGTGATAAATGCAGAAATAGTACTAGGAAGCAAATTAAATCATTAGGAATGGAATGCTTTTAGGCTTCTGTATTCAAATTAGTCTACTAATCGGCAAAAATGTGTCCTTCATGAAGGGAAAGGCAATGTAATTTACTTAGCTCTGAAGATGGGAATTCTAGTCTCTGATCTAAAGACTGTTTTGTTTTTTCCCCCCTATACTTTTTTAAAAAAAAAAAAAGAAAAAGTTATAGAAGGAAAGAAGAAGATCAAGTGCTTTGCCTGTTTTCAGAAGAATACCAGAATTGTTAAACTTCAGAGTCATGTTTTCTTTTCTTTGATGCCTGTGGATCAATTAGTTTTGCATATTTTGTTATTCATATCTGAGAAGCCATAAGGAAGTGGAAGCATCCCTCCTTACACTAATATAGTACTTATACCTTAACAGAACATCAACTGGAGGCTAGACAGAATGACAGCACTTCAGATGCCTATTTTGAGGCAAGTGAACTTTTAGCTTATTAGTGATTAACCTGCTAAATAAACAGTTGGACTTTGAAAAATGCAGAAATGTTTGAAATTCAGTTTTTTTTTCACACAGCTGACACATGACAGAGTGCTATAGACTAACGCACCTGACTTCTCATTGACCCTTATTTTAATATGCTGGGCAACTGTATCCCACTATTAGTAGTTCTGCTAACTGAAGAGTATGTTTGTAAATATTACCCATATTGGAGCTAAACATGGATTAAGTGATTTGAATTAAATCTTTTCTTTTGGAGTAATTATTGAAAATTTACTTTGTTCAAAAATTAGATCTTGATTCTGTTTCCTAAAGCTGGATATGTCATGCTACTTGATATTTCAGTGGTTATTCTGGACCTCCAGCTGTCAATCTGGAAGTTTGCATGTCTTCTGTCTCATAATTTTCAACCTCCTGTAGTTATCTCATGTACTGAAATATCTCATATATATCACTATTAGATACTTAAGGCAAAGAATGAATAACAGAAAGACCAGATAAGAAGATATGCTGTATTCCACTGTAAATTATGTGACAAAATTATTTCCTGTACACTGACTGTCATCATTTTCACACCTGCAGAGTTTAGTTAGCCAGCCTTTACTATGATACTGCCATGATGTATTGTTATTTGCACCTGCTTTTGTACTTGCCAGAGACCATGTAGAAGGTCCTTAAACTGCATCACGTAATATGAGATGAGATGCCTATATTTAGGCACTTGAATCCCACCTTTACATTCCAGTTATCATCAAAAGAGTGAAATAACCACTTACACAATTTTTTTTGCATTTCATTGTAGATGCTGAGATTTAGATTAGTTTATTGCTGTCCTAAAGGCTTTATATTACTACTATAGCAGCAAAGGTATATCACATTTTAATACTTAGAAAGCATTCCACATGGTTGCAGAAAATTAACATTAAATTACTTTGGCATCTTCTTTGCCTGAGTATTCACTGAAAGTGAAAATTGTGTAACCAGTCAGGGAAGTATATAGACAAAAATTCCACACTAACCCATTGCAATCAATATGAAAATTCTGTGGGTTTGGGGTTTCTTTTCTCATTTAAATGAGGAGTAAAATAATTTTATGTGTAGAAAAGATTAGGAGTGTTCATCTTGGAAAACAAAACAGATTTTGAACCATTTGTTTTTGCCACTAAAAGATCCCACAGACCAGTGTGGTAAAGATTCCAGTCATTCTCTACATGCTTAATAGATAAAAATTTGCCTGATTTTTTATCTATATCATTCCATGTTTGCCAATTTTATGGAACATTTTCTTAAATCCCGGTGCTTCCAGAATTTCTGGGGAACAAAATTTCTGGGAATAATGCCTTCCAGAGCTAAAAAACCTGAACTTTGAATTCTTGTTGAACAAATGGACAGTGAGATCATTTTTTTATGTCATGAAAGATTATTTTTCCAAATTGCTAAAGCTTTAGAAGTTCAACTTGATCTTTTTACTGACTCACAAGATCTGCCTTGGGCCTTAACTTATTAGGGGTAGCTCCAGATGAAAGCTGGAGCTGTGGTTGTCTTTAAGTATCCTGCCTTTGCCCACCAAAATCAGAAATTGTTATAAGCACTTACAATATGACTTTTTTCCCTGTATACAGTCTACACCCAAAATTTTAGGGGTGAGATCCTGTTCAGAACTAAACTGGTCAAAGCTTAGATGTTTACATGTGGGTAAGTTTTTAATATTCTAGTGCCAGATGAGATGTCTTAGAATATCCAGGACACATACACAGGTCTAACAGAGATAGCAGAGAGCAGAAAGAATAGCCAGGGCTCTGTGCATCAGGAGTGACAAGTGAAGGCTAAATAACATGTTCAAAAGTGTTTCAAATAACATTGAATATCTACTCATATATTACTGAATCCACTCCCTACATTTGAGAAATTTATTCTAAGATCGTTTCAGTTGCCTAACCCGTATAGTTGTCCAATGTGCATTCATAGGGCATGTCAAATGATCCTAGATCTCTATTACATTGGAGAAATTTACTAGACTCCTTAGAATTTTATGAGCTTTGTCTCACTATGTTTTCTTCATTTCCTCTGGTGTTTCCCTCTTAGCAGTTTCCACATACTACCATGAAATGAGCTGATAGCTGATATGATTGTATAATACCAAGCAGCTGGTTGTCAAAAAATAATCAACAATTTATTGTTAATATTAAGAAATACAGGTTTTTTGATTGTCCTTTATTAACTTAGAGTCAAGAGAGAACTTTTAGTAATGCAGGATATCTTGGACCATTGATTCTACACTCAATGTAGACCCTGTTGCATGAGTAAACTGAACTGCAATGCACCATTTTACCAAACTCAGTCTTAACCCTAACTAGTTTGTTAAATCTCCTTTTGAAGAAATTTTTGGATGTCATTCTGATGGTAATAAACTTCCAATTTTCAAGAACATATGTGTTAGCAGAAAGGCAATAGCGAGAAGGACTGCATTCTTTACACTTTGTTGCTGCAGATGGCATTGTCTCTCTCCAAATAGCTGTCCTTGGCAGAAAACATTAAATGCCTAACCATACATAAGGTATATAACAGACATTATTCTGATTATATATGTTTCTGGAGTTGGTTTATAGCCCAAAAGTTACATAGAGGATGCAGAGAAAAATTGTGCAGGGGATGAAATGATTTATATTTTTCAAACATATTGATACAGGGAATAGAAGTGACCATTAGCTCTCTCCAAATAAGGAGCTGATTTCACTCTTAGAAAATGGATATGACATCAGCCAGACATACATGAAGGTCATTTCTTTGGTTCATCTAGTGTATAGGAACATGTCATGCTTTAGTATTTCTGTTTAGAGGATTTCATTTTTTATTTCAAACCCATTATTTGTGGTGCACTTGCAAATATTGTAGAATAAAATTGGCAGTATCATTCTGTATGCTGCTTTCCTCTTCATAATAAATGCTTGTATTCTTGCCAAAAAGTTTGGTGGAATTTCCGGGTCTTTTTGATGTTGTTCCTTTATCATGTAATAGCAAGGGGACACTAATTAGGTAAGATACTTTACCCAAAGCAAAGGTGTATAAAGCAATTAAACAAGATTGACATATAAGTGAATAATACTTGTTAGACTCTAAATAATCTCAACGTTTTGTTAAAAATGACTCTTTTTTATTAAGTTTCTATAGTGATGACTATTTCAAAACAGCACTTAGACAATATTAATAAATATGTGATGTAAATATTTTATTGATTTTTAGTATTTATAAGTTTTAGGTGGGAAAAAAACATCGAATGGTAGAATAGCAAGTATTCAATTAAGGATTTGACATTTCAGCCTAAATTTACAATAGCTACTGCAGGTATCTCTTTCATCTACACACATAAAACCTTAAGAATAATTCACATTTCATTTCTAAGCAATTTAGTGAATATTTTTCCCACATATCATTAACTAATTCTGATTAATACAGTGAAATGCACTGTAAGTAATGGTTGAATTAACAATAGAATAAATATGAAAAACTGTACAAAAATATTATACACATTTGGTGGTGTTTTGCTGAAAATCCTTAGAGAACTCATTATCCTATTGAGAGTTCTGCTTTAAAAATAGATAATTAAATATAAGCTTGAACACAGGAGGTTCAATCTTAACATAAGAAAACACTTCTTTACTCTGAGGGTGACTGAGCACTGAGGGTGACAGGCTGTCCAGAGAGGTTGTGGAGTCTCCTTCTCTGGAGACATTTAAAACCCGCCTGGTCGTGTTCCTGTGTGATCTACTCTAGGATCCTGCTCTAGCAGGAGGGTTGGACTAGACGATCTTCGGAGGTCCCTTCCAACCCCTACCATTCTGTGATTCTGTGATACTGTGATTCTGTGATTCTAGAAAAAGTCTCCTTCATTCTGAAAAGTTTTGTTTTCTTTTGGTACTTTCACAAAATTGGTCACAACCACAGTATCATTTATGAGCATGCCTCTATTTGGTAATGAATAACTGAAGATATTTAGACCAACAAAGGTGCAGTAGGTTATCTGAAGCTTTCGTTCTGTAAGGTGACCCTTTCTTAGTGATCTGACGAAGTATTGAAAGTAATAAGCAACATACTGTTGACGCATATAAAATTCTCGTGCGCTATTTTGAGAAACCTGCCCAAACACCTCATATGAGAAATTCTTGATGTTGCAGGAATGTCAGCTTTTTTTCCTGTGGTAGGACATTCTCCCTGTCACTCTGTAAGTACTAGGATAGATACTGCTCCTGGGAGAATTGGTCAATAGCTGGCCAATTCTGAGCCAGCAGTGTGCCCAGGTGGCCAAGGCGGCCAACAGCATCCTGGTTTGTATCAGAAATTGTGTGACCAGCAGGAGTAGGGAGGTGATTATACCCTTGTACTCAGCACTGGTGAGGCTGCACCTTGAATACTGTGTTAACCTTTGGGCCTCTCACTACAGGAAGGACAATGATCTGCTGGCACGTGTCCAAAGAAGGGCAAGAAGCTGGTGAAGGGTCTGGAGCACAAGTCTGATGAGGAGTGGCTGAGGGAACTTGGATTGTTTAGTCTGAAGAAAAGGAGGCTGAAGGGAGACCTTATCACTCTCCACAACTACCTGAAAGCAGGTTGTAGCAAGGTGGGTGTTGGTCTCTTCTCCCAAGTAACAAGTGATAGGATGAGAGGAAATGGCCTCAGGTTGCACCAGGGGAGATTTAGATTGGATATTACGAAAAATTTCCTCACTGAAAGGGTTGTCAAGCATTGGAACAGACTGCTCAGGGAAGTGGTTGTGTGGTCATCCCTGGAAGTATTTGAAAGATGTATAGACATGGTGCTTAGGGACATGATTTAGTGGTGACTTGGCAGTGCTAGGTTTATGGTTGGACTTGATGATCTTAAAGGTCTTTTCCAACCAAAACAATTCTATGATTCTACTGTTGTCTATAGCAACAAATATCTCAGGAAAATTCCTGGCCTTTCGAAGTATTCGCTTTCTTTCTTCACTCGACTATAACAAAGAAACGTTAGCAAATTCAACAATGCCTTGGAACTTCATTTGAATTTTTATATACACCGGGCTATCATAAAACTTCTTGGTAGATGCTCGTATTATCAAACACGAGGAAAAGATTCGTACTAGACCAAAAACTGCCTATTGGCAGAAGGGATAGAGGTGTCTATCAGAAAGTTTCCATCAAGCAGAGTGTTTTTTTGTTTGACCATGACTGGAACGATAACTTCAGAGAAGTATTAGCATCTTTTTCCTACCTGCAAATCTCCCGTTAGCCTACTGTGATTTTTTTGTATCATCATCCCTCAAGTATGGTGTCCTTACAAGATGCATCTGCCACAGTATCAGCAAGGCTCAGAAGCAAGCAAATAAAAAAAAAAATGCTTCAGGGGGTATCAGTGCAAAGCTGCTGAAGTCAAACAGGATAAAAGTGCTGTGGAATAAATGTACCCCGTGTACCTGTGTACTCTCGGGAAGTATGGCATACTGTACCTGTAGCAGAATATAGAAGCACTTACAGAATTATATTATTTTTAGCATCACTCGAAAATACTAAAGCTGCTGTCTGATCATGCAGTGGAAAAGTAGGTAGTATTCCTCAGAAGTGTTTAAGAGTTCCTGTGCAGTTGAGAATCTTCTGCTTGCAATTTCTGAAAGATATCAGTATACTTAAAAATGCAACTGGCATAAGTATTACTTGATGCCATATCTATAAATTTTGTCCTCTGATTCAATAATGTCTGAATCATAAAAGCTGATTCCTTCCTTCTGTGAGGCTTCATATGGTGTTACAACAGCTTGAAAACCTGTTCACTTTATGCCATAAATTATAACCTGTTAGTTTTATCAGGAAGATATCCTTGGTAGAAGAATCTAAGTAACAACTCTTCCACACCTGATGAGAATAGTTTGTCCAAAGAATTTCTGGTATGAGATAATTTTCCATTAAACTAAAAAAAAGCAAACAACATATGCTATTGTCTTCTACAGAGCAATTTTTGTCTTCATGTATGTTAGCAGGGCTTCATTCATCCTCTAATCTCTGAACAACAAAGCATCAACTCTCTCTGTAGAAGCAGAAGTCAAGAAAAAGTACTACATGATAAAGATAGCATTGTTGATTATCTCAGACTTGGAAAAACTTGATCCCATCAGTTCGTGCTGTCCTTCCAAACACAGGAGCTCCAGCTGTCTATGAACGCTAATTATTTCTTCCAAGTGTCAAATGGTGTAGACACAAGACAATGGTATAACACACTGGGAGGAAGGATGATGAAAGTGTAAGTGGTGTTACATGAAGGGTGGGTAAGAAGGATCTTAGACTCTGAGGGCAAATGACATGAACTAGCTTATGTCTATAATCCCCATTTATCTTACCCCGACAGGGATAACACCCTCTAGGGCAGACCGATAGTATCCATACAATGCAATTCTTGACCCTGGGTCGTTTCTGGACTCCTATAACCCTTAGACATAATTCCTCTCTCATTCTAAGAAAGCCTGTTTGGGGGGATTTGATACTTTCACAACATTCTTCACAGTCACAGTATGACTTGTTAGAATGCTTCCATTTAGTAAGGAATAACTGAAGATCATTATTTTTTTATTCTTTTTGTCTTCTTTCTTCTTTCAAACCACCTGATCTTTTTTCTTCAATTTTTTTTTTTTTTTTTTTTTTTTCCTGGTATTTGTCACATGCCAATATGCATCTGTAGCATCTGGTGGTGAAGGATAGTGAGGACAAGTAGTGCCTGTTACAAAATTTCCAAAACTTTTCAATATTAAGTCAGTCAAATGCAGTATAGTCTTGTTCCTTTCGGCTTTTTTCAAATCAGATCCTATGACACAACATTTTACACCATGTTGGAAGTCTTGTGATTTGTTCCCAACAAGGGACTATTGATTACTAATTTTCACAGCCTCTTCTTATTACAGTCATGATTTGTATTTTAAAACATGGAGTCTTCTCTAATTTTCATATCGTATTCTATAAAAAAGTTCTGAAAATGCAAGTTTTACACCATGCTCCTGATTTTAAAATATTTTAAAAATATTTTCCATTCTGTTGCTGGGCAACACATTGACATTTTCTCTTGTACTTTCAGTTTAGTGTCTCTTTTATCCTTAAAGAATTACCGTTTTTCCTTCCAAGGTACTCATAATGACCCGTTGTTACGTATTGTACTGGATCCTTCCTGTGCCAGACTAGGCACTCTGAATGTTATTATTATCATCAGCCTTGACTTTTCATGTGAAAAAGAAAACTAAAGGTATAGCAACTTATATATATATAACTAAATATATATATATATAACTAAAGGTATAGCAACAATTATCTAATGGGAAGGTATAGAGAAGTAGGTGTCAGACTCTTCTCAGAGGTGCTCAGTAGTAGAACAGAAAGTAATGGATACAACTTGAAAAAAGAGAAACTCTGATTAGATACAAACTGATGTGGGCATTTTGTTTGTTTGTTTGTTTGCCTTTTTTTTCATCATGAAGGTGGTTAAATACTGGAACAGGCTACCCAGAGATGTTGCAGTACCTCTTTCCTCAGAATTTTGAAGACCTGGCTGGAAAAATCCCTAGGAAACAAGATCTTTGTGGACCTGCTTTGAGCAGCACTGTGGACTAGATCACCTGTAGATATCCAGTACAATGTGTGTGCACGAAACATACAGTACTGGATCTTCCTAATTTTAACTAAGAACATAAGACCCAGCATCTCAGGTCCATTACTTTTATGAGGTACATTTCTGTATGTAGCAGCCTGTTCTGTATTGAATTTATGAACATAATTTCAAAGCTTCACTCCAGATTTAAGTTGCCTCTGATAAACACTGCCCTCCTTTATGAGTTAAGTATGATTTTCATCTCCCAGAAGAAAACTCCTTCTTTTATAAGATCAGTTCATCTGAGGTGGACTATCTAGTTTTTGGAAATCCTAAAAGTGCTTGCCTACTATTACATTTTAAGATAACATGATGTTCTGTGAACTCTTCACTCTTTCATTTTTCTTTCCTTCTCCTTCCACCACAACAGACATGGGGAACGCTGAAGTATTCAAAGCCTTCTTCATCTAAGTCTTAATAGGTAGGACTGGCCTTCAGGAATCCAAGGCCTCTGGAACCACAGGGAGACTCATTGCCACTGGAGGAGCAGGTTTGGAAACATAAACAAACCAGACATGTGCAAGCGTATGGGACCTGATGGGACACACCCATGGTTGATGAAGGAACAGGCTGATGTCTGTGAATCCTCTCTTGATTACCTTTAGTTTTCTTTTTCACATGAAAAGTCAAGGCGAATGATATATAATAACGTTCAGAGTGTCAAGATTGGCACAAGAGGGATCCAGCGGGCATTCGTTCCCACATTTGTCTCCCAGAGAAACCACTACGTGTACTGAAGCCCTGCTTCCTGGGAAGTGGCTGGACTTTGCCTGCTGATGGGAAGTAAAGAATAAAACTTTTGTGGGTTTTTTTTTCGTGCAGCCTTACCATCCTCAGAGGTATTAAAACCCTCGCTGAATACACTTCTGAGCCATTTGCTCTACCTGGCCCCACTTTGAGCACAGGCTTGGACTAGACACCTCTCATCCTCAAACATTCTGCAGTTCTGTGGTTCTGGAAGACCACTGTGGAAACAATAATTTAGGGCATTTTTAGGTTCTTTTGCTTGTCCACACATGACAGACAAAGAGGAAGCTCATTGGTCCCTCTTGGGGCACAGTGCCTAACATAGCCATTAAATCAAAATCCTGTTCTTGACATCCCTGCTATTCAGAAAATTTCACAAATAAGTTCACTGTAGTCCAACTTTTTCATCAAACAAACTTGAATTTATAAAAAACATATAACAAAGTGCCAACAGATTAAGATTTAGAACCAACCTTATGGGTAGTTCTTTGTTTACTTTCCTCAAGAATATCATTTTGCAAGCCACTAGAGGATTCATGGTCACAAACTACTGAGAAAAAGGTCAAGCAATGCAATTTCTGAAAGGTAGTGCTAGGATAGTTGAAATGTTTTGGATCACTGTTCTTTCTGAACAGTAATGCACAAAATAGGAGACAACACAAAAAGGGAAAAAAACCTTCAGTTATTCTATTAAATTTATTTTAAAAAATAGTAACCAGACTGCTAAATGTTTAATCTTACTTATCGTAACATTTAATTATGAAGTATTCGCCATGCTGAAACTGTACATTTATACAAATTTTCTCTTTCAGCAATGTTAAACTACTACTTAACAATTAGATTCCAATTAAAGTTGGTTTTATTAAAATGCAGTTTATTAACTAAAGCAAAAATATACTGTTTCATAGCAAGAAATATTTAATAAACTGTAATTTAAAACTGAAGAAAGATTCTAAAAATAGCACAAACAAAACAACCAAACTAAACTAACAAACAAAACCCTGCTTAACTATGAAAAATTATATAGCTGTATAGACCTATTTCTTTTGTTACTTCTCAGCATATAAATTCACAAATCCATTTCCTCTAAGTCTCTACTCTGGAAAAAAATAAAAGCTCTGTGTTTTAGGAAGAAGGGATCTTTATCTTCTGAACAACAATTAGTAAATTCTGAAAAGTTCACTTTCTGTAACTATGAGAATTTTTAGTTGTGAAATAATATCAGCCCTATCATGTGACTCTTGTACTGACTATATGCTTACAATAACCACATGACTAATTGAATAAAATATAAATAAAGGGGTAATTAAGTAATAACTGTAATAACTGTAAGAGTACATGGTGCTGAGTGTAAAAACTTTTAAAGGAAAAAGTACAAATATTTTTTAAATATTTTGTTAGTCTTTGTAGCTTTAGTCAATGTTATTTACAGTGAAAACTCTGTTACATTCCTTTAAATATGAATTGTATCTGAAAACAGAATAGGGCATGAAAATCAAAAGTATTTTCTTACTAGTCCGGCATTCATTTCGAATTTTTTTGTTTATCAACCTTAGCCTGGTCAATAAAAACGTAGCTGGATATTTACAGAAAAATGATCACTGTGTATCTCCCTAATCCTTTGGAGAATTTTCAAAAGCCTGGAAGCAACAATGGCCAGCCACGCCTATTTTCATTTGTGTCCTAACTCAGTAGTTGTTAGGGTGTGTACAGAAATGTTCAAATGTAGTTCAGATGAATACTTAAACTACACTGAGTTCACTCAGACATTCCCAGAAACAAAAGACATATCTGAAACTTTTTTTCTTCTAGTACACTAGCTATGTTCAACAACAGTTAGATATAAAAATATTTATTAAAAAACCCCACAACCAACAGACTATAAAAAGACATCGTTAATAGTTTCAATCTGTTCCATGTGCCTCAGTTGTGCATTTCTATTGCTTTACTTTTATCTTCACACTAAAAATCCCACACTACTAAAATGGCTACATTAGTGACTAATTTTGATAATATATCAACAGCTGTTCAACTGTGTTACAACCTTAAAACCATAGCATTAATTTTTAACTGTAGATACTACTAATTCTTAATATGATTTAAATTATAACAGTCCTTTCGGAATCATTAGTTGCAGCCTTATGTTCCTCAGAGCATTAATTTACCATGGAGATTCGGTTATATTTTGTTTTGCACCCTTAGCAAAGCTGTGGTCTGAACAATGCAGAAATATACTGAAAGTGTCCCCTAGTTATTACAATGAAAGGTATCAAAATGCATATGGGCAGAACAAGACTCCTTAGTATTACACTTAGAAAAAATATTTTGTACACAGAACATTTTGTTAGAGAAGTAGCAGTAAAAGTGCTTGAATAACCTTAATTTGTCCCTCTTATGGTTATGCATTACGATACAAGCTCAGGCAGTTTTCCCCATGTAAGACTTGTCATTCATTCAGAAAGATCTGCTATGCAAGATTGTGTCTTCTTACTGTTCAGTATATGTCTCAATGACTTGTATATTGCATTATTGCTTCAGGACATGCTATTAAGTAGAATCATTAATTTCCCTGTGAGTTTTCTATGATACTGTACTGTGTCTGACTGTTTTAGAAATATCTGTAAAATTATTTCCTGAAATTCTTTCTCTACCTTTATATTTTACAGAATGAAGCATACGTAGATAGGGGTCAACATATCCGCTCAGTTGGATCCTAAACTGAGATGCCAGGTGGTTATTTTTTTCCATTCTGCCTTGTGTTGAATGTATTTTTATATGCATTCAAACCACACCTTCTGGAGAATCTGTTTGCCTCTATCTCTGCAGATAGAGTACCATTGGTTTAGATATCTGAGAGAAATATCACTGTTAAAGCATCAAATAAAAACATTGTAAGCTGTTAGGCACCAATACAGCTTAAATTGGTGCACATATTCAGATGGCTATGTGGTGAAATGGATTAGGGAACTGGTCCAGCTCAAAAATAACTGAAAAAAGAAATAAATTTTATTTTAAAGCTAGATAGGCTGCTGCTCCAGTTCTCTGCAAATGAACAGCTTGCACAAATATTTGAAATTACACAAAACACTCAGTGTCAAGTACTTACATATTACTGTGAACTTGGCTTTCAGTGCATCAAGAAAATAACAGCTACACAAAACTGCAGTGGAAAATTTTCAAGCACTTCTTTCAGTACTATGACGGTGCCAACTAATTAAAAAAAAAAAAAGAAAAAAGAATGCTAGAATGTGAAAGATGAAGTCTTGGCAGTTTGATATCACTTAGTGAATAGTAATCTTAGGTGAAATTACACACTCCTAATTTACTGTTAAACTTATGACTTAAAGAATTCTCGATTGATCAATTGCAGGCCCTCCAGAGACACTGTTTAGTGTCATAGCCAATTCTCTATGAAAAGGATTTTTGGAGTTAGATTTCTAAAAAAAGCATTTTGTAGAGGTGAAATTGTTAATGAAACTAATAAGCATTAGACAAAAACAGGGACAAGGAAATAAATAAGAGAAAACAAGAAATTGCTACTTTATGCAGGGAGAAAGGGAGAAAGCGAGGAAGGAAAGAAGGGAGGAAGGGAGGGAGGGAGGAAAGGAAGGAAGGAAAGGAAGGAAGGAAGGAAAGGAAGGAAGGAAAGGAAGGAAGGAAAGGAAGGAAAGGAAGGAAAGGAAGGAAAGGAAGGAAAGGAAGGAAAGGAAGGAAGGAAGGAAGGAAGGAAGGAATTTATTTCATAGAATCACAGAAGGTGGAATTGACCTCTGAAGATCCTATAATACATCCACCCTCCTCAGAGTAAAGTCAACTAGCACAGGTCACTCAGGACTGTGACCTGTTGGGTCTCAAACACCTCCAGGAATGGAGATGCCACAACCTCTCTGGACAACATGTTTCAGTGTTAAACTATTCTCACACCACCAAAACTGATTTTTTTAATGTTTAAATTAATTTCCTGTGTTTCAGTTAGTGTCCTTTACCTGTTGTCCCTTCATCGGACACTTCTGAGAAAAGCCTCCATTTTCTTTACTCCACTCATCAGATATTCATACATATTGATAAGAACCCCCTGAGCCTTCTCTTTTCTAGACTCTCCCAGCTCTCTCAGTCTCTCCTCATAAGACAGATGCTCTAAGCCTTTAATTATCTTCATGGACACTTGCTGGACTCATTCCTGTATGTCCATGTGTCTCTTCTACTAGGCAGTCCAAAACTGGACGTAGCAACCCAGGTATGTCTCACCAGTGCTGTGTAGAGGTTAAAGATCACCTCCTTTGACTTGCTAGCAACATCCATCTTAATGCAGCTAGGATGCTGTTGGCTGCCTTTGCTGCAAGGGATCATTGCTGGCAATGTTCAACTTGCTGTCCACCAGAACCCTGAGATCCTTTTCTGCCAAGGTGCTTTCTAGCTGGTTAGCCACCAGTGTGTATTGGCACATGGGTTTATTCCTTACAGAGGCAGGACCTTACAGTTCTTTTTGTTGAACTTCATGAGATTCCTGTTGACATATCTCTTCAGCCTGTCAAGGTTCCTCTGAATGGCAGCAGAAGTTTCTGCTGTATTTTTGCACCTCCAGGTATGTCAGATCTTGGCATTAGGTATAAAATATCAATTTGACAGAATACAGAAGATACTGCAATTCAAAACTTATCTGTGGATATCTTAACTCCTGCTATGGTAAATTTAGACTTTGAGGGATATACAAAGTAGTTGAAGTATATAGGCTCTATATACATACACTGAATGATCTTTAATATAAATAATATCATGCAAATTTACAATGACAAAAGAGGAACTTTCATACAGTGGAACAACTTTTACACAAAATGCCTGGAAGATACCTTTGTCAGAAACCATCACTTTTCATTTAGCAAAAGGTGTCTTCTACAAATTATTACTGTAACTGATAACAACACAATATCTTATGTAACAATACAATTGATAAACATGAAAGCAGCGTTCAATAATCTGCTCAATACTTTAGAGAGCGAAACAATGCAAATAAGGTATCTGCAAATACTTGTCTTCTGCACTGAATGCTTCATTTGAGTGTAAACCTACCGCTTCATAACTAGAAATATAGTTCTTTATTTAAAAGCAGACAGAGAATATTTTTATATAGATAAATACTTTGTATGCCATAGGCACATTTTAGAGAAAAAGATATTAATCTTATTTATTTGTGTTTCAGTGTTTTTCATTCATTAAGTCTCCATTTATAGTGAACAATTCTGTTCACTGTAAATAGTGTATAGTCAACATATTGCCAAAGAGTAGCTGATTTATGAACAGAAATTAAAACTAAAATAATGAGATAATTGATCTGAAATTAGTAGTTTAATTTAATTACATCTTCCCTATTTGATTTAGAGTGGCCATCTTTTTTGAGGGAAGTTAATAATTTTCCATCCATTTACATTTGTTTCTATGGAAGAGAATGAGAAAAATACAACATACCTACCTTTCAGTATATTAACTTAGACTAATTTTAAAGAGCTAATATATTTACCTCATTCCTTTATCTGAAGAATAAATTAGACATTAAATGTTAATGTTTATATAAACAGGAAGATAATATTTTGTATTACAGCTTCTTGTTTCACTTTGACTAAAGTTGACTTACTTAGGTCTTGAAGTTTGGTTTCTAAGTGTGAAAAGAGACTAAAAGTGCTGTGATTAATAAATCACCTCTGACTGTTATAGCAAGCACTTGGATCATTTTTCTATATTCCAATAAAGTACCTATAATCCAGAATTACAATATCTGCCTAGATTTATTCACTTAGCTGGATAATTAACTCACACCAATTCTCTTTGCATGTAAATGACATGTATTTCTGAATTGCATCAGTAAACAAGTGAAGTGTAGGAATATCAGGTATTTTTAAAGAGGATGGAAACAGAACTACAAAATATGATCTACTATTATGTAGGAATGTATTTAAAGGAGAATGGCCACATAGTGAACCAGCCATACAGGATGTTGGCGTAGGCACGTAGCCGCATACCAGAAGTCACATTGAGAGGAAAGAATGAGGAAGCGCAACGATTGTTTCGCTCCGGAATGAAAGAGTAAGCAGAAAAAGCAGATAATATTAACCAATTGAACACTGCATGAGAAGAGCTAGAAGAACCAATGGGAGCTGAACTAAGCTGCATGCTTGACTCATGTAGAAGGACTCTAACCAATCGAATAATGCTTGATCACAGATAGGGAAAGAGAAATTGTATATAAGGGACAGGCAAAGTAAATAAGGCGGCTTCTGTTTGATTCACATTGAATCGTGTGGAGTCCAGTCATTTCTCCTCACTGCTATGTTTAAATATGTAGTATTTAATAAGCAATACTTCTGATGGTTTTGTCTGGTTTTAAGCAAATGGATTTCTTCAGTACTTTACATAAGGTTTTCAATGACCAAGATTTTTGCTGAAAACAAATGGTTACTTCTGGAGTACAGACATGAGTAATTTTTCATCAAATAATCTAAGTATTTTGAAGATGATCATGGAGACACAGGGTCACCTTATAAAATGCAACTTGACAGAGATGTAACCTAGAAATAAGAGTGGTTTCTCTGGACAAGTGATTTGAAACTGTTCAAAACCAACAGCGGGATTTAAAAAGAAATTTAACTCTGTACAGAAGTACTAGACTCAGAGAAAACAGATTGTGTAAACTTTTTGGAAAAGATAGCCAGACATAACAAACCTACCAGAAAACGAACTACACAGTCAAAAGTGTAAGAATGCTCTGAAGGGTTACAAACTAGTCCTCAGATATAAAGAAGTGTCATTTTCTCCAGTGGGAATGTGATTGGTTAGAAATGCAATCTGTCACATGTACTTTCAGGGAGTATGTGCAGGCTCTAAAGGCAATACAAAAAAATCCAAGACAAAGCAATTGTTCTTCAAGACCTGTTGACATAAACAAAAACCCTCAAAATTGCATGTTGGATGGCTAAGAAGAAATTAAATACCTTTCTGCAGCTGCACAAGTCACTGCCATAAGAAACTCACCAAAAATAAATTTCACTTTATACAAAGGCTCCTAATGTGCTAAATGGAAATGTGACAATAATTTCCTATCCAAGTAGTCATTGTTTTTTTCTCATTCATATAATCACAGAATCACAGAAATACAGAATGGTGGGGGTTGGAAGGGACCTCTGGAGACCATCTAGTCCAATCCCCCTGCTAAAGCAGTTTCACCTAGAGCAGCTTGCACAGGATCATGTCCAGGCAGGTTTTGAATGACTCCAGAAAAGGAGACTCCACAATCTCCGTGGGCAGCCTAAGTATTAACTTTGTATGTGGTAACAAGAATATTTTAAATAAGGAGTAAAATATCTATGTTATAAAATTAGTTGACTTTCATAATACTTCAGTAACACCTTCTGACATAATTTTTGTACTAATAAGCACAGTGTAACTGATCAGGAGGATAATTTATTATTATTATAATTTGGTTAAGTTTCTTAAATAAAAAGGGGCAATACTTAGATATATTCACCCCATTTTGATCAAGAATCAGGTCAACATAAATGCTTAATTGACTGTACTCTATGAAATGAATACCAGCCAAGTATCAAGGGTATTCTTACTTAATAAGTTATACAATTTCTCATGTTATGTTCATTGATTTGAAGCAATAAAAGGCTGTACCATTTTTCTATATAGAGAAATGCATTGCTTTCTTGTCTCAGATAACTTCTTGCGATAGAGAATTGTGTCTTTTTTATCACAATTCTAATTTTGTCCTTTATTATGGTGCATTTCCTAGTCAGCAGGATGCATCAATTCAGTAACATTTGAGCACTTACACAAGAAAGTACTACATATCCTAAAGCTAAGTAAATGGTAGATGTATTGGGCTTTCATTTCCTAATCATAGCTATGCTAAAATCAGGAATATAACCCTAAGGACTTCAGAGCATTCTAAATTGTATTCAACAAAGTGAAAACGGTGTAAATAATCCTATGGTCATATGAGAGGAATCTTGCATTCCTGGCCTCAGTGCAGTGGCATGTGCAGAGCAGCCCTAGCACAAGTGATACAAGTCATGCCTTCCCACAGCTGCTAGCACCCTCCAGCTCACACTTCAGGCAACATCCCATCCCACCATGTGCACGACAGATGCACTGCTTATTCTCAGCTAGATCAATGCACCTGTCCTGAGACCCCCTATGCACTGCATGAGGGTTCACTCTTATACCAGGAACTAAAACAAGATCATAGTTTAGAAGAAAACAAGCTGTTCTCTGGCAGAACAAGGAGTTAGAAATGGATGATAACAAAAGAAGAGTATTTCTTTTTCCTGCAGAGATGGAGAGTTAGTGCCAGATTGCTTGTGGAGGTTTCATGTGGCTTCAAAATTCATGTTTACTCTTCTACAACAACATTACCATTATACTATCAAAAATAGTCAATGGTGAAATGAACATTGTATATATTTTGTGTGTAATTAAGGTAAATCTGGGTTTATTGCAAAAAAAATAACAACACTCTACCACAAATAAGCAACTTTTGGGAGCATTTTCAATTAAGTCAGACTATGTGTACATTTGCTTGGAGTGAAGAGCAAAAAAAGAGTTGGTATTTGGTATTTACACCCACTGATAGGGATGTGAGTAAGTCTGTGTTCCTGATGTAGTTCTGTCTTACTCAGCTGTTTGTGAAGTCGCAGCAGGGATAATCCTTGTTTTTTCTGATTTTCTTCCTTAGGTTTAAATGTGGTAGATTAATTCAGCCATATCTGTGTTTAAAATCATAAGTGACACACTTCAGAGAATTCTTGCAAAGCTGTATTTTTTTATTTGCTAAGGTAGAATTTGGTTTGCATTTTCAAATAGATGAAAAACATTGCTTGCTTGTGGATGGATGAATAAAAGTGGGGAGACAGCATGGAAAGGTGAGGGGGATGGGCTGTGCACTTCATGGAGGTTAAGGACAGAACTGTAGATACTGAATTTGGACTGTGAATTACTATGACTATTTAGCAGCATCTGAAATCAAATTCATTCTTTCTTTACATCTTTATAGCACCTTTAGAGCTGTGTGAAACTGAATAGAAAATAAAACACCTAATCTACAAAAAATATTAATAGGTATATTACCCATGTGGCTTAAAAATTAACTAAAATTAAAAAAAAAATCAGCAACCTACTTTAGAGCATCTTTAGTTTTAACCTTTGGCACTCAAATCATTCCACAACCAAGAAAAAATTGATTCCCTTTCCTACTGAATTCTGCAGTGCCTAATAAAAACACACATTACCAAAGAGAAGCAGGATCTCTTAAGTAATGTTGAAATATCGTGGAGAATTTTATTTCATTCTTATTTTGCTTTTGTGTGAAGAACATGTGTAGAACGTCATGTGTACTCAGTTACTTGCAGTATACTGCAGCCATAAATCTGACAGTAAATATTCATTGACGTAAAGCAAAATTTAACTTTGTCTTGTGCATACAGACAATTCCTTAAATTAATGCTGTCAGACAGTAATAATTCATGTAATAGTAAGAAATTTAATAGATATCAATTAACTATGAATACAATTCAAAAGTTTGTTATAAAGTTGATAAACTATAGAGAGTGTCAAATAGTTATCACAGAATCACAGCATGTTAGGGATTGGAAGGGACCTCAAAAGATCATCTAGTCCAATCCCCCTGCCAGAGCAGGAACACCTAGATCGGGTCACACAGGAATGCATCCAGGTGGGTTTTGAATGTCTCCAGAGAAGGAGACTCCACAACATCTCTGGGCAGCCTGTTCCAGTGCTCTGTTACCCTCACTGGGAAGAAGTTCTTCCTCATATTTATGTGGAACCTCCTATGTTCCAGCTTGTACCCATTGCCCCTAGTTCCATCATTGGATGTCACTGAGAAGAGCCTGGCTCCATCCTCTTGACACTCACCCTTTACATATTTATAGACATTAATGAGGTCACCCCTCAGTCTCCTCTTCTCCAAGCTAAAGAGACCCAGCTCCTTCAGCCTTTCCTCAGAAGGGAGATGTTCCATTCCCTTCATCCACTTTGTGGCTCTGCACTGGACTCTCTCAAGCAGTTCCCTGTCCTTCTTGAACTCGACACAATATCCCAGATGCAGCCTCACTAGGGCCCCTTCCTAATACACCCCAGGATGCCATTGGCCTTCTTGGCCACAAGGGCACATTGCTGGCTCATGGTCATCCTGCTGTCCACCAGGACCTCCAGGTCCCTTTCCCCTACACTGCTCTCCAACAGATCAGTCCCCAACTTATACTGGCACATGGGGTTGTTCTTCCCCAGACGCAAGACTCTACACTTGCCCTTGTTATATTTCATTACATTTCTCTCCACCCAACTCTCCAGCCTGTCTAGGTCTCTCTGAATGGAAGCACAGCCTTCTGGTGTGTCAGCCACTCCTCCCAGTTTGCTGTCACCAGCAAACTCGCTGGCAGAACACTCTATTCCCTCATCCAAATCATTGATGAATATATTGAACAGTACTGGTCCCAGTACTGACCCCTGAGGGACTCCACTACATACAGGCCTCCAACTAGACTCTGTCCCATTGACCACAACTCTCTGGCTTCTTTTCTTCAGCCAGTTCACAATCCACCTCACTATCTGATCATCCAGACCACACTTCCTGAGTTTGGCTGCGAGGATGCTGTGGGAGACTGTGTCAAATGCTTTACTGAAATCAAGATAGACCACATCCACTGCTTTACCATCATCTGTCCACTGGGTTATATCCTCGTAAAAAGCTATTAGGTTGGTCAAGCATGACTTCCCCTTGGTGAATCCATGTTGACTGCCCCTAATGACCCTCTTATCCTTGATATGCCTAGAGACAGTGTGAGAGACTGATCCCTGTGAGAGACTGATCACCTTGAAACATGCAACTTTGTTAAACTTTGATTGCAGAAGTGTGAAAATCAGATGCTGGTCTTATCTTTATGGTTGCTTTGTGTGATTGACTCAGGCCTGCCTCAGCAGGGAGGTTCCGGCAGAGATATGACCAAGGAGCAGCTGTGGCTGGCACCTCCTCAAGGATTCAGATAAACATACAAAGGACCAGTTGAGACCAGAGATGAGAAACTTGTGAGCTGTAACCACTGGAAAGATGATTTAAGACAAGACCATATATGGAAAGGACACCCAGAGACATCTCTCCAACAACCACAAGGGACCAGCAGAGACCACCGAAGGTTTTGCTCTGCCCCTCCCCGCCCCCCCTTCCCCCCAGGACACTTCAGAGACTGAAGATATAGGTGTTAGGGGAATATAAACTTGGAGTGATGATCTCAGCAGTGACAATATATATCGACACCCAGTGACAAGTCTAGAGACTGGTAGTTATGTCTCAACATTGTCTGTGTTATGCTTCACCCACCCAGTGCTGTACTATTGTGGCAGACTGCCAGGTTCAGCATCCTCATTCCTGGCTTTGGGGGGAGATGGGCCGGGTGGTTTCCCATTTCTGCATCTGGGGAGAGCAGGGCAATTCACAGAGATACTACAAACAAGGATACCCGCTGCCGGCACTGGTAGGCCGGACGTATGCAAAGCAGCGTGTGGCAGAAACGCCCACCCCCAGTCAGTGGGTGGAGAAAGAGACTATATCTAGGAACAACAGCTCACAACTAATCCAAAAGAGATCTTCCCCACAAATCAACAACTGAACTTGAGAGACGTCGCTGGATCCGTGGGGGTAACCCCCCCACCTTTCTGCTCTGTCTCTCATAATACTGCTTATTCTTATATCCCCTTTCCTATCGCTCGTTAATTTTCAAGTGCACACAACTTTATAGTAAACCATAGAGAGTCTGTGACATTTGACCTCGTTTGTGTCTTAATTTCACCTCTGGGATCAAAACAAATCTCCCTTGGCCTTAACCAGGTCAAGACAGACAGCACCCAGGATAAGTTGTTGCATCACCTTTCCAGGGATGGAGGTGAGGCTGACCGGTCTATAGTTACCAGGGTCTTCCTTCTTGCCCTTTTTGAAGACCAGAGTAACTTTTGCTTTCCTCCAGTCCTCAGGCACCTCTCCCTTATCTTCTCATTTGCTTAATAGGTATTATCATTTGCTTCAGCTTTAATGATTCCTTAGTTTTTTTCATTAAAAAAAAATAAATCCATCGACAAATAGACATCTTCTATTCCAAAGTTAGTAATTACAGTAAGGAAAATAACCAATAATTTCAGTGGGCCATGAATGAAGATAAAAGGCAGACACAAAGAACTTCTTTCCCTCCTTTTGATTATTACATTTTTAGAAATCTGTAAAGAGGGAATTCTGTCAGGTGAAAGGCATCAATTTTATTTTTCTGATTAAACTGAAGCTTGAGACATGCATTGTCATCACACTAAATCATATAAAAATTAATTAAAAATCCCACTGCGGGTGTCTGTATTCACAAAGATATATGTTTTCCTTTGAATTGAAAGCGACATGAACTACATTAACATACCTATTTGCATCTTCAAATTTGAGATTTTACTTCTTCCATTTTGTTTACAAAAGACCTCTCACAAAATTTTGAAAGGGGTTTTTAAGTCTTCCATATCATGTAGATAATCCTCAACAGTAAAAAAATCCCTCAGTATTGCTGTCCATAGTGCATGAAGAATATAGAAATCAATGTGTTTGGCTTGACAGTCTTCATCCCTACATCTCTGCCTTCTTGCCTGCCCTCATTCATTCACTTTGTTAAGGTGTTAACGATAGAGCTGTGGAAAAACACACTAAGTCACTCTCAAACTCTTCACTGTTACTCTTAGTGCTTACTCAAGAATTGATCAAATATCTTATTGTAAAGGACAAATCCATTTCCCAGTTAGACAGCATTAATATTTTTGTGCCTTTGAAGCAATTATTATTTCTTCCTCATTAGTACTGAACTTTTTGAGTCTTACTCATACAGTTTTTGACGTATTGAATACCAGCAGTTGTGTCTGTTAGAAAGTTGAAAGCCGCTTTTTGGTTTTCTGCCCAATGTTAACCCACCAGGAGCTGCTGTAGACTGTGTAATAGGCCATGCACCAGCTGGGAATTACTGGAACAATATGCCAGATGGATTTTTATCAAAAATGACTATTGCAATGCAATAAGCCTCTAGTATATTTCTCTGTGGTTTAGCCAGCCACTGGAATTCCTGCTCTTCTATGACTTTGTAGTCTCAAAAAATGCTCTGTTATGGTAATTACGATCACAGTCTCTGGTTTTGTAATATGAGCATTGATAAGTCTTCTCTTAATCAAGAAATTACCTTCATTATAAGAACTGTTCAAAATGCTATTGGCTAGAAAAAAAAAAGAAGAAATAAAGAATTATTCAGAAACAGTAACTGAGAAACTGCTAACTGTCATATTTGGAGAAACATTATCCTACTCTAGTGTTAACTGGAAAGAAACTAAATTCATTTTGCCAAGTCAAGTTTGTTTTGCCCATGATGGCAATCGCTAAGTGATCTCCCTGTCTTTTTCTCTATCCATGAGCTTTTAGTTATATTTTCTCTCCCTTGTCCAGTTTAGGAGGGGGAGTGATAGAGCAGCTTTGGTGGGAAGCTGGCAACTATCCACATTCAACCTGCCACACTTAGAAACAAAAAGTTATTTCCTTTCTAGCACATACTATTATTTTTATTGTTACTGTTACTGTTATTATTGAAAGAGCATCTGATCTAAGTTTTGTCTGCCCCAGATTTTAATAGAGATCTCAATAACCATAAGTCCAGGAACTCACCAGTGTGGAAGCAATAGTTACGGAAATGATCCAGAAAGCATGGAAGCATTAAATTTCATGGCAATGTAGTGTTTTCTGAGGAAGAAAGAAGGATTTTTAATGTATTTTTTTAATGTGCAGAAGACACATATTTTGTACTTGTTCACAGAATCACAGAATCACAGAACAGCCATGGTTAGAAGAGACCTCTAAGATCAACAAGGCCAACCATTAACCTAGCACTGCCAATGTTCATTCAAAAACAACCAAAATTATATTACGTGCCATTTACTAAGCAAAACATATACAGGGAAAAAAAAAAAAGATAGTTGAAAATCATAGGCATCAGCAAGTTGAAGGATGAGATTTCAATCATAAGTGAGGTCATCCTGAATGACCTGAATTTCTATTAGATATTTCATGTGCTGCGTGATCCAGTCAGTCCTCTGCTGTCTAACCATAGACCACAAAATTAAAAAATGAACTTTTACAGTGGAGATGAGGAAATTAACCTGTAAACTTTTAATCTTACCTCTTGTCCTATCACTTGTTACTTGGTTAAAAAGACTCGTTCTCACCTCTCTACAACCTCCTTTCATGTAGTTGTAGAAGAAGATGAGGTCTCCCCTCAGCCTCCTTTTCTCCATGCTAAACAGCCACAGCTCCCTCAGCTGCTCCTCATATTATGCGCCAGACCCTTCACCAGCTTTGTTGCCCTTCTTTGGACACTCTCAAGTATCTCAACATTCTTTTTGTAGTGAGTGGCCCAAAACTGAACACAGTACTCAAGGTGTGGCCTCATCAGGCAGAGTACTGGGGTAAGATCACTTCCCTGCTCCTGCTGGCCACGCTATTTCTTATACAAGCCAGAATTCCATTGGCCTTCTTTGCCACTTGGGCACACTGCCAGCTCATGTTCAGCCAGCTGTCAATCAACAGACTCAGGTCCCTCTCCGACTGGCAGTTTTCCAGTCACTCCTCTCCAAGCCTGTAGCGCTGCATGGGGCTGTTGTGGCCCAAGTGCAGAACCCAGTATTTGGCCTTATTGAAACTCATACAGTTGGCCTCAGCCCATCGATCCAGCCTATCTAGGTCCTTCTGTAAAGCCTTCCTACCCTTGAGCAGGTCAACACTCCCACCCAACTTGGTGTCATCTGCAAACTTACTGAGGGTGCACTCGATCCCCTCATCTAGATCATTAATAAAGATGTTAAACAGAAGTGGCCCCAATACTGAGCCCTGGGGAACACCACTCGTGACCCGCTGCCAACTGGATTTAACTTCATTCACCACAACTCTTTGGGCCCGACCATCCAGCCAGTTTTTCACCCAGTGAAGTGTATGCCCATCCAAGCCATGAGCAGACAGATTTGCCAGAAGAATACTGTGGGAAATGGTGTCGAAGGCCTTACTAAAGTCAAGGTAGACAACAACCACAGCCTTTCCCTCATCCAATAGGCAGGTCACTCAGTTGTAGAAGGAGATTGGGTTTGTCAAGCAGGACCTGCATGTCTCTGTGATATTACTTAATGTTTTGAAATGTAGTAAATACCACAAATACATATATTTAAGGGTATGCTTTCTCACAAATTTCCCTTAAACAGTTGCTTTCACAGTTGCCTAAATTCATTCACCTCTGTCTTTCTAGTTTAATGAAGTCTACATGGCTTTAGGCAGTGAAACAATATGTAATTTCAGGATTAATAAATTTAAAATAATTTAGTCCTTTTAAAAGTAGATATTCTAGAAGTCTGGCAAAAATCTTAAGACAGACGTAAATAAGATTTTTTTGCATAAAATTTTTATAATAATTATTTTCTTTCAAAATTGAAAAAAGAGGTGGAGGGCATGTTTTCACATTTTATGGCTTGTAAATACAGAGCATATAGATTCCTTTTTTTCACCTTTCATGCTTCACTTCTTGAAAAGCTCAACACAGCATCACATGCCTATCCTAAATAATAGAAGGCTTCCAGCCTTTTAGAAAATTTGTCTGAAATGTCAATGGATGCCTATATTTAAGCAACTGAATCTCACACTACCAGTTAGATTGAACTGAATATGTTGAATGTAATAGGAACTCAGACAACAAAGACAATTTTTTGTTTAAAATAGGCATTTTTATTATTTCAGGTGTGATGAGATACACGATGCATCCACAAAAGAGCTATCCGATGTAGGACAAACAAATATGGGAAACATACATCTGTCTGGACTCACTTCAGGAGACCAAGCAGGTTATCCCAGTGTATCTCAAATGACACCAGACAACTATATTTTGAGAAGAATGGATCCTCTACATATAGGCGAAATGAGATCCAACTTGTATGCACAAATTTTATTCATGTGTATCCTTTGTTGTTTCATTTCTACCATGTTTATGGCCATAAGGATAATCTCTATTTCCAGCTTGAAAAAGATTGCTGATTTTTAAGTGTCAGTTGACTAAGGACCATTAAATAACTGACATCTGTTGAGTTCACTTCTTGTCACATTAATTCCAAATTGATTCTGAGTCAAAAGACTCAAATTCAGATGAACTCTAGTAGGCTTTATCGAAGTCTTTCTCATTTCTCTGTTGGGAAGAAACAGCACAACTATTCATTCATCACTTCCATCTTCCCCAAAGTCTTTCACAGTTGTCACCAGTACTATCAAAGAGACTAGAAACTTAGATAAAATCTGTGTTTTAGGAATCTCTGGAAACCAATCTAAGCACGATTCATTATATCTACTGAAATATATTAGTTAAACAAGCTAAAATCCACAGGGAGATAACCTCTGGTACAGGGGAGCTTACAGAAGGGTTTATGGAAAGAAAAAGGGTTACACTTCCATGTTTCTTCCTAGCTGACTGATTATCAAAATGAGAGGATCACTTACCTTCTCTGCTTCTGCCTGTTGAGAAAGGAGTAGGGGGCTAAAGACCTCTTCCACTCAGTAGTGAGATAAATACATTGCTTGGAAGGCTACATATTGTGAGATCCCTGTTACCATGAGCTGAATGTACAGTCTTCATTTACAGTTTTTTACAATTGACTATTTTTTACTGCATACTAAAATCATTATTAGAAAATCACCTCTTGATTGACTTGCTTAGTCAATACTTTTGCACTCGTCAGTGGTGAGAAAGGAAATGAAGTCGCACAAAGCAGTAATAGTTAAGGCTTGTGAACTAATAAAATTTATACAGACTGTTATCGAGTGTAAATATATGCATCATTAAGTTGCAATGCTTTCCCTGACTTTTTCAGGAAACGTTCATCTTAATATGACTGGTTTTCTGAGAATTAATAAAAGCATACTGCAGATCAGAGCTGTACACTTAGCTTTTGTTTAAATAACACAATCATTTTAAATTTTGTGGCAAAGTGACATCATGGAAAACCTGAAAACACTCGGTACAAGTTTAACATGATTTGTAAAGAAAGCTATGTGGCAAGCTATGGTGACAAACAACTTCTTAACAGAGGTACACATTCCTAGGCAATTTACTTACAAGGCTGTTAATGACAAGTCTGAGAACTGACTATGTAAGGAAAGCCAGAAGCAAACCAGAAGAATAGCAAATTGACTCCTCTCTGTATTTGGTGGAGCCAGAGACTGAAAACATCAAGTTATTCTTCACCCAGATGTCTCAGATAAAAAAATAACTGTACGCTGCTCTCTTTGGTGAGTTTGTTTTTGTTATTTTATACCCTTCTAATACTTTTAAATCTCTTTAATTCCTTCTTTTGTTTCTTTACACATATGTCCTATTTATATAGAGTGGGAGTAAGTGGAAAATGTTGTCGTATGCTTTAAATTGACACCTTCATTTGCAGACTTCAGGATAAGATGATATAGAGTCATATAGTTTATGGCATCACACATCTTTGTATGTCAGAAAGTCTGTACCTTGACACTTGTGTCAATTTCTTGAGAAAGCAATTACAGAGGCCTGACAAGTTAAAAGCTTCAAGAAGCAAGAGGAGACATTGCAGGTTTTCGTGAATTCCATATGAAACTTCAGCTGGGTAACTGCCTAGTACCATCTGTTAAAGGAACAGAAACCAACATCATAAATTTACAACAAAATTTTCCAACAGCTTGATATAAGCCGTATTCCTTGGGGTGAACTTGCACACAGCAATCCTTGGATACATCTGGTACAGGCAGAACCACAGGCAACCACATGATGAATGTCCTGTCACATATGACAGATGTCATAAGTGAGGCTAGTATGCATACATATGCTGCTCAGGGACTGAGTCCCATGTATAGGAGCCAGCTGCAGATGATAATACAGAATATCTTCCTAAAACATGTCCTGGAAATGAAAACTCATCCAAGTCATTGAGCTGAGGGATTATTTTCCAAGACACTTCACTCTGCTGTAAGACTGAATCAAAAGCGATGTTGCAGGTATCCATGTTAATAGGGGTCTCACATGATTCATCTTAGTCTCTCTTTTCTTAATACTGAATTGAGAAGTACATCCTGAGATCTACTGCATGGAATGCATGCATTATATAGTGATGTCTAAATGAGCAGATGTCTATATGAAGACTTTTAATGACTACTGTTGAGCTTTAAGGGAAGTAATACATCAGGAATAAAGGTGGAATGAATATCAGCCTGTGAGGGTAAATTTGTCTGCAAGTTACCAAGGTTGTTTCACTGACTACAAAATCTAAAATAACTCTTCACAGCCACAAATAAGAAAAAATATTTTCCCATTTCCACTGTATCCATGAGTGCTGCTTCTTTTTCCAAAGCAGTTTTAACTTGTGATTCACAATGTAGTTCTTGAAGAAGCTGATCAGACTTCTGATAGTTGTTTACCCACAGACACTTTAGCAAAGTCTTCCACAGCCAAAAATGCACACATGAAGGCATACACACACAAACCAAATACTTAATGCCAAATGCCTAACATGATATTCATTAATGTTTTGGTCAATGAAGAGGTAGTCAAGAAAATTGCCATAGTTTAACTCAGTTGATTAAAGATACATTTCTGTTGGCATTTGAGATGTTCTATAACCAGTCCTCCACTTGTCTACCCTAAATAGTAGGAAAATTTCTCAAGAAAATCATGCTAAAAATGCAAAAACTAGGAAATGTTTCAAGTTATTTTTTGTGTAATTTGAATTGCTGACTAGTTTAAAGAATCTTTTGTGTTTCTATTAATTGTAGTCCAAATAATCAACTCCCATTTATTTTAATTAGCTTTCCTTTCAGCTATCCTGGATTTCCAGCTGCAGGATGCCCCCGTAGGTCTTTCCCATCCCTGACCTCATGATTTACCAGGACTCATTTTCTACTTCAGTTTGAAGGACATCTTTTGTCTGCTTAGTCCCTTCTCTGCCTCTTACTTCTCCAGCAACATCTCTTGACTAGTACTGACACTGGCCATCTCTAGATACAGTAAAGGACCAAAGGTGAAATCACATATTTCTCCTTACCACTTCAAGCTCTTAGAGACGTTACCTCTTAGCTTACGTTATCACTAAAAGTAAGATATGAAGTACTGCAGCTACTGCTTTACTTATTTGCAATATTTAGAATTCTTTATAATTTCATTTTATACAGCATTATTACTTTATTGAAACTATCTTTCCTGTAAAGGACACAGCCATCCATGACCACATTGCAGTCATGCGGGCTGTCCCACCAGGTCTCTGTAATCACCACTAGATCATAACCCCCTGACCGGACACGGATTTCTAACTCCTCCTGTTTATTCCCCACGCTGTGTGCACTGGTGTACAGGCATTTCAGAGAGAGAGCTGAGCACGCCGATTTCACCCTAGGGGGGTGGGAGGCCTCCTGGTCTTCATCAATACTAGAGCACTGCCCCAGCAGTGCAAGGCCAGCTACAATCTCATCCCCCTCCGAATCTAGTTTAAAGCTCTTCAAATGAGCCCTGCTAATACCTGTTCCAGGACCCTTTTGTCCCTATGAGATAAGCCTTCCCCAGGTATTACTGTCAGCAATCTTGTCTTATAAAACCAGCCATTATCAAAGAACCCAAACCCCTGCCTGTGGCACCAGTCTCGTAGCCAGGCATTTACAGAGTGAATCCTCCTATTCCATCCCATGTCATCACCTCAAAATGGAAGGAGGGAGGAGAAAATAACCTGCATCCCAGACTCTTTCACCAGCCATCCCAAGGCCTTGAAGTCTTTCTTCATCCCCCTCAGACTATGGGATGCAGTTTCCTCCCCTCCTGTCTGGAAGATCAGTAGCAGGCAGTAGTCTGTCAACTGCACCAGGTTGGGGAGTTTCCGGGCGATATCCCTGATCCAGGCTCCAGGCAGACTGCAGACCTCTCTGTGATGAGGGTCAGCTCTGCATATTGGGCCCTCAGTTCCCTTCAGGAGCGAGCCTCCAGCAACTAGCACTCTTCTCTTTTTCCTTTTGGAAGAGGTTGTTATATTTCTGTTAGGTTTTCCTGTCTGTGGTGAGACCTCTGATGTAGGTTGCCTATCCACCACATCCCCATTAGACTGGCTGTATTCAACCAGGACCTCATATCTATTTCTCAGAGGCACCTGGGCAGGCGAGGTGGGTAAGGAGGGCACTCGCCTTCTGCCACGGCCATAAACTTGCCTCCACTCATCCCTTTCATTTAGGATTCTTTCATCCTCCTGAGAGGGGCAGAGTACAGGGGCACCTCCATCCTGGGTCTTTTCTGGTGAGTGCTCCCATTTCTGTTGCAGGGAGGGCAGAGCCTGGCTCCACCAGTCTATCTCCATTCCAGCCTCCCTGATTCTCCTAGGCCTTTCTATTTTGTCTTGAAGCCTTTCAACCAGATCTTGCAGTTGTGCTGCTCAGCTGAGTAGATCATCTACCTGCTCACAGCGCACACAGCCCCCTGTTACCAAGGAGAAGCTGTGGCATTCCCTGCAGCCTGCTGCCTGCACAGTTACATCCTTCTGTGGGAGCTCTGTCTGGGTTCCCAAATCCAATTTGGTCTTCCTCTGCCTGGTGGAGACCATTGTTCTTCCAATGGCAAGTGTCCCCAGGAGCTGGTCTCTGCAGCAAACAGTTGTTAGCACCTCAGCTCCTTGCTCCCCTCCCCAGTTCACGGCTCCCTAGCGCCTTCCCCACGTGCCCTGGGCGTGCAAACTACTGTGCCCCACCTTACAGATGTGCCACACCCCTGTTTGCCCACTCCTGTTCACTGCGCTCCGGGTCACTCGAGCTCTTCAGGTGTGTTTAGAAATCTCCCACGCGGCTCCGGGCCACGCCTCTGCCGCACCTGATTGGCTGCCGTGGACTGCCTGGAGCCGATGGGGCTTGGGCTGTGAGTGGGGGTCAGGAATCCTCTGCACAGCGCCATCAACCCTCACCGCCTCGGTCTTACCTCAATCTTGTCGCTGCTGCTGCCTCACCGACCAACAATCAGATAATTTTGGTGTATATTCTCCTTTCTGTGTAAAATAGATACTTACCACATATATAAATGATCAAAAGTTGTTTTTTTTTCCCTGAGTACCTTCTCCTCTTCTCAGTCAAAATCTTGATAACCTGGCTGAAATATAAGTGGCAGAATTTGTGTTGAATGACACAGAGGATACATTTATATGTAGTCAGATGATGAGGGCAGACACAGTAATTTGCTAGGTGGTCCCTTTCTTTTGGTTAAGTGATAGAAAATAGATTTACCATGATAAAGTGATATGTCATATAAACAAACAAACAAAAACTTAGGAGAATGAATGTGTTCTTCTGGTACGAGAAATCATAGTCAGAATAAGAGGCTAAAGAGCACAAAAGTGCTATATGTGTGATAAAACATGACACTGAACTGTAAAAATTTTATGTGAAAGCTTGATTAATAAGGTGAAGAGCCAAAGGGCTGATATTTCTCAAGGATACCAGTAACTGGCAAGTTGATGGAGTGCTGAATCCACAAATCAAGGTAAAAAGAGAAGCAAAAATGTGTAGTATATCAAGAATCTTGTAACTCAGATCGTATCTAAGGGCAGGGGAATGGAAGGAAGCTGCTCGTTTGAGAAAAAAAAAGGATTCACAACTATGAACAGATGAACAGAAACAAAACCTTATGAGAGAGCTCTTCCAATGTTTAGAAGCAACTGATGTGCCCATACGACTTCTACTTGTAATCACATATTTGGACTGCACTCCCAATTACTGCTGCAGCAACTAGGAATTAATGACTTGTGTGTGAATGGCTGTGTGTGGTTTTGCTTATGTATGTTTATGTTGATAAACTGAACAGAAAGACTTCTGAACATTTTGTTGCTAGACTATGTTACACTACAAGACAATATCATACTTTAATCTTTGCAAAAAATAACTTGATCACGTGAAGGAGATGATACACACAGGGAAGCTTTGCATAACCAGATGGGCAATGGTGTTTTGGCCTACCACAGACACACGATAAAAAAAGAATTCCGTGTGAAACCACATGTAGTACTTGCTCTCTAGCACTAGATCTCATTTAAGATGAATCATGCTCTGAAGGTACCTACGTAACTTTTTTGGTTATGTAAGGAAATACTTAACCTAGGTGCTTAATTTTCAGACAGTTAAAGTCAAGTGTTATGAACTCTACCCTAAGTGCTCAAGGGAATTTTAAGGTACAATAGTGATATGTCTTCAAAAGTGTCTACTGTGATATACTCTCAAAAGAGATGAAACCTGAAGGAAGATTTTGAGGAATTTTAGATGCTTCATTTCAGCCTAAATCCCACAGTGTATGTGATGCTTCTCTTTGGATCTTGTGTTACTCCTTTTCTGTGATGTAAGGAATGTAGATTCTTACAGTCTTCGGTCTTTTATATTTTGCTGAATGTTACGCTGTTCAGTTACAGAACATGATACAGCAGTTTGCATTGTGCCTATTTTCTTGTGATTGTGATGAAGATGTTTCCTTCCTGCCTCTCATAATAAATTGATTTCAATTGATACATTAATTTATATAGTTGGGATCTATTTGACAACTTATTTGCTTTTCATTTGGAAGTATTTCACATACCTTGTGAAGCTATTTAGAACTTCAGTTTTAAACTTTATGTAAAAGCACCAAGTTGTGTGTTTTCAATCTTTTCCACAACAGTCTAAGAAATGGTCACTTTTACTGTAAGTGCTTACTAATTGCAACATATCCTTCATTGTGGATTTATCTGAAAAGGGAATGTAATAAGGTTTGTTTAGTTAATGACTTCACAACATTTTGCCTGAGCATTATCTACATGAATTGCAGATGTCTATGTCTGAATTTGTCACCTTCACCTCTTCTGAATAGGAGACTTAATAGGAACTCATGTCCTTTTTGCTATATATAGTTATGAACTACAAAATTAATGCATATTTCATATCCATGTAATAATTAGACATTATTGTTGTATTTTACTTACATATTTTATATATATTATCATAAATGGTAGCATTACTGTACAATTCAAACTACAGCGGCAATCCCAGAACATGAACTCCCTGGACAATACAAGTACAAGGGCTGAATCTCAAAAATGTGTTTTGCCCTAAAGAGCATAGTGGGAGAAGATGCTGCTAACACTGTCATTTAGCCATCTGTGTTCTGTCCTTAGTTCTGCATTTATTGCCAAGCACATTTCCATGTATATTACCAATGGCTACAGCTTTGCATTTTTTAACCAGCAGTCATTTTCTTCTTTTTATACAATAGTTTAACTGTTCCTGCCTCGTTTCCTGTAGCAGCTGCCCCAGTATCTTCTCTGAATGCCAAGCCTGATTCAAAACAGAGCCAAAGAAGTGGTTTCTGCTTCTTGTTCCTTCTTCTGTTTTTTTTTTTTGTTTTTTTTTTTAATATATTTTCATAGCTGTTCCAAAGGCATTTAACTTCTTTTTACATAGATTTTAGTAAGAGAACATGATGTTCTAGTTTGCTCACTTCCCACATATGAAAAAATAAGGAAGTGTTTTTCTTCACAGATTGTTTGCTTTTTACCATACTAGATGCAAGGAAAATGTAATACACCCACAAGCATATGCACATACACTGTAACCTTGGAGATTCAGTATTGTAAGTGGGAGAGCTATTATGTACTGAAATCCAGATAATACACTCATCCAGGGCCACTCTGACGTTTCAAGGGTAAGTATTTGATGTTATTTTTACCATTAATTATATGTGCTTTATGAATTCCTGTATCATCTCCTTTCCACTGAAACTGGATGAAGGGAATCATATAGCTCTTTCATATCCTATAAGAGATATTCTGATTGAAATAAACAGTGGGAAACTTGCCCCTCTTCTTTTGCACCACATTGTCCCTATAAGGTTTTGAGCTAGCATGCATCACAATAGTGATCCACTGCTTCACCTATGTGTTCCCACTTGTTTTCTTTTCAGCTACTAAAAGGGAGAACCTTATCAGAAGAATAATGACTAAGTCACAACACTTAATCTCCTTTAGAGACAGGAGTCAAACAGGAGGGAGGGGAAGAAGCAGAGCTGAATGGGATAAAGAGACAGCAAAACCAGCATGAGCAAAACTTGCTAGGGATAACTTGTTACCTGAACCACCTCTACATGACACAGTCCTAAACTGGGGGGAAATTATACTCTCCAGTAGGATTTCTTGCAAAGAAATCACTCAATTTTCATCTATAAAAGTAAATTCCTGCCAATTCATAGCCCTGAGGTCAAATAACCCAAACCCATTATTTAACTGTCTTACTCTGCAAAACAAGATAGCAACACAGCAGCAACTCTTTTAAGAGTGGTCCCCATCTTGTGTTAAATTCTGAACTGTTCCCAGATGGATGTTTGGGAGAATGCTTGTTGGCATAAGCTAAATATGTTCTAGGGATCTTTTCCAGCAATACAACCAGACAAATAATATCCTTCTAATGGCTGGAAACTGCCTATCAATCTGCAATTTAATAGAATCTACATAGGTTTCCTTTTACTTTCTCCATCATATGGGTGTAGCATATGAATCAAGTCTATTGCACTCCTAGGGGTAACTGTAATTTTGCTTACTATGTTTCTATGCCAGTATAGTGCTACACAAAGCTAGTACAGTGCTACACAGAGACTCATTTTTTCCTGATATAATTTAACTAGAGAACCAAAATAAACAAAAACTGTGATATCCTTACATCATACTGAAAAAATATATTCTGTTCCAGAACCTGACCTCCTGTTTGTCCAAGACCCTTCTCTGAACTCTGCAAATGTATTACCCCAGTAGGACTAAGGGAATCTCAGTCCCTTTGTACTGTTGTGTGTAGCATCAGCATTCTTTCTGACTTTTACAGCTCACAATTTGCAGTCCAACCACTATGCAGAAGGTAAGTAGGGAAGAAATGTAGGTACAGTTATACATATCCTTTTGTTTCCTAGATTTGTATATTATTCTGTGTTAAGCTTGCTTGCTTGCTTGCTCCCTTCCTTAATAGGCTACAAGCTGCTTCTCTAACAAACTACAGGATTTTGGGAGGAAGAACAACATTTTCTCAGTGCTAAATGGGAAAACAGATTTTGAAAAATTGTTTTTCATCCCATTGCACTCCTCAAGAATGCAGGTAATTTTGAAAAATTTCCTCTTTCTTAAAAAATTGTACTTTTCAGTAATTTACTGATAATGTTTTACTTATAATAGCCCTTTTGTAACATAATGATTAATTTCTTTCCAGCAAATTTGTGGGAGGCATGATAGGAGTAAAAACTGAGATACAACTTGGTTTTTTAACAAAATAATTTAATGCTTAAACTGCATTCAGATAATTAAAATATTCTATTTTTGACACACTAGTTTCTGAGTAACAGTAAACAGACATAAAGAACAGTTGACTGAAATGTAACATTAAAGCTCTTCCATTAGAGAAATACATTTTTATTAATCCTGTATATACATAATTCATAGGAAAAATAAAAAAGTTTCTTTCTTAATTTGTAATGACAACATGCACAAACATATTATTAAGAAGTGATATTCAAGGTACAGGTGTTTACAGAAATGTCACATATGTTCTTATACTTTAGGTTCATCTAGAGTTTTCCATCATTTTATCAGGTTAGTTAAAAGAAGTTTTAATAAGTATTCAAGAGTTCACCTACTAATATTGATTTATTTTTAAACATGTTCTCTGTTACAGTATTTAAGAACATTGCTCTTTGTTTGATTAATAGATTGTTCTCATCCTTTAAAAGGCTTCTTGATCACAGAATCCCTAATGTCAGTTTGGAATATGGTACCTTTAAATAGTCTCCTACTGCCTTACTCGCAACAATGTATCCTTTTAGCCTAGTTGTCTTTCACAGACTAATACTCTAGACCCTTGTAAACTCAGAGAAGGTAGACTGAAAAACAGTAAGCTGGGTAATAATATAAAGGCGTGAGACTGAAATTTCTTTCCTAAGTCTATGCTAATGGCATCCACTTTTACTATGGATAGCACACTAAACATGTAACAATGTAGAGCAAAATGCAAAAAAAAAAAAACAAACCCCAAATTTGGACAAAATTATATTGCACAAAAATTATTCTTGTGCACATATTAGAAGAGAGTTATTTTTATATAGAACATTTTAGGAATATTCAGACCTTTAGCGGTGTTTTTTTTAAGAAGCCTTTTTTTCTCTTTATCCAGATATATTTTAGCAATACAGGTCACAGAGCAGGAAGAAGACTTAGAGACTATTGAGTTCACACATTTAACCTTGACAGGAAAACACATTATTTAACTATTATTTAACCTGATCTCCTTCTATGACAGGGTGACTCACTTGGTGGATGAGAGGAAGGCTGTGGATGTTATTTACCTGGACTTTAGTAAAGCCTTCAACTCTGTCTCCCACACCATTCTCCTAGAGAAGCTGGCGGCCCATGGCTTAGACAGGTGGACTCTTCACAGGGGTAAAAACTGGCTGGATGGCCAGGCTCAGAGAGTTGTGGTGAAGGACTTAAATCCAGTTGGAGGTCAGTCACAAGTGGTGTTCTCCAGGGCTCAGTTTTGAGGCTGGTCTTGTTTAATGTCTTTATCAATGATCTGAAAGAGGAGATTGACTGCACCCTCAGTAAGAACACCAAGTTGGGTGGGAGTGTTGATCTGCCTGAGAGTAGGGAGGCTCTGCAGAGGGATCTGGACAAGCTGGATCAATGGGCTGAGGTAAATTGTATGAAGTTAGTAAGGCCAGATGCTGAGATCTGCACTTCAGTCACAACAACCCCATGCAATACTACAGGCTTGGGGAAGTGTGGGTGGAAAGCTGCCCAGAGGAAAAGGACTTGGGGATGCTGGTGTCTGAATATGAGCCAGCAGTGTGCCTAGGTGGTCAAGTAGGCCAACAGCATCCTGGCTTGTGTCAGAAGTGGTGTGACCAGCAGGACTAGGGAGGTGATTGTTCCCCTGTACTCAAATCTGGTGAGGTCACTCCTCGAATACTGTGTTCAGTTTTGGGCTTGTCACTACAAGAAGGACACTGAGCTGCTGGAGTGTGTTTAAAGAAGGGCAACAAAGCTGGTGCAGGGTCTGGAGCACAAGTCTTATGAGGAGCAGCTGAAGGAGTTGAGTTTGTTTAGTCTGGAGAAGAGGAGATTAAGGAGAGACCTCATTGCTCTCTACAAGTACCTGAAAGGAGGTTGTAAAGAGGTAGGGATCAGTTTCTTCTCCAAGATAACTAGTGATAGGACGAGGGGAAATGGCCTCAAGTTGTGCCAGGGGAGATTTAGATTGGATATTAGGAAATATTTCTTAATTATCAAGCATTGGAACAGGCTGCCCAGAGAAATGGTGGAGTCCCCATCCCTGGAGGTATTTCAGAGATGTGTAGATGTGGTGCTGAGGGACATGATTGGATGGTGAATTGGCAGTGCTAGGTTAATAGCAACCAAGGCTATTCTATGATTCTATGATTCTATGATTCTATGATTCTATGATTCTATGTATTTATTTAGGATAAAACCAGCAAAACACAGTATAATGTACAGGAAATTAGACTGAGCCTTGTCTATTTTATTTTGTTTAAACGCATGTCCTGAAATTTTTATATATAATAACAAGGGAATTTGGAACTAATTAGTTCAGTTACTACAATTAACTTAATTAACTTCTATGATTATAAGGTAGCCATACCATCTTTATTGAATTTGACATTAGAGGATGTAATTTTCAAGGTTTTAGAACTCTTTCCATCATGAAAATATTATTAAGGACACATTTTAAGAGAGGGGTTATTTGTTATAAGCTGTTAAATTTAAACTAGAGGATTGGTAAACTCAAGAGGACTAGACGCTTTATTGTATCTATGTAGTTTGTCACACCTGACAGATGAAATTTCATAAGTAGAGTTCCATTTTTCTCTTTCTAAGAAAGTAAGGTCAACGAGATGGAGCAGATCCTCCCAGAAGCTATGCTAGGACACATGGAAAATAAGGATATGATTGCTGAGAGCCAACATGGCTTCACTTAGGGCAAATCATGCCTGACAAATTTTGTGGCCTTCTATGACAGGGTTACAGCGTTGATGGATATGAGAAGAGCAACTGATATCATCTACCTGGACTTGTGCAAAGCATTTGACACTGTCCCACATGGCATCATTGTCTCTTAATTGGAAAGACATGGACTTGATGGATGGATGATTTGGTGGATAAAGAAGTGGCTCGATGGTTGCACTCAGAAGGTTGCATTCAATGGCTTGATGTCCAAGTGGAGATTAGTGACAAGTGGCATTCCTCAGGTACTGGTATTGGGACCAGTGCTGTTTAACATCTTTGTTGGTGACATGGACAGTGAGATCAAGTGCACCCTCAGCAAGTTTGCTGATTACACCTAATTGTGTAGTGTGGTCGACACATTGGAGGAAAGGGATGCCATCCAGAGGGACCTTGACAGGCTTGAGAGGTGGGCCTGTGCAAACCACATGAAGTTCAACAAGGCCAAGTGCAAGGTCCTGCATATGGGTCGAGGCAATCCTAAACTCAAATACAGGCTGGATGGAGAATGGATTGAGAGCAGCCCTCCTTTGGGGGTGTTGGTTGATGAGAAGCTCAAGAACAGCCAGCAGTGTGTGCTAGCAGCCCACAAAGCCAACTGTATACTGTGTTGCATCAAAAGTAACATGGCCAGCAGGTCAAGGGAGGGGATTATGCATCACCTCAAGGGAGGTGATTAATTGCATCAGTAGGCAAGGAAAGAGCTATGGATGTCACCTATCTGGATTTCTGCAAGGCCTTTAACACAGTCCCCCACAACATCCTTCTCTCTAAGTTGGAGAGATATGGATTTGATGGGTGGACTGTTCAGTGGATAAGGAATTGGCTGGATGGTTGCATCCAGAAGGTGGTAGTGAATGGCTCAATGTCCGGATGGAAGATGATGACAAGTGGTGTCCCCTAAGGGTCTGTACTGGGACCAGTGCTGTTTAATATCTTCATTAATGATATTGACAGTGGGATTGAGTGCACCCTCGGCAAGTTTGCTAAGGATACCAAGTTGGGTGGTGCAGTCAACATGCCAGAGGGACAGGATGCCATGCAGAGGGACCTGGACAAGCTGGAGAAGTGGGCCCAGGTGAACATCGCGAGGTTCAATAAGACCAAGTGCAGGGTCCTGCACCTGGGTCAGGGCAATCCTTGTTATCAGTACAGGCTAGGAGATGATGTGCTGGAAAGCAGCCCTGAGCAAAAGGACTTGGCGGTAGTAGTGGATGAAAAGCTGGACATGAGCCACCAATGCGCAGCTGCAGCCCAGAAGGCCAATCACATCCTGGGCTGCATCAAAAGAAGTGTGGCCAGCAGATCAAGACAGGTGATTCTGTCCCTCTACTCTGCTCTGGTGAGACCTCACCTGGAATACTGCATCCAGCTTTGGAGCCCTCAACATAAGAAGGATGTGGACCTGCTGGAGTGCATCCAGAGGAGGGCCACAAAAATGATCAAAGGTCTGGAGCACCTCTCCTATGAAGACAGGCTGAGAGAGTTGGGGTTGTTCAGCCTGGAGAAGGCTCTCCAGGGAGACCTTATAGCAGTCTTCCAGTACCTGAAGTGGCCTACAAGAAAGCTGGAGAGGGACATTTCACAGGGGCATGTAGAGATAGGATGAGAGGTAACTGTTTTAAACTGAAAGAGGATAGATATAGATTAGACATTAGGAACTGTGTTTTGACTGTGAAAGTGGTGAGACCCTGTTGCAGAATGGCGGAGAAGGCGAGGGAAGCAGGACACAACTCAGTATGAGTTATAAGCAAGCTTCTACTTTATTCCAGTTCTGCTACGCCTTTTATACACGGGAGGTTAATTATGCCTACTTATGTTAAATTATGCCTACATATCTAGGTCTAATTGGCTAAGCACAAATTATGCCTACTCGTCTACATTTGATTAGTTAAGCATAGAGCTACATTTGCATATTCCAGCCTCTTGCGGTTATCTACTTCCGGATTCTTCCCGCAGGTTCTACCTTGCAACTTTCCACCAGCTTTGGACTTGTCAGGACTTGCCTCGGGCTTGTCCTGACTTGGAGCTTTCTGCAAGCTTCCAGGTCAGAGTGACCCTGGGAAGCTACAGCTATCAGCAGTACAGCTCCCGTTATCAGTACTGCTCGCTCACAGCTGCTACATTCAGCCCTGTGCTCACAGTTGTTACATTCAGCCCTGTTCAGCAAGCCATTCCTCCACAAGACCCTGGAAGAGGTTGCCCAGGAAAGTTGTGGATGCCCCCTCCTTGGCAGTGTTCAAGGACAGGCTGGATGGGGCTTTGAGAAATCTGGTCTGTGGAAGGTGTCCCTGCCCATGGCAGGTGGTTTGGAACTAGAAGATCTTTAAGGTCCTTTCCCATCCTGTGATTCTATGATTCAATGAGTTTGAAGGGTAGGAACAGTGGAGTGTATAACAAGCAGCACTGTGTATATCAGAAGTCTTCCAGTCCAAACTGGAACAATTGTCCATCATTCCCTCACTGTACAAACATGGCATTCAGATTTCTCCAAAACAATTTTGATGCCATGAATTTTCTGACAGAGTTTTTTTCCAGAATGTCATCTAATTTATTCTTTTACTGTATTACAATTGGAAAGTAAGGTTTGTCTTTGTGTAATTTAACATTGAAGGGACCTGGCACCTAAATTATATATGATAATGTACACTGATAAACTGGTGTTAAGGCCATTGGTCAACGATATATTCAAACCCAGTAAAAGCTCCAAAGGATAATTTACCACCAGGAGAAATTCTGATTTATAATTTATGTTGTAGTATTACCTTTATCACTCCTTAACATCTGCTGTGTTTTCAAATTTGCACATAGAATGCAGAGTTTATTTATTTAGAAGAACTAAAAAGCCTTGCATAAACATTTAGCTTGCATACTTAATGCAGAGGAAATAAGAGAAACATAATTAAAACAAATTTAAACATAAGAAAAGTCTTTTGTCTGTAATAAGTCAGTACATTCTTTTCACTTAGAGTGACATACTAAGTCCTAGAAAAATATATTGTATGTTATAGGAAAGAACAGACTTCATGGCATAGAAGAGGTGCAATTATTGCTAAAAATATTTGGATGAAGAGAGTTTCTTTTATAACTTAAATATCATTAAAGTACATACCAAGTTAAAATAGAGAATTACAGTGATGAGATTACTCAACAGCCAAGTTATGCTTCTACTTTTCATTTGCTGAACACCTTAAATATAGAACTTTCACAGAAGATGAGATGGAACTTCTTACAATTTTCTACTCATATTCACTTCCTCTTTTCTCTGATTTATTTACTTCCTTCACTAGTCCGGATCACATTGTTTAAAAGTACTATTATTTAACTGATTGCTTCGAAAATATACATCAGTAGAGACAATTTCAAGTAATTGGAAGGAAAGAGGCCTTTTTCCAAGATTTTTTTCCCACGTTAAGATGAACTTTGGATAGATATTTACAGCAGAATATTCTGCAGTCAGAAGAGAACATTAGCTCACTTCTAAAAAATTGCTGTCTTTATATCTTTAGGAATGTAGACATTCCTAAATGTAGACAGAAAGTCTCACTAAGATTTCAAGAAAAAAAGTTAGAATTCTGATCATATTTGAGCATTTGCTTGTCTAACATTAGTAGAATAATTACAGTGATTTCTGGAGGAATTAATATATTTTATTATTATTATATTATTTATTTTAGATTTACATGACATACCTTAGGCACTTGCATTAGGGAAAGTCAATCTTATCAATGATTGCAATTAATTTAGCTATAATCCGTTAATTACTCATCCATCCACATGATCATCCAATTGGTAAGCTGCTTTCAGTAGCCTCAGGGTTTTTTTGTCCACATCTTTAAAAGGCATTGCATAGTTTGAGATAAGAAATGTAGGCCAAATTCCATGAACGTGCTTACTGAACCTAATGCTCTTCTGAAGCTCTTTTTGCCACCATAACTTAATTTCAGCAATGTTCAACAGCTGAGGTGAGGCCTCTTTAGAATTATCTCAGTTTTGCTGTTATCTTTTATAGTTTCAGCAAAGATTCTTCTTTTCTAAGACTTCTCTCAACTGTGTGACATTTTTACTGTTGAGAAAACAGTACTGTAATCTTCTAAAGGTGTTTGCCCACTGTTAAAAACAAAACAAAACACGGTCCTTGCTTCTTGTTTGTTACGCAGGTTCTGAGTTTGCATGTATTTACACTGACTCAGGGGAAGGTGGGTGATATGAAAGTAAGATTCTCTGGAGTAGATACCATGTTCTGAGATAATCACCCTAAGTATCCTGTACAGAAGATGAACATAAACATGCAGTTTTAAGACATAGTTCATCTAATCTGAAATAGCCGTCTGAAAACACAATGAACTATGTCATAAAGTGTCCATCCATCCACTGTTGATAAAGGCCTAGCCAGTTCACACAAATGTTTTTATCACAGATGTTTAAATTTAGGTGAGCTGTTTCTGGGAAATAAATAAATAAATCTTTAAAATTATATTTCTTTTTCATTTCCCTATATACAACAAAAAGCTATCATTCTCCTTGAAACTTGCATTCAGCTAGATTTCTAGAAAAATTTTCATTTTTTTTGTCTCCAACAAACAACACAAGATCAGTTAGTGTATAGGATGCCTTATTAAACACAACAATAGATCTTTTGTGCAACATAACATTGGAAAGGCCATTCTTGGGCTGGATCCCATCACTTCTCACCACAGTTATAAATGTAAATCTGTACTACATTATGTTTCTATAGCTTAAAACAAACATCACAATTTAAACATATTTAGGTGAATCTCATTTGAATAATATTTATCATTTTTCAATTTACTCTAACTTTGCAAGTATAGGTCTTCTCTTTGAAGGAAAATTTCTTTGTACCAAGATTCTCTTTCTACCAAGATTTCAGCTGCCACTTTCATTTTTTATTTGGCTGCTTCTTATCATCCAAAAGTTTCATTACTTTTATTTATGCAGTAATTGCAATACCTCAAGCACATATGCTTTGATTTGTTATTAATTTTATCTTTTCAGCCTGACATTTTCCAAATCAGCAAGTCTCAGCACTGCTGACACTGAGTATCTTAAATTAAAAAAAAAAAAAAAAAGAGCTCCATGAATGTGTTTTCCCTGGTCTGCTAATGTGTGGTAGCTCTCTTCACTCTTCCAACCTTCAACACATGCAGCTTATACTGTCAAATATAAATTAAGATCACTATTAAATGTTCATTGTTTCAAAAAAACAAATGATAATATAATCTGAGAATGTTTGGAGGGTGGGGATTTGCTGTGATCCATTTTGTCTAAATAAAGAAAAAAAAAAAAAAGAAAAAGGGAAAAGACAGCAACCTTGTTCTGAAGTGAAACTAAGGGGTTTTTAATGGCTAGAATGGTTTGTAAAGGCATTATTTTCAAATCATATTCAATTTCAAGTATTCATATCATTATATTAAAGACCTGATACAAAAATAAACACAAATACATATCTCCATGTATTTATACATAGCCCCCAGAAAAACAGGAAATGCAAAATAAAGATTACATTTTCTGTTTACATTCATTGCCCAAGTATTTGTTTAAGAACCAAGTGTGAACTCCAACATGAGAGACCATCCCTTGAAGAAGTGGAGCTCTGTTCGTTCCTTCCCCATGGTGGCAGGCCTCAGCGAGGCAGTGGCAGGGGCAGGACAGGTCTCTCTCAAAGGACCAGGGTCACCTTGGCTGGTTTGAGCCAATTGGAAGTGGCTCAGGAAGTGCTCCTGGATGTCTATGGGCAATGGCCAGACAGACCTGGGCTGGAGGGAACAATAGCCCTTTGTGTAATGGAGTGAGAGGGAACCTCCCCCTTGGGAGGAGACAATGAGGGAGAAATGCACCCCCAGAGTGATGAGGAGGACCTGTGGTCAGGGGGGCTGCACTTACTGCAAGCAACCTGCTCCTCTCCATGGGTGTGTGAGGCACTGGTGAGGGAGGTACAATCACACTCCCAGTCCAGAGGGAGGATTTTGTGGACCATTTCTCAGGCCCACTTGTGTATTTTATCTGCGTTACTAGTGAGATTTTTCTATATTGACAGTTTAGACTGTTAATTGGTTTAAACATTAACCAGACTAACAGCAAACCTGTAGCTCCACATGTGTCTGTACGGACTGTTCCCTTTCGCCCACAGCAAGAGTATGAGGCAGTTGCTGTGCTGCTTCTGCTCAGCAGTGCATCCCCACAGCATCGCATTTCCTCTGGCACTCTCCATGCAGACACAGACTTCAATCATTTCTCTCTTCTGCATTCTCCTCTGGTCCCTGTTAACGCTACAGAGTCATATAACCATAGAAAGACCCCATAGCTCTAGACAAAAATTTGTCTCACCTAACTGGATATTAATCCCTGTCCAAAAGTCCCTGTTACTTTCTAGTCATTAAATGCAGATTTTAAATGACCATTTCTGATGTAAAGATCTACAAAAATGTTTAAAGCCAGTTGAGGTTAATTCAATGCTTGGAGTTTTGTCAAAGCTAGTCACTTAGGTTTCTACATCCAATGGTAAGAGACAGATTCGTTTCAAAGGAACATTACCTATACATTTATCTCAGGACTAAATCAAATTGCCACCGGGCAGTCCTACCAGCCTTTTCTGGCTAACCTGAATGAGACACTAACATTTTCCAAGACTAAATTTAGATTATATAAATTCTACTTTATCTGTGTTTAGAAAGCTCCTAGAAGTTCACAGTAGTCACTAAGGTATACAATTATTCTTGCACTGATAAGTGCGAGAGTTGTTTTTTTCTCTCAGCTTCTCCAGAGAGGGACAAGAAGGAACTGGGAGGGAGACCATGTCAACAGTTCTAAACAAGAAGGAAGAAGACGTTTGTCCTAATTGCACTCATACCTCCGACTATACGGAAAGTATTATAGGAGACAAGCAAACACAGCTCCAGAAATTAAAATAAGAAGCAGTAAGCTGATGAGAATTGAAGGAATATATCAAGAATGGGTAAAAAGGAACAAAGAGTAAAGAACTGATAGGAGAGAGAACCAGTAGGCTAGGTGGAAAAAAGATAATGTAAAAGAAAAAGAGGAATATACCTCAGAAAAAAGGATATGATGAAACATGTTGAACACACAGAGTGAATTTAATCTATTGATTTCATAGTCTACTTGTGCCTAAAACATTAGTGTAAAAATTGACTTCTCCAATTCTTTACATTTTCTTGTGCAGACATTTTCAAGCACAGACCAGATTCAATAACTAAACCTGTGCTGTGCCATATTTGACCCATCATGTTTCTATAGATTACATCCTAATCACTCTAAAGCTCCCTCTTGTGCAGGTTTCTAGAAATGTGTTTGACCTTTAATTAAATACTTTTTCTCAAGGCAACTGAGTTTTGTGTCTCTTGAGTACTTCCTTCCGACAGATTTTATCGACTAGTATATTGCATCAAAAAAAACTCAAACTAAACTAAAATACAGTTTTTCTCTCTCTTAGACTGTAGAAAATACTTTTTCAACTCCTGTGAGGAAAATACATTTTGTATCCGTTTAGTAGTTATTTTCTCACTTTTGGCTGTACTTGCTCTGGGTTTCTTTAAATATTTCAAGTTATTGTACTACATATATGTATTTAGTTAGCTGTTTTCTGTTATCTTTTCTTATATAGTCTAAAATAGCTTTCTATATCCAAATATTTTACCTTTAGGTACTTTCATTTCTTTGTCATAAATTGTCTTTCTGCTAGTTTCTCTAAAAAACTTTTACCTTACTTAAGTCTTGTCTTTGTTCCATTTCAAATATTAAATTCTATCTTTCATCCTCAGACTAATTTCTGTCATCTCCTTAGAGCACGTGGCTGTGTTACAGTTTGTTGCTTTCATATTGTTCTGTTTTAAATCTCCAGCCTTGCATTCGGTTGAGTATTACAATTAGAGTTTCATGAGAATCATTTCACATACATATCATTTGGTTTTATTTTCATTCTCTTATGTTTTCCTGGTTTATGTTTTACAAATCCCAAATGTAAATTTAAACACAGATGAAAATCACTCAATATTTCAGTTTTCAATAACATTATAAAGTAATCTTCTTTTTCAAAATTTGAGAAATTTTTAACAGCTTAGTTTTCGTCTCATGTTTGTGATGAAGTCATCGTCTGCTAAGCTTTGTCCCTGACATCAAATAAAAACAAAAGCTAAACCCCACTTTATAGTAGAAAAATTCTGTAATTCAGGATAGAGAACCCTTCCAGTCCTATAGATATTCTCTAAGGACTTGCAGATGTTTTGATTTTTTTAATAGTGGTAAGACAAATCAGAAGAACATATGCGTAATCCTGCTTTAACGTCAAAGGAATTGTCAAGAAGTGATACCTCATGAAACATATATGTGATATTATAGCATGATTCCAGACAATAAAAGCTGATATTTGAATGTGAATGTTTTGTGGTACAGTAGAGGTTCAATTCAATTACTTAAACATAGCCCACAAGAGCCCATCATCTTAGATGCTGCAGGTTAGATTAGACATCTGTATAGAACTGGTATATATTACAGAAATATGTACCTGATGGAGACTTTTGCAATTCTAGTCCAAGCAAGATGCTCTAGGTTGTCTCAAACAGTAATAGTTGTCTATGTTTAGACAACTGGAACAAGCTTTAGGATGGGATTCAATATCTGACTGCAGGCAGTTTATAACGCATATATCCAAACTCACCAGAAAAAAAAAAAAAATTAAAACCTGTCGGGACATGTTCCTGTGTGGGCTACTCTAGGATCCTGCTCTAGCAGGGGTGTTGGACTAGATGATCTTTGATGGTCCCTTCCAACCCCTAACACTCTGTAATTCTGTGATTCTGTGAAAAATATTTTCATAAAATAGAGGTCTGTTCACTACTGTTAAAAGCTGTAGCACATTTTAAATTTCCAGGAATGTTTCATACTTCATTTATATTTAATGACTTAAAACTTTCATGTTTTCTGAGTTTTTTCTTATACACTGAGGTCGCAAGGCAAAGCCTTCTTTCTGCCTGTTATCATTGATGTATTGGGCTTTTTTGTCAGCATTTGTGTACCAGGCTGGGTAACATGAAGCTTTCTGCTTCTGATGGAGGTACAGGTTTATATAATCTAATAAACAAACAAACAAACAAACAAACCAAAGATAACCCAAAATCCAAACTCTTTGGACTCTATTCAAAATGAAAAAATTCATAGAGATCACAGTCCTTGTATGCCTGCTCCAGAGCTTTGTTTAGTTCAATAGTATTATATGTGTCCATGTATTATGTCTGTAGATAGAGTATCTCTGAAGGGCTTCAGCACAGCTGCAGTACAAGAAGAATAGCTTGCCATTTACCCTGAGAGAAACCATGGGGAAAAGCTTATAAAGTGGATACATTTTAACTTTGAGTGTACCAAAGTAGGCTATCCAGGTGTCAAAATTGTCAGGTATAACTTCAGGCTGCCCAGGAGGATATTGTTTTATTTTGCTGCTGAAGGACTAGAGGCTAGTAAAGCACTAGGAAAGATCTTTCATCCAGGGGTGTTTTTTAATATAAGCAGACTACTTATGTTTTGCCAATAAAAAGAGCATCGCTGGGATTCAGCAATGTAGATATTTTGTTCCTAAAAACTGTTGAAGTTCCTCATCTGATTTTGTTATAATGATCCATTCATTCTCCTGCATAGAAGCAATGTTAAAGCTCACACTTTTTACATACTCTGATGGCATCCAGGGCAACATTTGGTACAGGTGTGACAGAAACACGTTTCAAGCTCTCGAAAATTGTTAGTATCTATCTACACCCTCCGTACTGAGTGGCACAGGGGGATGGAGAAAGGGTGGTTGAGGTCAGTTTATAATGGTTTGTCTCTGCTGCTCCTTCCTCCATACACATTTCCCCTGCTTAGTTTCATCAGTTAAAAATTTAGAGCCTATGAAATTTATACTCAGGGGTGGGGAATTCCATAAACACATAAATTCATCAGCTTGCATCCTTTGTTGCATATCCATTTTTTCTTTCAAAAGCTGGCTGACTGACAAATAGTCTTCACGGCTTTTGGTTTTACATGCTTATGAAACTGTAACCCCAAAACTTTGCATCCATAAGCAACCAAATAAAGTCCACAAGACATGTCCCCTTTAAACTCTCATCTTCCTTTAGTTTACCTTTTCATCCTTTTTCATCCCATCATGGTTCTGGTGCTAATTCCAGAACAAAAATGTAATTCAGAAAATACATCCCAGTTTGTGCATACATTCCAGGTCACAGAGAACATGGCTTTTCTCTCTTTCTGGATTTTTGATGACAGGCATGAACCACTTGGGCTGATTTATATTTAAGATCTGTTCATAGCACATACCACTTTTCCAGCCTTTATATTAATGCAGCTTTTCCATGTAGGCTTTGCAAGTCTCACATAAGGACTTAGAAAATCTATTTGGTTTTTTTAATTGGATTTTCTCACACTGTAAACATTCCCCAGACCTGCATGGCAGTCTGTAGTCTGCACAGTCTGGCAATATGCAGGCATAGCAGTAGTATTTGCATTTGTGAAAGTAGTCGTACAATGTCTGACAAAGCTCACGAATTTTTTCTTCGCCAAATAGCCTTAATAGTATAAGCAAGTTCAACACGGAAAGCACTGTAATTTGGATAAAACATCCTCCAGTCTTTTTTTTTAAGCTCAGTACTGTCAGGATGACAGTACAGGTTTTAATATAAAGCAAACTTCAAACAATGGAGTCTTATTGTGCATTTACCACCCTGGTTTGTCATGCAGTAGTTTGGCACTGTTTAATAGTTTTGCATGTCAGATTCCTCTGCACTGTAAGACTTCCAGCAAAGCAGAATTTATTAGCCTTTTTATTTAGATCAGTTAAATACTCCCACTTGTAAAATTTTAGAATAGGGAATAGAACTCAGGTTCCATGTATCCAACCTCCAACTGCTTTTACAGGCCAGGTAGAAAGTTCGATTGAAACAAATCTCCCTTTTTCTTTGTAGTTTACTGATCTAGTCTAAAAATTTCTCTGTGTTCAAACTGCTTAAATTCATACTGAAAGAATATAGCCATCCATGCTAATGGCTTCAAAACAGAGCTCAACATAATCACCAGATTCAAACAGCTGGTGTAAATCTTAAACCCAGAATTGATCTGGTCTGTGTACAAACATTTCAGAAGCTTCATGTAGAAATACCCAGTCCAAATAAGAAATCTGCATCCTTCTACATATTGCCTACCCTTGAATCTCTAGTGTGCCCAGTTGTTGCTTCCATGTCCCCTGCAGCATTTGATGGTGAAGGTGAAGTTGGGTATTTGAGAAGTCTTGGATGTAATAAAAGTCTGTACCACATAATGGCATTACAAGCAGTAAATTCACTCACAGCTATAGTCAAAGGGTGTCTCTGCTACCACCTGCCATCTCCATGTGGCACTTATGACACACTCAGTCTTTTGTTCTCAGATCCCTGGCCCACCTATAATTTCTTCTGAAGAATATAATTGTTTTCAGGATGCCCTTATGGATTTTTCTATACAAGCTCACATCATGTCTTTTTGTTCTTACTTTCCATGATAACACACAATGATGCCTGTATCCTGCAGCACAACATGAAGCCTGAAAGTTTCCCCAGTAATGCTATATGGTCAGACCTGGAGGTTTGGGGCTGAGGGACAGGGGCATGTTGATGACACTCCCATAACTGGTCTCTTTGCAAGGCACAGGGGTTCCATAGTTGTTTCATGGTTGGCCTCACAGGAGTGATCCCTTGCACCATGGACATATTCAGCTTTGTTCATGTTCCTCCACCCTCTTCAGGGCATACTGCCTCTCTTAAGACTATCAGCCTTGCAATGTGTTAGGAGTTATTCAAGCCTCCTGAAGCAGTGAGCCCAAGCTGTCTTTTAGTTTGATTTTATTACCATTCACATTTAAACTTACCTCATTCATTCAAATTAAATACTGGGTTTATAACTAATATATAGAAACTTTAATAAATATGTATGCTAATTTATATTATTAATTTGCACTATTTTTATAGAAATAAATATTAAAAGTTTATCTTTATATTTGTATATAAATGTATGTATTCATACACATTGTACACTCTTTTTATGTATATGCTTATGTACATTGATAAGTTTATATTTTTACATAACATATATATGATTGTATATAATTAAGCAAATGTATATCCTGCATCTATTTTTATATGTGTATATAGAAAGATCTATGCATATATGTTTCTGAGGGCTTCCTGGGCCTTCTGAAGCATCCAAGATCATTCTTAGTTCACATGGGTTATACATGTGACAAAATGACAACACACCACTGGGCTATGGGAGGGGCTTGATGTACTTTTGGGATAATCAACAACATCTAGCTTCAGTTACCATCCAATCATTGGGCATTCAGCAATCACATGGGACAAAGAGAGGCAGGTAAACCTGTCATCTGACAGCAAAAGAGGAGGAACTTCCAGGCCCAGCAGGGAGGATGGGGTTTCCACTGGGCATGGAAAATATGGTGCATAGATCTTACTGTTTCTTTCATATGATAGTTTCTCTCCATCAGCTGCTTTTGGGTAAACAGATTTTAAAATGTATTACATTGCTGCTGCAACTGGTCTACAGCTGTATATGCCTCCATTACACATTGTGATTTCTTATCCTAGTTTCAAGCTGTGTAATATTTCAGAGTAATATTTTAGAGAACTAACAATGAATGGAAATGGACAGTTTCAGAAGGGTTTTTTTAAATGAAAATAAAAAGGACATTTAAAAGTTCACTTTCAAGGAGTGTTTAATCATCCTTTTCTATATCAAACTTTTCTGCTGGTTTCTCACAATTCTCTTCCTATCATTTGCTCTAGTTAGCAGATTCATTTTCTAACCATTAGTTTGTCCTGCTGTGATTGAATTATAACTCTATATCCTAATAATCTTTCTAGCAGTGCTGATTTCTGAAAGAAAATTTGATAAAGACATATAAAATAAGGGAGTTTATATGTTTAAATGTATTTCCTAAGGCAATTAGTCATTACATATATTATGAAATCACATGCCAAAATCTACTACACTAAAGACTTTTTTATAACTTCTATAGCTGTTTTGAGCTGCAGTGAGAGGTGTGCAAACAGTAATGAATTGGGCCAATGAACAAGCTCTCAGTTCCCTAAGCTGAATAGATAATGTTAAGATTTAATGAACGACTATGTTTGAAAATGTTAACTTTTTAAAGTTTTGACTTTTAAGTGTAACCAGCCTCCTACAGAGTAATCTGGAAGCCTGTGTGAGATACATAAACCCTTTTTACAATTCATCATCAATTATATGCCTCTGAATTCAAACTGGAACAATGACTGAGTGAGAAACCACCTATAGGTAGCCAATAGGTGCTACACAGAGGCACAGTCTTACCTTCCTGTGCTTTAACTGAAGAGTCTGAAAGGCATTTTCAGGTTGGCATACAGTTATGCAACTAGTTCTCCCTCATGTGAATTGAATGAAAATGTGCCATTTTTGGTTCCCAAATAGCTCCAGTTCTGCTTGTGCTTTCATCTCCCCAGAGACATTCTTCTGTTGGCCATCTCAGCAAAGATTTTGTCAGGTACTTTTTCCTTTTCACCAAAAATAAATTATTTCTTCCTCTGCATTTGAGACAGTTTAAGAATTAATCTAACTGAGGATTCAGCTTGACATGGATCTATAATGAAAAAATAGAAGTCAAACAAGTCTGGACACATGCTCAGCAATATCCTGTTAGTCCAATTCTTCATATCATCATTTTGTGCACCAGGATCAAACTTTGAAATTTTGTATTTGATTTCTGAATTCTGACCTGGTTGCTTCTTCGTAAATGGACCAGGACTAGCATTTAGCAGAGTTCAGGACAGGAGAAATAAATACTTAATTGCTCAGAAATCTGGAAGATTTCTATGACACAAATGCTCTGTATTATAGTTCACACCCAGCAACTGTGTCTGCAGTACCATCTCACATTGATTGCATTCTGAGAGGTTATGCTGCCATTTTGAAATATCTGCTATTGCTGATCTGCCTACACAGAAAGTTAAAAACAGAAAGATGCAGTAATTACCTGCAGATGCCAGGAGCTGATAATCCTTTAGAACAGATGATGATCATACTTGGTCTAACAAAGAGATTTAGATCTCAAAGTAGTAAAGCAAATGTAACTTACTAGTAAAAATAAAGAAACTGGTGGTATCACCTTTCCATAATTAGACACCTTCTGAAGCTATTTGATCTGCATTGGCTCATCCTGTCTGTCTTCTAACTGCCACTGTCAGAGGAGATGTTCTCACATGTTTTCTGTCATAACTGCCAGCCTCATATGGATAGTTCAGGTATTTGCCTAAATTGCCACTAAGTAACTATGTTTAGACAAATAAATTTGACTCACTATCCCTGAAGGAAAAAAAAAAAAAAAATAGTTTTCAGACATTAAATGGTTTTACATCTCCTAAAAATCTTCAGAAAGTCAGTTAGTGATCACAGCAGACATAATACATCAGTAAGGGTTTTTTTTTTAAAAATGCAACCTCAAGTAGATTTTATACAGAAAGATTTCCTGGCAGATGGATCACTGCCGCTGTGTGGCCTGGCTGGTGGAGAAAACTGTTGCTTTTCCCTAAGAATTCCTGGCTCAGGAACTCCTGGCGGTGTCCGGGCACCTCGCATACAGCTTCTCTCTCACCCGCGCGATGGAGGCACGTGCCCAAGCCCACACAGAGCTTGCTAGCTCTAGTGGTATCAGAAGTAAAGAGTCCAGAGGCGGCTCTTGCGAGGGATGCGGTGTTTATTCTGACCGGCACGCAGGCTGGCCAGGTAGCAAGAGGACGGGCCCCGCCCGCCGACTTCTTTATCAAGGGACACAGACAGGGGAGGGGCAACAGCTGAAGGCCAATGTGGTGTGACCTAAGGTTAGAGTGACTGTCTGGCTGCTGACCAACCAGGGGGACCCTCCTCACACAGGTCACAAGACCAGGTGAGGAGGATCCTGGCCAGCTGACTTGTGGGGGGTGTTAGATCTCTGAATTCACCCACCACCGAGCTGCTGAGCCCCCTGGTTCCCCAGCCATCCCAGCTGGTGGCTCGGGGACTACAACAGATCACAGGAAAAATCTAAAGCAATTCAGCTGGAGAAAGAGAGCAAGAAACCTTTATGATTAAATCTTAATGCAAATTGATTACATTTTAATGGAAGTAGATTAAGTCTGTTTTCTTTTTTTTGTTACTTCACATATGTCTAATAACTGTTGTAACTGTGCAGTCTACTCTGGATTTTGTTCATTTTACCTTAAATAGAAATGAATGACTTAAAAGTAGCTGTAGAACAGGACCTCATTTCTAATCTAGTGGTAGGGCTTATATAAAATGGACTGTAACAATATAAAATGAATAATTGCCTTTCTCAATTTTATAGAATACCTAAATAAAACCAGAGTAAGTTGCAATAAAATGTCTTGGGTGATGGACATCTGCCATAACATGCACCAAGAGTAGGAGAGGTGTTTTCCAGTACTGATGATGATAAAATTATCTATCTACTATAGAGCAAGATACAGAGAATATGTTTTGATCCCAAATTTCACCAGTCTACTTGTCATAACTTCATCCTGAACACTAAAATTTTACCAGCAGCAGCAATGTCATGTATAATTTATGGAGGGACACTCAAATATAAATCATAGAACCATAGACTGATTTAGGTTGGAAGAGACCTTCAATGATCATCTGTTCCAGACCTCCCACTTTGGTCTGAGACATCTTTCACTAGATAAGGTTGCTCAAAGCTCCATCCACCCTCACATTGAACATTTCCAATAGTGGGGCATTCACAACTTCCCTGGGCAACCACTTCCAATGTCTTATCACGCTCATTATAAAAAAATCTCTTCCATATGTCCAATTTAAACCTACCCTCTTTAGTTTAAAACCTTTGTCCCTTGTATTGTCTTACATGCCTTGATAAAACATCTTTGTCTTAGAAGCCCTGCTTATACAGTGAAAGGCTGCCGTAAGGTCTTCTAGGAGTCTTATCTTCTCCAGGCTAAATAACCTCAAATTTCTTATATACATGAGATAGCCTGACAATGGAGTAAGAAATGAAGGTATAGCTAAGGTGAAAAGACAGTAAGGCTGTTAAAATCTTTCCAAAGGACTGTACGTAAGTCAACATGAGTCCAGAGTTACCGTTTCTATTGCTATTTGCTCTAAGGACAGTACCTCTGGGTGTTTCTTTGTGTCCTCTGTTACCTCCAGCCTCTAGTTTGTATGTCAGACAAACAAGTAACTCCAGAGCAGAGTTAGACAATAAACCAACAGACAGTCAAACCAGATAGCTTACACTTAGAACCATAGAATCACAGAATGGCTTGGGTTATAAGTGACCTCAATGATCATCTAGTTCCAATCCCCCTGCCATGGGCAGGGACAGCTTCCACTAGACCGGGTTGCTCAAAGCCCCATCCAACCTGGCCTTGAACGCTGCCAGGGAGGGGGCAGCCACAACTTCCCTGGGCAACCTGTTCCAGTGTCTCACCACCCTCACAGGCAATAATTTCTTCCTAATATCTAATCTAAATCTATCCTTTTCCACTTTAAAGCTGTTTCTTCTTATCCTATCACTACATACCCTTGTAAAATGTCCCTCTACAGCTTTCTTGCAGGCCACTTCAGGTACTGGAAGGCTGCTACAAGGTCTCCCCAGAGCCTTCTCCAGGCTGAACAACCCCACCTCTCTCAGCCATTCTTCATAGGAGAGGTGCTTCAGCCCTCTGGTCATCTTCACAGCCCTCCTCTGGGCTCACTCCAACAGATCCATGGCCTTCTTATGTTGGGGGTTCCAGAGGTGGATGCAGAACTCCAGGTGGAGTCTCATGAGAGCAGAGGGGGAGAATCACCTCCCTCGACCTGCTGGCCACACTTCTTTTGATGCAGTCCAGGATATGGTTGGCTTTCTAGGCTGCAAGTGCACACTGCTGGCTCATCTTGAGCTTTTCATCAACCAACACGCCTGAATCTTTCTCCCCAGGGCTGTTCTCAATCCATTCCTCATCCAGCCTGTATTTGTGCTTGGGATTGCCCTGACCCAGGTGCAGGACCTTGCACTTGGCCTTGTTGAACCTCTTAAAATTTGCATGGGCCCACTTCTCCAGCCTGTCATGTTCCCTCTAGATGGCATCCCTTCCCCCCAGCATGTCTACTGCACCACACAACTTGATGCTGTCAGCAAACTCGCTGAGTCTGAAGAGAAGTCAGAGCTACCATGTTAATTGAGGGAAGTAATAAGAAATGCTGGACACAAAGATAATGCCTGAACTCCTACTTTCATGGAATCAAAGCTGCTCAGTAGGGTAAGTATTCATCTTGCATATTTCAGATGTCTACTTTATATTTTGAATTGTGTTCATCAGTTATACAAGAAGCCTGGGATGATGAGGCATCTGATGTAGGCATCTTCTGTACATTTATATCTGGTCAGGTGAATCCCATTTGATGGTCCTCTCCCCTTGAAATCCTGTGGTTTTTTGAGAATAATTAACTTAAAACTCATTCATCTTTGGTAGAAGCATATCTCTTTAGCTTAGTGGGTTAGCAGCTAATTTGTCACTTAGGAAGTGGGATATCTAGACATTCCCCTGTCCAATAACAAATTCTGAGAAAATATTTCACCTGTCAGCCTGAAGGACATTCAAAAAGGAGGCACTTTTCTGCTTCTCTTGTGCTGAAGTCTTTTCATTGTGTACTTAGCAGTGGACCAAAAATGGCAGAAAAAAGTTCCTCTGGAGGTCATCAAGTCCAAGCCCCTGCTTAGAGCAGGTTGTTAGGATCATGTCCAGTTGGGTTTTGAAAATCTCCAAGGACAGACACTGTACGACATCTCTGGTTAATTTGTTCTAGTATTTGACCACCCTCACAATGTGTTTTTTTCTTTACATTTAAATAAAATTTTCTCTATTTCAGTTTGTGCTTATTGCCTCTTGTCCTCTCACTGGACACCACTGAGAAGAATCTGTCACTGTCTTCTTTAATCCACCCTCTGTTCATATTTAAATTTTGTATAAATATGGTAAAATATATTCATAAAATATATATGTCAGTATATACTATTTATCCATGTGTTTTATACATAAGATATGCCCTGAGCCTTTTCTTTTGCAGGCAAACCAACCACAGTTCTCTCAGCCTCTCTGTACATATCAGATGCTCCACTCTTCCCCAGCTATTTGTGCTGAATTTGATGCTACAGGCAGTTTCCTCTTTCTTCTCATAATCCACTTCTCAAGGCAAGTGTCCAGAACTGCTTCATGAATTTATCAGTATGCGACTCACTTTTGTATTTAAAGCATGTTCCTCAAATAGAAAGACGATGTAGTTAGAGCTGTCATTGAAGAAGTGTTGGATCTAAACTGAGGCTGTTCAGCCTGAAGGATTCAAATTGAAATGGTCTGCATATATCCTAGGTACCAACCTCCAGAAGAAAATATACCCCACTCTCGTGTCATATTGGTGTTCACACCACTATAATCAGAGAAAACAAGCAAGCAAGAAAAAGCTTAATCCTACTTCCTAGTGACTACAATACTCTGATGGGAATCAATTCATCTAATGTAAATGGTTGTTGATTAAACTGAGAAATTAAATCTGTGCAAGTACTGAAATACAGGGTTCTTCTTTTCCATACAAGTACACCATTCAGCAGTTTGTCCACTAAGGATAAGTTGTGGTGGTTTTGTGCTTCTTGAAGTGGAATAGTGCCAGACACAAAAGGCTAAAGTTTCTACTGTGTCTTCTCATTCCAATAAAGTATCTTATCAATGGGTCACAGAATCAAACCCGGAAGTACATATAGTTACTTAAAATGAGTGAGAGAAGGAGGTAGACTTTAGTGCTGTATATTATAGCCCAAAATATGGAAAATAAATAAATATAAACACTGTAATAAGATTCCACCTGGTGAGAACTTCATGAACAATGAGGATAATTCTTTTCAAACAAACTTTTTGTTAATACATCTCACTCAATAAACCTGGGATTTGGGAGATTTTAGTTTCCTGTTTGATTTGTCTTCTTTAGGCTCATTATAGCTAACAAGTCTTTAATTCAGGGACTAATAGCACTTGAATCTCTTCTACCATTCTTATTTGTAGTTAATTTTTAAATCAGATTCCATCAGAATGTTGAGGCCAACTCAGGGTTTCATTACACAAGAGCATACTGCTTCAAGTAGAAATGAATGAGGGTGGTTTCTGTATTTCTTTGTCATTTAATTTGTTTGGTATTGGTTACCCATCACGGGGCAGGGGGGCTCCTTGAGGCAAAAGCAAAGATCAGCACTATGAGTATGGCAAATATGGTAACCTCTCAGTTGTAAAGTATTGTCTGTTATAAACCAGCGCTTTTGTAGATGAGTGTGATGTCTGACTTCTTTTTTTTTTCCCAGCCAACAGGGACCTGCCTCGATTGCTATCAGCTAGCAAAGATGACAGAAGCCTTGCAATGACATTGGGCAGCTCCTTCCCTATACCTGTGCATTCCATCAGGTCCCATGGACTTCTGCATGTTCAGGTGGGCTAAGTGATCCCTAACTCTTTTCTCTCTCTACTGTGGGCACTGCTCATGATAGGCAGACCTGACCAACGCAATTGCAAGTCTTGCCAGGGAAAGCTAAGGGAAAGAAACGTATTGAATACCTCAGCCATGTTCCTTTTCACTATGCTCCTGCCTCATTAAACAATGGGCCCACACTGTCCTTAACCTTGCTTTTGCTGCCATTGCAGCAATAAATAAATTAGCTAAAAATAAGAGCCCTTGTGGAAGGATATACCTCATCAATGTGCTTGGAAGTCTAGGGGAAGAATAATACACGTTCTGAGGGACGGTATTGTAAACACAAGTATATGGTCTGAGACAAGGTGTGCTGGAATGTCAGTAGGAAAAGAGTTTGGCTTGAATTTTCCCATTTATTAAATTTTGCCGTTAAAATGCATAAGGCCTTCAGCATCCTGAGCAAGTACAGAATGCTAGAAGTCTGTTTCTAGCGTTCTACAGCTATTCTATAGAAGGTAAGTGCTTCTAACTCAGATTGTTATTTTTAAAAAAGAATTAGCCTTCACAGTCACTGGATAAAGGCATTTGACAGGTGATTGCTTTGCTAAGAATAGACTTTTATTTTGCAGTTCTGGAATGCCTGATGTAAATCAGACTTTTACTTCCAGAAGTATTTGAGACAAATTAAAAAATAACAACTTAACCTACCTGAAAATGAGGATAATGTTTGCAAGATAAGTATACACAACTGTTAGACACAAAGAAGGTCTTTAAAACACCTTACACTTTTTAGTAGAGGAAAATAAGTAATATAGTTGCATTTATTAAAACAAAACAAAACAAAAACAACATCAAAAAACAAACGAGAGCTGAAAGCACAACACAAAATCAACATAGAAAAGCACTTGACATTTTTGGCAAACACATACAAAGCTGGAGTTTAAGGAAATAAAAATCTGAGACCAAATACATAATCTTTTCTCATAAATTCTTTTTCAAATTAGCTTTCCTCTACATGCAAAAAAATGCAACTTGAAATGTTTCTAACTACAACACATAAGGGAAGCCATGCTTTTAGCTATAGTTATTCTGTTCTATGTTGCTGGAATTTAAGGGTGAGTTTTAACAAGACAGCAGAACAAAAAATAACTGCAAAGATTTGAAGTGCAGTTTTAAGATTTATGTAGGATATTCCCATTGAACAAAATGGAAATGGGTTCACCGTTAATGCTCTTAAGCATGGAAGAAGAGTGTTTCAGTAAGACTGATTCAGCCTTAAGTCCCTTCTATGCAGGTTTACTGGTCTGTGCAGACAGTATTATACTGGTAAGGCGGTACCATCTGTACTTAGCTAAGGCCACACAAGAGAATTAGCTGAGACAGACTCAAATAAAATCATGAAATGAATTAACCATTAAATCGTGTGGAAATTCAAGGGTCCAGTGGTTCATCTCACTCCTAGACTCTCTTATGTTACTATACAGGCTTTGTTACATAAGACCATTGATATTAATAACTACTTACTGTTGCACTTTTGATCATAATCATAGACCATCATTATCAGCCTGAATGCTGCTGTACTCTGAAATGTTTCAGTGCTCAGAAAGTCTGGAAAACAAGAGCCCAATGCCCAGAACTGTTATTTACCTTTCACTAAATGTCAGTGAAGTAAAATGAAGCCAAAAGATTTTTTTCCTGAGGAAGAAATTAGTAAGAACCGATGGGACAAGATTTAGTTCAGAAAACTTCTTTGCAATTCAAGAAAGGCCTGTAGGATCAAGCCTTTTATCAGCTTTAGATTTGGTCTTGTCACTGTGACAACTGAAGAAAGATTTTATCCTGTTACCTGATGAAGCACTGGAAAACTATATACAAGCATGACTAAACCAACTGTATCCTTTCCTTTGTTTCCCTTTCAAAGCAACATTAGTTGGCAGTGATCTTTTGGTTGCTATTGAAGACTTTTCCTTACAGGACACAACAGATGAGCACAGAATGTTTAAGGATTACTCAGTCATCAAACCTTTTCTGTTTGATCTTGTAAAACAGGATTTATTATCAGTGAAAGAGTAATAGAAGGATTTCAGCCATAGTTTGAACATTTCAGTTCTGTTGTGTGCTACATCTCAAGTACTGAATTAACTCCTAAACAGAACACTTTTCCTTTGTAAAGCTCACTACAGAAATGCCCTAAATGTTAAGAAACAAATTAGACATCTTTAATTTATCAGCAGTCTGTTAACTGGATCTTTTTCAAATTTGGTGTTCATTACAGTTTTGCCCTATATCTGATCCATATATATTTTTAGTTGGCCATAACTTCCTTAATTATGAGTCATATTTTACAAAATGTACTTCAAATTAATTAAATAATTAACTGTACACCTTTTTTCTGTTGAAAGACTTATAGTTCAATTATTCATGCTTAATCAGTTGTTATATATCAGCACAAAATTATCAATGACAAAATGCAAAGAAATGGATCTCTTAACATCAAGAGATAACCAGAAATAAAATAACCTTAACCATTTAAATCATTAGCTCCTGAGCTTTATCGCTGTTTCATTATTCCTTTTTAAGCTTTGTAGATAGGTTCCAGTCTGTCCAATTTCATTACCTCAGGTGCACTTAGCTTTTATTCTCCCAGTGAAAGGGCTGCACAAAGAAAATACTTCATTTAAATGGACAGGGTGCCACATCATGTGTCAGACAATGTTTAAAATGCTGTTATTCAATACCTTTGCTGATCACTACTTCTAACCTGGCAATTGTGAAAACTGATGGGGAAAAAAAAAGAAAGTTTTAATTACTCTTTTCCCACCATTTCACATCTGTATAACCAGATAATTAAAGAAAAGAGTGTCACAGAAGTATATAGACATTCAAACTATGTTATAGCATGTTATGATAAATCTTGACATGTGGTACCTCTGAAAATAGCAATATGAGGAATAACAGGGTGCTACAAATAATGAGCTAGGAGTAATGTATACAGAGGGCTAGCTCTGATCCAGAGCACCATTAACAAGACAACAACATAAGACACAGTAGGAAACTGTAGATAACAAAAGAAAGTAATAGCTTAACTGAACTGCTGAACAAGGTAGAAATTACAGGAGCAATCAAATCATAAACACCAAATAAGGTTATAAAGGCTACTAAAACCATGGCCAGTTGGAAAAGGGTAAACAGAAGTGAGCTGTTTATTTGAAATGGAATGGGGGTGATAAAGGAAAAGAACTTGAGAAGGGAAAAGGGTGAAATAAATGAATGATTGGGACTGTTCAGGATACCTGTGGAGGAGCTCTATGCCTAATCATGTCAGACTGGAGTTAGAGAATAAACGTATTCTGGGGTTTTTTCTCCACCAAAACTTATACCTAGTTTGCCTGTGCAGTCAGGGAGGTACTGGGCTGAGAGCTCTCCCTAATGCTGCAAGGAGTCATCTACAAGAGGTCATCAAACATCCTGAGTGCTAAGAACAACATCCTTACATTATTTGAATTTCAAAAATGATAGATAAAATTTCTGACAGAGCACTCTTTAAATTTATCACCTTTTTACTCAAAAATAAAATCAAGTGATGTAGTTCTGCTGAACAACTACAAAACAACTTAAAAATTCCTGCAAATAATGAATCAGAAAGAGTTAGTTCACTCTACCTGCTAATAGGTTATTTGTCAGAGATCCCATCACTTCACAGAAGAAAAATATTAATTCAGGTGCAGTTAGGTATTTGTAAAGTGCCCCAAACGTTACAGCAGATACACAACTGAGCATAACAAACATCTAAGTTATCATGGCTAACCAAAGAATTGGCAGATCATTCCTTTGACTCCATGTACATCTCTGACCCAGGGAGATGTTTCTTTCTGAGCAACCGAGTACTATAAAAGAGGAAGAGATTCAGAAAGCGTATACAAATTTCTTATGGATATCTCAACATCTGTAACAGAGTTTTACTAAACCAGAGAATAAAATTACTCTGAAAGGATATTTCTCCTGTAATTATGGGGGTTTTTTTGTAAATGCATATGTAAAATCAAAGAGTATTGGGTATTCAATTATATTACACACATGGTTTAGGTCATTAAGTGCCTCTCTCCAGCTGTTTGGCAGCAAGAGTCTGTGAAGGCAATCTCTTACCCCCACAGGGCAAATCCCCAGAAGAGTTTGACTGGCCTGCACCCAGTGATATAGTGCAACATTGCAACCTTGGATCTGACTGCTAGGAAAGAGCAGTGTGAAAGAAGGTGAAAGAAGCCTGTTCCCATGCACTCAGGACCTGCATCCAATCTCTAGATCTCAGCCTTGGTCCCTGCCTGCGCTCATTTAAGTACTTTTATGCCTGGCCATATACCTCACTGATCCTCACCTTGATATGCCAGCTTGTTTTCCCAGCTCAACTTCAGTTCTGCTGCATCGCTTCATACTTCTCTGGTGATCCTAACTGATTCTGGTTATTCTTTCATCAGCTAAATGAGTGAACATCCAAAATCTTCTGAAGCTAAGTAGCCAAATCCTGCCAAGAATCCAGTAGACAATGAGCACAGAAGATCTTTTTTAAATTAATGTAGCCATAATTAGCACAGGAAAAATTAAAAGTACTTACAAAATAGAAAACTGGAACCTCAAGAGACAATTTAGAATATTCCCTGACGCTTAGGCTGTAGCAGCTACACTCTTCGTAATTTTTTCTAATTTTACTGAGTTTGAAATTTGATGTATTTCAGACCTAAAGCATTGTCACTTCGAAGGCTTGCCTATTTTTGCAGCTGAATGACAGAAATTGCTTCTCCATGCAAATAATCACACTTAAGTAAATACTAGCAGATATTTATGCATTCTGTTTGCAAATTTCTCCTGTATGGATAATCTATAACTTCTCTAAGCAGTATCCACAATCTTCATTATTCTTGTCACTGTAAGTTTTGCTTAATGTCTAATTACAGTTCATAACTGACATGGAAAACAATATAATCTGCATAATGTTCAGCTGTGTATCTTCCATGCTTCTTGACAACAGCTCTGTCCTAGCAAGACTAATGGAGAAGAATCTCTGGAATATATTAGTGTGACAGTTCTTCCTACTATTGTTAGGCACATCACAGTAAATAATAAGTAATATTAAAGCTTATAAAACTAAGCTATGGAACACTCCCTCACAGAATGCCTGTGGCCTAGATGCCATAGACATCAGTAAAGTGCATTTTCTTTAAAGTATTTTTGCACATTTTACCCAGTGATTCAAACTTATGAGTCATGGAGCTCATAAAGAGAATCCTACACATGTATGGAACAAAGTAATGGTAGATGAATCCAAGGACATTTTTCAAACTACATTCACTACCACTAGTTTACTGAATGTGTATACTGTACAAAGGAAGATAGTTTGACAGCAAAAAGCGTATTTATTCGTAGCAGACTGTTGTGGTTTGGGGCTGGGCCGGCCACTAAACAAACGACAGATGCTCACTGTTAACCCCACTCCCTTCCCAGACAGGGCAAGAGAAAGAAGAAAAGGGAAAAAGATTTACGAGTTGGAAATAAAACTAAAACAACGTTAATGAAACTATAACAGTAAAAAGAGAAATATAATAATGAGAAGAAATATAATGAAATATTTACAAATATGTACAGAATCAGTATTGAGCTTCTTCCCCCAAATCACATGCTTCCCCCAATGATGCTCGCATCATCACTGGTGCTGCAGAACAGCTGGGCTTCTGGATGCAGTGGCATAGAGAACTGGATTCAGGAATGCACAGAGCACGAACAGAGTACTCCCAGGACACTGGCCATAGAAGACGAGCAAGAGCAAGGGCAGGAAGAAGGCCCTTGCCCCCTGTGGTCCCTCAGCTTTATACTGAACTTGACATGTATGGGATGGAATACTTCATTGGTCAATTTGGGTCACATGTCCTGTCTGCTCCTCCCCACAGGTGCCACCCTTTTACACCCCTACACTAAGGGGGACCTTAAGACAGCACTGAAAGAACACAGCAGTGACCTTGGTTTCTGTAAGATTAAATATAAGCAAGAGGCTTTCTGCAAACCATTGTACTGTGAGCTCAGTATTAACTATAAACATCAAGTATTATCACTTCTACGAGCAGACACTGTCTGGAAAAATGTGTTAATTTCAGAAAGTGTGGTCTTAGAAGAGTATTAACTGAAAAGTAAAATCACTGATTGGACAGGGAAGTTCATGCACAGTTATACTGGGGACACGCTGTGGAGTCTTCTTCCTGAAACTGCATTCTAAGGACTGAACTAAAGAAAGTTGTTTTCAGACGTAGAGTCTTGTACTCATTTAGAAAATGCAAATGGAAAGGACACCTGAGAAGCTGCAGAGGTGCAAAGACTCTGCACAGAAAACTTATTGAATGCTGATGTTTAAAGGCAAACAGATTTAAAAGACTGAATTTTTCCATTTATGCATTACGCTATCAAGAATGCATAACATTCAAAAGAGCAGTATGGCTGATAAAACTTCTTTTTAGAGTGTTGCCAGAGTTTCTCCTCATCCCAGTGATAGGACATAGACTCTCTTTTGACTTTCCTTTTTCTTTGGTAACTAGAATCTTACAGAGCTGTACTTGCCAATCATATATATGTTATAGATACACTGTTATGCATCTAGTCTTCTAAACAGTCAAGCACATAAAAAATAGTGATGTAATGTTCCTTCTAACAATCCAGTCTTTAAGAATTCACCTGAGTGCTCTTATCCTCTACTTCAAAACTTCTTATTTTTCAGCTGTGTAATTTTACTATTGTAAGTGTTACTATATTCTAGTCACATATACTCTGTCTTGTCTAAGTAAGGCTAATTAAAGAGACTAACTTACTTGAGAATGCATGTCTTGACTGTAAAGAAAGTATGCTTTATATTTTTGTGCTATACTGAAATTATTTAAATTAATTTATATAATATTAATTTGCATTTCGTATTTTGCCATTAAAAAATAAATACATTACTAGCTAATCTATGATTAACATTAGCTTTCCTAATTCTGGTGTTTACTCTGAAGGCAACTTCTGTGTTAATAAGTAAAACAGGCCAGGGCATCTTCTTTGTCTCTAAAGTCAAGTGGCTTAGCATGACATAAGTATCTATTGTAATAATACAGCCTATGCAAAATAGTGTCTTTGTCCCAAGCTAATGTTAGTTGACATTAACCCTATCATTGATCACATCCTGCAATGCTTCTTGAACACACCGCACCTGCCATGGTCTCACCTCACCTACCTCAGTCACAGCTGGTCCACACACATGAAGACAAACTATATATCATACACCAAGTCAAGCTCAGAACACGGCTTACGTCACCACCCTCCCACTGATATCTCACAGCCCTGATTGCTGTCACCACTACAACTTTTGGTTATTTCTGTCTCCTGTGCTGCCAGCACAACCATTTCTTCTGTACCTCTGAGTATTTCTTTGAGTATTTCTGTCCCTTTTGTTTAGTTTTGTACCTCCACAGTAATTTCTTAACTTCTTATTTCTTAATGCTTATCAGATCATCAAGTGAAATTATCTCAAAATTCTGTATCAGTCATCTTAAGCCAAAATAAACTCACCAGCCATTGGGGTGCTTTAGAAATTGTATTCTATATTACAGACTCTGATGTCTTTCCTTATACATTTTGTTACTGACCATCCCATGCTTCTTCTTAAATACAGGTCTTATGTTGTAATTAGAAATCAGTTAATAGTGTTAGGTGAGCTAGGCAGCTTCTCAGTATATTGAAAATTATTGATCATTCATTATTTTTTTTGTTCAGTATGTGGCACAAACCATTTTCTAGATGTTTTTTGAATGCAATTCTGAAGAAAAAGTGGAACTGAAAGCAGTCTGAAAATGCTATACAATTTTCAACTAACAATGTCCACATTTTGATTAGCATTTTAATACCTTAGTATTCTTGCCAAGCAGTCAGTGTTTAATGAAGTGAAATAACTTGAAAGAACTTCATAGTCTCTGAAAAAAAAAGTATATGTAGTGCTGTTTTTCTGATTTCTTCTTGATCCCTCTTTTCAAGGATGTTGAAAGGAAAACACTTGAATAAATAAATAGTTTTCAAATCTTGTTTCAACACCAAAGGGTGACAATTTCATACAATACATAAGGGAGACATCGCCTGGGGAAATGCCTCAAGATTTTGTTCTCACCTTAGGCAAATATTGCGGTCCAGCAAAAGGTAAAGTGATACATTTTCTTCCTTATTATGTCTTCTATTACTAACAAAATACACTGGTTTATTCTCACATCAGGCTGACTGAATGACAGAAATATTGTATAATGTTGCTAATGGTATCTAGTTAATGGACAGTAATGGAGCAGAAAATATATTCATTACTGAAAAGGTGGAGAAGAGATGCTTTTACGTTTTTAGCCGAGAAAATCCCAAATGACTAAAAGTATTTGTCTGGAGAGTACATGAATCATTATTAGGTTTTGGCACTACACAATGACTCACTTAAAAATGCCCTTTCCCTTTTTAATTCTCTTCTCTCTGTCTGGCTTAAAGTTTTAGAATCACTACATTTTGCCCTCTTTTTTTGTGAAGATTTTTACCATTCCACTCTAGCACAAGACTTAAAAATCTTGTTTATGGTGAAAACATATGTAGAAACATTCTTATTCTTGTTTTAGATTTTTAGAGTGTATCATGTTTAATATTGGCATTTATTACAATTATGATAAAATTAAAACCACTATTATTAAATTTAAGTTTCATTCAATACCAGTCTTTGGAAAAAGAAGAATACTTCACATTCTTTTCCTATTATATAGCATTTTCATTCTTATATAAAATTTTATAACTGTATAATTTATAATTAAAATAAATTTGCTTCCTAAATCTAGCAAACAAAAGATTGGCTTCCTTTATTTATGTGTAAATGGAGAAAAACATTTGTATTGGAGTAACTGCTAAAAATGGGGGGGGAAAAACCCCAAACCTCTAATATTTATGAAACTGTAATTAAACATGGTATAAAATTGTTATATTGTACATGAAAAAACAATACAATTTGGCAAGGTTCTGAAGCCTAATATCTGCCCTCACTGACTTCACTCTGAATAGGATAAGGCCCTATAACCTTTTTGACTTATAATTAGGCCGTTTTATGAAAGTAATATTAAAAATCAAAGACACCAGCAGTTTTTTATACAACCCTGTCTTAATCACTTTATATTAATCTTCTTGAAATAACTATGGCAAAGTGCTTGCAAATATCTCCAACCAAGATATATTATCTAAGGGGTCATGGCAAGTGAAACTGCCAGCAAATGGTGCTTTAGCAATGCTACACCTCATAACATTCTGGTGCTCATAATAGTCATTGGGTCTTTCACATTCACTGTCTCATAGATAACATTAAAAATTAAGATAAGACATAGGGAATTTCTGATTTTGTTCATCAACAGCTGATATTAAAATGAAAATGTGTAGTATTTGACAACTGATAAGGCAACGGAAAAAAGGAACTTAACTGAATTTCTCCACTTGGAAATAGATCCCAGATGATTTATTGAATTTCTGCTTGAAATATGTAAGTTAGAAAACAATTATTAATCTGTAAGATATTAATTCCTGTATACTCCCACACAGTCCACGAAAAAATCCGTATACATATCTTTATATGGGGGGGCAAAAGTGAGTAAGGACTTATATAGAATATTTACAGAATCACAGAATCATGGAATCAGAGAATATTCAGAGTTAGAAGGGATCTCCAGAGAACATCTGGTCCAACTCCCCTGATTAAAAGCAGGATTCCCTAGAGCACATCACTCAGGACTGCGTCCAGGACAGTCTTGAAAATCTCCAGAGAAGGAGACTCCACAACCTCTCTGGGCAGCCTGTGCCAGTGCTCTGTCACCCTCACTGAAAAAAAGGGAACCACGTATGTTCCAGCTTGTGTCCGTTACCCCTTGTCCTGTCACCAGGAACCACTGAAAAGAGTCTGGCTCCATCCTTCCTCAACCCACCCTTTAGGTATTTGTAAGCATTAAGTCACTCCTCAGCCTTCTCTTCTCCAGGCTAAAGAGTGCCATCTCTCTCAGCCTTTCCTCACAGGGGAGATGCTCCAACCCCCCACTCATCCTTGTTGCCCTCCCCTGGACTCTCTCCTGTAGGTCCCTGTCTCTCTTCAGGGTGGCATTGGCCTTCTTGGCAGCAAGGGCACATGGATAATTTACTGTCTACCAGGACTCCCAGATCCTTCTCCTCAGAACTTTTTTCCAGGAGGTTCCCCCCCTAACCTATACTGGTACGTGGCATTTTTTTCCCCCAGGTGCAGCACCCTACACTTGCCCTTAATGAATCTCATGAGGTTCTTCTCTGCCCAGCTCTCCAACCTGTCCAGGTCCCACTGGATGGCAGTACAGCACTCCAGTGTGTCACCCACCCCTCCCAACTCAGTATCATCAGTGAACTTGCTGAGGATACACTCTGACCCTCGTCCAGGTCATTGATGAAGATGTTGAACAAGACCAGACCGAGTATTGACCCCTGGGGGACACCACTGGTTACAGGCCTGCAACTCAACTCTGCTCCATTGATCACACCCCTCTGTGATCTGTCACACAGCCAGCTCTTGATCCACCTCACCGTCCTCTCGTCTAACCCACACTTCCTGAGTTTCCTAATGAGGATATTATGGGAGACAGTGTCAAAAGCCTTGCTGAAGTCAAGGTAGATGACATCTGCTGCTCTCCCCTCATCCAGCCAACTGTTTATAACATCATAGAAGGCTATTAGATTGATCAAGCATGATTTACCCTTGGTAAATCTATGTTGACCACTCCCAATAACTTTCTGTTCTTCAGTATGTTTGGAGATGACCTCCAGAACGATTTGCTCCATCACCTTCCCAGGGATGGCGGTGAGACTAACTGGCCTGTAGTTTCCTGGGTCCTCCTTCTTGCTGTTTTTGTAGACTGGAGTGATGTTGGCCTTCCTCCAGTCTTCAGGCACCTCTCCTGTTCTCCACGACTTTTCAAAGATGATGGAGAGTGGCCCAGCAATAACATCTGCCAGCTCTCTCAGCACTCGCAAGTTTACAACAATATTAATAATGTTGATTTTTTTTTTCTTTTCGTGACAATTTTCTTATGGATACATCACATCCATCCTTGGACTTTAACTCTGATGGCTGAGTTTGGAGCTCTTTTGCCCTAGATTCTCTCTTCAACAAAGTAATTTTCTGAATCTCTCTCTATATGGTTAAGAAAGAAAAGATTTAAATGGCCTGAGAAATACTTCAGAGTATTCTGTTTTTGATGGATGTAAACATTGTCTGTAATGAGTAAACTAACATGTTAGTCTTCTATAATAACTTCCTGAAGTAACTAGTGTAAATCCATCTGTCACTGCAGAAGAGCTAATACATTGTGAATTGTAGTACTAGTTTTCTGCAGACTAACTTCCTTGTGTATAAAAATCTTCAGTTTTTTGATCACTTTGTACTTGGACCTTTAGATATTATTAAAATCAGAAATTTAAAAATTATGGTTATTTTTCTAAGATTCAGAGGAGTCTGAGATTTTTCTATTTTGGTATCAATGTTTTCTTTTCTTATAGAATGTCATCCACTTTGTTTTCCACTGTAGTGTGTTATTCATCTTCCATATTTTGTTAGAAATACTTTTGCATGACATAAGGACTGAAAATGCATCAGCTCTTTGCTGAAGCACGGAGGCTTTGAAATATTAACCACAGCATATTTTGAAACTTTTCTTGAGATACCATTGATATTTGCAAAGTAATAAAGCCAGGCTATATATAAAGTTTAGGAAAAAAGCCATATGACTAGTCTATTACATCTTCCAGGCAAGTGACATTTTATTTTCTAGTGTTAAATTATAAGAGAAGAAGTAAAATGTTTTCAGGTTATTTTTGTAGAGTAATAGATGTAGAGCAAATATACAGCTGGGTTTTTTTGTTTGTTTGTTTGTTTTCAGTCAATGTTAACTAAATTTCTTAAATTTCCCATATTTCTTTTTATGTCTTTTTTGTAATGTTATGTCTGACATTGAGAAAGAAAAACCTTATTTTCAACAGGAACTGGTCTAACCTATGAATAGAATATCTTGTATTTCGGTTGTATAGTGTTGTATTCTCAAAGAGCTCAAACCCTAAGATCGAAGATTCCTTTACAAATCCAGTGATTTCATGATGTGTAATATTTGTAATTCATAATATTCAAATTCAGGACCTTTTAATTATTTTAGAGTTTTCCCCTCTAAAAATGTCCCAATTCTTCCTTTTTTTTTTCCCTTTAAAATACAAAAGCAAAATATTAAAATAATGCACAGAAAAATATTTGAAGTGTTATATGACCATAAGGTCCAGAGCCTACTGAACAGTTCCTGGTGTTATTAACATTTTTTGCAATAAATCTTTCCTCTTCAGATCTAAAATGACATACAATGTATCAAGCTCTTCTCAGTTTTTTTATTCTCCCAAAGTTCACTCACATGATTCAACAGAAATCTTTCAAAAATTTATCCATTTTTTTTCTCAAGATGAATTCAATTGGAAATTCTGTCTGAAAAAATCTAGTACAGGCACTCTACTTTTAGTAGGTAAAGGAGTGTTAAGATGTATGAGTTATTTCTTATTTGTCTATATATTCTGTTTCAGCAAACAGAAAAAAAATGAACCATATATTGAAAATGAAAACAATGAATAGATACTTCAATTTTTGCAAAAAACATTAAGAGCATGAGTGACAAGACAAGGGGTAACGGCTTTAAACTGGGAGAGGGTAGATTTAGACTAGGTATTAGGAAGAAATTATTTGCAGTGAGGGTGGTGAGACACTGGAACAGGTTGCCCAGGGAAGCTGTGGCTCAAAACACGACAGCCCCCTTCCTGAAAGTGTTCAAGGCCGAGTTAGATGGGGCTTTGAGCAACCTAGTCTAGTGGGAGGTGTTGCTGCCCATGGCAGGGATGTTGGAACTAGTTGATCTTTGAGGTTGCTTCCAACCCAAACCATTCTAAGATTCTATGATTTTATGAATTGCAGGGGTATTGTAAAAAAAAGGTAGGTGAAAACCTCTCACTATTCCAGAAATAAACTTTAGGAATTTACTCTCCTCTCAGTAGGGAAACGCCTAGCACTTAACAAGATCAACTTTGAACTAAAAGAAACTAACCACAACTGGATTCAAGGAAGACCATTCTGAGCTGTATGGCTAAGCATCTGATTTAACTTCAGCTGTGTAATAATCACTTCATTTTGCTATGTTCTGTTAGTGTGCTTGTGTGTGAGAGAGAAAGAGACATCCATGTGTCTGACTGCTGCAATACCATAATACCAGCAGTCAGGGTCCAGTTACTATTATTCAGTGAGAGGCAATCTGTCTCTTTTGTGTACGCCTGTCAATTAATTTGCATGAATTTCTAGCCTTGATGGAACTTATTACTTATCACTTGAGTGTCTGAGTTGGTTTTCTCTTTTCATATTAGAACATTCAGTGAATTTCTTTTTGCTGGTTGTCAACCTTACTTTATCCATAGATGAACAAAGGCAGGATTTTATGCAGCATATCAATCTGCTTTCTTTTTTGCCTCTTTTTTTCCTTCTGGATTCAGGGAAGTACAAATAATGTATTTGACAGGAATATTCCCTGCCATTAATGATAACTAGCATCTCATTACTCATTAAAATTTATAAAATACCTTATACTTGCAAACCCCAAATTATTCTTTTTTTCACCACAGGAGATGAACAAGCACTGGAAAATTTCAGTCATAAGCAGTTCTCATTAAACATAAGCAACCACTTCATCTAGGAATCTCTTCTTACACATTATATCTTCACTGGAGTAAGGCTGGTAACTGAAATATTCTTTTGAGAGTTCTGGGAGTAATGCATGAAGTCATGCAAGTATGCTTTGAAGAATACACAGTTTGCAAATTGCTCTGCAATAGAAGTGAGAATACATGTGGGGAAAAAAAAAAAAAAGAAAGCAGAAAATTAGTTTATTTTTAACTTTTGTAATGGGACTGGTAACTTTTACTATTGGATCTTTAACTATTGAATAAAGATTACATGTATATTGAACAGACCTTAATTAAAGGAGTTACAACTGACTCAAAAAGGGAACATTCAAAGTGGTGGCATTTGTCTTCCCAAGTAACCGTAACGCATGATGGAGCCCTGCTTTCGTGGAGATGGCTGAATATCTGCCTGCCGATGGAAAGCAGCGAATGAATACATTGTTTTGCTTTGCTTGCAGTTACTGGACTTTGCATTTCTCCTTGTTGAAAATCAGGAGTTTCCTCTCTGCCTGTTTATCCAGCCTGTTGAGGTCTCTGTGAGGGGCTGGGAGTGCTTCTGATTCATTTCAACCAAAGCAATGCACGTTATAAACTCCATCATCTGATCCTCAGATCAAAGAGAATAATAGACTGTTAGAAGATGTTGTATCTGTAGATCAATGCGGACAATAGTAAGTAAGAAGTAAGAAGTAAACAAAATAATTCTAGGAAATGTTTAGGAGGCGATGAAAAAGAAACAAAACTCGGGACGTCTTTTCCTAAAATGTCAGTAAGTCTTGAAGGGAATGGATAAAGCATGAACAAAAGGGAATTTTCATTTTCTGATTTTCATTTACTTCTTTGCCTTCTATGCACTTTTTGTTTGTAAACTAATTGAATCTGTATTTTGAAAAGAGACAGATTTATAGAGCAGTAATGTATTTTTTAGAGCAAATAGTATGGCTGGAGAGAAATGACCCACTGTCTGAGAAGAAGAATGATCAAATTTAACCTAAGTGAAGGTTGAGAGGAACTACTCTGATTTAATGAGGTAATTGATTAATTCATTCATACTAATTCAGATGTCCTCTTTTCAGGTTATTTTAAGCACCTAATGTCAGAAGCTCTGACTGTGATTTAGTACAATTGTTGGGAACTGCATTGAAAACAATACTGAAAAGATGTAAACAGCTTGCCCAGTTCTACCATGATATCAGATGGTTTCATTACAGTAGTTGATCAGGGTTGGCCACTAAAACTTCTGACTGGTTTAGTTTGGGAGGGATATATTTTTTAAAAATCTGTTGTTTCCATGCAGAATTTATGTATGTATTTTAAGAGATGGAGGGAATAAGGAGCACCTGGAATAGTCTACAGCATCTCATTTTGGTTGATAAAGGTGCATTATCAGATCTCTGTGACTTCCTATTTGGAACAAGGATTCAAATCAGCATTTCTGGTGTTGCAGATAGAGGTCAGAGCTCTGTGCTCTAGCAATTTGGACATAATGTGTATATTCTTCTCTCCTGTATTTAATTAATTAAAAGCTCAAGTTGATGAGTGGAATTCATTCATCCTTGTTTCACTGCTTCAAATTTATGTGTTTAAATCTACCTTTTCTCTCTAGTCTCCTCTTTAGCCAAAAGAGCATAATAGGCTCTTGAGAGATATTTAATCTTTTCTAATACCTATAAGTGAACCTGTCATATTTTAGATGAAGACAATAAGATATTACATAAATTAAATGAGATTATTGAACTATGACTTAGCAGACCACTAGACAGGGTATTTGTTTAAAATGGACCTGACTGCTGACATTCTTTATTACATTTTGAGTGTCCAGTTTCTTTCTCATGTGTGATAATAAAGTACAAAATTTATAGATGTCTCCTGAAACAGAATTTTACTTTTAGAGATCATCTTAATAGTGACACAGCCAGAGTACTGGCACAGTTTTATTTCTTAATTAATGCATTTAGATGACTTTATTAAATTATCAGATTCTTGATTTTGTTATATTTTAATATATATCAGTACTACCAATTTGTTATTTTATAGTGATGAATACCATTATCTAATAATTGTACAATCAGTATAATATTGTATAGAATCAGTAATTTGTTTTAATTTGGATATTAAACAGAAGCAGATCTTAATTCCTTTACAAGGATGCAGAATGTGTTATTTCAGTCTCAGTCTGAATACATGAAAACTTTTTCTATTGAAAGATGCTTTTAATGCTGAGTTTGAAATAGTCTGTCAAAGGACAAATGGAAATTAACTTCTTCAAATCAGCAAGGACCAGATGTGGTTTTTAGCTTCTATAATCTCACTTGAACAGATCATTTTATAAGTTTGCATATATGTGTTGACCACACTAAACTGGACTTGATACGATGTAAAAATGAACCAGGATTTTCCCCTGATTTCATCTACTAATTCTGAGCCTTTCTGGTGCCTTTAATGTTTTACTCCATTTACAGTGTTTTCTGCTTTAATATGTTGAGGCTAGTTGCAGTCCACCTAAATCTCAATGGAGGAGAATATTTGCCTTAAAATCCATCTGTTGGGTTGGTTGCTATGCAGAATCATCTAAATGTGGGAAGCATTCATTGTAGACTAAGAATTTCCTGGCCACTCAGCTTCTTTTGTCTGGATAGTAGAAATGTTTTGGAAAACTGATGATTGAATGAAGTTCTCTAGAGATTCAGGTGAATGCACCTAAATCACCCAAGATGTTGGAAAATTAGTATTTGTTCATGATATTAATCCTGAATTATCACTGTGGCACTACTGCAATCCCTGTTCTCAATCAAAAATGAGAAATTAAAAATTTAGAGAAAATTAAAATGAGAAATTAAAAAATTAATGAAATTAAACCAAGAAATAGAATTCTACATTTTAGGTTCTACTTTATCTTTTAAAAGCTAAACTTGTGTCTTTCTTTGGTGAGTAACCTGTCAAATCAGTAAATTTGTATCCTATGATCTCTCTCTTCTGTTGAAGCTGAGGCATTACTGGTGGCAAATCTGACTATATTTTGAGAAGATGAGGATGACCAGCATGACCTATACTCTCCACAGAAGAGATACGCAGTTGACTAGATAACTCCTTGCAAATTGCGTATGGTTTTGGTGAAACATCAGATTCCAATGGTATTTCCTAGGTCTGGTAGCACCAGCTCCTGGCTGGGAAATAAATGTTCACCATCCTCTCACTTGCATGGCTCCCCTTCCCACCCTCTTCCCTTTTCTCATTTTCTACTGATGTTTGACTTCCAGCAGAAAGAAATGCAGGTGTGGAAGCTGGAAGGGCAGTCTGGGCTTCTTTTACAGCTAATGGATAAGGGATAGTGACTGACCTGGGTAGAATGGCTCTCTCCTTGCAGACTTCCTTTTCTCTGGGCTGATTCTACAGAAAACTTATGTGCTTTCTTTAGTCAAATTCAATCTTTCTTATTCTGCAAAGAAAAAACAGGTAAGCTGTCCAAGTAAGGAGCCAGGATTCCATGTTAATGGATTTTTTTCTACTAATTTAATGATTATAAATCCAAATAAGAAGTGGTGAATATGATAAGACTTAAACCCATTTCCACCTGCGACCTTTTAAATCACTTTTTGTGATGTTTGTGATTCAACGTATTTTCAGTAGACAACTGATTTGTCTGTACTCAGCTGTACAGTTCCTTCTACCATTGAAAAACTGTTATAACATTATTAAAGTTCTGATGCTCATTAATTTCATTATCTTTCAATCATGTGGAATGTTTTGAAATTATATTATATTAAATGTTCCTTGAAATTAGATAACAATAACAAAAATTCTCCATTGTCCTTCCTTCCCCTCCTCCCATTAAAGCTCTATAAATTATATAGTGCGATTTTTCAGTGGTAGCCTCCCCTAAATGACTCCAGCTTTCCTCAGACAAATATTGTTAGACACCATTTAAACTTTGCTGTGAACCCTTGTTAAACATGACACAGAGGGCTTGAAAGAATTATAGTAGTTGCAATAATCTCTTGGGAACAGAGCTATGTAGAAAGTTCTTGAATACCTGGGTTTGGTTTTGTCACATTCATGGAGGTTGTGAATAGTTTCTGTTTTCCAGGGCATAGTAATAACCTAAGCAGAAAGCTCTTCCTGTGACTGGTTCCCTATGGAAACTTTCTGCTGCAAGCAGTAGATAAACTTTTAGCCATTATGGTTTAATGCCAGGTAGATTAATTGTAAAATGAAAATGGGGATTTAATCATTCTCAGTCAGTGGAACTATTGGTTTAGTTAATAGATGGAGAGTGAATGGTTAGTGTATCATCAAGCCTGAAATCATAATGAATTCAATAGTACTTCCACTTCAGAGGAAAAATGTAAAATCTATATAAAGCAGGAATATCTGAAAAGATGAAAGAGGCAGCTAGGGTAAAGTACACTACAGTAAAATGTTTACAGAAAGCTTAAACTCATCTACAGTCAAGTTTGGTTTACATAAGGCTAAGACACAGAAGGCAGTTGAGATATTCTTGAAAAAAAACCAAAACAAAACAAAGATAAATGGAATATAAACTGTTCCAGATCTAGTATACTGGGTTTTGATTAATTACATTTATGTGAAAAATGAAAATGAAATTTAAAAGTGTATTGCATACTTAAATGAAAGTCCACATAGACCACATTTGACCATAAAGAAGTTTTGCAGTGCTTATAGTGGTGAAAATTTGAAGGGATAAGGCTTCTGACAGGACTAGCTGATTGGAGACTATTTAGACTGGCAAAGCAGAAGTGGAAGTACTTTGGTTTTGAATTAAAAGTGCAGCAATAATAAAAGTCTTGTGATACATTAATATGTTTTACTACTACAAAATAAATAAAAAAAAAAGAGTAAACTCCTTTAACACCAAAGATAAGCTAAGAAATTAGAAAAATTACTAAAATTACTGTAGCAATAAAGGAAATTTATGGAGTCTATGTAAGATCTTTGTGACCTTGATAATTTTACAAGTATAGAAGTGATGAAAGTGTAAAGCAATTGTGATTTAGCTCATCACAGCAAATGAACTAATACCATAAAAATATTTTGGTATATTCCTATGCATGTATATTTCTTTTTTTTTAAAAAAAAAGTACTATACTGTCTCAATTCATTTAAATAGTTTTCAAATAATTAACTCAGTAAAAAATCTACAAGGAACTTTGAAACTCTAGTTTAATTTTTTCCTTCTTAAGAAAAACAAGCTTCTTAAATGATGTTGGGCAAATCAATGTTTTTTTCAATTCCCCATCCACACATTTAGTAAACTGAGTATTTATACTTTTCAGAACTCTTTTGTGCATAATCTCCTATAAACTCTATTTCTTAGTTAAATTAACAAAAAAGTTTATTCAACCAAATTCCTATCTAATATTTACAATATTATGCAAAATAAAATAGTATCAACATATTTAAATGAATTCATATATTACATTGTGATCTAAATTTTTAAGCATCAATCTCCATGCACTTCAAAAGAGGGTAGTTTAACATCAGTTTTACAGAGGAATCTAGTAGTTTCAAATAGGAAAATAAAATGCCATTGGACAGCTGTTTGGTGGATAATATGAAATAGGGAGAGTCTGGTGTCCTCTTCAGGCATGTACATAAAATTTCACAGACCTTTGAAAATTGGTAAATAGAAATAAGAATTAAGACATTTCTGAAAACAGTGGGAGTTTTCAACATGACATAGTATTTCATTCAAAATCCTATATGTAATGGGGCTGCCAGCTTCACACTTTCGGTCAAAATATTTTACTTTTCAATTAAAAAAAAAAACAAACAACCAAAGAGAAAATGTAAATAAAAGGGAAAATATGAATCTGTCTAAATTTTATCCAGTACATTTGAATTATAGGTAGAAGATAGATGAAAGTAAAAGAAAATAAATTAAAAAAAAAAATCACTATAAATCTTCCAAGATAGTACTAATGTCTCGTAACATTGAAGGCTAAAAGACAAGATGAGGAGTTTTGGACATGCTGTAACCTGGTGATAACTGTACTTAACAGACTGTAACAGAGACAATTACAATAATCTGTTCTTGAAGCTAATAAATTGTGAAATTCAGAAACAGAATGAACAAAAAAAAAAGATGAAATAAACCAGTAAAAGGTAGAGTAGTTCTTATAAAATCTGGAATAGAAAGACTCAAGATCAAAGGCATATATTGCAGAGATTCAAACTCTATTTCATCGGCTGCTTAATTCTGTGTTACCCAGTGAAAAATTTGCACCAGACTTGACTGAATCTTTAAGGTCTTTTTTTGGAATAACTACAAGACCTACTCTGATAGTAATATATGAAACAAGTATTCTATCTGTATATCACCCCAGGCAAAATCAGGGCTCTGTCTTATGCTGATTATACAGTATTTAGTAATAGATTTATACTTTTTTGGTTCTGAAACAACTCAATGAGTCAAAATAAAAATTAAAGAAATTTATTGTACAGGAACAACTTGGTTACTAATTAACCATTTCAGATCACATCTCCCCTTTCCAAAATTTTGAAAGGTGTTGAATTATTTTTCTTAACTTTCCTAATCTAAAATTCCTTATGTGTTATGTTCTGGTATGATACTTTTTTTTTCTTTTACAGCTTTTTGTATCTCATATGGATGGACCATGTGTCATATTTCTGGAATGATATATGTTTTACCAGAAACTTAGACAAATAGGTTAATTAGAGTTTAACTTTACTTGTTACAAAATTTCCTTATTTTTATTTTTATTTTTTTAAGATTTCTTTGACTGAGGAGAGTGAGACATGCTGGGATTTCATCCACAGCTGATGTAACTGTTATTTGCTTGATAATGTGTATTGTCATAAATAATATGAAACAGAATGTGTAATCTAAAAGGAATCTAGTGGAATTTAACCCTTGCTGAGCAAAGAACAAGGTGATAGAATTTTTAAACTTTTTTTTTCTTTTGTTGTTTTAAGACACATGCTTTTCCTTACTAAGCATTTGCTGAATCCACAACTGAACTCTTGCTCGAGTCCCTCAACTGCCACCAAGCTATAAGTAATTAGGAGACAGAAAAGGATCACATCTCTCTCTTGTCAGTCCTGCAGGCCTAAACAGACAAGTGTGATTATTACTGTATGTGGAGGTAGTAGACAAAGAATACACTAACAGGAGAGTCTTGCCTATCAAAGAATAGTAATGGGGCTTTTCTGGCTCTCCAAAGTCCAAAACCCAAATTATTTTCATACAAACGTGAAACTTTCAACTTGCCACCACAAAAAAAAAAAAAAAAAAAAGAGGAAACCACAGCTGATCCCTTTGCCCTGAATGAACGCTCCGCACTGCAGGACAACTGTGTCTCCAGCCCTGAGGTTACAACAGAGTTTGTGAATATGAAGGCAAGTCTTCTTCTAATCTGGGCATGTCCTGGATTAAAGTCATTCCTGAGGATGAATTTGAAGGTTTTCTGGAAAACTTCTTCACTAAATGTCTCCAAAGATCCCAAATCATTCAAGAGAAGCAAGAGATAGGATGCACAAAGGGTTTTTCAGGACTGTTTATTAATGTTAGTGTTTGTGAAGATGTTGAGATATGTTATGGATAAAGTCCTTAGGCCAGGATCAGGCATGCATTTCATGGTCCACAATCACTAAGTGGCCTGCATTCAAGTCTATTTCAGCTTTTTACTCAACCACCTTTTGCTGCTTCTCCTTCCTTCTTGTGATAAATTTCTCTCCTGCTGTTTTGAAGGCGGAGGGATGCACTCTTCAGTGAGCTCAGCAGTGCCAATGATGGTCATCTAGACATGCAGGAGCAAGCCTAGACTATTCTGGTCCAAATAGGGTAAACTACCTCCCTATGAAGAATGACAGTTGTGCTATGTTTTTCCAGAAACATTTCTAGATATAACTTCAGCTCCTTCACGAGCAGCTCAGCTGCAGTTCTCAATTGCTTAAAATTTCTGATGCTATCAGCAGTTCACCGGCTATGTCTCTTGGGCTACAGTGTACTACCAGAGAGATTAAGTTATTTTCATTTATTTTAATTAATTTAATTTCAAACTGGAAAAGTGCCTTTTTTTTAATGGCCACTTAATATGTACAGTAGTGAAATACAGACACCTACTTTAAGTTCCCTTAAGTCTCTAACCCTAGATATTCAAAGCTCCAATCATGGTAGTTATTTCACAGTGATATCATTACTTCTACACAGGTAGAACAAGATGCCTGGTCTCCAAACATCAAATCAGAAAAAAGTATATAAGAATATATATATTTCTTTTTCATTGTTAGTGTATACAGCTTTACAGAATGCTACTATGATATAGAGAAAAAGTCTTTTATTTAATTGTGATTTATCTTCATACGTTATGAAGTACAAGAAAACATTTGATAAATTTTGAATTACTGAAGAAAATCTTAAATAAATATACAAGAGCTTTGATAAATTTCTCTCTGGAGATGTCCATTTCTCTCTATCAACCACAAAGAAGTCCAGGCTAAATCTGATTTAGAAGTCTCACTTACTAATGTACAAAGTAGGAGAGCTGAATCCCATCTCTCACTTTCATCCTTTTGTGTTACATGCATGTTTTGGCTTGCATATATGTAAATCCTGCCAGATACACAAAGAAAGAAAAATAATATAAGAAGAAATTAAAGATATTTAAAGGCTATCCTCAAGAACTAATTTACAGCTTATTCAAAACATTTCTGCCATAGATCTTCAAGGATTTTTTTCTTGCAGCTTCTATTTCTAAGCATATATTAACTTGCTACATCCTGACATGTGCTCAGAGCAGATGCAGAATTCCTTTGCCCTTATTCCAAATCAGCCAGAAACTTATGTAACTCCATTAGTGTGCCATTGAGCCTATGCTAATACACTTTATTATTTCTTAGCAATTAAATGTGGGTTTTTTTTTCTGTTTGGATACCACTTTCAGAACAAAGATTGGGAAGTGATATCCCTGAAGAGCTGAGATGAAATCTTGAGGTCTTTTAAAACTCCGTTCACTTTATTATGAGTCTAGATTTCTTTTTTATATTTTAAAAACTATTTAGAGGTATATATACCTGAGACAATTACTGAAATTGTTGCTGAAATGGAGGAGGGTGTTGAAATGAAGAAAAATGTACTACTCATAATTTTGGTTTCTTCTAAAACATGTCATATTCAAGGTAAAACATATCATTATGCAAATTCAAGCCCAGACTTTATTCCTGACATACTGTTAAAGTTTTAATACCATATGCAAAAGATAAATATCAAAGAAAACCAGGAATTAAACTGTTAAAGCACCACACCCTCAAGGAAAAATACAAAAAAAACCCAATAAAAGCAAAACTGAATCATAAATAGAAAAGAAGGTACAAAGGTTTTCATCACCAAATTCTATGCTAATGATGAACTGAACAGATTTTTCATTCTGAATGTGAAGTTGTCATAAAATAAGGCTTGAATAGCAAACTTTCTGCTAGATGAAATTATATGCATCCTATGTAATTATAGTTTGCAAAGAACTCCATACGATTACAATCTGAGAATGTTAAGGAATTCATTTATGCTTGTCAGATTTATGAAGAGAACTATGACAGTTGATTATTTTCTTTGACCTCTTCAGAATGAGACAGTGAATATAGATGCTAAAATAGAAGTAGTAATAAAGTCTTCATATAGAAATAGATGTTATAAATTCAGCATTTTATTATTAATAGACCAGTTATTGGAATTCAGCATGATTACCAAACACAGAAGCCAAATAACACGTTAGTTTTGGTTAATACAGGATACTGAATAAGGACTTCAACTTTTACATTTTTATTTTAATTTTCTCATAACTGACTGAATAAATATAATATTTCAAATACAGTAATTGATTAATGGACAGGTGCCATGAATCACTAATCCAGTTTGCCTCCTAGAACCAGTATCTGAGAAGGAACTGAAATCTGAATCCCACAGAATACCCTGATAACCATGATTTTGTATTGTTGTGGCCTTTTAGAGTCATTTGGGTCTAGTTTTATGGAAAAATGCACATACATGTGGATTCTGGTGCTCATTTGAGTAGACAGTTTCGGGAATGGTATGGAGGTGGAAGTGCACAGGCAAAATTTAGAAAGAAAGTGAGGGGAAGGGGATGGGGGATTATTCAATAATGAGTTAATACAGCCAAATTGTTAAATTTTTTCGAATTTCATAGATGTTCAGTTTTAGTGTGACATTAAGAGTTTTAAAATATGATATGAGATTATTGAAGCTGTGTTTATATTTTGCCCTTCTAAATACTCAGCTTCTTGAGTTTCCTTGACAACCTTAGGAAGATTAGCTCACATACAAGTATCTTGTTCTTAAACTGCGATGTGAAGTGTGAAACCCTTCAGACTACATAACAAGAAGAGAAATAAAAAAGTAAAATAAATGGGTCTGCTTCTTTGTTTACAATATCATGATCTTGGAGAAGAGGGAGGGGAAGGGGAGTTGTGGATTCACAGTTATAAGCTCTGTAGTCTTAGCATATGAAATTGGATTCTGAACAGTCTCTGTATGTGTGTGCATGTTTAACTTTCTTAATAATTCTGTTTGCCTGTTGCAAATTATTACTAATGGAGAAGTGAGAAGACTATTTCCTCTTTCATGAATGGATGGAGAAAATAAAAAGGTACTTGAGTGCCTATGATAAAGAAGACAGGAACCATCGATCTCTGGGCTTAAAATTTGTGATCTCTGGGCTTAAAATTTGTGATGAATAAGGTGTCTAAGTGAACTTTTGGGTATTTCATATTGTTAGCAATAAGAACTACAGAAGGCCAAAGAAATATTCAGAAGGTTGTAGAGGAAATAAGAGTAAAATGACAGAGAAAAAAGGGGAAAGGAAAGAACTTAGTGGACATCAGTAGGTATCTTTGCACATTGATTGTAAAACCATCTGTAATTTTTTGACTTTTAGAAATGTTGCAAACATGACGTTTGAATTTAACACAAGTTAGTTGAATCTTATTCAAAATTTCTATTTGAAACAATTTATAGGATACAGAGTGAGAGGCTTTCTTTGTGTACCTGTTTACACCTATGTATCTACAGCTCCATTGGGTACTGGGATATCTTAAAAAGTGGAATGTAAACATTAAACTATTCAAGCAAAATTAGAGGTGGATGTTAGACTTCTTTTGACATTCGATATATTCAGTAAAAGACAATGCTCTCAGCCTTGGGTTTTGTTGGGGTTTTTTTACCTTTCTTGAAAAATAATTGAGTACCAAAGTAACTTCTTAGAAGAAAAATGAAACATTGCTCTTTCTTTGTTTTTCACTTTATGGTGAAATACTCCTTGAAAATATGTTTTCATCAGCCCTAAAACACAGAATATTTTTTTTTTTCAGAAATATTGAAAAAATATAAAAGTGGAATTGATATTTCTTTAAAATTACCATAATATCATAACTGAGTTTCCAGTACTACAAAATATTTCTGGTTTACTCTTTAGACAATAGAATACAGTGGACTGCAATGACTTTCATAGTGACAGGAGTAGATGTGGTTTCATTCTGCTCGAACATTACAAGGACAATAGACAGGAAAGACTTGATGACTAGTATTTGTAGAATATTTCAGATCACTGATTATGTCATGCACCATGGTGACCTGGGTTCTCAGACAATGTTTTCTCATACCTGTTAGATTGCTGCTAGCATGATTTGTCTTGCTGAGGCTGTGAATTAGATGATATGCAATGATTTTCAGGTACTCGGTGTTAACTCCCAGAAAACTCAATATCTAAATTATTAGAATAGGTTTAAGTTCAGTTCTAAAGATGGTCCCTAGTATTTCCTTTGAAATAACTGGTCCACTGAGTAAGACAGTGCAATGATTATTGATATTTTCTTATCATTTCACAGGAAAATGGAGAGTAAAAAGCTCCTGTTTTGTAGTCAAAGGGGAAAGGTGAAGAGAGAAAGACCATGGAAAGTTATGACAAAGAGTAAAGAAAAAAATGTATGGAGGTTAAGAAGAGAAAGTGTGGGCAGGGAAAACAGTGAATGGAAGCACAGAAATGGTCTCAGGAGTGAAAGTAGGACATAGGTAAAACAAAGGCCAAAAATCTTTTGGAAGGAGGAAAAATGATAAAAGCAAAGATGAGGACAGCAGCATGTATTTAGGAAGGATCTAGGGAATAGAGGAGAGAACTTAAACAGCATCAACTGGCTGTACAAGAATTCAGCATTTCTGCAAATCAGACTACAAGACTAACTTCAGGTTGTTCTCCAGAATATGTGGTATGCACTTTTCTTTTTCTTTTTTTCATGTGTGATATTTTTCTTGCAGCAGGGAGGAAGCAAAAGTAGAATTAACAGTCTTCAGGGCAGCTTTAAACAGAGTAACTCAGGAGACATTTCTGTCTGCTTCTACAGATCCTTGCCTCAGGCAATACAAGGCTTTGACATTCTCTCTCTTCCTAAAGAGACTGTCCCACATATAATAACCTTATTCAGTACGCTGATTCAATGTATTTCAATATTTCTGTCATACTCAGATGGTCTTTAATGTCAAAAATATAACTGTAATTAGTTGTCTGTGCATTAAGATACTGAAGAAATTGAAAAGTATTTACAGAACAGCTATTGGTATCACAAAAACGTTTGGAAAGATCCTATAGACTCAAAGACTTCAGTTTCTTTAGTTTTCAGAACAATATTTACAGAATTTGGTGATCATGTATAAATACTCACTAAAGGAACCTAAATTGTAGGAGATCTCTAACAGCAAGATATAACAAGATTCAAGAAGCTGAAGCAGGAAAACTTTAAACTATTTAAAAAATCACAATCTTACAGTGAGAATAAATAATAATTGAAGCAATAAAGATTGTAGTGAGCTTTTCTAAAATGTAACCTAACATTTTCAAGGTCTCAGGGGGATGAAGCATCATATTGATTCATGTCTTACAAACACATTTCAGATTTATCAGATTGATTTATCAGAATTTTCTGATATATCAGTGATACTATAAAGAATGTCTCAAATTACAAGCATTAAAATAAAGCAAAGTGCTGTTCTTTTGCTAATCATTGAATCCACTGCTACTTCACACTTTGAAATACATTTTTCACATTGCCTTTTTGCTGAGTCTAGGACCGTGCATAACAACACAACCACGTGTAATGCCATGCAAGAAGATCATTCTAATTTAGGAATTGCCAAGTGGTATTGGATGAAAATTGTAAAAATTCCATAAATTATAATGCATATGAATCCCTTTAACATCGGGTGTACAAAAATTCACAGGTTTGAAACTGTTTTATTAGCATAAAATCTCACCATTATTTCCAGCATCATCTGATGAGTGCACTAGAATAAGTCAAACAAGTAGCAAAGAAGTATTTAAAATCCACAAACCCAAAAAACCCATCAAAACCCGCCCTAAAATACCCGAACAACTAAAAACTTACTTTTTCACAATGTTTTCTAGTGCACAGCCATAGGCACTCTGCTGAGGGCTGAGTTGTGGCAGGAAAATGTAGTACAGCACTTCTATCCTTCCATCCTTGGTCAGTGCCTAGTGGTCAAAGAAAAGCTGGACAAGCTTGGTGCCATTTATTGCTGAAATACAGGGACATCAACAGCTTTGTAACATGGGTAAATGTATTGAATTGTACCATTTCTATATGGCTACTCATGCAACCTTTTTGCATGTATTTTCTTATAGGGGGCAGTATTCTACCAAAAATGTATTTCTGTTCTTACCATAACATACTCATCTGGCTTGAGTCGTTTGCTGAATTTATGTCTTGTCTACTTTAGACTTCTGTTCTTTTATGATTGTCTATTACTTTCCCTGAATTTCACTCCAGTATCTGACCTGTTCTTCAGTCTTTGTCAAAAGCAATACTGTTTCAAGTATTTTATTACCAGAACTTTTTAAAAAGTGCAGTTAACTTCACAAGGAAATTTTCTCCTTTGTTACCAGAGATGTTGTATTACTTAAAATTATGTTGTCCTGCTTTACCTCACATTAAAGACAGTATATTAGCCTTGGTTATTTTTAAGGAAGATCTTTGCATTTGATCCATTTCCTGGTCTCATTTTTAACTTTAGTAACCTTTGCAAAGAATCATCCACATTGCAGTGTTGGCAACTATGATGATAGACTAAATTTAGGAACATGAACCAGAATAAATTGCATCTTTCATTAGATAGATCTAAATGTCATATTCTGATCTTTTGCGGTCCCTTCCAATCCCTAACATTCTGTGATTCTGTGATTCTTTGATAACAGTAGGGAAAATGAGTTGTGTGTATTCTACAGGTTAAAAAAGCAACATAAATTGAAAAAAACCCACACTTGTTTTGTGTTATTTCTGTAGATAAGATAATTTCCTATGTCAATATATGGTTTTGGTGGCCTGATTCAGAATGTAAAAAACAGATGGTGTACAGTACTTATAAATGGCATATAGATATTGGAATTGTACAACTATTTACACTTATTAAGACCATTATCAGACACCACCAAATTATAGGCAATTTATTTTAGATTCTACTTCAAAAACGGCCAACTGAAAAACAAATATAATAAAATAATTTTCTTTATTGAAGATGTTTGTTCTGCCAATCCATCAGTACTCTGCTAAAGATGTATCACTGAATGTCTGTAAAGTGTTTAGAGGTAAAATTGGGTTGATCAAAACTAATCAAGTTTCAAGTGCTGTGTTAGATATGGTTATGATTAACGAAAGAAAAAAAGAGACATTTTTCTTGAGAATAATCCCCACTAGTAAAAATAATTTGGTTTTATAACTTTATATATTTTTGAGAAAGGACAAACAGAATGAGTCCCCTTGGTATAAGAAATGAGACACAAAGGTTAAGTCATATATCTGTTTCCTTTGACCTCTTGCTTGTGAAACTGGTCAAAAGGATTGGAAAGGAATGATAGTATATAAAAGGGGGTGCCAGTGCTTCTCTAGTTAGTATGAATAAAATACTAAACTTACTTTCTATTTCTTCCTGTGTCATTTCAATATTAAATTTTAACTTTCAATTTTACTAACTCTGCAAAAATTACAAAATAGTTCATAGAACTATATATTATATGCTAGAGTCCTGAAGCATCAGATTGAGCTTTCTGTCACACAACCAATTCCCAACAACATCTCCAAAATAAACAAATTGAAATCTAAGTCAAAACTTTGCACTGCTAATTTTAGGTTTCATACTGTTCCCAACTACCTTTCTCTAAGGAGCAAAAGTAATAAAGTTAATGAAATTGGACAGTTAATAAATTGTTCATAACATAACTTGGACTTTCAATATGAATTTACTTGAGCCTTTATCCTGAGCTTTTAATTTAGCACAAATGAATGCAAAGAAAAGCAGAAAGTTGACTGTAAGATAAAAGTTCAGTTTTTTCCTGATCAGTGAAATGATAAAGCTCACTGATGTCACTGAGGGGAAAAGTTACCTGTTAACCAAAAAGGAAAAGAACTGCTACATAATAAAAATGAACTACTTTTATAGGTTTTATTGCTGTTTGATTGTTTGTTTAGTTCCAAAATCAGAGAAAGGTGTCACCAAATTCTTCAAAATTCATACATTTTGGGGAAGTCTTGCTCTGGACACTACCCATCCGTCTTGTGTTCACAGTACTAGGTAATAATTATTGAATTGATCTACTTAGTAAAGAAATATTCTACTACTGATCACATGGAAAGGGGGCAGGAACAGCTCAATAAAACGTTTTATTTCATATTTTGATTAATTTACAGAAGAAAAAAACAACTCACAAGAACAATTCTTACTGGTTTGGGGGTTTTGGGGTTTTTTTTGAGGGGAGAAAAAGCAAAACCAAAACAAAAAATAAAATAAATAAATAAAACCCTCACAAACCACAAACCGCAAAACAGAACAAAAACCCCTTAGAAAATAAGCAAGCCTAGGATATCCCTCAAAATATCAAGATTTTATGTAAGAATTACTGTACTTTGATCAATTTCAACTTTTTCTTTTGAATAGCAAGTTGTAAATTTGGGAGATGATTTAGCCCAGAAGGAACGTGGATGATACTCCCTTTTCACTTTGTCAGATAAATATCCTGCGTATTGTTTATTTAGGAGAAGAAAACTGTTTAGGGGGAGAAACTGAGCGACAGTTTATATGCAAACACACAAAAACATTATAGTGCAACAGGTTTTTACTTTTTGCCACTTCTAGTCAGTTTTCCTCTCACCGCAGCCTTTTTGTACCTATTCAAATTATCTCAGCATTGTTCAGAAAAGTTTTCTATTTTTTACTTTCTCCATTGCACTTCATTGTCACCAAATTTACACAGCAACATGGGGACTTCAGAGTTAAAAAAGTTCATTTTCAGCCTTGTTAAATGTTATTTATGACAGAGAAAAAAAATTAAGATAATTCAGATAGGTGCTGATATACGGCATGAGGGGACATAAAGTCTGTGAGTATTAAAGGATACTTTTGGAGAATGACAAACGAACTTGGGATGCCATAAGTAAGGTGTAAGATACCCCACACTGCCTGTAAGAATGTGGTATTCAAGATTTCTTTGCAATATGACCCAGTGGACAGAGTTCAGGAAATTTCCAATATGACAATGGTAAGCAAAATCAAGATGAAATTAGAGATACTCCTGCAGTTTAACATAGATTTTATGTCTTAAGGCCTCTTCCCCATAGCAAATTTATTTAAAGCCATCTGACTGCTTCAGAAAGTATAATAGCAGTGCGAAGTACAGAGATACACTGAAAGATTAAATGAAGACATTAGTCTTCTCAGCTGAAAATTGGTCATAAATAATTATATTCTGTAGAATATTGATTAAAGCACTCATTTCCTTTGCTGGAATTATTTTGCAGCCAGAAAGCTAAACTATTTAATTTCAGGCCACATTTGACAAGAAAAGGCTCCTTCATACCTTTATTGCCAAATAATAATAAAATAGTTTGACAATTGTAAATTTTCTGGCTGTTGTTTTTCTGTAATCTGTAATGTGATGACATGGAAAAAGATATGTGAACATTTTAGTTGCTATTCAAGGCAGCAATATTTTTTTCTCAGTTTCCTATTAAATGTAACTGCAAAATATAATCCATTCAAGTATTTTAAGAATCAGACTTGCTTAAAAGAAAATCTGGATCAAATGGCCCTAAATTACAGAATTGCTTTATATACGTCAAAATAATACGTCTATTTATGTGGAACTGAGTCATGTAGTCATAACCATGTGTTTAGAATCCTGCTTAGTTGTCCTGCCTTCTTATTTCTTATTTCTTATTTCTTATTTCTTATTTCTTATTTCTTATTTATTATTTATTATTTATTATTTATTATTTATTATTTATTATTTTTTCTTATTTCTTATTTCTTATTTCTTCTTATTTTTTGTTAATAGTCCATGGTTCTCCTTCCCTCTGCAGTACTTGCTTAAGAATCCAAAGGTCTTTCCTGTTCCAACTGAAGATCAACAGTTATTTTCAGTTTTACAGTATTCAAACAGAAAAGGACAGAGAGATCCTCAAAGAACCTCCTAACAGATTGTGCTTTTCCTTGGAAAGCAATTATCTTGTCCTTAGAACTTTGAGTATACTATCTGATTTTTCTCCTGCCTGTAGTTCAACGTTTCCTGTAGTTCAATGTTTCTGTAAATGTCATAAAACAGTACTGGCCAGTTGTCATAATCTTAAAAATATTTACTATTTGAGGTAGATCAATATATTTTTCTAGTTTAGAAGTTAGTAGCTGACTATAATATATATATGATGAGGATATGGATGATAGTCATATTTTCAATTATTCATGAATATTCATGAGTGTATTTAGGAGCATTCAAAGCCTCAGATATTAAGATACTTAATCATATTTAAACATTGTTTAAAACACTCCAGTTTTGGGGATGGAGTAGCTCCTGCCTCCACGTTAAGTGAGACCTCACAGTTGCCTCCCATATTTTGATTTTCACAGGATAATTCCATAGAAAATAAACCCAGATGTCTTGAAGGGCACAATAGCTATAAACCATAGCACTAATGTCTCTGTCTAAGCATTACCTGAAATACCTAAACTAGGGAGTAGGAAGTAGAAAATGGGAGCTAAGCTGTGAATGCAATCATTGATAAGAGATGGGTAATTTAGAGCTAAAGTAATACTTAACACTTCTGGATCACTGTCTAGAGGTGTCTGTCTTTCCATTAACGCTGTAATATGTTTAAGCTAAATTAGCTCCTAAATTGGCTAATTTAGACTAATTTAGACTCTTAATTTATGTTATCAAAGCCAAGTTTATGAAATATAAACATACCATGGCATGGTGGTTTTCTGAAATGTGTGAAAATTTGGGCAAATATCTATAAATGAAACAGTGAAAGGATAATCAATAAGGGTAGAGAGCAGTTCTTATCTCTTCAATATTTTTAGGAAATAATAGAATAATGGAGAATAATTTGTAAATACTGCTATATTCACTTTTTAATTAGTATTAACATGTTATATTTTCCCTGGTAAATCGCATGAAAACGTGTGTATTCAAATCTCATTTATTCCTTTCTATAACTGCAGTGGGACAGAATATGAGTGCATTTCTACTATTTTAAAGTAGATAGTGAGAATGTGATATTTAATTCATAACTCTAAATATTACTGTGTTTTTCTAAATTGGGGGACTTTACATGGATTTAATTTTTCAAATTAGTTGATTATGACACCTCACTCTGCTGCATTTCTAAAGAAAAAACTCCATAAAACTATCAAATAAAAAGAGGAAAAAGAATGAGTGGGAAAAAATAGCATGTATGTTAAATGGTTTTAATATTAATGGTCAATAAAGAATAAGGCAGTTAAATTGATGGTAATAAGTCATAAGTCTCTTGGTAAGATCACAAAGGAACATTGTGAGTGGATAATATCCTCACAGCATCAATGTGGGGTACTATAGAATCAATCCTCTCATTGATATATTGTGATATTCAATGTATAAATATGATTGCTGACATAAGATCAGTATAAACCTTGAGCTCTTTTTGCTTACCTAGCAAATGCAACTCCTGTGCTGTCCACATGAAATAGGCATCTGGATGAAAAGCAACAGCAGCAGATGAGACAAATGTTTGAGAGGCTGAAAGAAGCACTAGGGATGAGATATCAGACAGTTTCTAATAAAAAGAACTATATATATAAGTAATTAAAAAAAACACAGGTTTGGTTTTTTTTTTTTCTTTATTTCATGCTGTGTAGCAGGGGCCTATACTTTTAGAGAACTCAAGAAATACTTTTATCTGCTCAAATACTTTTTATACCTTGAATTCTTCTGATGTCCAAAACATTCTGTCTAGGGATAAGCAGGAAGTTTCTAGCCCACTCACCCTCTGCTACATTGTGATGAAACCTAGATTTCCACCTTTGACAACTACAGCTCATCTTTTCCTTTCTGTGCTATCTTTCCTCATGAGTATTAATTACTGACACTTTCACTTGGGCAGTCAGTTTAAAAGCCTTTCATTCACCCAGGTCTTAGCTAGTTCATGTCTTTCCCATAATATGGTCTGTTTATGTACTTAAACAGGATATCTTAAAATAAACTTTAATATTAGTTTTACTCTGCCTTCTGCCCCTTCTCTTGCTTTCACTCACCCTTTTTGCCTGTGGGATTGCCTGCTGTGCAGATGCCACAGCTCTAACAGTTTATGCTGGAGGCCAGCTTCAGGCTGTGCAGCTGGGTTTGCATCTCCCTTCACATTACCTGAGGGTACAGTAACACAAACACAACACACGTTTTTCAACATTCAATGAAGACATTAGCATATTTTTGTAATGCTTTGGAAAAAAGTATATCCTACTGTTACAATTAGTATTGTGCTCTGGCTCCGTGAGTTTATAAATGGGATTATCTTTTAAACTGAAGGTCTTGTCTCAAGAGGCCATCTAACATCCAGCAATGTGTTGAAATGTTCCCTATAGCTATATCATAGTAGGACCATCGCAGAATTTGTCTTGTTTATATAATCTCCAGTTCTTCTGTCATGTTGAAAGGTTGATGGTGTTTTGTTCTGGTAAAGAGAAAATTTTATCTAAGACAATCTCCTTCAATGGGCTAAGATCAAAATTATGAACACAAGAGAAATATTCAGGATTCCCTGATAGTTCAAAACTTATCTTATTTTTTGGAGCTAAAGTTCCATGTTAATATATTTCAACCCTGTGTACAAATTTTATTACAAAACATTATTCTTTACAAGCTAATCTTCATGTAATGTCATTTTATCTGACAATGATGGTTGTTCAGAGATTTACTTAATTTTAACTGAAAAGAAAGAATGAAAGAAGTTTTACTCATTGTTACCATATTCACATTTAGAAAGAATTTTAGAATTTCAAAAGAATTTAGACCTTTATAAAGAATTTGTTGATCAAGCCAATATTTTCAAATGTTTTTCTCCCTCATATGTTCTTAATCTCTCAGTGCACAAACTTTAATCAGGGAATACAAAAGCTGCACTCAAGGTTGAAAAGACATTGTTTACAGTGTTTGTGAGACTTTAGCATCTCTCAAGAGCCTAGTGATCTCTAATGAGATCCGAAACTGATAAAGGGTTTCTGTAGCAAATTCACAACTAGAAGAATCAAGGAAAGCATGGACATTTAGACACCCCAGGAAAAAAAAACCCACAACACAGAACAAAAACCCAACAACAATCACTAGCTAAACTTACAATGAATCACTCAAGAACATTTCCTGAAGATTTAGCTCATACAGAGATAATATGGAAAATTTGCACATGAGAAAACATAATATTCTTATCAGATAAGGTTCTAAAGCCTTTTCTCTGGTTCACTAACAATTGGCAAACTATAGGCAAATTTGTTAAATTAATAAAATAATTGCCTCTTCTTTTAAGAGAGAAAAGCCACACAAGTTATCTTTCAGCTTCTTCATTATTATTACTTTAACTATAATATTGTTGTTTATAATCAAAACAACACGATTGTAGTTACGGAAACATAGTGGATTTGCAAAGCATTACTGTGTAATTACTTACATGTCATATGTCTAAGCCTGAGCTAGTCTTATTAGGGTGACTTCACAGTCATACACACTTTGATTGGGCAGTTCACAGAGGTTTCCATTTCATTTTCTAGGATTCATCTCATTTCATGCATTTAATAACATCCCTTTAAAAGCACTGGCTGAAAACGACTCAGTTGAAACAATTCTTCAAGTTAACTGTAGTTTCCTCCTAATACAATTTGTACAAAATTATAACAAGGAAGAAAACAAGAAGGAAGACTGTTATTGAGGTATAGCAAGCATAAGGGATCAGTAACAAGAGAGCACCTGAGGACAGTAGTTGTAGACTACAACAGGTGCATAACTGACTGACTTGGATGATTAAGTAAAGAAAATAATCTAATTTTGGCTGTGACCACTGCATTCTAACTGATCTTGTATATTAGCGTTCAGCTTACAGTCCTCTCCTCTCCTCTCCTCTCCTCTCCTCTCCTCTCCTCTCCTCTCCTCTCCTCTCCTCTCCTCTCCTCTCCTCTCCTCTCCTCTCCTCTCGCGATGCACCTGGGCTGGCAGAAGTCTAGGGCATTGTTACTCTTTCTGTGCTGGTGTACTGGACACACTGGAACTCCAGTGTGAACTTGAGTCGAAGGGACTCGAGGGGGGACTTGAAGGGAGTTGAGTTGAAGGGACCTGTGGATGAGTCCACAAAGTAGCAGGACACTCTGAAGCATCTGTGGCCATGGATAAGCCCATGCCAGAGCATGTACAACTCAAAGTCTCTGTGGCCATGGTTATGTCTGTGCCTCAGCAGGCATATCTCTGAAGGGGTTGTGGCCCAAGGATAAGTCCATGCTGGAGAAGGGGTACCATGAAGCATCTGTGGCTGTGGATAAGTCCATGCTGCAGCAGGTATGCCTTGAAACATAAGTGGCTGTACATGACGTAATGCTGGAGCACCTCAAAGTGTGTGGACATGGATAAGCCCCCGACAGAGCAGATACATCTCTGGAAGAACTGCAGCCATGGGTAAGACAATGTTGGAGCAGGCATATCTCTGAAGATGTTGTGGCCCATGGAGAAGGCCACACTGGAACAGCTGCACCTCAAATTAACTGTGACTGTGGAAAAGTCTACACTGCAGCAGATATACCCTTGAAGAGGCTGCGGCTCACAGATAAAGCTCTACTTAGAACAGGTACACCCCTAAAGGAATGTTCATTCATGCTGAATGAATGAATGCTTCTTTTCAGCTTACCTGTGTGAGAGATACTTATTTATTACATAAGGTATAACTTGAAATATTTTTATTTTTTTAATTAGAAGATGATCAATATAGCCTTCTATGATGGCATGACCAGCTGAATAGATCAGGAGAGAGCAGTGAATGTTGTCTGCCTCGACTTCAGCAAGGCCTTTGACACTGTCTCCCATAACATCCTCTTTGGTAAGCTTAGGAAATGTGGGTTAGATGAGTGGACAGTAAAGTGGATTGAGAAGTGTCTGAATGACAGAACTCAGAGGGTTGTGATCAATGACACAGAGTCTAGCTGGAGACCTGCAGCTAGTGGTGTTCTGCAGGGGTCAGTACCGGGTCCAGTCTTGTTCAACATATTCATCAGTGACCTGAATGAAGGGACAGAGGGTACCCTCAGCAAGTTCACTGATGACACAAAACTGGGAGGAGTGGCTGACACACCAGAAGGCTGTGCTGCCATTCAGCAGGACCTGGACAGGCTGGAGAGTTGGGTGCAGAGGAACCTAATGAAGTTCAACAAAAGCAAGTACAGGGTCCTGCTCCTAGAGAGGAAAAACCCCATGCACCAGTACAGGTTAGGGGCTGATCTGCTCGAAAGCAGCTCTGCAGAGAAGGACCTGGGAGTCCTGGTAGACAAGAAGTTAACCATGAGCCAGCCATGTGCCCTCATGGCCAAGAAGGCCAATGGTATCCTGGGGTGCATTAAGGAGAGACTGTGGCCAAGGGGAGGTTATCATCCCCCTCTACTCTGCCTTAGTGAAGCCACATCTGGAGTACTGTGTCCAGTTCTGGGCTCCCCAGTTTAAGAGAGACAAGGAACAGTCTCTCTTGAAAGGCAGTGGAGAGACACTGGAACAGGTTGCCCAGGGAAGTTGTGGCTGCCCCCTCCCTGGAAGTGTTTAAGGCCAGGTTAGGTGGGGCTTTGAGCAACCTGGTCTAGTGGGAGGTGTCCCTGCACATGGCAGGGAGTTTGGAACTAGATGATCCCTGAAGTCCCTTCCAACCCAAACCATTCTATGATCAAAAAAACCAAACTACTGGAGACAGTCCAGCGGAGGGCCACAACGATGATTAGGGGACTGAAACACCTCTCTTATGAGGAAAGGCTGAGAGATCTGGGTCTGTTTAGCCTGGAGAAGAGAGGACTGAGAGGGGATCTTACCAATGTTTATAAATATCTAAAGGTCAGGGGTGAAGAGGATAGAGCCACACTCTTCAGTGGCACCCAGCAAAAGGACAAGGGACAACAGGCACAAATTGCAACACAGGAAGTTCCATCTGAAAATGAGGAAAAACCTCTTTACTGTGAGGGTGACAGAGCACTGGCACAGGCTGCCCAGAGAAGTGGTGGAGTATCCTTCTCTGGAGGTATTCAAAACCTGCCTGGATGTGATCCTGTGCAACCTGCTGTAGGTGAACCTGCTTTATCAGGAGGGTTGGACTAGATGATATCCAGAGGTCCCTTCCAACCCCCACCATTCTGTGATTCTGTGAATATTTGTATTACTAGTGCAGTCATGATCATTCAAAATCCTGAACATAGCTGTGAACACAGACTAAACTTGGAAACCTCCAGAGAATTTTTCTTCCCAGCAATGACCAACAAAAAAATTATTTTTTACTTTATTTTCAAGATCCCCAATATATCTCTTGTCATACTCTCTTGTTACATTCATTTGCTGTAATTTTTTATGCTCAGGTGAGCACAAGCTACTACTCATTTAAAACTGAGAAAAATATCTCCAAAGGAATATGTGAGAAACACAAATCTCCATGACTTCCTTGCTTCCTTGGTGCTTGGTTTTGTTCATTGACTGTCCCAGAAAGTGCTGACTTAGGACAGATTTGCAGGCAGTGGGCTTGTTTATAGTCTTCTTCCTTCTTGCTCATTATTTTCTACAACCACCATGTCCTTTTGGGACTGTTATCCATAAGACAAATTGTTCCATCTCTGCAGGACATAAATTCTCTGCAACAGAGCAAGCATAAGGCTTCTCAGCAGTATAAGAGGGGGGTGGGGGAAAGCAAAAAGAGGAAAAAAGAACCAATACAAAAAAACCAACCAACCAACCAAAAAATCCCACATATATCAATGGGTGTGCCAAGGAATACCAGGATAAGGCTTATTATAGGAATGATAAATCTAAAATTCAGAAAATGAAGAAAAAGTTGGGGTAAGTACCAGAAGGTTGGCAGCTGTTCCAGTCTTCCTCCATGCCCTTCTTTCCCACCATTACTTACTGTCCCAGGCACTCTTGCTATTGCTTCTGCTGGTAGCAGCAAACCAAGCTTTTCAAAGCTCTGTTGTAGACAGAGTAGATTTGTCCATTAGTCCCTACCTTATGGGCTTCCTTAGGCAACTGTCTATTTTGCCTATGGCTAAAGCTGCTCATTTGCCTTCCCTTTTTGATGAGCCAGGTCTTAAATCAATTTACTGGACTTTAACACTGTGAAGTTTTTTCATGAGTATGATTTTTAAAACTGAAATAGTAACAGTAACAATATTTTGTGAACAAACTAGGCTTATATAGTATTTGCAGGTATTCTTATGGCATTGTTTTCTTAAAATAATGAAATATTTCTCCAGCAATATAAAAACTTGCCCTTTCTTTTAAAATTCTTTGGTTTTCTGTGGCAATTAAACAAATAATTAAAATTTATAAGTTTTCCAAATAAAATTTAACTTTATTTTCTATTTAAATAAAATATTTAGGAAAAAAAATCCAGTACTTGAATACTTCTGTGGATACACTGAGCTAATTTACTGTGACATTAATTTTTAGAGTTTTACAGTAGTAACTATAGTAGACTTATATTGTCTTTCTGACTGAAAAATTTGAATGAAATTGCCAGGATTCATCATCACAGACTTCCTGTATAGTTCGGGCAGCTCCATTAATACTCCCTACTTGATTGTGAAATGAGGTTAGATCTTGATTCAAAGGGGAACAGTGACTTAATCTTTTCATAGCTGAAAAGCTCACTAAGATTTTCTGGTCTAAATTAAAACCGAAATGTGTATTGCTTACAAAGATATACACTAGTGAAAATTTCTAGTTGCCTGAGAATAATGACCTTTCTCTGTATTTCTACTGATAAATAAACCTTCCCCACCCCCACCCTCCGCCTTTTCCCTGGGATGATAGAAACTGGCTTTTGTGTACAGCTTTGAGTTTGTTTGTTTGTATAAGTTTTTTTTGTGTGGTTTTGTTTGTTTGTTTGTTTTAATATTAATACAGCTTTTCTACAATTCCTTTGCAGAGGAAAACAACCAACAGGATTCTAAATTTGATGAAAGCCTTAATATATTTTTGTCTTTTTTTGTTGTTGTTGTTTTTGTTATCTGTCCAGCACTACATAATTGTCCTTTATAAAGAGTTATATAGTAATGAGAGATTTTTAGAATTCTGTATTGAGTTTGTCTTTAAAAGATTTCTGGACTAAATTCTACGTTAAAGGTGCAACACTGAATTAGAGAAAATTTCATTTGCTGGAACTTTCAAAATTTAAACTGAGCTTATTAAGAAAAAAGCACAAATAGGAATAATACAACTTAGGTCCAGTCTATTACAGCTAATACCATACCTAATTTACATAAATAGTTTAAACAAAGACAATGAAGTGGCACATTTAGTTCTAGGAAAAGAATGGATGTTCCCTCTGACCATGCCTTCCCTAAAAGGTTTATAATCATACTTGCAAAAGCGATAGAAGATAAAGGAAGATACAGGAAAAAAACTAAGATCTCTGATGACTCAACCCTGCGTATCCAAAAGATTTCAGAAACACTTATCTCCATTCCAGACCTTGAGAAATGAAACTTGATATCTTGTAAATTGATAGAAAGCAGGAAACCTTAAAAGTGGTGCACCACTTCTTCACCCAGTGGCCTTGGAATAATGAAAGGTTGAGACCAGTGATCATCTGTCTCTATAATTTCAGTCACAATCGGCAAACACAATTTAGAAACTGCCAGGAAGTGAAATTGATCTCACTCCCTTAGAAAGGATTATCCATCTCTTACAATTTCTTTACCCTACTACAACAACGAAGAAATTTGACCACATTTGTGGCTATCCTTATGAAGTCTCTTCAACTTACATGTCAATGCATTTTTAAGTGATTTTCATCCACCTCGAACCAAAGTTTAAAAAGTATGAAACCCAGCTAAGAGAAGCACATGAACCAGTAAACTAACAACACTGAAAACAAATTTATGTAATGTTATAAGGAATTATTATTTGCTGGAGTTAGCAATTCCAACATGTCTTAACACGCAATAATCAAATAGAACAATCAAACAACAAAAAAAGAAAACAATTCAACAACTTAATTTCAGGCATTAATTTTTACTCCTTCTCCCCAGTAAATGATACACCACTTACTGTGACTTTCATTATTGGTTCTCAACTCACGTCTTCAGTCTCACAAAACTCTTAACCCATCCCACCTCCAAAATGTGTCCTTGCCCACTGTTTGCTGCCTCGTTTTTAAAAATGCATTCCTAAGTACAGAAATATTTCCTGTGGCAATAACTATGAATACTAATAGTTAAAGAAAACAAAATAATGAGTTTACTTTAGAAGTATTTATTTCTCATGAAACTGACAAAATAATTTTGTAGCTGCTTAGCCATATAAGTAGTACCTTTTGCTGTACCTTGATGTTTGTATTTTGATTTGTTCAGCAGCTCTTAAATAACCTGAAGAAGAAAAAAACTCCCTTCAGTTTTGGGTTTTATTTTTTTTCATTTACCCTTGGAACATGTGGTGACTCTCAGGTTGGAACATGGATGCTAAATAATAGTCGGGTCAATGAGTATACAATGGACATCAGCATACAAAGAAAAGTGAACAAAATAACTGAAAAAAAAAGTCTTTGACAGCAGTTAATTAATATATCTGGCCACCTTCACCACATGAATATATAGAATTAGGTTGAGAAGACACTAAGTGTAAACCGGACAGAAGAGAACAATGAAGGCAACAGTATTATATCTGTCATTATAATTAGGTCAAGTAAAAGATATCAGTTAGCATGAAGTAGTAATCATGGCAATGCTCTCTGTCATGATGAAAGAACAGTAGAGATGGTGCTGTCAGAAGAAAAATGAAAGTAAAACCAACTACAGCAAATATTTTCGGAGAACTAACCAGATCTTCTGGGTTGATACGGAAGAGAGATAAAGTGTAACAATTTTATTAGTCTAAGACTCACTGAATCAAAGGAAAGTCAAGTGCTGCATATTTGCATAAGTGTTAGGGAGTATTCATTTAAAGAGATCTAAAGGTATGTAGATGTTGAGATAATTACTAAAGAGAACCCCTCACAAATTAGCTCAGGAAGCTCTTTGCTAGTACAGAGTTCTTGTAGATTAAGGTTATGTACTATAGTTAGTGTTCAAACTCATTTTTAGAAGCTATTAAGGAACGGATCTTTCCCTGGTTGGTTTTAGCTACATAGAAAATACAGAATAGAGAAACCTAAATGTGATTTTAACTAACAGAAGGCTTAACGACAAGAGAGGTCAGACTGAAGAATACAACATGGTACTGAAATTATTTTTTCATAATATTTGCATTACAGATAATGAAACATAGCCTTATTTGATGGCTGTCATTTTACTATGCTGATGCAAGTTCACATTTTCTTGCTATCAGATTTTCTTCTCAACAACACTGATAAACTTAGCATTGGCTTAATTGCAACAGTAGCCCAAGTTAATCTCCTCGGTCAATTACTCCATTAGAATCTTCATTTAATTCATTAGTCTATGTCACTTCATCAAAAGGAAAGTGATGACTTATTTCAATGCTAAGCAAAATTCAGTATGCTAAGAGCACCTACATTTTAGAAGAGTTAAGTATCTTAATAGCAAAATTTCAGCTGTGTTGCTGTTAGAGAAATTAATTGTAATTACTTATCTACACTGCATGTGACTTACAATTTTATTTATTAAATATGAGGGGATTTCAAATATTTGCTATAAGAGTATTTTCTTGTGATAACCATTTCTACCTCCATCATTTTCCTTTTCTTTTGAATACTTCTGTAGAATCATAGAGTCATAGAATCATAAAATAATTATGGTTGGAAGGGATCTCCAGGGTCATCAAGTCCAACCTTTATCCCATCATATTCCTAACCATTAAACCACTAGACCATGGCCTCAAGTGCCTCATCAACCTGTTTTTTGAACACCCTCAGGGATGATGACTCCACCACCTCCCTGGGCTGCCTGTTCCAACGTCTAACCATGTTATTCTGTGGTATAAATCAGCACCCTAAAATGCTAACTAATCAGATGATATCTCTCTTCAAAAAACTAAAACCTTCAAAACAGCCTATTTTTTGCCTGCCAACCGACCATGTTGTGAATCCCTTGATGTACCTCTTCGTGCATAGAAATGCTATGCGTGAAGTTAGCAGTTGCCCATATATTGAGAAATAGTCTTCCTGTATGGAAATAAAATTAAATTCAGATGTCTAAACCAATAATGGAAGGAGTCTTCTAATTGAAAAGCAAAATCCCCAAGTTCCTGGAACCAAGAGATCTTCAGCTTACTTATTCTAAAGAGTGAAGCATATATTTTGCAACAGAAAGAAGTATTTTAACATCTTGAGATGTTCTTACTCTGATTGTTTATTCAGAAGCAGGAAAAGAGAAATATAAAAGAAAATAAAAAGAAAGAAAAAGGAAAGATCTTAATGCAGGAGGGTCTGTAATTCGTTCACTTGTCAACTGCTTACTCATACTGTTAACAGCAAGGTCTTGCTGCTTTTATCTAATAAACCCTCAATGCTTCTGTCGTATAACAGGAAGCAAAGCCCTTCAGCTACACATGCTTGAGAGCTACATTTTCCTGCTGGGACTATTTTTGCCATCTCCCAGTATATCTGGAGGTATCTAGGTTAGGGTCAAGCAGAAACTTAATTAATATTTTGACAATCTAGTTCTTTTCATATGTATATGAATGAAAAATGGAATCAACAGTCTCCATAGCCAGAATAATTCTACATTACTGCTATAGTTTATTAAACTAAAGAATAAAATCAAATGACATACCTTGCGGTGAGAAAAACATCCTTTTCTTCGTTCCCTTATTGCTGCTGGAAGCTGCTCGATACTATCTCTACTTAAAGTTTTCAGCCTGCTGTCCTTAAACACTTTCTCCTTTATTCCTAGTTGCTTTGATTAAATGTCTTCTATGATACACAATATTTACCAGCCTGGTACACAGTACCTCTGAACACATATTGAAAGTCCAATTAAATAAGAACTGAAGTGTTAAAACACACTTAAATATTTCATAATGCATTACTCTTTCTTTGATCCTGTATGTATTATATATACAGTAAGTCTGTCTTTGCTGAAACTAAACTAGTTGTGTAATGAGGATAGGACTCTGAAGTATAGCAATTAATGAAATACAAATTTGCAAGAAAATACGGGTCAATTTAGGGTTTTGCAGTCAGTTTGCAGTCCACCCACCCACCTACATGAATATAGTCGCAGGGGAGGCAGAAAAAAGAGAGGGAGTTACAAGCCTGTCATTTCTAGCAACAACCTTACTGGGTGGAAAATAGAAGACATTTTTACTGACTGCTTATGTGACTAGAATTGAAAGCTTAACAGGAAAAGGATGTGTTCTTTTACTTGACTTTATGGAACACATAATAATCCTGTCTTTACAACATCAAATTTCATTTGCTACCGAAAAGAGTGACTCATTCCAGTCTCTTTTCTTTTCCTACAATCAAATAATGTCACTACATATGCAAAAATTCATCTTTAGAAGAGTTACCTGCACAACCATTACCTCTTCTCTGTCTTCAACTATACGAGATAGCAGAGATCAAAAGATCATTTATATAAAGAAGGTTTACATAAAACCTGTACTAAACAAACCAAAAGAAAACACTCCCCAGCTTCTTATTTCCCACACGAACTCACAGGCTGCCGTACAGGTTAGCCTGAAAAAGCATTATGTTTTTTTCTTGTTAATTTTTTTTTTGTTGTATCCAGTGTACTGTGGTAAAGCCTAGAGGCAGTTGTTGCCATTGAGATAAATATTCTGCAGTGGGAGGTTTTCTGCAGATGTTTGAAACAAGTAAACAAACAAAACAATGGAACAATGTTAAATGTGAGATGACTATGGATATTATAAATTCATATATGGATAGCTACGCACTAACACAGCCCATCCTGCAAGCTTCCCGCCAGGGAGTCAGTAATGATCCTAAAGCCTCAGCTCAGGAATAGCCCTCAATTTACCTGGAATGGACCTCCAGGATCATCTGGTCCAACCTTTCTTAGCCAAAGCACAGTCTAGACAGGATGGCCCAGCACCCTGTCCACTTGAACCTTAAAAGTGGCCAATGTTGGGGAATCCACAACTTCCCTGGTGAGATTATTCCAACAGCTAATTGTTCTCATTGTGAAAAATTTTCCTCTTATGTCGAATCTGAATGACCTCAGAAGTAACTTGTACCCATTATTCCTCATTCTTTGCATGTGACTCGTTGTAAAAAGGGAGTCTCCGTCTTCCTTGTAGCCACTCTTTATATACTGGAACATGGTGATAAGGTCTTCCCTAACCCTTCTTTTCTCAAGGCTGAACAAATCTGATTCTCTCAGCCTGTTCTCGTATGGCAGGCTTCCCAGTTCTTCCGTTATCTTTGTGATCCTTCTCTGGACCATCTCCATGCTGTCCACATCTTTCTTGTATAGTGGGGACCAAAACTGAACACGGTACTCCAGGTGTGGCCTGACAAACACTAAGTAGAGTGGGATAATGACTTCTTTATCTCTGCTGGTGATGCCCTTGTTGATGCAACCCAGCATCCTGTTGGGTTTCTTTGCTGCTGAAGCACACTGTTCACCCATATTGAGCTTGTTGTCCACTAGGACCTCCAGGTCCCTTTCCACAGAGCTGCTCAGCCCACTCTTCCAGCCTATCCAGATCTTCTTGTGGGATGGGCCTCCTTTCTGAGGTGTCTACTTCCTCAGTCAGTTTGGTATCAGCCACAAATTTCATCAGGGTACACTTGATCCCATCATCCAGATCACTTCTGAAGATATTAAACAGCATTGGGCCCAATACTGACCCCTGGGGAACCCCACTTATGACAGGTTACCAATTTGAAAAGGAGCTATTTACCACCATCCACTGGGTGCAGCCTGTCAGTCAATTTCCCTTCCACCACACAGAGCAACTATATAGACTGTAACGCATCAGGTTCTCTAGGAGGAGGCTGCGGGGTACTGTACCAAAAGCCTTGGAGAAGTCCAAGTAGACAATATCCACTTGCTCGCTCCGCATCAACTGAGCAGGTTACTTTGTCTTAGAAGGTGATCAGGTTTGTCAAGCATGACTTGCTGTTGGTAAATCCGTGCTGGCTTTTCCCAATCACGTGCTTCATCTGACTTGTTATATCCCCCAGAAGGATTCATTCCGTAACTTTACGAGGTATTGAAGTAAGACTGATGGGCCTATAATTTCCTGGATGTTCCCTTAAAATCTTCTTGTAGATGGTGGTGACATTAACCTTCTTCCAGTCTTCTGGGACATTCCCCTATCTCCACGAATTCTCAAAGATTATGGAGAGCTGCCTGTCAATGTCAGCCAGCTCTCATAACATCCTTGGGTGGATAGCATCTGGGCCCATCGATTTGTAGCAGTCAAACTCCCGTAATATTTCACATACCAACTCTTCCTTCACTGATGATGCGTCTGTGTTTGCATTGACCTGGACTTTCATTCCCAAGGCCTGTAGCCTAATAGTGCTGGTAAAGACAGAGGTGAAGAAAGTGTTGAGAACCACCACCTTTTCAGCATTGTTTGTGACTAATTCACCTCTCCTGTTTAATAGTGGGCCAATATTTTCCTTCTGTTTCTGCTTGTTGTTTACGTACCTGAAGAATCCTTTCTTGTAGTTTTTGACATCTCTAGTCAATTTCAATTTGAGCTGAGCTTTTGCTTGTCTAACTGCATCTCTGCACATCATGACAATGCCCTTGTAGTTCTCAATGGGTATTGGTCTGCTTTTCCATCTCTGGTATTCTTTCTTTTTGGTTTTGAGGAGAGTCAGCAGCTCACAGTTAAGCTGAGTGGGTCTCTTGCTCTGCCTACTTCCCTTGCCTTTAAAGAGGATTAACTGTTTCTGTGCTTCCAGAAGAGTGCTCTTTAAAAACTTCCAGCACTCGTTTGCTCCTTTATGCTCCATGGAAGCTTCCCACGGAATCCCTCCCAACTGAGCTCTGAGTGAGATGAAGTTTGCTCTTCTAAAATTTATAACTTTTGTCTTAGTGCTAATCTTCACCATGCTCAGCAGGATCCCAAACTCCACAATATCATGATCACTGCAGCCAAGGCTATCACTAACAAAGATATAACAGGTTTTCTCCGTTTGTGAGCAGCAAGTACATCTTAAGTAGGGAGAGTGAACTGGTCTTTATACATGAATTCATTGGCATGTCCTGATGTGATTTGACTAAGCATAAACATCTATTAAGTGACTAAAAAATGTCTAGTTCAATTTTAAATTAATTGCAAGATAAATAAACCGTGAAAACATATTATTTGTGAACTATCAAAATAAAATCCATGGATGCAGAAGTACAAACACAGTGATTTGAGCTCTATTTCCTATTGCTGGAAAACATAGAAAACTTCCTGATTCAAACCAAAAGGCTGACACAGATGAAAACTAAGTAATATTTCAAATCCATAATGTCCAGATTCTTTGGCACAGTTCAGCTCTTCTATATTGCCCAAATACTTGCTGTATCTTCTCAGATTTTAATTCCTTGTTGCACATCTTACATGATATTTTTCTACTTCATTGATCCTTTTTCTACAGGACTTAGCTTAATCTGCTCATCCAAAACAGTTCAGCATAGGTCCCCAATGGTAATATTTGCATTAAAAATTCACTTTCTCCTCTGCTTCTCCCTCTTGAGTAACTGCCTAATAATTTGTCATGGTGATCTTGTAAAAAAAGGTGAGGAGAAATTTAATACGTAATAGCACATTAAAATTCAAAACCCTTAAAAACTGTTGGCACGGATTCAATTGTCACACAGTTGCACCATTGATAAGCATGTTTGCCAATGCGCATGTGGCTCATGCACTCCAAAGAACGGAGAAAATACAGGGAAGACCACCATCTGAAAACACTTTGAGAAATGGAACAAAGCAGATACACTTGTCTGACATACGTGTCTACGCCATATGATCAGAGACAACCCTATGTACAGCTTAATTCTGCATTATATGTAAAGTGTCAGAAGTCTTGTTTTGAGTGCTAGCTCAGTATTCCTAAGGGCACTGGACTCTCTATAGAAAATTTCACATAGGCAAGACACTTCTGAATGAGGTGAGCAGTCACATCCACATTGTCTGTACAATTCTTTGTATGAATCGTTTCCTTCCTTCTTTTAGACATATGAAACAGTTAACAGTGATGATACTTACAGCACTATTATCTTCTGAGGTGGTCCAATATCTTTTGAAGGAGGTTCAGCAAAATCCATACATTGTACTGCACTGAATTTTCAAGGCTTATTTAGTACTCCTGAGACCTGCAGAAAAACAAAAAACAAAAACAAACAAACAACCAAAAAAAGCCCCCAACAAAACAAAATCCAGATTCTGGGATGCAAAATATGGCATAAATATGACATCCATAGGGCACCGCACTATGAAACACTCCAGCCTAATCTATTCAAGCACATAATAGTATTGTACTGCTAAAAATTAGTCTGCCCTGATTTTTAAAAACAAATAAGGTTCGTATATATTCCCATTTCACTTTTTTCTCCATTATTTACTACCCAATGAATTCAAAGTTGTTTAGGTATGCTCAATGTGTATTTTTTTTACATTGCCATGTTTAGTTTTGTTTAAATTCATAGTTTGCTTATGGAATAATGGCCATTTTATATAAATTATTGACGATTACATTTTATCTGTATTCTACTGCAATCTTGTACATAGGCATGGGTCTGGAGGGTGTTTATGAATTTCTTTTCTGTATATGCAAATTCCTTAAATGATTACTGTGGAAGACACCAAATCCTTAAAGTAGTATTATCATGCAATTTAAGGATTTGTTGTCTTAGCCTTAAATCTTTTTACCAACTTTCATACCAGATTTATGGATCCCACTGGCTTTATTGTTTTTCTCTTTTTAGAATAAAAACATTTAAGTATACAGTTACGTACATAAAACATATTTCTTTGCTGTCATGCTGCATCACTCTGTTTTTCTTTCTCTAGAACTGAATTACTTATGTTTCATTAAAACTTAAGGAAGCTGGATATTATGATCCAGAAGTCTGGCACAGACCAGGTCAGACAAAATAAATCAATTTTATAACTGCACAGAGAAAGAGGGTACCCATGCAGTGTGTGTATGGGGAGGGGGGCGGAAATGACATGAGAGAGATACAGGAATTTCCAGAAGAGTAAGCATATTTAAAAAAATACAAATAAAAGAAAGAAAAATAAGAATGAGAGATATAAATAATGATAGCAAATAAGAAATGTGAATACATTTTTCATATTTCTCGAAGTACTTAGAATACATAAACATAGTATCAGAAATGTTGCATAAAATTAATGTTTTTCATAGAAGAGCTTATTAAACCTTAGAAGTCCATTAGACACGAGCAAAAAAAAAGACCAGCTATCTTGCTGTAGTAACAAAGAAAAGCATGAAAATGCTTTTTGCGACTGAAAGTTTAGCATAGGTCAGAGTGAAAATGGAGCCATTCATGCAGGGAGTTGGAATTAGATAATGTACTAAAATATTTGAAACAATGAGCAATTATAAATTCTGTCTGGTTTATTCACCACGTGTGTTTCTATTTACAGGAATAATAGCTGGAAAAGATAAATTCAGTATTCTGATGAATGCACCAATAGAGACTTGTACACACTGTAGATATTTCAGGACATTCTAAATGTAAATGAAAAAGTCTGTAGTAATTTATGTGGTTCAAATTGTTAAAGTTACTTTTATATATACACATACATATGGATATTTTTGTGTGTATATGTACATTTATCTATATAGAGTTCATGAAAAAATTACTGCTTAGAAAAGATCTCATATGAACTTAAAGTATGGCAATCATAAAACAATGTGTTATCTTCCCTGTTTTTACTGCATGTAGTTATATAAAATCATCACTTTTCTCAGGCATAGATGCACCATGCACCTAACTGATCCTAACTTTCATGACTGTTAATGTAATATGTGACTCATCTTTTTCCTAGAATTTCAGGAGTAAGTTTCATCCTTTCCAACCTCCTAAGCATGAGCAAGTCTATTTCCAACAGTGTGTTCAGTCCCTGGTAGTATGCTTTATAAATTACATTAGATAGAGCAGCAACCAGTTTAACTGTAGGGATCCAAAAGTTTAATAGCTGTACTAACCTCTTTTTATAGTTAATATTAGACAATGAAATGTGATCAATCTTAGGATGAGATTAATCATCCTTTTGAGATTCCTGTGTCATTGCATATTTTCATTTTCTACAGAGACTTCTGTGACTAGCTTAGAGTCAGAAGACACATTTTCTGATGTTTATATTAAAGCAGACAAATCAGCTTGCATTTTGGAATTATAATATCATTTTTTCCCCCATCTTTTACTTTTCTTTAGATACCTATAGAAAGCAAAAAAAGTAAATAGCTATTTATTTATTTGTTTTTCAATTAGTTGGCAAACTTGGAAAAGGAGATGTTTTGGTCACACTGTAATGGTACTTACCTACCTACCAAATTTATAGCTGAAAAGTGTACTGGTGTTTTACATTACCTGAGTTTTTATTACCAGTCCAGACTGAATGTCTCTGTATATCTCTGACACATACACTTCAAGTCTGAATCTGGAGCTCAATTCTACTTTTACACTTTTTAATCAACAGAGACACAAGCATTGTCACAGCTTTTCTTTATTTCTTAATGCTTATACAATCCTTCATATTTAGCCATTAATTTTTTATCACTTCAAAAACAAAGACAATTAAAAATGTTTCTATAAATACATTAAGAACAAAAGGAGAACTAAGGAGAATCTGCATCCTTTATTGGATGCAGGGGGAAACAGTGACAAAGGATGAGGAAAAAGGCTGAGGTACTCAATGCCTTCTTTGCCTCAGTCTTTAGTAGTGAGACCAGTTGTTCTTGGGGTACCCAGCCCCCTGAACTGGAAGACAGGGATGGGGAGCAGAATGAGGCCCCCATAATCTGAGAAGAAATGGTGAGCAACCTACGACACCACAAGTGTATGGTGCCGGATGATATCCACCCAAGAGTCCTGAGGGAGCTGGCAGAAGTGCTCACCAAGCCACTTTCCATCATTTATCAGCATTCTTGGCTAACCAGGGAGCTCCCAGTGGACTGGAAAATAATAAATGTGATGCCCATCTACAGGAAGGGCTGCAAGGAGGATCTGGGCAACTGCAGGTCTGTGAGTTTGACCTCTGTGCCAGGGAAGGTTGTGGAGCAGATCATCTTGAGTGCCATCATGTGGCATGTACATGATCTTCCTGCATCTATACTAAGAGCAGAAGGATTGTAATTTGAAATAATTTATAATGATGATAGGCTTTTAGACAGGTAACTGCAGAATGAGAGTTGGGAACATAATGTTATCATATCAAGGTAGGATATATTGTGCAGCCTACTGTGACACACTAAATAAATTGCTTTGCAATTAAGCTACAAATTGTGCTATAGAAGTATATCAGAATTTTCCCCCTTCTGCTCCCCTTTTAGTTAAGGCAAAAAGAGGTCTTTTATTTATATATATACATACAGACATATTTGTTTATATATAAAATACACAGTTCTTTAAAACTAGTTTTTGATATTCCCATTTTAATCAGGAATTAAATCCAATGTATTCTGATATCCATTATAGGAATCTGTTTTTCATATGATATTATATTACTTAAAATAAATATAAAAATTATGTATAAAACCTGTACTAAGAATTTTTTTAGACATAATATTATAATTATCTCAGTTTTTATGCATCCAGACTAAAATTATGTCAGTTTTGTGAAAGAACTGATCATCCAGTACTATAAACCCTCTTGGAATGGAAATAAAATATGGTTGAGTGGGGTGATACTGGTCTTTTAAAACCAAATGTCTTAGATAAATCTCCAGCTTTTGGAGTACCTTATAGCTTCGGAAAGAGAAATGTCTTTCTTTGTCAAAAGTTTTAAGCATAGGAGCTGGCTGGACAGATCAACATCTCCAGATGCATGTTCACCACTTCAACAACCTCAAGACTAGGTAATGCCAGAGTTTCCAGACTCAGTTGGATTAACAGTCAACTTCAAAGTGTTTGAAACTGAAGCTCGGTTATCAACAAGCTGACATTTATATCACTGTGCTCTATTTTTCCCTAACTCTCATTAAATTTAATTCTACATATTTTGCTTACATTAAAAATTGCTTTATTTTCACCACAGTAATGAAATCTGAGAAGTACACACGGACAACCAATTTCAGCACCCTTCAGAGAGTTCATGATTGAAAAATAGCCTATGACTGTACTTCTGTCTGTAGCTGAACTACAAAATTTCACTCAATGTCTAACATTATTATTTACTCAATTATATCTGACCCATCTTAAGTCCTTCTCCAAGATATTGTGCCTGTGAGAGACCCTTGACTATTTCAGTTTATTTAACTGATGATATTTGTGAAAGAAACCTTGTCTTGTAGTTGCTGGCTGCCTCTGACAGCTGACTTTGTTATGGCTTCCAGTTTGGCTTTTATCTTCCAGTTGTTCTGATGTTTTCATTGTTTGGTTAAACGTTTAAACATGCTTAAAAGTAAGCTAAAATTTTTATTGTTTAAGCATGTCTCTATCAGAACTGGTCTGGAAGGGAAATTTTCCCACCTAAATTTAGACACCTGAACAGGGGTGTTTATATGGTAGGTTCTAACCATACTTATCCTTATTCTGCAGTCAGTAACTCCCCTATAAGCATGTCAGTCACTTAAGAGTTGAAACGCACCCTTGAAAGTCATCCTGAATGTAATGGTGGCTAAAGGACTCACAGAAGTAAATTTATGTGGGATACACCCACAAGACAAGGCATTGCTGCAATATACCTTGCAATGCAGCTAGTTCTAGAAATATTGACCACGTCTACATCAATATGACTCTAAATGAATCAGCATACAGTCCAAAGTCCTTGGATGACCATTACACATTTGTGTCCCAAGCTGGTCTGTTAAATTTGTCCAGATAGTGTAAAATATTTTAATATGTACCATCCACATTATCCTCATAGAACATCACTGCTGTATTCTTAATTAAGTCTTCTATCATACAAAATGATGAGAAGGAAAAAAAGTATCCCCAAACATCATTTTGTTAAGAGAAGCTTTTACTTTGAATCTCTAAAACATAATCATTTAGGAAAAGTTGATTAATATTGCTCAAGTAATTTGAAAGAATTATATTTCTAAAATGCTTTAAAATGATAGTGTGGTTGTAGCTGAAGTTATCCACAAGGCTTAGGACTTGAGCATTGTTAGCTGATGCTGAAAACACAAACTGTTCTTCTTTCCACTTGAAAGTTTGACAAGTGAGATAACTGACTGATGAAAAGAAATATAGAACATACAGAAGAAACCTGCAGAACCCTCTTAACAACACAGAGGAAGCAAACAGAGAATTTTAAGGAATAAGGAAACCCATTTCTCAAGCATACAGAATACTTTTTAATTTTAGCATTCAGAATAACTAAAATGAAAAAAGAATATATGTATTTGCTGAACTGAGACTCCAACAGACAAATTATCTCTAATGATGCTGTTTTGCTGAAGAAGTTGCATTTCATTAGGGACTGATTAAAATTTGATGGCTACATGCCATTTTAGGATGATTAGAGAAAAAAAAGTATAACCGCCTTCATTAAGAAAATATTTTCCTTTCTGTATGCTGCATGTAGCAAAGCTTTAAAAAGTCAATCATCAGAAGCATTTTCTCAATGTTCCTCTTTTGGGCAGAGTTTAAACTAAACTGTATAGTTTCAGAAAAGGAAAAAAAAGACCCAAATCCTTTCAAGATGATTTATTGGTAATTTGCAAAGCTTCCTGTAAATGATTTCAATATTTCTGCAGGAAAAGTTGATGTGCATACACATGCACACCACAAAAATGAAGCACTAATCTCAGGGGAAGACAGATCTTTAAAGAATCCAATTTTTTTTTCCATAATGAAATACTTCCTTTCACACAGAAAAATGATCCAGTAGGTCCAAAGACTGATCAAACTTTAGTTATCTATTAACACGTTTTGCAGCTGTAGTAATTAGGCAATATCTGCTCTATTAAAATGCAAAAAACTATGAAGAATTCTTCTTAAATTTAGAATCTTACCATAGTTGCAAATATTATTCCAAAATATAAATATATTTTAAAACTATATAAATTATTCAACTTTAAATATGTTATATAAAAAATAGCTGTGTGAAGTTTAAAAAGGAATATAGTATAACAAATCAGGTAAGCATTTGAAGCTCTTTTAGCTAGGTTAAACCATGCTTTCAGGCCCTGTTAATCTTAACCACACAATGAGTTCAAATGCTACCCCTCTCCAAGCTGAAGAGAGCTTAGAGACAAAGTCTCTGCTGCCTGAAGGATTACAATAAATAAGACACAGTATTTAAAGAACAGCAGTTGTCACTGACGTCAGGAGACTGTCCGTTGTTCTGAATTCATGAAGACTGAGGCACCTGCCTCCAGACTCATCCTCCCACTGCATGTGCTTGTGGTTTTCCATCTCCAGCTCTGGGTGTCTCTACACTACTCCTACAGAACACTGAATTGCTCTACTGGATGCCTAGGACTTCTGGATAGTCAGAAGTACTCTTTGTAGGCATCTGCCACTACAACTTGGTACTACCCAGACACCATAACTTGAACTTTCTGATTCAAGTTACTTGATCAAAGAACCTATACTTAAGACATTGGAAACCTAAAGTGGACAGAGAAAGCAGGTGTGCTTGCCAATTTTTGTATTTCCAGGTCAATTTTCAAATCCTTGTAGGCCATGCATTAAAATTCTGTATTAAGTGGCTTGTTTTTTTTCCCTGATGATCCTAGAAAACTTCTGTTCTGAGTAGTCAATATCAATATGTATATAAGGATCAGGAGCACTTTTTGTGAAACACTTCAGCAAATGTATTAGTAGTATGTCATGTAGTGGATATAAACATACACAAGGACCTACAGGTTTACATTACTTGCATCAACATAGATACAGTAGTTCAATATTAACACAACCAAACTGAGTAGTCAGATAATAAAGATTCTGGATTTTCTGCAACACTGAGTAGATTTAATTTGGCATGCTTCACTTTGCTCTCTTATTTTCCTTATTAAAAGAAAAACAGCATGAAAAATTATTTAATAGATCCCACTTCAGCAAAGTCCCATATACATGAAGGCTTAAAGACATTCTTATTCCACAAAATATTTAAACAACTAGTAATGCCTCCCTATTACAGGGTCTGTGTCAATGTTATTTACTCTATGGATTTACTGTGTAGGGCAATATATTAATTATTATGATATATATAATGAATATTTACTTGCCGTGGTTTGACTAAAAGAGAAACAATATTTCCTTTCAGTGATTTTACTTTTCAGTTAAGACCCTTCTAAGACTGCACTTTCTTAAGTTAACAACATGTTTTTCAGACAGTGTCTGCTCCTAGAAGTGACAACACTTGATGTTTATAGTTAGGACTGAGCTCACAGTACAACGATGTGCAGAAAGGCTCTTGTTTATTCTTACAGAAACCAAGGTCACTGCCAAATTCCTTCAGTGCTGCCTTGGGGCCCTCTTTAGTGTAAAGGTGCAAAAGGGGCACAACCTATGGGGAGGACCAGACAGGACAGGTGACCTAAACCTGTCCATCCCATACATGTCAAGCTCAGTAGAAAGCTGAGGGATCATGAGGGGCAAGCTCTTCTTCTTTGGCCAGCATCCTGGGAGAATTCTCTCTGTTCTTCTATGATCTTGACCTGTGAGTTCCTGAATCAAGTTCTTGCATGCCTCCCAGTCCAGGAGCCCAGCCCAGAATCGTCCCAGTGTTAATCTGCAGCACCAGTGGTGACGTGAGCATCACTGAGGGAGTGCACAATTTGGGGGGGGGAGACAGGGTTGGAAAGCTCAGTATTGGGTTCGTATATACTGGTATACATTTCATTATTTTTATGTGTTCTTTTTATTGTTATTGTTTCATTAAAGCTGTCTTAGTTTTTCCAACCCGTAAGTCTCTCTCCCTTTTCCTTTCCCCTGTCTGGGAAGTGAAAGGGATTAATAAAGAGCATCTGTCATTCATTGAGTGGCCAGCCCATCCACAGTTCTTGCTACTACTACACTTTCATAGTAACTTATACTATTATGTCAAATGCAGCAACTTTTAACTCGATGTTGATCCTGTTTCTGAAAAACGTACTGAGTGCATTCTCCATATATATTTTACTTTACTTGTTTAAATAAAGAATACTCAGTTTATTTGTGAACTGAAAATCCTTATAACTCCTTAGCTACTAGATTAATTGCTAGCATTCTTCTGAACCCTCTAATATGAAAACCTGGCAAACATACTCTATTATACCAGGCTTCTTGATTGAATTTATTGTTGTATTAATTATAAAGGGAGCACTACACTGAATGCTTCAAGAATGAGTGTTGCTTCTGACTGCATGCTCCCATGGAAAATTGAGCAACAGGAAAGTCAAGCTGAGATTTTTGCTTTAAACCAGCTTCAAGACAGAGGTCACAGTATTGGTATGAAGACAAACTACTAAATCACTCCTTGCTTTTTCCTTTGCTCACTTCTTCAAGACAGTATCTACTTATAGCTAGACATTCATCTCAGCTTTCCTGTCAGCTTAGTTTTACAGGAGGAAGAAGTGAGGTTTAGGAGAGGTTAAGGAACAGGAGAGGAGAAGCTAAGGACTGCAAGATTACTTTTCCTTTATGTATCTCACAGTCACATTAGAGTTTTACTTGACTCTAGACATGCTATTATCAGACTCTGTGTGGAATACTGTTGAATGAATAGCTGTAAAAAAAAAAAAAAAAAAAAAAGAAAGAAGCATTGCCTTTTTGTTTATATTTGACACAATATTCAGATCTGGGTTTTAAAAACAACCAACCAACAACATAAGCTAAAATAATAATAAAACAAAAACCAACATAAACCCCACATATTTTAAAAATATCAAACATTGAGTTTATTTCTGGACAGAGGGACAATAAGAGATAATTTACAAGTTAAAGAAGGTGGAAATAACAGTAAAAAACACCAAAAGACAACATAACATTAATATGAAATCAAATAATAAAATATTAGGAAGTTTCATAATTCATACTGCTTCTACCCTGTGACTATATAGTGAGTGCATCTGTTATTACTGCTTTGACGATCCACTTCTCTGTAGAGTATCAGTCTAGTTTTCTGCTGGAATAAAGAGTAAATTTTGGTCAGGGCTCTGCATGGGTCAGCAGCTCCCTGGGGCTGGAGGTTAGAAGCAGCGGGGGCTCCCCACAGGGCCATGAAGGCAGTGCCATGTGGCCAAGGCATGTCCCACTGCCCCAACCCTCCTGGGGGACAGGCCAAGGATGGGATGGTATGTTGGCCCACAGGCTGCTGTCAGGGTCAATATCCAGACCAACAGGACAGACAAACGTTGCTGTGACACTGAAATTGTGGTCAACAAAGGTGAGATCTTCAGCTGAAAAGCAGTTCCCCAAAGAAGGAGCAGCTGCTGTTCAGGCATCTTTCATAAAAGCCTTTCACACAAAAGAGCTGAGTTTGGACTCAGCCAATGAGCTCATGGAAGATGGGAGTGGGCTCAAGGTCCTGACAATTTTCAATCTTGACTTATTTTCTGTGGAAACCTGTTTAAAAAACTTACTTTCCTACAATATTTCATTTCAGTAAAAGAGTGTATAAATATACAAAGATACTTTCAGGAAAGTTAGAAGACAACACTAACTTTACACAAAACCAGGAAAGAAGTAAACTGTAAAGTAAATTCAAAATATTTTAAAACCTCAGTTTTAAAAACTTAATTCATGGTTCCATTATATATAATCTACTTACCTTGGGAATAAAAGAACCTTGACATGAATACGATTTATTTGTAGGAGTCAGATGCCCATATTCAACTGGATGCAAGTGGACAGAAAAATTGATATGCACTTATACCACACCTGTCCATTTTAAAGGTATTTTTTAACATTGCAGACAGCCGATATCTGTTTGATTACATGCATGTTTTAGTATGATTGGAGTATCTTTTTTTCTACTAGAAGACTATGTCCAACAATCGTATTCCCCTTTCAAAATGTAAGCATATTTCTACTATTTCTTTTTCTGTAAGGGTTTGCCATGTTCAGTCTAATAAAACAATGAATGACTAAGACTGCTGTCCATAAATACATTAGAAAAATAAACACTAGCAATAACCTGCGTCTACCTTTCAACACACTTCACTTTCTAAAAACCATCTTACATATGACAAGAGCAGATCATTTTGTAATTTATTTGTTCAGTGTTCCTAATTCCTATACTCTGCACTGTGTTGCTATAATCTGTGAGCTGTTCTATACTTTTTTCCTTTTCACAGAAAAACATAACTAACTTTTCAAATGCACACATACTCAAATTACAAGCAAGCTCTCATCATAGCTGTCTATTTCATCTAAAACCAGTGCAAAACATTTTCTTTCAGAGTTTCAGGTTATTGTACTTCTTCATTTCATATGGAAGGGGAAAAGGTTGATTTTTTTTTTCAGTAAAAGTTGGTTTAAATAAAAAGATATCCACATTATTATACATTCTAATTAAATAGGTTTTCTTCATGGAGTTCCTGGACCCTCACCTTTTTACCCTAATAAAATGTTAATCTATAACTTGTCATAGCAAGAAGATTGATTACCCCACAGTGATACTGAATCACAGAATCACAGAATGTTAGGGATTGAAGGGATCTCAAAAGGTCTTCTAGTCCAATCCCCCTGCCAGAGCAGGAATACCTAGATCAGGTCACACAGGAATGCATCCAGGCGGGTTTTGAATGTCTCCAGAGAAGGAGACTCCACAGCTTCTCTGGGCAGCCTGTGCCAGTGCTCTGTTACCCTCACTGTGAAGAAGTTCTTCCTCGCATTTGTGTGGAACCTCCTATGTTCCAGCTTGCAACTGTTGCCCATTGTCCTATCATTGGATGTCACTGAGAAGAGCCTGGCTCCATCCTCATGACACTCACCCTTGACATATTTATAAACATTAATGAGGTCACCCCTCAGTCTCCTCTTCTCCAAGCTAAAGAGACCCAGCTCCCTCAGCCTTTCCTCAGAAGGGAGACGTTCCACTCCCTTCGTCATCTTTGTGGCTCTGCGCTGGACTCTCTCAAGCAGTTCCCTGTCGTTCTTGAACTGGGGGGCCCAGAACTGGACACAATATTCCGGATGCAGCCTCACCAGGGCAGAGTAGAGGGGGAGGAGAACCTCTCTCCACCTACTAACCACACGCCTTCTAATACACCCCAGGATGCCATTGGCCTTCTTGGCCACAAAGGCACATTGCTGGCTCATGGTCATCCTGCTGTCCACCAGCACCCCCAGGTCCCTTTCCCCTACACTGCTCTCCAACAGGTCAGTCCCCAACTTATACTGGCACATGGGCTTGTTCTGCCCCAGATGCAAGACTCTACACTTGCCCTTGTTATATTTCATTCAATTTCTCCCTGCCCAACTCTCCAGCCTGTCTAGGTCTCTCTGAATGGCAGCACAGACTTCTGGTGTGTCAGCCACTCCTCCCAGTTTTCTGTCAGCAAACTTGCTGACAGAGCTCTCTATTCCCTCATCCAAATCATTGATGAATATATTGAACAGTACTGGTCCCAGTACCGACCCCTGAGGGACTCCACTAGATACAGGCCTCCAACTAGACTCTGCCCCATTGACCACAACTCTCTGGCTTCTTTCCTTCAGCCAGTTCACAATCCACCTCACTACCCAATCATCCAGACCACACTTCCTCAGTTTAGCTGCAAGGATGCTGTGGGAGACCATGCCAAATGCTTTACTGAAATCAAGACAGATCACAAACACTGCTTTACCATCATCTATCCACTGTGTTATGTCCTCATAAAATGCGACCAGATTGGTCAAGGATGACTTCCCCTTGGTGAAGCCATGTTGACTGTCCCTAATGATCCTCTTATCCTTGATATGCCTAGAGACAGCCCCCAGGATAAGTTGTTCCATCACCTTTCCAGGGATGCAGGTGAGGCTGACTGGCCTATGGTTACCCAGGTCTTCCTTCTTGCCCTTTTTGAAGACCGGAGCGACATTTGCTTTCCTCCAGTCCTCAGGCACCTCTCTCATTCCCCACAACCTAACAAAGATAATGGAGAGTGGCCCAGCAATATTTGCCAGCTCCCTCAGCACCTGCGGGTACATCCCATCAGGACCCATGGATTTATGGATGTCCAGGTTGTGTAATTGATCCCTAACCCAGTCTTCATCAACCAGGACAAACTCCTCCCCTGTCCTGACTTCCTCAGAAGCCTCAGGGGTCCTGGGGTCCTCAGGACAGCCTCCAGCTGTATAGACAGAGGCAAAGTAGGCATTCAGTAACTCTTCCTTCTTTTTATCCTGCATAATATATATCTGAAATACATAACATATATTTAAATACATTTATTCAGTGTATTACCTATCACAGCACAGTTCTTCTTGAGGCAAAGAAAGAATTACATGAGGAAATCTTCCTGCTTTGTTTTCTCCCTCTCAGTAGTTTAAAATCCATTTTGTATATTTCTGCCTATCAGTTTAAAAAAAAAAAAAAATTACATATTTTCCCTCTGTTTATTTCCAGAACGTAGAGATATTAATGACTGTTTTCATTTAAGACCAAAGACATCTTCAGTCTCTTGAAATCTCATTTCCTATTCTGTTCTGGTGATGCACATCTTAATGATCCCACATATCTCTTACAGCTTTAAATTTGCCTGAATTTAATAAATCCTTTCTGAAGGTAGAAACGAAAGCAAACACAATTTCCCGTATCTGCTGAAAGGAAAAACAAGGGCGGGGGGGGGTTCGGGGGGGGAAAGGCTACCTTTGCTTCCTTTTTTACTCATCTATGGCTAAAATCTCCCCCTACTGAAAGTTACATATGCTTTTCCACTGGTTTCGCTTCTTCACAACCCTACAGTCTTTATAGCCATTCAGTGCTCCCTGGAATAAGACAGAAGGCTTACACTGAAATTATTGAGATGTCTCCATGTGAATGGAGTTTTTTGCTGGAATCCAGCCACTGTCTTTTTTCTGTGTCTGGTGAAATCAGTTCTGAAAAACTAAAGTATCTGAAGCATTGAAAAGGATGTTTTCTGATATCTAATTAAGAACTTTTATAAAGTCCTAGTAATCAGTAATGAATGGAGAAACATCTGATGGAAAACTGTACCATATAGGGAGACATGTAGGAAACCATATTTTTTGCTTAAATATACTGTGCTTTTTATTATTTCAAGCCTCCAAAAGGAAATGGCAATATGTATGAGTGCCACTTTTTTGTCTGCAAACAAATTCATGCTTAACAACAAATTTGATATTACCTTTCTTGCTTTAAAAAATCTTTAAATTATAAAAATAAAATAAATAGAATTTTTATTTAAAAGAGGGAATATGGATTAGACAGTTCCAGAAGACTTATAAACCATCCTACAAACAAAAAACAGGCAGCATAGGAGAAACAAACAAGTTATGGGATTAGTCAAGAGGAATAGTCTGTCAGTCAAATAGTCTGTCTTTCACATATTTAATCATGTATTATATCTACCTGACCTTTGATCTCATGATATAAACATTATCTAGGAATTACTAAACCATTCTCATATGGAAATTACAGATGATATGTACTGCTCTGTTTCTCGCTGTTGACTGTAAAGGATTTTGAGGTGACTAGTTCAGTTGTAAACTATCACTGGTCTGTAGTTAGGAGACATGAGTCCCAAGCTCAGTGAATAACTGAAAACAAAAACATCCAATGGAAAAAATAAACAAACTGCCAACAAGCAACCCACATTATAATGTGGCATTGTATTCACTGAGCAACACCAATAGTTTCATACTGTATTTGTGATCCTGTGACATTAATGGCACTGGGCATGGGATTCAGTAGTGTGTATTCACAGAGACCTGAATGACTGCAGTTAGATAAATTATGATTCTGAGTCATAGATCCTTGTTCTGAGGAGGTCAGAAGTGTAATTTGATGCCTTTTTTAATTATTGATTTTGCACATCTCTGAAAACATGACTGCTGTCCTTGAAATATAAACTGATAATGTTACAAAGTCTCATATTCTACATCTTCCTGGTGTGTCTTATTTTCCTATTTTCATTTTTAAATTATACAGAATGATGTGTGTACAAACTGCCCCTTACTGCCCATGATACATCACATCTGGTTATGTCAGCACGTTATATCGAATTATTGGATCCGTGTGCTTCATTAAATGAAACAGTTTTTTAAAGTTCTCACCATTTTTTGCTCCATGCTCTTTTTTTAAACTTTGTCCCAGAATTCCTCTAAATATTCTTATTGTTTTAAGCAATTCAGAAATGCTAGCATACTTTGCTTCTAAATTATTTTATCCCTCTTCTGTAAGCAACTTTTCCCTTATACAGGTTTAGACATTTTTCCATGGATTTGCGTTTTCGTTTTGTTAGTCTAAAAACTCTCATAACATTACTGCCAGCAGAATAGGAAAACAGAATAAATTTCAGCATAAATATCTCTAGGTATGTTGTTTCACTTCTAAATTAAGAGCATATGCTCTCTAATCACTACAGAGAAAGAGATGCTACTTGAGCACAACTCAATATCAAAGCTCTGGAACAGAATCTGATCTCATCACCAAGAGTAGGAGACTTCTGGAGAACAGTCACCTCCATATTATGCACTTGGCCTTTTTTTCCAAAGAAAACTGGACTCACAGGATGAGGAGTTTTGTATTCAGATGCCAGTGTATGCACAACTGGTGTACAGATCTGGATGTGCAAGATGGGAATAAATCCCATATTCCAAACATCAGAAGTTAACTTTAAAAAAAACTGAGATAGATTCCTGAATTAGATGGCATATCTGGTATGTCCTTCCAGGCACTCAGAGACACATAAATATTTTATCTGTTTCTGCTGTGATTCTGAGAGAGTCTAAAGACCAATCACACAGTCTGTACAAGACATATACAAATCTGTACAAAATAATGAGAGGCTGTACATGTGTACCTGAAGCAAATTTTATCACACACAAAACTTTCTTATGGGCAAAAAGGGAACACAACATTTATGCAGACACAATAGTTTATTGATAGTCTAAGTAATGTTTTAATGACATGAACAGTTTTCATTCAAATTCTTAAATTATTCCAATTCCTATTAATAATTCAGTTACAAATATTGTGCACACAGATTTTCTAGTATTTTCCTCCATTCTCCATTGTTATACTTGCCTTTCTAAGCACCTACAGTCAAAGGTCAAGGGCCATTTTTGGTACCATGGGATGCTGTGGTAGGCTGCCAGTATCCAGAGTCCTTTGTCAAGAGCAGTATGGTGTCAGTAGTGGTGGTCTTTCCTCTTCAGTCTTGCATTTGGTGTTCTTTTTCACATTGCCAAAAAGACTGTTGCTAACACTTCTTTTTTCCTGATGCACAAATTTAGTTTCAATTATTATTAAGTTTTATTAAACCTCTACCTTATGTGGTATAATTCCTTGGTACAGTTGCATAAAGCTAAGCTGGAACTACAAGGGAGTTAAAAGACAGTCATCAGATTGTGAGACAATGTGGTGTTGCAGTTTAAGCTGAAACAAAGTGAAGACCAAAGACAAGTCCATAAAGACCTGAAAAGCCATTAACCTTTTATTGCTATGTTAGAAAAAGAGCTTTGGTAGGTTAATAACTGAAAATGCTGTGTTTTCTGTGTTGCAGTGCTATATTTGTGTTTGTTCTTATGTGTCCTCTGCAGTCTTACAAAATTTAAAATCTCATCACTTGTTCATGGCCATTGTAACAAATTACAATCTTCTGTTTCATTGTTTTGCTTCTTCTTCTGATGTTTCCCTATCTATAGTGAACCTTTCTCTGAAGGTAGCCTTTTGTTTCCCTTGTGCCCACAAATCCTCAGTCTACTTAGCCCACTGAATTCTCTTTGAATATTTAGGTTTCTGTAAATGTTATTTATCTTCTCTAACCTAGACTTGAACAAGTTAATTTTCTGAGGCTGAACTACTCATCCAAAGACGATCTTATAAGCAAGAGATAAACAAGCACCTTTCCACTCATGTCTAAAGGCACACCCATTTAGCACTGGATTGTAGTTACGTAACTTTATATCAAAAAGATAAATATTTCTTATATGTGTTAGTTTCTGTTGTTTCTCTGTGCAATGTGTATAAAATAATGTGAGGATTGTTTTGCAATTCAGCAGAACAGTTTTTTTATAGAATGAAAGCAAGGACATGTTTTGCATGTGCCTTAGGGCACACAGGATTGCTTGAACAGGGAAAAAATGAAACAGAACTCAACACATATGTATACACACAAAATGAATCTATAATGTTTAGTGTCACCAGGTTATTGTATTAGATTCTCAGTAGTCTAATTCATTTGAGGCTTACAATATTCATACAAAATATATACCCTATAAGAAGAGCCGTTGAAACTTTCATTTCCTTTCAGATCTTTCATCTAAAAAAAACCCACCAGAATCCCAACTCCCTACCCTGAGTTTCTCTTAATAAAGCTTAGAATCTGAACATTTATTTTTTTTTTAAATATAAAATTCTAAAAGAGAAAAATACACGTGTTTCCACAGGCTCCTAAATGTGTTTTTTCTTTGTATATGTCTGGACACAATTTTGAAGTATCCAACCCTACACGTTCTTTTGCATTTGAACACTCCTATCAGTAGTGGTTTCATTGATTTATGTTTTAAAATAGGAAAAAGATAATCAAATCAGCCACGTAAATACCTCTCTTTTTCAGAAGTTCTTTATAATCTATATTCTTCTTTGTATTTCATGATTTTGTGACGGAAGAGAGCACATATTTTTTAGTAGATTCACACTACTTTGTGTGAGCCAGTTTGTATATTTAAAGTTTCAGTTGTGAATTAATATTAATTTATCATAATATAGAGGAGACTTTTCAACAGCTTCCAGTACCGGGCAACGTGTCCCATTAGCTCCAATATAAGTGCCATTATAATAGGGTTGATTTTGACTATGAAAACAGCACCTGTAAAGTTATGTTGCCTTTTTAAAAAGAAAAAAGAGTGAAGTAAGTGATCTCTACAAAGGTTGGTAAGAAAAGAAGAAATAATTTGAAAATAGAAAAAATAAATTTAATAAAATCCAATATAACTTTGGAGAGATAAACGACAAAAGGGAAGATTTATAGGAAAACAGAGAAAAATACTTGTGTAGGAACTGTGGTTTTGGTTTGGGTTTTTTGTTAGGGCTTTTTTATTTTCTCTGGTGTAATTTCTTTTTTTTTCATAGCACAGACTGTCAATATAATGTAAAGTCTCTGTTAGTTTTGACAGCAATAATTCAGTGGTACTTCACACTTTCCTTAGGGGACAGATTCATTGAATAGTTACTGGAGGCATTCAGACACCCGCAGTAAAACTCACAACATTATCAGCAGCGATATATAGCTTAATAATACCCTATTTTTCACTTCGAAAATTACCATAATTTACAACAAAAATTTCACCATAGGGAATTTTACTAACACTGCTGAATACAAATACCAGCAGCAGCATCCTGAGAGCACTTGAGTAATGAAAAAGGCCACAAGACACAATCTGTGATATTGGTCTTCATACCATATCATTCCATAAGCTCTATTCATAACAAGTATGTGCATTGTGACTTTGGGGTAACCAGAGATATACACTTAAGACTGCAATGGAACTTCCATTATAACTCAAAGAATCAGAATTGCTTTTAAAATAGACTTGAAATATTTTTTTCATCAACTTCCCCTTGTGATATCAAAAAATAAAAGTTTCCATGTTTTACCTGAACGCAAAATTTATTTATTTATTTATTTATTTTCTGGTAAAGCTGTATGAAATCTGTTTCTCATTTTTTGTGAATTGTTATTAGTTCATTTTAGTAAATATGAAGAACTAGATTGCTTGTTGGACTGTACACAAACTGGCAATGAAGACATATAAATATTAATTTGTTCTTCTGCTGATGAGCAAGAACATGCATCCAAATACATGGTATTGCTTTGAGTTGCCCACTGAGCAAGCAGCTAGAGACTGGAGCTGAGAATCCATAAACAGGAGTTGGCACATTGAACTGCAGGCTGGCACTGGGACAAGTCAGCACATTTTAACTCAGCTTTTTTCATAGAGGAAGGCATGACTTTATAATGTGGAGCTGCCTAATCTGCTTTTAAAGTAACACAACTGCATAATTCTCTTGGTTTGGAGTCTATGTGGAATTCAGTTTCAATACAGACTACATTTTTGTTAAAATGATTGAGGCTGGGATTCCTCTGCCATAATGTGGTGGTGTTGTTTAAACCTGGTAGGCAGCTAAGCTCACTCACTGCTCACTAGTATATGTAGGGTATTTGTAAGACTTGTTTTTCAAGGCCCAGGATAGTATTTTGAGGGGTAGAACAGGTGCAAGTGTATATCCAACCACCTGGTAGTCACTTTCATTACTATAAGCTCATGGTGTTTGCCTTGGTGGGTTCATGGTAGTGTGATGTAATCAATCTATCTGTCAGAATTCCCCATACCGATATTTCAGCCACAGTCCTCTATACCAGAGATCCTTTAGCCACTTGGCTTATTTAATTAATTTGCACCCTCAGTAAGTTTGCAGACAACACCTAGCTGGGCAGGAATGTTGTTCTGCTCAAGAGTAGGAGGACTCTACAGAGGGATCTGGACAGGCTGGATTAATGGGCTGAGACCAATTATATGAGAATCATAGAATCATAGAATCATAGAATAATTATGGTTGGAAGGGACCTCCAGGGTCATCAGTTCCAACCACTATCCCATCATATTCTTAACCATTAAATGGTTTAATGGTTAATGGTTAGAATGAGGTTCAACAAGGCTCAGTGCCAGGTCCTGCACTTGGGTTACAACAACCCCATACAATGCTACAAGCTTGGGGAAGAGTGACTGGAAAGCTGCCTAGTGGAAAAGGACCTGGGGGTGTTGGTCGACAACTGGCTGAACATGAGCCAGCAGTGTGCCCAGTTGGCCAAGAAGGTCAACAGCATCCTAGCTTGAATCAGAAGTAGTGTGGTCAGCAGGACTAGGGAGATGATTGTTCCCCTCTATTCAGCACTGGTGAGGCTGCACCTCAAATACTGTGTTCAGTTTTGGGCCCCTCACTACAAGAAAGACACTGAGGTGCTGGAGTATGTCCAAAGAAGGGCAATGAATCTGGTGAAGGGTCTGGAGCACAGGTCTTATGAGGAGTAGCTGAGGGAACTGTGGCTGTTCAGTCCAGAGAAAAGGAGGCTGAAGGGAGAACTTGTCGCCCTCTTGTAGAAGGTGAAAGGATGTTGCAAGGAGGTCGTAGAGAGGTCGGTGTCAGTCTGTTCTCCCAGGAAACAAGCAATAGAATCATAGAATCATAGAATGTTAGGGGTTGGAAGGGACCTCTAGAGATCATCTAGTCCAACCCCCCTGCCAAAGCAGGATCATCTAGAGTAGGCCACAGAGGAACGTGTCCAGGCGGGTTTTGAAAGACTTCAGAGAAGGAGACTCCACAACCTGTCTGGGCAGCCTGTTCCAGTGCTCTGTCACCCTCATAGTAAAGTAGTTTCTCCTCATGTTGAGGTGGAACTTCCTATGTTCCAGCCTGCACCCATTATTCTTTGTCCTATCACTAGGCACCACTGTGAAGAGACTGCCATCTTCCTCTTGATCCCCACTCCTCAAGTATTTATAGACATTAATAAGATATCTCTCATCCTTCTTTTTTCAAGACTAAACAGCCCCAGTTCTCTAAGTCTATCATCATAAGAGAAAAATTCAAGTTCCTTGATCATCCTTGTAGCTCTCAGTTGCACTCTCTCCAGTAGATCCCTGTCTCTCCTGAACTGAGGAGCCCAAAACTGCATACAGTATTCCAGGTGTGATCTCACCAGGGCAGAGTAGAGGACACACTTTTCTTAATGCATCCCAGGATACCACTGGACCTCTTGGCTGCAAGGGCACATTGCTGTCCCATGGACAACTTACTGTCCACTAGGATGACAGGAAATGGCCTCGAGTTGTGCCAGGGGAGGTTTAGACTGGGTATTAGAAAAAATTTCTTTACCGAAAGGACTGTCAAGTATTGGAACAAGCTTCCCAAGAAAGTAATGGAGTCATCATCCCTTGAGGTATTTAAAATATGTGTAGATGTGGTGCTTAGGGACATGATTTAGTGGTAGGCTTGATGATGTCAAGGGTCTTTTCCAGCCTAAATGATTCTATGATTCTATGTTTCACATTCATGGATAACCTGTGCAATGGTGTCAGTGGTCAAGTCTGCCCCTCAGTCAAAAGACCATCTGCATGTTGCTTCTCTTCCTAGATGTTCTTATGGGTCAGGGGCCCACCAAGATATAAATATCTCATACTATGTTCCCCTATCCAAGTCCACTTTAGTCAGTTTATTGAGAACAGAATGGAATAGAATATTTCAGTTGGGAGGGATTATCTGTCAGTACAGATAAAGAATGCTAGCCATTTTTCTCATTCAGCAATATACAAAGCCATCTGGATGGCTTTCACATCTGCAAACCAGCCCAGTTCATGTATTACTTTAACAGTTTCTGTGTCTTGCCATGCAGGACTCCACTCAGCAGCTTTCCACCTCTGATGCTATCCCACAAGATGAAAGGACCCATTAGCAAACAGGGTATATTGCTTTTAATTTCCTGGTATTTTTTAATATAGTGTGGCCTTTTCAGCACATGTCACCTCCTCTGGTGATGCTCCAAAATTTCTGTGTTCTGGCCACTCCTTGATCACTTCCAGGTTTCCCATTCGAGCCCCTTGCATGATCAGTGTGACCTGCTTACTCCAGTAGTGTCAGTTGCATGATGAGCAGAAGGGAGCCTGCCTTTGAACATCCAGCCCAGCCCAGTTCTTCAGAACTGTTCTTCCTTTTTCAAAATCAGTACAATAGGTTATTGAGTTCCTTGATCTTCAAGAGTGTGAAATTAATCTTTAAATGGCTTCAAAGTTGGATTATATATATATATATATATAGTCAGATATATACTTAGAATAAGGCACTCAAATTACTAATATAGTGAAAAAGAAGACAATTAAATTATTTCAATTCATGTTAATAATTATAAATATAACATCCTTTTCTAAGTATAATATATATAACACGTTATGTTTGTTATATGGAATCATAAGGTAGAATTCAAATAATGGATTATAAACATTTATACTTTTAGGTATTTCTCTTCATTGAATATTACAAGGAGAATATACACTTCCAAAGGACAATTTGTTCCACCCAAAATAAGGCTATGGAGTACATTGTACCTTAAGCTGAACTATTCCTTGCCAAGGTATCAGTAAGTAATTGAAATGCAGGCATCTGTTTTGCACATGGCAAAACCTGTGTCCCATTCTTTGCGTCAGCTATTCAGGTCGTTTTTTCATCAGTGTCATAGGACAAATAATGTTCTTGAATTTAAAGACTGGCTTCCTCTGAGAGATAAGCAGCTGAATCAATAGCAGTCAATAACAATAGATAATAAACAATACTATTCTTCATTACATAAAAATAATCATTGGACTATTGTGTTAACCTTACTGCTAAATCTGCAATTGTACAGAAACAAACTCTAACCTAACACTTGCAACGGCAGCACAAATGTCGTACAGATACAAAGGATGCTGGCACTTTCACTCTTTGACACATTAACTAAAATTCCATCACCTTTCCAGCAACCAAAGACTCAGTGTGACAGTGCAAGGGATGTCAGGATTGCCCTGGGAGGGTAGTCATGTTGGTGGTAGTGGGTACCTGCCAGCCACTGAGGTCTGCTCCCTTTCTGGTACTGACTACAGTGTACACATACAGCTTTGCTGTGGGTGCACTGGAAAGTCAGGGTCATCCACTTCCTCTCTCTGGCTTGTGATCTGGCCCAAGAATGGCTCTTCTCTGGGGTTTCTGGAGGAATGTGCTGAAATCCAGCCAGTCATGGCTTATGCTGACCTAGGTAAGCTCATGAGGATCATCTTGCCAGGATTTTATCCAGTTGTTATCCGTTTCTGTCAATCTGTGCATTAGTGGTGTTTGTTTCAATGAGCACAGCTCAATAGTTACTTTTCTTTCTATACCCATTTTCTTAAAGCTACAGTTTAAATATTTATTTCTGTCAGATTTCAGCACCAGTGGAAAACCATGCAGACTCCTCTACAATTGGTATGCATGCAAAAGATGCTGTGCTGGTTTTGACTGGGATAGAGTTAATTTTATTCATGCTAGTATGGGACTATGTTTTGGATTTGTGCTGAAAACAGTTGGTAATGCAGAGATGTTTTAGTTACTGCTGAGCAGTGCTTACACATGGTCAAGGCCTCTTCTGCTTCTCACACCACCTCACCAGTGAGTAGGCTGGGGGTGCACAAGAAGCTGGGAGGGGACACAGCTGGGACAGATGACCCCAGCTGACCCAAGGGATAATTCATACCATATGTCATCATGCTCAGTGTATAAAACTGGGGGATTAAGGTGGAAGGGGGGGAAATTTGGGGTGATGTTATTTGTCTTCCCCAGTAACAATTACACATGATGGAGCCCTGTTTTCCTGGAGGTGGCTGAACACCTGCCTGCCAATGGGAAGTAGTGAGTGAATTCCTTGATTTGATTTAATTGCATGCATGGCTTTTGCTTTACCTATGAAACTGTCTTTATCTCAACCAATGAGTTTTCTCACTTTTACTCTTCTGATTCGTTCCTCCATCCCACCGAGGGGGAAGTGAGCAAGCAGGTGTGTGAGGTTTAGTTGCCAGCTGGGTTTAAACCATGGCAGATGCACTCACAAGACAAGAAAGATATGCAACAAAATGCTATGCAGAAGATGTATTTGATAAATAAGGCCTTTGAAAGTCCATGTTTTATCTAAACTTGTATGTGGTGTGTTATCATTGGCCAACAATGAAACTTCCACCCAACTGCTCACTCTTTCCGCCTCCCCAGAAGGAACAGGGGAAAAAACATGAAGAAGCAGGAACAAGAAAACTCATTGCTTGAGATAAAGTAAGGGGGATCACTTACCAATCACCAACACGGGCAAAACAGATGCAACATGGGGAAAATTGATTTCTTGCCAATTAAGCAAGACTTGGGTAGCAAGAAACAAAAAGACAAACATTAAAACAACATGTTACCTCCCAATGTTCCCAGGTTGAACTTCACACCTTCATCCTCAACTCATCTATGTTCCCCTTGCCAGAACAGTGCAGGGAAGGATGGGAAATGGGGGTTGTGGTCTGTTCATAACGTCTCCTCTCTTCTACTCCTTCCTCACACTTTTCTCCAGGGTTGGCTGGGCTCTCCAGAGGCAGCAGGGAATCTCTGCTTCAACCACGGAGCTTCTCTTCTTCTTCAGGCTTTGGTCTTCTATCTACCCTTTCTCACTCTTTTTGTTCCACCCTTCTCTCTCACAATGGCATTTTTATTCTTTCTTAAACATGCTTTCCCCAAGGTGCCATCAGGTGGGCTGAGGGGTTCAGCTATGTCCTGTGGTAGGGTCCATTGGAGCCAGCTGGAACTAGTTGTGTTCAGCATGGGGCAGCCCCAGCCTCTCCTCACAGAGGCCACCACTGCAGCCCCTTGCTGATAAAACTTTGGCACCTACACACAATACACTTTAATTCAGCAAGTCTTTACTGATTTCATAAAGGGCAAGGTGACCTTCTTCTCTACTATTTTTTCTTACAGCATCTACTAGTCTTCACTATTTTTTGTTCAAACATGTGGTGAATGAAAATGGGAAATTTATCTGCTAAAGACAATCCTCTCCACCTCCACACAGCAGGACAAAAGAGAGAAGAGAGAAGGCTAGAGATGGGGAGCACTGTATTCAATGGCAGCATGGACTTACTTTAAATGGAAATGGCACAATGCAAAATTTTAATGTGGCAACTCTTCAGCATCAGTGAATAAAGACAGATACGGAGTATTCTTTCCTCATGACTGAGTAGATATTTCTGATATCATTCATCATTCACCTTGTTTGTTATTTCCTAATTACTCTGTAGGATGATCATCTTATAAGAACTCTCAATTCACACACCATCTATCATGTGGCTTCTGGCTCCTTTTCTCTTCCCTTACTAGGTAATGAAAACTTACATGCATTTATCAAACACACAACTTCTAAATGCCATGGAAGCATTTCAGATCCAGTAAAAGAACTTCATGCCATTTATATTTTCCATTGGAAAGAGCAGTAATGAGATATGCACACTGTGCCTGTGATTAATACACAGCAGATAGAAAACCCTGCACCACAGTTTTAAACACAGGAAAGAAATACTGAAAGTTCTAATGAAAAAATTGAAGACAGAGACTCAGAGGCTGATTAATAGAATATATTTCTAAGACAAATCACCATTTTAAAGGAAAAAGTGGACAATAAAATTACATGATTTTTCATCCTAGAATTATCAAAATAAAGCTTTTTATCTTCACTAAGCTGACAGTGCTATTAGAACTCAAACCAGAATATAATGAAGTCATCATTTTTCTATATGGTAGATCTAGTCCATCTGTCCATAAACCTGCTTGTTGAGTTATTAATTTATTTTTTTTTCATGTGCAGCCCCTTTTAAAGTTAATCCAAAGAAAAATCCTTCCTCTGGATCTCCACAGGATTTGGTGTCATGTGGATAAAGAACAAAAAGACCTGAAGACAATCTGTAATTAACATATAAAACATGAGACAACAACTGGATGGATTAAAAAAAAAGAAGAACGCAAGCAAACCACAAAACAATTAATCCATACCCTACACAGCAGTCATAGGACACCAATTGTCTAACTGTTAGGAACTGTTTTGAAGAGACTGCAACAACAGAGGAGTCTCTAGAGGAATGTGAAGGAAAACAGAAGGCTACATACCAGGTGATAGTCTCAACTTGCAAGAGTACTGCTCAAGGGGCTGAAAGGGGTTCATTTTGGCATTCTTAGTCATCATTTCTCAAAAAGAAAAAATGTTTTCCTCATATACAATGCTCTTTCAAGACATGTGGCAGTACACAAGACTAAAGAGCTTCTGTCTTAAGGTTTCATAACACTAGGCAGAGAGATTTACAATATCAGCAATAGCAATATAGTTTCTAGTAGGCTTGTAATACAAATTAGGTACATTTTGTTGTAGTGTTATATAAATACTTATTTGTGCAAGTTGAACATGGTCACATAGCTCACTCTTGACAAAGCCATAGATTACTTGTGCAGTTGATCTCATATTAAGCATATAAAATATCTCTCACATCATACATCAAGCATGAAGTATAAATACAACAATTTCAGGATATTTTAGAAACAGTCTTTGTGCATATGAGATTAATTCTACTTAGCATTATGAGTCTCCAACAAAATCTAGTAACCGAAGTGCTTAAAAAAAATGACCTTGCAATGCCTAGCTTTAGCTGCCTGCCTCCCCCAGGCAGAATTGAAAACCTGCAGTTGCAAATATATAATTCGTATATGATCCGGATGTAAAATTAAATGTTTCAGAAGGGCATCCAACACAACCTGGATAATACACAGAGCCACTCAATGCTAGCTAATAGGGCTGTCTCTCTCCTATGACTTTTTAGTAATTCTCAAGCTTCTCTGCCAACTAACTCAACAGCGAGTGAAAAAGGCTGATCTGCCCTGTGAAATTACTTACCTTCAAAGGGTAAGGCTTATCTCTATATTGATTACAAACACAAATGACCACCTAGGTTAGCTATGAGATACTGAAGTTGAATGAGATGAATCCCACTTCCTATAGTAACTGGTGAACAGAAATAGACAGAAAGACAATACCTATCAACTTGGTTCTTAAGGTTTCTTACAGACTCTGTATCACCAAACTACTAAATTAATATAGATCTAACAGCTTTTAAAGTTGAAATATTTGTTTCTCATTCAACTTGACATTCTCTTGTGTTCATGACAGAATCTGGAATTCAGCAGTCCATATTCTTCTGTTGTCTTTGATAATGCTGATTCTCAATATCTAGATTATCTCATTTTATAATTGAAGAATTAAAACAGGAAGGGTGGAATTAGTCTGCCCTAACCTAAGTGCCGAGAAGATTTATGCTGGAGACTAACATTGCCTACTCTCACTGTCAGTATTGTCAATGAAGAAAAATAGGTATATTTCACAGAGGAATTCAATTCATCTCTCTCAGATCTTATTAAATGCAAATACAGCCCAGGTTAACTAAGTTAGACTTACACGTTTCACTTTTTATTATCTAAAAATGAGATTATATTACATTACATTAACCCTACTAGTCAAAATGATGCAGCCTTTCCTCTCACCATTGGCTGACTCTTTCCAGTTTAGAAATGCTAATATTGCTGGTACACATTTCACCTGCCCAGAAAGTAAACAGAGACACTTAATGACTAGACTCCTAAATCCTTTAATTCATTAATGCATTGCAATGTCTCAGACTTTTTTTATCCTCTGTTCTAAGCAGTGTTCAGGACTAAGATTTTCTTTATGCTTATATAACTTGATAATACTTTTAAAAAATATTTATTGGATTAATGTGTGCTATCCATTATTTATTACTTTTGAAGATTAGAGAAGTGGCACCCAGTCACTCTAAAATAATAGTAAAAATGGAGAACGACCTGCCCTTCCTTTGATTAGCTTTGCCTTTAATAAATATGATAATATGCTGGCTAAATGAACAAATAAACCCAACTGTCTGAAGTTGTGTCTATTCTATTTCCTGAGAATTTATCTCAGAAATGATAGTTGGATTAGATTTAAAACAATTTGAGTCATAAAATAAAGAGCTGAAATATCTTATCTACTAGATCAAGTGAGAATCATGCTACATCTCTTCTTATTCTTTAAAAACAATTTGGCTTTCAGAAATACAAATTAATTGAGAGTGAAAATTTAATCTTGAAAGATCCAGTGAGTGGCTACAAACTTTCAGGAATGATCACAGAAATTTTACACAATTAAAAAGTTGTACATAAGCTTTACAATTTCCTTATGTACACTTGAGGAAGGAGCTGTCTGCTGAGGGAATTATCTGTAAAAAATACAAAACGTCTTTTGTTTCTGTACTGTCATGGTTCTCTACATTAATCCCCAATTATAAGAAGGGTTTAAAATCAACATTAATTAACTGCCATATATAGACAGACTGAAACCAAAATGTGCATGAATTAAGATCACCCCAGAAATATGCAGCGAGCTAAGGTGGAAAAAATAATAATAAAGTACTTTTCAAGAGATCCTATTCTACTTTAAGCTGAACCCATCTTATCTTGTCAAATCCTGTATTTCATTTATTCAGCACTGCTATTGCCTAATCACTCATTTTCTTTTCTTACCCACAAATGATTAGTAAACTTGGTGGCCTAAATTCTTATTTGAACTTTATATTTTGTTTCTTGTGTTTAAAACTCTATAGTACTATTGTAGTATGATCAAACTTGCACTACCAGATAATATTCTACAAGCAGCTTTGTTAATAAAGACGAAGATACAGAGTAAGATATAGTTTTGCCTTCAAACTTCACTTGATAATATTTTCTGTAAGAAATAATAGCTCTTTTTCATCTGTTGTGCATCATAAAACTCTTGATATTGTGCCTGCCACTTTGAATGATCAGAAATTCTTCCAATATCACTCCAGTCTACAAAAAGGGCAAGAAGGAGGACCCAGGGAACTATTAGTCTCACCTCCATACCTGGGAAGGTGATGGAGCAAATCGTTCTGGAGGTCATCTCCAAACACATTGAAGAACAGAAAGTTATTGGGAGTGGTCAACATAGATTTACCAAGGGTAAATCATGCTTGACCAATCTACTAGCCTTCTATGATGTTATAACCAGTTGGCTGGATAAGGGGACAGCAGCAGATGTTATCTACCTTGACTTCAGCAAGGCTTTTGACACTGTCTCCTGTAACATCCTCATTAGGAAACTCAGGAAGTGTGGGTTAGATAAGGGGATGGTGAGGTGGATCGAGAGCTGGCTGTGTGACAGATCACAGAGGGTTGTGATTAATGAAGCAGAGTCAAGTTGTAGGCCTGTAACCAGTGGTGTCCCCCAGGGGTCAATACTCAGTCTGGTCTTGTTCAACATATTCATCAACGACCCAGACAAGGGGACAGAGCGTATCCTCAGCAAGTTCACTGATGATACTGAGTTGGGAGGGGTGGCTGACACACTGGAGTGCTGTACTGCCATCCAGCGGGACCTGGACAGGCTGGAGAGCTGGGCAGAGAAGAACCTCATGAGATTCATTAAGGGCAAGTGTAGGTGCTGCACCTGGGGAAGAAGAATGCCAGGCACCAGGATAGGTTGGGGGGGGACATCCTGGAAAGCAGTTCCGAGGAGAAGGATCTGGGAGTCGTGATAGACAGTAAATTACCCATGAGCCGGCAATGTGCCCTTGCCACCAAGAAGGCCAATGCCACCCTCGGCTGCATAGGGCAGTGTGTGGCCAGTAGGTTGAGGGAGGTCATTCTCCCCCTCTACTCTGCCCTGGTGAGGCCACAACTGGAATACTGTGTTCAGTTCTGGGCTCCCCAGTTGAAGAGTGGCAGGGACCTACTGGAGAGAGGCCAGCAGAGAGGGCATCGAGGATGACTGGGGGATTGGAGCATCTCCCCTATGAGGAAAGGCTGAGAGAGCTGGGACTCTTTAGCCTGGAGAAGAGAAGGCTGAGGGTGATTTAAGTAATGTTTGTAAATACCTAAAGGGTGGGTTGAGGGAGGATGGAGCCAGACTCTTTTCAGTGGTTCCTGGTGACAGGACGAGGGGTAACGGACACAAGCTGGAACATAGGTGGTTCTATTTAAATATGAGAAAGCACTTCTTTCCGGTGAGGGTGCCAGAGCACTGGCACAGGCTGCCCAGAGTGGTTGTGGAGTCTTCTTCTCTGGGAATTTTCAAAATTCTCCTGGATGCAGTCCTGAGTGATGTGCTCTAGGGGATCTTTCTTTTAAGTCCGGGAGTTGGACTAGATGATCTCTGGAGGTCCCTTCCAACTCTGACAATTCCGTGATTTCGTGATTCTGTTATCCGTACTTCCAAATACTTCTAAAAAAAGTGGAGACATGTAGGTTTAGATATGCTTTCTGAATTATTGCATGCTAAGAAGTATTCCCTCTTTAATTTTTAATGACTCAACATTCATAAGGAAAAAAAGTTCATGAATTACACAGTAAAAGTTGGTTAATGTTAAATGTGCAATGTTTTTCATCTTTTCAGTAGGGAATATATATTTTAAAATACTTTCTTCTATTAAGCATCATCCCAGATAATGATCCAATTACCAGTCATATTTAATCTCAAGGATATTGTTTTCATAACAAATTTAATGAAGTCAATTTGCAATGACAAGTGCAGCTCAGGATTTTGATGCTGAAGATTATAAAGTAGGAGTTACTTATTTGAAATCAAGTTTGGTTTTGTGATTTAATAATTAATAGAAAAGAGATACCAACTTTAATCTTCAAAATACTCCAGGGGAGTAAATCATCATTATGATGCACAAGAGTGCTTACAATATTTTGAAAGAAATTCATGATAAACCCTTTGCGCAAGGACAGACTTTCCAATAAATATGCATATGTCATTAAATAATAGAATTACGCAAACATATAAAAATAGATATTTGTGTTAAACATTTAGTTTTTAGTGATATATCAATCTACTTTTCTTCAGGCTGTTTACCTTTTCCTGTTATCTTAATATGTTATATACTTTTGCGATTTACTTTCAATTTTTTTCCAGTGTAATTTTTATTTCCTTGCAGTTCTGACTTGAAAGAAATTTCAGAGTTTTGTAGCAAGAACAGATTTGGGAGGTAAGAATTAGTTTTGGTTCTGTTCTGTTTAACTTTCATTAATGATAAAGGAAGTCTAGTGGCCAAATCTAAACAGAAACTGTGACCAGTTGTTTTGGGGTCATGGGGGTCCATCTCTGATTTTAAAACAAAGTAAACAAATCCCACTTACCTGAAGTTAATGAAAGTTTAGATGTTTCATAAAACCAAACCAAACCAAAACTGATTTTCAGAGATCATCTTCCTTGCACTGTAGGGTTTTGTATGTTAGATTACTTCCGTTCTCTTCCATTTATTTTGAATTCAGATGTTTCAGTATTATACATGCATGATTCTCATTTTCTTCAAACACAACTATTGGTATTTGTAATTTTTAAATAAATAAATATATGTTTCATAACAGAGATTTAAAATGTGTCGATAGTGAACTTCTGTTTTTCCTTATGGTTGTTAATAATAATCTGACCAAACAACCCCAGTTCCCTCAGCCGGTCTCCATAAGGCCTGTTTTCCAGACCTCTCACCAGCCTCGTTGCCCTTCTCTGGACTTGCTCCAGCACCTCAATGTCCTTCTTATCCTGTGGTGCCCAGAACTGGACACAGTACTCAAGGTGTGGTCTCACGAGTGCCGAGTACAGGGGCACGATCACCTCCCTACTCCTGCTGGTCACACCATTTCTGATACAGGCCAGGATGCCATTGGCCTTCTTGGCCACCTGGGCACACTGCTGGCTCGTGTTCAGTCGGCTGTCAACCAACACCCCAGGTCCTTTTCCGCCAGGCAGCTTTCCAGCCACTCTTCCCCAAGCTTGTAGCGCTGCATGGGGTTGTTGTGACCAAAGTGCATGACCCGGCACTTACCCTTGTTAAACCTCATGCAATTGACCTCAGCCCATCGCTCCAGCCTGTCCAAATCCCACTGCAGAGCCTCCCTACCCTCAGGCAGATCGACACTCCCACTTAATTTCGTGTCATCTGCAAATTTACTGAGGGTGCCCTCATTCGATCCCCTCATCCAGGTCACTGATAAAGGTATTAAAAAGACTGGCCCCAAAACTGAGCCCTGAGGCAACAACAATTTGTTTTGTGTTGTTTTGTGTTTTTTCAGGAGTGAAATTCTTTGCTGCCACAATAATCTGTAATCATTACTTTGACTATTTGCCCTAACGATTTCAAAATAAATAGTTTTATTAATGCCACTAAAATTTCAGGTTTGGTTTTCAGAGTTTTAGTTTGGTTTTTTTGGCATATTGAGATTTATTCCTGTGCCTGTTTATAATTAGTGTGCTCAGTAGAAATTCTGACTTGTTTAGAAACGAAGAAAATATGTTTACACACTGTCCTGGCAACTGTCTTTTAAAATGCTGTATATAAAAGCAAATCTTGATAATACTAGTTTTTTTGTCTTTTTTTTTGTTTAACTGAAAATGTTACTGTCTATTCATATTTGTAGTAACACATAGCTTTTTAAGGAAGACAATAAACCAAGGATGGCTAGGATTTTATAGGAAGCAATTTTGTTTCAAGAGAAGCTGTGAAATAATGACTTCTAGCAAGGCCAATAAGGAGGACTATACTGAGATATAAAGAGAATCCTTTCTTCAGAATGCAGAATAATAAAAGAGCAAATGCTTAATGTGTTTGTGTAACTTTTGGTACCTGGCTTTTTCACTGAACTTCAGAATCCTATAGATGTTACTCCCTGTCTGTACATTGTGTATAGTACACTTAAGCTGAACAAAATGGGACCAAAAATGGAGCAGCCTAACCATTTAAAAAATGAGATTATTGTATACCATTTCATATTCTGCTTCTTTAAGCCTCAGATAGAGCAGAAACATTGGAACTTGCTACCCAATGTTTGGGAGTCATAATGGAAGTCTAAGGCTTGTGTCTCCACTTTCAAATTCTCAGTTTAATGGTGGCTTAATATTTCTGGGGTTTTTTTTGTGACTGGAGGTGTAGGAAGAAAAGTTAAATTGAGAGGGTTACTCAGAGCCCACATAGGTATTCTGAGTCACAGACTAATGGTCTGAAGCTTGCCATTGTCTTATATAGGGTGTGTAGGGAGTCCAGCATCCTAATTTAGACACCTAAATTAAATGATTAAAATTTTTCAATACAAATGTACTCCAGTAAACTAGTCTGTAGTCTCTCCTCAGCTTCATTTATTTTTCAGACCCACTAAAACTCTCTTAATTGTCTCCACATATCTAACAGAGCCCAAATTCTATCATAAAGTTCTGAAGATTTTGAAGGAACTGCATCAAATCATTCTATACTTGAAAGGAAATATAAGGAAGAAATAACAAAGATCACTGGATGCAAAATAAAAAGTAGAATCCTTATGAAAATGAAATTACCTCGTTTCATTCTAATTTACACTATCTTAATTCAGGTTTGGTTTTTTAATGATGCATATGTGATGGGATTTGTACTAGCCAAAGCTGCAGTCTGCTTCTGATATCAATGGAAAGGATATTAATTTTTAATAAACCAAGAGAAGACAGTTATGTTTTACAATTAAATGTCTAAAGAGAAAATCAGCTTAGCAATTTCACCATGATAGTTTGACATAATTCTGGATTACTTTTTTTCAAAATTTTTGTTGCTCTCCTTCTGTAAAAAATCAGATGGACACAATGATCAGGTAATCTGAACAAGAATGTCTTCTTTAACAAGGGTTTTGGAGTGATGATTTATATCTTGATGAGCAGCATTTTTGTAGCAGTGTTGGTCTCTATCACGTGTTATATCAAGCTGCAAATTTAATGCTTTTGAGATCCAAGCAATGGTGACAAAAGGGGTTGCTGAACTTCGTGTAACTTAAAATTTTAACTGATGCCTGCACAGAACACTGGGATTTGTTAATGATTATGCATATTAATCACAGGTGTTTGAGGTCGTGTACATTTTTCCTGATAAGCAGAACTGGTAACAAACTCTGTAAGGTCTGTAGAGGGTATGTGTTATATACTGGACTAGCAAAGGCAGAATTGCTGTTGTAGGAATAAGCTTTGTGCTACCTCCTCAAGGCTTCAAGATTAGGACTCATCAGGCTTGCTTTGTTTGAACTTGGCCTGGCCTGGGCTTGCCTGAAGCTTTGCTTTAGCCTTTTCAATTTTAACAGGTACTTCCACAATGAGCAGCTGAATATTATATTGTTTGGTTTAGATTCTGTTTAGTTTTTTACCATCGTGTTACATCATGTTGCTGTGAGCAATGTTCTAGTGGTCAATTACTGGTCACTAAAGGAATCCAGCCTGGGGAGCTTGGTAGCAATGATCTTAGAGGTAACAAAGAGAAAAAAGAACAAGTATCCAATATATATATAAACATACCATAAATAATGTATGTGCATATTAGATGGAATTGCAAGCCACTGAAGAGTGAGCAAGAGGCAGTGTCTTAGAAAATATATTAAAATAGTCCCAAACAAATTGTATAGTAAGGAGGAAGACCTCACAGTCACCCTTGCACTCCTCTCTGAGAAGGAGCTAGTATGCTGATGATCCATTAAAACTCATCACATCTTGAAGACTCAAATGTTGACTTCAGTACACAGCAGAATACAGGGAGACTGAGCATAACAGAAAATGAGTCGACACTAGGAAGCTTGTTACAATGATTTTAACTTTTTGTTATTGAGATTTTTTTTCTGTGTATATTTTTCTGTAATAGTTTTTTATTTTCCTTTTTCTGTGATAATTGGATCTAGACAAATTGTATACATATACATCCATAGTTAAGCTATTAAAATGTCAGTTGACTACTAATAAATTCTTGTCTTTGCATATTAGGTATATTTCTTTGTCCCCGTTGGATGAGAAAATCCAGGCTGTTAAAATTTAGCTGCAACTATATATACTTGCATGTTGAGATGATCATAAGGAAAAATGAGGTCATCCCAGAATATAAAGCTCATAATGCACGTACTTTGTCATTGCTGTAGTTATTTATATCCGTAATCAAGAGACTAGTTGAGAGTGCTGGATTTCTACATTTACTAGAAGCAATAACCAATAAGGAAGCCACTGTTAACAGTGTCATCTCACTCCTAGGTTTTATGGCTAAAGTGACTAAGGAAAATAATTAAGATAAATCCTTATAATTCATCACAGCTACATTGCAGTCTATTTGTATTTATCTTTTTAACAGATCTTCTTATATATTTATACATTAGGCTATTGATGTTAAGGCCATCACCAAGACTCCTAGATGATCATAGAATACAATGAATCTAATTGTGTGACAAGCTGTAGTCCTGGGATAAATTCTCTATATCATTGTTTTGGCTAGTAATGATGGCAGTAATTCTAATTACAATTCTTAATTATTAGCATTCTTAAGACATTTAAAACAGCTAAATTGACACTGATGTTTGAAAGTTTTCCATTATACTCTTATATGTAATTTTTATTTCCATACATTAACAAAATGTTTTAATATAACAATGTAAGATGAAAACTTGCAATAGATTTTGTCCGTACTGTGCTATGACATGGAATTTATAATTATGAATACATTAATTTTTTTTTTTTTTGCCAACGTGTCCCCATCCTAATCTTCCCTATGAAGAAAGGACTTTCTCAGTATGCCAGTTCTATTTCATATCTGACCCAGTCAACACTTCTTCACTGTGAAGAACTGAGGCACTAAGAAAGAATAGAATGAATAAGTGAATCGTGACTGTCAATTAACAATAAGGTATTCAGCTGTTCAGTAAAACACTAGCAATTAATTTAATAGCTGGCTATCATATCTTGATTTACACCATTGAAGTGCTGGGGTCTGAACCCCCAGCCCTGAATTAAGGTTGACATATGGGTGGTTCCCACAGCCCTTTAAGAGGAGGGGATGAGTTTACCTTTTGGCTTTCCTCCAGGGTGCGGCCGGCCTTGCAAGGAAAGCCCTTGGGTAAACAAGCCCCAGGTACCCTGCATTTTGGTAACAAGTGCCAGGTGTCCTGTTTGGGGATAAAAGCTGGGCCCACTTGCAGGAAGGGTTGGAGAGTCTGTCTGTGGAGTGGATGCACTTCACAGAGTTTCCTGTTGGGGAAGGACCTCCTGACCACTCATGCAACCGGATCCCAGTCAGGTCTGGCACCTGCAAACACGGGCTTTGTGGGGAGGCAACATGGGGTTACTTCTGTCATATGTAACTGCCTTGTTCTCCTGGTTGTCTCCCATCTGCTCTGTGGGTTATCTCGTGTCTCTGTTTGTTCCATCTGTTATGAGCAATACTGTGTCATTCCTGGGGTCGCTGGGGTTGATGTCTGTTATTCATGATCTGACTTGTTTGTACCCCCAGCAATCCTCTATATACTGACCCCTTTACATGAAATAGAACCTACGTACTGGATTGTTGTTCTGCTGCTGGCTGTGTCCTTTTTTACTGGGCCTACTAATTGGCAAAACAACCATCTCTCCAGACTGCATAGTAGAACACCTCTCTCTTGAAGGCAGGCTGAGAGAGCTGGGATTGTTCAGCCTGGAGAAGAGAAGGCTCCAGGAGACCTTCTAGCAGCCTTCCAGTACCTGAAGGGGCCTACAAGAAAGCTGGAGAGGGACTTTATACAAGGGCATGTAGTGATAGGATGTGGGGTAGCAGTTTCAAACTAAAAAATGGTAGATTTATATTAGATATAAGGAAGAAATTCTTGACTGTGACGGTGGTGAGATACCGGAAGAGGTTGTGTTTTTCTTTCTTCTTGAAATTCAGTTAAAAAGTCAAGTATGTTGGAGTTGATAACCTGATTCTAAAATAAATTCTTAGTTGTTACTGAAATGAAATTAAATGAAAGATTTATACCTTAAGTCTGGAAATTCACTTGTTAAGTCTTCTATGTTAATTATGGTTTCAGTGATCTATAGCTTTATTGAAAAGGTTTATCAGATCTTCCATTAACATATCTTTGTGTTTGCATTTGCATTAGTGTAGTCTTTCCTAAATTTTCTACAACAAACAATTTGTCCTAATAATAATTAGTATTTATATCCAGGGCTAACTGCAGAAAATGTCTTCAAACAATTATGCTAACAGTCAAAATTCAGTTTTTAAATCCTCTGGAAATTTTCAGTACTGAACAGAGCTATGTAGATAAATGTTTATAAAATGAGGTTGAGAATGTGCATATTCAAAGTCATATTTTGTTTTGTAGCAAGCTGATGACAAGGCTCTCTCATGACCTTCTAAAACAATGAGCTCTCAGATACATACAAAATACAAATTGCACATCTCTGGAAAAAAAGTCTTCAGTGTTGTTATATAGTTCTGGATGCAGAAAAGGTAGTGAAAGTGAATTGTAAAAATCCAAAAGGGATTCAACATGACATAAAACACAAGGTCTGGATGTTGATTAATGGCACTTGATGTCAACACAAAGCTCAAATTCAGTCATTCCATGCATCAGTGTTGGCATGGTGTAGTTTTAGTACATTCAATGAAGAGTACTGAAGGATAACATCACAAAAATCAGTTTTATTTAACTAAGCTTTTAACTGCATTCAGAATTCATTCCTGTGTGCCAGCCATGGGATAATATAATATCCATGAAACTACTATGATGAATCAGATCAATAGCACCATGATCAACATTAGTTTTATCAAGTGATATGATATACACTATTTTGTAAAAAGAAGAGAGTTAAGTGAAAAAAATCTACAATAGTATTCTTTCTTAATATATATAAAACAGAATAATTGTTAAGATTTTATTTTTTGCTACGCATAATACAGTTTTATAAAAGAAAAATAGTTGCCTAGGATTCCTTCAGGATTGAGAAAGATTAATAATGAAAATAGTTTTGTACTAAGTCTTCAGTACTTCCCTGAGAATAAACTGTTTCCTTTAGGACATTTATTAGCATGTGTTAACATACAACACCACAAGGTACATTCATATAACATTTTTGTACTCATTTCAGTCATGGAAATTTAAATATTGTCATGTCACATTTGGAAATGATCAAGCCATGAGACTGTTCCTCTATTTCTTCAGACTGCTAGCACTAAGGTTCTTATGTGATCAAATCTAATTTTGTAATGATATGTTTTAGTTTTTCATGCTATACATCCATAGGTTTATGCAAATGGTCTCCCTGGTTAAATCTGTCAGAAATCTAAACCAAAAAAAAAGAACCCCTTACTTTCTTTTTTATTATACAGACTTAAAACTATTCTGCTTCCTAGCAAAGTTTTATGCTATAAGGTAGTGTAATATCAGCATAATTAGAAAATATAAAGAACTAAATAATATAAATACTATATAATATATGTAACCAATATAATGGAGAAGAACACTGTTGTTAATTAAGAATTTGTAAAATATTTTCAGGTACATCAAACAAATGTGAATTATGACAATGAACAAAACACATACACAGATCAAAACAGAAGACAAAATATAGGTAATATTTTACAGTATCTTTTGCATTGTGAGAGGATAAGGTGAATTTTTTTTTGCATCTAAGTACCTAACCCCTCTGTAAGTGAACTTGTAAGAGACATGTACTCAAATAAAAATCAAGTAGAAAAAAAACCCTTAAAATCTGAATACTATTAACTAAAAAATAATTCAGGAAAAATAAAGTGGAAAAACTTAGTTAATAAATTTTCTTGCTTAACTGTAGGCAATGTAAGAGAAAAAGGACTTGCAAGTCTCTATTCCATTTTCTCCTCACTCTTCACCAACAAGGTCTTCCAGGCTTTTGTAATTGTTGAAATGGTTTAAGGTGGAAGAAAAATATCAGCAGTGGATAAGGATCAAGTCAGGGATTACTTGAATGACCTTTACTCATAAAAATCCATAGCACCTGCCAGGCTGCAAGCTGTGGCGTGAGAGCTGGAAATGTCCTTGTGAAACTGTTGTCTATCATCTTTGACAGGTAATGGAGATTGAAGATGTCCCTAGTGACTGTATAAGGGCAACTGTTGTACCATCTTCAAAAAAGGCTGAAAGAGCAATCCAGAAAACTATAGGCCAGTCAGCTTCACTTTGTTCTGTGAGGAAAATCATCAAATGACTCCACTGGAAAGACATTTCTGGGCTTATGAAGGAGAAAAACATGACTAGAAATAACCAGAATGAATTTATCAAGGGTAAGTCATGCCTGATTAATATAACTTAACTGTGATAAAATGACTAGATATAAAGGCAAGTGGAGAGTAGTGGATGCCATTTACCTCAGCTTTAGCAAGGTTTTCAGCACTGCTACCACAATCTTCTTGTATCCTTGTTGGGATTTTATGGGGTCTGAATGGGCAGACAAGCAGATATGTAAGAAACTGATTAGATGGTTGGGCCCAGGTATAGTGACAGTGGAGGTCAGTAACAAGAGGCATACCACAGAGGTCTGTACTGGGACCTGTCCTGTTTAACATCTTTGTCAATGACATGGAGGAGGTGTTCTGGTGCATGCTCATCAATTTTGCAGATGAAAACAAATTGAAGGACCAGTTGAAACACTGTGCAGCACTGTGCAGTGCTCCCCCCTCTAAAGGGAGCTAGATAGGCTGAAGGAATTGGCTGACAGAAACCTTGTGAAATCCAACAAGGACAAACATAAAGAGCTGCTGCTGGGCAGGAAAACCCCTAGCAGCATTACAGGCTGGGGACTGACAGGATAAGGAGCAGCTCAGGGAAAAAAGCCTTTTGTGGCCCTGGTAACAGATAGGCCAAGAGCATCTGGGGCTGTATGAATCACAGCATAGGCAGCTGGCTGAGTCACGTGATTGCTTCTCTCACTCAGCACTCATCAGACCACTTCTAGGTTACTGTGTGCAGTTTTGGGACCTCCAACACAGGGAAGACTTATGAACTGGAGTAACTGCAGTGGAGGCAATGTTGGAGCAGTTGCTCTGTATGCAGAGGCTGAGAGACCAGAGCTTGTTCAACTTGGACAAGGGACAGCTGAAGAGGGACTTAACTGTAGTTTTCAGTATCTATGGGGAGGTCATAAAGCAAACAGATCCAGGCTCCTCACAATGGCATGTGACAGGAGGATGAGAAAAAAAAAAACAGGCATAATTTGAAAGAAGTGAGCTTCAGGCTAGATGGAAAGAATACCTTCTTCACCATGAGGGCAGTCAAGCAGTAGAGCAGGTTGCTCAGAAAGGATGTGCAGTCTCTTTCCTTGGAAGACACAATTAGACCAATCAAGATTTGACCTACCTTTTCTGGCCTCAGACCTGACCTTTGTAGCACGAGGATAAGCTAGAGACCTCCTGAAATACCTTCCTACCTGAGTTATCCTATAATCTTATGATTCTAAGTCTCTATCTAAAGCTTCTTAATTCTTGATTCAGCTGACATGAAGGGACAGTGAAATCACAGAGCCCAGAATCTAAATCCCCAGAACTCTTAGAAGCTCCTTTTGGAGCTGTGGACTTCTGGAAGAACTATCAAAATCAATAATAAAAGAGTGGGTTTGATTTGGGGACTTAGAAATTTTCACATTAAATTTCAAACACAGGATAGTCTTGATCAAGAGACTTGGACCTTCATTCATCTCTCTTGAAATGTAACATAGTTTTATTACTCTTCCCTAATTAAAATACTAAAAAATCCTAATTAATTTGAAGTTCTACAGTCTGCCTTCCTAATGCATGTGTACTATTGCAACCATACGATTAGTGTTCAATTTAAAGAAAGAAAAGAGTGCTGAAAATTTATGCATTAAAATGTCAGGGAGCAGAAAGTGTTGGCTGGTCCCCTGTGGCGAGGAGCCAGGCACCACAAGGATCCCAGAGTGAGCCATCAACACGCACCATCCCACGGGTCCTGGTGAGCAGGTTACATTTCAAATGGTGAGCCAGGACCAGCAGCCAGCTGGTAGATCCTGTCAGGAGCAGCAGGAGATGGGGCCAGAGACTAACTATATTGTGGGTCCAAGGAGCCTGTCCAGGGAGCAAGCTACTCAACATGCTGGGCTAAAGTTCAGATATGGGGCTGGGAACATACACAGCCATGGTGTCACTGGGGTTGGGGCTGGGTGCCCAGAGCTGAGCCGAAATGGGGCTCCTGAGATCCTTGTAAAGGAGTGCACTGGGGTTCCAGGTGAGGCTGGCAAAGGGAAGTAAGGCTTACTGGAGTCCTCGTGGTCCTTACACAAAGGACATGCCTAGATATCAGACCATGATGTTATATGACACATTCATGCTCCCCTAAGTAATCTTTTGTGCTGTTGCATAGTTCTTGACAAGATGTTAAGTTTGCTATTAAGGAAACCAGAATTTAGCAGGAAGAGAGGAAAAAGCTGAGGAGATGGAAAGGGAATGATGGAGAAGATGATGATATGGTGCATATTCAGTTCTCACTCTAGATCTCATCCACAGCATGGATTAGGAACATAGCAGATGTATATAGACAACAATTTGAAAAACGATATCTAACTCCGTGTCTACAAATACAGATAAAAGATTATTTTTTAAAGTTCTTAGTTTAAACAATGTTTGTAAAACAAGGTCATATTTTACCTTACTGCTTAGATGTGAAGGCCAGTTGAAGTTTTGGTAGCATTTGATAGTAAGAGAGTCACAGAGGTCAGAATAACATTGAAAAGGAGTAAAGTTCAAAGAATATACACACTGTGAGGATGTACTCATATGAAAGAAGGAAAGAATGGGTTGAGAAGGAGAATCAATTAATGTCTCAGACATCTGAACAAAACTTCAGATGTCTAAAGTCTGGTACTCAGGAATGCACTCCTTTTATGTTTTCAGTGAATTTCCCACAGTATCTCAGATCTCATTGGAATTATGGAGACATTTATTTCAGTCAGAGAAAAGAGAAAGAGGGAGAATGAATAGCTAACCTTTAAAAAGGTTATACATCCATTTAAAAGCTATTTATGCTGCCAGTGTTACTTAGTCTGAACATGCTTCACCACCCTTGTCCTGCTACACACTTTGTAACCTCCCATTAAATTTTCCAGGCTTTCCTGGACTGATACCTACTGACAGCCACTTGCTTAAATATCTCCCAATTGCTTCCAGTCAAAGAATAGAGTTCTTACATAACATTACTATGCAAGTAACTGATAAAGAAAGTAGAAAGGCAAACAAAATCAGTCCAATAAAAATCAGATTTAAACTCTTTGTGTCAGGCACTCAAAAAAGACATGTTTATAGCAAAGTTCAGGCTTACAGTACACTTGATCCTGTGTAGTATATATATACTTACAGTACACTTGATCCTGTGATCAAGCCCGCTGAGGGGAACCAGAATCAGACACAATCCTGGGGTGTTCAGGCAGAACCATAGTGATGAGGCTGGGCTGAGGAAAACAGTCCACAGGTCAGGATCAAAGGGATCAAGTACTGCTGCAGCTGAGCTGGAGATCAGCAAGATTACAACACAGCTCAGATAGCAACTGAAGACCCAGGCTGAAATGAGGCTCCTGGGCCCATGGTTAGGGTGTGTAGGTGAAGGCTCCAAGTGAGGCTGTTCAGGAACATCTAGGTTTATTGGTGCCCTCAGGAAAACCCACATTTCTCCTTTATCCCTAATCTAAATCTTAAATCACAGAATTTCTCAAGTGATGTTTTATACACATCACAATATACTTTTTTTTTTTAAAAAAAAAAAAAAAAAAATATAGATCTACCCAAATCTTAAAGGGAAAAAAAAAGGAAATCTTAATGTTCTTACGTACTTTATCAAAAATTATGTTAAAGATGAGGCACTGCCGATAACTTTAAGTACATTTCATTAACATTTCTTACAAGATAAAAGTTATTTGCTCTGAATTTACAGTCTGATCTATAATTTTTCTTACAAACACTTTATTACAAACTACAGAAGCCAAATAATCCTAAAATGAAAATACAGTCTGCTCTTATTGGTTCTGTCTAACTGCTAATGCAAGAGGAACAGGAATTGATCCTTAACCCTAAGGAAATGGCTTGTATCCACTGTTTGAACTGACTTGTATACACACTTCAAACACTGCCCTTTGCAGACAGGCTGGAAGTGCCCCTGTTACCACAGCAATGTCCTGAATCCAAAATGGCTCTACACTTTATTATTTTTGTGCTTTTCCTAGTTTACTTCACTATCTTGCCAGTATGATGCTTAAGAGGACTCAGCAGTCGCCGAGGTGAGCAGTGCCCGTGCTGGCACGATCTGCAGCAGTGCTCTAGTGCAGTGCACAGAGGGGTTTTCTGAACTGGGAGAACCTCAGGCACAGACAAGAGAGCTGCCAGGAGCCCACACCTCACACGACAGATGCTGACGTGACCTAGATGGGGCAAGATCTGGGTGGGTCCAGGAGAAATGTTGCCAACATACATAAAAAAGAAGCCCATTGTGAGCCCTAGCGACCACGAACACCATGAACAGAGTGGACCAACACAGCATGGGGTGGTGTGGCATTTTGTGAGGCAGTTCACATGGAAGGCCAGGAAAGCTGCAGAAGCTGGAAAGATGGTGCCCACCCAGCAGAAAGTAATGGCCTCTCTAAACTCTGCACCCACCACAACTGTTGATGCTTTCCAGATGGAGCTCCAAGGGGAACATGGCGCCACTCTGATATCAGGCTGCAGGGTGTGCCCTGCTCTTACACCAGCACAGTACAGCAGCAGTGAGCACACCCATGGGAGGCTTATAGAAGTGAAGGACAGCGTACCAGAAGAAAGCATATAGAAACTGTGTCAATTTAAGAAAAAATCAGGCACCTTGAAACACTGAGTGAAGGTTATACAGTAAACTGGACTACCTTTTACATTTTTTAGGATCAGAGCAGTTACATCACCAAAACAGTTTCATTATCTTATTGCATTTATAATCTCTTGGTAGCACTGATGGTGGGGGAAAAAAAACAACAGAAACCATGAATTGCCTGTTACCATGTGACTATCACTTGCCTCCTGAAATACAGAAAATAGGAAGGTTTGAAACATCAGATGATGATAACATGTCAAATACGTATAGTTGTTTATTTTGAGAGTGGCACAATAAGGGAAATGCAATAAAATTATATTTCAGAGAATAAATAATATGGGACTTGACAGGACACTGAACAATTTCTGTTTCCCTAAGGCAGGATAAGGTATACCTAAGCTATTTCAGTTACTTCTGATGGTTAATTTGGTTTGACTTTTGAGCTTCGAGTTGGAATTCGATCTTGAGTCTGAGTAATGTCCTTAGATTTTGAAACACTTGAGAATCGAAAGCATAGTCTAAGAGAATCTGATCAAAACATGACATGTACTTGCTGCTGAAATCAAAAATAGTGTTACAGATCACCATAAACAAAATATTATTTTCAGCTACTTATAAGCATTAAAGAATTCTAAATATTTCTTGAATAAAAAAAAAGGAAGACTGTATCAGCTAGAATAAAACTATATGCAAAAGTTATAGCTAGTGCAATATTTGTGTGTGACTCAGTAATTTTCACCAAGTATCAGTCGGAAAAGACATCACAAATGAAGAATCTGTACCAAATCATTAATAGATGAGACTTTAAAGCACATTATGTACCATGTCACTAAGATGTTTCCTCACTAAAACCACAAAAAGTTTACTTCACTTGTCAGAAGAGCTGTTCAGTGCTTTTAAGAAAAGTTTAGGTTTTTGCCATGTTATATTATGCATAAATATGAACTTACTTGAAGACAACTTTACTAACATAAATTTGAAATAAAATACCACAGATTAGGACAGTGCCATAAAAACAACATTAGCATAAGTCTTTATGATTAATACAGCCTTAAAAATGCATGGTAACTGCAATGTTCATACTAACCTTGACTCAGACTTGAGCTATAATGAAGTAATTTTGTTTATCTAGGTTTTCCTGTCCTTAATAGAGACAACCTATACATCACTGGAGACAGTGTTAGAATGAATACTTAGCTTTCAGCTAATAAAACACTATATTTAAATAGTTGTATAATCTCATTAGAACTAATATAAATTGTGTTAATTTTTAAATTGAAGTTGAATGGAGACAGTGACGGAATATATACACTTCACACCGGAACAGTTTGGAACGTGATAATGAATGGTCTAAATCCATCTCTCAACTGTTATAAAAGCAGCTGATTAAAAACAAAAAGATGGAAATTAAGACAAAATGGACCCATAAGTTATTTGTGAACAAGCTTAGGGGAAGCTATGGAAACCAGCTATAGGCAGAGAAATGTATCTAAGAAAGAAAAGTAAGCCAGAATAATAAAGGAAGGTTTTCTGTGTTGCAGAGTCTAAAAAAGAAAAGAAAGTTTTATTTTCCTTTACAAAATAAAGAAGTCAAAGGATTAATGTCCCAGATGGAAGGAAATGCTACAGCTGTCAGAGAACTTACTGACTTTTCCAGTATAATTTAATTTGTATTACCTTAATAAAATGCAATATAGATACTCAGTGAATTTTTTAAGCAAATAAAAATCTTTTTAAACTTGAAATTCTAAAGTAGATTTAAAGACAATGTCGGGACTGACCTAAAAAACCCCTCATTTCATGGTGTCTATATGGATCAAAGATCAAAATAAGCTAATGTTGGTGCATGGCAATGTTATTTTTAAAGACTTCATATAAACTCATTACTTTTTTTTTGTTTTTTTCTGGCAGTGGAATCGTTCTGGATTTTTAGGACGTATAAGCCAGGTCATTTGTATAGAAAAGAATGCAAAGTATATGAAGATGGACATGGTGTTCTCAGCATTTATTCCAAATGTCATTGCCCAGGTTTTTGTATGTAACAGATCTATGACTTCTGCAGTATTTTTAATTTGCTTTGATTTGTTCAGTTCACGTATTATAAATTCCAAAACACAAGCAAACCCACTTTATATATCACTCAATTATATACACATAAGTGAAAGTGCAAGCTTAGTTGTTGCACAGGCTATTTCTAATGCTTAGTTAAACCTGTGTTCCTCACTCTGAATGGCACTGCAATCCATCAACTGAAGTTATAATAGAGACAGCAGAAGGTTTTATTCTTTAACGTAAACAACACCTTGGTGTTAATACTGTTTCAAGAATTTCTGAAGCCACATGAAGTCAAGAGTGGAGTGACACACTGAGTTGCTTGAAGTGAATTAAAATTCTGGACATAGCATTTTCAATAATTTAAATACCAAAAAAAAAGGAAAATCTCATACTTATGTTTGACCTCCTTCCTCCTTCACCTTCTTCATTCCATGGAATGCACTACAGTTCTGGAGCAGTTACCCTTTCCTGTCATCCTGCCACTGTCTTCTTGGATCCTGTGTATCTGTTTACTCTCTGTCTTTTCCATTCAACTGCATATTAACATTAACTGCATATTGAAATGGAGTCAAGAGTGAAGCGAGTGTTCAACAAAACAAGTTGCTGAGAGATTAAAGAATAAGTGTACAGTATGTCATTTACTCTGTCATTATTTATATGTCATTGCAATGACATCTGGCAGCAAACTAATGAAGTCATCAATTATTCGAGGTCAAGGATAAAATTCTACAAATAGACTAACAACATATGCATAAACAACCACAATTTCATTGCAGTTTATGGCTGAGCTTTAATTAAATATATGCAAGACATATTTCATGGAATGCATTATACAGTCTCTGTTGAGTGACTTTTCAGTCTTGATTCAGCCAGTGTGTTCATATCATTAGTAAGACCAAAAAAAACATGGACTAGGTTTCTAAGAAAGAAAATTATCTCAGAACACTTCTCTTTCTCATGCTATAAAGGCAAAAGGATGTTTTTCAATGCTATGACTAAACTGAAACTATCTGAGATAGTGGTATGTGTCTTAGGAGTATATATGTTTAAATATGAGGTATTTGAGAAAGTAAGATATTATCTTCATTTGAAAGAGAACCAATGTCTGCACATCAAGAAAAACAAGGATAATGAAGTACAAAAGGTATGTGATAATACAGTAGTCAGTGGAAAGAGTAACAGTGAAAAAAGTCAAGCAAGTAAGAACTGTAAGAAAGAGCTGACACTACAAAAACATGAAGAAATAGAAACAGCAACATCTACAGTGTGCTTAACATACATGCTATTATGTATATATATGTATGTATACTTGTTCATATATATGTACATATACATATGTATACACATGCTATATATATGTGTTGTTTAGAAGACAGCTCATTCCATTTGTCTGTATTCGTATATTTTATATTTATATGTTTCTTTGGGAAATGTGGATGTTCCTTGGAGTGTTTCCTGGTAAAGAAATTATGTATTCTGGGATATAGGACCAAAGACACCTCTTATTTTTTAGGACCATACTCAGAAACTCTAGCAGGGGCTCCTCAAACATAGCTCTTTTCAGAGTTCAGCTATGTAAAAAGATTAAGGTTGTAAATATCTCTTTTTAAGAAAAACACTTTTTCTGCTTATGTTTAATTTTGTTCTACAGATGTAGGACACAAGCTTATTAAACTGGTCTGTTTCTATTACAGCATCTGTTTTACTCCCCCTCTGCTCCCACTACCACCCCTGTGCCACATTTATAAGTTCAAAACTGTATGTTGTCTCAGAAGTCATTAGAGCAATTTTAAACTAAATCTGATATTTGACAAGCAGTTGAACTGTGACTCTTCTTCAAGACTGGAGTGACATGCTGAATTGCTTGGAGTGAGTTAAAATTCTGGATGCAACATTTTCAGTAACAGCTTAGGCAGCATTTTCTTAGGCATCCATATAAATAAAACTGAACCCTTTACAGTGCTGGTGGTTACTGAAGACCATCACAAGTCTCTGGAAACACTGGGCAGTTTTTTATTTTTAGTAAATTTCCAAAGTTCCAGAAATTCATGGTAAATATTTTTGCATAAATATTTTTAAAGGTTGTTTATAAAGTAATGTTCCATTTCAGAAAGGTTTGAAAAGAACCTTTCAACTTCAGAACTTTATTCCTACATCTTTTGCAATAAAATCTAACTGTTTCAACTGTCAGAGGGGAAAGAAAACTGTGACAAGTTCTTCAATTCATAAAGAGAGATAAAAATGCTTTTATTGGTTTAAAGATTTAAAATTACATTCCTGTTTGTCTTGATTTTACTACCTAAACAGATAGGGATCTAATTTCTATTTCTTAATTTTTTTTCACCCCTTTGCACATTTAATCTCTGAAGTTTAAAAAAAAAAAAAAAAAAAAAAAAGTGTGGGAAAAGACATTTTAAAACTTTGCTGTAGTGTAAAATAGCAGCCACATTCCTAAGGGATGTAGTTGCCAAGCAACTCTCCATTGTGTTTGAAAAGTCATTGCAGTCAGGTGAAGTCCTTGCAGACTGGAAAAGGGAAATATTGCACACATTTTTAAAAGAGTAGAAAGAAGGACCCTGGGAACTACTGTCCTGTCAGCCTCACCTCTGTGCCTGGGCAGATCATGGAACAGATTGTTCTAGAAGCTATGCTAAGGCACATGGAATACAGGGAGGTGATTCAAAACAGCTAGTTTGGCTTCATCAAGGGCAAGCCCTTCCTGACCTTCTAGGATGAGGTGACTACATCAGTCAGTAAGGGAAGAACTACGGATATCATCTATCTGGACTTCTGTAAAGCCTTTGACACAGTCTCCAACAACATCCTTCTCTAAATTGGAGAGATACAGATTTGATGAGTGGACTACCTGGTGGATGAGGAATTGGTTGGGTGGTCATATCCAAAGGGTAGTGGTCAACGGCTGAATGTCCAGACCGAGATTGGTGATAAGTGGTGTCCCACAGGAGTACGTATGGGGATCAGTACTGTTTAGTATCTTCATCAACGACATAAACAGTGGGATCAAGTGTACTCTCAGCAAGTTTGCTGATGACACCAAGCTGAGTGGTGGGATGCCACCCAGAGAGACCTGGAAAAGCTTGAGAATTGGGCCTGTGTGAACCTCCATTCAACAAGGCCAAGTGCAAGGTCCTGCACCTGGATCAGGGCAATCTGAAGTATCAATACAGGCTGGGGAATGAAGGGGTTGAGAGTAGCCCTGCAGAGAAGGACTTGGGGGTACTGGTGGATGAAAAGTTGGATGTGACCTGGCTATGTGTACTTACAGACCAGAAGGCCAATTGTATCCTGGGCTGCATCAAAAAAAGTGTAGACAGAAGGTTGAAGGAGGTGATTCTGTCACTCTACTCGGCTCTCCTGAGACCTCACCTGGAGTACTGCATCCAGCTCTGGAGTTCTGAACACAGCAAAAACACTGACCTTTTGGAGCGGTTCCACAGGGGGGGCACCAAAATGATCACAGGGATGGAACACCTCTCCTATGAGGACTGGTTGAGAAAGATGAGATTGTTCAGCCTGGAGAAGAGAAGGCTCTGAAGAGACCTTACAGCAGCTTTCCAGCACCTGAAGGGGGCCTACAAGAAAGATGGGGACAAACTTATGAGCAGGGCCTGTTGCAATAGGACAAGGGGTCATGCTTTTAAACTAGGAGATGGCAGATTTAGATAAGATATAAGGAAGAAATTTTTTTATGTTGAGGGTGGTGAAAGACCGGAACAGGTTGCTCAGAGAAGTGGTAGAAACCCCTACCCTGGAAACGTTCAGGGTCAGGCTGGACAGGGCTCTGAGCAACCTGATCTAGTTGAAGTTGTCCCTGCCCTCCACAGGAGGTTGGATTATATGACATTTAAATGTATCTTCCAATCCAAACTATTCTATGATTCTATAATTCTATGATTTTAAAACACAGACTCAGTCTTAGGGAGACAGAAGTTCTGAAGACAAATCATAAATAGATTTGTTCTGTGAGATAGGTAGAATAGATGCTGAATATTACCACGGTGCTGTTGGTGTATTTCAGGTGAAATAGTCAATGAAACTCAGGTATTTTAGCTTTATATGTGGTTACCACACAAAAGCAATAGACTAAAATTATTGGAACAGATAAGCTACTGCCAAGCAAGCTGTCCAGACTCACATCTCTGTTGTGTCTGTTCCTTAGCTGGACCAGCAATGAAAACAGGAAAGTGTTGGTATTGTGCAATTACCTCAGTCCTTCTTCCTTTCCTTTGCTGCCCCTGAGAATCCTCATTTTACCTGTTTATATAGATCATTTGTCTACTGTTTCAGAGCCAATAACCATTGCCTAACTTTTTAATGACCACCTCGTCCACTACACACATCATCTCATTAAGGTAGTCCTTGCTGTTACATTTCCCTCTGGATGTGCAGGAATCTCAGACTGAAGTAATGATTCCTGTTAATTAGGCTAAACCAATAGCTAAATAGACGAGGAATTTCTGAGGAAGTTATGCCTTACAAACTCTTAGAGTCCAGAGAGAATCCTCCAGTTGCCACTTTACAATTAACTGATTCCTCTCTATCCTCTTTCACCAAAACTGGAAAATTTACTTGAAGGTCCAAATATTAGCAACAAATAGTCTATAAGATCAGGAAAAGCTGAATACAATTTTGAAACATCAGTAGGACTTCACAATGCTTCTATGCAAATTGGTTATTTTATGTTGTGCCATTTTATGTAACTTCTGCAGCCTTAAACTTTTGCTATAATTAGATTTTTATGATAGAAACCAATGTAATTTCTGATATTTGAATAACAAGATAATAAATTTGAATATTTCTTAATAATTTCTGGAATTACAATAATATACTGCGCTTTTTCCCTTCTAGTAGTATTAGACAGCATTATTTGAGCCATCATTAAATAAATAAACTGAGGACTGTGAAGGAGATGGGTATGTTTGGGACATCCCACTTCAGGAAAAACAGGGATCTACTGGAGAGAATACAATGGAGAGCTACAAGTATGATCAAGGGACTTAAACATGTCTCCTATGAAGATAGATTTAGAGAATTGGGGCTGTTTAGCCTTGAAAAACAAGGCTGAGAGGAGATCTTATTAATGTCTATAAATACCTGAGGAGTGGGGGTCAAGAGGAAGATACCAGTCTCTTCACAGTGGTGCCTAGTGATAGGACAAAGAATAATGGGTGCAGGCTGGAACATAGGAAGTTCCACCTCAACATGAGGAGAAACAACTTTACTGTGAGGGTGACAGAGCACTGGAACAGGCTGCCCAGACAGGTTGCGAAGTCTCCTTCTCTGGAGACTTTCAAAACCTGCCTGGACACGTTCCTCTGTGGCCTACTCTAGATGATCTTGCTTTGGCAGGGGGGTTGGACTAGATGATCTCTAGAGGTCCCTTCCAACCCCTAACACTCTATGATTCTATGATTTTCCTCATATTAATTCTTTGATCTCCTAGGACTATACATACCATTATTCAAAAGTACTAGAGGTGAATGTGTAGCAAGAGTATAGCTTGGTTGTGCAAGCATATCAGTAAATAAAACCTGAATGAAATGGAAAGCTAGAACACAGGAATATGATGCAAAAGAGTTTCACAGCATTCAGTAGCAATAAAGCAGCTTGAAAAGTTGCCAGAAGAATTTATAAACTGTGACATAAATACCTCTGTCCTTACTGCAAAGCTAACACAGAAATGGCAGAAGTACAATATGTCAGTGAATAGATTGTCCCTGGCTAACAGGATTTTGCTTCAAAAAATAACAACATATGATGAAACTGTGCAATGTCAACAGAGTAGGTATGCACATGTAACATTAGGGGAAAATAATCATAGTCTTCCATTTAACATTTGCCGTGTTCATTCATTTATACTAATACTGCAATTTCAGAGATGCAACAAACATTGCTTGGATTTTTTTCAGTTGTGTTGTGGGGGGGACTTGAGGGCTAATTATGGGCTGTTATTGCAAATATAACTTTTCCACTTATCTTTGTTAAACAGAATGATGTTTGATTCCATATTCTTCTTGATGGGTGTTTTAATAGTCTTTTTTATTAAGAGAGGTTGCTATTTTTTTCCTTAAAAAGAAAAAAAAAAAAAAAACCACAACAGAAAAACCCAAACAAGCTATAAAATGTCTCTTAATTAATTGTATCATGTTCTCATATTTTTCAGCCTTAACAAAGGAAATAGACCTAGGAGGGCACTCAAACAGAGGACCCCTGACAGTTCATACTGCCTCAGTGTGAGCTCACTTGCTTTGTTCTGAACTACTGCAGCTACCTTTCTCCAAAAAGGGTCTGTTATAAATTAGACTAGCCCAAAAAAGACATAAGCCAATCTGTGCCACATGACCTTGGAGCAGATGTATGGCCTTTTTATTTACCATTTTAGACACAGCCTAAAGGATATTCATACTTTCTTTTAAAGGAGAAGATCTGACCCATTAGCATAAACATTGCAGGGTAAACAAACTTACTGGAAAACATGGAAAAAAATCCTTACACACAAAAATAGAAATTGGGAAGAAAACTCACCCTACCACCCTATCTAAATAACATTTCACTTAAAGACCTCATCTGCAAAGCAATACAGTACCCTCCAAACTTCATAAGAGAGAGACTTTTAAAATGTTGTCTGATATGTAATTCTCTTAACTCTGGAATTTGTTCGTGCAAGCCAAATGTATTGCCAGGCTTGCAAATCAGATATTTGTATGCAGTGAAAAGCAAATCCTTTATAGTATAAAGAATGGAGAAAGGGCCTTGATAGCTCGATGTGGGCAGAAGTGATTATTGGTAGATTTCTTCCATCAAAAGACACTTTTTTAAAAAACAAAAATAAACATTCAAGTGGGCTGTGTAGAAAATCATCTCTCTTTTAATAGTGCATGGGAAGTCAGTTTTTAAAATGCAGTTTTGGAAAAGAGAATTCTAAGACTATCTCTGCAGGCAAGTTGGTGAGATGTGGGTTTTTTTAAAAACAATACAAATACCAGCTTTCCATGGAAAACTTTATCTGTCCTTGCTGTTGAAGAGATGGCACTGAAGTTCTCGACTTCATATCTCTTTTTTGAGATCACCTGCTACATAAGCTTCCCTCAGCTACTTTATTTTTTCTTCATAATAGTCTTCCATTTGTCAGTCTCTATGCCAGAAACACTTATTCTTTTTACAGCTTATTTAATGGCCAGTATCTTTCTGTGGTGTTTCTTCAGGTGCAGACACCATCTCTGTAAACCTTATTATCAATTATGTTGTCACAGAAACTCTTTGGTTGCAGAAAAGAAGAATAAATAGTATCACTTAAAAAGCAGAAATAAAGAAAGGCTTAAATACAGGAGTGAGGCAGTCGTGTATGGTGGGTAATGTCAAGGGTGAAGATGCAGAATACAGCAGATGTGGAAAAGGGTTGGGAAATGAAACATATGGTGGGTTACAGGGTCAAGGATGAACCAATGTGGGCAGTAGCACCGTGAAAGGAACATAATTTAAGTGTTTTTTGATCTTTCATGAAGTGGCATCCATAAAAACTCAAGGGAAAAAAAATTCTTCATGAGTGTTTGAAATTCTAGGATACAGAAAATTGCAGACATAGTTTCATCTGAAACAATTTTGTATTCACTTTGACTACAATCCAGAGCTTATTTGTTTTTCAATCTTGAATTGGACACTACCATCTTGAATGCAAATTAGAAAATGTTACAACATAATATATTAATAAACTTTAATTTGGGGTCATGTATGACAATAGTAAGTTGTAAATGAAAAAATGATGAGATATACTCAGATAATATTCCTTCTTACATCCATCTTCTTATGCCTTTGAGACAAAATTTAAGTCACTATAATAGCAGAGACAAATACACAAGGTTTGATTAGATTATTTGCAGTGTTTTTATTAAGAAATCTAAATTATGCCTGTATCACAGCCTGTGGTTTTGGAGGGCTTTTTTTTCTCTTTTTTTAAAAATACCTGTGTATAATCATTCCACTAAATAAGACATCACTACATAGATTTTACTCTGCCAAAATCTGTGAAATGCATAATATATTTTAGTCACATTGGGACATAAATATTCTTTTATTCTACAACCAAAATTACAATTAGAAGGAAACTTCAAACAAAATATAACTGAAAATTTCAAGACCAAGAAATCCTTAATATCAAATAATGTTTTGTAACGTTATACTAGTGGAAAATATCAGTATAGTGATGACTTGTCTTCTGAAATTGAGAGGATAATCATTGATTTAGAGCCCCAGTTCAGTACAGAACAATTACAAATAAAATACATTTATATGTCACAGCAGATGTGGTAATAATCATAGATGTTGAATAAAGTTGTTACTCCTTAGAGCTGTTCTCAGTTTCAGTTGTGAACACCTTTCAAGTAAAACCATGTCTCTCTGACTTTTTGTTATAAAAGTGCTACCACTTTCCTCAAACTATACATTTGTATAGCTGGTACTTGTATTTCTTTGCAGGCCTGATGAGCTTTGCATCTGAGGAGGCTGAATTTCAGGTTTCTTTGAAAAGGCGGATGAAGTTAATCATGCTCTCTAAAATAAATTGAGGTTAATTTTGCCAAAAAATACATGGTTCTCAAAAAAGGATTATATCAAACATACATTTTTCCATTCCTTTCATAAGTCTCTACAGAAACTGAGCTGGTCTTAATCTCCTGCATGTTTTTCAAATTCATGATTGCTTCCTGCAGAACCTAGTGTTGGGGAAGGGATTAATCCTAAAAAGAAGAGGAAGCCCTGGGCTTGCCTTTTAGTCAATTTTAATGCTATCTGATGTTGCTTGAATCATGAGTTGATATTTTTTTGCCCCATTGATCATAAAATGGATCTAGAATGGTGAGTTCAGGCATAAATATTCACATTGCACGTCCTAAATATGAAAAATGCCACTTATTTTTTCCTGTCAGGAAACAAAGCTTGAAACTTTTTGTCTTCACAGACCAGAGGAATCTCTGTCCTATGTTTACATGGAGGATTGTTATCTATAAATATATATAATTTCACTTTTGTACTTGCTTTTTTAAAAAAATCATCAGGTCGAAGTATGTTAATATTTTATAAAGTTTGTAAAATATTGAAAATAGGTACTCATACTCTCTTTGTTTTCAGATTTAGATGGCTTAAAAATATCAAATAAAATTAGTTTTAAAGAGGTATTATTACTGAAATTCTGTTTTTTAAAAAATAATACTGTAAGAAAATTCTGGTTTTCTTTTCATTTTGCTTACACAGAAATGGGATTTAGCTGTTTTAATATGCCATAGACAGAAGATCCTGTTCTCTGAGTAGCTCCATTATAAATGCTCTAATTAATTCAATATCAAAAATCAACTCATTTTATCATGATCTGTTAACAAATTTTCTTGTGGGTTTTTAAATTTATGACAAGTATGTATGTACCTAATTTGCATGATATTATTTCTATTCCTTTAGTGCATTTTTTTTAAGAATCAGCTAATTACAAATACTAAAGCAACAAAGAATACAGTCATGAATTATTTGTGCTGAAATTAGCTGACTTGTACGAGCCAAAGAAGCTACACATTAAAAAAGAAAAGAAATCAAATCTTCCTCACTTCACAGATAATCATATATGTTACCTAGCACAGGAATAGCTGTAGCAGATCAATCCAAAGATTCACAAAGTCTTGATTTTTTTTCACATTAGTGGATGAAAGTGGATGTTTAAGGAAAGTTATAAGAACAAGATATAAATGTAAGCTTACTTTCCCTGGAATTATTTCCTGTTTCTAGAAGTCTCTGATTTAGGATCTTCCTGTGTGGCAGTTGAGTTAAGTTGGTGTTACGAGGTACCCCAAAATGACTTCAAACAGATAATAAACAAACTTTAATTCGTAACCAAATCCAAACAGACAAAACCAAGGAGTCAACAGGGGTAACCAAAACAACACTTCAATAACATTTAACAAACTATGGTTTTGATGTACTAGTTGAGGAAATTAATACTACACAGCAACATGTAAGAATGACAACACATAAAAATGATGACTCCAAAGTGTGCACACACTCACTCACTACAGGAAAACCTCTCACTCAAAGGTACCCAGAAGATGTAATCATTCACTCAAAGGGGATGAGGGCTCACTCAAGGTTATACCCAGAAGTATTCAGTCGCCAAAGGGTGAGTGCCCTCACGCCGGGCACTCAGTCCTGGGAAGTTTCCCTGGGTGGTGTTCCGGACCCAAAGGGAGGGCTTCTGATCTCAGACCCACTGCTCTGAGGAGAAACATTCAGTGGGCGGGGGCCCCATTTTATAGCCTGCTAGATCTGAACTGTGGTCATCTATTGGTTGTGGTCCTGAGGCTCCTCAGGCCGATGCAAACCATTGTGTGGAGACACTATCTGTTGACCAGGGATCCCACCTCTTTCCCCATCACTGCAGGGAGTGCGTGATGGTCTGCACCCTACCAGAATGCATACATGATAGCAACCATGGTGTGCCACCAGTGGTATGAAAATAAGGGTGAGAAAGAGCTGGTCTTCACCCGACCAGGGTGTAGCAGCCAAAGTGTGCTGCCAGAGGTGTGAAAATACATGTGAGAAGGAGCCAGCAGTGGCCATGTTAAAAGTCCTAGACCTTGTTGGGGCAGGGTGAAGTGAGGGAGGCAGGGTACTCCTGCCATGTTTAGGCCTGGCTGACAATAGTGTTAGCATACAAACTTCAATTAAACCTATAAGATAAAAGAATAACTTATTTATAAGCTTAGAGTAGTATCTTGAGCATAAACAACCTGCTAATTGCTGTGGAAGTTGCAAAATACGAAGAAACTTCTCAACAAAGGATGAAAAGGACACAAAAGATAAATGAAAATTTAACTCCATCGAGGAGAAATTTTGGAGGAGGCTCAAAGATCTAGGAGAAAATACGAAAAAGTGTTTGAACACCTACAAGCTAGAGGCTTGAGCTCAAGCGTTAGGTGAACAGATTAATGGAAAGCAGACACCACTGACAAAGGAAACTGCAGGTGAACCATTCCTTCAAGGAAAGATTATCAATGACTGCTTAATGACCTGTCTGAAACTGACACCCTGTGATACGAGTGTGTCACTGCTGCCCAAGAGGAGGAGATGGATGTATTGATTCTTACCAGGAGACTGTTGCATGTTAAGAGTTAACGATCCACACAAAGGATAACTTGAGGAGGTGCACACCTAGTGTGGCTTTCAGGCTACACCACGCAGCACAAGTCATTTGGCTGCTGGGTAACTTCAGACAGCTCATCATAACAGAGAAACCTGCTGGCACTCTCACTTGGTACCAGTTACTACATCCCCTATATCACTTTACCTTTATCTAAGAGAGCGGCACAAAGTTCTCATGTGAAAATCCAGTAGGAATAGTTGTTTTCTTGCAATAAAATTATACAATAGCTGAAATGACCAAAAGGGAGAGTTTCTTTCTACAGACAGAATCTGTGCAGCGCAATGTGGGAAAATGCATCTGGGCTCTGTCCAACGCTGCACATTTGGAGGATGCACATGATTGGATTAAGTGAACTTGTAAAACTGCTGTATACTGTGATCCATAAGTGAAACCAGTTTGGGAGCATATCCAAGCAATAAGAGGCCTTCCAATAAGTGAGGCCAAAAGTAACATGAGCAATATTCTTGGTGCCTGTGCAAACTGGTGATGAGACAAGAAATGTCCTCTATGTCTCCTCAGAAGACAGAATCTTTTAGAATGCATGGCAAAAGAACCCTGAAGAAAACCAAGTCCACCCCCTGGGATTTTGGTGCCACAGCTCTTGGGAATCAAAAGCTAACTATATTTAAAAAAAGCAAGCAAACAAAACCAAAACAACAACAACATAAAAGCTTTTTAAAAATACTACTAAAAAGCTATCTAATTAAAGAGTTTTGATAACTAGGTCCATTTAGTCTCCACACTGTCAATTTTGTCATTAACTGTGACATCCTGAACCAAAAGTTTTGGGTTTGTTTTTATTAGGTTTTGTTAGAGTTTGTTGGGATTTTTCTAGAGGTTTTTTTGTTTGCTTTTTTTTTTTTTTACATGCCTGTTAATGAATAATATAAAAAGGAGTGTGAGACAAAAAAAGAAACATGAATTTCTATGACTGATAATAACACTGCTTTTCTTGAAATCATTTGTCTCTATTACTCAGTACAGCCATATCAGAAAAGTTCAAAATTTCCTCTGTAGTCTTTTAATCACAAACAAATGAGTCTGAATCCTAATCAGTTTGTGGATCACAAGCTATTTTTAAAACACACTTAACTCACAGAGGTTTGCCTGAGGACCTGCAGGTCATATAGAATAAATAGAGCTGGGGAGGGAAAACATTTTTTTTTTTTTTAATTGTGGTAGGTAGCGCTGGATCTTGAGTTATTCGTATTCTTCTCAGTATGTGTCCTGGTTCCCCAGGCACAGACCCATGGGCCAGCCATGCAGGCAGGCCATGAGTAGCCCCGAGTCAGCTGGGAGATCCAGTAAAGGCAGCTGACTCACAGGTGTATCCTGTACCACCTAGTCATGCTCATTATAAAAGGAGGGACCTGAGTGAGAGTGGGGTTCTTCCTCCTCTCCTTGAGGCTTCTTGTTGGTGGTGCTCTGTTCCTGCTGTCAACTAGGCCAAGCAGAACCCTCTATGCTTTATGTTGGATTGTTGTTGTCTGTTTTGTCATTCTATTAAATCTGTCTATACTTCAGCTCACAGGCTTTTTCCTTTTTTTTTTTCCTGATTCTCCTTCCTAGCTGGGGAGGGAGTTTGGGTGATACACTAATTGCTACAGTTTAGCCCTGAGCACTGGCTAACTGTAGACAATATGACAGAGCATAACTATTAGTGCTATTAGGAAAACAGCTAATTTATATAAAATTCAATATTATGAGTAAAAAGATCAAAGCAAATAAGATACAATTTATTTTCTGTAAGATGTAGTTGAAAAGTTGTTTAATTTGACTTGAAAATGGAATGGACCAATGCATTCTTTTCTTAACGATACCAGCATTTAAATCAAAACAGTTTTTTCTTTTGTTTCTTCTCTCCTTTATGTATATATATCACATACAAATAGCCATGATCACAATTTGCTGCAAATAGCCATAATGGAGATCTATTTCACAGAGAGCAAGAAAACAATCAGGGAAAAGGTTAAACCTTTAAATGAAGTGATGACATACATACTACTTGGCTTCTGCTAAACTATTCTGTTAAAAAAAAGTTTGAATTATATCCAGTTAATAAAGTCAGTTAATCTAAACTGGTTTGATTTAATTTTCTTTAAAGTCTCGCATGCTAAAACAGCTTGACAATTTTTTCCCTCTTTAAATGCAAATTTTTAAATTTTAAAGAAATATTAGAAAATAAGAGACTATCTTACATTTCAGAGCTACATCCTGAAAATCATTTAAGTATGAAAAAAACAACATTCTTTATATTCAAAGCATAGAAGTGAAAACCCACTGTAATGATATCCCACTATTCACCGCAATGTAGGTGTCACATGGAGTCGTAATGAAGGTCTAATCCTCAGTCTCCAAGTAATTTTACAGATCACTAGATAGTAGAAGTTAAAAATTTGCTTAATTCTATATGACTCTATCTAAAATTAGATATTTTTTGGGTGGTTAAATTATAGGTATGAAGAGTGTTTTCATCTCAGTTAGAAAAATGTTTCAACATTAAGATTCCATAGAATATAAAGCCTTAACTTCTGAGCAATATCTACAGAGCTTAACAGGTTACTTAGAACGCTTTATTTCACACCCATACAAAAAATCATTTATACTTGAATTTCAGCTTTTATTAAAAAAATAGAATCCCTTGTTTCATTAAACACTTTTAAAGGAGAAAAGCTTTCACTGATATTTGTATCTTGATCTATGTACTACTAGCACAATAGCAGTGAAAATGCAACTCTGAAATGTTTAGGTAATCTCTGCTAATATTACAAACCATGTAAGTGTTTGCAATTTGAAGAACTACACTCTGAAGAGATTTTTTTTGATAGATCCAGGAGACAAACTAGCTCCTGAATTTTCTCCCTTCCTCCACATGAAGGAAAACAAAGGTACCTTTCTCCTCTCTTTGGGGATTTCACTGGCCTATTTCTCTACTAAAGAATTTTTAGATATTAATTTTGCAAATGACACCAAGCTGAGTGGTGCAGTTGATACGTCTGAGGGAAGAAGGGATAACATCGAAAGGGACCTTGACAGGTTAGCAAGGTGGGCCTGTGTAAACTTCATGAAGTTCAACAAGGCCAAGTGTAACGCCCTGTACTTATAAAACAACTGAGACAGCCCAAAGCTGAAGTCTTCTATAAGCCAGCATAGTTCTTACTGCAAACAATTCTTAGATGAACAAAGCATTGTTTTTCCTACAGGATTTTCATGTTGCCCTGTAGGAATGAATGCACATCATCATGATTTCTTCTTTTGTTTTATCACTTATTATCTGAATATCTCTTATTATGGAAAATCAAAACAAAACAAAATGCAGACTTGGGTATTTTCCGGACTCAATGACTTTATAACTTTTCAACTTGATGAATTCAAATACAATACAAAATAAAACTAGTCCATGGCCTAGAATACTTCTCTTGATGTGTCAAAATGAGCAATTTTATTTTTTTTAAAAAATCCCCTGGCTCCTTCTTACTCTACTTTTTCAATGACATCCTACTGACTCTCTACAGACTTTAGAAGTTGAAGCCAAGAGTATGACTTAACACGTCTAAAGCATGCAAATCTTACATATTAAATTGGATATCTAAAGTTACTACGTTTTAAACTACTTTTAAGGTCAATATAGAAAAAATGATACTTCCAAAACTGGTTCATCTGACTTCACAAGAGATGTGTTTCACAGTTGACACATCAATCAACCTTTTAGGTGCCTATTTCTCCCTATTTATTATATGAGGGAAATAAAATCAAAAGCTCAAACTTGAGTCTGAGATAGCTAGAGTTAGGTAAGCCAAGCCTTGCATACTGAAGGGGATTATAATTCTTTAATGCTTTCCCATCCTAACTGCCTCACCTTGATGGAAAGCAGAAGGATAGAAGAGAGGATGAACAGTTTTCAGGAAAGAGAGAGGTTGTGGGCTTCATAAACAAATATTTTAAAAACCACAAGCTTTTCAGCTTGATTAAAAGTAGATTCAGAAGGTAAAGAGGGCAGTCCTGACCTAGACACTACAGAGGAAAGTAATAATTTCAAAATAATTATTTGTGGCTTAATTGAACAAGGAGCAAACAAACAAAACAGAAAATGATTCAAGACAGGACTTGGTTTAGGATTTTCTTTATGAGATGTGTTTCATTCTGAGAAGAGAACACAAACCAAAATGTAAATACAATTTGTCAAATTGTTTTCTTTCTTTATGTGTGAGCACATAAATATTGCATTCTTCCATAGACTGCTAATGGAATTTTCCCATAATGTTTGCCTTGAATTGGAAGAGTTAGTTTTCTTAATTATAGATATGTCAACCTACAACCACAATTTTATGAATCATTAAAATATCATAGAAACTTCCATAATTCCCTCTTCTTTTTGTAGTCAAGCTACAGAATACTAGGTTAATAAAACTGATGATCTCCTGCTCTCAGAATTCATTACAACCTGCACTCTCCTGTGTTTATAAAAGATCAGTCTTGAGGCCTAAGGTGCTGAAAAGTTCCATCTTTAGATTCAAAAAATCTAAACAGAAAGGTATTTTTCTGATACTGATGGAGGCACCATCTTCTCCTATTTTGAGGGAGTACTCTGACTTTGAAATCTACTCAGTTATCAGCTTTATAAAACAAAGCAATAGAACCAAGTCACTAGTTTTAAAAAAGTTGTTAAAATGTGTGATATTACTGAAAATTAAAATGAAAGAGAAAACAATTGATAAAGATTACCCAGCTTTTATTTTATTTTTCTTTATTTCCTCTGAAGGTCATTTGACATACCTTTTTGGCTTTGCCTGGAAATACATGTATTTGCACAGATATTTTTGTGTCATTCTACGTATGTCTAGTTTCCCTCTATCATGCATAGATTCAGTAGGCTATGCATTACCTTCTGCAGTTACTATTTTTCTTTTTATGTACAGAAATCCCTTGTATCCTTTAATTAAGTTTATTTTAAAACCTTAGAGTAAGCCTATGTTTGGTAAATGCCACTTGGATTTAGACACCTTAAGTTAAGTGTGGGCATGTGCACAACTACGTGTGAGTTTGTTTTCCAACGACCCACTATATCGAATGAAAGTGGTCAGTTCGATTCCTAAACCAGCTGAAGCACAATAGAGATTTAAAGTGTTCTTATTCCAGTGCAGTGCCTATTTGAGTAACTATTTATTTATTCTAAAAACAGAAGCATAAATCCAGGCTCCTAACTACAGGAATTTTATCATTACATCCAACTCGTGTTTGTATTGTCTCTGTGTTTCTGTGTCTAGAAATCATAGAATCATTTCATAGAATCATTATGGTTGGAAGGGTCCTCCAGGGTCATCAAGTCCAACCTTTATCCCATCGTATTCCTAATCATTAGATCATTAGACCATGGCCTCAAGTGCCTCATGAACCCATTTTTGAACACCCCCAGGGACGGCGACTCCACCACCTCCCTGGGCAGCCTGTTCCAATGTCTAACCACCCTCTCAGTAAAGAACTTCTTCCTAATATCCAACCTAAACTTCCCCTGACGCAACTTGAGGCCATTTCCTCTCATCCTATCATTAGTAATTTGGGAGAAGAGATCAACACCAGACTCACTACAACCTCCTTTTAGGTAGTTGTAGAGGGCAATGAGGTCTCCTCTCAGTCTCCTCTTCTCCAGGCTAAATAACCCCAGTTTTCTCAGCCGGTCTCCATAAGGCCTGTTTTCCAGACCTCTCACCAGCCTCGTTGTCCTTCTCTGGACTCACTCCAGCACCTCAATGTCCTTCTTATCCTGTGGTGCCCAGAACTGGATGCAGTACTCAAGGTGTGGTCTCACGAGTGCCGAGTACAGGGGCACAATCAAATATTACACTCTCTCATAAAATGCAAAAAGAAGAGAAAACATCCTCCTCCCATTTTGTGGAATTTTTAACTTTTCTTAAATAAGTTTTCCCCAGGGCACCACCACCTTGGCTGAGGGGCTCAGCTGTGCCCTGCAGTGGGTCTGTTTTGGAGCCATCTGGAACTGACTGTGTCTGGCTATGGGGCAACTCCTGACTTCCTCTCACAAAGGCCGCTTCTGAAACTCCTATGCTACCAAAACCTTTACACCTGCATATAACAGAGCATCACAGTGCAATTTTTAACTGATGTCTATTAAATACCACCAACATAGAAATTTCCTTTGACAAGAGGAGCAGACAACATGGTTTCTAATTAGCAAAAAAAAAAAAAAAAATTCTTGTCATTTTCATAGAAGAAAGAGAAGTTTCCCTCACTTGTGTTCCAACTGAGGTCAGAAATAGCATTTGAAGTTGCATGAGTACATTTATAGAAAAAGCTACAGTTCACATTTACAGATGATATAATCATTTATCCACAGTAAGGCAAGGTCACAAAGTGTGAATAAATGCTGTCCGCATTGAGGATTTGTTTTGACTACAAAAAATGGGACAATTTTTGCAATAGGGTTATACTTACACAGTTTGGGTGTTCTTTAGTCTAAATTGTGCTTGAGTTCTTGAGAGAAAGAACAATGTTCATGGCTGTATCCCTGCTATCTTCCGAATTTTTATTATTATTGTTAAAGGGACTCAATAAGATTTTAAAAATGTGGAAGATCCTTGAAGATGTAGTACTTTGTTTCAGTCCTGGAACTTGGCAAATGCTCTCAAGTATGACCAAGACAGTCACACTAAGACAGGCATGCTTTCTCCCTTCTGCTCCCTTCAATCTGTCTCTTCTATTGTTTCTCCTAATGTAGAAAATACTCCAACTTTTGCCCTTTCTAACAGAATACAGTTTTATTCTTACTGTTGACTCTTTGTTCTTTCAAAATTAAAGGATATCTTTTTAGTGTTTGCATTAATAAAATATCCAAAACCCTGATGTTCTGAAAGGGCAGTCAGTGAATTTTTAGATCTTTCTTTTTTTTTCATGCTCTTTCACTATAGTTATGTTTGCACAGTAATTGAGGACTTGGCTTGACCTATTTGTATGCTTGGTGTTAGTTTTTGTAGCTGTGTTTTGCCCTGAAAAAACAGAGAGTCAAACTGTGCACACAATCAGGCTCTACAGTTGTAGTCTGTGCTGATCCTTAGCTTCTGTGGAAATAGATGTCAGGCACTGATGTCAGTTACTTGTCTTACATGACCTCGACCTCCTATCTGACATCAATGTGACCTCAGTGCTCTCTGCTCAGTACAACCGAAAGTGCATTGTGATCACCTGAACATGACCTGACTGTTTCAAGTGAAGAACAAGTGCCTAATATATTCATGGTTGTCAGGTTATGCACGGTAGCATAACAAATGAATTAAATTTTCCAGAAGGCTAAGGTCATAAAGAGGTAGCTATGACTAATGCTAGTCATCATGCATTAGGATGCATCTGAATCTGTTTAGCCAGTCAGATTATATAAAATATTTATCAGGTTGTTGCTATGTTACCTCATTTTATGTGCTAGTATGGAATTCAGAAAGGTACTCACATTACAGATAAAATTTGTTATGTGAGGCTCTCTGCTAAAGGAAACTATACCACAGCGGTAAGTTATTTTCACTGTTCCCCAGGGCAATTCATTCTCACTTGAATTAAGTATGGAAACTTACATTGCTTATTTTCTTCATTTTTCAAATTTAATAGTGATGCAACTTCTTAGACACTTTACATCCTAAAGACATAAAAATTGACTTTGTCTAGAAAAAGAACAGATTTTTAGAAAGTCCCACAAGGAAGATCCTGTAGTAGAAATGTCTTTTGTGTCTTCAGCCATGAACAATTCAGGAAAATTGAGACTGATATATTCTTTCAGTATCTCTGTTCCTTGAATATCAGGATAATGATGTCTCATGATCACCAATGTCACATGCTGCTGATACTCAAGGAGAGAAGTTTACATATTTCCTGTCTTTAATCATTCATCACTGCTACTTAATTTATTTCTGTAGTATCATGCTCTCATCTGAATCAAGATAGATGAATATGAAAAAAATGTAGTACCGTAGTTGTATATCTTGATGCAGAAAACAGCATCTTTTGTCATAACTCAAGTCTTTCCAGAAAATGATTTTATTTTGAAGAAACTAAGGCAACAGGGGAAAAAAAGGACTTACTGATGACATTTTTTCTGTACACTTTGTCCAAGAAAAAATAGAGAAAACAAACAGGCAAACAAAAACCTGTAAGTTCTAAGGAATATCCTTAGAATCATACAGAAAAAAAGGAGCATAGTGACATTCTACAGCGTAAAGATAGCAAATTGACTAGGGTAAAAAAAAAAAAAAAAGTTCTAAATATTTTTAAAGTAGGAAGAACTAGTAAAAATAAAAACTTTGCAGTGAAGAAATGAAGTTGGAAATGCATTCAGACACAAGAAGGATTTTCCACCAAGTGTAGACAGCTATCAGTGGTCTAGGGACTTTGTAACTGAAAATGCTCCATTTTACATAAACAATAACCATATTTCCTGGCTTGAAAATATATAAATAGAGAGACTAACATATATATGGATATATATATGTAGTAATGTATATATACTAATGCCCAAATAGAGAAGACTTTGCTTTAATAAATACTGAAATTCAACTTTATATAAAGCAGAAGAGTTTCAGCTAAACAAAAAAAAAAGATGATGTTGAGGAAAGATTCTTCAGATATATACTATAGTCTGTGATTTAGAAGATCTGGAGTGAAATGCCTGATCTAGTCATTAAAACTGGGGTCTTGAAACAGGATTTTTTTTTATATTCCATGTAAGTGCTTTCCTCAGAGAAAAACTGCATATAAAGAATAGAAATATCAGCTTTTAGTGTATAACTTAGTTTAACAGGCATATTTTAACGTTAACAATCACTAAAGAGTTCCAGAACTGCAATAATTAGTGGCTGCATTAATCATTCCTGTTCAGAACTTGAGTGTTCATACTAGGCCCCGAAGAAGAAATTTACATGCCTCAATAAAAAGTGTAATACACAAGTCTAGAATAATTTCTTGGTAATCCCATGTGATTTCCTGTAATCACTCTTAGTCCACCAACACACAACAGACTGTAGGTATTGTAGTCATCTAATCAGAATGCATCTGTCAACTTTCAGCTCTGCACCACAGAATCAACCATCTCATACGAGATATTTCAGTCTTGTAAGTTCAAAAAGAAATTATTGATAATGTGGAGCAAGATTTTTGCTACATCCTATTGAACTCATTTTATGAGAAAGCACCACAAAATAGTTGTATTTATTGAGCTGATATCATGTTTTACTGTGTCTTTCAGTTTTGCTGCTGAGCTTGCACAGCGCAATGAGAAAGGATTTGTTTGTCATTATCATCACCTGTAAATAAATGACACCTTAAACCCTATCTGAGCTGCAATTTCTTTGATGGATATAAATGCTCATTGGTAGAGTAGAACAAAGTATAATCCTAAGTGTGTTACAGTTTCTTGTCCAGTGATTTATAACAGCCATACCAAATGAAGTTTATCCCCTATAAATTCCAACACATGTTTATCTTCCCAAACTCATTTAGCTGCTATGACATGCCAAAATAATCTACCTCTACTACTCTGTTACATTAAAATTGGAATTTATTGTTCATTTCTTTTTTTTCCTCTTCTGCAGACAATGCAGTAAGCTCCAAAGATCAAGTGCAGAATAATGTAAGGAGGATATGGTTATAGCTTTCAAATCCAAGCTCAGCAAAAATGCTGATGCATCTAAGATAATAATGGAAAATCATGATTAAGAGTATTGCTGTTGTCCTTGACAATTTAGTAATCAAAGCTTACAACATGACTGATTCAAATTCAGCTGCTGTTCCTTAACATTAACTCTATACAGCCAAGATCACAATTTACAGAGGACAGAAAAAGTAGAAATGTCAGCCATAGTTTGGCTGTAATACATTACAGAATGCGCTGTTCTTTTCTATGTAGATAGTATACTAAATCGAGCATAAAGATAACGATTCAGTGGTAAAGTACATTTACTTGTATTTTTAGTTGAGGTCGTTTTGACCATGGTACTCTGAAAGATTTGACTACCTTCTGTGACTATGACTCCTGTTAATAGCCCATATACAGCTAAATCCAGGATAAGGTATGGTGGGACAGTGGTATCTTTCCATTCTGAGGCCCTTTTCATATGTTTACAGCTTTCAGTTTAACAAATTAATTATTTCCGCAAAGTTGTAAATTCTGTACTTAAAAATTATTTTAAAAACCAGACAACTAGTCATCTCTTAAATTTAAATGCATATGGTACAGTCTCATAGTTACAAAATAATGGCAATAGTTGATCAGTTAAAAATTCTTCTGACATTTTGTAATTGTGGGATGCTGTGGTGGGTTGCCCCTAGCCAGCAGCTAAGCACCCATGCAGGCACTTACTCTCTCTCCCAGAAGGATAGGAGATGTTTAGTTCCACCCTGGAAAGCAAGGCCTCATTACATGTAACATTTACCCAAGAAGATAAACACCATAACCACAAACATTCTAAATTCCTCTTCCTTTCCTTGAACTTTTATTGCTGAGCTTAATGTCGTATGGCACGGAATATCCCTTTGTTCAGTTTAGGTCAGCTGTCCTGGTAGTGTTTCCTCCCACCTTCTTGGGCACTCCCAGCCTACTCACTGGATGGGCAGACTGGGAAAAAGAAAACCTTAATGCTGTGCAATTGTCCAGTAACAGCCAAAAAGATTGGTGTGCTATCAACACTTTTTTAATCACAAATCCAAAGTGCAGAACCATATGGTCTCTTATGAAGAAAGTTAACTCCATCTCAGCCAGGCCCAGTACAGATGTCAATGCAAATTAATGAGAAAAATATGAAAAATAAATATATGTAATGATACTTCAACAGGTCATAAACCTTTTGACTAAAGGGTGATGTGTTCTGCAGGTCATAAACTTAGGTGTACTTTATATCCATAAGTTTTTCCCAGAGGTTTTTAAACTGTTGTAACTTTATTTCTGCAAAGACTTTTATACCTTAATTGTATATTTTGTAAAGAATCTTTCTTTTTCATCTTGAATTTAGTCTATACTGGTTCGTTGAATAAGATCTTCTGCTGAAAAAGTGAAAAATTGTTTCCTATTTCTCATGTTTCTTTGTTATCCCCTGCCAATCATTTCTTCTCTAGGCTTGTGTGCTATTTCATTTAGTTTCTCCTTGTACAGAAGTCTGCCCTCACTCATCCTTGTAACTTTTTTTTTTTCTTTTTTTTACTTTTTCTACTTCTATTATATCTTTTCTTTTTTTGAAATACTGTGCACTGTATTCCAGGATTTGTTATCTCTGCAAAAGATTAGCAGTCTCTCTATGAATAAAATGACATATGAGATAACTGAAGACCATGTTATATATTCCAAGCACACAGGCAAATTTAGAGGTGTATGTGAAATAATAGCTTTGATCATTTGTGGCCATCTAATAAAGGAAATTGCAACATCTAAAAGTGATTCTCTTTTCTTTACAAAGAAGGACAGTTAAAAGAAATAAATGCCTTTTTTTTTTTTTTTTCCATTGGTGTTTGGTGAAATTAACAGAGAATTGCATAGTTCTATTACTTCGTCTTAAAATATATACATTTAAGCACCAATTGTCAGCTATGTGACATAACTTTGGCTTTTTGGGAGGAGAAACTTTTGGCACTATGGGAGGAGAAACTTTCTTTCATTTACTGTTACAGCAGCTAGTGTCCTAGATGGTGCATATTTCTGAATTCCCATTGAGCTAACTCCTTTAAATTGGTCCGTGGTGGTGGTGCACTTTCAGCTATAAATAGAAAAAATTCAGTTCATATTTCCTCTGTTCAGCATGGAATATAAAATAGTATCAGTTTGACTTCTGAAGAAAAGGGAAACTTCATAACAAAGACTTTGCTCAAACAAGATGGAGGGTATTGGGTTTATCTAGAATGGTTTAAGTTGGAAGGAACCTTGAAAGATCATCTAGTCCAACCTTCCTGCCATGGGCAGGGACATCTTTCACTGGATCAGGTTGCCCAGAGCCCCATCCAACCTGACCTTGAACATTTCCAGTGATGTGGCATCCACAATTTCTCAGGGCAACCGGTTCCAGTGTCTCACCTCTCTCATCCTAAAATATTTCTTCCTTATGCCCAATGTAAATCAGCCTTCTTTCAGTTTTAAACTACTACACTTTGTCCTAACAACACAGGCCTCAGTAAAAGGTGTCTCTCCACCTTTCTTATAAGCCCCTTGAGGTATTCAAAAGCTGCAATAAGGTCTCCCCAGAGAATTCTGTTCTCTGGGCTGAAAAACCCCAACTCTCTCAGCCTTTCTTCATATGAAAGATGTTCCAGCCCTTTGACCATTTTTGTGATCCTCCCCTGAAGCCTCTCTAACAGGTCCATGTCTTGTACTGGGGACCCCAGAGCTGGTTGTAGTACTCAATATATCTCATATCATATATTTAGATACAAAATGGATTTTAGTTCTTTCATTACAAATGGAAATAATAGAAAGGTGTTTAATAAAGATACATTTGTGGTAAGGTAAAAGTATAAAGTAGAAGAAATCCACCATGTTTCTTTGGACTGAATTTACTACAGACTCTGCAAGTAGCCACAGAATTCAAGATAACTCTGTTGATATAAATACTTAAATTATCATGCCGTAATTTACAACTAAACAAAAGTATAGGCTCCCACTGAAATGCTAATGCTAAGTTCTCTGAACTTGTAATTTTTATCCCAATTTTGTAACATTGTCTCATTTATGTTGCAAAAAAATTTCAGTTATTAAATTCCCTTGACATAAAATTGTCTGTGCCTCCTTCTTGGACAGAAGATACAGTTACAGGTGTTACAGCACTAAGAGCCCTTTGAGATTTTTACTACAATGTACTTTTTTTTCAATTTCATGATGATTTAAAAATATTTTACTTGTGATTAAAAGATTCGCCAGTCATCTTCCTAAAAATGAAGCATGAACATGGGTTTACTTCATAGTATATTCTTAGAGTTTGTCTATCTAAAACCTACACAGGACAGGTGAAGCCATACAGTATTTATTTTCCTCTTTACCATGAACTGAAAAGCCCTTCTGAGCATTCAAGGAAATCTTTTCTTATTACTTTTTAAACCACAAAAATTTACTTTCAATCTACAGTGTTAGTCATGCTTTAGAACACAACTTTAAATGCTGTTACGCAAAGACAGAAGTCCCAAAGACTGAGATGTCACAAATTTTGAATGAACAGCAAAAGGAGTGAAGTTAAGGAAAAAAAGGAATATAGAGCCCGTGTCATGACAGAAAGTACTGCAAGTCATTGTATGCTTCATTTAAGAAATTTGGTACCTTTGATGGCAATCTTCAGATCAAATTTATCTACCCGACAATCATTGTACTTTGTAAGATGTTAGAAACTTTACACACAACTCTTTGAAAAAATGCACTAAATAATTAAGATATAATTCATGTGAAGATACTACTTTCATTTCTGAAAAGCAAACCAGTGCCCTAGTGTCATACGAAAACAACTGAAAACGTGAAGGTCAGTCTTAAAGTCCTCTGGCTAGACTTTTCATTAATCTTAACTTGTCTAAGCGCCAAACAAATCTTAGGTCAGGAAATACTGCTTCTTATGGAACAATTCAAATGCATGTCTACGGTTTCAGAGAAAATCTTGGGACTGACATGAGGTTGATTTACGTGGTTTAAATCAATCCCATTGAGCTCTAATTGTTTAAGTCAGTTGTCTAATTTAAAATACCTGCCTAATGTCTGTTACAAGTCAATGAAGAGACAATTGTACTTACAAGTCAGAGCTCATATCTTCCTTATATATATAAGGCATGGAAAAATCAATAACACTTCTGAGAAGCAAACTATAAAACTTAGACTAGATGCCCAATTTTTACAGTGCTAGACAAAGCAATTCCTACTGCTAAAGCGCAGGAATCCACAGACGTGTTACATCCCTAAGGTTCCTATGCAAGAAATGAAGGAAAAGATGAATACAAAAGGATATCATAGAAGTTATGTCACAATGGAGTGTCCAAAAGCACTTGGAAAAAGTTTGAAGGAAAAAGCCAGAGCAGTTTTCACTCACTACACACACACACACACACACACACAAAGAAATACTAAAACACTCGTTTTGTGAATGAATTCAAAAGAAAATAATAAAGGACATGAAGACCTGGATAGTGATGTGTCTTTAACCCCTGACATGATAACTCTATCAATACTTTTCTCAGAGTGTCCATTTTGCTATTTTAGGTCTAATTTCAGTATTGCATACCTGTGCACTCTGGGCCCACACTTCAAGAAGAATTCTGAGAAAATTATAGGAGAAAGTACACCAAATAGAGCTGTGCAAGAGAGAATTGCAAAATCAAAATTGCAGGAAGAAGTAAGATTGTTGAGCTGTGCATAGCTTGTAAGTAAAGGATTCAAGAGCAAAAATACTGACATGAAAAGACAGAAAACCATCTCAAAAAAAAAAAAAAAGGAACACAACAGGTTAACAGCAACTCAGCAATATTGAGCACTGGACCATTTCAGATAACAGAATACAACCCTTCCCCACCTTACTGGCAAGTGTCTGGTCAACTCCTAAGGTGTCTTATTGGAGCTGATAACAACATTAAAGCCCAGCTTTACAGTTCATTACTCTTAACTGTTTATTGCATAGGTGTATCCAGTAGATGCTGCCTAGCATTATTGCATTTAACCTACTTAAACTTGGTAAAATTTAACCAAGCTTGCTGCCCCAGAGAGGCACCAAGGCACCACTCTGTCAAAAGTGATTTTGAACCTCATGTTAAATATTAATTAATTCACTTCTATTAAAAGGGTTTTATTTAGCATAAAAAAATAATCTGTGTAATAAATACCCTGTATTCTTATTAGCTTCCCAAAAGAATAAAAGACTTTTTGACTAGTCCATGGAATGCAGAAGCTGTAATTTAGCATAAGCCTTTTTTCCATTCCCCTTCCCTGCCTCCTCTGCCAAAACAAAGGAAAAATAAATTCATTAAAAGTACCAAAGACATTGTGAGGAGGAAAACACACTGGTGTTTGTGGTTCAAGCTGACTGTTACAGGCCAGAAACAGCATGGAAGCCAGAAAGCCACATTGTGGAGGTGTTAGGTTGAAGCTAACAAGCTCTGCAGGTAAACATGTAATTGCAAACATCTGCAGGACCAAATATATAAACATTGTGAAAACCCTCATCAGAATTAGAGATATAAATGGTTCTTTCATTGCTTCCATTGATGACTGAGTGACCTGTCTGTGAAAGTCAGAAATTCTGAAAGATGGAGGGAAATCCGAGGAGTGATGGCTTAATTTACATGACCAGTTAAATGCAAGTAACAGACCTGATAAATTGGCAATTTGTCCAGAAAAAAAGAAACAAATCATGTTAATTTCATCCAGCACAGTATATTGTTAAAACACTGTCTTTTTTTTGAATTCCCTTCAAATTTTCCATATTATTTGTGTTTTAGTTATCATGTGAAATAGTATAAAGTAATTCAAACTCTAGCAAGAATCATAACAGAAATCTTAACTCAGGAGCTGCAGCTGTCTGTGCTTGATGTTAGGTGAGATAAATATCTTTGGCATACGTTGAAGATTACATACAAAAATGTACACGAGCTTTTTTTCCGATCTTGAAATTTTAATGTCATCATTGCACATTTATTGTTTTTTTAATGAAGGATGATTCTTTCATTTATAATTTTTCACTAATCTCCATTTTAAATGCATGACAGAACTTAAAGCAGTCTTTTGGTATGTCTAGATATTCTACATCCCTGTCCAAACATATTAAACTGCTATTTATTTTTTTTTAAAAAGGAAAAACTGACAATTTGATTTGGTCCTATTACTTGTCAGAAGAGATTAAATCACATACAGACTTTGAACATCATTAAAGTCAGAATGACCTTAGAATTATCTTATCAAAATTCTTAGGATCAAACCATCTTAACCTTAACAGTAGTTACACCAAAAAAAAAAAGGCAATTGAATCACCACAGATAATTTGTTATATGGGGTCTATAGTATATCAAAGCAGATAGCAAAACTGCTGTGCTGACTGTGCACCATAAGAAAGGAAACTTCTTATCATTTTTAAAACAATTAAATGTATTTTCCATTAGTATAATATCCAAACTCAGCACAGAGTCACCAATTTAAATATGTACTTTTCAGGGTAGACTCTTCTGTTACGTTTTTGCAGTATCTTGGGCTTCTGTTACTCTCAGATTGTTATGCTGATGACGATAAAAAAAACAAGGACAACTGTGAAGAAAATATTAACACTGTGAATATTGTGTATTAATAGTGTTAGTAGAAGGTACCAAATCTCATAATAAGCTAAACAGCAATACATCTGAAAGCTGGGTATTTATTTCCAGGAAATTTGTTATCGTTGTTTCAGGGGTTTTTTATAAGTGGATTTGAATAAGCAGAGGTGGAAAATATCTCAGAATTAGTAATGTCATCCAATTTATCTTTGTTTTAGGAAGAAATTATTATATTGCATGTATTCATCAGCAGACAATAACAATCAGCTTTCAGATAATATTTAGAATTATATTTAATTGGCAGGTCATTTGTTAAAATAAAATATTTTTTGTTCTGAATCCAATTGTTTATTTTAGGTCAAGGTTTGGAACTGTTGATAAAGTGATCAAGTGATAAAACCATTCTAAATCACAAAGCACTAGGTGAAACAAGAGGCAGATTTAAAACACACATGACTCGTTTCAGTTGTCTAAATATAGGTTTCTCAATCAACTTGACTTCCTCGTATAAATCCAGCAGGTTTCAACCTGCTACTTCAGGAAGACCCTGGCGTCTCAGAAGTATTGTGCCATAACTTTCAGACTCATACAATGTTTAAACACTGGCATGTTTCAGCAGCATTACTTACCCAGATTTAGACCGAGTCCCATGTGTCTGTCACAAAAGACTCAGTCAATACTTCCAATAGTGTCAAACTAGGACACTAAACTGGTGACAGATGCTCTCTATTAACCCCTCTCCATTCCCAGACAGTGGAAGTGAAAGAAAAGGGAGAGAGAGAGACTTATGGGTGGGAAGAAAAACTAAAACAGCTTTAATGAAAAAATAACAATAAAAAGAAAATATAATAATAATTTAAAAAATAATAAAATATGTACAAAACCAATATTGACCTTCCCCCCCACCCCCCAGTGATGCTCACATCATCACTGGTGCTACTGAGCAGCTCTGGGAAGATCCCAGGCTGGGCTCCTGGACGCAGCAGCAGCAGACAGGTACTGGATTCAGGAATGCACATATCAAGATTGGAGCTAGAAGAATGGGCAGAGTTCTCCCAGGACACCAGCCATAGAAGAGAGCTTTGCCCCTCGTGATCCCTTGGATTTATACTGAACTTGACATGTATGGGATGGAATAATTCGTTGGTCAGTTTGGGTCATCTGTCCTGTCTGCTCCTCCCTGAAGGTGTGACCCTTTTACATCCTTACGCTAACTGGGACCCAAGGCAGCACTGAAGGAATTCATCAAATACTTGAGTTTCTGTAAGAATAAGTATAAGAAAGAGCCTTCTGCCCAACATTGTACTGTGAGCTCAGTACTAACTATAAATATCGAGTGCTATCAATTCTAGGTGCAGACACTGTCTGAAAAAACATGTTGTTCACTTTACAAAGTGCAGCCTTAGAAGAAACTTAACAGAAAAGTAAAATCATTGAAAAGAAAACTATTTTAACTCAAACTAAGACACACCTGTACAATCTAACATAGATAATATACCAAAGGTAAGATTCAGATACTTCACTATAGGTTTTTGTACTATTTGAGATAACCTAGGGTATCCCACATATCTTTACCTGAGAGTTCCCAGAAAGGTAGTTCCTACATCATGTTTGTCAGCTCCATATTCTGACAAACACTGTGGTGCATCAAAGTGGGTGGATGCCAGTATTTGGCCAAAAATACTCCTCCCTGTATTTCTGAGGTGTAACTTGAAGTAAATCAATCCAATTTTTTCATATATATATATATTTAAAAAAGATACTGTTACAGAGTACAATACATCTTACCTATTTGATATATTTGCAGTAGGAGCTGTTCTTCCAGCTATGTCAGTTTATTTCTGTTTCTGTCTCCCTACAAAGGAAGGTTAAGCTATGTACCTCAGAGAAATCTAACTAATGAATCTAAAGTGGTGATCAAAGGAAACTGTTCAGGTTCTGCAACTTTTAAGGTTTCCTAGAATTTGCTATGTAAGTTACATAGCCCTGAATTTTTAGCTTCTGAGACACACTCTGTCTCAACATGTCAGTGCATGCTGGTGATTAGCTCAAATCTGAACTATGATGTTCACTTATATAGTTCCTCTACACATTAATCACCAAAAGCTTGTCCCAGTGGACATTTTTAGAGCACATCTTATTGACTAGACTTCACAAAAGTAAACTGACAGTAACTGTCTTCTAAATGTATCCAGAAGACTCTCAAATATATTAGCGCCATTCTGTCGGTGTTTTGCTCAAGGTTTCAGAATCAGAGGTCATTCCTGATGGCATACATGACCTTTTCATGTTGAGGGATTACAAACCTACAAAGCCTTCTTAATCAAAGAATGTTTGACTTACCAAACTAATGTGGAGGTCACTCTCCTTCTGCATGAGTTATGTTTCAATACCAAAATGCTATTTCAAGTTTTTTTGACCCAAGATAAGCAAAGAGAAAGGTTGACTGTAGCCAGATGGCTATAACACTCACATAGAAGAAGTCTTCTTTAAATGAATCCTTTAAGGTTACTTATTTTTTTACAAATGAAAGGTTTTCTAGGGAAAAGGAGAGAACTGATTTCCCTCATTTCTATACTTTCAGATTGTTTATAGTCTAGAGTTGGAGCATAGATGTTATCAAATTCCTTTTTAATAACAATATGGTGCTAAAAGGTATACATGGAAACTGAATAGTATACTTCTTGTGAGAAGATAAAGACATATTTGTAGATGACCCCCGTATCTGTTTGCCTAATTTACTCTTGATAATCTTTGAAGACTGAGATTTTAGAAGCTCCCTAGGTACTCTGATGTCATGCTTAAGTCGTCCTTCAGAAGAACCTTCTTTAGCTTTGTTTTTCTTTAATATTCAACCTTAATCTATGTAAAAGTAAAATATCTTCTTCTCATCTCAGTGCACAAAACATGCTGTAACTTTTTCCTTTTAGCAGTTCATTTTTTAAAAAGTTTCCCCCTTTTCACCTTATTATTTTTTTTCGGTTTTTTTGCTACTTTCCTCTTCTTATATCTCCTGCCCAACAAGATGAATTCCATTAATATTTCATCATGAATGTGGCTTTTTAAACTTCTGGCAATTTTTTTGTTTCTCCTTAGGACTAAAAAATTTGCTAGGATCTCTTTATGATGTAGAGCTGAAATTGCATAGAATATTGCAGCTAAGTATATATCATTATCTTTTAAATATTTCACTATTGAACTTAATATTTGGTATGACTATTAATGTTAAAATAAGATGATTTCTTCTATTTTGCATCGATGTCATATTCTTGACTCTTTCCATCTGAGGTCTACTAGCATACAGAAATATAAAATCTTTTGACCACCTTGTTTTCTATTATTTATGCTTTTTCTTATCATATATAATAATTTTTCTTGGTCTTTATAGATTTTATTTTTGTCACTTTCTTGAGTTATGTTCCTGCCCCTGAAAAGTACTTTCCAGTTCTTCTAGCTTTTTGTCATCATTTGTCATCATTGAATTGTCTCTCATTCTTGTATGAAAAGTATTTAGAGAAAGCATTTTAGAGAACTAGGCCTTGTTCCCATTGTGTAAATCTAATTGTCTAATTTAAATATAAACAGATGTCATGTCATATGTTTCTAGAAGTTCCTCTTCTGAGCAGACAAGGTGAAGATAGAGACAAGAGAGTCTAAAATACAATATATTAGAGATTATGCTGACACAGAGAGAAGAGTTATTTGAACAACACAGTAAATGAGAATAGAATAGCCTAATAGATTACATAGACAACTAAAATATATTATCCTACCTGATCACATTATGCATATCAGACGGTAGTACTGATGATAAATACTTACCAGGAGGACTCCAAACATCATCTATCTCCCCACAGAAGACATAGCATGGTCGGGGTCTATGAGTAGTTCTGTGAGTCATTCAATTAATTTCCAAGTCATTCCTGCAAACACTTTAAAGTTATATGTTAAATACCTTGAATTCATATATCAAATTTCAAACTATTTAGTTGCTAAAAATAAAATCGAGGCTTAAAAATTAATTATATTTAAAGAAGAATATCAGCACAGTTTTGTTCTCTGTCTGTCCTTCATCTTTTTTTAGTTTATTCATTTATCTTTCACCTCTGTAAACATATTACTAATCACCTTGAAAAAGTAGATTTTTTTATAATGTTACAGCTTAATCATAGGAATGATATTAGTTTAGTGCTCACTTGAGAACAATATGAAAGCAACAAATTTTTTTTTTAAAAATGCTTCTAAAAAGGCATGGTTGTTTTTTCAGCAATAAAAAGAAGAAACCTGATACTGATTTATCTTATATCAAACACTGGAAATAAGTCCATTGATGTTTATGAAATTAAGTTGCATTGCTCTCACAATTTAAGCTGAGTTTTTTCATTGCATTTTGCTGTGATTTCATAAGAATTCTAAATGAAACTTGATCCTAATCTAACACACCTATTTTTTAGGATGAAGAAGTGCTTCTATTTTATCTTCCCTTTTGAAGGTTAATGGGAGAAGGAAAAATGCTATTGTTACCCATAATAAACAATTATAGATGGTGAAGTGTTTATTTTCTTTGTAATTAGCATACTATTTTTACTAATTAATGTGATCAAATATGTAAACTAGTGACTGAAATTAAGACCTGAATACAACAAATTGTATCAGTGGATTATTTTAAGTACTTTTTCATGTAGCTATTTCATGAATTGTAGCATAGTATATTTCAGAAATAAATATTCTGGTATTACTTACTGCAAAATCTAATAAAATATACACTAGAGTGTATTGCTCTCTGTTGTTTTGTTTCTCCTTTGTTAAGTTTCACAAAGTGGTTTGGAAACTGTCAAAAGCACGATAATGCAAGGCACCCACTTTATTCAGCCATAGGTAAATGGCTCAAGAGATAGTAAATGATCAGGAGATAGCAAATATCATACAGGATATTCTTGCACATTCTTTATGATTCAAAGACTCTACTGATAAACTCTAACAAAATAATATGACAAGACACTGCAGTGCTTCACAACCTTTGATAAGTCTTAGCAAAATCTCATAGCTAAGCACTACATAACAATTTTCTATGAAGCTTGCAACAGAATCCAAATATGTAATAGATAGTACCAATGGATATTGATTGAACAAGTTCAATTTTGTAAACAATCATTGAGTTTTGCTTGTTGGGCAAGTTCTGGGGAGTAAGATTCCATTTTGTTATGTATTCAAAACTAATGACTCCTGAATGTAAACAGCCCTAACTCAAACAGAAAATGCAGCTGTGAGTGCTAGGGAGCACTAAAATCCCAGTGCCAGGGAGTGCTAGGAAGACAGCAGTGTCTGTCCTTGTACCCAGCTGTCAGACCAGGTCCTGGCTTGAGTCCACAAGTAGATGCCTACATTTAGGTGCTCACAATCTCATTATGTCAACCAAAATGACAGTAGATTTAAACATACCTTGTGACTTAAATAAATCCTAAATAAATACTTCTGAAAGAAAATGCGAAGACGTATACACGGAAACTTAAAACTACCCTCTTACTTATTCTAAATTTCCTTTCTTAATTCCATCTCCCTGGAAATTTATTAAATATTCCATCTACAAATAGGTTCCTTGTTTTTATTGCAATGTACTGTAAGGTCAAATAAACGTCCATTTTATTGTTGTTTTTAAAAAGTTATATAAAATGAATGTTTGGGATATATATATATAAATGCAGTTATTCAGTATATAAATTTTGATGACAAAAATCAAAAAGAATTATTCTTACATGAAGTTAATTATTATTTTTTTTTCCCAGCAGTTACACAAATTGGTGAGATATATTTGAGCATGGAATCTGTAAATCTTTTATAGACTTCCTGAACTTCCAGTAAATGGGACAGAGCAATGCTGCAGAGTTTTATCCTCACCAATAAGATCTGGCAGTACTAATGTGTCTAATGGCCAGATAACAGCATAAATGTTCTTTGAGAGATTAATTAGATTGTCATGCATACTAGAACACAGATGAATGTCCCAAGTATTTAACAGTTTCGAATTAAAGACCTTGCCAACTCCTTATCAGTTCATATATAATTGCCTTGATTTACATTAAGAAAGACAAGTAGTTTTGTTTCACCTTGCACAGATACAATCTGAATAAATTCATTTTTAATCAATAATCAACATTCTTAAGACTATTTGTTTGATATTTGTCCAGAGAGTTATTTAAATATTTAATGATTCAAGACTAGTGGCATCTCACCATCTTTGTGCACCAGCTAACAATTCAATTTAAAATGTATGAACAAATCTCATCACTTCAACATGATAAACTCTACAATGAGAGTCTCTTTTATAGTCTTTGACACTCACAAGTAATTTAATAAAATGCTGAGATAATGCTTTTATTTTTAGTTATATAAGAAGTAATTTTTAATGTATTTGAGATTACATATAAATATCTAGATAACGCAAAGAATACTGTTTCGATCAATTCACAGGTCTGAGAGTCAGAAAAAAAGAAGTGTGGTGTTTCTAGTATTTTGTAGTCCTTATAGGCATATTACTTAAGACAGGGTTCCCAAATTGTTGTAGGACTGTCACAGGAAAGTGAACCCTGCTGAGACTCTAGATGCCCTGTTTTTTATATATACTCCCTAGGATAATTAATTTAGCACTTGCTGCTCTTGCTGCTACCACTGTTAGTGATATTTAAGTGGGGAATTTTTATATTTAGGTGTGGGAAGAGTCCATAAAGAGACTTAGCAATTTAATACTTAATATTTATATTAATATGCTCTAAGATGTGCTGAATACACTGGAGCACACTTGAAGTCTTACAGAGATGAGCCAAGGGCTCCTGAGGTAATAGGATCCAACAGGGAAACACCACTGAAGTACCTCAAAGGGATTAAGGGATGTTCATCCAAGCAGGTGACACAGCTGACAGTCCAGCTGAAGTGCCTCTACTACAATACATGCAGCACAGGCAACAAACAGGAGGAGCTGGAAGCCACCAGAGGTGTTGCCCTCTAGATCAAGAAATGGATAGAGTATGAAAAGCTGTCTCTGAAGACTAGCCATGAGCAAGTTGCAAGCTTATGGATAAGAATTAGAGACCAAGGAAACAAAAGGAACCTTGTGGTTGGTGTCTACTATAGGCTGCCCAATCAAGGGGAGCATATGGTTGAAGCCTTCTTACTCCAGCTACAGGAGGCATTATGCTCACAGGCTCTTGTGCTGCTGAGGGACTTCAACCACCCTGATATCTGCTGGAAAAGTAGCATGGCAAGCATAGCAAGTCCAGGAGACTCCTGAAGTGCACTGAGAATAACTTTTTAAGCCAAGTAACAGACAGCCTTACCAGAGTGCAAAACTAGTCTCTCAAAGAACAGGTCAAGGGAGGCTATCCTCCCCTTCTATTCTGTCCTGGTGAGGCCACATCTGGAATACTATATCCAGTTCTGGACTCCTCAGTTCAAGAGAGACAGGGAATTACTGGAGAAAGTCCAGCAGAGAGCAACTAAGATGACTGGGGGACTGGAACATCTCTCAAATGAGGAAAGGCTGAGAGAGATGGAACTCTTTAGCCTGGAGAAGACCTTACCAATGTCTAAGTATCTAAAGGGTGGGTGTCAGGGGGATAGAGCCAGACTCTTTTCAGTGGTGCCCAGTGACAGGACAAGTGTCAATGGGCATGAGTCGGAACACAGGAAGTTCTATCTAAATGTCAGGAAAAACTTCTTTACTGTGAGGGTAGAAGAATACTGGAACAGGCTGCCCAGAGAGGTTGCCAAGTCTCCTTCTCTGGAGGTATTCAAAACCCACCTGGATGCAATCCTGTGTAATGTGTTTTAGGCAATCCTGCTGTAGCAGGACAGTTGGACTAGATGATCTCTAGAGGTCCCTTACAACTCCTACAGTTCTGTGATTCTGAAACTTCACAGTCAACACATTTCCTAAACATAAGTGCTTGGAATAATTTTAGACAGAATACAGTGTCTGTTATATTTACGAGACAAGCAGATATCACACAGGACCTAACAAAATGACAGGTCAGGGAGATACCACAGGGCATTTCAGAAGACATTAGATACCTAAGTGTGGGCAACTGGATTAGGTCACAGAATCACAGAATGTTAGGGATTGGAAGGGACCTCAAAAGATCATCTAGTCCAATCCCCCTGCCAGAACAGGAATACCTAGATCAGGTCACACAGGAACACATCCAGGTGGGCTTTGAATGTCTCCAAGGAAGGAGACTCTACAACCTCTCCAAGGAAGGAGACTCTACAACCTCTCCAAGGAAGGAGACTCTACAACCTCTCCAAGGAAGGAGACTCTACAACCTCTCCAAGGAAGGAGACTCTACAACCTCTCCAAGGAAGGAGACTCTACAACCTCTCCAAGGAAGGAGACTCTACAACCTCTCCAAGGAAGGAGACTCTACAACCTCTCCAAGGAAGGAGACTCTACAACCTCTCCAAGGAAGGAGACTCTACAACCTCTCCAAGGAAGGAGACTCTACAACCTCTCCAAGGAAGGAGACTCTACAACCTCTCCAAGGAAGGAGACTCTACAACCTCTCCAAGGAAGGAGACTCTACAACCTCTCCAAGGAAGGAGACTCTACAACCTCTCCAAGGAAGGAGACTCTACAACCTCTCCAAGGAAGGAGACTCTACAACCTCTCCAAGGAAGGAGACTCTACAACCTCTCCAAGGAAGGAGACTCTACAACCTCTCCAAGGAAGGAGACTCTACAACCTCTCCAAGGAAGGAGACTCTACAACCTCTCCAAGGAAGGAGACTCTACAACCTCTCCAAGGAAGGAGACTCTACAACCTCTCCAAGGAAGGAGACTCTACAACCTCTCCAAGGAAGGAGACTCTACAACCTCTCCAAGGAAGGAGACTCTACAACCTCTCTGGGCAGCCTGTTCCAGTGCTCTGTTACCCTCACTGTGAAGAAGTTCTTCCTCATATTTATGCAGAACCTCTTATATTCCAGCTTGCATCCGTTGCCCATTGTCCTATCATTGGATGTCACTGAGAAGAGCCTGGCTCCATCCTCAAGACTCTCACCCTTTACATATTTATAAACATTAATGAGGTCACCCCTCAGTCTCCTCTTCTCCAAGCTAAAGAGACCCAGCTCCCTCAGCCTTTCCTCAGAAGGGAGATGTTCCACTCCCTTCATCATCTTTGTGGCTCTGCTCTGGACTCTCTCAGGCAGTTCCCTGTCCTTCTTGAACTGGGGGGCCCAGAACTGGACACAATACTCCAGATGTGGCCTCACCAAGGCAGAGTAGAGGGGGGAGGAGAACCTCTCTCGGCCTACTAACTTTTAATATATCCCAGGGTTAGGGTATTATCATAGTTGGATTCTATGATCTTAAAGGGCTTTTGCAACCTAAATCATTCTCTGAATCTATGATTCACCTGACATATTTGACACATCTTCATTAAAATGATGTGGATTTTACCATCTGTCTATTGGCAGAAACCTCAGCTCTGTGTCCAGCCCATCAGTTTCCCATAGAGAATGTGGACAGAGTTAAACATTCATGTCAATGTGTTCAAGAGTAGGGAGCACAACTCCTAAGATGGTATGAGAGGCATACTTGGCCAAGCCAAAATCAAGCACCATGAACTAAAATGTAGGGCTTATTGTAGGGCTATACCTAAATTGGGAAGACATTATGAAAGTACTTGTGAAAATTTCAGTAGCTCAAGATGTAGTTCAACAGTAGTTTAAGATAATACCTGCACTGCAATAATTGTAACTAATGAAGACATAAATTCAGCACAGATACTGTCAGCAATGCAACTGAAACAGTACAGGTCTTAGGACAGTCTTACAGCCAAAGTACCTCTTGCCATCCCTTTTTGAGGGAGTTCTATGGACCATGAAAAAGTTTTTGTTGCTCTGCGGGCTGTGATGTCCCAGTGTTTGCTTCCTAAAAAACAGTCATCTTGGAAACCATGAAAGGCATAAGAAGATACTTAAGATGGCATGCAGTGCAATTAATTACATGCTTCATTTTGAACTAGAACTAAATATCATTTTTTACTCAAGATTGTCAGCTACAGCTCCTCTAAAAGTCAGACATCACAGTCGTGCTGGCCCTTTTAGAAAAAAAAAAGTAAATAAACAAGACAATAGAGATCAACAGTCCTCAGACATTTCCAGGAAGAGAGGCTTAGAGAAAAAAAGCAACACTCACACTAATGCAGCCAGGTAGTCTCTGAGAGTCTGTAGTTCCTGGAGGCAGACAGTCCCCAGGAAGATGCTCTGGTCAATTCAATATAACAATGTTTTCAGAATGCAGTGTCTTACCAGAATAATTTTGGAAACAGCAGTTGGAACACAGAGGTTAAATATACAGCATCCAGACAGATTCTTAACATAGTGTACTTCAAAAGAAAACACTGAATGTACTTTGACAAATGGAATAAAAATGAAGTTAAAAAGTTTCAAACCTACACTCCCAATTCTATATGCCACAAAAATGGCACTTAAAATAATAGAAACTATTTTAAGTCAATGCTTTCCCTGTGGAATGGCATACTTGTCATTAGTTATAGCCTGCTGCTTTATGTTACAGAATAATTGTCCTTTCCTGTAATAGGCAACATGTTGACTATTAAACAGAAGAGATAGAACTGTCAAACAAAGAATATCATTCATTGTTAAAATATTGTGAATACATCATAACTTTACTAGCAGTTATTGATTAGAAAAAAGTACATGCAATTAAAGCAAGTGCCAAATCTCATAGTCTCCTCTTGTTCATAGATAATATTCTGCATTAAGTCAATGAAAGTTCTATGTGAATAACTATACTAAGTACTACGATAAAATTGTAAGCCTTGAAAACCACACTTTGCTTTAAACAGACCGTTTCATTTAGCATAGTATGTTTAGGAGATGTCTGAGTATATGACTAACATCTACCTGGCATTACAGTATTAATTTTCATTCAGGAATTTGCTCAATAGAATTAAATCACCTGCTTTACATAGGTAGAATTTATCATACCCAGATTTAGGACTGTAAAAAAGGTAAGCATGTAATCTAACCTAGGAGCCTCAACTCCTCACCTGCTCAAAGGTCAAAGAAAGATTTCTTCAGAGGGAAAGACAAACCACTACTTTAAAACAACTATCTTAATGGTGGAGGAAAAGTGCAGCCTGTATGAGACGAAATTTTGCCATTTTTTACTCAGAATTCCATGCAACCATACACCTAAATTTCAAATATCTGAGTAACAACCTTCCACCTATGACATCAAAATATTCCAGTCTTAATAGCCCTGCTATCTTCAACTTCTACACGTTTGTGTGGAAGCCAAATAACCTTTCTGGCTTAGGTACTGAAAATGTCACAGAATCACAGAATCATCTAGGTTGGAAAAGACCTTGAAGGTCATCTAGTCCAACCATCAACCTAACACTGACAGTCCTCAACTACACTATATCCCTGATGGTTATGTCAACCTGACTCAAACACCTCCAGGGATGAGGACTCCACCACTGCCCTGCGCAGCTCATTCCAATGTCTGACACCACCTTCTGTGAAGAAATACTTCCTAATATCCAGTCTAAACTTCCCCTGATACAACTTGAGGACATTACCCCTTGTCCTATCGTTTGTTACGTGGTTAAAGAGACACATCCTCACCTCTCTACAGCCTCTTTTCAGGTACTTGTACAGGATGATGAAGTGTCCCCTCAGCCTCCTCTTCTCTAGATTTAACAACCCCAGTTCCCTCAGCGGCTCCTTGTAAGACTTGTGTGCTTGAGACCCCTCACCAGCTTCATTGCCCTTCTTTGGAGATGCTCAAATATTTCAATGTCCTTTTTGTAGTGAGGGTCCCAAAGCTGAACACGGTACTCGAGGTGCAGCTTCACCAGTGCCGAGTACAGGGGTAAGATCACTTCCTTGCCCCTGCTGGCCATGCTATTCACACACACTAAGCTTGTATTTTATGGGCAATGAAGCAATCTCAGAAAGAAAAGGGAGGGGGAATTAAAAAAAAAAAAAAAAAAAAAAAAAAATTCCTCTTGTACAACTATGTATCTCTGTATATAAAAGGTTTTAGTTAAATTAGCACCAAAAGAATGAAATAAACTTAGTTATCAGTCAACTCATAATTACAAAACATGAAACAACTTAGTAGCTGCTCTGCAGAACAACAACTCTTTATACCAATAGATATTTCTCACTTGTATTTTACCTCTATGATCGTAAAAACAAACAAATCCTGTAAAGTTTGCAAGTTTACTAGGCAACTGATAGCAATTAGCATAATTAGCTCCAGATGGATACATATACAAAGAAAAACATTTTTTTAAATTTTTATTAAAATGGCCAAAAATCTTTCAAACACTGAAGCCCAGAATTTTCATTTAATCAAATTTGTGTCTCCAGGTGTTTTCCATCTGGGCTTTGCAGAGGTCATTAGTGTAATTGTTATGACACATGAAGCTGTCTTTCTACTAATTACCTAAGGACGGTGCACTGCAATGCTGACAAGCCATTTTGTTTATACGAGGAAGAAAAGTAAAGGGAATAGAAGAAAAACTTTAGTCTTTCCAAATTCAACTGGGTTATTTTCAGGATTCTTAGAAAGTGTTTCTTCATCTATAATAATTTTTTATTTTTTTTTTTTGCTTTTGAACTGAAACTGTGTACATCTTCAAATTAAAAGTATGCTGAACAGTTGGTATCATGGTAGTTCTGGCATTTTTCCAAATAAGCTTCCTGCATGTTGGAAATAACCTTCATTCTGCTTGAATGCTGAACAGAATATTAGTCTTGAAATACACAACTAAAAAGATATTTTCATTATGTTGACAGATCTTCAGAATACTTTTAGCCTAATCAGTTGCATCCCATTAATTTAATCCCCTCTAATTTAAGACAGTCAGACATTTCCTGGGTAATTTGCATTTATTAATTATAACATTTATACGCAGGTCATTTTTGCTTTGTGCCCTTAAAGAAGAAGTATTTCTTCTTCAGGTAGTTCAATGAGACTCTGTTATCCATACTTTTTTTTTTTTCCCCAGTAAAATGATAAACTAAGGCTCATATCTTTATTGTGTAAACATAATTTGAGTTGTGAAGCGGTTTGAAATAGAAAATCATTATTTTTTCCCTTGGCTCCTTATAAAAATTGAAATGTATTTCAGTTACAAAAATTTTCCCACCAAGATGTGGTTTAAGAAGCAGCAGTGACAATTTTCAGCATTATGTATCACCTCTAGATCATTTCATATTCTGCTGTCATTTATATATCACTTAAGTGTGTGAACGTATTTACTCTAAAATGCTTGTAACAAATTATTTCCCTTTTCCTGGCTTATACAATAACGAATAAAGAATACACTATCCTTATTGTTACTCGTATAGGGAAAGTGATATACGGATGGGTATTTAGGCAAAAATTTTGAAATTATAAAAGATTAAAAACTTCTAATTCTCCAACCTCGGAACAAAATAATTGTTTTTATAGAGATCTTCAATGGCTATTTTTAAAATACTTTATATATATTATTTTTTAAATAATAATAATAATTTTAACCTGTCAAATTTCCACAGTAGGAGTGGCTAGAAAGAAGGAGAAAAAGCATCACCACCAAAGGACTGTGGTGATACACCTAATCCATATTAACAGATATTGAGAGTATGTTAAGAATAAGAGACATTGCAATACGGTATGGAAATTAAACTCTTTTTTCAAACATTTTATTTTAAATATATTAGTTGAACTATTGGTTGTAAAAAAATATTTCAATTCTGGAAAAACGCTTGGACCATTAATTCAGCTTATTGTCATATTATTGTTCATGAACCAATAAAAATTGTTGCCTAATAATATTTACAAAAATGAAATACTAAAGCACAAGTGAAACAAAATAGATCAATATAGAACAAGTGATGATATACAGAAAAGAAAATCAGCAGATTAAAAAACTCCAGATGATTATTTATGAGTTGAGAAAATTTGTACCAAATTCTTCATTATGAAAGAACCGCATTTACCTGAACTGCAAAACGCAAGTTCCTGGAATAACTGGTTAAATTAATACTGTTCTCTTTTTATAACTAGAAAACCATGTGTGAATCAAGATTTAAAAAACGTTCTGCTATAGTTGGAGATTAACTGTAAAGAAAAATATAAGAACTACTATATGCCTGGAATCTGGGTAAATTAGAGCACTTCAGCCACAACAACCTCATGCAGCGCTACAGGCTTGGGGAAGAGTGGCTGGAAAGCTGCCTGGCAGAAAAGGCCCTGGGGGTGTTGGTTGACAGCCGACTGAACACGAGCCAGCAGTGTGCCCAGGTGGCCAAGAAGGCCAATGGCATCCTGGCCTGTGTCAGAAACGGTGTGACCAGCAGGAGTAGGGAGGTGATCGTGCCCCTGTACTCGGCACTCGTGAGACCACACCTTGAGTACTGTGTCCAGTTCTGGGCACCACAGGATAAGAAGGACATTGAGGTGCTGGAGCGAGTCCAGAGAAGGGCAACGAGGCTGGTGAGAGGTCTGGAAAACAGGCCTTATGGAGACCGGCTGAGGGAACTGGGGTTGTTTAGCCTGGAGAAGAGGAGGCTGAGGAGACCTTATTGCTCTCTACAACTACCTAAAAGGAGGCTGTAGTGAGGCTGGTGCTGGTCTCTTCTCCCAAATTACTAATGACAGGACGAGAGGAAATGGCCTTAAGTTGCATCAGGGGAAGTTCAGACTGGATATTAGGAAGAAGTTCTTCCCACCCACTGAGAGGGTGGTTAGGCACCGGAATAGGCTGCCCAGGGAGGTGGTGGAGTTGCTGTCCCTGGGGGTGTTCAAAAAACAAGTGGATGAAGCACTTGAGGCCTTGGTCTAATGGTCTAGTGGTTAGGAAGATGATGGGATAAAGGTCAGACTTGATGATCCTGGAGGTCCTTTCCAACCATGGTGGTTCTATGGTCTGGTGAGTTCCATATGCAGATACCTACACTCAGATATCTGCCTGGGAGCTTAATTTCAAAGTGCCTGTGATAGTAGAAGAAAAGCAGGCACTTAAGTCAGTTACTTAAATATAGACTTCTAAAACCGTTTACAGTACATCAGAATATCCCAAATGTCCTCCAGTTAAAACAAGTCCATAGTTCTTTCAGGTCCTTTGTCTTACCTGCAACCACTGCATGAAAGTCACAAACATACTATGACATCTGAAGTGATACTACATGCCCACATTTAAGTACCTGATCCACCAGAGTCCATTCAGGATATCCAGGTTTCCTATTATATCAGTAACATTGTTTTGGTTTCACCCCACCTGGTAAATAAACACCAGACAGCCATTTGCTGACTCCTCCCTGGTGGGATGGGGGAGTTCAATGGGTAAAGCAAAAGCTGCATGCACAAGGAAAGCAAAACAATGAATTTATTCACTACTTCCTATCAGCAGACGGATGTTAAGCCATCTCCAGAACAACAGGGCTCCATCACGTGCAATGGTTACTTGGGAAGGCAAACACCACCACTCCAAACATGCCTCACTTCCTTCTTCTCCCTCCAGCTTTTAAGTGCTGAGCATGTCATACATTATGTAATATCCTTTCGGTCAGTTGGGGTCAGCTGTCCCAACTGTGTCTCACAGCTTCCCTTGCACCCCTAGACTACTTGCTTGTGGGGTCAGAAGCAGAAAAGGCCTTGGCTATGCGCAAGCACTGTTCAGCAATAATGAAAACATCCCTGCATTATCAACAGTTTCCAGTACAAATCTAAAACATAGCCACATATCAATTACTATGAAGAAAGTTAATTCTGCCCCATCCAAAACCAGCACAAACATCTATGGAAGGAAAGCAGGTAAGACAAAGGATTTATAGGATGCCTTCTGGGCCAGGAGTTGGTACTTCAGGGGACCCTAGAACATCTCCAGTAGGTCTGAACTTCCTGTTTAGGTCACCAAAAGAGCCCTGAATTTTGTGACCTACAGACTTTAATAGATCTGAAATGCCTTCAATGACGTTTGAAGATATGTGGGGTTAAGATGCTTAAATGTTAAACCAAATGGATTTTACACAGTGTCTACATTTAGCCTGTAACCAAGGCTAAACTGTAGCAGCTTTTCTATCACCCAACAACCCCTCCCCAGCTGAGAAGAGGAATCAGGTAAAAAGGGAGGAGCCCAGGGGTTGAAGTAGAAACAGATCTAACGAAATACAAAACTAATACAAATATCAACATAAAATATACAAGCTTATACTCAGCCTCATCCTTAGGATCCGCAGCAGGAGCAGAAGGGCAAGAATACAAAGCCCAAGGAAAAGGAACTCTCACCCACCCTGAATTCCTTTTATAATGAGCTTGATTTAAGTGGTATGGGATACACCTGTGAGTCTGCTGACTTGATTGGATCTCTCAGTTTACTCAGGGCTAGTCATGGCCTGCCTGCATGGCTGGCCCATGGTTCTATTCCTAGGAAACCAGGACACATATTTTTAGTAGAAGCCTAAAATTTATAAGTATTTTTCAAAAAATTTTTAACCTATTTGTGATTTCTATTGAACTTTGTACATACTTTCTCCTGCTAGATCTGCTTCCTAGGAACAGCCCTTTTATCTTTATTAAGAGTCAAAACATTTACGTAATTTTTAGTTTTGTAATTGTCACAATACAGATTTCAAGAAGATACTATTACAACCTTAAATTTATTTTTACTTTAGTACAGTGATTTTCTAAAATATTTTCCACTTCTGATTTTGTTCGTTATCTCCATATTATTTTAGTTACCACAATTCACTGTAATTTGAATAATTCATGTGAGATTGAGATGACTCTGCAACAGCAGTAAAAGAAATGCTATCTAATTCTTAAAGAATAATTGTTTTTTCCTAGTTCATCTTTTTTATTTAGGAAAATTCAAGATCAAAATCAATATATGAATATCAAATCATTATAAAATTAACCTCAGACCAAAACTTCATAAATTTTATTTAAAAACATTGTATCTTTCCCTTGGTTCTTGCTAGTGTCGACAAGATAACAAAACATTCTTTTATTTTTTTATTTTAAGGAATATTTCATCCACACATTCTTATCTTAACCAAAAACTGAAACAAGAAGTTGAAAGCTTGAAGATTTATGGAACAAGAAACATTTTTAAATAAGTGGTGACATACAAATTTTGAAGTATCTTTGCTCTGGCTTACATGCACATACATGTATTCACAAGGTCCATGGCTGATGACACATTGACTGTAATGGTAAAAGTGTGTTAGAAGGAAAAATAATAAAAAATAAAAAGGGGGATACTTATTGGATGTCTTGTAGACTATCTACTAATATTTTCCACTAGGCTCTATTTTTGCCTAGCACAAATTAACACATTAAAAGCTGAAAAGCAAGATGTGAAAGAGAAAGGGATAGAAGTGGTGATTGTTTCCCTAGAGAAACCCAACAAAACAAACACAGCAGTGATCCATAGCAGAGTTGGAGGTTGCAGGTGTAAGGCAGTCAGGATAAGAGCATTTGAGAAGTGAAGGGTAGGAGCATTGTCACTGCAGCCTTGGAGAAAAGTTGCAAAGTTGCAAGTGAAAGGAAGGCTGCAGAGCAAAACAAATTAATATCGAGCTATGTAAATGAATAGCAATACACGTAATCAACAAGGAACAGATTAAAATTATCCCAGAATGGTAAAAAAATAAAGTCAATTCTAAGTGAAACAAAGGCAAATAGCAAGAAAATGGCAATTATTAACAAAGAAATAAAATCTATAACAGTTTTAATTAAGTAGAAGGAAAAAGTAATTCTTTTCCAAGGGATCCTAAAAGCATAAAAGTTGAGCAGCAGTCAATGACAATCTACACAATATTAATCAGACACAATTACAGGTTTTTGAATGTAACTTAGATGTTCTAAGATCCCTTCACACTTAACAGAGAGAAATAGATTTATTTTTTTTAGACTATGAATAATTTGAACTATTTTAGATTCTTACTTTAGGTTGAAGTATATCATACCTTTCCTGTACTTTCAGTAGTGATGTAGTTTATTTTAAACAAAGAATGCCTGAATTGTGTGTACCTTACATCAGATCCATTTTCCCTGCAGAACCCAATATGAGTTTCAGAAAATCTGTATGAAATAGGCACAAAATCTTCTTATGCAGACTCTTCACAATCTTTAGTGTTCCTTTGAAAATCCTACCACAAGCCTTCATATAAACAGACAGTCACAATCTCCAGTTCCTCTACTATTCCTCATTATTTCTGTAAAGTCCTCTCTTCAGTTACTCCCCACCTCATTATGGTGTGGTTCTTGGCAGAAAAAAAATTTGTTTTGAACCTGAAGTTCCTCAAAAGTAAATTATTTATTATAAACAGGGTTTTTTGTATGACTCCAATTATTGTTCAGTTTTAATACTAATACTCCAACATGATGTCTCAGTAAGAATGGTATCAATTATAAACCATAAGAAATAATTCCACTCAATAAATTCCAACATTTATAATTTGCAAGAATTTTCTTTCTTCTCTTTTCTTATAACACAAAATTGAATAAGGAACTAACATCAAGTAGCATATTTGTTTTAATTACATGAGATAGAAGAACTATCTCTAGTTTATGTCTACAACAAATGTAGCATTTAAAGTGCCAAATTCAAAGATCTTTCAATCTACACAGACAACTTGAACATTTAATACTTCCTTGAATCTAGAACCAATTTTAAAAACCAATACTTGCATTGCAACAACTATGGTTGTTAAATCAGTGCAAGAGATGATATTACTGTTCAGACATCAGAGGTGATTCATGTGTAGATGCATCTAGAAAATATAGAGTCTCTTCCGCACGTCAGTGTGACTGGTATTTATTTCTTTGTATAAGCTTCATTTCTATAAGCCCTTGAGTTTCATAGGTCCAAATCTGAAGAATATACAAACTTGTCTGAATTGTCTAGGTTTCACAGAATTTTTACATCTCTTGCAAGAGAAGATTAATTCTTTAGCAGATAGTAATCTCCAGAGTTTTTACCTTTCAGTTTTCTCATTAAGTTCCCTGGTATTACCTAGGCATATCAGGTGGACAAAAAAGTGGCATAGTTAGGGCTTTCCCCAGTGACAAGAAGGAGGATATATTTACACAAAGTCTTAGCTGATAATGCTGGATGGTACTGATGGTAATGATAATTTAGTTGCCACAGTGGTTTATACTCAGGATGATCAAAACAGTAGAGTCAAGGAATAACCAAGTTCTATCAATTTCAACGGCAGGAAAAACTAGGTAAATTGACCTAGATATTTCAAAGGAGTATCAAGGATAAGGATCACCTGTTATGGATTACAAAATTTAGAAAAGTATTTTCTGGATAAGAAACACAGCCGAAAAAAAAATAACTACTTTTTAATTTATTTTTTTTTTTTTGAATTATGGCTAACGGGGATGAATTGGTAGAGAATCTGAAGACAGAAGGTAACTTTAGTAAGAGAAACTATGAAGTTTATGAACCTTAAAATGAGGAGAAAGAATATTAGTAAACATAAAACACTGATCTTCAAGGAGGCAGTCATAAATAAATTCAGAAAATAACAACAGAAATCACATGGGACTTAGGTGTAAGGTAAAAAAATGTTTAAGATCTGTCTTACATAAACACTGTTTGATGAGAAATCACAAGACCAAATCATCCAAATGCATGAAATGTATACAAACACAGTAAACTAGCAACTTGGTTAAGTCAAAATAGAGGAGGGGCAGTTTCAAACAGTGAAAATAAAGCTAAAATAGAGGGAGTAAATAAAAATTAGCATAACCGGGGGGGGGGGGGAAGGGGGGGGGGAAGATAAACTGACATAAATGTGTAAGAAATTGTTATATAAATGCAATCTTTTTCAACACAGTGTGCTCTATAAATGCACATATAAAGGTATTGGCACACATCTCTCCCATACTGTCCCCTCATGATGACTTATTTTCTTCTTTTGGGTCTTGAATAATTTCAAATTCAGTAAGTTTCAGAGTATGTCAGAGAAGTATCTCATACATTCAGTTGTCTCTTCCTGTTAGTACTTCTGGTTGAACGCTGAAGTACCTTGTCATGCCGTACATCATGCTGAGAAAAATGTTATACCTCTTGCAGAGGAACACCTCAGTATTCCAACACATGCAAAGGATCCGTGTCTGTGTACTTCTTAGTAATGTAGGACATCTCTGCTCTGAGTAATTGGTTCCATGTTTGTGTAAGGATATACAAACTATGTAAAGACTTTAAAAGTTGAAAAACTGGTGTCAGTAATATAGGAACAAAAACTGTTACTCAGTTCATTGAACTTGAGATACTTGAATATGTGTATGAACATAAATTTGACATCTAAACTCCCTTGTCAATGGACAAATATAGGCATTTCTAGGGCAGATTCATTAGTACACATCTACCTTTAATTAAGTGAAAATTACTTTTTCTCCCTGTCCAGGTATTATAGAAGAGACTAGGAATTAGCTCATACATAAATATCTGTAGTATCTGATGAATCCCTCTTTAAGTATGGAAACTTCAGTCCTAAAATCAGTAGTGTTAATGCAGTGTAGAGCCCATGATTTTTAAATATTCTGCTGGAAGAATACAAGTCGCCAGCAAAAACGATGAGTTTTGAGTGGTGATTTGGCATCATAAATAGAATAGTGAAATATATTTTTAGGGCATCTTCATGTTTTGTGCATCATATATATGTTTTATCTTATTCATCAAGGTAGTAGATTATGAACAAAAGATTGTGCCAGAAGATTATTGGAACAAAAATATTCTTCACTTCTCAGGTACATTTCAATCTGTTGCAAAACAAAAGAAGTTTTACTTTGAGGTTTATGGAGGGAATTGTGTTACTGAAAATTTCTGTACTACCCTAGGAGTCCCCCTTCGATTTTCATTTGGCAAAACACATGGAAAGCAATTATAAGAGAGATGCTAATTATTTACTTCACTTAAAACAGCTGCTTTAGAAAGCAGCTTTTAGAAAGATCTAAGAAAATTATATATATTAAAAAAAAATCCCCTAAATCATCTATTTAAAGATGACAAAAATTCAAAGAGAAGTATCTGCGAAGCTTTATTACATATTGTTTATTCCTTAAAAGTATACATTATTTGCTAAAAGACCAGAGTTACCTGCTCCATTTACACATAAAGTAGAGGGGAAAAAAACAGAATAAAAAACCCAAGCTGCCTGCATAAATGAAAGTTTTCAGTTGTCAATGTAAATTTAAGAAACTTGTCTTTTAAGAAACAGAAAATTCAAAAAGCAGCAACCACTGACTTCTGTACCACTTGAAAAAAAGAAAGCATGGCTTACCCATCTTTGATCAGTCTCTCCTCTATAAACTTCCTACTTCCTGTATATCCCTCTTCTGAGATGCAAGAAAGTGTGTGGTCACCAGTTCCTCTGATAGCTCCATGCTAGCTACTATTAAGAAAATTTACTTTCTCCCAGCCAAAACTTTGGGGTTTTTTCATTTGTTACATTTTTTCCCCACCACGTTGGAATGTTCTATGCACCTTGCAGAAGATCTGAAGAACAATCTTAGCTTTAAACAGGCTATTTTGACATGAAATTTGAATATAAGAAGTGGAGCTAGACACAATAATAAGGTCCCATATTTACCTCGCACATATGCAGATGGAATTCATTTACAGTTCTTGTCTTTGACAGGCCAGAAAACAATAATATGCATGTTAACCAATTCAAGTCATTTTTACTACTTTCCCTTCTGTTTTCTAACATTATTGTGTCCATGTGATATTATCAGTTAATTCATTCCATTTGTGCCATAATTTGAATAATTTCATTAACCTATTTGAACATGGGGATATTAAATACACAAAAATAGTTACGTGTTCAATAGAAAAATTATTCCGATATTGTTAGTTAATAAGTAACTACGCTTTCCAAACTTGTTCTCATCCAGATTATATTAAGGAAGTTAAAGGAATTCAATGCTTGCTATATTTCACATCTGATCAAATATGACCTTTGCATTTAGGGTTCTTCACTAAATATTTCCTATAAACTATTTTTTGAAAGTTGTTGGAGAATTGTATTTCCATTTCTGTTGTGATCTAGGATTAAACAATGGAACTCCTTTAATTTTTTCAGCAGCTGAAAAGAAGGTGATATGTGTTTCCACAAATCAAACCAAATATGTTTAACAAATTACATCCAAGACATTCTCAAAGACTTGCATAAATGTTTCTTCTGTCTTACTGAATGTTTGCTTTTACTGCCTCATTTCTACCTTACAGTTTGTTACCATATCTACAGAATGACATGGTCATTAATGTTACATTTCTGTCTGCCAGGTAAAGTACGCTGATAATTTCAGTGTAGTCATCTCCAACATACTTCACAATGTTAATGTTATGTCCATTTTGATTGTCTAAGCAAACTACATTTTAATGTAAAACTAATGAGAAAAGACGAATTTTCTAAATAATTTTTATGTTCTAGATGGACTGCACTACTGCAGATGGAGAATATTCCACCTGCTATCTGTGTTATAAAAACTGCCCAGACGAAAGCTATGGTAGCACCTGAGCATGCTGCTTTTTCATTTGAGTGTCTGAATCTGCTAAGTATTCCAGATGCTTGGAGGGTAAACAAAAGAGCTATTAACATCTTCAGAGACTAATTCACAGTGTTGACATGGTGGTAGTTATTGTATTCAATTGTGGTTCTTAATAAGGCTTTCTAAATATTTCACAGTCAAGGATTTTGTGTACATCTGTTCAATGAATACTAACATCTGAATATTTTAGACTGCAATACGTTCTTCATAATATGTTCTGTCTTACTTCCAGGTATAATTTAATAGATAAGGAGGTTTTGTGTGTCATACTTTCAAATTAAATATCATTACCTATTTAGAAGTGTAAATAATATAATATAAATGATACTTATCAGCTATTACTTCAACACAGTAATTAATTAAGCTTTGTCAGGATACTTACACGTTCCAACCTTTCTTCTGGAGAATACAACTCCGAAACACTTACAGAGAACTTAGTTTTCAGGAACTTCAGTGAAATTCTTCAGAGATAATCAAACTGAACCAAAACAGAAACCAATATACCTTAGCCAGAGGCAAATACTGTGAAGTTTGTCTTTCTACAAAGGAAAAGCATATTCTATGAGGGAATATGCTGCAATGAAAAACAGATCTATTAACTCATTTCAGAAAATATTAGTCTGTTTAGCATGCCGTATGTATCTATACTTAGTTAACCCACTTGCAACTCTTTCAGACTCAAACTGGAGCATTTTTTCAAAGCATGAGTCTACATATATTTCTAAAATTACCTTTCAATCACAGAATTTTGTATACTTTCATTAAATCCAAAATATAAAATAGTCTTTTCATGTGACATGACTTGACAAAAGATCTTTCACACAAAGTCCTTTGTTTCAATCTACAGTACTGTAAAAAGATTGTCCTAAACTGTAGAGGGATGATAACATTCAAACATGAACACTTTGAGAGTCTCCATACTTGCTTTTGACACTTTCTTATATTTTATAAAACAAGATTCAAAGAAGTAAGTAATAATTTTCATTTTCTACCAAATGAATACTGCATTTTCTCCCTCAAAAATAACAAAAAAACAGCCAAGCTTTGACTATTCTTTTTTTAATGTTCTCAGTATTATTGCCATCATACAATGTGAATACTTAAGCATTTGAAATATCACTGTTGAAATAATCTAATTCAATAATATCAACTTTTAAAACAAAACTGTTAACAAAAAATGGTAAATCTCGCTAAAAGAATGCATACTTCTTGGCTCTGCCTTAAAGCAGATATGTTTATGCAGTAATTATGAGGAAATAAAAGAAAAATGATATAACTATGGTATTTTATTCTGTTATTTTGTATGCAGGTTTTTTTTTTCATAAAAAACTATTGTTGTATGTATCGGATGTGTTCACTAAAAGCCAAGGTCTTATTAACACTGAGCAATACTTACACCTCAAATGAGTATTTCATTCTGTGGTACTGAGCAAAGAATGACATTCTACTTACTGTGAATATAATTAAAGGAATTTGTTTGTCTGATCAGAAAACTGAGCAATTTTTACACAAATCACAAACACAAAAAAAGGAACAAAACCCCCATTAATTTTTTTTAGAAAATATTTGGCTGTGAGAGCTATACTGTAACTTTGAATTTCAGACTTTTTTTTCTCTTTTTATTTAAAAAATGCCTCAAATTGGGGATAGCTTATAAAATGTAGTGGCTTTTCAGGCAACTACTGCAAGTGTATCTTATACTTTTCTGAAGGAACAAAAGGGATGGATTGTTCTTATCAGAGGTCATCTACATCACCAGTTAACCAACTGAACTTCTTAATTTCAAGGCATATTTTGAAATGGCAATTGATACATTTTATGAAGGTATAAATTTTCACACCTATAGACTATGGAAGAAAGCAGTGAACTCTGAATTTTCCCTTTCAAAAATCATTACAAAACACTCAGTTTCTCTGCCATGCTTATTCACCATTGATTCTATTCAGTAATGATTCAGTTGCAAGAGCTGCCTCAGGCTTCTCAGCGATGCAGACAAAAATGAACGTGAAACTCCTGAAAGGATGAGAATTTAAGGGGCATGCAGTCCTCTTGTTGTCAGAGGAGGGACAGGGAGAAGGAGCTGAACAAGTACGCTGAATGTTAGGGAGCTGAGCCTATTGCTTTAGCTGAAGTAGGGTAGAAAGTGAATAGGCATGAAGCATGGTAGGCAAAAAGAAGCAATACCAGTCAATAACCCCGGGATCAGGTGCTTCCTTACTTATTAGGCCTTTCCCATGTTGAGCAACAGTGTCAGCTATCAGCTTGGCTTTACCTGGTTTCAGTATAGGTAAATTTGGCAGCCAGTCTGTAGCTGTTCTGAGGGATTAATCTATCTATGAGATTAGAGTCACTGTGGCTATATATATTAATATTTAGGACTGAATTGGGGTCCACACATATTTACTGCATACCTGAGCTATATGACTAAGCTACCATTAAAGTCAGAAGAAATCTGTTGTCTAAACACAGGCAGCTTCCTAGGATATTTCAAATACCTTTATAGAGCTGCATGATATAACAGAGAATTTTGCTGTACCTGAGTAGCATCTTGGGGCTTGACATCCTTGAGAATCTTAAATAATGTTAGACACATATGCTTAACAACTGAATCGAGATCCTAGCATGTCCAGTCAGTGGAAACTGAAAAATGATTCTGCAGATCAAACATTTCTATTTTAAGATGAGCTGAACAGAATATTCTACTGACTTCAAACTGCAGCATTCCAGAAGGGTGAAGACCTCTTGTTCCCATGTCATAGCTACCAAATCCATGCAAATGTCCTGGACACACCTTGTTGTTGGGAGTAGTACTAGTCATTTAATCAGGCAACTGAATCAAATCCTTTGTTCTTTGATGAATATGACACTTAGACTAGATGTACGCACTTCCATATAGGGGCCTAAAACTAGATGCCTGAATTTAATTCTTCACTGTAACTTTAACCTCCATTATGCATAACAGAGTTCACCTCTGCATGAGCAACAGATTTAATACATTTGTGATATCTGACTTAAAGGAAACAAATTTCTTCAGGCTGAGCTCCTACGTCAGTACAGCACAATGTAAAAATCAGTAGCAATACAAAAAACAACATACATTCCACTAAAAATCAGACTCTGTATCTATCTTGTAATAAAAGATGATAAAAAATTTATAAAGCTACTTTGAGCATAAGAAGCTGTTCCTGAGGTATTACATGTGCCAGTATGGATGCTGGGTTACCATATTACCACAAGTGAAAACTTCACTGAAGTTGCCAGAATTTAAAGCAGGAATGACTGACATGCTAATGAAAGGTAAAAAGCAACATAATTGTTAAAGCTCATTCTTCTATGCTGTTCTCTGCTTACCTTGGTCATTTCTGAAGTGGTAAGGTATGTGTACAGACAGCAAATCCTGACCTGTAGCTACACTAACAGGAAAACTGCATGAGAAATGGCAGAAAAAAAGAAACATTGCAGATTAAAAAAAAAAAAAAAAAGCTAAATAATGTGTTGTATATGTATATGGAAGCATAAAATAAAATTTTCAATAGAAGGAAATATACGATGGTGTACTGATTTCCACCAACAGTTACTATTATAAATTGATGCATTTGCCTTGTAACAGCAATTAGTCTTTCATCTTGTCTTCACCATCATGATATCTGAAGGTCTGTGCATATTCAAGCAGCTAACAAATATATTTAACTTGGAGACTAGATAACGCATCTCAGTCAAAGGGAGAATTACTCAGTGATAAATTGACTCTGATCACCTTTCTGACACTCATGTTTACTTCTCACAAAAGTAGAAGAGAAGCAAAAAGTGATAGTAAAATTCTCGCTGTATGTTTCCATGCACCGTATCATAAGTAATATATCATCACTGAAAACAATACCAACAAAATGACTGTAGAATACAGGAGAACAGATTTGCAGTTGCATTTCTTTTATATCCTAGCATTATCTAACTGGCCACATGTCCAGATTCTCCTCTGTGCTTCCTGGGGTCTCTGGCAGCAGAATAACCTGATGGAATTCAAGCAGCACAGAGGGTGTTGTTGCTTCTCAGCAACCGGGGTAGAAGGAGAGCAGGTAGTGAATTATTAAAGTCTCTGTATTAGGTGTGGATAAAATAACCAACAGGTGGATTTTTTTTTTTCTTTTCTTTTAATTCTCATTTTTTTGGCTCAGCAACTGTAGTCTTTTCCAAATGAAGCCCTGTCTGATCCTTGGAATTTATTAGCTTCAAAAGGGAGTATGTGTGGCTGTCCCTATATGGATAAATTAATATTTTCAGCTTGTGTTGCTTAATAGTTATGTTTGATTCCCATTTTCAATAAATGTTTCCACTGTTTTGAAAATACGAAGAAAACTAAAAGAGAGGGTAAATCTAGTATTTTTGCTCCATTGACTTCTAAACTATCTTTACCATTCTTCAACCCTCTCAAACAGATAGTTTTGTACCTGATAGGAAAAGGTCTAGAGGCTTTTCTGCAACAGGAAGAAAAGACTCTTGTAAGCATATACACATTATAAAATATCCTGATAATAATTTTCTTGTGTCAAGAAGGCAAATTGCAATGTGGAACCAGGAACAAAGACTCCTGTTTGGTGTTGCACCTTCAAATTCTATATATCTTTAAATATGCATTGAGAGAGAGACACGGAACCATGTGTGTATGTGTTTGTGTACAGAAAGCAGTAAAGGGTTACTATGGTAACAGTAGCTCCTAATTAAGACAACATTATTTGTAATACAAATGTATGTACTTTTGAAGTAGTTTTCTAAAAGAAGCTTTTTTTTCAGCACATGGGCAAGATAATGACAACCCCTTTCTTAATCAGAAAAAGAAAAGCTTCTGTTCATCTAAGTGCATGAACAGCACTTATCCAGATTACAGACCTTAAGGATTCAAACTCTTTGTTAAAGTTCTTTGTTACAGCTTGTATGATCAGGGGGAAAAAAAACCTTAATGGGAACATTTTAAATTCAACTGACCTTTTCCATGTTTTTAATTTTTGTTAAATGAACCCTATCAATAGGCAGGAGACTTACAAAGAAGCTCAGCTATTTTCTGGTGAAAGGCAATTAAAAAAAAAAAGTCATGTTAGCAGAATTCATTTACATGTATCAATGATTTTGGATTCCAAACAGCAGACAAAAGGTACAGACTGAGTTAATATATTCTACTAATCAATACCCTGTCCTATCAATTATGAAAAAACTCCCCCCTCAAACCAGCAGCTTCTACTAATTGTTTATGATGGTAAAATTGAGTTAGTTCTAGGATCATCCTTAAATTTAGTATGGACTTTGATATTAGGGTATACTGTCCCCTTCCATGTAGGGGTGCTGCATCTGATTCATTAAATTATTACCTGCATAACCCATATAAGATTAGTTATTTAATCATTACAGCTACATTGAAGTTAAACATCATAGAAAAAGGTGAGGAATTCCTTTATGTTAATGAAGAGGACATAATATCCTGACAGTGACTCCAAGGAATAATGGCTTCTCTCTACAAAACAACTACAAGAAAAAAAAATCTCTAATTCTCAGCAAAACTTACAAAATATATTACAAAAGTATGCCTAGCAAAACACCCATTTGTAAAATATTTTTTATCAATCAAACATCACAACATTTTGGTCAACTGCACAAATGTTTGATGCCTTGGAGTTTATTTGCTTTTGATTGCCAATGATATCAAATAAGAAATATATGTAGAGAAAAATTGTTTCGCTTATAAAATTTGAATCAAACGAAAGTGTACTGGCATTACCTGACAGTCAAGAGTAAATATCTGGAAGCAAAATGAAAGCTGGGCAAAGTGATATGCAGGAAAGCAGTACAACTGTGCTGCTTTCCATCTTAATCTGTTGAGACTTTTCTATTCTCTAAGAATATTGGGGAGAAACTCATCACAATATGTTCTGGTAAAAAGAAATACACTAATAATTCAAAGAAGTATAACATTTTTATTTCTTGTTGTTCATTTTCTTAATACAGTAACTGTTGAACTCATTGAGAATTAACTCAAATTGATATTAGAATAGCTCTGAACCCAATTTGGTCTACAAGAGATAACACAGTTGTCTAACTATTCGTTTGAGACTGAACTTCATTGTAATTTAAGAAACTTTTTCTTTCTGTCATTTTCCCTGACTTCTCATCTGTTAAAAGTAGATTTATTTAATATTGTACCGTTTTCCCAGCATTTAGCATTCTTCTGAGACTATTGGTTTAGTGCCCATAAAAAATATTTTAGAGTCATTAAAGAATGGCATTGTCATCAGGGATGAAGCATGTACCACTTCATTAGTTTTAGATATTTGTTCTGTTACTGACAGATGGCCTCAGTTAAATGGATATATTCTCTCACTTAAATGTATATGTGTGTGTAAAAGAAAGGGAGAAACAATAAATATTGTTTTAGTAAAAACCAATAAGGAAACTGTAAGTTATCAGACCACGACATCTAAAGAGTAACTTTTTTCTCCTTAGCTGTATTATTATTTACCAATATATAGAGAAAGCTTGACAAAAACAGAACAACAAAGAGAGAACTGTATTTTGATAATAAAGCTATAGTATGGATCCAGATCATTGGGCACTTTGCTTTACTGAGAAGGATTTTCTTAGTCTCATCAAACAGTATTATTTGTTAAAGTCAGATTAAGATCAGATTATTAAAATCAGATCATTAAAATCAAGTGTTAGTAAAGAATGATTGAAATGAACCTAGAAAGACTGCAAGAATAAAAGGAAAAGCATTTGAAAGAAATTATGAAGATTTGTCAGAGTCTCAAGATGCAAAGGAGAAAGAGCAATGGAAGAACTTATTGTGAAGCTAGAGTAAAAAGAGATTTAGAATATTTGAGAATAAGAGTGAAATGAAAGTTAGTGCAAAAATCAACAAGGAGAAAGCTGAAATGCAGAAGTGTACGGGAGATCCCAGCAGCCAGGTAAGGGAAGAGAAAATGGTAGTAAAGTGAAGAGAAACAGTGAGAAGAGTGAGACAATGAATCTACAAAAGCAAAGAAGGAACTGGAACAAGGACTGAAGAGAAGGCAGAAGGTTATAGGAAGGACAATTAAATTGTGCAAGAAAAGCCTGATTAGTTAAGTATGTGTGCCTAGCTAATTAAGTAATTCTTGATAAAGTTTCCAGTATTCACTCAAGTCGCCTACTTTCTTTTCATCACCTGTATTTGCCCTTTCTTAATTGCCCAGGTGTCACTGGTTAATAAAGGTGATTTTCAGAGTTTATATCTCAACTGGGCCATATCTTTATGACCTTTGTTAAATAGATTCTAGTTCATAAATGGAATCTAAGAGCTTGTGTATACTGTTACAGCATGTGAATGTGTGAAAAACTAACTACCTACTTAAAACTCACTGGAATTTTCCAGAGATAGGCTTCATCTATTTGCAATCAACACACTCTAAGTAATATTCATTTTACCACACTTCAGGGGTTAGATTTACTTCCAGATTGTCAACACGTAAATTCAGGTGTTTAAATGTAAATAATTGGGATTTTAAACTTATGTTATTGTATGTATAGTTAATATAATCTGTGGAGTCTAGAGAACTGTATATTCGATAAAGTACGCTTAACTAAATTAGTTTTAGCGAAATGGTTACTCCCCATATACTATAGGTACTCAAATGCAGGCATCTAATCTGGAACTGAAAACTCCCATAGGACTTCATGAATTTTCTTAAGCAGCTCATGAGATTTCTTAATGAATCCTGTCTAGCTTCCAGCTCCCACTTTAGAAGGACTGGCTTCTCCCATGAGCCTTGTGTTATACTTTTCAGTCTTGTGCGTATGCCCTTGGATAACCTAGGGCATCTTAAATGTTGCCAGACACCTATGTTTAGGTAACAGAACCAGCCATCAGATATCTATGGTCTAAATGTCTTCATCTGAATCAATCACTCAGGTTTCTTTTATAATTAATGAAGAGAAATGGGTACTTTTAAGGAGTAATATATATGACCTATTTTTAGGATGAGGTGAATTTTATTTTAAAAAGCCTATTTCTTTTCAGTCAGAACAACAGAAGCCTAGGGGAACTAGCCTGAATATAAGGATGTATGTTATAGAAGTCTAAATTTAGTTGAATGAGCCCTGTCTTGTCTTGTCCTGTCCTGTTCTGTAGAGATATAAGTCATCTTGTACGGACAGAATGACTACATATAAATATTGTGTCATCAGATCAATCTATTTTCAGGAGAATAGACAAACAAATAAGCTAGACAAACCAGTGGAAAAGAAAAACAGATTAACCCATTTGTGATTCTGTGTTAGACAATAAGGCATACAGAACATTTTTCTTTTGAATACCAGGTAGCACACAATTCACTAAAGTTACTAAATGAGAAGTCAGTTTTTCCTTTTTTTTAAGGGAACATTCATATGCAGTTTTAACAACATAACGTTTCACCACAGAGCAGAGTGATACCTCTTACTCATACCAAACCAATAGCAAAATAGGTATTTAGGAAACTCATAATGATGTCCTTTGCTCTGTTTGCATCTAGGAGAGTGCTCAAATAATAATTTCACACTTTATACTTAAGTGTTTTAATACTTAAGTATTAAATACTTAAGTATAACCATACTGGTTATATTAATGTAAATTGCACAGTTACCTTTTTGATCTGTTTTATAGAACTTTGCATCACTTCTTGGTCGATTAATAACAAAAGAAAGCTGCTTAACACATGGTTTTTGGTTGTCAAAGCTGAAGCACTGAGCTTTATTTAATCCCTACTACATTTTACCTAGTGCTACATAAATTCACAAGTTCTTTTTGCAGTACTGCTCTTCTAAATTGCTCACAACTTAGCTTCTATCTGGTATCTCCCAGGGAAGATTCAAACTCAGGTCCTGCTTAAAAATAAGACACAACTACAAGATAAAAGGGAAGCGGTTTCTTCACTTCTTCATTTCTTCTCTTGATCTTTTTTTTATATTTATAGTATAATTAAATGTTTATTGAGGAAAGGACATAATTTTATGATTCTTCTTAATTGAAATAAAAAAAAAAGAGAACGAAAAATAGAAATAATTCATAGATAAAAATAAAAATATTGAAAAACCTTCTCAATAATTTTTACCTCAGTCTTTACTGGAAACCTCTTTTCCCACAGATCTTGAGTGGATGGACCATAAGGCAGGGACTGGAGAAGCAAATTCCCTCCCAGTGTAAGGGAAGATCAGGCTTGTGACCACCCGAGGAACCTGAATATATGCAAGTCCATGGGACCTTACAAGACGCATCTCAGAGTCCCAAGGGAATTGGCTGATGTCATCAAGCTACTTTCCATGGTATTTTAAAATTCATGGTAGTCGGGTGAAGTCCCTGGTGACTAGAAAAAGGGAAACATTGCACCCATTTTTAAAAAAGGTACAAAGGAGGATACCGACCTGTCAGCCTCTCCTCTGCCTGAGGACACCATGGAACAGATCCTCCTAGAAGCTATGCTGATGCACATGGAGGAAAGGGAGGCGATTTGAGACAGCCAGCATGGCTTCACCAAAGGCAAGCCCTGCCTGACCACCCTAGTGGCCTTCTAGGATGGAGTGACTACATCTGCGGACAAGGGAAGAGCTATGGATGTCATCTGTCTGGACTTTTGTAAGGTCTTTCACATGGTTCCCCACAACACCCTTCTCTAAATTGGAGATGTGCAGATCTGATGGGTGGACTGTTGGGTGAATGAAGGATTGGTTGGATGGTTGCATCCGGAAAGTAGTGGTCAATGGCTCAGTGTCCAGATGGAGATCACTAACAAGTGGTGACCCCCAGGGCACATTTTATTATTATTTGGGGATTATTCATTTGCTTATTTGTTTTGGGTTTGTTTTTGGTAAATCCAGACCCCTGGTTCCAGCTGCTTCTGGAAGCTTCCAGGAGCTCCTGCCAGTAATGGCACCTGCCAGCCATTTCCTGATAGTCTGGTTTTTGCTCCAAGAGAGCCTACTTTTCCCACTGTGACTGATGGGACATGGGAGCCCCTAGGCCTGGCTGCTGAGCTGACAAGTTGTATCTGAATAAAATATACATTAAGTGTATTACAAAAGCTGGTGTAAATTACGTCAGCAGAGGCTGACGTAACGTGAATTTAAGTCATTGGTTTTCTATGAATGATTTTTTTTAGTCTTGGAGGTTTTGTAAATGTTTTTGTCTGCAGACAAAAAATAGCTTGGTTATGTTTCATATCACATGCTGCCATTTAAGAGATAGTGCATGGTAATAAGCAATTGCAGGATATATTAGGGTGTACGTGGCCAGAAGAAGAGATTAGACAGAGTAATGCTATAAGAAAATTACTTCACCCACCAACTGTTGCTAACTAAACTGTACAACTTTCAAATAAAGCATTGGCAAGAATGTGTCCTTGTAATATTCATGTAATATGTGTAGCAGTTTTACAGCTTTTAAGGAAGGATGCAATTACTTCATCCCATTTTATCATATATTGAAAAATTTGAAAATGGTGCTTCTAGAAGACTAACATCTGCAAGCTTATGAATAAATGACAGATGATTAACATAAAAACATCACTGTATTGATCACCGGCCACTCTCTTTGATTAAAAAACAGACAACAAAGTAACACTGCAAAATGTAAAGCCTGTACCCTTGAACTAGTAAGTTACCTACATAAAGGTGAGATTGCTAAGCATCTAGACTGATCATCTATGAAGGACATGATTCCAGTCATAGTTAAGTCAAAAGTCTTGTATTTAAATAGGAGGAGCTGCCTCTTAAGTAAGTGATCCTCATTCATAACTTCAGTTGCAGTACCATAATTCCTGTCCAATGTGTTCTGGATTTTCTTTGAATATTCCCTTTACACTTTTCCACTGCATTTGGCATTTCATGCTAAAAATGGGAGATTTTTAATGTGTGAAATGATGTTGTGTTGTTTGTCTTTAAATTGATAAATCTGGAATAGCAGTGTTGGTTATAATTAAAATAGTGAAAGTCCTGTGGCAACTGCTTTATCTGACATGGCTTAAATAGCGGTGTTTGTATCCTCCACTCTTAAACCAATTGCAGATTCAAGAAAATAATTATATGGTATGAAGTTCGTTCTGTTCTGTGGTGAAATAGTCAATTGTTGACCATGATGATCCTTAACATGACCAAGGAAAGTAAGTGGAATGCATTTCACCTTAGGGATCAAGACAATGTTGTTTACTTCCCTTAAATACTCTGATATCTTACCCAGAAAGTTTCTTTATGGCAGGAAATGATGTATTCTTTAATGGCAGCAGAGGGCAAAACTTAAAAGACGTTATACTACAGATGTTGTTTAATTCATAAGAGGAAGTTATACTGATTAAAAGATATTCACATGCTTAGAACAAAACCTGTACCTCAAAGTCTGAAATTAATTTTTGGTTGCTATAATTTTACTTGAGTTGTGGGTTCTAAAGAATAGGAGAACCTTCAATGTACAATAAGAAAAAAAATTTGGACACTTGAGTGTGTAAAACATGAGCACCATTGTAAATTGCTCATGGATGTTTTAGATTAATGGTGGAATCCATGTCATCAGTTTTTTTAATACTCTCACGTTGCTTTTTAAGACAAAACAGTGTGAAGAATCTGGAAACTAAAACACTTTAATCACAAATGTATGCAATTTTATGGATTATATGACTTCCTCTTTCTGTGGGAAGAGATTTTGCAATCCAGAATAAAAAACGGGCAGATCAGCACAGTCATTCTAGCTGTGCATTACTTAGTTCTAGGGGAGAGTGGTGGGTTTTCTTCTGAGTCTCTCAGGTTCTCTTTTTTCTGGGTTCCCTGACGAGTCTCTTCTTAGTTCCTAGATGAGATTAGGAAGATAATGCATGGTGACTGATCCATTCAAATTGCACTAATGTTGCCTTACTTACAATCTCCTTTGTTGTTGCTCAATACCTGTTTGTTCAGGACTCTTCTGAAAATTTGCACTTCTTGATGATCAACAGGTTGTACACATAGTTTGGCTACCTATTTCCCAGAGCACACAAAATCTATTCAAAGTTAGTTCTCTTGTTTGGGACAAGTGGTTGATTGTATTTTGACTACTTCTACTTAAACAAAAGGTTGGTTGGCTTGTCTCCTACAGCAAATTTCACAGGTTTGTGCTAACAGATAGGGTAAGTTGGCCTTGATGCACCTGGATAGGATTTATTCTGCTGGCACAAGAATAGCTGTGCAGTACAGTGTGTGTTTTGTACTGCTAATTACTATAGGACTTCATTCTCTCGCAGCACTTGGGTGTCTCATTTGGTGGCATTCATTGATGTATTCACAATTTAATCAGACTTTAAAATTCTCTAGATATATGTCTCTCAGAAAGCTAAACTAGGGAAATGCAATATCTGAAAATCTTACTGGAAAGAGTAAAATGTTACCATCTTCAATGTATGGAGTCTTCAGTAGATGACGCTGGACAAACTTGCTACATGGGGTTATTCTTCCCCAGATGCAAGACTCTACACTTGTCCTTGTTATATTTCATTACATTTCTCCCCACCCAACTCTCCAGCCTGTCTAGGTCTCTCTGAATGGCAGCACAGCCTTCTGGTGTGTCAGCCACTCCTCCCAGTTTTGTGTCATCAGCAAACTTGCTGACAGAACACTCTATTCCCTCATCCAAATCATTGATGAATATATTGAACAGTACTGGTCCCAGTCCCAACCCCTGAGGGACTCCACTAGATACAGGCCTCCAACTAGACTCTGTCCCATTGACCACAACTCTGGCTTCTTTCCTTCAGCCAGTTCACAATCCACCTCACTTTCCAATCATCCAAGCCACACTTCCCCAGTTTAGCTGCGAGGATGCTGTGAGACACAGTGTCAAATGCTTTACTGAAATCAAGATAGACCACATCCACTGCTTTACCATCATCTATCCACCAGGTTACATCCTCATAAAAGGCTATCAAGTTGGACAAGCATGGCTTCCCCTTGATGAAGCCTCTTATCCTTGACATGCCTAGAGACAGCCCCCAGGATAAGTTGTTCCATCACCTTTCCAGGGATGGAGGTGAGGCTGACCGGTCTATAGTTACCCGGGTCTTCCTTCATGCCCTTTTTGAAGATCAGAGTGACATTTGCTTTCCTCCAGTCCTCAGGCACCTCTCCCGTTCCCCACGACTTAACAAAGATGATAGAGAGTGGCCCAGCAATGATACCTGCCAGCTCCTTCAGCACCTGCGGGTGTATCCCATCAGGACCCATGGATTTACGGATGTCCAGGTTGTGTAACTGATCCCTAACTCAGTCCTCATCAACCAGGACAAACTCCTCCTCTATCCTGACTTCCTCTGGAGCCTCAGGGGTCCTGGGCTCCTCAGGACAGCCTCTAGCAGTATAGACAGAGGCAAAGAAGACATTCGGTAACTCTGCCTTCTTTTTATCTTCTGTCACCGGGGCACCCACCTCATTCACCAGTGGGCCTACATTGCCTGTAGTTAGTTTTATTTGCAATGTATTTGAAGAAGCCCTTTCTGTTGTCCTTGACCTTTCTTGCAAGGTTTAATTCCAAGGAGGCCTTGGCTTTGCTAGTTGCCTCCCTGTATCCTCTGACAACAGACTTATATTAGCCTTACAATCATAGAATCATAGAATCACTATGGTTGGAAAGAACCTCCAGGAACATCAAGTACAACCTTTATGCCAACATATCCCTAACCACTAGACCATAGCATCAAGTGCTTCATCTACTTGTTTTTCAAACACCTCTGGGGATGGTGACTCCACCACCTCCCTGGGCAGCCTGTTCCAATGTCCAACCACCCTTCTTCTTAATATCCAATCTAAACTTCCCCTGACACAACTTGAGGCCATTTCCTCTCGTCCTGTCATTAATAATTTGGGAGAACAGACCAACACCAGCCTCACTACAACCTCCTTTTAGGTAGCTGTAGAGGGCAATAAGGTCTCCTCTCATCTCCTCCAGGCTAAACAACCCCGGTTCTCTCAGCCAGTCTTCATAAGGCCTTTTTTCCAGACCTCTCACCAGCCTCGTTGCCCTTCTCTGGACTCGCTCCGGCACCTCAATATCCTTCCCATACTGTGGTGCCCAGAACTGGACACAGTACTCAAGGTGTGGTCTCACGAGTGTCGAGTACAGGGGCACGATCACCTCCCTACTCCTGCTGGTCACACTGTTTCTGATACAGGCCAGGATGCCACTGACCCTCTTGGCCACCTGGGCACACTGCTGGCTCGTGTTCAGTCGGCTGTCAACCAACACCCCCAGGTCCTTTTCTGCCAGGCAGCTTTCCAGCCACTCTTCCCCAAGCCTGTAGAGCTGCATGGGGTTCTTGTGACCTTCTTGTAGATGGACGTCACATTGGCAAGTCTCCAGTCATGCGGGACCTCACCTGATAACCAGGACTGCTGACAGATGATGGAGAGCAGCTTGGCAAGTTCCTCCACCAGGTCCCTCAGCACTCTCAAGTGGATCTCATCCGGCCCCATAGGCTTATGGGTGTCTAATTGACTCAGCAAGTCCTTCACTACTATTTCCTGGATTACAAGGGGTTTATTCTGATCTCCATCCCAATCTTCCAGCTCAAGGAACTGAATACCATGAGGAGAACTGGTCTGGCTGTTCAAGACTGAGGCAAAGAAGGCATTAGGTACCTCAGCCTTTTCCTCATCCTTGGTAACAATGTTCCCCCTCGCATTCAATAAGGGATGGAGATTCTCCCTGGTTCTTTTTTAATTGTTAATATATTTGTAAAAACTCTTCTTATTAGCTCTTGCAGCAGTGACCAGGCTGACTTCAGGCTGAGCTTTTGCCCCCCTAATGTTCTTCCTACATAACCTAACTAAATCCTTATACTCTTCCCGAGTAACCTGCCCTTTCTTCCAAAGGTGGTAGACTCTCTTCTTTCTCCTAAGTCCCAGCAGAAGCTCCCTGTTCAGCCAGGCCGGTCGCTTTCCCCGCCAGTTTGTCTTATGGCACATGGGAACAGTCTGCTCCTGCATCTCTAACAGTTTTTTCTTGAAAAGAGTCCATCCTTCCTGAACCCCTTTGCCCTCTAGGACTGTTCCCCAAGGGACTTTCTCAAGCAGTGTTCTGAAGTCTGCCTTTCGGAAGCCCATGGTGATAGTTTTGCTGTCCCCCGTCCTAACTTATCTAAGGATCGAGAACTGTATAATTTCATGATCGCTCAGCCCAAGATGGCCTCTGACCACCACATCACCTGCCAGTCCTTCTCTGTTTGTGAACAACAGGTCTTGCAAGGCACCTTCCCTAGTGGGCTCACTTACCAGCTGAGTAAGGATGTTATCCTCCATGCACTCCAGGAACAGAAGTTTGGACTGTTTTCTCTCTGCTGTGTTACATTTGCAGCAGATGTCTGGTAAGTTGAAGTTCCCCACAAGAAATAGGGCTTGCAATTTTGCAGCTTCTGCCAGTTGTCTATAGAACAGTTCATCAACCTCTTCATCCTAGTCAGGTGGTCTGTAATAGACTCCCAACAGGATATCTGCCTTGTTGGCCTTCCTCAATTTTACCTATAAACATTCAACTGGTCTGTCACACTTATTGACCTCCATGCAATCTAAACACTCCCTAATATCGAGAGCCACCTGAAGTGCTGGGGTCTGAACCCCAAGACCTGAATTAAGGTTGACATATGGGTGGGCCCCGTGGTCCTTTAAGAGGAGGGTATGAGTTTGCCTTTTGGCTTTCCTCCAAGGTGTGGCCAGCCTAGTAAGGAAAGCTCTTGGGTAAACAAGCCCCAGGTGCCCTGCATTGGGTAAATGAGTGCCAGGTGTCCTGCTTTGGGCATAAAAGCTGGGACCACTTGCAGGAAGAGTTGGAGTGTCTGTCTGTGAAGTGGATGCACTTCACAGAGTTTCCTGTTGGGGAAGGACCTCCTGGCTCCTCATACAACTGGATCCCAGTCAGGTCTGGCACTTACAAACGTGGGTTTTGTGGGGAGGCAACATGGGGTTACTTCTATTGTATGTGATCACCCTATTGACTTGGTTGTCTCCCATTTTTTCCATGGGTTACCTTGTATCTTTGTTTATTCCATCCATTATGGGTCATGCTGTGTCATTCCTGGGGTCCCTGGGGTTGATATCTATTATTTGTGATCTGTCTGACTTGTTTGTACCCCCAGCGATCCCCTATATACTGACTCCTTTATGTGCATTAGAATCTACTTACTGGATTGTTTTTCTGCTGCTGGCTGTGTCCTTTGTACTGGGCCTAGTAATTGGCAAAATACCACTCCAGTACCTTGTCTATTCTGCTTGTAGGGCTTATTTCATTTTGAAGGAGTCCAGGGTTTAAGGACTTCAGTCCTTCATTTTGAAGGACTCAAGATTCACAAGCCTGAACTTGTTTATGCAGTATGACTGGTGCTGATTTCAAAAACCACAGCAAAACAGCTCCTCCTCTGTGGATTATGTTATGTAATCCAATGTAGATTATGTTATTTAATGGCAAACCAAAATGCTGTTACAGTAATCAATTGCAGGAAATACTGTGCAATGAAATTAGTCTTTAGGTTTTAGACAGAGAAAATATTCTTTCTCCTTTGATATACATCTCCTGAGATTTTCATTGCTACATCCTCCCTCTATTAGCTCTAGAAGGCCTCCAATATGCCAGGGGCTATTACTCCAGTTAGTGCTAGGGAAGACATCCTGCATTGGGTCACTGCTTTTACTGCACAGATTAGCACTCCAGTGTGTCCCATGTTATTCTCCATGCTAAGTGTTAAAATCCCTATTAGCGAATCCTGTTTCCAGATCTCCTGAGCGTTATGGCGAACTATTACTTAGGTGGTCCCCAGCAGCAGTCCAATAAAAGTTTGAATAATATTCCTGATCTACCTGAATCAGGAATCAGTTAAAGTCAGAAAGTACAGACAGACTCTACTCAGGAAACTATTGACAGAAACAGAAGTACAGCTTTGTTTGTAAGTATTCAACCACTGTCACATTAACTGCTGAGTAGCTGTTAGGTGTGCCTGTTCATCATGCTTCTGTAGCAGACACGTCTAAAAAAATAAGTGTACACATAAAGTATTTTCTGCTTATGCTATGTTTGGTTTTGGATAAAATTATTTATGTTATCATTTTTGGATCATTTAAATTACATGTCTTCGAGTACTCACTAGTCTAGAAGAAAAGTTTTTTCAATGCAGTTAGTCAGAAGAGACAGTGTTTGTGTAAGATCAGCATAGTGGTTTGGAGCTAGAACAGAAAATTTCAATAAACATGCATTAAAATTCAAAGGCATATGTAGAGCTGGCATTGTTCGTGATCCTTTCATGTTTACTTTTCATAAAAATGTGCATGCTCAAGTTGCATAGGCATATAAACTTGTAGAAAGAATTTTTTTTTGTTTCCATGCTTGAATAGTTATTGAGAAAATAATAAATAGGTTATTTTCTAGATAGAAACATTGACCTTTTGTAAGGTAGTAACTGTACAGTGAAAGCAACAGAACATAACTTAAGCAGTATTAAATTTATTTAATTTTTCTCAGTCTACAGAAAAATGATAAATACTTACACATGTCACAAAATCACATGGACATTGACACTGGAAAGGACTTCTGGAGATCATCTAGTTCAACCCCCCAACAGAAAGCTTGTAAACTCAAGCAAGTTCCTCAGGGATGTGTCCAGTCACATTTTTAATATTTCTGAGGATGGAGAATACACAGCCTTTCTGGTCAATCTCTTCCCCTGTTTGATGACCCTCACAGTTAAAAAAAAAAAAAAAAAAAAAAAAAAAAAAAAGTTGAAATGGAATTTCCTGTTTCAGTTTATCCCTAGTGCCTTTTATCTGGCACAGATTGGCACTGAGAAGAGTCTGGCTCCATCTTCTTTATTTCCCCCTCCATCAGATGTTGGTAAGATCCTCCCTGAGCCTTTCTTTCTCCAGGCTGATCAGTCCCAGATCTCTCAGCCTTTCCTCATAGGAGAGATGCTCCAGTCGCTTAATCACCATTATGGTCTTTTGCTGGATCGATTCTGGTACATTCGTGTCTGTCTTGTACTGGGGGTTCCAGACCAGGGCACAAAACTCTAGGTGTCATCTCTCCAATGCTGAGTAGAGGAGAAGGATCACCTTCCTTGATGTGCGGGTGACACTGTTCCTAAGCAGCCCAGGATGCTGTCAGACTTCTTTGCTGCAAGGCAGAAATGTTGGCTTGTGTTCAACTTGTTGTTCATCAGGACCCTTTTTCTGACCAGTTGTTTTCCCGCCAACCAGCCATCAGCCTGTTTTGGCTACTACCCTTCAGGTGCAGGGAAGGAATCTGCCCTTTCCTAGTGTGCCTGGCAACCTGGGCCCAGAGTGGGACACCACCCTCACTATGAAGAATTTCTTTCTAATATATAATCTAAATCTACTGTCTTTCAGTTTAGTACCATTACCCCTTGTCCTATCACTACATGCCCTTGTAAAAAGTCCCTCTCCAGCTTTCAAATAGGTCCTCTTCAGGTACTGGAAGGCTGCTCTAAGGTCTTCCTAGAGCCTTCTCTTCTCCAGGTTGAATAATCCTAGCTCTCTCAGCCTGCCTTCATAGGAGAGGTGCTCCAGCCCTCTGATTATCTTCGTGGCACTCCTTTGGTCTTGCTCCAACAAGTCCATGTCCTTCTTATGTTGGGGGCCCCAGAGCTGAACACAGTACTCCAGGTGGGGTCTCACAAAAGCAGGGTAAAAAAGCAGAATCACCTCCCTCGACCTGCTGGTCATGCTTCTTTTGACACAGTCCAGGATATGGTTGGCTTTTTGGGCTGCCACTGCAAGCACATGTTGACAGCTCATGTTGAGTTTCCCACCAACCAGCACCCAACCATCTGTCAAGTCCATGTCTCTCCAATTTAGAGACAAGCTTGTCATGTGGGACAGTGTCAAATGCTTTGCACAAGTCCAGGTAGATGACATTTCCTCTTTGTATGTCCATACTGATTTTTCTTGATCTACTTCTTTTTGTTTAAATGTTTGAACAAGGTTTTGGGGATCATTTGCTTCATCAAATTCCCAAGGATCAAGGTGAAACTGACCAGTCTCTAGTTTTCTGTGTCCTCTTTCTTTCCATCCTTGAAGACAGGAGTGACATTCGCTGTCTTCCAGTCCTCAGGAACCTCTTAGGATTGCTATGACCTTTCAAAGATAATTGAGACTGGTCTTGCAGTGACATTGGCCAAGTCCTTCAGCACTCAAGTCTGTTCACTTTCTCTAAATGTTCCCTAAATTGATCCTCCTGTACTGACAAGTAGCATTCTTTGCTCCAGACTTTCCCATTGACGTCAGAGGCCTAGGATTCCTGAAGACCAGTCTTAGAGTTAAGACCAATGTGAAGAAGGCATTGAGTATCTTGTCTTTTTCCATGGGCTTTGTCAAAAAGTCTTCTGCCTCATTCAACAGCTGATCCACATTTTCCCTCATCTTTCCTTTGCTGCTTATACACCTGCATATCTAAGGTGTTCTTCTTGCCCTTCACATCACTTGCCAGACTCTACACCAGGAGACTTCTGGTTTTCCTGACCCCATAACTGACTACTTAGACAGTGTCACTGTATTCTTCCTGGGTGAGTTAACCCTTTATTGCCCTCCTGTATACTTCCCTTTTATGTCTGAGTTTTTCCAAGAGACCCTGGTTCACTTATGCAGGTCTTCTGCTACCTTTACTTGATGACCTTTATATTGGGATGGACCATGCTTGAGCTTGGAGGAATTAATGCTTGAAAAGCAACTGTCTTTCCTGGACCTCAATGCTTTCAGGGCCATATTCCCTGGGATTCTTCCCAGCAGGTTTCTGAACAGGCTGAAACCTGTTCTTCTGAAGGCCAGGGTTATGATTCTGTCCTCTCCTATTTTTCTTCACCTCAGGGTTCCTAACTGCATCATCTCATAGTCAGTGTAGCAAGGCTGCCCCTAAACTTCACATCCCCAACCAGTTCCTCATTGTTTGCAAGCATGTAGTCCAGGACAGCAAGTTCTCTCATCAGCTCTCGGATTTCCTTTGGCAGGAAATTGTTACCAATGTACTTCAAAAAACTCCCAGATTGCTTGTGCTATATTGTGCTGCCCTTCCAGCAGATATCAAGATGACTAAAAGCTGAAATAGTTACTGTTTAACATATTTTTTTCAAATTACTTGGGGTTTTTGTTTATTGTTTGATTAGTAAACTAGGGATGTAATTTAACTTTTTTTAAAATTAGATTTAGCTATTTAAAATTGGATATCATGGCCACAGTCATAATTATTATTTTACAACGATGATTTTTTCTGGTTATGATAAGTTTGTCATGACTTTTGCAAAGTTGTCAGATGCCTTCCATTTAAAAATAGTCTCCTCATTATTTTTTGTCTTTATTCAAACTCCATAGGTGCACATGCTATAGTATCCAATGGTCCTAGACCTCCGTGTTACTGTGATTTTGTGTCTTGTCAGTGGCTGAAAAGTTCTAATAAAAACACTAACCACCGAGTTTCACAAAAATAAATTTGTATGGATGCATTTGGGATAACATTGGAAGTTTCAAATTGACTTTGCAAATTTAGACAATACTCCAAAATGGTCAAATCATTGACATGTTATATAGTCTAGTCCTCTTGAAGGGAAATACAGTTTTGTTTGTAATTTTGTTTCTGATTCTAACTTAAAATAGTAAGGATTTTACCCAGTTATGTACCCAGTCTGAGCACACAATCACATGAAGTTTTTCCTATCTTTCATTACAGTCTATCTGCCAGTCAGTTTCTATTATCCTAGCACTTGTGTTTGCAGTGGAAGATGTAGCTGTCATTTCTTCATACATCTTCTATAGCTAAACTATGCAAAAATCACAATTTTGAAATGGAAGGAGAATGTGAGAAAGGATTTGACTCTGGTAAAGATTGCTGATAGACTTTATAACAGCAGTAATGTATTGACTTCTCTTTAGCTTTCAGGATTTCATCTATTACTTCAGCAGTTCTAGGAATAGAAGACATCATTGTCTTTGTAATCAACTGGCATTTCACCAGCTGCCCTAGGAAGAACTAACACATTTGTGACGCAAAAAAGAAAATTAAGACTACTTTCAAATTTATAAAATCTGAAGATAGAAACATTATGTAGTGTCTAAAGCCAAATGATTTATTAATGATGGCAAAATTATGACTGTGACAGTTACGGCTTTTATGGTCAGGTACAAACAGTCCTGCTATCTCTTACTGCATTTTAAATTTATCACCATTTCCCACCTGAAGATTTGCTTATAATTTTTCCTAAATATTTTTATGATTCCATATTTTAATTTACACCAAACTGGTAACTCTGAAAGTTTTGAAAAGTGATTCTCTTCTGACATTGACTTTTTCAGTGTCCAAGTAATTGTTTAGGAGACAGATGGCAGAAGAAGGGTGCAGACTTGTTTCCTATGGAGTTTATCAAGGAATGTGTTCAGACTGATAGTCTAATATTTATAATGCTGACAGGAAACACCTAAGAGTACAGTTCAGTTCTACACTGCAAATACATATATTGTAGATGCTTACATGTAGACACAGAAATGACTGCGTTAACATGCAAGGAAGATGTCTATACATCCTCACATTGTAGTTATTGGAGAAACAAGCTTTGATTCAAGTGCCCACACATCAACATCAGATACCATTTGAGATATTCGGGAATACTTTGTGTAGTTTCAGCCATGGCTAAGGAAACCTTTATTTTCAGTATATCTACTAATCTTGTACAGGGCACTTAGATACTTAAAAAGTGGACAGCTTAATTAACCATTCCCCTTGGCCAGATAGAGAAGATCTGTGAGGATGATCAGAGAAATTGAGAATGTATTACATAATCAACATTTAAAGATATTGTTTAGTGCATATGCATACCCATTAAGAAAGCCAGTCTCTTCAAAGAGGCAAACGATTTATTTTAGTGTATATGTTAAGATACTAGGTATCATTATTCAGATATCATTCCATTTCAGATATCTAAGTGTGTGTTTGCATATAAATTTAGGCTGCAAATACACACACATACACATGTAATATGTAAAAAACTGAGAGGAGGTATTGTTTTTTTCTGCAAAGTTACAAAGCAGTTAAATTCCAGGGATAATGTAAAATTAACCCAATGGACAGTACTCCGGTAAAATTGGATAGGAATAAACTTTTTACAAAACTGTCATTATTTTATTTTTTATATTACACAATGTATAATGTGGATTTTAATTATTTTTTTTATTCAAGCAAGTTTTGCCAAAACTCATTATCAATTTTAATGGCAATCTTGAATAATTTTGGACCTTGAGTATTCAAATATCTAATTTCCAATGAAATGAGTAGAAGTCATGTCACCATGTATCTGATGTACTTATGTATTTGAGGAATGTGGATAGGAACTGAAGCCCAGAGGCTACAGAGTGGGGATAATTATTTATCACTTTAACTCAGAGACTTGTGAAACATTATGTATTAATGTTTATGAAGCACTCAGATGCTAAAGTCAGCGTCATACAGTTCAATAAGAAAATTAATAGTCTTGTCTTTAAACAAGACTTTGATTAGTGTAAATAACAATGCCTAGGGCCAGCTATAAAGTAGTGGAAAGAAAATATGATAGCTTCACATTAAATAATGTTAATCCAGCCTGCATATAAATAGAAGCATATCTTCTGTTGGAGAGGAATATAAAAATAGGTGGTTATGTGATTAAAGAGTAAACTATAATGTGCATACGTCAGGGAGAGCAATTACATTTCCAACCTGTTCTAAATTCTGGTATTTTCTAACACTTCAGTGCCTGAAAGAATGACCTCGGTGCAGTTCTTTTTCAATAAAGGCGTACTTTGACTTTGAGTCACACACGCACACAAGTGGTTCTCAGGATTTTGGATGACTAGGACCTAGGATAAGAACTTAAGAAAGAATTACTGTTTTAGAAGTCTCAGGGTAGGGAGGCTCTGCAGTGGGATTTGGACAGGCTGGAGCGATGGGCTGAGGTCAATTGTATGAGGTTTAACAAGGGTAAATGCTGGGTCATGCACTTTGGTCACAACAACCCCATGCAGTGCTACAGGCTCGGGGAAGAGTGGCTGGAAAACTGCCTGGCAGAAAAGGACCTGGGGGTGTTGGTTGACAGCCAACTGAACACGAGCCAGCAGTGTGCCCAGGTGGCCAAGAAGGCCAATGGCATCCTGGCCTGTATCAGAAACGGTGTGACCAGCAGGAGTAGGGAGGTGATCGTGCCCCTGTACTCGGCACTCGTGAGACCACACCTTGAGTACTGTGTCCAGTTCTGGGCACCACAGGATAAGAAGGACATTGAGGTGCTGGAGCGAGTCCAGAGAAGGGCAACGAGGCTGGTGAGAGGTCTGGAAAACAGGACTTATGAAGACCGGCTGAGGGAACTGGGGTTGTTTAGTCTGGAGAAGAGGAGGCTGAGAGGAGACATTATTGCTCTCTACAACTACCTAAAAGGAGGTTGTAGTGAGGCTGATGTTGGTCTCTTCTCCCAAATTACTAATGATAGGACAAGAGGAAATGGCCTCAAGGCACGTCAGGGAAAGTTTAGGTTGTATATTAGGAAGAAGTTCTTTACTGAGAGGTTGGTTAGACACTGAAACAGGCTGCCCAGGGAGGTGGTGGAGTCGCCGTCCCTGGGGGTGTTCAAAAAACGGGTTGATGAGGCACTTGAGGCCATGGTCTAGTGGCTTAATGGTTAGGAATATGATGGGATAAGTGTTGGACCTGATGTTCCTGGAGGTCCTTTCCAACCATAATTATTCTATAATTATTCTATGATTATTCAGTGTTAAAGGCACAAAATCAAAAAGGATACCTGAAACATGAAAGGACATCTTAATGCCATGTGTGCCATGCTTCTTGTTATTTTGTCCTTTCCTGTTAAGAAATAAGTAATTCTAACAGACATTGAAGACCAAAATATAGTATTATAAAGTCTATAAAAATAAGTCACAGGCTTTTAAGTTCGTATTCAGCAAAGTACTGAATTATCTGTTAATATATTAGCCTATATGTTTTTTAGAATCTGAGCCTTAAATTTTAAAACTCAAGTGGTTAAACCGTAGCATATCAAGGTGTGGGGTTTTTTTTTATATGTAGATGTGGTAGTTTGACCTTGGCTAAATGCCAAGTGCCCACCAAGTCACTCTATGACTTGCCCCCCTTCTCTCAGCAGGGCAAAAAGGGGGAAAGAAAATAAGAGAAAAAAACCCAACCCTTGTGGGTAAATCAAAAGCAGTTTTAATGTAAGCAAAGCAAGGTCCGCACGTGGAAGCAAAAAAAAAAAAAGAAAACAGATTTATTCTCTACTTCCCATCAGCAGGCGATGTGGGACCTTCTCAGGAAGCAGGGCTGTGATATGCGTAGCGGTTGCTTTGGAGGACCAAGGGTGACCCCATCCCCCTTCCTCCTTCTTCCTGGCTTTATACTTGAGCAGACGTCACATGGTATGGAATATCCCTTTGGTCAGTTCGGGTCAGCTGTCCTGGTTGTGTCCCCTCCCAAGATCCTGCCCACCCCATCCCACTGGGGGGGAATGTTGGAAAGAGCCTTGGTGCTGTGTAAGCACTACTCAGCAGCAGCCACAACACCAGTGTGTTATCAACATCCTTCTAGCTCCCAACGTAAAACACAGCACAATGAGGGCTGCTATAGGGGAAAATCAATTCCAGCTCAGCCAGACCCAGTACAGTAGATCAACATATATTTTGGAGAAAAGCATTTGAAAAGCAAAGTGGCTAAACTTAGAAAAATAGTTCTCCCTAGGAATAAGTTGAAAGAAAACCCAAGAAAAACAAAGGGAAAATTTATCAAACAGCAAGAACAAAAGAGACAGAATATGTAGAGAGGGACAGTTAAGTACTTTCTAATCATTTTTACTAAAAGTTTCAACAAATTTTGATAAGAATTCCACGTAGGATTTGCAAGCAGGCATAATGCAATTATACTCATGTTTATCATTTAAAAACCCATAAAACTTACTTTCTACTCAGTCCAACTATGATCAAGTTACTGATTGATTCTTTGTTACTAACTCCCTTCATTTTATTTAGTCATCTTAAAGTTGTATAAGCAGCAGTGTTTCATATTATGCCTTCAACAGTTCTATGTTTTGAATAACTGTGTTCAGAATACATAACTACAAACATAGATATTTTTACTGCTTTTGTCTTTAAATATTTACAACAGGAGAGAAAACCTATGCACAGAAAAGAAAGAGAAGAAGAGGAAACATATTATATTTATTAGACTGTCTTGCTTGATTTCTTTCTCTTTTTAATGTGCTGCAGGAATTCTGATTGCAATGTTATGTCTTCTTGGATTTTATTAGCCTGAGGTTTCTAGTTCTGATTTCTCTTCTTTAAAGATGTAATCAGTTGATATAATATTTATCTTTCAGAACTTCAGTAGATTTTTTCTTATATAGGAAAAGTGTCATCTTAATGTTTCAAAGACATTGATTAAAAAAAGTCAAACCATTGATTAAAAAAATCACTCAATTTATGACACGATTTTTTTATTTAATAAGACACACATACACTCAATTTTTGAATCATAAATCCTGCTGTCATTTAAATTGCTGTTAAGGCTGAAGTAATACTGTTAATGTCTGTGGTTTTAACTTCTGCCAGCTAATCAAAGTTATGGTTGCACTTTTCAGGGTCAGATTTTTCCCTGATCCATATGCGTCAAATAGCAATGATGAATGTAGTTTATTGAGGTCTGTTCAAATATATTTTTGTGTAATATTCATGGCCTTATAAACCTTAACAGTAATTCATTACAACACTTTTTTTTTTTTTTTAGCACTGTCCATTTAGTAGTAAGATTTTTCACTATCTATAAGCATCCAATTCCAAATATAATTCAAATTGTCAGTTTAATTTTTCAAAAACCGTGATTTTGAATGAAACTAGTTAAAAGATGATGTTCATATTCCTAAATGGGAATTCTACCAACATAAATACTAAAATACAGTTAGCTGGCTTCTTTAGTCCTAGACTCTACTGCTACAATACACCTGTGGAATAAATGAGTAATGTGGTAGTTTCAAAAATTACTGTTAAATAAGTCTGTATAAAATATTTAGCAGACCTTAAATTCAAAGCATCAGACTGAGTACACTATTGACAGTAAAAGGGCAAACAACTTTTTCCCTGCTGCTGTTTGAAATCCTGAGCAATGAAATGAAAGCAGATAAAGTACTAGTGGAAGTGATTCCTTATAAATGTGAAATGATTGTCCTTTCAAACTGTACATTTAAGAAATTGAGAAAGGTTATTCGGTTAATGAATAATTAAAGTGTTCCCTTGAAAGTGAGATAGCAAGACTTCTCATATTGTCTTCTTAGTTCTCGACATTCCTTTTGGTTACAACCTTTAGAAAAAGGCATTATTGATTCTCCAGTATGTCTACTTCAAATTAAGTGTCTATTTTATCACAAGAAGTAGTGCTTTAGAGAATTATTGGAATGATCCAGTCATACTTTAAAATGTGCTGCTGAAGAAAGTGGTATGGTCGTTAGCAAAAGTACCATTTATGTTCAAATTGTGCAGAACATTCATACAGCAGTGAAAGATCCTGCAGCTTGCTTAATTAAGTGTGGACAGTTACAATCATTCTTAGTTCATGCTGCAGAACTGCAGGATTCATACAGACAGGATGACATGTCTCTCATTAAACATCCACTGAAATATACACACTGAATTTTATAGTGTCACTGCCTTATGAGAAACATTTCAAGATCTTTTGTAAGCACTTATATGAAAACAAATGTAACGTATTTGTTACAACAAATCAGTCAATGGACTGGAAACATTACAGATTAGGACTTACATTGTTAATTAAAATCTATCAATTTGAGTTTTTGAGTTGGGGTTTTTTTTATTTCTAAATTGCATTACATGCTTTATTGCCTGTGAATTCTTAGTACTTTCCATAAATTTTTCTCTTTGTGGAAAAAAAAAAAAAAAAATCCAGAGCAAATAAATAGAGCCACTGCTTCAAGCATGGAAAAAGTAAATGGAAGAAAGGAGAAACTTGTTGAAATTCTTAAAGGTTCCTTTTTTTTCAAAAAATGTACTCACATATTTTCTTTATGTACTGTGAATAGAATTAAGAAGTCTGGGTGCATGAAGTGCAGCAAAACTATAAATCTTGGAGGATGTAAGTTTTAGTAATTTTTAGATTAATCTGGTAAGTAATTGCTAGATGTGATGGATATCATTTTCCTGTTGCATTCTTCAAATGTTTTCTTTGAATTCTGTACAACGCTCAAGTGTTGACCTAGTGCACCTTTGTTTCAATAGTAATTACTTTTTTATAAGAATATGTTTTTATTTATTTTATTTTATGATTCACTGTAGCAGATAATGTGATATTCTGTCTTTCAAAGTAATGGTGAACTAATAGGCTTCTCTTTGTGCATTTTAGATAACACATAATTTCTAGAGGAGGAACTCATAATGTGAAAGGTCTTCTATATGCTCTTAATAAGCAGATGGCTATTTTATTATGTATCCTGTGATAGCAGAAGAATAACACCATAGCTAACTGTATAACTGAAGAGAGACTTTTATTTTTGTAGTCTTGGATCTAAATGCTCAAATGCTATTAAATGGAGAAAGACTGCTTATCAATTTGAGTGCAGTTGAATTTATGTAATCTCTTTATGTATGGATTTTGCAGTATATTATGAAATATTATCTTTAAATATGTATGCCTATACCTTAGTTTATCAGAAGGAGTTACAAGATGATTTGCTATCTGGAAAAGATGCTCCAGAATGAACTTACTCTAATTAATTTATTGAAGAAAATAAATTGATGAGATTTATTGATAATTCATGATATAACACAAGAGAAATCCTAACCTTTTAAGGAATAGGAAGATTCTGTGGCTGCCAATTAAACATACTCGAACTAGATGAAATATGTAGGTATTTAACTGTGGAATTAGGTAAATCTTAGAAAATTTATTTCAAGGAATGCAGTGAATTACAAATTTCTTTAGAAGTTTTAGCTGATCACCCACAAATTATCAGGTATCATCTGGAGAAATTGCATAGTCTTTGAAAGAGATGAGAATAATAAATGTAGTTATTTCATCTGAACTTTGTGTGGACTCTTGTATCCTTTAATGGATACAACTTATACTAAACACCATATGAGTAGAGGTTTGAATGAATTGGATAAGGACAAAAGGAATGTTATTATTAAAAATCACACAGCAAGCATGTTAGACACAGACCCCAAAATTTCTTCTTAGTTTCCCATAAAAACCTTACTTTAATATTTCCCATAATTGTAGAAGTTGATCACTGGGTAAAATGGAATGCAAGCTTTTTGTGAATCCTTTCATGTGGAGTCAAGAGTCCTAAGATTTTGTTACTTTTTTCTCATTCCACATTCTAATTAACAGTACACTTAACTGTATTTATCAGTGTATGTTTACTCACATTGTTTTAAAATTGTTCGTTGTGTTATGGTTTGCTGATCTATAGACATGTTTGGTGTTGATTTCTTAGTTATCAGAGTCATTTTAGTATTTTAGATTACACTAATTTAAATGAACCGATTTGTGATAGCTCATGATGTTTAACTTAGGGTCAGAAAAACCTTAATAAGAAAAAAAGTTATTTGTATAGTCAGTAAATAGTTTTACAACTTGTTAAAATATTGCTTGTGATCCAGTATTACCATTTCAGACATGCAGATGCAAGTGATCTCAAGCAAATACAAAGTATTGTTGCTATACCATTGTTATATACTCAATGTTTATAGTAGTAAGTTCAAAAAGACAGCTCAGCATTGAAAAAACTCTATTTTAATCATTCCTGCAGCATCTATACAAATACTAAATTATTTATAAGTATTGGTTTCACTGAGTAAAATCTTCTCTATTTATTTTTACTTGTACACATTCAAGGCATTGTTCTTCAAAAGACTGATAGAGGTGCATCTATGTTGTGCATCATTCTAACCCTTTCTATGCTGGAATATTACTTAACATCCCACTGTGTAAAGATTAACTGGAACTTCACACTAAGAAGTTTGTTTCTGGTCACAGATTGAAGGATGGTCAGCACATTGGTCTGGACATATGCATTATATTTACAAGTGGGGAAACTATCAAGCACTTTCTAATGTGGTTTACGTAGAACTGCACAAAATGCTAGGTCTTGAGATACATAAGGCTTTGTAGAGATGAGGCAGAAGGATTCAGTTTGTCTCAATGCACAAAAAAGTTTTCAGCATTCATCTTATGTTCCAAAGGGCAGGAGTCAGGGTGTTAGATTATCAAACCCTACAACAAAGAGTGACAGATAAAAACATGACTGATTCACAAAAATAAGCTTTCAGAAAAAAACAAACAAACAAAATGAAAAAAAAAACCCCCGACAAACCACCACAACAAAAATCCAACAAAATAAAAACTGGAAAAATGTTATAATTGTAAATAATTTTATAAACACTAATAAAATTAAATATTTTAGTTCTATTTTTAACAATGTACAGTTATTTAAAATGCTTAAAAGGACAGGATGTCATTTAGGTAACACAGAGTATCTGTTTTCCTGTACGATTTAATTAAAATGTATTTGCAAGTGAAAAATGACACCCATGGGATCTTAAAATACTGCAAATAAACCTGCACTAATGTGCTTTGCATCTGATTTTGATACCATGCATGAGATAAATACAAAGTATAATATATAATGTCAATAATAAAATTAGATACCCAGAAGTAATGTAATACTTAGAGCCATTAACAAAAAGTACCTTTGCACATGAAGAACTTTAAATGATGGGCTATTTACTTATGATATTGATCCAAATAATGATGACTTAGAGTTACTTTGTTCCAGGAAGCTATGTGAGAGACGCAGTAAGATCAATAATTTTTTGTCCCTGGATTTACGCTTAGCATACCTTAACTCTTTGTATCTATCTAGTTACCTTTGAATTACAAAATTGTTTCAACAGAGAATTCTGACAGTGACTGAACAACTAGACAAGGTTTGTTATGATCTCAGTCATTACTAACTCTCATCATTAACATAAAGTATCATGTAATATATCACCCAAAAAACCCCCAAAACAAAACAGTAGTAGTTTCTGATAGCACTGATGTTTTGACACTTACTAACATCTCCAGATGCTCTTGGAATATCTGTCTCAAAACGTGTTTAGACAACAGAAAAGGACATTTGCTGACTTTCAGTGGCCTTTGCATAGGGCTCAACAGCTGAGGAGGTCTTTGAATCTCACAGACCTATTTCAATAATCCTTACTGTTACCGTTACTGCATCTGCACACTGATTTTGTTCAATGTACAGTTTTCCAGTACTTGTTATGGCATTCCTCGTTATTTCTAGTTTTCCCTCATGCTAATAGTAAAATTGTTGCCATAGAAAGGTAGAAAAAAAATGCACACTACAATTAAACAGATATACGATCACCAATTCTTTCCCAGTGTTCGTTCAACTTGTGTTCTTACTTAAAATAGAACTGAAACTAGTGTTTCCTTCTCATGTCATTCACTTTACCTTTCTGTACTATAGATGTTACAGGCATAAACAACCCATAGTACTGAATAACAGTATTATGTGTTGTACAGATTTATAAAGAACTAGTGTTTTCACCTGATCTTTTAAAAAAATGTTTGCCATTTTGAAACAATGAATTTATTTTAACTTAAGTCCATTGGTATGTATCTAAACAGTCTCAGTATTGTCTTTCCTTCTCTGGCAGAACTGCTGGGTAGCATTGTGCCCTGCTTCTTTGATCATTGTATACATATATTATTCTTGAAAATCTCAATGAAAGTAAAATGTATATTTCAATTAGTAAACGCAGATAATTTCAATTATAACTGAAATGATAATATTTCTTCTTTTAAAATGCAGGATTTTGGATGACTTCTGCCTTCAAGCTTTTTGTGTCATCTCCTATCATACAGATGCAATAATTTCATATATTGGGAACAGTGGATTTCTTGGAATGATATTGTAGGAAGGAGTCAGCAGGACAGAACAGAATGCTGACCTACTATGTAGTTGGCTACTGCCTGCAAAGTTTGACACGTTCACTTAAAGGTCCCATGACAAGGTGGATAAAATACACTATTCTGTTTCTGGGGGGTTTTTGCCCCTAAATTGTTGAGTGAAAAAAACAGTTTACTAAGAGAAATTATTTCATCTTGCAACCATTACCCATTGGTCAATCTTTTCTAGGTACTTGATCTTGTCTGATGTCTTGATTATGTTGTCTATGTTAATTATTAAGACTGGTTTACAACATTTTAGTAAAATGAATTTAAATAAATATTTTCATTTGAGGAAATAAAATTCTTCGTAAGAACCAAGTCATAAGAAACTGTCAAATTACATTTTCATTGGTATGTTCAGTTTTGATGAGTTTGAAGCCTTTTATCTTGTTTTCTTCATTGTAATGGTTATGGTATATTGATAACAAGGTATTTTATTGAACACAGAATATATTTTGACCTCTTTAACACTTCATTTCATTACAAATTCTGACTTTTCAAATTTCTTCTTCCTGAATCAAGACAAAATCTGTTTGTTTGTTTAAATGAGCATTTAGTATGTAGTCTTACTTGCTGCAGAATCATAGAACCACATAAAATAAGATGTGTTCTTAAAAGGTCATCAAGCCATTGACTTCCTTAAAGGTAAGTAATCTATACTTAAACTATTCTTTATATTTGAACTGCTTTTTAAAATATCCACTGACAGGTATTCTTTAACCTCTTTACATAATGTCTTCCCATTATCCACTACCTCTAGGTTTGGAAGGTGTTTACAACAGCATATTTGAATTATATAATTCTCGCTTCATCTTGTAGACAACCTGATTTAAACCATTTTGCATTCACATTGTCAAAGTTACTTTTATCTATTGTAGGGGTCATCTATAATAATCGCCCTTTATCTTTGGTAATTGCAACTTGCTTCTACTGGGAATTTTTGGCTTGCTGCTAATATCTTTACTCTGGGACAACAGTTTTTCAGCTTCACTGGCATTAATTTGGCACTTCACAGTTAACAAATAAGCCCTAAAACACTGAAAAAAAACCCCATAAAAATCTGTCCCTGTGATTTTCATTCAGTTTATATCTGAAAATTAGAAGTAATATACCTAGGCACAATATAGATATGAAATAGACAACAAGAAAGGTCAATTTACTGCTTGAAAAAAGAGGCCAACAAAAAAAAGCTTGCTGCTTGACTTTCTGTCTTATATTTTTCTACTCACTACAAATTTCTGGATCAGTGCTGCTTGAATTCTGTTTGCATTACTAGACGGAAGAATAGGGGGGGAATAAAAAAAGAAAAAAAAAAATCAAAAATGGCTGGGCAATATCAGCTCCTTTGTGAAAATCAATGGCATTTGTCACTTAGCTGTAAGTGACTAACAAGGTCTTCAATGATTTTGCCACAAGTTTGTCATCCCCTGGAGATCAAATTATTTAAGCAGTGGATTCTTTTCACTTTAGATGGCTTAAAGTAAAATATCTTCCTTTTAGTTGCAAGTCCCAGTCTTCTGTACGGTAAATAGAGAGAGACTTCTGCAGAGGACAGTTCATATAAATTATGTTAGTTGGTTATATCACCATGAGACAGAAGCAAAACAAACTAACAATGATATGTTCTTTACAGTGGTAGCATGGCTCTCACGCTTCCAGCATACAGTACTCAGAGGCAGGAATGGTACTGATAACAATGGAGTTATATCAATAGATAATTTGTCCCCAGTGTACGGTACATTTATTCGGTCTAAGAATACATTGGGTTTTTTTCACCGATAGAATATTAACCTAGTATGTCCATTTATTCACCCTCTTCACAGAATCACAGAATGTTAGGGATTGGAAGGGACCTCAAAAGATCATCTAGTCCAATCCCCCTGCCAGAGCAGGAATACCTAGATCAGGTCACACAGGAACATGTCCAGGCGGGTTTGGAATGTCTCCAGAGAAGGAGACTCCACAACCTCTCTGGGCAGCCTGTTCTGGTGTTCTGTTCTGTGTTCTCTTGTTTTGTCTTTTATGCTTCTTCAGGTAGTCAACACTGTATAAGCAAATAGAACTTTTTTTTTCACAGGAATCCTTGCAAAAACAGACTAAGAAAATTAGCTGGAGTTACAGCTGCCTGTTATAATAGGCTACCGTGTGTGGAAATTATAATAACTTGGAGTTTCCTTATGATTTGCATGTATATGCATGGATTAATGTATGCATATTAAGACCTTTCTGCATGCCAGAAAGCCTTCAATGTCACCGGAAGTTACTGGAAGACTTTTCTGTCAACCTGGCTTGTGTAATAAAAACTCTTCAAGGGAATATACTGGTTTAGACTTGGAAATTGAGGGTGTGCTGAAAAGGTATTGACTGCTTAAGGTGACTTAAGGACTGATTTACTGTTTCAGCATACTCTTATGAAGGACAGAATGTCATCCAAAATAACAGGAAAAAACATGAAATGATGTAAATGAGGTGGGACAAATTACTACGTATATAGTTATCCTATGAAATATGATCTTAAAATAGAGTCAATGTTTTTACAAAAATGATGTGGCCAGCCCAAGAAAGACACAAAATGTTATTTAGATTTATTGTGTGAATATTTAGCCAACTTCAAAAATGCAGCTACACACTGTGCTGATTTTGGCTGAGATGGAGTTAATATTTTTCATAGTAGGTAGTATAGGGATGTATTTCAGATTTGTGTTAGAAACAGTGTTGATAACACAGAGATGTTTCCATTATTGCTGAACACACAGTCAAATCTTTTTCTGCTTCTCCCACCACAACACCAGTGAGTAGGCTGGGGGTGCACAAGGAGTTGAGAAGGGACATAGCTGACCCCAACTGACCAGTGGTATATCCCACACTATATGACATCATGCTCAGCATATAAAACTGGAGAAGAAGAAGGAAGGGGGGACATTTGTGTCATGATGTTTACCTTCGCAAGTAACTGTTATGCATGATGGAGCCTTGCTTCCCCGGAGATTGCTGAGTACCTGCCTGACCATGAGAAGCAGTGAATGAATTCCTTATTTTGCTTTGCTTGCATGTGCACCTTTTGCTTTGCCTATTAAACTGTCTTTATCTCAGCCCATGAGTTCTTTCATATTTAGCTGTCTGATTCCCCCTGTTTCCCAAGCTATTTCATCCCTGATCCACCTCAGTCTCTCCTTTTCCTTGTCTTTACTCTTTACACTAAAATCCTGTAAGTCTTCCACATTCTACAATGTCCTTAAAACATTCCCCAGTAAACTTTACACAACTCTCAAATGTTTTTCCTTCTGTATATCATAATTCTTTAGGCAATAGTCCCTTTAGCTTGCAAGGAGTTCTGGGAAGAGAATTTATGGAGTTTTTTTACTAATTCTGTGGGGTCTCACATCACTCTCATTGTTTTCCTTTGTTAGTCTTAGACCAACTGACTCTGTGTGGGTCCATTTGCCTTGATTAATTTACTAAGGTTTCTCCACCTGTCGTTGTTTAACTGACCTTTACTGGATCTTTGCTTTTTTTGCCTTTAGTAATGCAACATATTTTTCTAAGGATTAACCTTCATCTATAAGAATTCTGGTGTTTAAGTAAACAAAATTAAACCAGTCAGACAATAATCAAACAAAATAAATTAATGCACCCATAATCTATATTAGCTTTCAGGTTCCTGTTAGGTTAGGCAGGTTAGATTTCATGTGATGTTCCAACCCCTAAATCACACTTTCTTTAAGTGTTGAGTTTACAACCTTGGCATGAATCCAAAGGGGAAGTTAATGCTACAGAATTGTCTGATCTGTATTCTGCAAATCTGGGGAATTATCCGAGGTGCAAGACTTTATTAACTAAATAAAGATATTTTATTTAGGATCTGATGAACTGTGCTGTGAAATATAACATAATGCATATCATCCTAAAGTAAATGTTCACTTTTGGTTGGAAGAACTTTTTATCAGAAGTGTCTTTTTCTCTCCACTGACTAGAAAGGGAGCTAAATGCAATTCAGCTGCTGAAATATAGGTGTCTAGTGGCATTTCAGATGCTATGCAGCATCTGAGACAGTTGCATGGCACTGGAAGATATGGCAGACTTTGAAGAAGACAGACAGCCCCTGAAACTTACGGAGCTCCTAGAGTTTGCGAAGGTGAGGTGAACATCTCAAATTACACTAGACAGTTCTGCATAGGTCATTAGAGCCTACCCTTACTCTTCTGGATTTCTATACTGAGATGTGATGAATACCTATCATACAGTCTTACATAAAGCATCAATAAGGAATCTAGTAAGCTATCAAAGGATAATTTCTGAACTATTTTGTACTTTAGCTTTTCTTTTGGTTCATGTGCTAGTTCAGGCATTTGACAGGATATTGTGGAGAGACAAACTGGCTAAGTAGCAGCTCTGCTGAGAAGGTTCACGGAGTCCTGGTGGAGAGTAAGTTAAACAGGAGTCAGTGGTGTGCACTGGTGGTCATGAAGCAGCAGCACACCAGGCTGTAGCAGTAGAACAAGGGAAGTGAATGTCCCTCCTTACTTGGCATTCTTTAGGTGCATCAAAAATACTACATATGTAAGGTTTTCTTTATCTCTCTTAGGCACAAGATACATTCAATCTGGTTTGTGTTTCATGGCCTCAAATGCTACTGTTAATGTATTTAAACAAATTTTAACAATTTTTCCCAAAATATTTCTGTTTAATTGAGTCATATTGATATATCTCTTGAGATAAAATTAGCACAATCAAGCTCTGTCTTCAGGACAAACTATCCATGATTTCTAAAAATATATCAGTCCCTGAACAATGAAAACTGAGTGCTTTATTGGGAGAGTGCCATTCTGAACGTTTGTCAAAGTCTAAACTATATATCAGAGGGAAACAGACTGTTCACTTACCTGATTGCTAGCTTAAAAAATTTTAAATAGTAACTGCATTACATGTTAGGGGAATAATCACTTCCATCACCATTGTTGACAAATTGAAAATAATAATACTGGTAGCACTTTGCATGCTTTTAGTGCTAAAGTAATACTTTTTTTTTTTTTTTTTCATTTTAAAGCATTGTACATTGACTGAGTACTGGGAATCTTTGTTGATGCAGAAAGATAGATTCCCTGAGTCCTTTCAAACTTTGAACTAGAAGCAGGTGATACTACCTCATTATTTCAACTGTTGCAAGTTTATATGACATAACCTCTGCATTTCAACAGGGCTATTTTGTCTAGCAACTGTGCTAAGTCATCACAAAATGAGAACTCCACTGGACTGGTCAAGACTATAAAAATTTAGAATTCTGAGGATCTTCAGTGAAATCATTTTCCCTCTGAGAGAACTATACAGGGCAAAATAAGAAGAATAAGCAGAAAAACTGAGGTTAATACTACTGGGAATTTTTACTAGTGGAAAGCACTTAGTGTTTTACTGTCCCTATAGAATCCTTCAAATAGTGGATAGTAAGAATCAGATTTGATTAAGTAAATTTTAACTGTTTAAAATGTATTTATTGAACATAACTAGAGATCTGGGTTGTTGTTGTAGTCACTTGGTGACAGGTAATCACAGGAGGAAGTTTAATCGACCTGTCTTTGCACAGAATGGTCAACCTCTACTTCAGTATTTTACAGACACTTGGGAGGGGTTCTGAGCTCCCCCACCCTAGTGTGACCCTTAGCAATGTTTGCTTGCATGCAGACACTGTCTCTGGGCCCTGGTGTCCTGGTGACTTGCTTCAGAAATGCACTGCTGATTTGCACAGAAACAGTAAAGGTGAATCCAAAGTAGAATCTCAAGGTTCACTAGCTGGATTACCATGGGTGAAACTACACCGAAAAGTGGAAGATAGGAGGGTATCTATTGTGTCCCAGCTGCTAATAGTCAGTCAGTCCTTTGGACCTCACTGGAACTAGTTCAAAGTAATACACCTCACATTCTGAAACACTGGTAATGTGTATATCACATCTTCACCAGTAGCTCTTCTGTTCCAGCAATCCACTTTTATCAGTCTACACTAGCTGCTAATGTATACATAACTGTAGTGAATCAACCATTCTCAAGTAAAATTCTGTTTTTTCTTATGGAAGGTTCCTACTATTCCATTAAAGCTCATCTTTTCAGACTGTTAGATATGAAAACTCTGTAGTAATATGGTGTGGACAAAATCTCTGTGAATGCCTGTAAAAGCAGCTAGATCTCTCCATTTTCACTGTAGGAAGCATGGGCATTCTGATTCCTAGATGCTTCATATTTAGATTTAAGTAAGGAAAGGATAAATTTTAATACTTAGCTAATATTCTTTGTTTATGGTCAATACTTTTCAGAGGTATCTAAAATGAAGATGTAAATAGAAAAAAAAGATATTTCTATTGATCTTGCTCTTCAGAAAGCCCACAGTGACTTAAGTTACTTACCCACACAAGTTATTCTAGGGGGAAAAAAAAAAAAAAAAAAAAAAAAAAGGAAAGAAATGTCAAGAAATAAAACCTAGATTATTTAAGAGAATGACATTCAGGGAGTTGCAATGTGATATCAGTTATACATGAAATCAAGATATCCAATGTCGTGATGAAAAAAACTTTCACAATTGCTCATTTATTATTTCCACTTCAATGATTTATTGTGAGATACGCATTTAGGTAATATTTTTTTCTGATGTAAAATGATTCAGATGGATATAACTTCACTAAATTCAAGTAATGACATAATTTTATAGCAGCCAAAAATCATTATGTTGATTATATAAGATCTAATAAAAAATTAATATAGAAGCATAGCAGGTAAAAGGATGAAATTATTATGTTATGCAAAATATTGTTTTGACTACAATTATAATTATTGTATAAAACTAAAGAAAATGTTTAGTTACACTAAACGTATGTGCATGTCTGTAAGTTACATCTACAGGGCAAAAGGGAAGAAATATTTCCCACTTTTTCCCTCTCATTTTTATTTTGTAAGATATATAACATCAGGTATGATTTTACAGTATTCAGGACATATTAGGACATGGATTTTACATCCTAGCCATACTTTTACAATATTCAAAACATTAGAGGCTAGATTTTATGTACTGGAAGTGTACTTTTCTTCTAATCATCATACTTATACAGTACTGTAGTTAATGGAAATTTGATGTAATTTTAAAAGTGAATCATTCCACAAAACCCCTCTACTTGAAGCTGCAGTATCTGTTATTCAATCTTATGTGAAACTCATCAACTAAAGTGCTGTGAGATGTATCTTCTAATTGATACTGTAGTTTAACACATACTTAAATAGTTTTTGGGTTTCTGGACAAATTTCCAATTGTTAACAGTTCCATTTTTAAATTTTATAATTATCAGCTAACCTGTACGTCTTCTGTGTTCTTAAGATAAGCGTTTACAGAACATTGCTTAATTAGATCTTAGCTGACTGTCTCTTTCTTTCCACTCCAATTGGCTTACTCAGTTTTCTCCAACATCCTTAATCGTACGGTACTTATCTCACTTTGCTAAAAGACACAGTATATTATTTCGGTGCAATGGAAAACATATTCAGCATTTTTTACACCTCATTGACACATCCAGCATTGTATCTTCACTGTTATCAAGATATAAAGTTATACTGGTAGATAGTCTAAAATAAACTACATTTTCCTCTGCTTGAACTGTTTTTGGATAGAAGTCCTTACATTCAACTAGTACATTTTTGTTGTACTTTCTTGTGCGTAGTCTTGAAATTACTCTAAAATGTGTTCTAACTTTTCTGTATGGGATAAAATATTCTTACAAGGTGATGCCAAGAGATTGTTGGTGTATACTGCATGAAACTGCATACATATTTGAGTTATGCCTTAGAGTCATATTTTATTTGTAGTTTTTATATTCAAGCCCCACCCCAAAATCTTCATAGGACTCTAATGCTCTGACTAAATTTTGCATGCAACCAAATGGGTTTATATGTACTTCCTGCAATATCTAATGTAGTACACAGACTTTCAAAAACATTGTTGGGATTTCTGAATTGTAGAGGCCTTAAGATTTACTTCTTTGTGAAGGGACAAATTCTACCCTCGTTAATGAAAGTTTTGGGGACTGAAGTATAAGTGATAGATTGAAATCATATACCTGAGACATACAGCAAACTAGAATTATTTCAGTCTGAACTGCTTCGTGTACATGAAACAGGTAATATAAAGTGCAGTCTATACATGTCTCCATTGGAAGAATATGAAGTCTTTTATGAGGCGTTTAATCATAAATTAACAATGTAGAGGAAAACAAAATTATTTTTGTATCTTTTGTTTTCTTTTGTGAGTAGTATCTGTTGCAGTCTTCATTTACTTTAGACTTTATCTTTTATATGACATTAACTAAACATTCTCTCAGAGGAACGTTAACAAATCATGTGGTAATACCTTTTGTCTCTATGTGCAGTCCTTTTAGGACAGTCATATTTCATGTTCCTCTTTTCTCACAGCAACATGTAATTTGTGCCCCTTCTCCCCTTTGTTTGGATGGTTGTCTTATAGCCTATATCATAAAATCATAAAATATAATAACAAAGATTTCACCAATGCTCAGCTTATGAAACTTTTCCTTAGATATTTCTTTTATTTATTTCTCTGAGAAGCTGTGAAGAAAGGAAAATACCACAATAAGCTTAAAAATTAGCATACATGTCTCTCGCTGATTGTAAATCAACTCATCTACACATAAGAACTTACAAGAAGTCAAGAGAGTAAACAGTTTACACTTTTGGCTCCATAGTCGATAGAGTGAATAGTGTATCAGGTCCCAGTGAAAAGATCATATTAAGGAGTGTTTTTTATCCTAAAATTTTCAGGTTTGTCAGGTTTGAATCTTGAAAACCTTTTAGGATGGTGAAATTGAGACCCCACTAAGATCAATAGTAAAATTCCCATTGAATTCCCTGGAGGTCAGGCTTTTACTCTATGTATTACATATTTTAACATTTTCATTGGGTATTTACTGGTGCGTCAAACTTAAAAATAAGAAGGATGAAAGAGAATCAGTATTTCTGTTCTAAAACACTGCACATTAATCTGATATCTAGTTTTTGCAAGGAGCATATATGTGTGTTTTCTCTAGATCAGAGTAGGTTTGCAGGACTACTTACTCTTTTAAAAGTGCAATTATGTTGTCTCAGTATCTTGAGCAAACTAATTGCACAGACCAATGACAGCTCTTCAAAACAATTTGTAGACATCAATAAAGCTTTTATTGCAGATAAATACTAAACACTGGACAAAACCCAAGCAAGTAAAGACTTTACTTCAAGAAGTAAGGAAATGAGTCAATATATTTCTGCATTTTTTTGTTTTCTTTCTCCAGAAGACTTAAATTTGATACTTTTCAATAGAAAACATCCATTAAGTAGGAAAAGGCAAAAGAAAAAAAGTTTAAAGATTGGTTTATTTATTTTTTAATTTTATATTAAATTTTAAAGTATATATTAACATTTCAAAACAAGTTTACATATATGAAATTTATGAAATTTTAATGACACTAATAAAACTAAGGGTGCAATAAGGAGTTACTTGAATTCAAATTTGCCTAACTGTAAAATAAAGCATGAGATTCAGAGCAAGGCACTGTTGGCAATATATGTGGTAATAGTTCTCAACTTCGGGAAATTTGGCCTTTCTTCTTATGTTGGCTTTGTCCTGGAACTGTCAAAAGTCTGTAGAAAAAGTATTTTGAATGTATTTTTTGAAAAAAGTCTCAAAATCTAACTCTTTTCAGCTGCAATGAAACTGGACTTTTCTCCTCTGTAAAGAGCAGAAAAGTTCCCTTCAAACTGCCTTTAACTTCCATTGGCAAAACTTATGCTTGTTTTTTTTTATTTTTCTCTTCTCTTTTTTTTTTTTTTTTTCCCAATAATGCTGTTCATTTTTAGACTTGTCTTTGACAGTAAAGCAAACTAATCAAAGTAGAAAATATAAAAATAAAATACCCAACTGTGAAAATATATTTTGCATCTTCCCCCTCTCTTTCAAGAAACCAGAACAAATTGCCTAGATAAGATTCTTCTCCTTTTCCTTTATTTTTTTCTTTTTGAATATTCTCAAGTAAAGCCAACCCATAATAAGAATAATAGTCAACTGTTGGTCTTATTTATCCTAGCAAGGCAAAAGGAGTGAATATTGTTCTTCCAACTATTGATGCACTGTCTATTAGTTTGCATGTTGTATAATTACAGTCTGCGTAGTACTAGTTCATTACTTACACTTTTTTGCTAAGATCTTTGTGCAGTCAATAAATAAATAAATGCCCCAAATCTCCCTCTCTGCATATTCATTGTGAAGCTAGGAACTCCATGGAATAACATCTTGTCATAGTTGAACACATGAAGGAGTGGCAGAAACTATAGTCAAATACAGAATAAAATATAATGCCATTTTTGACGTCATAAGATCATCCATTACTTTCATGTAACAGAGACAATTTGAGAAGTTCAGTCAAGAAAATTGTATGCTAGGAAGCTAAGGGAGATAGGTATAGATATATACACACATACACAAACACATATATATAAAGTTGATAAATGTTTGTATCTATTACTTATGTATAAATTATAAATAGAAATGATATAATAAAATCCCTATATGAACATAAAGGTTTATTCCTGCAGCTGCCTGATTTTTAAAAATAAACCAATGAGATTTTTTTATCAGACTCCACATTGCAGTGTGAAGATACAAATGTCATAACAAAATTAAAGGGTGATGTTGCAATTACTGAGATTTTTTTCCAAGCAGACGTATGGACATAATTTATAATTTATAATCAAAACCCTGAACAATCTGGCTGGATGGAAAAAGTCAATGAATGACTGATCTACTGAAATATGCACACAATTTTATTTTCTTTAAACAAAGGTATCTATTTTAGCTCCATTTGTCCTTGTTTTCAGTGGATTTCCATAAATTTCAGCAGAAACTTTAAATTAAGTATCAGTATTATTATTGCAGAAACAATAGTACAAAGAAAATACATTCCCTTACAGGCTGTAAGAGTACAATCTGTTACAAACATTAAACACATGAGCTGCATGCAAAGTTCTTAATTCAAAGCATTCATGTTATAAATATTGACTGTTGTTGATGATTCTTATTGCGTACTGTTAGAGGGGAGAAAAACACTTCAAACCAGCATAGGTATTACAGCATTTGGCAACTTACCTGTTGTCAACGGAGCACATGTTTTCATCTCTGCAGACGTGGATTTATTATTTTTTTTTGAAGGCAGCTTACTGCAAACAGATCCACAGCATATAGGACGGAGTTCTGGTGAATAGTCTGTGCAACTGGGATTTTAAATATAAATTTCGATGTCTACAACGGAGCTAGTCACCCAACTCTATACAGTTGTCTATGGAGATACACACATTTTTAAGTATATCTCATCCCATCATAAAGTAGATGCTTATTTCTAGTTGGATGAATCCTGTATTGAAATTTCAGAGCTGAACAATGTCCACAGTATAGACCTCTAAAGTTAGCTGCAATTAATTCTATTCTGAGAGTCATCAAAACAATAAATTAGGGTATTAGTATGTATCAAACCATAAAGAACCAGTTAATTTAAAATGATATATTTATCCTTGCAATAACTTCCTGTGTATTTCATGAAATGAAATAAATGAGACAATTTCTCAGCAGTCCAACTGATGTTCATTCTTTCTTATACTGGGATAATTTTCTCTTCTATGTTACCAATTTCCTTGTTTTCAAGGTCACAGTATCCTTCTCTTCTTAAGGAATTCAAGTCTCTTAAGTGAATTTATTTTTTATTGTCAAAATTATTACAAATAGTATTATGCCCTGACATATTTCTGACTATTTCATTCATTAGATTCTTGTTAAAACCAAATGCATTGATTGTGTTTGCATGCATTTCATTGCTTCTGTTGCACCGTGTCTAGTGGTTTAGACAGAAAAACAAATATCTAATATATACACTACCATTTGATATTCTATTCGCATAGTGTGTCTAATTATAATGCAGAAATATTTTATGCTTTGGGGGAAATAGCCTTTATGCTTTGGAGAAGGACACCAACTTCAATAGAGCATTAACAAACAGGAGTACAAAAGCATTGTGGCAAAGAAGCAGCACTGATATAAATCACAGTTTTCTCAGGAAAACAACCTTCTAGTCTCAGAGGTAATTAGGACAGGTAACTCTCTCTACAAGGAAGGAAATAGCAGATATTAAAAATCAGTAGTAGGCAAAACTCCAGTGAGCTAGAGTGTGATCAGCCTCCTTTGTCTCCTAAACTGTAGACTGACATTAATTCCAAACAAAATAATTTTGTGGGAATTTTTACAGTGTTTAAATTATGGGTCATGTTCTAAAGTGAAAAATAGAATGTTGTAAGGTAAATGGAAACTTCAAATTAAAAATAATACATGTATATTGAAAAGTAGATTTACTTGTACTTTTTTTGATATTTTCTGGGTAAGTAGTGTGCAAGTTCAAGAAGAAGGAAGGCCTAGAAAGGAAAATAATAGAAGGCTGACAGAGTAGGTCTTCTTTTTATAAATTATCTGTTACATTTGCTCCTCCATTGTTTTATCTCTGTGATATTTCCAGGTTCATAGTCCAATTTTAACTATTTCATCTTTGTGAATGCAGAGGAACTCTGAACTACAGAATTATATTGAAGAATCAGTTAGTAATAGTGAGTCCCTAAATTTACATCTAAAATGTATTCACTTGTTAATTTTTTCCAATTAAAAAAAGACCCAAACCTCAAGAAATACCAGAAATAATTTATTTAGCTAGTCACTCCTAAATTATATAATTTTCTTTTCAAGGATCTTTGCTCATAACTGCTAGAAGTGACTCTAATTTTGTCTTCAATGTTTTATTCACATTCTCAGGACATAAGACCTTTTAAAGCAAGGAGGAGTATTTAGAGAACCTTGATTTTATTACATACATGTCAAGAATGTTGTGTTATAATTAGTTTTTAATTTATATATGTACACAAATATATATGGTCTATGCATATTGCTAACTCCAACACATCCATACTTTTTGTTACCGCTCATGCAAGACTAAGAACATAATGGAGTACTTATTACAATATCAACACATCTTTCTAGGCAGGCAGTTGACTTAATAAAAATACATGGTATCTGATTTGTGTGTTTTATCAGACTCCATTCAGTCAGAATCATAGCTTGCAGTAGTTGTAGAGCCACAGCAATGTTTTATTGTCTAGTAGAAACAAATTGCAAACAATTAGCTGTGGTGGGTTGATCTTGGCTGGACAGTAGGTGCCCACCAAGCCACTCTACCACTTCCCTCCTCAGCTGGAGAGAGGGAGAAAAATATGATGAAAAGCTCATGAGTCAAGATAAGGACAGGGAGATCACTCAGCAATTATCATGGGCAAAACAAAATCGCCTTGGGGAAATTACTTCAATTTATTGCCAATCAAATCAAAGTAGGATAACAACAAATAAAACCAAATTTTAAAACACCTTCCCCCCACCCCTCTCAGTCCCTATTTTGTCCACCTCCTTCCACCAGAGCAGCGCAGAGGGTTTGGGATTGAGGGCTGTGGTCAGTTCATCACACGTTGTCTCTGTGGCTCCTTCCTCCTCACACTCTTTCCCTGCTCTCCCACCCACGGGAGACAGTTCTCCACAAACTTCTCCAATGTGATTCCTTCCCACATGGTGCAGTCCTTCAGGATCGGACTGCTCCATTGTGGGTGGGTCACCTCACAGGGTCACAGGTCCTGCCAGCAAACCTGCTCCAGTGTGGGCTTTCCATGAGGTCACAGCATCCTTCAGGTGCATCCAACTGCTCAAGCGTGGGGTTCTCCATGGAATGCAGGTGGATATCTGCTCCACAGTGGACTTCCATAGGCTGCAAGGGGACAACCTGTCTTACCACAGTCTTCACCAAAGCACTACAGGGGAATCTTTGCTCAGGCTTCTGGAGCACCTCCTCCCTGTCCTTCTTCACTGACCTTGCTGTCTGCAGGGCTGGTTCTTTCACATATTCTCACTTCTCTCTTCTGACTGCTGCTGTGCAGCAGTTTTTCCCACTTCTTATATTATCACAGAAGTGTTACCACTGTCGCTGATAGGCTCTGCCTTGGCCAGCACTGGATCCATCTTTGAGCCAGCTGGCGTTCACTCTATTGCACATAGGATCACCTTCTGTCGTCTTCTCACAGAAGCCACCTACAGCCCTCCCACTACCAAAACCTTGCCATGCAAACCCAATACATAAGCAAATTATTTTCCTTATATGAAAACAGCATGCAGGTTAAGTATTAAGAAAAATAAAACATTTATTTTCCATGGCTATAATAAACTTTTTGATCCAGGACATATTGATGTATTAACATTGACTCATGGAGTAAATTTATGTATTTAAAATCTCCAAGAGAATAAGTTGGATTTTTTGTACTTCTTCTACCGATAAATAATCTTGAGGATATATCTGCTGTAACACAAACTGACCTTTGTCTTATAGAAATTGTGGCATTAAAACTCACTGAAACGAAGCAAATATGTAAATAAGAGTCAGAAAAAGCCTCAAAGATCTGAAAAGGTATGTAACATCATTCTTAAAGAGCATCTTAATGAGAAAAAAACACCACAATATTGCATTCAAAATCACAGTAGATATATGACAGTACAGAAAAAAAAATTGCTGTCTTTACGCAACTACAGTCAAAAACAGGGTTGAAAAATGTCTGCTATTGAATTACTACTTCGGGGCTCTTCAGTTCAACAAGGACAGGGAACTGCTGGAGAGGGTACAGCAAAGGGCTACAAAGATGATTAGGGTACGAGAGCATCTCTCTTATGAAGAAAGTCTGACGGATTTGGGGCTTTTTTTAGTCTGGAGAAGACTGAGGGGGGATCTTATTGATGCTTATAAATACTTAAAGGGTCAGTGTCAGGAGGATAGGGCCAGTATTTTTTTCAGACGTGCCCAGGACAAGGGGCAATGGGCACAAATTTGAACATAGGAAGTTCCTTCTAAACATGAGGAGGAACTTTTTTATTTTGAGGGTGGCAGAGCACTGGAACAGGCTTCCCAGAGAGGTGGTGGAGTCTTCTTCTCTGGAGACATTCAAAACCTGCCTAGATGTAATCCTGCGTGACCTGCTCTAGGTGAACCTGCTTTGGCAGTGGGGTTGGACTAGATGATCTCCAGAGGTCCCTTCCAACACCTAACATTCTGTGATTCTGTGATTCTGTGATATGACACTGGGCACACAGGACAGAGAGTAATTTCTGTAATGTCAGCTGGAGGACAGATAGGATGAAGTAAAACATCTAATATGGCACAAAATAACTATATTTAGGTTCACAAATCACTTCCCAAGTATCATTTTCTTTTAGGTTATTTCATCTTTTTAAAAAAATGTAATATACCAGTTTTTTGTTTCCTTTAGTAATGTCCTTAAGTAAACAACTGAAAGCCACTGCAAAGTAAGAAAAAGGGTAATAGAATAAAAATAATCAGTATTTTCTTGACAAATGAACACTTCTTAAAATATGAACCACTAGAAAGCATATTATGTACCATATACCGTATTTTATACATAATAATACAGTGGAATATAAAATGATATGCATTGTTATAATATGCAATATGCCATGGATTTATGATCTAATACATGGTTGTATAAGATAGTAATATACGTATGCATATAATAATAGGAAAGAATACATGATATTAAATTACTCTGATAGGTTTCATCTGCCCTAATTTTAATAGCCTAATTTAGTTGTCTACATCTTCTTTTGTACTGCTAGTTGCTTTCTAGACAGTGAAAGGAAGGAGACACTTTTTGAACCAGACTCACCTGATGTCCTGTTTTGTGTCCTTGTAAGATGAATTTCTTTCTGTAAAGTTAGTTCAGAGAACTGGCTCAGGTCATGGTGTTTGCATTGTAGACTTCTACATTTCGTCAAATGTATCTCACCTCTAGCAGATAGATCAATCCCCCACTTTGTAATTATATTTCTTCTATTCTATGTATTTTTCATTTGTGTACAATCTGGTTTTTTCCTCATTGCAGTCAACAAGCATTACTAAGTTTAGTGACATTGTACAGGCATGACTGAAGGTATAAATTTTTTGAAGTTTTGCTACATGAATTTCCTGTCATGAATTTCCAATAGGATGCCTCTTTCAAATGGATTAATACTGTGTAATTGCAAGTAATGAAAATCTCTCTGCTGAATGATACAAATATTAAAACCAACTGTCTGCACTTCACTAATATCAGCAGGGTCCCCCAGCTTCAATTTTGTTGAAGTAATTCACGCCACTTCAAATTTTATTACAGCTTGAACTTTCATTCTATAATTAATTACTTGAACAGTGTGAATATGCCCTGGATACTGAAAGATTAGAGCCTGCTTTTCTACATTTTAGTTCAGGCACAGAGCTTTATTTCTCAGTACCAGGATGTGCTGAAGCCAATGTAGGTGCAAAGAATTTAGTTCTGAAATTTTAGTTCAAGGCATTTCCACTACAATGTTAAAAATTAATTTACTTGTCTTTCTAGCGGTTTATGATTTAAATAGACAGGAACACAGGAGACACCTGTGTTCTTCTGGGGCAGCAACTAGAGGCTAGGAAAGTTACCCATTATTTTTTTTTAAATGGTACTAAACACTTATATTTAGGTAGCTAAATCACACTCAGAATTTGAGCTAGTATTTTGGTTGCTTTTATATCAATAGAAAGAGACAGACACTTCCTGAGAGCAATTCATCCCACCTTAAAAGAGCTTTCTAAGAGAGAGGGGATGACTTGCAGCTTGGAGCTACTGATCTCTTTTCATTGACTAAAATGAAAACATAGTTATTAACTTTGAGTAGGCAACAGATTTTTGGATCACGAATTTCAGCTGAGATGTTTGTTAATCAAAAGAGACGAGTATGTCTATCAGTGACTGTCTAGCTACAAGTTATATCTCTGTAGAGATGTGCGACACATGAGAGACTTCTGGAGGCCCTCTGTCAAATAAGGGAGTTTTGGCAGTAGAGAGACAGAGGAATTGTATTCACACAACGTCAAGACTTCTACCTCTGCTTTGTAAAAAGGGAGTAATGCAGTTGTCACACTGTAGAAGAAGGCACAATCAGTCTCCATGTTCTTCAGAACCTAGTTCTATATCTATGCGTGCAAAAATATGTATGAGATTCTGTGGTGAATAAACTAACGACAGTGTTCTTTTTACTATGGAAATGCTTTCTGTTATAAATTTTTTCCTTAAAATAGATACTCAACTTGCATTAAAGTGTCCAAGTGCCTAATGAAGTACCCAAAGAAATAAATTTTCTGCAGCTGAAACAGACTCAAGAGGGAAATCCTGTCCATTAATTTTAGTTCATTTGGGGCCGTTCTGACTGCATGAGACATTCATGCATGTTCTTTCAGAAAGTTTCGCTCATCATCAGTAGCACATGGAAGACTAGATCCTATCTCTCTACTTTGGATTTAAATTCTACTTAGGAGTCTTCATGATTTATTTGTTCTGATGTTGCTCTCTTAGGTCTAGTAGAGAAGAAAGATCTGCATGACCTGTTCCATCTTCTTCTCCACTTCTTATTGTACTGGTTTTGTGTGGGACGGTGTTAAGTTTCTTCATAGAAGCTTGTATGGGGCTATGTTTTAGGTTTGTTCTGGAAACAGGATTACTAACACAAGGGTGTTGTTATTGTTGAGCACGGCTTACACAGAGTCAAGCATTTTTCCTCATACTACCCTGCCAGCAAGTATGCTGGGGTGCCCAAGAAGTTGGAAGAGAACATAGTCCAGACCACTGACCTCAACTAGCCAAAGGGATACCCCATACTACATGATATCATGCTCAGCAATAAAACTAGGGAGGTGGAGGCTGGGTTGGGGCCAACATTGCTTGGGGGCTGGGTGGTCATCATTTAGTCGTTGATGAGAAGCTGTTTTGTTTTGTATAATTTGTTTTTCCTGGGTTTTATTTTCCTCTCTTTTTGTTGTTTTGTTTTGGTTTCTTTTTCTTTACTTTTTAAATTTTTTCTTTTAATTATTAAACTTCCTTAATCTCAAACCATAAGTTTTCTCACTTTTTCTCTTCCAATTCTCCCCCGATAACACTGTGGGGAAGTGAGTGAGCAGCTATGTGGGGCTTAGTTGCTGGCTGGGTTAAACCACGACATTTATAATGATGTTCACAAGTAATCATATTTTATATCTGAACTTCTAATTATTTTTTTTATACGCACTTTGATTTCTGTAAAAGTTATAGCTTCTTTTTCTCTTTGTCAAATGAAAATAAATCTATTTCCCTATTTATTTATGCAATTTAAGTTTTTGCCCTTAGTCCTGTGGCTTTCCCAGAAATAACAGTGGTGATATTGTTCACAGTGTTCCTGAAGGGTGACTGATCTTTCAGGTTAGTACAATTTTGTAATACAATCCATAACTCTACCTTATACTCTCCGGAAACAATGAGAGAACATTTCTGACATAAAATCCTTGAAATGGAAAAGAAAGACTGTACATTGCCTGAAGGCCACTAAAGAGATGTTTCTGGTAGCTCTAACTACTTTCTGTGCATATTAGGGCATCCATGAAATAGAAAATTAACCATTTTTACAGTGTACATTTAACAACGCATATAGTATGAATTGCACCAGGGAAGGCACTCCACATACAAGACTTTAATAAGAATATTGACATTATCATTGTAGGGGATCAAAGCAAGAGGGCAAATGCACAAAGAAAAACATTTATGTTCTTAAAATACATAGGTAAAAATAATTTTCTTGGATGGAGTTTTCCAAGGCTTCATTGTTCAGTAAAGACCTACATGGCAGCCTTAAAATCCAATTCAAAAGTGGAACTTCCTCATTTTTTTTTGAGACTATAATAAAAAGACAATTTATTAGTTGGTGTAAAATGTCATTCACTTCAACTGAGACATGAGGAATTATACAAAGCAGAGTAGGAGACCTTGAAAGAGAGAAATATTCCTTGAGATAGTTTATTTTCCCTTTAATAGTGTTTAAGTATTCTTTTCCACAAACTGCTGAATAGTGGCTTTGCATGTTGATAAGCTTTTGACTAATACATCTAAAATACATACATGAGGATGAAAAAAACAGATGAGCCCTTTCTGATATATCCATATAGTTACTATCATGTGGAAGAACAGGAAACAGACTCCTAACACTTTTCAATTAAAAATAACACTTTATTAAAACCTGATTTTTAAATATCTAGGTTTTGGGCACTTTTGGATTACTACTAATTTAATGTGAAAGGGGATATAGCTGCTCAAAGTTCTGTTATGCAAATCTAGTCACTGGTGCTGCCCTAACAAAACAATGTGGAAACATTACATACACTGATGTCGTAACTTGTGTATTTGTTTCTGAAGGTGACAGAAAATTTTATGCTGTGGCAGTGGCAGAAATGATTGAAAGTTTCCATTCAGCCATGGATTTTTAGAGAAAAAGAGCACATTTGGTCTTTACCTGAGTGTTTCCAGCAAGATGATTTTTTTCCTACGTAGCAAATAAACAACCATTTAAATCTGCTTTGAATAAGGAAAGAATGGAGATGCAAATTATTTACTTCCTTCCAATTTTCAGATATCTATCTGGTTCAGATCACTGACTTTGAATGCATAGATCACCTCTTTTCAGATCATAGGCTGAAGATTTTCCCACTTCTAATCAATCTGATGGATCATGGCATCACTTATGAATTGTGTTAATCCTCATGAAATTAGTAAACAAGTTCAAATACTGGAGATGACAGTCTTCTGTTACTCTTTAATGAGTATTCCGAATATTAGGAATTGTATTATTATTATTAGTCGTGCTAGAACTAAGCCATTTCCTCTTTATTTTGTTCAATCACTGTATGTATGATTCAACAAAAACAAAACTTCTCATGTAGAAGATGCACACTGCTTTGAATACTTCAAGCACATCATCAAATAAAAATGTAAACATATCTTAGCAGCTCTTCAGCAAGTCAAGGGAGGTTCTCCTTCCCCTCTACTCTGCCCTGGTGAGACCTCATCTGGAGTCCTGTGTACAGTTCTGGGCTCCCCAGTTCAAGAGGGACAGGGATCTACTGGAAAGAGTCCAGTGCAGGGTCACTAAGATGATTAAGAGAGTGGAACATCTCCCATATGAGGAGAGACTGAGGGAACTGGGTCTGTTTAGCTTGGAGAAGAGGAGTCTGAGGGGGGATCTCATTAATGCTTATAAATATCTGAAGGGCAGGTGTCAGGAAGATGAGGCCAGACTCTTCTCGATGGTGTCCAGTGACAGGACAAGGGGCAATGGGCATAAACTGGAACACAGGAGGTTCAGTCTTAACACAAGAAAACACTACTGTGAGGGTGACAGAGCACTGGAAGAGGCTGTCCAGAGAGGTTGTGGAGTCTCTGTCTCTGGAGACATTTAAACCCCATCTGGACTTGTTCCTGTGTGATCTACTCTAGGATCCTGCTCTAGCAGGATGGTTGGACTAGATGATCTTTGGAGGTCCCTTCCAACCCCTGTCATTCTCTGATTCTGTGATTCATCTAGTCCAACCCCCCTTCAGTGAGCAGGAGCATCTTCAACTAGATGAATACATATCCTATGTATAAGAATTCTAAAATATTTTTGGTAGAACGGGAGCACAACTAACTTTAAAAGCATATTTAAATTCTAAGCAGTTGTAACTTTTTAATATTGCATGTTATATGAAGTGGATTTTTTTTTTAAGTTTTTCTATGTCAAACTGTTTGTCATCTAATTGGGATAAAAGCTAGTAACACCTTTTTACTGTAAGCTTTCTCTCCATTCTTCACTTGTCAGTTCACAACCAGGAAGTTCACAAACAGGAGGTTATTAGGCGTCCTAAGTACCATTTGAATAATAATACCTTCCACTGATCCTGTAAACCATATTTATCACTGATGATGTGCTACAAAACTGTCTAGAAATTGAAATTGTCTTTTTTGATCTCTTAGAAAGATAATCTGCTCCAAACACAGTTAGGTGCTCAGAACAGTGGCAGACCTAAAGGTCTTGCTTGTCAGTAAACTGTTAGCATTACAATAAATTAACCTTCTATCTGATGTTCCGTAGAACCATTATCATAATTCCCTAGCAAAGGATTATTGTTTTTATACAGGGAACATCAAAATCAAATTTTAATATGATACAGTGTTCTATTTTATTCTATCAGATTGAGCTAAGAAATTTCTGAGGGCTTTTCTCGGCCTTCACATTTATAGAAGAGATGACACTGGAACCTAACCATTTAGAAAGCTCCAAGATCTGTGTATTACTGATGTAAGGCTCTAATATTTCTGATCATAGGGAAACTTACCCATATGACAGGCAGAGAGACTGCAGACAAGACTATTCTTTTTTACCCTTTAACTTACTTTCTCTGTAGCATGCAAATAGTTTGGACATAAATAGGGAAAAAGAACAGTAGTAAAAGGCATTTGTCACATGCTGTCTACATCCTACAGAGCTCTGAGTTGAATTTTACTGTCTTTTTTTTTTTTTTTTTTTAAATAAACAACCCAAAATATATGAAAGGTATTTGGATATCGAAAGCCTTCAATAATGAAGGTAACGACACACAAAGTACAAGAGAAAGACTTTGGAAAGGAAAATAATCCAAACCAAAACAAAAAAACACCAAAATTATAATTTTCTGAATGAGAAACATTAAGACAACGAGTTTTGAAATCATATCTCAAGTTTCCTTTCCAGATGGTCTTCCTTCTTACCAGACCTAGTGTCTTCCTTGGTTAAACAAACTGTATATAGGCTCTGTTTATAATGCTTTCTAGCTGATGTGCACATGATGTGAACATGATCTGCACATGTGCCCATATGTGGGTAGGCACATTTGAACATGATGAAGGGTCAAGAAAACAGCACTGTACAAAACAACAATAATATAGGTTATTTATTATTAATATAAAACTGACAAGACAATAATATTTAGCTATATGTTGGAAAAGAGAGAGAGGAGAGAAAAAAATAACTACTATCCTGTAAAGGGTGTTGTAACTTTCTGTAACCACGTTTCATTCTTAGACTTGGTTGGCACTTGCCTGTCTATCAGCTTGTAAATAGACATAAAAATTCCTACTTTGGGCTTCTGTGCTCATGCACAAATGCACAATAGACTGTTAAAATATTTATTGTACTCATTTTTCAACACACAGAATCTACTTCATTCAACCTCTCAATGAAAAGAAGGTTTGAAATACAGTTATACAATGATTTTTCATTACTCCACAACAAAATCAGAGTTTAGATGAGGTGCTGGGAACTTCTGACTTTCTCCTGCACACTGCCTTTCCTGTTGTGTCAAAATTACCACATGACCACCTCTGTAACTTTGGGGAGAGACAAGGGAATCCCTACTGAGGGCTATGGTATAGGCACTGTACACTCCCTGCTCTACTTCACACTTCCTGCTCCTATGCCCTGTGAGGCTGGAAGAGTCTCTTGATTGCCTCAAGCATACTTCAATGACAAAGAAAAAGTTATTGAATTTTGCAGCACTACCAGTGATGGAGATGTGATTGATGAAAAGCAGATGTAAAGAGCTTAATGTTAGTCTTTTTGATAAATGGGATCTCATTTCTTTCTCACTCACTGAAATGTACAGAATTCAAAAAATGTGTTTCTCTCACTTGTAAGATATCTAGGAGAAATACTATTAAATCTCTTTTAAAATAAGAATATTTCACATGCTTATTTAGTGATGAACCACAACATTAAAATTCCTGGTTCATTTTGAACTTGCTTATAGAGAAACATATTTTATATATATTGATATTCTGAAGGGAATTCAGTTAAAAATTTCTGCTTAACACATTTGTGTAAGTGGGACCCATCTACTGCCTAAACTGGGCTTAGTGGTACTCTGCTCCGGTTAGAGCCCACCTGGAGTGCTGCATCCCCTTCTGGAGTCTCCAGTAAAAGAAATGTGGACTTGTTGGAGCAGGTCCAGAGGAGGGCCACAAAAATGATCGGAGGGCTGAAACATCTCTCCTCTGAAAAAAGGCTGAGAGAGTTGGGTTTGTTTAGCCTGGAAAAGAGAAGGCTCCAGGGAGACATTCTGGCAGGCTTTCAGTACTTAAAAGGAGGCTTAAAAGAAAGATGGAGAAAGACTTTTTACTAGGCCCTGTAGTGACAGGACAAGAGGCAATCGTTTTAAACTGGAAGAGGATAAATTTAGACTAAATTTAAGGAATATATTTTTCTAGATTAAAGAGGTGAGACACTGGAACAGGTTACTCAGAGAAGTTGTGGATGCCCCATCACTGGAAGTGTTCAATGTCAGGCTGAACGAGATTTTGAGCTATTTGATCTAGCAAGGGATGTCCCTGTTCACCAAGTGAACTCAGATTTTGCTAGGGTATGCAGACAGATGCTGAAGCACTGGCCTGAGATTTAGCTAACAGAAGAGATCTTGAGAAACTGCTGGACATGATGTGAGAAATGAAAAGGGAAAAGCCAGGGAGGAGTATGGAGGCCTGTATCTACTGGAGTCCCTCAGGGGTCGGTACTGGGACCAGTACTATTCAATATATTCATCAATGATTTGGATGAGGGAATAGAGTGCTCTGTCAGCAAGTTTGCTGATGGCACAAAACTGGGAGGAGTCGCTGACACACCAGAAGGCTGTGCTGCCATTCAGAGAGACCTAGACAGGCTGGAGAGTTGGGTGGGGGGAAATTGAATGAAATATAACAAGGGCAAGTGTAGAGTCTTGTATCTGGGGAAGAACAACCCCATGTACCAGTATAAGTTGGGGACTGAGCTGTTGGAGAGCAGTGTAGGGGAAAGGGACCTGGGGGTCCTGGTGGACAGCAGGTTGACCATGAGCCAGCAATGTGCCCTTGTGGCCAAGAAGGCCAAGGGCATCCTGGGGTGTATTAGAAGGGGTGTGGTTAGTAGGTCAAGAGAGGTTCTTCTCCCCCTCTATTCTGCCTTGGTGAGGCCACATCTGGAATATTGTGTCCAGTTCTGGGCCCCCCAGTTCAAGAACGACAGGGAACTGCTGGAGAGAGTCCAGTGCAGAGCCACAAAGATGATGAAGGGAGTGGAACATCTCCCTTCTGAGGAAAGGCTGAGGGAGCTGGGTCTCTTTAGCTTGGAGAAGAGGAGACTGAGGGGTGACCTTATTAATGTTTATAAATATGTAAAGGGTGAGTGTCATGAAGATGAAGCCAGGCTCTACTCAGTGACATCTAATGACAGGACTAGGGGCAATGGGTGTAAGCTGGAACATAGGAGGTTCCACATAAATGTGAGGAAGAACTTCTCAATGAGGGTGACAGAGCAGAGACCTTACTCTCTCTTCTCTGTGTGTAATATGCTCATGTATTTCAAGCTGGGACACCAGTTAACAGAAGGAGACCTGCATCTGCAAATACCTGAGATCTGACAGTCTGTCCAAGGAAAGGGCCCAGGGACCCTTGGGGATTAGATGAGCTTAGAGACCCTGCTAATGCTCAAGCAAGGTGGGAAGGAGAAACCTCTGGGCCCCATAAGTCCACTGGTTTCAGCTTCTACTTTACACATTTATACAGTGAAGATGTTTCAGAATCAAGACTCAGAAGTGAACAGGACAACTGAATAATTTGACAGTGTAGGTATTTGTTGTGACAAAAAAGCTTCTAATCAAAACCTGACTCTCAGCTTGCCATCTAGAAGCTCAGAAAGAGCACCTACACACCCCCTCCATTACCACATACATGTTCCAGAAAATAATGGCACCATATTTTACAGAAAAACACATCCATCTGTTACTCCAGAAAAGGAGTTGTTGAAATGTGATATCAGTTTCCTAAGGAGAAACTATCCAGATGAAGAAAGCTACTCATTCTCTTTGAAATAAAAATGTCAGATCTTGCTGCAATCCTCTATAATTTACAGTCCCCATCTGAAAACCTTAATAATAAATTAATCATCTTTAAGATGCAAATCAGTGATGCGTTCAAGGACTGTTTTTGGCTGAAGCATGTCTTCAGTAGCACACTGCTAGAATGCCCTGTGGGAAATTATCTCTGCAAGAGTGTTCCCAGTCCACTTGTGCTGGTCTCATTTTTCTTCTTCAGGGTTATGTATTTTTTTTGCTGGTATTGGCTGGTTTCAAGCCTGTAGCACAAATCCTATTGAGTTCAGCTCCATCAGAAGCAGACTGCTTGCTCAGTAGACTACAACAACACTGAGTTCTTGTATCTGTCCAGGGACAGAATTTTCTTTTGACTATTCTGTATTTTGAGGGAAGAACTATGGCAGTATTAATCTAAGGAGAAAAAATTAAAAAAAAGCTTTAATGAAAATCTTACACGTTAAGCTTTCATTCACACTAAAAAACTGTATTTCTAGTTTGTTCCATATCCTCTGTTTTATATTGATGTTATCCAAGACTGTCTTGACCCGATTCGGGCCAAGGGAGATTCGTTTTGATCCCAGTGGTGAAATTAAGACACAAACGAGGTCAAATGTCACAGACTGTCTATGGTTTATTATAAAGTTGTCTGCACTTGAAAATTAAAGAGAGATAGGAAAGAAGTGGATATAAGAATAAGCAGTATTACGAGAGATAGAGCAGAGCGGGGGGCTGGTTACCATCACAGATCCAGTGACGTCTCGCAAGTCCGGCCGTTGATTGATGGGGAAGATCTTCAAATTAGTTGTGAGCTGCTGTTGCTAGATATAGTCTCTTTCTCCACCCACTTACTCTGGGTGGGTGTTTCTGTCACACACTGATTTGCATACATCCAGCCTACCAGTGCGGGCACCTGGTATCACTCCAGCGGTCTTTCGAGGGTCATTAGGAGTGATCTCCATCCCTCCTTCATTTTCCTCTTGAAGACCTCCTTGTTGCTGGAGCATGCGCACCAATGCATCCTGTTTGTAGTATCTGTGTGAACTGTCCTGCTTATCTCCCTTCAGATGCAGGAATGGGGATGCTGAACCTGACAGTTTTCCACAACAGTCCATCTCCAGCTGCAGGAAGAGGGGTGCCAAGCACAGACAATGTTGAGACATCACTGAGTGTTGAGACATCCTGGCAATGCTGAGATATACTTTTCTGTCTTTGAAGTGCTGGGGTCTGAACCCCGAGCCCTGAATTAAGGTTGACGTATGGGTGGTCCTCATGGTCCTTTAAAAGGAGGAGATGAGTTTGCCTTTAGGCTTTCCTCCAAGGTGCAGCTGGCCTTGTAGGGAAAGCCCTTGGGTAAACAAGCCCCAGGTGCCCTGCATTGGGTAAATGAGTGCCAGGTGTCCTGCTTTGTGCATAAAAGCTGGGACCACTTGCAGGAAGGGTGGGGTGTTTATCTGTGAGGTGGATGCACTTTGCAGAGTTTCCCTGTTGGGGAAGGACCTCCTGACTCTCCCTGCAACTGGGCCCCAGTCAGGTTTGGCATTTGCAAACGCGGGCTTCATGGGGAAACAATATGGGGCTACTTCTATCCTATATGATCAGCCTATTGACTTGGTTGTCTCCCATCTCTTCTATGGGAAACTTTGTTTCTTTGTTTATTCCACCTATTATTGGTCATGCTGTGTCATTCCTGGGGTCACTGGGGTTGATGTCTGTTATGTGTGATCTGTTTGACTTGTTTGTACCCCCAGTGATCACCTATATACTGACTTTTTAATGTGCAATGGAATCTGGTTACTGGATTGTTTTGCTGCTGGCTGCGTCCTTTGTGCTAGGCCTAGTGATTGGCAAAACAATCTTTCTCCCAGACTATCAGTTTTGTACAAAGACTCAATGTGGGAGGTGTCCCTGACCATGTCAATTGGGTTGGAACTAGATGATCTTAAAGTCCCTTCCAACCCAAACCATTCTATGAGTCTATGAATATTGTAAATGGAGTCTACTAACTTAAATAAACTTCCAGTCTGCCTTTGAGAATCAGAAGATGCCTGTAGTGAAATATTTACTTTGCTTTTTTAGTAAAACAGCAAACATAGCCTTAATTTCTATTATAATTTTCATATCATATATCATAAAGTTTTAATGCATTTCTTTATTCCAAATTGATATAAAACCAAAAATAAGTTCTCATTTAAAATTATAGTGGAAAGTTTCCTTCTACTGAGTTTGTTCAAAATATGTTTATAGTTAATGTGTATTGCATCCTATATAACAAGTAAACTAAAATAAAATCAGCTTGAGGTTTCGGAAAGAAAAAAGTATTTATTTTGAATCATGTTGGAATTAATGAAAATCATACCTTTCTTCTATTTTAAATCAAATATTCCTATATGAGATGTGTTGTACTAACCTCTTCTGGTGATCAGATGGGTTAACTGTGATTAAATGTATTGTTAAATGAGATCTATGTTTGTTGACTTAACAGAATCAGTTAGTGAAAAAATATATTAAAATATCTTTACCATAATACTAAAAATAAGAATCTATTTCTTGTTGCACTACCTAGTAATTTATAGATGATTAAACACTGTAAAATGTAAATACAAAAATCAGAACAGACGTTCTATAGTGATCTAATTTTTTAAAAACCTCATTTTTGAAACTAACAACTTATTCTCTTTTTTTTAAAAGTGTATTGATTTTAAGCGAAAGAGGGCAATGCAGTGTTTTTCCTCTAGGTCTTCTTGTAACACAAGACAGCTTCTTCAGGTAAGCAAAATATATAGCCTAGGTCTTGATAAAGATTAAATCAAAATGACTAACATATCTTTCTTTAAGAAAGTTTAAATGTAACTCAACAGACAAACAAATTCTGACTACAGGACAGAAAACAATAAGTTTTCAATAGTAATTGAGATTGAATTTAATTTACTTTTGGGACTGATTACGTGTTACTACTCACATCTTGACCAAAGACTATGACATGACTTATTCTTCTGCTCTTCATTGCTCCATTAAAACAAACTGGTACAAAGACCTCTACACAGAAAGTCATTTACTGTAATTCTTTCATTTACCTGAAGTCTTATTGTAGTCTCTTAGTTCTGATTAGCCCATTCTTGCAAATTTCCTATTTGTCTAGCTCATTTTAAATGATAAATGCATAAGCTCTTTGTATGAAAATAAGAAAAACTCATGCTTCACTCTCCTGTGTTCTCACATTGGTTAACATGGAAGAAGTGTAAGTTTACCAAAGTTTTAGGCATGAGACTTCATAGTTTCATTAGTCCACATTCTAGCAGCATTGTTGCTAAACTTGACCATGGGACTAGGATTTTGCCAATACTATTAAAAACCACTAGGCACTATATTGACTATGTAGCACTGGGTCACAGGACTTTTCAGGTCTTCAATCATCTCAGCTAGTTTTAGTCTACTTTAACAACTGTAGTGGTCAAGTGACTATTGCCTGACCTATTGTAGCTTCAGCTTGATAAAGGACACATAAAGTAAGGAAGTGACAAAACTAGGTGGCCATTCTGTAAGAAACATTAGGCCTCTGTGTCAAATGAGGCTGAAGAAGGAAGTCTGTGGTAAAGGGGCAAATGCCCTGCTTTGAGCTAAGAACAAGGAGGAAGAAGCCACCACCATGATCAGCGTATTCCTGTAAGAAACTACTCTGTATTGCTAATGTCTTGTCACAGCTCCCCATCCCTCTTTTTCTTTACAAAGACTGAGAAGTATCAACCTTAGATACAAGGTGCACTGAAAGGGTATGCGTAACACCTAAGAAGAGTGTACGCATTTATGACATCCCTGCTTAATAGTTTTGTCTGCAATATTAATGGTGGTTTTCAGTATTAATTAGGTAATTTGAAATATCAGGCTTTTAAAAGTGTAACTGGACCAACAACAAATTCTTGTCTCCATAAATACAATATGTTTCATTTTTCTCATAGCAAGATTTTGAGTGTGATGGTACTTAAAGATGAGATTAATAGGCATTTTTCAGTTTCCCACCTTAACAATTAGTGTCATCAGAGATGCCTAAGGAGCTCAGACACCCATATACGACTGCGAGTTCTGAGAGAGAGAAGAAGCAAGAAATCAGGTGGGATACCTGCTATAGTCGAAAGAGCTCTGAATAGCCACTTCTAGGCAACTGAGTCAAACCCTTTTGTGAAAGAATTAGGCCCCCTTTGGTATTCCCACAGTTGATCTGACACATAAAAAAATATAAACTCCCACTAATTCTCTTCCCATCTCAGTCAAGGTCTCTTGCTCTTTGTGTCAGACAGTCCTGTAAAATGGGGTCATCAGTACTTTCTTTTCTGGCATATTTTAGAAGCAAGGAGTACTTCAGATTTCTCTGAAGGAGTTGAAGGTATGCATCTTGAGTGAAATGAAACGGGCTTGAGTAAAACAAACTGTAGATAAAATTTACATTATTTTGCCTATCTGCAAGTAGTGACATTCTGTGTGTAGGTAAGTCCTCACCACAAGTGTTGATAGTTACAAATTGCCTCTTAAATTGCCTAACTTGCTACATATCCGGGGTAGGAAGGGTACATACTGGCACCTACAAGCTAGATGCTGCATTACCAAATACCGAGTAGCCCAACTCCATTTATTGCAAGTAGCCATTAACAAAAACTGATGATGCCTATATTTCAGATAAATACCTGTAAATTTCCTTGTTTAAATATCTAAGAGGAAATGCTAATACTTTCTGAAAATTAAAATATAAGAATCCTGATGTAATTCTCCATAATGAAAGGAGTTAATTATAGGAATATATGCTGCATAAAATTTTATCTGTCTAAGCATAGCAAAATATTGCAGAACAGTGATAGTAAAACACTCTATCTACTATGACCTAAATACATTTTCCCTTGTTAAAATAAATAAAACATGTAACAAATCTTAAATAAAATAAAATCATTTTCCAAGAAACAAAGAAAATAAAAGCTGTATTAGGGCAGCATCTGATTGCCATTTAAGATTTATTGGTAGGAATATGTCTGTTACAGGCATTTAGAACACATTTCTATTATTTTTAGTATCAGACCTGTATACTGCAAGACACTAATGAGATCCATGTCAAATGTTGGCAACCAAGTGTGTTTCTGTCAGCTTGGTCAGAGGATGCAGTATAGAATTAATTCAGGGTATTTTTTGTTTGTGTGTTTGGTTTTGGTAGTGCTAAAATTATCCCTGCTACATAAATACCAGATTTGGCATACAGTCTGAGCAGAACAGACAGACAATGCCTGATCCAAAATAAAACCCACCCTTGCAAAGTTAGCTTGTCAGGATCTGAACAAGCCTGAATCGGCAGAGTGAGTTTTTACTAAATCTGGGTATTGCATCATGTAGCCTTGGCTTAAACATTCTCATGCCAGAAATGCTAAAGGCAGATTTGGTGTGTTAGTGTTTTGCCAGTCACTAGGCCTAGCACAAAGGATGCAGCCAGCAGTAGAACAAACCAGTAACCAGACTGTACTGTACACAAAAGGGTCAGTACATGGGTGATCTCTGGGGGTACAAACAAGTCAATCAGGTTACACATAATAGACATCAACCCCCATGACCCCAGGAACGATGCAGCACGACAAGCAACTGGTGGAACAAACAAAACAATAAAGTCTCCCATAGAAGAGATGGGAGACAGCCAAGCCAAGACACTAATAACGTAGGATAGACGTGTCTGGCCATGTTTTCCAGACTGATAGCAACAATGAAATGTATATGAAAACACAATGACAGTTGACATGACAAACCAGTGTCAAGTACAGTTTATAGGATACATTGCCTATCGAGTAAGACAGAATCACAGAATGGTAGGGGTTGGAAGGGACCTCCAAAGATCATCTAGTCCAACCCCACTGCTTGAGCAGGATCCTAGAGCAGATCACACAGGAACACGTCCAGTCATATGAAGACAAAAATAATGTAGGATATATCTCTTCATTGTGAAAGAGATATAAGAGCCTTTCATTCAGTATGGACCTAACTTGTATCAGATCAGCTATGCCACCTTTAACCAGCTGGTAAACTGGGAGCAAAATTGGGTAGTGGCTTGGTGCTACATGTAACTAATTTGTCAGGTCTACTGTACCTATTTATATCTCTTCTAGAGAGATCTGTCACAAAGAGCATGCTATTTTCTCTTCTATCACAAACAAATACTGTGAAAACTACAAACCTAGCTATCACTGTCTCAGAATGAGAAATATAGGACTTCTCTGGAATGAAATTTTAAAACATTAGAACAATGTCAATACAATGAAGTATATGTATTTTAATTAAAAATTGTCGTGTGCCATTTGTTCAGAAAAAGAGAACTGATTTTTGAAACCCCTTATAATCAGCTTCTCACATGATGAAATGTTAACATTCAATTGAAAAATGGGAGATATTGATTGGACAGAGTGATTAAATGAAAGTTGACAAGACCATGTACCATGTTAACTGCTTCTCTGTAACTAGGGTTAAATAAATCATTACTTTGAAGCAGTAAAGGTGATACATTATGTTTGTCATTAATGAATTTTGTGAAGAACCTGCACCCACTTCATACTGTAGTGTTTTGAGAGGTCATTTACTGCCACAAACAACGTTTCTTGTTACTCAAAATATTGTTTATAATGCAATAGAGTTGATAATGTAAATGAAAGGGTTTTTAGGTCATTTATAGAATAACTGTTTATATTCTTATATTCTACTCAATATTTCTTTCTCTTTTTTTCCTGCTGGAGTTTACTTTTGAAGCTCACTATTTATGAGAAGCCAAAATGTCTCTATTCAGAAAAATGAGCTGGCTGCTTGGAAATGTTACAGCTTCCTTAATTATTTTGCATTTATTATGAAGTAAGCTAAAATTACAGGAAATGACAGTATTAAATATTTTTATACCATTCACAGTATCACAGAATGTTAGGAATTGGAAGGGATCTCAAAAGATCATCTAGTCCAATCCCCCTGCCAGAGCAGGAATACCTAGGTCAGGTCACTTATGAATGCATCCAGGTGGGTTTTGAATGTCTCCAGAGAAGGAGACTCCACAACCTCTCTGGGCAGCCTGTTCCAGCATTCTGTTACCCTCACTGTGAAGTTCTTTATTGTATTTATGCGGAACCTCCTATGTTTCTGCTGTTATGGTGATCAAATGATTAATTGAAAAATTATTTGGGAAGTGAATCTCAGGGTTTATATTTAGAAAGTTTTAACTGAGGACATTTCTTATATCTTAAAATATGTTTGTAACTTGTTGAGGATTTTTTTTTTAATACTATAAAAGTGTTTTGAGATTTAAATATAAGATGTTCTAAAGAAAAAGTGCAGTTTTGCAGTATTATAATATCTTTTTTCATGGACTTGTTCCCATACAGTGAGTCCATCTGCAGGTAGGCATCACTGTGCTGTATCATCACAATGTAGTACCTGTGCTACCTTATTATGGGGAAGCAGGAAGAGTTCTAAGGCTCCTGAGTTGCCCCTCATGCCAGGGAATGCCCTACAAATGATACAGTGTTGATACAGCTGGAGGACTGTAGAGGCTGTCTAGGGATCTTCACCATGAACAAGATGAATCACTTTAAAATGATAAGACAAAATAGGCAGGAGCAGAAAATTCTCTGGAGTGTATATATATATATATATATTTATATATATAAGAGTTCAAAAGCCTGTTTCAGTGTCTCACCACCCTCGTCATAAAAAATGTCTTCTTGTATCCTAGCTTAATCTACCCTCTTCCAGTTTAAAACCCCCTTAGCCCTTGTCCTTTCACTGCAGATCCTGGTAAAAAGTCGTTGTCCATCTTTCTTATAAGTCCCCTTTAAGTATTTGAAGGTGGCATATGGGACTCCCCAGAGTCTTCTCTTTTCAAGGGTAGACAACCACAACTCTCTCATGCTTTCTTCAAAGGCAATGTTCCAGCCCTCTGATCATTTTCATGGCCCTCCTCTGGACCTACTCCAACAGATCTATGTCTTTATCATACAGGGAACCCCACAGCGAGACACAGTACAGCAGATGGAGTCTCACCAGAGCAGACTAGAGGGGCAGAATCACCTCCCTCAACTTACTGGCCACGCTTCTTTTCATGCAACCCAGGCTATGGTTGGCTTTCTAGGCTGCAAGCACACACTGCTGTCCAATTTTTCATCCACCAGTATCCCCAAGTCCTTCTCTGTGTGGCTGATCTCAAACCATTCAACCCACAGTGTTTTGATACTGGGGATTGTCCTAACGCAAGTGCAAGGTGCAAGCTTACATCACTAAATGTCCAGAGCTCATTGTCTTGAGGTTATGGTGCATATGTGGAATGCAGTCCTGATAAAAAATACGCATATCTGGTAGACATTTGTACCTTGCCTATACAAACATATTAAATGACACTTAACAGTTTTCTAAAATAACATACAACCTGGTTTAAATGTGTACATGCAAAGTCTTTTTAAAGTTAATCTTTAAAATGTCTTCACAAACCTTTACCATTATTTTACTGTTTGGTAATTATTTTCAAGGTGGTTAAAAAAAAAAAAAAAAAAAAAGGGAAAAAAAACCCAAAACAACTCAAACATACCAAAAGAAGACTCATTCCAAGAAGATCATAACGCACACTGGAAAGATAAGTGAAAACTTGTGCTTACTATGACATCTATGTCTTCCTCTCTTCATGGGAAGGGGGATTTTAATTTACCAAAAATGTCAGTGATGACTGAACTAGATATTTAGACCCACATAAGCGAATCAGTACACAGAATTAAGAATTCCCACTTTGTTACTACATTATAGTTACTCATTAATAGCATTTTATGTGAAGCCAAATCTTTATGTTTCTTAAATTAATGTGCTTGTCAGAATATTTTTGTTGGAAAGGTTTTCATTGCAAAATGAAATAGAATTGACATAGCTAATAAGAGCTGATAGTATAGTAAGGTTCAACCTTTATGTTCATTAATTTTACCCATGTACAGTTTGCTCCCATTTTATTAACATTCTTTGATACAGGCAGAGCACTACAAACATATCAAGTACTGCACAAACAGATGCAGATATGAAGGCTGTAGAAGTTAAAATCAAGAAAGTTGTGAAGTAAGGAGATTCTAGATAGCAATTAACCAGGCACCACGTGCCATGAAATGGCTTGCCTAAAACACACTCTTCTGTCAGCAGCCAAATTTAAGGAAAGCCTTCTTGGAATGCTAAGCTGCTTAACAACTTTTGGCAGCAAGAACTCTCATGTGGCACCATCATGATCTTTATTTAGGACCTAACATTATTTTAAAATAAAATAATGAGGAAAAAAGCAAAACGAGTCTGTCCCCCCTCAAAATCAACCAACAACCCCCTCAAACACTTTTCCAAAACTATGAAGAGCTGAATTACTTCCTGAGTAATACAGAGAATAAACACCATATTCTAATGAATTCCCAGTGCATCAATTATATTTATTATCCAAGAAAATATGTCTTGATTTTAAAATCATCACATAATTTTGACAAAGACATTGAAATTGGTAGAAGAGTTCACAGGCAGTAAAGCAGTAAACAATATTTATTAATAAATAATATTTATTAAGGTAAGCTTGCAGAAAGACTTGCAAATAGTTTATTCTGTTGTGGATATAATATGAAAATGGGGTTAAAATAAAGGTTTATTTATCTTTCCAAAACTCAAAACATTTTTTTTCTTTTCTTTTTTTTTTTTTTCTAATATGTATGTGACGCTTTCTATGGAATTAGGCTTTTGATTACAGAACGTGCAAATTGCCAAGTTCATTACTATATAAGGAAGTTGACTCATAATGCTGGTGGGAGAAGATACCAATACCCACGTATATTTGGAAGCATATATTTTGGTAGAATTAGATCAGCTTTAATCTAATTCCGTCTTCAAAAATAATTCTGCACTTGGCAGCATGTACGGATCAGTCAGTTTAGCAAAATATAGTGGAAAATTTGTTTATGACTAAATCACAGAGTCATATACTTTTGCTGGTTTTATTAATGCTCTGACATTAAGTTTACAGACTTACGAGACTTGAGTTCAAATGGCTAATGAAAGAGTATAAAAGCCATCATGAAAATGAAAGTATGCTATACTGCTCATAAAAAAGGATGAAAGGTTTGCATATCTTACCATTTTTCATACACAGACCTCAGTCAAAAACAAAAGAAACCCTAAAAATCTATATATATGCATCTCAGGAAACGTTTAATCAAAAATACTGGGAAGAGACAGGTTTACTATGAGATAGTCTGCATAAATCAACAGTCAGTATGAGATCCATCTAATTTCTCTAGCTATCTAAAAGCTTGCTGTCTAGTCTGTGATGATGAACACTACATCCTTTGAAATGGATTACTCCAGAGACAATTATCCCACATACTTTGCAAACTGACTTCAGAATGGGATGAATGTCTCCTGAATGTATTGTGTGTCTAATCAAGTAGAGTCTGTATGAGAAGCAGTTGAACTTGACAATCTTAAAGGTCTTTTCCAACCTAAATGATTCTATGATTCTGTGCTTATAAATGCTTGAAAATATGGAAAATTAATGCTCAGTAAAAAAGTCTGGGAAGTAACTGGCATTAAGTTACAAACTCTTCCAAGGAGTTTCATAGCATAAGAATATAGAGCTGAACGGGACCATTAGCTTTAAATTCAGTCTTCTGCTGTTGCAGAAAACATCCTCTAAATACATAATTTAGAATAGATTGCAAAATAATTTTAAAATGATACTCCCCACAGCAGGTAAGATGGCAATTTTAACACATCAGTAACATAAAGAAGTTGAGATAAAAACTAAAAGCTTCATAATGTGCCTTACTGCTCTTAAATTTTTCCAGAGCTTTGAGGCAGATTGCTTCCATCTTTTTGGTCATCTTGAAAGATGACCAAATATGGTCTTTGGTCAACTTTCAAGATGACCAAAGGAAATTCTGACAAATTGGACTCTACCACTCACATTATCAATTTTGGGGTTTTAGAATTATGAAGGAAAAAAAAAAAAAAAAAAAAGAATATGTTCTCTGTTTTAGAATATCGCATGTATTAGCAAAATGGTTAAGAATAAACATTACAGTAGCCACAGCTTCAAGCCTGGTTTGCTTCTGTCTGCATATGCATTCTAGAGAACCTTCTTTAGAGTCTTTTCTTCATAATAATTAAAATGTCAACAAATGAACTTCCTGCCAGTCTATAAATTGTACTTTCGTATCTTTAATACTCCAAACCCAAGTCCTAAGTAATTGCTGTCAGGATTTACTTGTTGGAACTAGTAGATGCAACTGCCAAGCATCTGTAAGGAGCCTACTCTATGGAACTGCCAAAGGCATATGAGGATGGTAATTTCTAGGCAGTGTCTTAGAACTCCCCTTGTTTGTCCTCCAAATATGTTAAACATGACAAAACAAAAATACTAGTTTATTTGGTTGTGGAGTCTCCATCCTTGGAGGTATTCAACACTCAAGTAGACAAAATCCTGAGCAACCTACTCTGGCTGACTTGAGGTTAGATCAAAAGATCTCAGAGCTCTCTTCCCTCTCAACCATTCTGTGATTCTATGATTATATATTTATCTGTGTAACTGTTTCCAAATTAAAGAAATCAATGCAAATTAAAAATTTATGAACTGAAATCATATTGGACTAATCAAGATACTTGATTCTTCATGTTTATTTCCCAAAATCTGTCAACAGTCTTTTACCTAATGATTATAATTCACTGGACTTCTACCTCTGATTTTGCAATGAACAGAAATAGCTACTCAGAACAGGTTTGCAAAAGGAGGCCTATTTGTTGAGATCAGAGTCAGTGACATTAATTATTTCTGTCCAAATTTTTCAGGAACTGAAACGATATAATTCACTGGACCACCTAGATGACTTTTTTTTGTGTGTGTGGGGGGTTTTTTTTGAGGAGTGTTGTTTGTTCTATGTATATCTATACACACACACATCAATTTCTTGGCCAAACAAGTGCTGACTGTTGCAGCATACCATATTCCATCATGGCATTCTAGATAATTTTCATATGTTATAAGAAAAAAAAAAATTTAAAAAAGTCATTGCCCCTAAAGAATTAGCTGTAATTTTGTACTCTAGTATGCTAACATTTGGGTCACTTGCTCAGCCATACTTATCTTGTAGTTCACTGACTACCATACAAGTGCACAAGCTACTTTTGAACTCCTAATGTTAAATGTGTAGTTTTCTCAAAAGTAAAACTACTGACTTTATAATATGCCCCTTTGATTAGCTCTTTTTACTCAGCACTTCACTAACAAGTGAGGATATTCAGCATATTTCTGTATATAATTATACAGGCAGATAGTTCAAGGATCACACTGTACTTTGGTTCTATAGCTCTACATAATTGCTTTCAATCTAAGAATGCTGAAGGCCAATTAAAATGGACAATTACTGAGATTTTTATTAGTTCATTTACAGCTAGGTAAACTTTGAAATTTCCAGACTCGAAGAATTCAGTATGCCTGAAGGTATGTTTAGAAACTTCCATGCACCTTGATTTATGTCTTTGTTTCTGGTAATATAAACAATCCTATTTTAATTATACAGTTAACGGAACAATGTCAAGAACTCCTGAGAGGACAGACTAGCAAAGGAAGACTACTTAGTAGCTAAGCGTTTCTCAGCATAATAAAGCTGTGTTCCAAATGTATCTATACTTTGAAGGAAAATATAAATAAATAATCAATGTGCTTGAGTTAAGTGGCATTCAAGAACACAAAGTGAAACTTAGGTACCTGTACTTTAGAGATATGCCAGTTTTAAATAACAGACTCCTCCAGGCAAGCACATATCTGTTTCTGCATATGAAGTGACAGAGTATTGACATTCTGTGTAGTTCAGTATTTACTTTATTTCTAAATCCTAAAAGAGTTCCTAAATTAGGAACTTTGCCACCCATCTCCTTGAGAGGTCAGTCCAGCAGGATTTTGGAGATTTTATATAATCCTTGAGAAGTACATACATGCAGCTCTCCTGCTGTTTTAGCCTATGTGGAGCTGGTAGCCTTTTGAACTTTTTTAGTTGAAAAGACAGATAAATGACAAAGCCACCACTGGTTTCCTCTGCACCTTTATCTAGAAATTACATTCTTCCTTCTTACTCCCTTCTCTAACTTTGGTACATGAACATCTTCAATCTTTCACTTAATGAACTAAAATAGAACTGTAAATGGTTAGGTGTTCACAAAATAATGTTTTACATTACACCAACTGTTTGCCTAGTGCTCAATCTGGAATGAAGAGAAGTAGCAACCTACATAGACAAGGAAATCTCCATAGACAGAGTGGCAGTTTATTGAACAGTAAAATTCTTGAGGTGGGGCTTTTCCTTACAGTGAGCATTCCAGTAACATCAACAAGACCTTGAATTTCTACTGACTTTTATCAGTTTGAATTAAATGTAACTTTTGATACCAAGAAAATTCAGATCACCCAACTGATGCATCTTTTAAAAAAAAAGGTAAATAAATCTTTGCCTTTCTACAGTCTGCACACAAAGGCAGAAATGAAGATTTAGTCACCAGTGGAGAACTATTGCAGTGAAATATTTATGACCCCTCATCAGATTTGCTCTCTCCATCCTCACATTTAGGTTGTGCCACCATCCAGCCCTGTCTCTGTCACAGTCCCTACAGTTCTTCATGGGGTAAGGGCACACTGCAGTGCCACTGCAGCCCTTAGAAATCCCTATATTCAGGGATAAAACCATGAATGATTTCTGCTGAACAGGCAGCATGCCACCCAAGCAGATGGACACCAGCAAGGGCAAGTGTAGAGTCTTGCATCTGGGGAAGAACAACCCCATGTGCCAGTATAAGTTGGGGACTGACCTGCTGGAGAGCAGCGTAGGGGAAAGGGACCTGAGGGTCCTGGTGGACAGCAGGTTGACCATGAGCCAGCAATGTGCCCTTGTGGCCAAGAAGGCCAATGGCATCCTGGGGTGTATTAGAAAGGGAGTGGTTAGTAGGTCGAGAGAGGTTCTCCTCCCCCCCTACTCTGCCCTGGTGAGGCCGCATTTGGAGTATTGTGTCCAGTTCTGGGCCCCCCAGTTCAAGAAGGACAGGGAACTGCTGGAGAGAGTCCAGAGCAGAGCCACAAAGATGATTAAGGGAGTGGAACATCTCCCTTATGAGGAAAGGCTGAGGGAGCTGGGTCTCTTTAGCTTGGAGAAGAGGAGACTGAGGGGTGACCTCATTAATGTTTATAAATATGTCAAGGGTGAGTGTCATGAGGATGGAGCCAGGCTCTTCTCAGTGACATCCAATGTTAGGACAAGGGGCAATGGGTGCAAGCTGGAACATAGGAGGTTCCGCATAAATGTGAGGAAGAGCTTCTTCACAGTGAGGGTAACAGAACACTGGAACAGGCTGCCCAGAGAGGTTGTGGAGTCTCCTTCTCTGGAGACATTCAAAACCCCCCTGGATGCATTCCTGTGTGACCCGACCTAGGTGTTCCTGCTCTGGCAGTGGGATTGGACTAGATGATCTTTTGAGGTCCTTTCCAGTCTCTAACACTCTATGATTGTGTGATTCTGCGATTTTAGTCCACCAGCTTTCACTATCTTTTTGGCTTTATCATTTGTTAGACTGTGTAGGAATTATGCTTGATTTTAAATAACAAATATAAAAATCAAGAGTTAAAATAGCTAGCTGGCATGTTTTGCTTAGATGTAGGTCTTGGAATTTTCCCTTACATTTAGTTGCATTTGTTTTTAAATAGAAACTTTTTTTTTTCCCCCTTAAGTTTTCTTTGTATAAGATAACATTGCATTATCTTAAGTATTTACCCAGAAGTATTTTGCAAGTTTTAAAATTATGAGGAAAAAATAGGATGAGCTCTTTTGTTAACCGGTTTTTGATTCTGTAAGGTTTCTTTGAGTTTGGGTTGTTTTTGGTTTCTTGCTTGTTTGTTTGTTTGTTTTAAAAGTCAGAGGAATTAATTTTACCTTCTTTCTGGCTCCCAAAAGTGTGTGTCTCCTAGACGTGCTTGACTTCTGGTCCAGGACTCTCTGCCTCCAAATTGACTAAGACGGGGACCCTAGCAGTTTGGGCTAATGCTTTGTACAAACAAGGTAATAAAATCTCTTAGGCCATTAACAGAGATGTACAGTCTGCCTAACACTCAATTATATTATTCATAACTGACATACTGTCTGTCTGCATAAAAAGCCTAGAGAGCACATCACCTGCTCTGGTGCTCACTCTTCATTCCACAGAATGTTTTCCATCAGTTAAAATAATGTAAGCTTTGCATATATAAGTAACTCAGCAAAAATGAACCATTCTGTGAGTCAGGGAGATGCAAAGCCAATCATTTCCTGTGGTACATAAAATTTAAAGCTTATGTCTCTACGAAAAACAATTTTAATACATTTTAAATGAGCTAAGTCAACCATGTTATCCAATATTACATGCACATCCAAAAAATATAAGTGTAGTAAAAAATATATTAGTTAAAACCACTACCAAATTCAAGGTGGGAAGATAGTTCTAATATGATCAACTTCAGGATTTGGGAAGAAAGACTTTTACAATTTCCTAGTCCAGGTGAACATTTCTGAGTTAGGTTAATAATATGACAGAGTGACAGCATATTTCTGAAGTCTGCTGATCACATATTTTATGGGAAATGATTTTGACATTAGTTTTCTCTGTTTTACTTTATTAAAACCTTTGAAAAGAGAAGGGATGCTTCTTCTACAATGATAATTAAATTAAACCAAATTTATTGGTGACTTTTATTTTTTTTTTTAAGAATACTAAAAAAATAGCTCAGGAACTACGTCATCATCTTACAGTTTGGAAGGGTTGACAGAAAAAACTGGGTTTTTTGTTAAATTTCTTTGATGTTTCTGTCAGATGGTTTAATTCTGAACCATTTTCTGGGATAATGATATTTCCATCTTCACTAAGAGAAGGTAAATAAACTACAGAGTAAAAAACTGACAAGAAGTGTACTGTAAATGGTTTTGAGAAAACGGATGTTTATTTTATCTAAAGGTGACAAAAAAAATTATTCTGTGTTAATACATTTTGGACTCTTACTCTGTAACAGCTTTTTACATGAAAAACAGACACTGTTAAAGATGAGTAGTATGTGAGAAATTCAGAAGATCAGTGATTGCTTTTATTTGATGTATCAGCTAACTGAATCCCCAAATCATTCTACTCATTCTGAGCTAAATTTATGCATTTATATTTATGAACAGGTCACCTGCCCCCTCGGGGGGAATGAAAGTTCTATGGATTCTAAAGCTTACTTAGCAAATTCACAGGAAAGAGGAAATAAAAGCACTGGATGAAGGAGGAAAACTGGGATGGATATGACAGTTCTCCAAGTTGTGTTGTTCCTCTTATGTCATCTCCAGCATTCCATGTGCATTTTCTAGTTATTTATACTACAACTTCTTCCATCAAATGGATTAATTTTATCAGACATACTACAAAATTATTTTTAAAAATCTTCTATAAAGCCAGTGATTTAGCCTGTATCTTCTACATAAGCAAACCAATTTCTTGTAATATATGAAAGACTCCCTTCATTTTAAGCATCAATACTGCCAATATGAATCAATGAAGTTGATAATTTTAGCCATTTTGGTTATTTATTGAGTAGTGTACTTTCTGTTGCTGATGTTTCTTAGGGTACAGGACAACTTTAGCATCTCTCCTTGGATGACTAGTATACATATTTTCTCTGCCCAAAACAGAGAGAAACAGAAACTATCTTACACTGGTGAAGATGACAGCCATTAAATGCTTTTATCACTCTCTCAGGTAAGAATTCTGTACACTAACTTCATTCAATACATCACTTGTCAGAACAATAACGTTCCTTTCACACAAATCATACTAGTTTTAACAGCTTTCAGCAATAAATAACTGGAAAGAGTAAAACATTTGCTTTCCTGTGGTGAACAATTCAGGAAATGTAACATTGTTCCATACCAAAGAAATATTATTCCCTCCAACCAGCATTTCATTTCAGAGACCTTTTGAGTACATGTCCCCATATTTCTGAAATACCATCGTGTTGAGGAAAGAAAAATCAACAAAAACCACTCCTGGTGCAAGTGGAAGTATATCACTGCTTTCATCACATTTTTTTTTTCTTTCCTTGTTTGATGTTAAAATTCACACTTTTCAGTCATTTAATTTCCCTTCCAACAGCAAAAGGTCTCAAAATAGATACATGAGGACTACTAGTATGCATGTTTATACAAAGATAAAGAAATGCATGCTTTATAACTCTCAAAATCATCATAATGAGATGGTATTGATATGATCCACAAAGAAACTTAAATAAGAAATTGTTGAGTTGTCACACTTGATTTGAATTAGCCTCAGTCTCAAAAGGAGAAAGCACTGGTTTTTATTTTTGTGTTTAGTGTGATCAGAAAACTGATCTGTTTACTGCAAGAACTTGTTTAAATTATACTAACCTTAAATTAGTTGAACCAATAATTTATTTTTTCGAGGACAATCAGAGTAGGAAATACATAAGATTTTCAAAGGAGTCAATAACTATGGTAATCATAGTTGTTCAGTCAAGGTGGTATCAAAGTTTCCAAACAAGTTCTCACAAAAGAAAAGGTAAGGAGATAGAAAACAAATTACAGAAATAAAGGTGCAAGTTTCTCAATAGAAAGAAGAATTCACGGAATCCTGCAAAGATATACATTGATTTCTGGACCACATAAAAAAAATGGCAGTTGATATAAAATTATTCAAGGTAGTCAAAAATAAAACAAAACATAATGAAATTCAGAAGAATATAATGATTTTGAATGTCCTTGCAGAAAAATGGATAAAATTCAATGTCCATCAGCAAAAATTAATGAGTAGTAAAAAATATAACCCTAACTTAAAATGGAAATTTCAAATTTAGCTACTCTCATTTGGTTTCCTTATTGAGGATTAAGAAATATTGAATAAACTAAGACTCTCAGCTTGAAAAAATGCTAAATAAGGTGAGTTATGACATAGGTCCATAAAATTATGAGTACAGAGAAAATGAATAAGGAATCATTATTTGTGGTTTCTTCCAGTGTAAAAGCTTCTAATGTAATTACTAGATATCCTGCTTGAAGTAAATAAAATAAAATACTTTAAACACACTCTGCTTAAATTGTAGGACTCATTTCTACCAGAGCCGAGAATCACAAATATGTTAAAAAAAGAATGGGATAAATTAATGAAGAGTAGATCTATCAATAGTTAATAAGTACAATGGTGCAACTGAGAGCTCCAGCTCCAGAAGTCCTTAACCTGCAAGCTGCTCAAAAATCTGAGGATACACTAGATTATTTTTTTAAAACTTCATTTTTGGAGTTTCTCTCTTAGAATTATCCTTTAGCCAACCTTTTTTGCAATTATCAGACAGGGTGTTGGTTGACTGGCCAGACCTTTGAACTGACTCAGATTAGCTCTTTTTATATTCTTATGTATAATTCAGTACATAATATTCTTAGCAAATGTATTTGCTTAGCGTTCTTATGATATTTTTAGAGTATTTATCCATTTTATAACAATTGTTTCTACATCACTTTTTATAACCTTATATCACAAGTCTGAATAAAAAGGAATATTAAGTCTCGTATTTTGTTAGTGTAGTCAACTGTATGAACATGTAAAAATACATATTGTAAAGAATGTCTCGTTTCCAGCTACCCAGTCATTCTTGAAATAAAAATGGATGTGTTTCTCATTCATAAGGTTGCTTCAAACAGAATGCTCAGTAAACAGATTCTTCATTAAAAAATATCTTTATTCCCCATCCACTGATGTTATTCGTACAATTAGGTATATTTAGACTTCATTATTCTACTTGATAGCTCTACTTCATTACACATTTTTCTTCCCATATTGAATGGAGATTTTATGTAATTCAGGATTTGACTGAAGTATGCAACTGTTTGCTACAGGCTGACTAGAGTGTCTATGTATTTGAGAAGGTGATTAGAAAAAGCTAACTTCTCTTTTCTCATATCTTCCCTCCAAAAGAAAACACATGATGGCTAACAAAGGAGGGAAGACTCTGGTAATAATTTCAAATGTATTTAATGTTCACATGGAGAGCAAAGCTGAAGGTCCAAGCAGTACCATCTACATCCTCATGTTCGTGTGAAACAGGCTTGTGTTTCAAAGGGTCTAGTAAGGTACAAAATTATATTGAAAAACTCAAATAAAAGATCAGTAAACACTATATGAAGTGTTATGGATAAATACGGAAGGTAGAGTAAGATTTAAATAAGAAATTTAAATAAAATTATTCCAAGCATTAGGCATAATTTTACTACTAATGTTTCATTCCCTTTCAAAAAGGGCAAGCTGTTTGCAAGTCACTGAAATTAGTGCTCTCAACTCTGAAAGGTACTTCCAGGATATGTGCAGTAAGATGCACAGTATGTTACCTTTCAAACTTAAAAGAATGGCTGGTAAAGATATATTTGTAATACAGTCTTGATGGTCTTGAATTGGGAATGTTTATTTCATTTCCAACTTTTAAGTGTTTAACAACTGCAATTGCAATTTTGAACTGAGATGTATTTTTGGGGTGTTTTTTTGACTCTTCAGCTTTTTAATTTCCTATTGCCTTTAGCTAGTATTAAAGATGTTTGGACGAGGGTAATTGCTCAGTACTATAGCCATAGTAGAATATATAGCAACAAAACTTTGCTTCTTAAGATAATTTAATATAGAAGATATAGTGAAAAGCCTTTATGCATTGAAGTCATAGAGCATTCAGAAGTTTGGGTAATTTTTATATTGAATCTTTATGTACTCTTGTCCTTGGGAAAGATGATTATGCTTTACATAGACTGTTGTACATAAAGTTTTCAATGAAATCTTTCTGCATTCAGTAGCTACTTTATTGATGGCAGTTATGTGAGACGAGACACTTATTTTAATCAGGTTTAGATTAGAAGTTAGCCAGTTAGAATTGATGGTGTTATTCTACCATAAAATAGAGAAAGATGAGAGTTCCAGAGATAGTGAGCAGAAGGATCACCTACCAGTGCAAGTAAAAATAAGTGACAAAGTTAAGTTTTTGAAGGGAATTTCCAAAATAAGAAAAAGATTTTCTTGGCACTTCATTATACCTAAACTAGAAAGGCCCTGAGATTCAGTCAGGCTGAATCCTTGGGATCCTGAAGGACATTAAGCAAAATTCCGTGATATGTAGCTAAAAATCTTCACATGCTTTCATTGTTCTTATTTTACTCACTGAATAGAGATAGGGAGTGGCACTGATGCCAGATGCGGACATCCATATTTCTTCTTGGTCACTGAAGATTCCATGGGCAGAAAGAGTTATGTAGACAAGGAAACCTTTTTTATTATTAATTTTGTACCATTCAGCTATTAGACTTAAATTCTATTTCCGTTTCTAATTATGCATTTTCAAAATAAGAATTACAACTCATTAATAAATTAATTTCTGGGGAACAGCTTATTTATTGCAGTTGATTTTTCTATGTTAATAAAAGAGTGGAGAGCCAGATGTTGTAAACAACCAAATTTTATAACACTTAAAGGCCAGTGAGCAGATGTTTCTAAAACTTTCAAAACCATCTAGCACTGTTTGTAAGCAGGGATCAGTAACTGACATTTTAGTATTAGAGAAAAAAAAATATATAAACACACCACAACAGTATTCTGTAATGAAAATATAAGTAGCATTAAATAAATCAAAAAAAGAAAATTCTATCATACTGATTCTTAAAATGCAAGCATAATACACAGAAATCTGTAGATCGCTTATCATAATTTCACTGAAAATATGCCATGATAGGTTAATGGTTGGACTTGATAATCTTAGGGGTCTTTTCCAACCAAGGCTATTCTGTGATTCCATGAAATAATCTACGATATGGGAGCTGGCCATGCAAGACTAAACACTTTATTATCAACAGATATCAAACTGTGCAGGTAATGAAAATATTCATTCAGTATGAAACAATTAGGTAATTTTCAGTCATTGTTAAATGCCAACCCAGCCTTTACAAAATAAACAACCAAATAATATACAAAGTGTGTTTACTTGATGAAAAATGCCAACATGCAGTTAAATTTTTCACTATTTCTGTGAACAACTATTTTGGTTTTTTTTTGTGAGAGAAGACACAAGCTTAATGAATCTTTAACAGAGGACAATTGCTTTTAAGATAAAGATTTTCCACCTTTTTTTTTTTAACATGCTTTGAAATATCTTTAATGTAGTGTACTGCATCTAACAGTTCTGTTCAAAGTTTTATTATATATTAATCTCACAAGGAAAAGTACCTTCCAGCAAAGTAATCTATTTATCTTACCAAACATATACATTCTGACTGTAGTCAGTATGAAATGCATCCAGGTACCTAACTAATGTGTTGTTTCTTGACATGTTCATTTAATAATTGTGTCTTATGTTCATTCACCAGAAAAGGCTGCTCAACCAACTTGGGAAAATAAATATTTTAAAAGAGAAGGTGCACTGTTACATACTTACATAGCTTCAAACCACATTTTTCGATATACTTTCATTTTTTCATTTATACTATTGCAAATATCATAAAATGATACTGGGTATTGAGTATGTTGTTTACAGAAATCCCATTTTAAGATCAATAAATTATTAATAACAAAACTACACATTTTTCAAACAGGAGTCATATTCTTAACGTATTTGACAGTTCTAAATTTTTTGTATCCTGTTCTTCACAAAAAGTAGTGTTAGGGAAAAAACTCCTAACAGCAGCTTATTTAATTTAATTCACACCTCAGATTCTTAGATTCTTTAACTGTAAATTAGCAAATGTGTATATGAAACACAGTGTGACAGAATAGATGACAAGTTGCATTTGCTTTTGTTTGAATTGATTATATGTAACCTAAGTTTTTAATATCTAAAAAAAATATAAACCAGTTGCTCAATACCATCTTTCATTTGCTTAATATCAACACTGAAAGTTACATAAATTACTTCCTAAGTTAACTTGGTTTACTTTGGAAACTGACTAGGAACACACACAAACTCCCTTGCAATGGCTTAGCTATGGAGTTGTAATTTCCCACTGAGAGTTAGTAACATAGTTGTCATTTATTTTCATACTACTTCAAGTAGATTTTTTTGGGTCAGATGACTATACTCTAGGAGTCAAAAAGATTTTTTTAAAAAATAAAAATCAATCCATTTGATATGCTTTAACAGAATTAAAGCAACATAAAAAATCGCAAGGGGACTAGGTATTGTAGTTATTAACCTTTACCAAAGTACTATTTGAGTATGTTTGTACTGCTGACTAATTGGAATTATGGACTGAGTTTAAGAATTACTCCCCTTATCTCATCAAAATTGTTTAGTTATTAAGTGACTCCTTGTGTCTATTTTGGATTATTCAAGTAGCTCTCTCCAAGAGAAATCTGCATTACAAATGTCCATCCCACAGCATTGTGGCCATGAATCCGTCTGTGCCACTTAGTCCTGGGGGAGGGGATTGACCATGATGCTGTCTTATTTTGCAGTATAGACTTATCCTGAAACAGTTGTATTAGATCATGATTTTCATAGACTCGTTATGAGACAAAGTGGTGGTATAGCTGGTTTACTCTGAATCCTGGTGAGACCTATGAAACACACCTTAGAATAAAGATAAAACTTACGAAGACTGGAAGGAAAGAAAAAGGTCAAAAGATATGCTGGAAACAAAGCTTAAGAGGAAACAGTAAAAGAGAGTGAATCCTACTTGGACAATGTCAAGGAAAGCACACTTCCCTCAAATTTAGCTCCTTTTTTCATCCATTCCTTCACAAAAACAAGTAGACAAAGTTTGTTTTACCTGGAGAGTGTCAGATTGTTTCATGATTTATTGAAGGCCCTTACATATGATAACAATATCGATGAAATGTTCTTTCCAGCCTAACTCTAGATATGGACTGCTCAATCTACAAAATATGGATCAGAAAGCTTCCACACTTCTAGATTATAACTTTTACAGAAACAGCAGCATTTTATTTCTGTCAATAGCATCCAGTCTGAGCAGACTGACTGCTGTCCATTTCTAAGGTGAGACTCAACTAAACGAGTGTAGATTTTTATAATGTATACATCTATATTTGATTCTACTATCTACTCAGTGAAGAAAAATAAGAATTTCTGCAAAAATATTCATCTTTGTCTAAAATATATCAGGAAAATCCATGTTTTAAGAATTCCTATTTCTCCACTTTGAAATTATAAAAAAAAAAGATACCAAGTATGAGTTGCTCAGATGTAGTCATACATCATGTGTGAAAGTTACCCTCCAAGCCACATCTATAGCCTTTTCTGGTTCAAGGTCCTGTCAACTTAGGGAAGTCCCTAAGTGACCTGCTGGTTTGTATCCCCAAGAAGTCTCTGAAGTTATCGTGCTCAGCTGTATGGACAATGAGCATCTATTTCATCCTTTCTCTTTGACTAAAACATATTGCACAGGCCTACAACTCCCCAGTCCCTGGACATACCCCACACCTGTAATCAGTGACTGTTCATCTCTCTCAGCTTCCTGGAAAGCCAGTTTCCATGGCCTCTGAAAAACTAAATCTCATTCAGCATCAACATCCTTTAGGTCATGTCCATATTTCTTCTTCCTTGTCTCATCAGAGAAAAATCAATCTAGTGAATCTCAGTCTCATCATGAAACTTCCAACATTAGTAGTGAGGGGGATGACAAATATATGGAAGAATGCTTAGCAGAGACATCATAATACACAAAGAAATAGACACAATCTGTAGGAAAAAATAATTCTCAATAAAGTATCCTCTGTATTTAGTCATTTGTTTACACCAAAGCAGCAATCTCTTCCATTAGGAGTGAAAAGGTTCTAAGAATAAGTGTCCTTGATTAATTATAAATACTTAGAGGAGGATAGCATCTTATTCCAGAACAATGAAATAATTAAAAGATGGCTGCATAGAAAAATAATGCTGAACAACCTAACTCTAACCCTAACTCTGGCAAAACAAATTATGAAGTTCTTCAGTACAAAGCTAAACACTCACTCACAAAGAGAGTAGAGAAACAGAGGAGCCCCCATTGTCAGATCCCCTGACACTAGTGGATATGAAGTCGCTCTGGGAAATAATACAATGGAGAATTTTATTGCAGAAACTTAGCTCCACTTGCATCTCATTGACAATTCTCCACAACACTTAAATTTTCAATAAAGCTGCCCAGAAGAGTCCCTTGACATTATTTTAATTGTCCATTGACACTTGGCTGGATGCCAGGTCCATTTCTGAATTCCTGAATATAGCTTTTTATGTGTGACCTAAGTGTCTAAACTGCCACCATACAAGGCAAAGGCAAAGGCAAAGGCAAAGGCAAAGGCAAAGGCAAAGGCAAAGGCAAAGGCAAAGGCAAAGGCAAGGAAAGATTCTGTTGCTTGCACTGAGAAATAAAAACTAAGTTTAACAACACTGTGGTGACTGGAAAATATGAATCAAAAAATAGTGAATCAAAATAAACTGGTTTTGCTGTGCCATAGGTTTCATTTGTGAATTAATAGTTTATTTGATATCATAATGCTTCTACTATTTATACTGTGTAATCAATCCTTAAAGAAAAAGAGGTTTTAAAGTTATATTCAACAGAGAATGACGTCAAACAGACGTCATTGCCAAAGTAATGCATACTTCATGTATTTTGGTTTTGATTTTTTTTTTCTCAAAAATAAGGTTTGGTTGTGACTTGATTTAGCTTTTTGTACATCTCATACACTTCATACAGTGATTTATTTCCCACTGATAGCTAGTAACCATTATCACAAGCATAAGTAAATATGTAAATAAATATGGGAGTGCGTGTTTTCATGAAAGTTACCCATTTCTCAGCACTGAGTTGGAGCTAGTGATTGACTTGATAAAAGCTGTTTGATGTAGGGATTCTGTGTTGTTACATTTTTATAATTTCACTTCTCACAGAAGCATTTTTTACAATTCCTAACTGCATTTAGTTATCAAAAACCTTCACAAATTTTGATAAAGAGTGGAGGGTATGTTTATTTGTTAGTCTATAAATAAGAATAACTTGAAAGATACCATTATCTAATAAACCTAGAAGTATAAAGAGAACTGAAACATTATTTATTCAAAGGAAACTATTTTCTTCTAGAAGCCCAATTAAAGAACATTATTTTATAAATACTTGCTTAGAAGTAAAATGACTACTTAAAACTTTCTTCAAGGTTAATAAAAAATACAAGAACTAATCAACACAAACTTCCAACTTTTCTTTTTCTCATTAATTACTAGAGTGAGAATAGATTACTTTTCTTTGGTAAAAAGTTGATCAATACAATTTTGGGCAAAAACATCCAGACAAACAAATAGAGAACAAACAAAGCAGACAGAAGCTAGGGCAAGCTGAGCCTTTTAAAAGCAAAACTGATCAAATGTTTCTTACAGCCTTATAGTGTCAGCATTTTACAAGAAATTCAGAACAAATCCCATACTCGCAAAAGCTCGTATTGATCACTGCCTAAGCAAAATAGCAAATGTATTTAATTTCAGAAAATATTTATGAATTATTCACCAATGCAGTTTTGTCCTTCCTAAGGACTATTAGTTTAACCTTCTTCTTTCATACCCATGCTTATAACTGTATAAAATGGCAGCCTGTTATAAGAAAAAGTGTTTTTGTAATATTGCAGAGGAAAATTATTCTTTCAGTTCATTTATACAACTTCAACAAAATTTGTACATCAACTAGCAAGACCAACAGGACAAAGAAGTTATTGACACCAATGTGATGTAGATAAGCAGACGCTTCTTTATTGATGTGTGGAGGATACGGGCGATAACTCCGCCTAGCGTATCCTGGGTTACATTACATTTAGCAGGGTTTTTATATATTCAATTTCCTTTGTATAAGCTGTTTAACATAAAAATGTATATACTGCTCTTCTTTAATTACTCATTAAGTTTAACCTTTACATTGATTGGCCTCTAACGATCTTTCAAGTTACATCACTTCATGTATATTCATTTCTAATAAGAATCATTAGTCACCTATATTCATGCTATAGTTGTACTATTGATTGTAGGCCCTAATATTCAAATTAGGATGGGAAGGGTAATGGGATCTTCAAGCAGTATAACTGGTTACTGTGACTTTAGCCACTATATGATTAATTATTGTATTACTCTTTCCACAGTAGTTGCTTAAACATAATATTTTGCTCTCTAGACTATACGGTTTCTAGTTAAATACAATACTAGGCCCTAGCTACTTGTACCACCTGTTTGCTTCATGTGTTTTCCGTGACTACTGAAGTAAAATACAGTCACTTCCTCATACGATTTGATTAGGCCTAACTTGCTTTTAGCTAAACTAAAATCATCAAACTCATCAAAACCTAATCAGATTGGTAACAAATAAATATTGCTCATTTGTTCCATACATGTTGCACAAATGTGACTTTTGCATCAGTTCAAGTAAGAAAAAATGCTTCCTGTAGTCTTGTAAATCGGTACATATTTAAGAAACGCGAGACCTTTTCTGAAAGAACAGTCTTCACCTGTCAGTGGCCATGCTTGGAACTACCAAGACAATTATTATGCATTTTTTTCCTGTTTGCAGTCTGCAAATTAGCCTTGAAGGTGTTATTTCTATATCCTGCAAAAACATAAACCATCTCAAGCTTTTAAGAATTTAAACCTAATTTTTGGCTTTTTTTTTTTTTTTTTTTTTTAATGAATAAAAGTATCCACAAGTAATGCATCTCAACATAAGCAGAGTTAAATCATAAATTAGGTGCATTATATATGTGCACACATAAACATGTGCACACACATACACAGAAATACAATCATAGACATAAATATAGATGTATGCCTCCCCACTACTGCAATCTGTTTTAACTAGATTCAGCTCCAATTAAGAAATTTAATAAGTTAATTTGTTAGGTTTTATTTCCAAAGTAGAAAGAAGAACCTGAAGGTGCTCATAGCAGTGCTTTTGACTCTCGTTTGATCAGAAACAAAACTTTGGATTATCTGTTTTCTAATGAAGGTAGGCTTCAGCTAAGTGAGATATACGTCAAGATCAAAGAAACAAGTGGAGGTATTTTCAGAGTCTATTGAAGGTTTTTTTCAGCTTCCTGCTCTAAACTCTCCAGCAAGAAAGGCAGAAAGAAGAACCAGTCTGGTGAACTAAGAAGATCAGTAAATGTCATAGGAATTGTTTTCTTTTCAAAATTTACTAGATGCTTATGTCCACATTTTATAACTAATTCAGTCCCTAGTTCAGTGGGTGGAACTTTTTGTCCAGAATAGGGCCTTCCTCATTCTGAAGGACTGAAGTCATCATCTCCAGACAGAGAGGGAGATGGATAGCACTGCTGTGAAGTTCAAAACAGTTTTAAGGGCATTTAAGAAAAGACAAGCAAACAAAAAACTAATACCCATTCCTAGTATTACCCTGATTGGTTTTTAGCTGTTTTGCCTCCCAAGCTGTCAGTGATTTCAAGTGATAGCAAGGCATGGAGATGTAGAATCGGATCATGAGGGGCCTTTGTCAGTGCCTGGAGAAAGAGATTATAGTCTTCTACTCTCCAGTTACTTTGGGTGTTGCTAATGCTGCTGTCACCTCTATTTGCCTATGACATGTTGCATACACATATGGGTTTGCATAAATAATGATTAGGTTATTGCAGGATACCAAGTTTCATGTATTGTTTTCATCAGAGTGTAAGTCACTTTCTACTTCATTTCTGTTAACATCTTTCCAAGCTTCTCCATAGTTAGTGAGTTTAATATAAAAGGAGTCTTTGAAACAGTTTAAAATTTGCACATCTCACACAAGAAGATAGGGAGGACATATTTAGAGAACTACTCCATAGCAGGGTTATGTATTGAAAACGTAGAAGTCAGGCAAATGAAATGCATGAAATCTTAAAATAACAAGCTCCGCAGGTATATGGTAACTTCATTCTTAATCCCCTAGACAGACTTAGGTAATGTTCCAACTGTCGTGTTTATTTCCTTTTCTGAAATTCTCCTCTCTTTGTGACACAGTAGAAAAATGAATACATAAATAGAAAAATAAGTCAAATGCCTCTAAATAAACCACTCTGAAAACATAACAATGTGGATGCCAGAAAAGCTATCTATAGATCCCTTTTTTTGCTTTGCAGAAGTGCATTTTTCCATTCTATCTCTTGGAAGAATTTCTTTGTCTTTTGAACTTAGAATTGAAATATAATTGCTGTAGGAGAAAGAAAAATCTATTTATTTTGGGTTTTACATGGTGTCCAGTGAGTGGGCATGTGGGAATGGTTCAAAGCTGTGCCAGGGGAAGCGTAGACTTTATATTAGGAAGCATTTCTTTACCAAGAGAGTGGTCAAACACTGCAACAGCTTTCCTAGAGGGGTGGTCAATGTCCCAAGCCTGTCAGTGTTTTAGAGGCATTTTGACAATGCCATTGATAACATGCTTTAACTGCTGGTCAGCCCTGAAGTGGTCAAGCAGTTTGACTACGTGATCATTGTAGATCCCTTCCAACTGAAATATTCTGTTCTGTTCTGTTCTATTCTATTCTATTCTATTCTATTCTATTCTATTCTAATTATTTATTTATTTCACTAAATGAGTCTTAATATTCTTATTGCTATTTTGTTAATTGTCAATAACTCCTGGGGTGGGCGGTCATGGTATTTAATTGAGTTTGGCAGTTTGAAATTATGCATTAGAAAGTACAGTAATTATGATTAATTACTCTGTTCCAATACACTGGAAGTTGTTTGTTTCTGTGCAAGTGCCTCTTCTCAAGCATCTAAGCCACAAACTGTTCTGCCATAATTTTATAAACCCATTATAGTAGGCTAATGTGCTTTGATTAAAGCAATGAAATATATTAATAGAAGAATAAGAGAGGAACTTCCTCCTGAAATTATATGTCACAAGATTTGCAAACCATTTATCCTATTTGTGAGCAGCTTATTGTGGTCTTCATACTCTTCTTCTTGTATGAAATATTATTTTTAAAAGTGAACAGAAATACTATTTTATATGGTATTTGTGTGACACACATACATATAGACTAGCATACAAGCAAGAATCCATTCCTCATCTTAGAATAAGAACACAGAATAAAGTCTCCTTTCCTATACCCTGGAATAATGTGGTCCAAGTAGAAATATATAAACTCTCTATTCATTTCACTGTGGCAAAAATTTCACTCCACTGTATATATTCTTTATTTAACCATTCCTCTTGATGTAGCTTTCTATAAAATTTCTAGATTTAATTTTGTCCTCACCTACTACATACTATTGTAGTTACTTTTCCTGTCTTCCCTTCTGCTTCCATCTGATAATAATTTTTACATGACTCTAGCCACTGAAACTAGGTTATTAAGGGCAGCTTGAAATCTAGCAATAATATGTCCAAGTAAGACATCAGCAAGGACACCAAGAAGAGTTTAGTAAAATCTTGTACTCCAGTGTTGTGTGACACTCCTGTGCCTGTTAAGACGTTCTCCTCTCCACACAAATCACCCTGTTATGCAGAGTCAAGTCTCAGTACAACAGTCCCAGCTACTGATAAGATTCAGGGTGTGGATATAGCACTGTCTCTTTCCCATTATATGCACCTCCAGGAGAAAACCACCTGAGAATTCTGCAGCCTGTGTGTTTGGAAACAAAGACTGGCGTGCAGGACTGACCTGAAGGACTCAGCATGAAGGAACGTGGTAACACTAAAGGCTATATTTATACTAGTCAAATGAACATGATTGCGACTGTTCTCTGGCACTGACATCAACTGGCATGGGATTGCACTCATGTTTTATTTTTGTACTAAACATTCAATATACAATTAATTTGATCATTTTATTTCACTTAACATAGTTGTGCATTATTCATCCAGCTCTGCAACTGAAACTTTTGTAATTGTCTTTAGACTTTACTGTACTCACTTTTATAATAGGTTTCTCGTATGCAGCCTTTATATCGTCCATATTTATACAAGAATTCTATTTATCTTAATTTACCTCACTGAAAGTCAATATCTGCTACAGTATTTCTTCAGAAGCTGAAAAATTAGCAATTTAAGGGGAAAAATATATTTAAAATGTGCATGTATTAGTACATATTTATATGTAATCCAAGAATAAAATTTTATTGTATTGAAATTAAGACTAGAAGCTTATATCAGTTCTCATGATTGCAAAAAATAAAACTAAAAGAATAAATATATTGCATTTTTCTTAAATAAATATATTACAAATACAGGAAAATCAGCATTACGTTCCACAAAAACAGTACAAACAGGTGAGCTAAACAAAGAAATCAATCTACCTAATTCTGCTTCTGTATTGTAGGACTCTGGTTATTGGTAAGACACTTTAATGCTTGTGAACCTAGGTCAGATTGAAGTGTGCTTTTAAAATCCGGGACCTGACTTAATATCAAGTATTTTTTGTATTTCAATAGCTCTCTTAAGTCAGGAATCAGTTTTTCCATGACTATGTCAGGGCAGAGAATTCACTAAGAGGAGGTCATATTCACTTTTCTTTCCATGTGTGGACATTGGCTGGTGTGTCTTGTCATCCTGTGCCATCTGATACAGATAGATAAAATGTAATGACCTCACAGCTCTCTCCACTTAATGCTGGGGTAGCATCTGCAGCCCTTTATGTGAATGGACACATATCACCAGAGAAAATTTCAGATTTTAAGTGGGCTGAATAATTCCCTCAAGAAACCTCCTTTGATAACAGGAGGATATAGTTCTCCTTGTATCCCATCTGAAACACCTAAACTGAGGGCACAAAATTAGATGGGATTATCTAAGTGGTATGATATATAACATCCAACAAGGAATAAGGTCATTGATCCTTTTAGAACCAGTGACATTTGAGCCAGATAATTAAATTGTGAGCGCTTTTGGCCTTTGTCTAATCTCTTTTATATTTTAACCACCGTAATAAAGAAAACTGTTGCCTGCGGGTAAGCTGTAAAGAAATGATGAGTTTCATGAGTTGTCTGATATAGAAGTAGTTTTAATTGTTGGAAGCCTAGCTTTAGCCTCTATAATTATAAAACGTTAGGTGTTATTATCAATGCTTAAAACAATATTATTTTTTTCCCTAACTGTCTTTTTTATACAGCGTACCAGTTAATTTTAACTGATAGTGCTTTCAGTATTCAGTGTTCTTTCACTTATATTGACAAGGAATACACTAAAAATAGTGATAAAGTGAAGACTCTAAATTAACTGTATAGTTTAAAATATTTATATCACAGACAATGCTTTACTCTCTAGAACTGTAAAAAAAAACCCAGAACAACCTAAGGGCTTCTAATAGTTATCTTCGCCTCCTTCTTTCCTCCTTTCAGTTGCTCCTTCATCGTATTTCTCCTTTTTTCATCTCCTTTCCCCTACAGGTACTGACCTGTGGAAGGTTAGCGTTACTGAACCTATCAAAACAGATATTTGAATCTGGTAATGCATCTACACTACTATATAAAGAGAGAGGGTGTGCACAACTAAGAATGTTCAAGAACTCAGATCATTTGAAATATTTTATTCTTAGATCACTTCTCAATTATCTCACCTCCTTTTTGGCCTACTGAATAATAACATTTTCTCCAAAATAAATTTGTAGGGATGGGACTAGTCTTTCCAGACGTAGATGTGACAATCAGGTTTACTGATCTTGGACACAAACCACTGATCTTTTTACACTTTAACATGTGGACACAAACAGAGATATGACTGTAGCTTACATAATGATCTATTTTTTCTTATGTTTTTCTGACTGGTATTCTGTTACCCAACAGATACTAAGCCATAGTTATTGCTGTCTTGCAGGTGTCAGTGACAGACGTGCTACCTAGTAACCTTCAAACTATTTGAAATGTTTGTCAGGACAGTTTTGTACAAGAAAGAAGAAAATTTGCTAGCCCTTCTAGAGAAAATAGGGCTGGAACCTTAGGAAAGGTTTCTGTCTTCTGGTTAACACAGAAATTTTTCTTTATTTTATTTAGTCATGTTAAAACAAAACAAGAAAATTGTTTTACAACAGTCATGTTAGCTGAATGTCTCTCAAAAAGTAGTTGCTGAACAATTCTCTGCCAAGTCTACCAAGGCTTATCTGCAGGGGAAAGGAGATGGAGAAGTTAATGCTTCTGTTTGGATTTCAGCCTCAGTCAAGAAAATGTGCTGTGAAAGTAAAGCATTTTAAATTTTTTAGATTTATTAGAACACTTTACTGTAAAGAATAATTGGCTCCCATCTGTCGTGGATTAGGAATAACCTTGCTGTCTTTCAGGGGAGAAGAGATGGGAAAACTTCTTGAAAAGCTGGGAGGTACCAAAACATTCATTTGCCACCCAGACAATTTCTTTAGAGAAGCTTGCTACCTACCAGAAGTTCACATTCATGACATCACTGAGAGGCTGCCAAACCTGGTGAACCCTGCAGATTATCATATGCTCCTACTATTACATGTAGTTTCTAATGATGTCATCACAAGGAAAAAGGGATTATATGTCCCTTGGAGTAATATTAAAAAGATCTAGAGCACAGTTGGTGTTCTCTGTCTTCCAAATCAGAGGAAAGGGTTCAGGAAGAAAGAAACAAATTGAACACCCCAATGCAATACTCAAGGTTTTGGCTTCTATGACAATGGACTTAGCTTTGAGAAGCCAGGTCTGTTGTGAGCTAATGGGATGCACCAGATCAAGTGAGTTCTGAGCAACAGAGAAGAGCCAGGGGTTGCTGATGTATTAGGAACTAACAGAAAATCACCTGTGAAATGGCTGAAAGGAATTAGGGTGTGTTCTTCTAATAAGGTGTCAAAGTTGATAACCCAGCTAGGTTGGATGCAGCTTTGAACAACCTGATTTAGTGAAAGATGTCCCTGCCTATGGTAGAGGGTTTGGACTGGATGGTATTTAAATATTCCTTCCAACCAAAACCATTCTATGATTTTATCATTCTGTGATATAGTAGTAACTGCTCTTGCTTTTTCCCTGCTCCATACTTCCTTCTCTGTCTTCCTCATTCTTTCATATTTCTGCCAACTTTTACAACATTTATTTCATGTTCATCCTCTTTATTTGTAATTTACCAGGTTCCTACCCTTGTGGCAAGCTTTTATTTGCTTATGCCTCCCTCTTTTCCTCCCCAACCATTCTTCTTTTACTAAGCACTTTACTACAATGGATGTAAAAAGACAGAAAGTGAAGACTATTGCTCCAAAGCAGATCCTTCACTTTTATGTGAGTGTGCGATTTTTACTTCGTCAGAAATCTGGGACAAAAAAAATTGCTTTCAAACAGCTTTTTCTCGAAGATGCCTCAGTAGGCTTGTTCAATTTTATAGTTCATTCATCTCTTAGTCAAAGACTACACCCTGCTAGGATTTCTCTACATTTCTGTTTTGTGCGTTTTCTCACATAGAATAACCTCAGCCTGGGCATATTCAAAATCTATCCTCTCTCTGACTTAACCAATTTTAAGTCCTTCTAATGTATAACTCCCACTTTAATATTCTCTTCAAAAAATTATTACAGTGTGATTTTATGTCTTATATACTCACATCTTCCAAAATGTATGTTTCTCTTCAACCCATCTTAAATGACCCCAGCACTTCAAAGATGGAAAAGGATATCTCAGCATTGCCAGGATGTCTCAACACTCAGTGATATGTCTCAACATTGTCTCTGCTTGGCACCCCTCTTCCTGCAGCTGGAGATGGACTCTTGTGGAAAACTGCCAGGTTCAGCACCCCCTTCCTGCATCTGAAGGGAGATAAGCAGGACAGTTCACACAGATACTACAAACAGGATGCATCAGTGTGCATGCTCCAGCAACAAGGAGATCTTCAAGAGGGATGGAGATCACTCCTAATGACCCTCAAATGACCTCTGGAGTGATACCTGGTGTCTGCACTGGTAGGCTGGACATTGCTGGATCCTCCACCCCTCTCTGCTCTATCTCTCATAATACTGCTTATTCTTATATCCCCTTATTTCCTATTGCTCTTTAATTTTCAAGTGCACACAACCTTATAATAAACCATAGAGAGTCTGTGACATTTGACCTGGTTTGTGTCTTAATTTCACCTCTGGGATCGAAACGAATCTTCCTTGGCCTGAACTGGGTCAAGACAGATGGGGACAAACTTTTTAGCAAGGCGTGTTGCAATAGGACAAGAGGTAACGATTTTACACTAAAAGAGGGTAGATCTAGACTAGATGAAAGGAAGAAATTTTTTATGACGAGGGTGGTGAAACACTGGAACAGGTTTCCCAGAGAGGCTGTAGATGCCTCACCCCTGGCAACATTCAAGGTCAGGCTGGACAGGGGTCTGAGCAACCTGATGTAGTTGAAGATGTCCCTGATCACTGCAGGGAGGTTTGACTAGATGATCTTTAAAGGTTCCTTTCAAACCAAAACATTTTATGATTCTATGTTTCAGTTTAAACTTAATACAAACTGAAGTTTGAATAACGTGTATTTTTGTTTGCAGAAAGTAAAACCATGTTTAAATTATATTTTGAATTCTCCGTGGTATAAATACATTAATTAGGATATGGCTGTATCATCTACAGTCAGGTATCTGCTAATTATGACCACACTCATCTAGCCAGCTCAATAAAAGCTGGTAGAAATAATGAAACCACTGCTTGCATTGCACCGTCATCTAGGTAAAATGTTTTCTTCTAGGCAGAAGGGCCAAGATACTCTAGATTGTGCTATATGTCGTGTTAATATATTTCCAATCAAATGCAAGTACATGGCTTTTGTATCACAGTGTTTCATGCCTGGCTAATTTGCAATGTAGTGAAACGTGTGTACCTTTATTCACAGAAGACACACTCTTAGAAGTTTAAGTGTTACTGGCTTTGAATAAAATATGTGGATTCACAAAAACATTTAGGTTATGGGAATGTTACTAGTTCTTAGTTGTAGATCAATACACAAGATGAGGAATTAAGCAAATAGATAAAAGACTGGGAAAGAACTATCATGTTTGCTGGTGTAGAAAATCCAACTAAGACCATTGTATTGCAAATCTATTTCAATGCACATAAGCATTGGGTTACCAGCAGACACTCAAAAGAATTTGTGCATTAAAAGGTATTAATAGATACAGGGGAGAGAGCAAAAGTCTTTGTTATGACATCATTTGATTGAAATGGTAAATAAATGTTGTATTTTTAAAAATATTTAAAAGGTAGAGGTGAAGTCTAAGACACTTTTGTGAGAAAAAAAATGTTTTCCTGAGACTTTATGAATCATCATAAACAAAAGATTTTTAGACCACATGTAGCTGTTAATGTTGTCACAGCAGTACTCAGAAGACTAAATACATATTATGGTAGGGTTTCTTCCTTACTCCCTGCAGTGATTTTTTTCACATTACTTCAAATGCTAGGCTGCTACAACCAGTCTCTAAATTATAACACCAGTATCAAGTAGCAGCTGAGTAATATCAGTATGTAACTTAATTTGTTCTCATTGTTTCTGTCTTTGTTCTGTCACTGACTTTGAAATCTTTCACAAATGTCGTGAATGATCTTTCACAGTGCTGTAGAAGATTGTGCAAGGATCAATCTAGTTGCTAACAAATCTCTTGTTATGTAAGGAAGCATTCAGATCAGTTGTAGATGTATACAAGATACTCTATAGCATATTCTTAGCTTTCTATGTAGATCTTTTTCCTATATAATTTTCAGAAAGCAAACATCACAATGAAGGTAAATAACTTTTAAGCTGAAAATTCCAATTTATAATAAGCTTCTTTTAAGGAGGTTTCTGTCCTGTTCAGTGCAAAACCTTCAAACAAAACTCAGCAAATGCTAGTGTGTTCTCTAATACAGTCTAAAACAATTAACAGTGCTTAAATTGAAATGCACCTGAAAACAAATGGAAATCCAAAACCAGTCCAGTTCAATCCATGCCCTTCTTTGTCTCTGAGCACCTCCTGCAAAATCATCAAGAAAAGTAAGCATGTTTGAAAAGTTACTGAAATCTGTATGAGCATATGACAAAAGCTTATATCTAAAAGTTGCATCATTAATCACAATGGTTTAGAAATTCAAATTTCATCTCTTGTTCCTTAGTACAAAAGAAGGTGAAGACGTTGCCAGCTTGACATGAGCCAGCAATGTGCACTTGCAGCCCAGAATGCCAACCATATCTTGGGCTGCATCAAAAGAAGCGTAGCCAGCAGGTCAAGGGAGGTGATTCTCCCCTTCCACTCTGCTCTCGTGAGACCCCATCCAGAGTACTGCATCCATCTCTGGATCCCTCATTCCAAGTGAAGCAGTTATCTGTCCTATTCAGGGCAGTTCAGAGTTTCTTTGAATAAGGGTGTGAACACATGCCAATCTCTGCAACTCAGTGTGTTTCCTAAAGTATGTCAATTAAGTTATACAACTACTAATAAAGTCCTCTAAGTTCTATCTCAAATTCTGCAAGAATGAAAATTTCCTGAAAAATCCCAATTTTAAGATGATGTATTGAGTCGCAAGGATATGTTCCAATGGCAAGGTGTATCAAACATGTTAAAACATCTGGAGTCTGCCTTTCTTTCTTTCCCAGTTCACTAGTAGACAAATTTAGAAATTTTACACTGTCTTTGAATATCACATTCTCCAAATTAAAAGGCATTCACATACATCTAGAGTTGCTAAAATTACTCTTGCACAAAATCCACATGAGCATATTGAAGAACTTATGCTGGCGTAGAAAACAGAAGGCTGCTCCTCTCAGATAAAAAAAAATAAAATGAAAGCTACCAAGAAAAGAAAGTATAACCACAGGCAATCCTGATTTTTTATATTCTTTTCTCCTCCCTCCCTTAAAGTCTTGTTAAGAATCAATGAAAGAATACAATGATTAGTGCTTAAAATTAATGAACCGATAATATTAAATATTAAAGTGACCACATTGTAAATAAAAGTATTACCTGTAGAAAGGTAACTATTTTACTTTGTTTCCATAATAGCATTATTCCACAGTTGAAAGCTCTTATATATTCTACAGAATCTAAATTCTTAAAGTTGTTTATGTACTTTCATTTTTGTACTTCTCTTAAATATTATTTCTCCTCACTTAGAACTTGCATTGTTTTCTGGTATTTAAAGCCCGTTATATCCTACAAAATGTATACATAAGGTTTGACATAGGAAATTCTGGAATCAATGGAAAGATCTTGGTTCACTATATTAAAATTATTAGATCTTATTTGAAGTTTTTTTTTCATTATTCATTCATAGAGCATCTTGCCATGTTTCTAGTCATTAAGGTTTCTGTTTTCTGAATTCCTTCCAGGTATCAACATATTTTGTAATGCACCATCTGTAAGCAAACATATTTAGTCAAGTGAGTTCTATCTGAAGGTGAGATGGGAGCAGACTATTACTGACAATTCTCTTTTGTCTTTGCAGCTCAATTAGTCTGGTAATATTTGTGCAACTTTTCTGGCAATGCAACTTGTGAACTGCTGCTTAAGTTGGGATTTATACAACTCTGCTTCCTCTGGAATCATTAGAATCAAGCAAAGTACTTGTTTATGTACTTTCAATTAAGAATGAGAATAATCCTATTAAACAAGCAGTTATGTACATGCCTGAATTTTACAACATTCAAGCCTAAGTCAGTTGTAATGGTTTTGTGAATTGTATCTACTGTTGGTGCCATCTTTTATTTGGCATTATCATTTGTTTTTCCTAATTTAGCATTATTTGACTATATTCTGCTTATTAGTCTCATTTTGCTACCTTCATTTTCATTTTTTCTCATTTCTGAATGTAATTCTGTAATCTGCCAGTTGTGTTTCACTTGCAAATTACATCAATATACTGTTTATGTGCTCTTACAGGCTATTAATGAGTCACAGATAGACTAAAAAAATCATAACTGACTCAGTGAAAACAGCACAAAAAACTTTACATTGAAATACGAAAATATCACATAACATCAGAATAATTTGCAACTGCCTTGTTTAATACTTGGAGCACATACTAACATTGTATGTCACTTGTTAGTTACTTCCTGTTAATTTCTTCTCTTATATCTGACTTATGAATTCTAAACTATACAAGAGCTTTGACTTTTTTAGAAATACTAAAAATAAATAAATGAATACATAGTCTGATAAAATGATTGTAAAATGTGAAATGAAGCATATATACATAAGGGTCACAGATTTGGTTTTATAAAATATTTTTTCCTATTATGTGGAATTAGATTTTTAAATAAATTGAAGACTTCAAAGGACACAAAGTATGTTCTATGCTCCTCAAATGAGCCTGGGAAATAAAATGTAAAATTTGTTTAATTGAAGTGATTCTTGAAGTACTCTTAAGAAGGATTAGGAGTAAGCAAAAGATTAATTGTACAGAATTAATCTCCAGTTCAGAGACATGGGTTTACTACTGTGTTAGATGCCAAGATGCAACTTTATCGTAGGGTTAATTTAACAGAATTCACTGTTTTCAATGTCATCTTCCAACTGTCTTGCAAGTGTTATTCTGCCAACAGAACTGTGCTGTATGAAGGCAGTTACTGTTCCATTTGGTGGCACAAAACTCACGTTTTTTATTATACTGCATACAGCTTTAATGAGCAAGGTCTATAATAAGGTCTATTCCAATTTAGACTAACATAATTTTTACTTCATGGTCCCAATATTGAATCAAAGTTTTATTTTTCTTCTTCTGAAAAGTTCTAGTCAGTATTAATATATGATTGATTAATAGCCATGATTCTAGATAATTTCCCAACCAATTATAATACATATTGGCTGGACCAGATAGCCCAGAACTGTGTCCAATTAGGTTCTGAAATATACTCTAGGGATAGAGACTTTGCTGCCTTCCTAGATAACTTGTTTCAGTGTTCGACACCCTCACACTAATTAAGTTGGTTTTTTGTGTTTAAGTAAAATTTCTTGTATTTCAGAGTATACCCATTGCCTCTTGTCCACACTGGGCACTGCTAAGAAGAGTTTGACTCTGCCTTCCTTATATTTCCCTCCCCTTTGATAAGATCTCTCTAAGCCGTCTGTCTCCAAGCTAACAGTCACAGATCTGAGATCTGTCCAGTCTCTCCTCATATGACAGATGCCCCAGTCCATTTACTCCTAAGTCTTTCAAACGGACCAAACAAAAAAGAAAATAAAAAAAACGGACAAAAATAAAAATGCCCATAGTCGCCATCATGTAAGCCTCCATTTTCGATGACCCTATAGTTCATTATTGGCTGTGTACCTCCTGTGACCCTTTATTACATGTGGCAATCCTTGATCTTCTGTGAGGAGATTAGCAGAGCTCATTCGGAGAGCTTTAAACTAGATTCGAAGGGGGATGGGGGACTGTAGCTGGCCTTGCACCACTGGGGCAGTGCTCTGGTATTGATGAAGACCAGGAGGCCTCCCACCCCCCTAGGGTGAAATCGGCGTGCTCAGCTCACTCTCTGAAATGCCTGTACACCAGTGCACGCAGCATGGGGATAAACAGGAGGAGTTAGAAATCCGTGTTCAGTCAGGGGGTTATGATGTAGTGGCGATTACAGAGACCTGGTGGGACAGCTGGCATGACTGGAATGTGGTCATGGATGGCTGTGTCCTTTTCAGGAAAGACAGGCCAGCGAGGTGGTGGAGCTGCTCTTTATGTGAGGGAGCAACTAGGGTGTATTGAGTTGTGTCCAGGGGCGGATCAGGAGCGAGTTGAGAGCTTGTGGGTGCAAATTAAGGGATAGGCTGGCATGGGTGATACTGTTGTGGGTGTCTATTACAGGCCACTGGGTCAGGGTGAGGAGGTTGATGAGGCCTTCTACAGGCAGCTGATAACGGTCTCACAAATGCAGGCCCTGGTTGTCATGGGGGACTTTAACTCCCCTCCTGATATTTGCCGGGAGGCCTACTCAGCCAGCCATCCACAGTCCAGGAGGTTCCTTCAGTGCACTGATGATAACTTCCTGATGTAAATGGTGGATGAGCCAACTAGGAGAGGAGTGCTGCTGGATCTTATTCTCACGAACAAGGAGGGTCTGGTTGAAGCGCTGAAGGTTGAGGGTAGCCTTGGTTGTAGTGACCAGGAGATGGTGGAATTCAGGATTTCATGTGGCAGGAACAGAATACCTAGCAGAACTAGAATCCTGGACTTCAGTAGGGCCAATTTTGGCCTTTTCAAGCAATTGCTAGGGGAAATCCCATGGGACAGGGTACTTGAAGGTAAAGGGGCCCAAGACAGTTGGTTAGTGTTCAAGGACCTCTTCTTCAAAGCTCAAGATCAGTGCATTCCAACAGGTCAGAAGCCAAGAAAGGGTGCCAGGAGACCTGCATGATTAAACAGGGAACTGCTGGGCAAACTCAAGTGGAAAAAGAGAATGAACAGATCATGGAAGGAGGGGCTGGCCACTTGGGAGGAATATAAGTCTGTTGTCAGAGGATGTAGGGAGGCAACTAGGAAAGCCAAGGCCTCCTTGGAATTAAACCTTGCAAGAAAGGTCAAGGACAACAGAAAGGGCTTCTTCAAACACATTACAGATAAAACTAACACTACAGGCAATATAGGCCCACTGGTGAATGAGGTGGGTGCCCCGGTGACAGAGGAGAAAAAGAAGGCAGAGTTATTGAATGCCTACTCTGCCTCTGTCTATACTGCTGGAGGCTGTCCTGAGGAGCCCAGGACCCCTGAGGCTCCAGAGAAAGTCAGGATAGTCAGGAAGTCCTGGTTGATGAGGACTGGTTTAGGGATCAATTAAGCAACCTGAACATCCATAAATCCATGGGATGCACCTGTGGGTGCTGAGGGAGCTGGCAGATATCATTGCTGGGCCACTTTCCATCATCTTTGTTAAGTCGTCGGGAATGGGAGAGGTGCCTGAGGACTGGAGGGAAGCAAATGTCACTCCGGTCTTCAAAAAGGGCAAGAAGGAAGATCCGGGTAACTATAGACCGGTCAGCCTCACCTCCATCCCTGGAAAGGTGACAGAACAGCTTATCCTTGGAGCTGTCTCTAGGCATATCAAGGATAAGAGGGTCATTAGGGGCAGTCAGCATGGCTTCACCAAGGGGAAGTCATGCTTAACCAACCTGATAGCCTTTTATGAGGACATAACACAGTGGATAGATGATGGTAAAGCAGTGGATGTGGTCTATCTTGATTTCAGTAAAGCATTTGACATTCTGTCTCACAGCATCCTCGCAGCTAAACTGAGGAAGTGTGGTCTGGATGATTGGAAAGTGAGGTGGATTGTGAACTGGCTGAAGGAAAGAAGGCAGAGAGGTGTGGTCAATGGGACAGAGACTAGTTGGAGGCCTGTATCTAGTGGAGATCCTCAGGGGTCAGTACTGGGACCAGTACTTTTCAACATATTCATCAATCATTTGGATAAGGGAATAGAGTGCTCTGTCAGCAAATTCACTGATGACACCGAACTGGGAGGAGTGGCTGACACACCAGAAGGCTGTGCTGCCATTCAGAGAGACCTAGACAGGCTGGAGAGTTGGGCAGGGAGAAATTGAATGAAATATAACAGGGGCAAGTGTAGAGTCTTGCATCATTTAGTTACTATGCTTATGTCTTGTTTAGAATATAGATACCATAAGTGGTGTCACATTCGATTTCCAACATGAAGAAAAAATCTAAAGCTTCAAACCATTTTCCAATGTTACTGAGTTCAGATTGATGGATTTGTTCGTTTTCATTTGAATTGCTGAAAGCTAATAGCTAAATATTCAATTTTGAAGCGAATCATTGGTATTGATTTGTGGAACGCATTACATGACATGGGTAAACACATAGAGAAAAACCTTATAATATGTGCATTTAAACAGGGCCTTTTTTGTTGAGACTACTTCTAGTGTCCCGTGTGTAAAATTAATTACATGGTATTAAATCTTTCAGGGTCATATAGTACTTCATTTATGAGTTAGAGTTATCAAAAAAAAAAAAGCATTTAAATCAGTACATTATGAGATACCAATATTCATAGTGAAAGAAAGATGAAAAAACAAATCAATACAAATGCACAAATACAATATGTCACGATATTGTTAAGGTACTTATATACACCAACATCTTTCACGTCTTAAACTATATATAATTTCTATATACTTTTCAAGCATGCATGCCCTAATGGCAAGAAGGGAAGGAGAAAGTGAAAAAAAAAAAAGAGAAAAATACCATAAAAAATGTAAAATATCATTGCTATGATGAAAAGCAGCTTGATAAGACATATTTAATTTTCTTCAGAGGCTTCCATGACTGTTTATCAATCAAAAAACATTGTGTCAAAACATGTTGAGAACCTCAAACCTCCACGGAGTTGTTCTGACAAGAGACAGAAAAGGTAAGCAAACATCCATTTCAATCCAGTAATTATCTGTCTCTCTTTGATGTCTGTTATTGGCTGGAATACAATTTATGTTCAAATGTTAGTTGCTTAAATGTGAATAAAACTGTTACCTGGTTTAAAAGATACATCCAGTATGTAAAAATAAGCTTGACAAAGCTGACAAGTTTAATGTTATTTTCTCAATGTATGTATACTATGCAAACATTAGCCAGAATAACATTTTGTATATTAAGATCTGAAAGGAGATACCCAGGAAAAATTGTTTCAGGTTTGATACAAGGAAGAATCAGATTTACCCTGGGGAGTAAGAAAACCTGAAGAGCATTAAATGACCCTTCTCTAAAATATGAGTCACCCATACCCTTCTACAGCTGGCCTCCTTCAATAAATAAATAGAATCTAAAATGCTAATATTCTAGAATTTGAAGTAAAATCCTATTTAAATTCTCTCTTGTTACTTAAAAAAAGTAAAATATTCTGACACGACTGTGATAATCTTTTAATAAAAGGTCTGTTCACTTTCCCCCTTAATCCATTAACCATAATGCAGTTATGTAAGTAACATAGTCAGTAATACATGACATACAAGTACCAAAGATACCAGTCAAAAATTACAATTTAAAATTCTATCTTTGTGCTGCAGCCTGCATCTTAAACAAGATCATTTTTTCCAGACTTCATGAAAATGATAAAGTCAGAAGAGTACACTTTCAATATTTTCAGTCTATAAACTGCAAGCAAATCTTGAATTTTCTAGGAGGTATCACATACTTAGCTGGGTTGACTTTGAATGTCCTTGGATATAATCTCTTTAAAAACTTTTCAGTATTTCCTGGTTTTTGGAGAAATTTTTGCCGTAGCTGGTTGCTATCTGTTTACCCCTTCGTACATTTCACATACACTTGAAAACTACTGCTAATAATTTTTAAGTATATTTGAAATAGACTTAATACTTTTAATGTTTGTTTTTTTTAAATACAACAGAGATACTATTGTTTTTCTGATTTGTGATGGTCAAGAATTAAATCTCTAAACATGTATGCTTCAGTGAAACTGTAAGGACTGTAAGATCCTACACTTACTGTTACCGTTAAGAATGTTCTAGAATCAGTCCCTGCACACACACAGAAAGACGGCAGTACTTGTATGTATGTCCTTGAATGAACAGTCAATTGTCACGAATTGAACTCACTTTGCCCTAGGAGGACAAAGAAGACTATCAGCCTTCAACAGGTGACTTTTAAATATTCCTTATTGTCCCCCTCGCTCTCTTTGACTGTTCCCATTTTATGTTTCCCTCTCTTGAGACTCTTCTGAAACAGAGAGTTACGTATAGACATGCAAATGTCTAGTGTAGGATGTCTCACTGGTTTTCATGTCCAATAATACATTTATAATGAGAAAAGCTCTTGTTTACCAGAGGGAAAGGCTAGAATAAGAATAGAAGATGAGGTAGGAGGATTCCCTGGAAGGAAGCTGGCTGTCCTGAGAAGTGGAAGAATATGAATAGTGTCCTGATTGCTGATATTTGATTTTGTTCCCATAAATATACACATCTCTGTCTTAATTGTCTATGAAGAAAAAGTAACTGCTTTTAAAAAATTATTTTGACAGGTTTCTGTGCTCTTGCTTTGATTGTCACTGTTCTATTCACAATGGGTGAATAAAAGCCAATATGATCTGAACTTAGGAGAAAGGATGTGTAAAAGATTTATGTTGGAAAGATACACTCCCTAAACACCTACCAAAACACCTAAAGTCATGCAAAGGTTGCTCTGAAGATTCCCTTTGGAAAAGGAGTATTTGTAGAAATTAAAAGGTAGTTAAAATTCATTGCTTATTCAATGATTACTGAAGCATGTATATCCAAACATTTTCCTACTTTATGTGTCCATCAAGGTGTGGGTAACCTTAACAGATAGAACATTGTGGAGTTTTGAAACTGACATGAGTAGAAAGCCAGACATTTGTTTGCGTAACCAATAGCATGTATCAGACTGGGCTCTGTTTGGCTCGGATTTTATATTATTTTCCTCAGGTAATACCATCCTAATGTATGATGTAAAATCTTACAACAAGGAAATAACAGTTGAAGGTAGATGGAAACAGTTATAAAGTACATATCCATATTCCCATTCTCCCAGGTTTGTTTGGGGTTTGTTTTGCTTTGTTTTGTTTGAGATGGGGTAGAGTAGAGTGTGTACATGTGTGTGTGTATGTGTGTTTAGGACACTATATTATTCTCACACTGGTTTCCCTGTAGCACATCTGCCAAAAATTAAAGGAGATGAGCAGAGGAAGTCTCAGTAACAGCCTTATGTCACATTCAGTGGCTTACTGAGGAGAGACACTTTTCCTGTCAATCCAATAGGAAAGTGAAGGACAGCAACCACTGCCTCAGCTGGTCATCTCTTGTAGTCTAATAAATAAAAATACCTGAACCACTCACTTACTATTCTTATGGTTGTGAGGCAGTGATGGGGTTCACCAGGATGGTTCCATCGCCATATCATCCATGCATGGTGCTGTTACTGCATCATCCACCTATAACTTTTGTTCAATGAGTGAATGGGTTTTGATGTGTTCTCGTGTTAGGTGATATGCATGGGTCATTTGAACAGGACTGAGATGAAGCTTGGGGCTTTGTGCCTGGGAGCAATACCCTGTTTGATGATGTAGGTATGTAGCAGATGTGTCATGCAGATGTAATAGCAAGAGATGTGCTCTCAAAGGTGTAGTGACTGTTACAGTCAGTCCAGTGATATACAGCATTTTTTGACAACTTTGAGTTAAACAATGGAATTCCTTGAGAATGTACAATACCTGCCCTTCCAGCCTGTATTCTTGAGCACTGTTTCTGTAGGCTAAAAAGATGTCCATGGACAGGATAAAAATATACCCTTGAATGTGACTTCACAGTGATGTTCTGTTGGATCTAGAGATGAGGGCACTGAAACATTATCACAGGGCATGCACACCTTCAGGTTCTCTATGTGGTAAAGGACAACCTTCACACTTTTGTGGCTTGCATTCCCACCCAAATTTTTCTCCATATAATAGGGATAGCTCTGTCATACTGTCCTCATGTGTGGTTCTGGATCTTCAGAATGGTCTCTTTCTGTGCATCATTGCTGTCTAGCCCCATCCTGCTTAGCAACAACCATAAGACTAACAAACTCCTGACACTGCCAGAGGGCTGTCCTCCCACATGAGAAATTCTTGCCTTTTTTCACAGCATTGTTTTACAAGTAGTATCATCTCCTCAGGGCTTCCAGTTTCTTCACTTTGAATTTTCTGAGCATTAGAAAAGATTTCCATTGGAATTGCAGAAACAGTAATATGAAATAGAAAAGAAGTTACAAAAATGATGTGGGCATTAAAAAAAGAGTAATAAGGGGTTTAGAGAGGAGAAGAGTAATAAAAACTAAGTCAAGATTTTGCCCCAAGTAGTAACTAGCTACTGAGTTGATATGCAATGAAGTCTTATTGAGGGGCTAGAGCACTAGAGCAGAGAAATGTATAGAATTGTGAGAAAAACACACATAAACAAAGCCATACTACTATATCCAGTCCTGAGGGAGAACAGGTAGCTCTTTCTGTCTTGGTTATGACAATCCCACAACAAGTCTGGAGTCATTCGCACACTAACAGTCCCTTCTGCTCTCTCTCTGAGATGTCTTAGTTTTCAGGCAGTTCTTTGCCTTCGGCCTCCACTTCCTAAACTATGTGCTGCACAATGTTGGAGGATGTCACTTTCCCAGGTTGCAGCAGGTGCCTTATTTCATTGCTCAAGTGCTTTTTCTTCCCCTTGATTAATGGCTTCTTCTTTTCCTTATTTTATTTAAATCAATCCTTTTCCGAAATGTCAAACCAGTGTTGAATACACTGTCGTCAATAGTTTTGGAGCCTCTGCTTTCAACCTTTCCCTACTTTCAAAGCCTTTACTGTTATCCCACACTCAAACTATTTATCATTTCAAGAGACATATGATTAAGAACTCATGTTGACCCAGTGAGTTCTCATAACAATGTGATTACAAGTCTAATAGGCAAGGAGTGGGGCTTTGTAAAGCAAATGGCTTTGCACTTGCAAAAAAATAAACAAATGGCTTCTTATTAGCAACGTCAATACTGTTTCTGCTAGGCTATTATGCAACAACGGAACAAGGAGAAAAGATGTGTAGAAAGAAAAGGAAAGAAAAACAACAAATTGCAAGAAACTTAATGTGTGTTCTATAGTAGCACAGGAACAACTTCATGCTGAAGTATTTCATAGTGATGCAGTCCACAAACTGGTTGGAAACATAATGGCTCCACTGAGTTTTGGAGTCCTGGAACAGAGCTGCTGTTTCAACTTACTTCAAAAGGAATGACTATCGAACCTGCTCAAGAACTGAACAAACACAAGCAAATGCAGGCAACAACGGGATTTGCTTCAGACCTGCACTGCTTCTCCAAAGCAACAATACTGTACAGAAAGCCTGTGCTAAATGCACTCTGACTCCCATATAATAGAAGCTCAGATGCATGGCTGTGTGGATTCCATGTAGACTCTTACACTTAGATGTCATCAGACTGATTCTGAATATCAGACCAGTTGATGTGAATGTAATAATATGAAAGTAGGCATCAAGTGTCACTTGGAATGCCTGGTCTATCACAAATTATATCCACCAGAAGGTCATGAATCTCCCATGAGTCCATTGTTATGTCTGTCACATTTAGGATTCTTTGCATAACCATACGTTTATCAAGTAGCATCACTTCATAACTTAAGGAGACGAATTGTAATGAACATTAATTTCTGAAAATTCCATATTCAAAAGACATATTAATGCTTTTTCTAAGCAGCTGAAAATAATACCCTTCTTGCTGATATTTAATGACCTACTGATTAAAGAACAAAACTTTTATGAAACATGTAGGAATCTATATTTCAAAGTGACATAAAGGTCAAAGAAACATCAGACAGGAATAAGAGAATAATTAGGGAAAAACATTTTTTATATAAATCTACATAATTATAAGATAAATATATTTAAAATTTATATTTAAGAATATTAACTGTTACTTGGCTTCCAATATACACTTAATCAGTGAGAGACAGAATTTTGAATTGCATAGTTTTAATGAACTCAAACATTTTTTACTCAAGGATGAAAACGTGTAAATTAGTCACACTTCTTTGTTCATCATTGAAATAAAATATAAAGAACCTAACCATTTTGCATTTCTAAACAATACCTCACTTTCTCACCTGCTTTATTGCAATAGTTTACAAAGAATTGTATTGGCAAGTAGCTCTAGGTCTCTATGATTACTTATCAGGAACACTGCCTGGAATTCAATGCAACCTCTGTTTTGAGTGGAATTTTCCCTAGTAGCCTGTTTTAAGCCAGTAAGCTGTTTACTCTTCCAAGCAGGTCATCAAACCTGACCGACAGCTAAATACATCCTCCATTAACAGCTTGAAACTGTGCTCCCATATTTTGTATTGTTTAGGGGAAAACAATTGCTTCTTTTATTCTTCTGTGAACTAAGAGATTGTTGATTCTCTATGTTAAGATGTCTTTTCCCCCACTTTAGGTGAAGAAAAAGTAGTTTCTTTGCTGGCTTTTTTTCAGATAATGGAAGATGTATTTAGAATTAGGAAGCAACAGACAGAATTTAAAGCACAATCATATGATTAAAGGAAATTACTTGCTGGCAAACTGCACTCTAACTCTGTCTCTGCCACATAATTTTAACATTTGCAAATGAGCCAGGAATTTATTTTTTTTTTCCAAGGGAGATAGTCCTCATTTATTCATAGCCAACTTGGGAATCTGAGGCTCTTAGGACCTGGAGACTAGAAGTGCAGAAGTGTCGAGAACACACACTCAACTAAAGTCCACAAAACTTGGATTCTGAATATTTGTATATTATTGAAATTCTATGAAATTTTGAGTCATCTGAAATTAATGCCACAGAACATTTAAATTAGTGTATACTTTACACTTTGATGTGTAGGATTCATCTGCCCAAATTTAGATGTCTATATTATCTACAGCATTTATGTCTACAGGGTCTGTAGTCATTACCTTAGGTTTTCTTTATAAACACTTTACAGATATAATTTGTCTTATACCAATACAGGTGTTTAAAGTAGTTCATCTGAATGACATCCTGATATTGTCTTCTCTGTCTATAAAGCAATCTGAAGTGACTAGCTCGTTTGTAGACATCTGGTCCAAATATATCTATAGATAAGTGAGATAAATAGGTGAGGTGTCTCTGATGTACAGCTTTGAAATCTAGATAATATAACTTCAAATTTCATAATGAAGTAATAAAGTTTAATTAGGCAAACTATAGTTAGTATAATAAGAAAAGTCAATGACTTAATGAATGAATTGTTCTTCAGAGCAACAATATATGAAGTTTTTATAAACACCATGAAATCAGATTGTATTACCCAATAACAAACAATCCTAGACTGAGGAATTATTCCTTGGTTTTATGTCCTGTGTTTTCCTTTTTTCTTTAATCCACAGTCAGGTTTAAGTGAAAATTTATGTAGTTGTTCATAAAGTAGATGTCATTAATCCTGTTCAGTGCATGAAACTGCATAACTGGATGAGTTCACGTAATTCCACACTGCGTGCTTATGGGCTTGAGATACAACCTGAGACCTTTTACAGTCTTTCTTCTGCCTGTATGAACTCTTAAGTTATTGATATTGTTATATTAATTCTCTCTTTACTGAGCCTTTTATAGAGATTCTAATCTTAAAATCATACTGATTGGACCCTGCTGAGACAACACTCCATTTTTCAAGAATTACCTCTAGAAAATAGCAAAATGTACAATGTTCTGTTTCAGTGAACAACAGAAAAAAATAGCAAATACTGTTCCATCTTATTTTAACTTCAGTTTTACATTTCAAATATCTATCAATGCATAAGTAGCTTTCATTCATAAAACTACTACAGTGTAGCATAGCTCAGCAACATAATTGATAAACAAACAGAACACAGAAAAACGTATTTTTGCTGTTTAAGTATTAATATATTTGGGTTTGGTTTTGTTCTATCTTAAATATTCAGTAGAACCATAAGTTTTAGACTCATTATAGTGAAAGACACAAAAAAATTGCATGTGTCCTAACAACAGTACATTCTATTAGTTTCAACAAAATGTGTATTGAAAGATATACACTGAACTACTTGTCTGCACAGTTAGAAATTACTGCAAAATGTAGGGACTTTCTACAGTTATCTCACAAGCTTAAGAATTTATCCCAAATACATAAGAAATGTATGGAAAAACTTTGTGATCTACTTATTAAAATTTTCTAATGGCTGAGAGAAATATCTGCTTCCAAGTTCCTTGATAAAACTTTACACTGCTCAGGTAGTATTTATCATAACTTATTCTTGGGTAACACAGTAGTTCTCAAAGGCTGTGTCTTCTCAAAACAAGTTTCTTCAACTTACAGAGAGCAAAACCAAAGTACATACCATCAGAAAATACGTGAACACCTTGTAAAATTCATGCAAGTCATACTCCTAGGTTTGAACTTGATGTAAAATGTCAAAACTTTAGGCAGTGGATGTAAAATGCTTATATATAACACGTGTATAATATAAAACCTTTCTAAATATTGATAATTTCTAAAATTGATAATGGAAAAGATACTGGGGGAAGGGAGGCAAAATGAAACCAACAAAGTTAAAACTTTGTTAATCAACTTTTACCAGTGAAGAGAAACCTTTACAGCTTTTTGTTTTAAAGATACTCAGAGGTTAAAGTTTGTACAATACTGTAAAATTACTTAAGCTGTCTCTTGAGCAAGATGAGGTCCAGTAGAGTGGCATTTATTAGGTTATTTAATCAATCTGTTTAACTCACGGATGGCTTGTCACACTGCCCTTAGGTCTTGATTATTATCTCTGCTGCAGGTAAAGCTGTCATCAAGAAACTGGGTGGAAGACTTGTCGTATCCATTACCTAGAAATCAAGAGGATGAATAATCATAAGGAAGGAATAAAATTACACATGTAAAAAGAAAACTGGAGGAGAAACACTAAAATGCACTAGAACAAAAAACTTGACAAGATATCTTTCTGCTGAATAATGCGTGTCTGGTGTTTCTATTTTCATCTGAAGAAACATAATACAGAACAAAACACATTCCCTTGTCAGCAGAAATAAAGTTTTAGGAAAGGTGAAAGAAAGGCCTGAATACACAGATTAACATGTTTCCCAGATTATTTCTGATTTCAGTGGGATGAAAGATTAAGTTTCCAATCAAGTAGAATTCTAATATTTTGAGAATTCTAATTTAACTCTTAATCACTAACGTGGAACTAATATTTCATAGTTAGGCAAGTAAAAAAAAAATGAAACAAACCCAAAACACCTCAAATCCTTAGAAAACTAGAAAAAATATGATTATAACATAAAAATTTGCTATTTGAAGACTAGAGGTTTGATTTTTCAAAAGACCATTTTTGTCCCAGGGTACTACTTTCACTACATTCATTCTAGCTGATTCTAAGACACTTTGATGTTTTGATATATCATTCAGTGTTTTCTCTATCAGCAATTGTAAGTAAGTGCTGAAATCCTGTATCCAGAATTTTTTGTTCCTATTTGGTTATACATTACATGTCTTATGCCACATTCAGTGAGGAAAGAAATGTGGTTTGCAAAGGTTGTAGTGAATGAAACTTCAGACCAGCCCCTACGTGTAAGTGCCTGTTCTAACAATGGATCCTAACATATGGAAGCATGCAAATATTAGACAGCTTTTTAAAAATAAAGCTAGTATTAGACACTCTTTTGACATACAATTTTAAACTCTTCTCTGTCTGGCACATGTCATTTTAATTTATCTTATAAACTAGTTTTAAAAAGTAGTTTAGTAAGAGTAATTTGGTAATTTGGAATGGCAACTAATACCCTGTATGTGTACAGTATGTGTGGAAGGAAAATTCATTCTTCTGTTGCTTCTTAGTGATGTATTTTTTATTATGCTAATATAAAATCATGTGACGAATGCACTAACAATTGTCATACACTTCTAGTTAGCAATGCTATCTTAAAAAAAATAAAAGGGGGGGAAGATCCTTGCAATAGTAACAATGCATAAATGCCAAAGTTCTTTAAGGTTATTCTGGAGAACTGTTTGTTTGAAAATATATTTTACCTACAATATTATAATTTCATCATTGTATACATTTGTCCTTCAGCAATTCTATGACATTTATAAACTATGACTGCATAAACATTATGTTAGAGACATCTTTCAACACGTGTAGCACTTTAAAAGTAAATACATTCAGGTGTAATCTTTCCAAAGTACACTCAATTGACTTTATGCTTTGCAACATCTCAGCCTGTCAGTAAAATTTAATTTGACACAAGAATTTCAAAAATAGAGAGTAACAGTAGAAAGAAAGGTAATATTATTAAAGATTAATGCAAACAAAGAGGCTGTCTTTTGAAGGATAAGGTAGGTAGTATGGGTAAGCTGTGCTGCTCTCCTATACAATATGCAGCTCTATATATCTTAGTAACTGTCATTCTCTATGGATAATATTATAGCATTTTACAGATAGAAATGTCATAACTATATGTTCCATTGTCTCTCCTGTAGACATAATTTATTCAGTGCCTGTCACGGAGGCACCCACAAAATCTGCAGAGCAGTCCCTCACTCAACCCAAGCCCGGGTGCCAGATGGAGGCGCTCACACACAGCCAGGGCGGTTAGTCAAACATAAAGATTTATTCTGAGCCAAACTACTTAACATTCTGACAGACCAAAAGTAAAACACAAGTTCAGATGTCAGTCTGGAATAGATCACTACACAACTGGACTCACTCATGTCAGAAAGATGACTCAAAAAAGGTGCACGCTCATCCTAAAAGGGGGGTGAATCTCCCACCTAAGGGCACCCAAAACATGTAAACACCCACCCACAGGGGCAAGGGCTCAATCAAGGATACCAAGATGTGTTCACTCACCAAGAGGGGGGATGGCGAAGGCTCTCAACCGCGGGGAGTTTCCTTGGGCGTTGTCCCGATGCAAGCAGAGCATCCCTGACTGCAGACCTGCTGCTCCAAGGAGGACCAACTCAAACTGGTTCTCCAGCAGGGCTCCGTTTATACCCATGTGGAATCTGATCTGTGGGCAGTTCTAATTAGCCAGGGGCCGTCTCTGCAGGGGACAACACGATTAGAAGGTGGCTCCAGGATCAGGGCAGGTGCATCTGCCACAGTGCCTACTCTCAGTTGTCTTACAATATCTTGTTTTAAAGGTGAGGGAACAGTCATAGGAGGAAACAGCCTACATTGCAGACCGGCTGGCTCGGGCAGGGCAGAGCCAGAAGCACGGCGGCGGGTTTGGGCACGGTCTGACCGCCATTAACCGCCATTTGCCGAGGACACAGCCCGAGGGCGGGCTGTCCCACAGCAGAGCAGGGAATCGCGATAGAACAAGGCGAATTTCAGGGGTTTTGAGAGCCGGGAGAGCTGAGCAGAGAGCCGAGCTCCAGGGAGAGAGGAACAGGAGCGGGCAGGGCTGTGAGGGGCACGGCAGTCTGCCCGGGGCGGTTCCCACGAGCAGGGTGTGGAGAAGGCGCTGAGGAGCCGTGAACTGGGGAGGGGAGCGAGGAGCTGAGGTGCTGACAACTGATTGCTGCAGAGATCAGCTCCTGGGGGCAGTCAGCACTGCAAGAACAATGGTCTCCACCAGGCGGAGGAAGAGCAAACTGGATGTGGGAACCCCGGCAGAGCTCCCAGGGAAGGATGCAGTTGTGCAGGCAGCAGGGAATGTCACAGCATCCCCCTGGGAACAGGGGCTGTGTGCGCTGTGAGCAGGTGAATGGTCTGCTCAGCCTGGTGATGGAGCTACAGGAGGAGGTGGAGAGGCTGAGGACAATAAGGGAGTGTGAGAGGGAGACAGACTGGTGGAGTCAGGCCCTGCCATCCTTGAGGACAGGGCAGTGGGTGGAGGCTCCCCTAGAAACAGAGGATCCCCTCCTCCCTTGCCATTGGGTAGAGGAAGAGGACCTAAGGGACGAGGGGGAATGGAAACAGGTCCCTGCCCAGCGAGGCAGGCGAAACCCCCCTCGGCCTCTGCCCCCTTCCCGGCTACACTTGCAGAACAGGTATGGGGCTCTCGAAATGGAGGGGCAAATAGAGGGGCAAACAGACCAAAATGGAGACAAGGGTCCATCAGAGCAGTCACCCAAGGTAAGTTGGTCTCCCCAAGAGTTAGAACAAAGGGAAAAGAAGGGTAATTGTAGTTGGAGACTCCCTTCTGAGAGGAACAGAAGCCCCCATATGCCGGCCGGATCCGCTCCACAGGGAAGTCTGCTGCCTCCCTGGGGCCAGGGTCAGGGATATCACTAAGAAACTCCCCAGTCTCGTCCGGCCTACGGACTACTACCCACTAGTAGTTATCCAAGTCGGTAGTGATGAGGTTTCTGAGAGGAACCTGAAGACAAACAAAAAAGACTTCAGGGCCATGGGGAGAACACTTGAGGGATTGGGAGCCCAGGTGGTGTTCTCCTCAATTCCTTTGGTGGAAGAGAGGAACACTGATAGAGGGAGGAAGACCCACCTGAAAAACAAGTGGCTAAGAGACTGGTGCCAAAGACAAAATTTTGGGTTTTTCTCACATGGGGAGCTTTATACTACGCGGGGTCTGCGAGTGGCAGATGGAGCTAATCTGTCTCAGAGGGGAAAAAGAATCCTAGCAAATGAGCTGGCTGGCCTCATTGAAAGGGCTTTAAACTGGCTTTGAAGGGAGAAGGGGATAAAACTGGGCCGGCTAGAGTTGAACCCAAAGGTGGCAGACCACAGTTAGTAAGGAAGTCGTCAGCCCGGCTCAAGTGCTTCTACACTAATGCATGCAGCATGGGCAATAAACAGGAGGAGCTAGAAGCCATCGTTCAGCACGACAACTATGATGTAGTTGCCATCACAGAAACATGGTGGGATGACTCTCATGAATGGAGTGCTGCAATGGATGGCTACAAGCTCTACAGGAGGAATAGGCAGGGTAGAAAGGGCGGTGGGGTGGCACTCTATATTAGGGAGTGTTTCAATTGTATGGAGATTGATAAGCATGATGAGCCAGTCGAATGTTTATGGATAAAGTTGAGGAATGCGAAAGAAGCAGATATCCTGCTGGGAGTCTACTACAGGCCACCTGACCAAGACAAAGAGGTCGATGAACTGTTCTGTAGGCAACTGGCTGAAGCTGCAAAGTTGCAGGACCTTGTTCTTGTGGGGGACTTCAACTTACCAGACATCTGCTGGAAATATAACACAGCAGAGAGAAAACAGTCCAGGAAGTTCCTAGAGTACGTGGAAGATAACTTCCTGACTCAGCTGGTAAGTGAGCCCACCAGGGAAGGTGCCTTGTTAGACCTGTTATTCACAAACAGGGAAGGACTGGTAGGCGATGTGGCTGTCGGAGGCCGTCTTGGGCTGAGCGATCATGAAATGATCCAGTTCTCCATCCTTAGCCAAGTTAGGAGGAGGGGCAGCAAAACTTTCACCATGGACTTCCGAAGGTCAGACTTCAACCTGTTTAAAACACTGGTTGAGAAAGTCCCTTGGGGAACAGTCCTAGAGGGCAAAGGGATTCAGGAAGGATGGACTCTTTTCAAGAAAAAACTGTTAGAGATGCAGGAGCAGGCTGTCCCCAGGTGTCGTAAGACAAACTGGTGGGGAAAGTGACCGGCATGGCTGAACAGGGAGCTCCTGCTGGGACTTAGGAGAAAGAAGAGAGTCTACCACCTTTGGAAGAAAGGGCAGGCTAGTTGGGAAGAGTATAATGATTTAGGCTGTGTAGGAAAAATATGAGGGAGGCAAAAGCTCAGCTAGAACTCAGCCTGGCCACTGCTGCAAGAGATAATATAAAGAGTTTTTATAAATATATTAACAATAAAAAAAAGATGCAGAGAGAATCTCCATCCCTTATTTGAAGGGAACATTGTTACCAAGGATAAGGAAAAGGCTGAGGTGCTTAATGCCTTCTTTGCTTCAGTCTTTAATGGCCAGACCAGTTTGCCTCATGGTATTCAATTCCCTGAGCTGGAAGATTGGGATGGAGATCAGAATAAACCCCTTGTAATCCAGGAAATGGTAGTGAAGGACCTGCTGAGTCAATTAGACACCAATAAGTCTATGGGGCTGGATGAGATCCATCCGAGAGTGCTGAGGGAGCTGGTGGAGGAACTTGCCAAGCCACTCTCCATCATCTATCAGCAGTCCTGGTTATCGGGTGAGGTCCCGGACGATTGGAAACTTGCCAATGTGACACCCATCTACAAGAAGGGCAGGAAGGAAGATCCAGGGAACTACAGGCCTGTCAGCCTGACCTCGGTGCCAGGGAATATTATGGAAAGGTTTATCTTGGGGGAGATCACATGGCAAGTGCAGGACAACAGGGGGATGAGGTCTACCCAGCATGGGTTCACGAAGGGCAAGTCCTGTTTAACCAACCTAATCTCCTTCTATGATCAGGTGACCCACCTAGTGGATGAGGGAAAAGCGGTGGATGTTGTCTACCTGGACTTCAGTAAGGCATTTGACACTGTTTCCCACAGCATTCTGCTGCAGAAGCTGGAGGCTCATGGTCTAGTCAGGTGAAATCTTCACTGGGTTAAAAACTGGCTGGATGGCCGAGCCCAGAGAGTTGTGGTGAATGGAGTTAAATCCAGATGGAGACCGGTCACAAGCGGTGTCCCTCAGGGCTCGGTCTTGGGGCCAATCTTGTTTAATGTCTTTATTGATGACCTGGATGAGGGGATCGAATGCACCCTCTGTAAATTTGCAGATGACACAAAATTAAGTGGGAGTTTCGATCTGCCTGAGGGTAGGGAGGCTCTGCAGCGGGATTTGGACAGGCTGGAGTGATGGGCTGAGGCCAATTGCATGAGGTTTAACATGGGTAAGTGCCGGGTCATGCACTTCGGCCATAACAGCCCCATGGAATGCTACAGGCTCGGGGAAGAGTGGCTGGAAAGCTGCCTGGCAGAAAAGAACCTGGGGGTGTTGGTTGACAGCCAGCTGAACACGAGCCAGCAGTGTGCCCAGGTGGCCAAGAAGGCCAATGGCATCCTGGCCTGTATCAGAAATGGTGTGACCAGCAGGAGTAGGGAGGTGATCGTGCCCCTGTACTCAGCACTCGTGAGACCACACCTTGAGTACTGTGTCCAGTTCTGGGCACCCCAGTATGGGAAGGACATTGAGGTGCTGAAGTGAGTCCAGAGAAGGGCAACGAGACTGGTGAGAGGTCTGGAAAACAGGCTTTATGAAGACTGGCTGAAGGAACTGGGGTTATTTAGCCTGGAGAAGAGGAGACTGAGAGGAGACCTCATTGCCCTCTACAACTAAAAAAGGAGGTTGTAGTGGGGCTGGTGTTGGTCTCTTCTCCCAAATTGCTAATGACAGGACGAGAGAAAATGGCCTCAAGTTACATCAGGGGAAGTTTAGGTTGGATATTAGGAAGAAGTTCTTTACTGAGAGGGTGGTTAGGCACTGGATTAGGCTGCCAAGGGAGGTGGTGGAGTCACCATCCCTGGGGGCATTCAAAAAATGGGTTGATGAGGCACTTGAGGCCATGGTCTAATGGTCAGGAATACGATGGGATAAAGGTTGGACTTGATGACCCTGGAGGTCCCTTCCAACCATAATGATTCTATGATTCTATGATTAGGTTAATTACACAAATGGTAAAATTTGGCTTCCTACTTGGTGAAATTACTGTTACTGTGTACAAAAGAAATTATGACTGACAAGATTTGTTTCTTGTTGTTGTTTCTGTTGTTTGTCTGTAAGATCTGCATCTCTGTGTGTTTTTATTTATTATCTCCCCCTTTTCTTCATCATCCTGTTTGACAAGGTCCTTAATCAGAGAATCTTAAGAGAGCAGATGTGCTCTCCTTCCACAAAATCTTACAAAGATCTGAAAGGGTAAAGCCTTGAACAGCATAGTCTAGCCTTCTAGGTGACTTTGTGTTGAACAAGAGGCTGGTCTAGAGACCTTCTCAAGTCCCTTCCAAGCTGAATCACTCTATGGTTCTATGACTGCATATAGGAGATCATGCTTATCTGTGGGTTGTGTCCAGGCTAGTATTACTTACTTACTGAGATCAGAGGGAAGGAGACCTTCTTTGTTAAACTCTGTAACATTAAAAGTTATATAATTGATATTTCCCAAGACCTTGAAATATATAGAAGTATATTTGGATTAGTATTCAGATTTATTTTTTTCCTCCATCTGGAGAGTAATATTACCATTGTTAAATATCCACATTAGCTAATGTTTCAATGTAATCAAAAAAGGAGAAACATTGACATACTGAAGTTGGCACATGTAAAATCATTCCTGCTGTTCAGGACAGATGCAATCTCCTAGAGCTATGCCTTTATATAGCTCTACTGTAGACATGTTATTACTGCACACATATATGTTTCAGTCATTTTCAATGCCTTTATCAACAATATTTTGAATGTAATTTTTTATAACTGTGAGTTTTTCATGTTGGTGAAAGGCAAATTTGTTGTCTGGATAAATACTTTTTGTATTGGGTTTACATAATCCAGTACATGTACCAAAACCCAGGTTTTGGTAGTGGAGAGGGGTGGAGGTGCTGCAGGGATGACTTCTGTGAGAAGCTGCCAAAATTTGTTTTCATGTTGGACAGAGTTTCAGCTGGCTCCAAAACCGACCCACCAAGATGAGTTTCAGCCAATTTCAGCTGGCCCTAAGATAGACCCACTACCAGACAATAAGCCAATCAGCCATGTTGGTAGCACCTCAGAGACTGGCAGAGACAAAGTGTTATGAACTGACCACAACCTCAGTTCCCCAGCCTCCTTGCACCACTTGGGGCATGAAGTTGAGCCTGGGAAGAAAGGAAGAGTGAGGGGAAGCCAGTTTGTTTTGTTCTTATTTCTCACTATTCTACTCTTTTACAATTAAACATCAATAAATTAAATTTATTTCCCCCAGTCAAGTTGATTTTTCCCAATGACAGTAGTTGGTAAGTCATCTCCCTGTCCTTAAGTCAGCTCATGTGCTTTTTGTCCTATTTTCTACACTCTGTCCTATGGATGGAGGAGGAGTGATAGAGCAGCTTGACGGGCACCTGGTGGTCAGTCAAGGACAAACCACCACTTGCCTTTAAGCTAATAAATTTCTACAGAGAAGAGTAAGACTTACTCATGTAATTCCAGCAGCTTCAATGCCATGTGAAGAAGAGATCTACTGCCTGATGGTGTGGTCATTTCTCATTCAGCTTTGAAAAACTTTTTTCTCTCCTGAATAAAAAATTTTCTTCCAGAGTAACAGACGTACATTCACATCTATATGCACATAATTCATAGATGTCCTCAGTTGTTTAAGCTGAGATCTTCAGTCTAATATAGTGAAATATCACAAGAGAATGTATGGGAATGCAGTGGAAATGAATTTAAAGGAATATTTGTCAGTGTCTGAGTATGAACTTTCTCGTTGCCATTTATAACCAAGTCAGGCAAATTTGAGAGTTACTGCTCCATTTACTGTTATCACTACTGACATATTTCTTACCTGAAGATATTGCTGATGGCTATTTTGTATTTCTTTTTCTCCTTTCTCCCTTTAAACTTTACTAAAAAACAAAAACAAACAACCCACCCCTCTTCAACTTAATATAATTTCAACAGTTTCAGTTAAATTCTGCAAAAATAACATTTTAATTACAAAGTTAGAGATTTTCCATATTATATCTTTTAGCCATAATTTTTTACTTAATTTATCAATAATACACAGTTCTAGAATAGCATTTTTTAAATGTTACAGTGATTTAGGCCTGGGGGGGGGGCGGGGATGGTGAAAATGAAATTATCTTACTTATGTCAGAGCTTTGTAGGGGACTGATTTCTCAAAACCTCCTAAAACAGTCTAGGGAATCATCACATGAATTATCAACATTTTCTCAGTCCTTGCACAACCCAACTGCAATGCAGAAAATGCAAAATAATGAATGTCATAGCCATTTTCACTGAATGTTAATGCAAACTCAGGAGAAGAACCTCATTTAAATGTGCTTATAAATTGTGCTAAGAAGAGCTAGACATGAAGTGTAGTCAAATACAAATCAATACAGGAACACATATTTCTTTTAAATGTATTACCTTTTTTTCTACACTGACCACAAACAGACACATTAGAAGTGAGTTGTTTTACATCACAGAGATCAGCAGAAGGAAAAAAAAAAGTGTTTCATGGGAGTTCATGCAGTCTTTCTTCCCTGATGAATGATCATTTGTCTCCATGGACTGTTGAAACCTTAGAGATTTAATGTGAAGTACAGAGAAAATAAGGTTGAAAAAAAAACCACACAAGGATTTTTCCATGTTAAGGTGTTTCCTGTTACCAACAGCTTAGCATTTTGTGGCTTACCCTTTATCTTTCTGTCCTGCCAGTGCCATTCAACACCCACTCTTAGTTTACTTCACTTAACACCCATTATGAGTTTCCTTCAGACAAACATAGTAACTTTCAGAGTACAGAAGGAAGGAAAAAACTTCAAGATTCCTCTTGTGATGCGGATATATTAGTGTCTCAAGTGGTTCTTTGCAGAATGATGGGTAAACTGTAATACCTCTGATATCTTTTTCATGATCTTTTCTAAACCCCATTGAGCATGTTCTGGTGAAATGGGGTAAATACCAGTAACTAGTTGGTACTAAAGCTGGTATTCATTACCCTTTTAGACATTTATGATTTAATCTAATTTAGAATAATTTTCTAGCATTCCTTTATAATTAATGGAGAAAGAAAAGTTTCATTATAGAACAATTTGCACTACTTGCACTAAAAATCTATGTTAGGATACAATATATTGCATTGTACAATTCATTAAAAGGAGACAGAAAATCCACTGTAAGGAATCCATTGAAAAGGAGCCATATTCCACTACTTAGTTTAACCTAAATACCTAAGTTATAAACCTGGTGTTGCACAACAGCACCAGGCTAACATGGAGACAGATGTAAATAATCTACCTTTGGAACCAGAAAGTCCCAAAGTACAGCTGTCTGAAGTGGTACAGAAGTAGCTTAATAAATACACAAAATTGTATTATACAATGTCAATGTGCCCTAGGAAATGGGCAACCAAGCACATTATAAAAAAATCTGTAACAGAACTGAGGAACTAGACAACAAAATTACTTGTGAAGTTAAATGACGACAAATACAAAACAAAGTTTTAGGACTACCAATCCTAATTCCTGTCAGAATGAAAAACATAACAGGTTGCCCACGGCTGTGCTAAACTACTCATTAATGGTCAGGAAAGAGGTCTCAGAATCGCAGTGAGGAATTCTTTGAAATCCTTAGGTGAGTACTCACTGCCAAAAAAACTAACAGAAAATATGCTAACACAGATTAGCAAAGGAAATTAAATTAAACCAGAATATGTTACTATGTCTCTAAAAAACATCAGGGGTAAGAAATTTCTACCATCTGCAGTGATATTAAATAGGTTATTAAATTGGAAAAAGTTCATTGGTCAAGTTTACCAGAAGTCTGAGAGCAAAAAGTTTGAAGAGAATATAATTAAAGAATGATTATTTCTTATCTTTTTAATACAAACATAGATGCAAAGAAAATATCAAGCTAAAAAGTAAAAAGAAGGTAAGAAGAAAATAGTAATTCATATAGTGTATCATAAAATTTCTAAAATCATTATTTCAATGTCTTGAAAGGTCTTAAAATGAAATAATTTAACACCAAGAGTTCACTTGTTTGTTGCTTTGGGTTTTTTTAAATGTATCTCTTCTTCAAAAGAGTTATTAGTCAACCTGAGAGAGTGAGAGAGAATATATTGGGAGACCTGGAGCTCTAGTCACAACCAAATACGGTGATACCTATGCTCACAAATGGAAGATTTCCTTAACATTCTCAAAACAATAATTTAAAATTACTGAAGTCTATTAGGTAGAGAATTTTTCCCTTCTCTCATATAATTATCATTTAATTCCAGGAATAATCCTGATCAATATAGTTATGATAATCCATAATTTTCACTTCAACCTGATATAAAATAAAATAAAAATTTATTCCTTCTATGAGATTTAATGGAACATAGCAGACTTCATATTTTTATCTGTCTTGGAACAGCTGTTGGCATCTTTGCTGATATTACTCTTTGCCTTAAAGTACTTTCTTCAAGACTATAATGCTACATCATGAACAAGTGTCAGTAACTGAATGAATTTTGCTAGATGAAAAATAATTTATTTGTTGCACTATTTTTAAAAGGAAGCTTTCAATTTTCAGGAAATTACACAAAGAAAAAGAGACTGCCTCTACAAAAATAAGAAAATAAGAAAGTGTTTGTGAAATAACAGTAAAAGAATATAATTGTATCTTTCTTAAAAAACAAGTAAGGTTGGTTGCCACATTGCTTGATCATGCATCTTTGTTTAAATTCAAGTGGAACCAACATTAATAAGTAAAGATTTGAAACAAGAACCAAAACTATTCTTACCCAAAGCAGATTTTTAGTAGCAGAAACTTCATGGAATTACAGGACCAACTCCTGTATCAGGATGAACTTGCTTTAAAATACTTGTTTTATTTCTGTGGTGGTTTTTGTGTTGGTATTTTTTTTTTTCCCCTCATGGAGTGGGTAAATACAGCATTTATTTACAATTTACTTTTTTTTCGTATTTAATTTTATACTTGGGGAATGGTACAATGTGAATAGTTTTACATGACATAGAGAAGTACTGTAAATAATATTATGCTAGTTTCAAATGAATGAGTTTCACATTTTGGACGTAGTTTAACCATATTAGAGTGTTATTGCATACTCCAGCTAATAAACACTGCTTCTTTAACTGTGCTACTTATATTACTCATGATAGGAGCTAGCTCATCTGGACCTACTCTCAGCCTCTTGTATGACACTTCATTTTGTCACAGTGATATGCTAGGTGGTATTCTGACCAAAACATAGACAACTACTGTGTAGATTAAACAAAGGCTCTTTTCCATCAATGGAGAAAAACAGCTGCTTCTGTAAGATGATTCTTCTTGCCCTGAAATAGATGTCTAAAATAGATCAGATGAATAGCACTCTAAAAGAGACTATTTCTCTCAGCTGACAGGCTGACAGTCATTAATGAAGTCTAGGGAGAACAGGGTAAATGTAGTGTCCATGCTGTGTACTGTTAAGTTGGTTGAGGTGCATCCCACATGCCACACATACTGGGTGGGTGTGTTCTTTCATACAAGCTGAGAACGTGTTTTGTACAGGGAAACACTTAGGTCAGGTATTTTATTTAATTATGCAAATGGTCCTGTTCATTGTTGCAAGACTGCTTAAAAGTAAATGCTGATGTGAATGAGCAATCTATGGCACCATGACATTCCATCACATCCATTTTAATATTTTCAGCAGTGAATCAAACTACTCGTACAATGGTAGATGTCACTTTACAAATGTCACTGTTAAAGTGAAAAAGAGGCAGAACTCATTCATGTCACTGATGTCAAAGGTGAATTCTTCCTCAGTTACCTACTTCGTAATAGATGTATCATGATAAGAAAAATCTGATTAAACCTTCAGAAATTTTGAATGTGCACCATATTTTCCAACTAAGGTGATTCTGTGATTTGAACATCACAAATGAAATGATTACCAGTGAAATATGAAAGCCCAGCCTAGAGTTACTTTGGGGAAAATATTTGAATACCATATTTGAAGACATATTACATATGAACTGATAAGAAATCAAATGTGCAAACTCACAGACTTTTGGGAAAAAAAGAAATAGGAGACTGAAAATACATTAAATGATTCAAAATAAGAGGAAAAAAAAAAAAAAAAGCATAAACCCCAAAAACCAGTGACTAGAGATTCAGTGATGACAAAGGATACCATCATAGCCTAAAATACTTTATCTTCTGAAATATGTGTGATAAAATAGCCTGCATTTTTTAATGTTATTTTCATATTTCAAATTCCAAAGAGAAGTACCAAATTAACAAAATGCTATTATTATAATCTTCTGCTTAAAGAACAACTAGAGTATAGAAAGAGATGATCCTAATGACTGGTGTTCTTTAGATGAAGTGTTGCACTCTTGCTCTAGAGCCAACGGGGACATTTAACGAACGTGATTACTTCCTCCACCATGCTGTAGCTGCTTCTACCTGGAGAAAATATTTTTGTGTTTCACAGTCTTTTTACATAAATAAGTTCTAGGAATGTATTTAAAGGAGAATGGCCACATAGTGAACCAGCCATATGGGATGTTGGCCTAGGCACGTAGCTGCATTCTAGAAGCTACTTCAATGGAAGAAAAAATAAGAAAGAGCAATGACCACTAAGGAATGCAGGAGTGAACAGATAAGAGTGACCAATTGGACACTGCGGGAGAAGAACTTAAGAACCAACAGGAACTGAACTAAGCTGTATGTTTACTTTGTGCTAGAGACTTGTAACCAATTAGATGATGCATGACTGCATGTAGGGAAAGAAAGATTGTATAAAAGGGACAGACAAAGTAAATAAATTGGCTTCTGTTTAATTCACATTGAATCATGTGGAGTCCAGTTTTTCTCCTCAATAAGTATCCATTTTTAAATACAGATATATGACCTAGAGACAAGCAGAGCTGTTTAACCCTAATTCTACAAGATGGAGTGCATTCACATCTCCCATATATGTCAGAAGGGTTTATAATTAATACTCAGTGATTTGTGAAGCAAGGCACTATAACCCCTAAATGCTGAAACAAATGACAAAACAAAAGCTTAATTTGTCATTTCATTTTCCATTCTTGGCAACATTTACATACATCACAAATACCTTATTTCATCATTCTTGTTTGAATATATTATTAACCTTAGAAACAAATTAAAGGAAGTATGTTTACCTTATGTCACAGCCCAGAGACTGCTCTATCTTGAATATGACCAAGGTCAAATATGTGTGAAGGCTAGTTAATGGAAAAACCTTTATTTGCATATTACTGTGTTAAAATCTCTATATTGCAAGGCACAGACTGATAAAATATTCTGAAACAACATTAAATTTATACAGAAAGTTTTGACTTGACACAAACTTTCTTGTGCATATGAATTACTGATGATTTAATTATCCCTGCTTAATATACTGAGTTCGTTAATTGTTTGATGCACAGTCACAAATAAACATCACCTGAAGGACACATGATTGTTCAAGCTCCTATATCAGCTCCTATTCTATCAACATTCACCACCATTTTGGACACAGTGTTAACACTGAACTGTAGAAAGCTAACTTACTTTTCATACTTTTAAAAAATAATAATACTTTGACCAAAAGAAAGGAACATTAACAAAAAATTAATTTCTCAGCTTCATCTAAAGTTTTGACAATGATTTATGTAGCTCGATAAAAAACTGGTTGGATGGCCAGGCTCGGAGAGTTGTGGTGAGTAGAATTAAATCCATTTGGTGTCTGGTCACAAGTGGTGGTCCCCAGTGATCAGGCCTGGGACCAGTTCTCTTTAATATCTTTATCAATGATCTAGATAGGGGATTGAGTTAATTCAGTAACTTTGCAGATGACACCAACTTGGGTGGGAATATTCATAGAATCATAGAATGTTAGCGGTTGGAAGGGACCTCTAGAGATCATCTAGTCCAACCCCCCTCTGCTTGAGGGTAAGAAGGCTCTACAGAGGGATCTGAACAGGCTGGATCAATAGGCCAGTTGTATGAGGTTCAACAAGACTAAGTGTCAGGTCCTGCACTTGAGTCACAACAACCCCATGCAACGCTACAGGCTCAGGGAAGAGTGACTGGAAAGTTGCCTGTCAGAAAATGACCTGGGAGTGTTGGTTGACAGTCAACTGAATATGAGCTAGCAATGTGCCCAGGTCACCAAGAAAGCCAAAAGCATCCTGGCTTGTGTCAGAAATAGCGTGGCCAGCAGGACTAGGGAATTTAATCTAAATGAAGATGTTCTACTTGTCAAACACGTAAGACTAAGCAACAATAAGTAGTGTGATATATGTGGTTTTTGACCTTCCAGGTACAAGTCATTGAGTGTGTTTACAATTCTCCTCGCCAGTCTTCTGTTATATTCCCACACTTAGAGATACAGTTTAGTAGTGGACTTGACAGTGCTAGGTTAATGGTTGAACTTGATGATCTTAAAGGACTTTTCCAAACAAAATAATTCTATGATTCTTTCCCTTTAAATCCAATATGCCCAGTGTAACAAGTTCGGTATAATTTTGAGGTCTGTGTTGAAGTTGTTAGATTGTGATGATTATATTTGATGAATCAGTGGTCTAAGAGAATCAGGAAAGGCTCCAAATCCAATGCTAACATTATAAATATCACAGTTTGTGGATTTCCTGGTTTCACTGCCAACTATTTAATGTAACCATCCTGCTTTTAATGAGCATTGGACCTAATTCCTTGTATCAATATACACTATATTTTTTCAACTGTGACATACTGCAGTCACAGTTGCATTAATGAGTTTGGGAAACTTTGCAGTTCCAGAAAAGAACTAGAACTGTGTATTAGAGTGTTATACAAAGCCTGAGGCTTGAAGTCTGTGGAATAATTTCCCTCAGTCAATGTTTCTGCCTCCAAAACAGTTTAACGTTTAAGCAGAAATAAGTTCAGTCTCACAAATTTCGTGTTAGTATTAGTTATAGTATCTTAGTATCTTAGGCTACAATGAACATTATTCCTACACTTGAATAAACTTTATTTGGATAAGAGTGTAATTTTCATACTTGGTGTATATATAGTGATAAATTTCAACTGGAAATTCTCAAATATCCTTCCACCCTATTGATACACATCCTCTAGGAAGCATTTAAAAACCTTGTTAACAACAGGAATAAAGAAAAAAAAAAAACGTTCTAAGAAAAATTTCTTAATTTCTAACAGAAAAGCTTGTGAATTCTATCTTTATCTTCTATTCTCTCATTACTTCCAATACTGAATATATTTAAATAATAATAGTTGACAATATGTCTGCAAGAACTATTTTCAAAACTTTTGTAATTTAATTACTATTGAATGTTTGTTAAAATGATTTTAAGATATTCTATTTATAAATCAGTAATGCATTGCTGAACGTAATCTCAGTAATGAAAAAAATACTACCCTAATGAAGTTTTCAGGAACTTCACTTGTGAACTTGATTTTTTTAATCTCAATAGTTTAGATATTTTTAATTACTTACATACTAGTATAAATGGACTAAGACAATGAAAGGGTCTATTCTATTATCTCTCCTGTCTTCCATTATCTCTTTCTCAGTTCATGAATAAGTAAAGTGAAGATGACAAATGAAATTTTTCATTGGTGTTCCACCAAAATACTAGATCTACCTTTTCATTTATTTAAATCAGGTTGTGTGCTACTGGTATCCAAATGGCACGTATTTATTGATTTTTCAGTCCAAAGCAGGTAGCAATAATGATGCTCAGTGGAAAACAACACTCATAATGGACATATCAATCATAATTTTTGCAAGGTAGATGTATTCCCCATTTTGCTATAAGTTTAAATATCCTCAACTATAATGCCATTATAAACATTTCAGTGTGATGCAAAAGCATCAAAATAATGCTTATGTCATGTCATGATAAGACTTCTTTGATATGATCTTTTAACTTTTCAGAACAGCTTACAAACTTTACAAACATCAGTTTATTTGTGTTGTGTCTTCTCATAACTAACAGTGTTTAATCAAATGATGCAGATGTCAGTATTACTGATTGAAACTACTCCCACTTACATAGCCTGTTTTATTTTCACTATAAGTGAAATTCAATTCCTTTTAACTTAATATTGACATTTCCCTTCTGCGCATTAACAAGAATGTTTCAGTTAAACACTCTCACAGCTTTTATATTTAGTAGCTGAAAGGCAGAACAGTAGATGAGCTTCAGCTGTGGAATTCACTTTTTCCATATGAAGTACTCACTGCTCTGTTTGTTAAAACCAAAATCCACAACAGAATTTAGACATCTGTGAGTTCAGGACTGTGACATGTAGGTTTTAGTTTCCAAAGTAGAGATTAGAACTAAAAATTCTGAGTAAGGTATTGTTGGTTCTTATAGATGAGAAAGTCTCAAAAAAACCCTAATAAGAAAATCTATGTGCCTGAAACATGATGTGCTTCTCAAGTTCAGAATTACTAGATTCTTGAGTACATTTGAGATGAACTAGGTTTTAGTAGTTGAAAATACAGTGACCATTGATCATATCTAGTTTTAACCATTTATATTTGAAGTAAAAAATGGTCATCTTGTCATTCATATTTCTTGATATTTTGAACTACAGAATAATCATTTTCCTTTCTCCAAAAAATTTGGTATACTAATGAAAATAACTTTTGTTCTGCTATCTCAAGACTCTCTAAACTTTACTTGTTATTCCTTTAAAAGAAATAAACAACAACCTTTTCAAAAAACAGAGTTATCCTCATTCTTCACACTATGAAGTGTTCTATACTGTTGCATAAAATAAACTCTCTTACTCTGATTTCCAAGAAGTTTCTAAGTTGATTGCATAACTTCTGCTGGTAATATGTATTCATGGTGCTAATGCAATTGTATTCTGTATTCTGCTTGACCAAACCTTGAAAATCCTTGCTCTCTGACAACAGAATGCTTTTCAGCCCATCTAAGAGAGTCAAATAATCAGTAAACTAACTGGATAAATGGCTAAGTGTTAAAATGAGTTTTCAGTTCATATGGGCACTGTGAAAAAGCTAGTATAGCTTAAGCGATTTCACAACGATGATTTATGCCATTGCATTCAGTGGCCTCAGCACAACAGAAGTATTGAGAATGCAAAAAGAATTACCCTTTTTCTTTCAATTCCAGTGTAACTCATGCTGTCAAAAATGCATTAAAAATATGACTTTGTGTTGTTTCTCTAAGTCATCCATTAAAGCAATATATTTTTTTTTTAAAAGCCAGCATTCAACTGGTAGATACAGAAATATCAACATTGATTATATTCATCTATCGGGAGAGTTACTAATACATAATAATTCCTGAAAGTCCATTCCACAAAAGATGTGTACTCTGCTTTGATCCTATCCTGATTGTTAGCTAGGGCACCCTTGCAGAAGGCTGATGTTTTGCCCTTCTCCCATAGAGAAATTCACCACACTAGGTGGTGACATCTGTCCTTTTTAAAACTAATCTAAATCATAGCAGAGGTAAAGGAAAGGATTTTAATGGCAGCAATGAAGTTCTTTTGTACGAAGGTAAACTGCATGAAAGAGAAACCCTAACCTTTAGGAGAGCATATTAAACAGAAAGGATCAGTTGTGTGACACAGATACATGAAAGAAAGTGACTGTTTTCCCCTTATTATGTAAGGTAGCCACAGAAACATAAAAATAAAGAAAATATTAATCATTGATAGATACACTGGAAAAGGATACAGTACTGTCAATTACAGCTGAAAAAATGCTTTGTCTCTGCTTTTTCTAAATGAAGACATTCGTCTACAGAAATTATTTTTTAAAATGGAAACCAATTACGTCACATATTCTATGCTACTTTTCAGGGGGAAAAAATACTTGTAAAATACTGAAATAAATTTCACAAACTTTTTATTGTATTGAACTATTTGGAAGGAGTTTTAAAAATTATGTTATTTTTACTGAAGGATATAGTCTAGATTTAGAGCACCACATAACTGAGAAAATGCAATCAATTTTTCTATTATCCTCTTTATACTCACACCCTCAAAAACTTTTTTAGTTGTGTATGTAACTTTGAAAGAGTACATTGAAGTTTTAAACAGAGTTCCTAAAGAAGGTAAAAGATAGTTGGATAATTTTTTGTATATTCTTGGTAAATTAGAATATAAGGTCACAAGGTCACACTAATGATTATGTGTCTTATTAGCAATTTTTTCCACCATTTTATTACGAAGTGGTCTAGCAGCCACATACAAAATCTATTTGACAATCCTTTTCTAAATTATTTATGACTTGTGTTTATCAAAATTCTTTAGGTTGTCATCTACGTTATAAAATAAAAAATCACATAAACTGATACTAAAATTATAAATGCAATATTACTCAGTATATATCATTACCTTGAATTCTCACTTGTTCATTTGTCTTTTTTTTTTGTTGTTATTTTGAATATTAAAGGATGTGCATGTGTACCCTACAACAAAAGACAAAAAAACCTCTGCATTTCGTATAATAGTGTCGTCAAACCAGGACAAATAGGAAACATACCACACATAATAAACTGCTACATAAAAATACTACACATATTTTTTCAAGGATTTTTCTACTAGTGCCTAACAACACTGTAGGTAAAACAATCTCTTTCTAAAACTGAGCAGGAAAACCACTAAAGCCACTACTCATCCTGATGTTCTGAGAAGTTAACGTGCATTTCAGATTGCCTGTTCATTTTACAAAGTTGAAAATGAATCTAGCAAAATAAATACTATATCATGCAATATAATGCAATATAATGCAGTGAATTGTAATATCATATCGTATCAATAGGATGAATTTTGTTTATCCTATACATATTTTTTTACTTGGTCAAGTAAATAGTTAACCCACATAGAAGAGCTTTTTTTTTTTTTGGCATAGAAAATAGATTATGATTTCTGAAAGTCTTCAGACTAGCTGATTCCAGTCAGTTCATCCTCTTATATTCTTTCAACCCTATAAATTAGCACTAATGTTCCTAGCTCTTCTGATTAACTCCAGCTCCCTGACCTCATTGAGAAAACCAGTTTTAAAGAGGTGGCAAAAGTCCCAGCAGGCATTATATCCACCCCCCCCCCCCCTTTTTTTTTTTTCGTGAAAAATTAAGACTCTTCAAAAGCAAGCTTAGTGTCCTACACAACTTGATGGTCAACAGGTATCACTAGATTTAGAAACTCTTATTCTGATTTTATCTGATGGTATGGGATTTATATATGAAATGCCACCAATCTTCCTGCAGTTAAAGGGTTTGGGCTTCTGAAATTGTTTGGCTTTATTGCTGTGTTTTGGTTGGCTGGTTGTTTTTTTTGTACAAAAGATAATAATTTTTTGAGCTGTTATTTCAATATTTTCGAGGAATATTCCTTCCTAAAAGGAAGCAGAAATTTCCTGTGTAATAATAAAAGATGATACAAATAAATATAGCCTTAAGTGACAATGTTAGATCTTGTAGATTGAGTGGAAATTATAAATCTTCTAAGCCTAATGTGTTTGAGTCAGCACAAGCAGAAAACTCAGTTCTATACATATCATCAGTGTGCTCAGCTAAAATCTGATAATTTTATCCCTTTTAGCAAACCACTAATTTAAATACTAAATGAATTGTATCTACATGTCATTATTATTGTTTTTTTTCTCTTTTTCTAATATAATTAATTTTGAAAGCTACAATAAATAACACGTATTCCAAGAAATGAGACAATTAAAACGTATGTGGAATTTTAGTGGCAATTGGCAGTTCGCACGTTTTCCACACTAGGAGGCTTAACAAGCTCTAGAAAAATCATTATATTTTACATCTCTGTATCAAACGATATGCATTTTTCATGCCACAGTTTCCAGTTTGTGACAAGCAGTTTTATAAAAGGTAAAATGGCTGGTAGCTGAAGACTGAACAATAATTTAAGTTTTTTCACAGGCTTTCTGTGTGACCTTCATTAAATTGCTTATGCCAGACGGAGGAAGAAATTTAACTAAAGTTTGAAGTTTATTTACTATCCATTATTCTTTGTTTCTTCTGTTTGAATTGTTCCATTAATCCAAAAGAGGGTTCACAAACTATTGTGACCTAGGTGATCAATCACATACAATAAATAGCAAATAGTTACCATTAACAGCTCAAGGACAACTGTCAACAGTTGAAGCATTTCACACATCTCTGTCTCTTTTTTTGACTGAACTTGCCTCAGGTGTTCCAGCTTTTTGCCTGCATGTGATTAGAACTTGAATCTCACAATTATTTTGATCTGCTGTTAAGAATAAGCCCTTCTTATTAGTCATTGTATCCCTTGAAAAGTTCAGCTCCCACTGCACGTTGGGGAGACTTCCTGACCCTATCCCTACACAACCAGGCAGCTTCCCTATACTCTTCCCAGGATACCTGTCCCTGTTTCCACCACTTGTGCATTTTCTTTTTGCCCTCTAGTTTAACCAGCAGGTCTTGACTCACCCATGACAGTCTCTTGCCTTCCTTGCCTGATTTCCTACATTCGGTGATCAAGAGCTCTTGTGCTCTGTGGAAAGTCCTTAAAGATCTGTCAACTCTGTTCTGCTCCCTTGTTCCTGAGGGCAGTTTCCTATTGACTAACTGCTTGAACTGCTGGGTGTTTGTTTTCCTAAAATTCAGGGGTTTGACTTTATTCCTTGTCTGACCCATATCCCTCAGGACTGTAAACGCCACCAGTGCATGATCACTGCAGCCCAGGCTGCCTCCAGTCTTGATGTCACCTGTTAGCTTACTTGCATTGGTGACCAACAGGTACAGTAACTCACCCCCTCTAGTAGGGCTGTCTATTACCTGGCTTAAGAAGTTATCCTCAACACACTCCAGGAGTCTCCTGGATTGCCTACAGCTCGCCATGCTACTTTTCCAGCAGATATCAGGGTGGTTGAAGTCCCCTAGCAGCCCAAGAGCCTGCGAGTACAATGCCTTCTGTAGCTGGAGTAAGAAGGCTTCATCAATAGGCTCCCCTTGATTGGGTGGCCTGTAGTAGACACCAACCAGAAGGTTCCCTTTGTTGTGTCAGTCTCTAATTCTTACCCATAAGCTTTTGACTTGCTCATGGATATTCTTCAGAGACAGGTCTTCACAATCTATCCATTTCTTGATCTAGAGGGCAACACTTCTGTCCCTACTTCCTTGCCTGTCCCTTCTGAACAGCCCATAGCCATCAGTAGTCACACTCCAGTCATGGGATTTGTCCCACCAAGTTTCAGTAACAGCAACTTTGTTGTAGCTTTCTAACAGCATCGTGGCTTCTGACTCCTCCTGTTCGTCGCCCATGCTGTGCAAACTGGTGTAGAGTCACTTCAGCTGGACCATCGACCATGTCACCTTCTTAGAGGAACACTCCTTAATTCCTTTAAGGTATTTCACTGATGTTTCCCTCTTGGCTCCTGTTACCTCAGGAGCCTCTCATCTTTGTAAGACTTCAAGTGTACTGCAGTCTACCTAGCAGGTCTTCAAGAAATAGGCTGAGGGCCCTTGCTAGCACCGTGTTCCTCTTACCTTGGGATGTCATCCCACAGCTTGCCAAGGGCAAGCCTGATATTATACCCCTCCCCCTTCAAGCCTAGTTTAAAGCTCTGTCAATGAGCCCTGCTAGCTCATTAGCAAAGACCCTCTTCCCCCTTTGAGAAGCCTGGTGCTGTGTAGGCCATCCCATTATTTAAAAACCCAAAATTGTGGTGGTGGCACCAGACACGGAGCCATGTATTAATAGACTGAGTCTGTCTGTTCCTTCCAGTGTTTTTTCCTTCAACTGGAAGAAGAGAGGAAAAAATAACCTATGCTCCAGATTCCCTTACCAGCTGTCCCAAGGCCTTGAAGTCTCCTTTGATCACCCTTGGACTACATGTTGCTGATTCATTGCCAACCACATGAAGAACAGTAATGAACAAAAGTCTGAGGGCCGTACTAAGCCAGTAAGTTTCCTGATGATGTCCTTAACCCAGGCCCCAGGGAGGCAGAAGACTTCCCTAAGAGGAGGGGGAATGCAAGAGGATACAGAATTTCATCTAGACACACATGATTTGGGAGGCCAAGACTCACATCAACATCTCTTCCTAATAAGGTATAACTCAACTTCTTTTCATGTAGAAGTAATTCTCTAAAAATGAGCTAGAGAATGGTATCTTTTTTACTTATGACATTATGCCTTTTTTGCTTCATATAATTCAAACTTACTTATCTGTTTTGGCAGGAGAGTGCTAAAGTTCAAGCTACCTGTTAAGATTGAGCCAATGTTTAGGAAAGAATACAAGACCAGGAAAGAGGGAAAAAAAATAAATTACAAAGTATAAATAGCTGTTGTCTAAGGAAGCTGTCAAGGGACTTGTGGGTTCTTTTTTCTGTTCCAGCAACTGCTTTGGTCTAAAGGATTAATGACTGTACTTCAAGCAGGTTCAGGAGGAGAAAACAGAACCTAGAATACCCTCCTTTTTTGTGTTACCTAACATTCTGTCATTATGCCTATCAGTTTAAAGTGTCTTAGAAAAAAAATATCTTTAAAAGCTCTTCTATCTGTCACTCTAAAGTAGAAGCCCTCTGTTCCTCTTTGTTTAACCCATTTCAGACAGCACCCTACATATTTCAACACAGAAGTTTCTATATCACAATCTAGCTAACACATCAATATACTGCTAAAAAACAGTACCTCCCTATGTCATAACAAATTGGTGAGCGATTTCTTTTTTTTTTTAAATAGTGACTTCATTTTTGAAATTAGCAGTGACCTTTTCAGCTTTTCAGCAAAAGGTTAAAAGATACTTTATTAGTACTTTCTTAGTTACGTTCAGTAACTAGCCAGACTGGCTTTAGGATACCCTTTACATATGGAAAAGTGTCCACAGCAGAATGAAATTCTGTCAAACTTGTCTGTGTGACTGGATTCTAATTTTTGGGTCATCTTTGTATAAGTGTCCAATGTCTTTTTGCAGAATACATCAATATACTCAACTTTTATAATAAATAAATTAAAAAAAAAAAAAAAGTTATTAGCAGTAAACTTGCCTGTCTCCTTGTTGACAAGCTGTCCTTTATAGGAGTGTAGAAAATTATTTTTCTTCTATGCCTTTTGACCTTTTTCAAATTTGTTTTAAATCCAGTTCAGAAGTTGCCTTTTTTTTTTTTTTTTTTTTCTTTTGCAGGGTGTTCTGGTTTCCTGGGAACAGAACCATGGACCAGCTATGCAGGCAGGCCATAAGTAGCCCCAAGTCAGCTGGGAGATCCAATCAAGGCAGATGACCCAAGCTGACTCACAGATGTATCCCATACCACTTAATCATGCTCATTATAAAAGGAGGGAGTTCACTAAGGCTGGAAGCTCTCATCTTGTGTTTTCATTCTCTTGGCCTTCTGCTGTTGATCCCAAAGACCAAGCTAAGTATAACCTTGTATACTTTATGTTTGTGACTGTAGTAGTGTTGTTATGCCATTAAATCTGTTTCTTCTTCAACCTGTGGGGCTTCTCCCTTTTTTCCCCAATTTCCCTTTCCCAGTTGGGGAGGGATCATCAGGTGGTAGAACAACTACTACTATTTAGCCCCAGGTACATGCTAAATGTAGACACAGGGTTATGAGAAGGAATATATGTTTTACAGGCACATATACAACCCCATTCAATCTTAGTTCTATAAGCCTTTTTCCCTTAAATAATTAGGCTGTCAAAATTATACATACACTTTAATTCATAATAATTGTGTTTTTATAAAGCCTTTTAATGCCTTGCTTTATCTTTTTTAATGCGCACCCCGATGAGGCTTTCTACTCCAAATAGATTTGTTTTTTGGGTAGAAGACATACTTCTAGTACTACAACGAATTTGGTCCAGCATATTTTTTTCCATAGTTGTGAAACAAAGTACAGACATGTCTCTTACTTCACAAAAGAAAATTGTATTTTTCAAAACATTATTGTCAAGAATTTTTCACATAGCTAACTCAAGAATATTAAAATCAAGACTTTTTGCTGGACATTAAAATAGCTGTTCCATTTGCAGGTTTCAAGTAGTTGTTATTTCCAGTCTGAAAGGGTTAGTATTCTCTAAACCTAGTAAAAGAAAAAAAAAAAAAAAAAAGAGTAAAAAAAATAAATGGTGTTTTCATAGTACCTTTTTCTGGTTTTCTGTCAACTCTACAGTGACTACACTGTTCATCACAGTTCTGCAGTACTATAATCACTATCTGAACAGCTTTTCAGCAGCACAGATAAGCAAGAAAACAGCTGATGCCTCAGTGACAGCAGAAAAGTCAACAGGGAGACAGAATCAAGAGAAAATAATCAAGACTTCAAATCAAGTAAATAAATTGCTATGTCTAGCTAAAGATTCCTTATAGCCCTTGTTATGAAATTGCCTTTCTGAACCACTGTGATTACACTTTTATTGGAGATTACATTTTAAAAATAAAAATAATTTCTAAGATATTCAAACTAAAATTATGAAAAAGGAGGAAAGATGAGAAAAACATGGAAAGCATGGTTCATATTTTGTAGTGAATCAGGTAGTAAGATAAGTTTTGTTTTCAGCTCTGACTAAAGAAGTGGTCACTAGTTCATCCTCTCATGAACACATAGATTCATCTGATTACCAAACGCTGCTCTGAAAGAGAGAAACACAGAAAATAGTAGCGAAAACCGAAATTGTTATATAATGCCTCGCTAGTTTTATTGTTGGTGTGGCTTTCTTTTGCTTTTATCTTCTGGGATTGTTTTTTGGATTGTTTTTGGTTGGTTGGTTTTGGTTTTTCTTTTGTTTGTTGGGGGGGAGAGTTGAGGGGGTTTTATTTTTTGTTTCTTTTGACAAAGTAATGGAAATAATGAAAATTCTGAGAACGGATCAGTAGGAATAAAGATACATCTCCAGGTCAGCTGCAGCTGATTACCACAAATGATCACACATGAACATGGCTAGCTGCCTAAGTCATATTCTTCTGCTGTCATTGAATTTGATGCTGTTTTTTCCAAAGTAGTAAGATGTTACAAGTTTTCTGGAGACGTAATAGAGTATTGCTAACAACTTAATTTTACATTCGATCATTACTTAAATGATTTAATATTTATTTACATTCTCATATTAACATTTTGGGTACTATTGCCTTTGCCTTCTGTCTTCATAGTTTTTTGGTTATAATTCGAGCTAAACCATAGTTGGGTGTACGTTTGCTATAAGCAAAATGCAGCAGTATTTAACATGTTAACATTTTAATCTTTTTCTGTAATTCATTAAAAAAAAAAAAAAAATCTATCTTTGGTGTGGATATCTAAGAAAAAAAAAAAAAGATTCCAGGTCTGGCATTTTCCAAATACTTTAATCCTTAAAAGAGAAAGCCCCCTGAATCTAGTGGTGCTTGTGATTTCAGCTGATTACTTACAGTTCCCAATACAATATTTCTGAGATTTATTGCATATTTGGACCTTTGTGACCTCTTCAAGGATACACTGTTTATGATCCAAAGCTTGACCCTTTATTTTCTTAGAGAGAGGAGGCACACCGTCCTCCTTGAGAACAAATTGCTGTTGGGGGCTGAGGTCCTCAGAGAAGTTGCTGTGAATTTTCCAGTAGGTCAGAGCTTAGTGTAGTCCATACAACTCTGCAAACTCTCCTTCAGGGAAATACAACACTTAAGCACTGACTAGCCAGCTTACAAAATACTTAGGTTTTAGGACAGAATAGCAAAGAGAAAACATATCATAAAGCAATCAACAGACTACAGGCATGTAAAACATATCTGGACTTATCTCTCTGGGATGCTGGTAAGTTTAATATACAAACATAATTTTTTTAATTTTTAATTGGAAAGTCAGAAGATAATCTTGTGAAACTCAGGAGACTGACTGGAGATTTACTTTAGAGATTTGGCTGGGCACTTCTTGCCCTGTCAGTGTAAGCAACAATAGCCAGTGTATTATCTGTCCTCGGGTTATGCATGTTGGAGACCTTCATGAAAGAATATGTCGCAGGTCTGAAAGAGCGATTCTTTATTCTGTGTAATAATACCCTGAATGAGCACAGCTCGGCTCTACCCCCTGAAGATGCCCTGTGTGTTATCTGCTGGCCTCAACAGGAGCATTTTCACCTTGTGACATAATGCCTAATACGGGTATGTTGCATTACCCTTGCTTCAGCTCTGAAGAAAATCACCCTTCTCCCATTTCTGTTTTTCATATCCAGGCTGAAAGGAAGGGCAGCAGGCTCTTACAGCTTTTAATAACATGTCGTATTTCCTTTTCTTTGTATTATTCTCGCTGCATCCATGCTCTGCATGATAGCATATTGGTGTATATGTACAAATATATACATAGCATATTCTGCAATGTATTATATAGGTGTATGTATGCATATAACAGCCTCTCTAATACATGCTGCAAGCAAAATGCTTTCTATGTAACCGATCTATTTTGAAAGACCAGCTTGAGTCATTAATTGTTTACTGCTGAGACAAAAATAAGAATGGAAATTAATTGCTTGTATGGGAGATTATATGCCTGTCCATTAGTCTAAAATGGAATAAACCCCCTAAGTTTCAGTTACAAATTTTGCGTTTTTGATATCTGGCAAGAAATGTAAACACTGCCTGAAAAGGTGCAGCAATATAGAGACATGTTCTTCATTTGTCTGTTAAAACACATTTTATAATATTTAAAAAAAAATAACTTTGTCCTTTCCTATTTTTTTTTTCTTTTAAGCTCTTAATCTTGCCTCTTCTTTCCACTAATAATGTAGGGGAACTTCAATATTGAAGTAAACTGAAGAAGAAAAAATATTTGCTTAGGTGGCTCATTACCACAAGCTAATTTAGCTTTTGGTCAAATACAGATACATAGCTGCTGATCTCAGCTGATTAAGTGATTTGCTTTCTTTTAAAACTCGGCTACAAACATGAATCTTCTTTTATTGGATTTCTGGATTTCTTGATTTGTGATCTCAATCTAATATGAACTTGAAGTTTGAAAAGGTCACAACAAATATTCTGTACATTTTCTTGTCAGATAAAGCTTCTGCTGACCCATAATAAGGTCAAGTTGTTCCCTTTTCATAACAAATGTTATACTTGTAAGGAAATGTGTTTTCATTTTTAATGTAACTTGATACTTTTGACAAAGAAAGATGACAGTGTAAAATAGCTTTCAAAAGATTTTGAAGGCTAAAAAAGATACATGCATGCTACATAGCTTTGAACTGTTCAAGAAATTGAGAGAAAATATTTATGGTGCTGTATTAATGCAAATAATATGTTTCTGATATCAAAAGCAGGAGACTCTCAAATGCTACTTCCAGCTAGAATAATCTGTTTTCATCACCCAAACACAACTTTCTCATTGCTCAAAAGTCTTTGAGCTGACCATTGCAACATAAATTCTTCTGCCTTGCTTTAAATTCCCCTATTTGAACTCAGACAACCATTCTTGATGACAGATTTTACAAAGCTATGGAGTAATTCATGTTTTCACTTTGCGCATGCAGTATTGTCATGGTTTAACCACAACTGGCAACTAAGCACCACACTGCCACTGGTTCACTCCCCTCTGGTAGTGGGATGGAGGGAGAAATGGAAAGGTAAAAGTGAGAAAACTTGTGTTCTGAGACAGACAGTTTATAATAATTAAAAAAACAAACAAGCAAACAAAAAAACCCCACCCAAAAACCCAAAGCAAAAACAACCCAAACAAAAACTAACCAAACAGAAAAGCCCAACACAACCAAGAGATAGGAAAATAAAACCCAGTAAAAACAAGTGATGCAAAAGAAAATTGCTCTTCTTCAGTCAATGATCAGCCAGCACTTAAGCAATGGCAGCCCCCACCAACCTTCAGCCTACAGCTTTTATCTCTCAGCACACTGTCACACACTATGAGTTATCTCTCTGTTCAGTTGGGATCAGCTGTCCTGGTTGTGTTCTCTCCCAGCTTCTTGTGCACCCCTAGCCTACTCACTGGTCAGTCTGAGGAGTAGAAAAGTCCTTGGTGCTGTGTAAGCACTGCACAGCAGTAACTAAAACATCCCTATTATCAACACTGTTTTGATCACAAATACAAAACGTAGCATCATACCATACACTATGAAAAAATTTATCCTAGCCAAAATCAGTACAAGGTATGCTAGAAGGTCACACTGTGCCTTGGTGCTGAAAAAACACTCTGAACCAGTCAGACTCAGGCAGAGAGAAAAACAGAGGACTGATAAAAATGTGACAGTGTTCTTACAAGGACATTTTGTCAAGCTAGAAGAATCACTGAGCAAGGAGGGTTGGCTTAGCAACAAATGTGTGTTTGATTATTGCCCCCTTCGAGCAGTGGCACCCCTTAAATGGTTACTCCTCAGAGAGAAAGGGAGTTAACTATCATGGTTGGGTAGGGTAAGTACTATTCAGTAACTAAACTGTGTTTAAAATATTGCTTTAGTTATTATTCTAGATCTAGTAAATGCCAATTAATAAGCAGTTGCTATAGCATTTATATTGTGTAGTAGTTACTCTATGTCCTTTAGCCCAATCACATTGTTATTGTTATTGTTCACAATAAAATTATACTTTGTCTGTATATACAGTCTAGTCTGCCATCCTTAAACCTGTATGGGACACTTTCATAATCTATGGCAAGACACAGGTACCTCCAGAGAGAAAAATCTTAGAATATATCTGTAGAGTAAAATAAATTACCCTCTAGAATAAGTATTTCATACAATGCGTGATAGAGGTAGCAGAAGTTTGCTACCACCTTTCTAAATAGAAGTCTGTGGTGAAGTGATACAATAGGGAGTCAGGATGCTTAGCTCACACTTTGGTATCTGACATTAAGACAGATTAATCTCTTCATCAACAGAAAATGCTTATCATAATGTAGTTTATAAAATCAAGTATATGCCTTTGAAGATGTACAGAGGGGCACCTTATCTGCCTAAACTTAAGTTCTAAATTTATATCTTCATAAATATTAGAAACCTAGCATAGAAACTGACTGGGAAAAGTATATAGGGATACTTGCTCAGTATTAGAAGTTTTAATCCACCACAGAGAACTGAGAAGCTGGGATAGAGCTATTGAAAAATTCTAGGCTGTAGTTGCTCCTACGTAGCCATCACTGTTACTCATAAGAATGAACATCTTTATGCCAGCTTCAGAAGTATGCAACCTCTTTTACAATGCAAAGCTTTATAGAATTATAATTGTTTTGAATATTGCCTTACCCTATTAAACTGTTTGACGAAGTTTTATATGCACACATCAGATCTATAGCTATGCATTAACTTGAATCTCAAGATTTCATTCTGATTTTACTTATTGATTTAGGTGTCTCTGGCACCTGTTTAAAAATTTTGCAGCTGTCAATATAAAATGTTATTCCTACAGTAAAATTCCTAATTGTCTTATAGCATAGCTAAATGAAATTCTAAAGCTTGAAGTTCTGATCTTTCTCAAGTGCAGACAGCCGCAAACAAACACTCGTGAACAAACGAACACATAAGATATTTCAGCATCCCAGGATAATGAAGTAAACCTGATGGATTTCAGGGAATCATTATGGAATTCAGTCTATCTACTGAAAATGATGATGACAGAATTTTTATGTTTAGGTTTGAGATGAAGTGTGGAATTGCTACTTTATCTCAACAAATTCAGTGAGCCAAGTTTAACCAGCCATAACTTTAAATAAAGTCACTACTATGTAGATAAAACCAGAAAATGGAGGTTAAAATACTTTCATTTAAAAAAAAAAAAAAAATCATCAGACATCAGAGATCAGACATCAGACATCAGACATCTTTTTTTACCTACAGTCTTACATATTTAAAGTTCTGTTTAAAGGCAAAATATTTTAATATTTATTTGTTTACAAAAAAAGAACTATTGGGTACAGAATCTGCATTTGAAGTAAAAACTGAAGTTAACTGGATTATCTCTTTACATTACGCTCATTGGGATGATTGGAATTTTATGTTTAGATGAATCTTCTTTTCAATTATGAATAAGTTTCTGTGTCTGGGATTTGAAATCTATCATAAGCAGACAGGCCTTGGTTTTTCCTTGTTTGGATGAAGTCTGGGGAAAAAACCACATAATTTTCTTCAAATATTGCCTTGAAAAGTTAATACTAAGAATGAAAGTTATTTTGTGAGTTCTGATATAATAATGTGATTTTAAACAGAGTTATAAGATGTTAGAATCATAAAATCTCAGAATAATACAATGGAATAACGCAATTAATTTGGTCTGGAATAGATGTCCCGAGGTCATCTGGTCCAACCTCCTGTTCAAAGCCAGACTAAATTCAAAGTTCGCTAGGTTGCTCAGAGCCATGCCTCGTTGAGATTTGAAAATCTCCTCAGATGGTGAATCTCCAAAGTCTCTGGCCAACCTGTTCCACTTGAGATGTAACCAGTGTTGAGTACTCAGGATCAAAAAAATTAATTATTTTTTAGAACCCCTTTACAATAATTTAACTTTATCAGAAACCATTATTACACAAAGACTTGTTATTTGATAAAGTACTGATTGATTAGACTACTGTAAATGTCAAATCATAGTCTGCTCTGTAAAGCAATCTTTAACTCTGGACCTAATAGAAAACAGTGGCTGCAGAGTGTTAAAAACAGAGAGAGAACACATTTCTGTCAAAAGAAATTGAAAATTTTTTGTGTCATTTCAAAGAATACACTGTAGAATAAACTTTGACATATCTTTACTGCTTTGTGATTGAAAAAGCAAGAGAACTTTATTGAAAATGACACAGTCTTGATTAATTATTGATTTGGGCAAGTATAAAAGAGGCCTACTGGACACACAGGCGAATTACAAGTGTGTTAGAATGATACGTAATTGGTAATGTCAATAACATCAGAAGCTGCAGGAACACCATGTTTGGCAGAAGAAAACTATGTTCTTTTCACTGCAGAAACTAATTAGTTGTAGAATAACAACTCCAAAGAACTTTGAATTGCTCAACTAAAAGTATTTGGCATCTTAGCTGCAAATATTTAGACTTTTATTTCAAAAATTACGTACACTGGGTTAAATTTTCTAGCCTTCCCTGGTTAATGTTCTGTAACTTGCTTTGCCACTAGATATGAATATTGCTGTCTAAATCTCTTAATTGGTAAAGTGTTGGCAGACTAGGAAAACACAGATATTCAGCACATAAGAGGAACTAAGAAAAAAAGTTCCTCATTTAATTAGATTTCTTTTTAAAAAAAAAAAAAAAAAATTATTGATTGGAAAAGGACCAAATCTTTTAAATATTTATAAACTTTTATTTAAAGTTACAGCTACTGAATCTGATTCCAGATAATCCAGATCCTGGACAATACAATTTCAGATTTATTCTTATCATCCAGACTGTTGTTAAACTGTTTTCTTAAAGCACTTTGTTTCCTTCTTCACCTTTTCTAGAGTAAATTAAATCTACTTCAAGTACAAATATAAAATTGTAAAGAAAGCTAAAACTACCTTCTTAATGTTTTCTGCATTTTAGTATAGATGAACCTAAACCAAAACACACTTGAAAGTTCTGAAGAGACAACATACGGGTAGAAGCAATTTTCTCCTTGCATTTCTGTCTCAGCTTGAAACAAGCTGTATGCTGTAACACAAGGAGAAAATGTTTTTACAAGACTTCCAGCCCAAGAAGAGCTCAAAGCTCTATAACACATTAGAAAATACAGACACATAAAGACAGTATTTTGATCCCGCAAGTGGGATCATTCACCTGGTGTGCAAGACATAAATATACACACAGAGCAGAGGTATTTTATTCCAGTTCTGAGAAGAAAGAGTTACTAGGTGGTAACTCCACAGCTAGCACACTAACCTAAATACAGGATTTCTTTTAGATAATGAAGTATTCAAAATTACCTTATCTCTAAGTGTACTGATATCCTGTGCCTATGTGATCGGTTAAATAGTCCCTCACTTCCATTTAAACTGCAAGCACTTGGCTTTTTTACTATACATGCTCAGAGGGTAGGGGGCTTTTGTGAGTAGGGGTCTTTCTGAGCTTGAGGGAGGATATTTTAGTATGTTAATGAGGTAAGTTCACAGTAAATTTAAGCAGTCCAAGCTTTCTACTATCAGTAATCAATGCTCCAGGCTAGATGCAAGAGTGGTAAGTGTCTTCCATTCAATTCCTCTGATCAGGATAAGCTCAGGAAGTCTCTTCCTCCTCTGCTCATACTAATTTGTTTTCTTCTGATTCCAATGATAAATTCAATATATATCCTAGGTCTTCTGTCCTTCTGACATCAGTATGAATAAACAAAGCCCGTGGATGCCTGGTGCCTGGTCCACCTGTTCCACAGACTCCAGAACCTATGCTGAGTGGGATGCAGTCCAGCCAACTCAGAATAAGTAGTGTTCATAAAATGTTTGAAATTCAAACTAGTGCAACAACAAGATCCAAACTCTTTTTGTTCTGCTCCAAAATCTAGACCTCTGAAAACGTATTCCTTTGAAAGAACTGAACAGTGGCCAGTTAAATTTTTTAAGGTGTGGTTTGTATCGGTGATAAAAAGAACATTTAAAACAGACAAAATGACATGCAAGTGTATTTACCATCTCAGGCAGTGTTAAAGTCACCATTTTAGAGGTGTCATGCAAGACCACTATCAGAGTTTTAGGCATGCATGGGGCAAATATATCTGCTGTATACAGCAACACCCAAGCAGCCAGTTTTAAGATCTGTGATACACACATTGGCCAGATTGACAAGAGAATCAGATAGGTATCCGAGAAGTTTTAAAGGACGTAGGTCTTACTTCACTGAGACCCTATATGAAAATGTTTGTGTGTGTATATGCATGTGTGGCTGCTGAAATTTGTTGATACCCTAGAATTTATGGAACTACTTGTTAGGGTTTTATTCATGACTTCTAAAAAGCTTTAATAACAAGTTCTGAACACAAGATAAATTCTAATAAAATGTTGTCTATTTAAAAACTAAATGTCCCTAATTAATTTTATGCATAAACCCCTGTATTTCATTAGATAAAAATGAGACTTATCTTGGTAATCTGAAATTTCAGAGACAGAAAATCCTGAGACTGACTTAAGCAATGAAAATTAACTATAAGACAAGACCAAGCAAGTAAATAAGTAGTAAGACAATGAAAGTAAAAATTAAGCTCAGTTTAAAATGCATTGCTTCTTCCTAGTCAGAGGGATTTTTCATTGCTGATGACAAATCAATAGTTTAGGCTGAGTCTATACTGCAGGGTAAGCATACAGTCAGGTGTGTTTTACAGATCAGGTTGCTTGGTTGTTCAGACTGGAAGTATATTGGCATATATTACAGTACTCATTTGTGCCAGGATTTTTTGGATGGGAACCATGGGTTACTATGATGAGCAGTACAGTATCTCAAATAAAGTACTACTTTAAGAAGAAAACTCCTGATGCTTGATGCAGCAGTCAGTTTTTGCCTCTGGCTCAGTAATTCTTCTCTGCCTATTTAGTTTTAAGATGTCAGATTGCTTTGAAAAACTTTTTTTAAGATGTTACATATCACTAAGTTTATTATGCCTTTTCTTAGTATTTGTTTTTATTATACATTTACTAATCATAGTCAAAGGCAATCAAAGGGAGATTCTGAGTTGAAAAAGTACAAAATGGTTCTTTTAACACAGATTCTCACAGCAGCTGCTGCCACGACACTTTTCTAAATCTTAATATAAAATGTTTAAAAATAGTTGGCCTTTTCACCAAGAAGCACTTCAATAAACAGATTTACATGGAAGTCGTAAGCTATCTTTTAATTCCTTAGTATTTTACTAAAAATGAAAAAAAATCATACCAATAATACTAAACATCAAAAATATGTAATTATGTCTTTTCATTGCCCACTTTAGGGCAAAGTTTTTGTTCCTAACGGGATGACAAATCAATTTACAATGAGATAAGAACATCTAACAATGGTTACTTACCTTAAAAATGAATGAGTATTTCAGAAGTACATAGTGCAAGCACAAAACTTAATAAAAATAAATAATATTCATGACAATAATATTATTTTTAAAGTTTTGTTATTATATTTGTTATATATTAAAGTTTATTATTTATTATATTTGTTATATATATTAAAGTTTTATTATTTATTAAACCAGAAATCCCAAGAAGTGAAATTTTATTATGGAAGGTATGCTATAAACAGATAAGAACAACCAGTTCATGCTTATAAAAGTGGCAAAGCAATGAAAATTCAATTTCGTCTTATGATAAATCAAAATCAGTTTTTAATTTATACTATAGTTAATTCCATCTTTTCTTTGAAAATTATGAAGGCTTGGGTTTTTTTGAAAGGCATGAGTTAGGAGTTTTGGGGGTAGGTTTTGGTGGCTGTTTTTTTGTTGTTTTGTGGTGGTTTTTTTTTTCCTACAGTATAAGGTTATTTATTATATTCTGAGCAGCTGTGACTGTTCTGTGAAAACTTACGACAGTGCATCACACTATAGAATAAAATGTATTCTACTAAACATTACTGGGGATAATAATAAGAGATAAATTATTTTTTCTTTGGACGGAGTTTGGAGCAAATAAATCAACTCAGCACCCTGAGATTCAGTTCATCCTTAATTGTCCTAATTGTAAGGTTGAAATGATTTGCTACAAAGCTGGTAATAATTCATAACATCTACACAGTACTTAGAGATTCTAAGATCGCATAGTCAAGCTAGAATAAAAATTTTCAAATCCATCTGTTCAAACAGAAGAAATGTCAAGGAGTTTTTTTATTCTCTATCAGTATGTTATGGGTACCTATTTTCCATGTCACAGCCTTTTGAAATTTAATGGCAGGATTTTTTTTAATTTAATTGCAATAAATTTTCATGCATAGCAGACATTTCAAGGGCAGTACCGGCGGACAGTCCTTTAGGAAGAATGTTAAGAAACTGGGAACAGGACCTGAAAACAAGATATAAAGATAAAGAGAAACTGATTCGGTATTGTGTTCAGGTTTGGTCCAGAAAGCCAGAAATAAAATTATTTTGGCCACAATTCGGATCCGATGAAGATTGGGTCTGTCTGACTTTAAATCTAGCTATAAGCAGTAAAACTCCCCCATCTGATGAGGAATCAGCTTATGCAGTCTGCTGGATACAGGACACAAAGCTGTATCTTCTAACTCAGCAAAAATTGGCAGAAAAGGCACAACAAAGAAATTGGGATCCTTTAGATTATTTACCTCCACTTTCTCCACCACACCCCTCTCTGTATCCAAGCCCGCCCCTCTACCCAAACCTCCCTCCTTTATCAAGTTCCCTTCTGTCCTCGGGTCCCCATCTTTTACCAGGCTCTCCCTTTTATCCAACTTCTACACCTGTGGCGGCTGCCGCGGTGCCAGCAGCGCCTGTCACGGGGCCTCCCGCAGTGCCTGCGGTGCCCACAGCGCCCGCGGCACCGGTACCGCCGGTTGCGGCACCTGCAGTGTCCGGCACGGGGCCGCCGGGGCTGCGGCTGCGGTCCCTGCTACGGTGCCTGCGGCTGCCGCTCAAGGGGGGGTGTGTGACGATATGCCCGAACTGGAAGAACCAGAGGGGACTGGTTCCTCGGCCTTTGTAGCTAGCCCATCCCTTAGTCCAATTGAGGCTGGTAAAAGAACTGGAACAGTGTAAAAAAGACATTAAAAATTTCCCCTTTCCTAGGAATAACACTAGCAGTACTACCCGATACTTCCATGTACCCCCTTAGGGAGGTTCCGATGGGGGTGGGAACTATCGGGTATGTCAGCATCTCCCTTAACAGCTGGGGGGTGAGGAGTTTTAAAAAAGAGATTAAATCCCTGATAGACGATCCCATTTGTCTGGCAAAACAAGTTGATCAATTTCTGGGACCCAGTATCTATATCTGGGCTGAAATGACGTCTATTTTAGGCCAGTGGTTCAGTGGGGAAGAAAGGGAAATGATTAGACAAGCGGCTATGCGAGAGTGGGAGAGGAGGCACCCCCCAGGACCACAGGCTATCCCAGTGAACCAGATATTCCAGTTTGGGTCCCTTATTGGATATAATAGCTCCGCTGTAGATAGAGGAAATAGGCATGATCTACGAGAACTAATAATTACCAGAATTAAGGATGCAGTACCCCAGCCTCAGAATTTTACTAAAGCCTTTGACATTCAGCAGGGTAGAGATGAGACCCCGACTGAATTCCTGGGGAGGTTTAAGGATAGAATGCAAATATATTCGGGGCTGGATCCTGAGAATCAGCTAACACAAGGGTTGTTAAAAGTTAACTTTGTAAGTAAATCTTGGCCTGACATTAAAAAGAAACTCCAAAAGACAGAGGATTGGAATGAGAAGCCACTGGAAAATCCTCTAAAGGAGGCCCAGAAGGTGTATGTTAGAAGGGAGGAGGAAAAACAGAAACAAAAGGCAAAGACCATGATCTCTGCCATGGATCAAGTAGTCAAACAAAAATGGGACACCCAAGAGAAGCAAATGGGGGGGTGGAATCAGAATAAAGAAAATACAAATGAGAGTTTGGGGACAGTCTCTTCCCAACATCCCCAAAATCAAACGCCGGGAAAGTGTTTTTATTGTGGGCAGGAGGGCCACCTTAAACGAGACTGCCCTGAGTTTAAAAGAGAGGAGAAATTGTTTCTGGTTGTAAACTATGGAAAAGCAAAGGAAGCCGCTTTAAGGCCAGAGGCGATCATGAGACTGTCTCTAGTGACAGAGATAAGGCCTCTGCCTGAGAAGCAAGTATTCAGTGAAAAGGAGATAACTTTCAAGGAATTAGGAACAAAAGAGTCAGATGGGCAATGGATCCTCCCTGATGGCAGGGAACTGGTGAATAAACAAGTAATGAGACAAATTTTAACTATTTTACATCAAGGGAATCATTGGGGAGTTCAGGCAATGTGTGATGCTGTACTAAGAAAATATGCCTGCACAGGACTGTACACAGTAGCTAAACAAATCTGTAGTAGCTGTGTAACATACCAACAAATCAATAAGACAGCCCTGAGAAAACAGCCTTGGGGTGGACGAGAGCCAGGACTCAGACCTTTTCACAGCATTCAAGCAGATTTTACTGAATTGCCCAAGATGGGAACATTTAAATACCTGTTGATATTAGTAGATCACCTTTTGGGATGGGCAGAGGCTTCTCCCTCAGTATCAGCAACAGCTAACGTCATGATAAAAATAATTTTGGAACAAACAATTCCCAGATATGGGATTGCAGAGTATATTGACTCGGACAAAGGAAGTCATTTCACTTCATATACCCTGCAAGAATTAATGAATACCTTAGGGATAAAGTGGGAGTTTCATACCCCATGGCATTCCCCCTCTTCTGGAAAAGTGGAGAAAATGAATCAAACGTTACAGAAACACTTGTCAAAGTTGGTTTTAGAAACGAAACTACCATGGACAAAGTGTTTACCCCTGGCCCTTCTCAGAATCCGAACTGCTCCTAGAAAGGATCTACGAGTGTCACCGTATGAGATGCTGTTCGGGCTGCCGTATCTAAGAGGAGATGGCGAGGTGCCCACTCTCAAGACCAAAGATAAATTCCTCAAGAGCTATATACTCGGATTGTCTTCTTCCTTATCATCTCTCAAGGTTCCCGGACTGTTGGCTCAAACTCCACCTCTGGAATCTCCAGTACACACTTTCCAGGCAGGAGACTGGGTCCTAGTGCATGCCTGGAAGGAATCAAAGCTCCAGCCCGAGTGGGAAGGACCTTTTCAAGTACTGCTAACCACTGAGACTGCTGTGAGAACTGCAGAGAAGTGGTGGACTCACTACACACGATTAAAGACTTCTATAGATCCTGATGCCTTGGAGACAGACGATTCACCAAAACCCAAGACCAACAGTCCTCACATCGGAGAATCAAGAGACTGAGTGAGACCTGGAACCTGACAAAGGAGAACTGTCATATTTCAAAGCAAAGTATCCTTAAAAGGTGGGGTTATGGGTATTCTAATTGTGTGTACATTACCTTTTAAAAGTAAGACCAGTCAATTTTAATAAAAAAAAGAAGAAAATAAACCCTGTCTTTGTGAATGTGTCTAAGATAAACTACAGTGTTAATTAGGTCCAAGATGGTAGCATCAACAGGCAGTTACCCATATACTACATTTTACTTTTACAGATAAGCCTAGCCTTGCTTTTTTTCATGTAAGTTCCATGTAGCTTCTTATAAAACAGGTGAATAGAATTTGATTAACTGAATGATAAGTGCTGTAATTGCCATACTTTTAGCATAAATATTGTGTAATAATCCAAGTAAATCTATTGATCTGCTTGAAATGAAGACAATTATCTCAAAGTCTGTAAATTGTTTTACCTGTACGGAGCTGTCGTTAACAAGATGTCTCTTGTCATTCTAGCTATCAAACTATCTTGCTGGAATGTATGAAAAATCATTATGCTATTCAAACTTTAAATGCTTTGGTTTGCTTCAAATTATCACAGGTAGTTTTTGAAGTGGATAATTTATCTCCTTGTCTGTGGCTCTGTCTATTTCATAGAAAGACTTCATAGAATTTAAAGAGTGAATAAATCTGAATGAAAAAAATAAAACTGAAGGTATGCAAACAGAACACAAAACCACAAATTACTGATTTGTTTTATATTCCAAAACTACTCTTAAGAACAGAACATTTTATTCTCTGTCAGAGTCATGCCTTCCAGTAAGACAAGTATAATTAATTACTGTGAATGCAAGAATCTACTGGAAGGAGAGGAAATGACAGATCACTGAAATAATTAGATTTTTAAACTGAGTACTTTAAACTGTACCCATGAATGTGTTCTTTAGAAGGCAATATTGGAGATTTGATGACTCCAAGTGTGCAATAATGCAAGTACAGTTTAGGACAGGTCTAACGGAAGCTTAATTAGCTATGATCATAATGAGATAAAATTATTTTCCATCGAGTGATTGCAGAGACCCAACCTATATAATGTTTCAGAAAAAATAAAGAAAAATAAAAACAACGAAAGAAGTGAAGAAAACAATTTCAATGTTAATAAAGCCAGGTATCCATCCCAGGGAGGGATAGACTCCTTCGGTAGCTGTCACGCTACTAAGAAGGAATGAAACCGTAAATAATTTGCCAATATGGAGAGATGGTCCTTGGTGGATCCTATAGGAGTGGTACAATCAGTATTATGCTCGCTCAGAAATGGGGAGTGAAAAAAAAAAAACATCGTAGGTTAGCTTCTAGTTGAAAGGAATTTTAGTTATGATAAACTTCTAAGCCAGACCTCTTAAATCTTAATAATTTTACCATCACAGCAAGTACGTCTCTTCACTAAGAACAGTAGTAGCAAAAGTAGAATTGGACCAGATAAATGTCCCAAAAGTTCAAGGATTGGACCATTGCTAATAATAATAAAAACAGTGAAACCCCAAAGCAAAATTAAAAAAAAAAAATCATGAAATGGTTGTACAGTGTTTAGCCTCTAAGTTTTACTAGCATTAATCAAGATAAGAAAATATGATGGACATCCATTAAACCATTACAGTTTGAAAAAGGTGACTGTTTTTTTCTGATCAGATTAACACTGATCAGAAGCAGGTTTTTTTTCTAATAAAAATAGACTATAGAAAGTTGGTATATGTAAAGGGCTGCTTGCAATTCCTTTGGATACTCCTTTATCTCCAGAATTCTGATGCCCAAAATGATATGATGTTGATATTAATGTCAGTTGTCTGCTGGAAGAACAGTCAGCTTCCAACAACAAAAGACAAAGATTTTCAAATGTGCAGATGAAGAGAAAAGCAACAAAGGGGATACTAAACAACAAAGACAAGAAAATAAAAGAGCTTGCTTTCATGTATATCCAGCCTCTCTACTTTGAGATAGAAAATGAACTGATCCATACTGTCAGACAGAATGTATGAGTCGACATGTTCTGGTAAAAAAAGATATTTTTGTTCTACAGATGTGATGTTTGCTATGTTGCTTGGCCAGAGAACAGATCTAAACCATGTGGCTCCATAAATTTTCTAAAAATTCAGATTTTATGCCCTAAAAGTAGCTTTTATATTTGGATGTGCTGAGATACCAGATTCTTCCCTGAGATCTACAAGGTGCATCAATGGTTTTCCACACAGAGAATCAAATGTTCAACAGATTATTAATCTCAGAATAACTAAAAATAATTTTTCAGAAGTCTTCTCCCAGTCACAGCATACTAGCAAAGAGGAGGAAGAAGTTACATAAGTTATTTAGTCTGTCCACACATACTGTATGGTCCTTTGGCATATCTATGAAGCTTAATAAGAAAATACCGCTAAATTGACCTGAATTTTGTCCTTGTCTTTTTCATATAGAAAACATGAGACTAGTTATATGATCTGTATGACTGAGAACTTAAAAGGTAAACATATGTTCTACCTTCGATAATGTGTGATTTAAAATTCATACTCTTATTCCAGTGTCATTTATTAGTCAGAAAAGACTGGGAGGATAGAAGACTTTTCCATCTTTTCGAAAGTCTTTTAGTGTCATTTTGGCAATGTATATACCACAAATGGTTTATGATAACAACACAAATACAACTTATTTGTCCTGCATGAGAGTTACTGAATTAAGAGAATGTTCATACTGATTCATAAATTTGGAGTTATTTCCTGCAGTTTTTTGAATTAAAAATATCTCAGTGCAGGTGTAATAACGAGTATAACTCCTAAAAATAAAATCAAAAAAGGCCAAAGTGAACTTAAAAATTGCAGGATTAAAAGTCGCATCTGAAGATGTGGCGTGGGGTGAGGAAATAAATAAGGAATTCTAGGAAGCAGGAGACCAACATATGTTAACTTGCATAGCTTTTATCTAGTATATATAACTTAATTTACATATTTATTGGAAAACAAATGTTTCCGTATGGCAAAGGCAGCATAAGATTCACAACTTGAAAGGAAACGTTTGTACTGCAGCATCACAGAGGCACCCCTAAACCAGACAGGACAGGCACTCAAAATGAGGTTTGTTCTATCTAAAATTACTTAGCACTTCGATAAACAAAAGTAAACCATAAGTGTGGAAGCCAGGTAGGAATAATACCACACAGCCAACTTCAGACCTCCTGTTTTGCAAACAGTCCTTTCAGATGATGGCCAAAAAAGCACAATCACTCCCCGATAAGATGAGGGCTCTCAGTCTCAGGGAAGTTACCTTGGGCGGTGTCCCGATCCAAGGGGAGAGTCCTCGACTGCAGACCCGCTGTTCTGAGAAGGACAGACTCAAATCAGCTCTCTTGCAGGGCTCCATTTACAGTCTAGTCGGGTCTGGCCTGTGGTCAACTCAAGTTAGCTGGGGGTCCCATTGTGGGATGGGGCCTGGAGAGCAGAGCCCCTGGTGCTGCCTGCTCAATTGATAGGTGGGGACGTGTTGGAACTTGTGGGCCATGAACAATGGGAAAGGAATGCGGTAAAACCTGAACAATATGGAGAGAAACAAGTTTCAGGCCCCATGCCTAACAGGCCTTAACGACTTTGCCCTCAAGATCAGGTTGCTAGTGTGCAGATGCAACTGTGTAAACAGTGTATGTTCAAAAAGACCAACCTGTTTGGAACATACAGCTCATGTGGGCATATATAAAGAAATGGTAGCGCACAATAAACCGACATTTTGCTTGCATCAAACTGCGTCCCGTCTCTCAATCACAGCACCCCATCTTCTGGGGACTGTGTGCCTGGCAGCAGTCACCATAAGTGCATGAAAAAATAAAAATAAAATAAAAATAAAATAATATAAATACAGTCAAGGTTAACTTGACAACCCTACATCTTATACCAAAAGATTCTATCTGGTTTCCCATCTCTGTCTTTTGAAATTTACTTTTTTTAATGTATATTATCTTACCACTGTTTCCAAAATGTCTAAGAAATATATTTTGGAAACCACAGTGTAATTTTTTGCAGGTAATCAGTAAACTCAAACTGTAGCACACAAAATCACTTTTAGACATGCATGCTCTTGAATATATACTGTTCTTCGTGATTATATTAAACTTTCCATATAAATGGCATAATTATATTTTTTGAAACAAAGCATGCATAAATTAATATTTTTAAAGATAATTTGTGGTCTGTAACTTTTCTGGGACATATTATTTACTCTCACAGAGAATCACACTGTACTGCGTGTTATAGAGCATAACATGACAGCAGATCTTTGCCATTGTAAATAAGAGCTTCAAAACTTAGCCTAATAAAATGGAAGATTTTATTACTTACTGTTTTCTGCTGTACCATCCTCTTGTCTCAGCCATATTCCAAGTCTTAATGTGGGGCTGAGCTACAGCTGAACAATAACTTAGGCAGAGGGATCCTTTGTGAGTTCATATAAGTTTTGAATCTTCTGTCTCAGATCATGCTGATTGCTTAAACTTGAGAGTTCCCTGAATCTACTCTGCTGCCACAGCTGTAATAATCTTTCTACAGTTAATGGACGCCCAAAGGTCTGTTCACATTTTTATACAAATACCTCATCCATTCTTACTAAACTGAGACTTGCAAACCCTATGAAACCTAATAATATCTCTGTGCTTGTAGAATTCTCTTGAGCCTGGTTAAACCAGCTTTATGATGACATTGTGCTAGCAACAGGTTAAAATAAGATTCTGTAAGAATCTAGACTGATTGGCTTAAACAAAATGTCTGAGAACTACTGTGCTGTAGATATGTACCGTGCGTTTTCCACACAATATATGTGTATTTGAATGATACTTTTTTTTGTCAATTACTGAGCCTAGTACAAAGGATGCAGCCAGCAGTAGAACAAACCAGTAAACAGATTCTATTGTACACAAAAGGGTCAGTACATGGGTGATCGCTGGGGGTACAAACAAGTCAATCAGATTACACATAATAGACATCAACCCCAGGAACAACACAGCACAACCAACTGGTGAAACAAACAAAACAATAAAGCCTCCCATAGAAGAGATGGGAGACAGCCAAGCCAAGAGGCTGATAACATAGGACAGAGGCAAACTCATGCTGTTCTCACAGAGCCCACATTTACAAGTGCCAAACCTGACCAGGAGCTAGTTGCGGGGAGAGTCAGGAAGCCCTTCCCCAACAGGGAAGCTCTGCAAAGCACATCCACTTCACAAACAGACATCCCATCCCTCCTGCAAGTGGTCCCAGCTTTTATGCCCAAAGAAGGACACCTGGCACTCATTTGCCCAAAGCAGGACACCTGGCACTCATTTGCCCAATGCAGGGCACCTGGGGCTCCTTTACTCAATGGCTTTCCCTGCAAGGTCGGCCGCACCTTGGAGGAAAGCCAAAAGGCAAACTCATCCCCTCCTTTTGAAGGACTGTGGGAACCACCCATGTGTCAATCTTAATTCAGGGCTTGGGGTTCAAACCCCAGCACTTCGCACTTCTGTGTGTCATTCATATATATGCAAAACATTATGCATATATTTTACTTGTTTTTAATGTTATTCTTACCTAAGAAGAGCCTGAAAGTAAATTTCAGAGAAATTAGCCTATTTTGTTGTCATGGTGTAACCCTTCAGGAACTAAACCCCGCACAGCTGCTTACTCATTTCCCCCCCAGTAGGATGGAGAAGAGAATCAGAAGAGTGAAAGTGAGAAAACTCGTGGGTTGAGATAAAGACAGTTTAATAGGTAAAGCTGAAGTCACGCATGCATTCACTACTTCTCATCAGCAGGCAGGTGTTCAGCTGTCTCCAGGAAAGCAGAGCTCCATCACACACACCAGTTACTTGGGAAGACAAACAAAAAGTCTCCTGTTTCTTTCTCCTTCCCCAGGCTCTATATGCTGAGCATGACATCACATGGTATAGAATATATCTTTGGTCAGTTGGGGTCAACTGTCTCAGCTGTGTCCTCTCCCACCTTCTTGTGCACCCCTCTCCTACATGCCCATGAGGTGGTCTGAGGAACAAAAAAGTCCTTGATTCTGTGTAAGCACTGCACAGCAGAAACTAAAACGTCTCTGCATTACCATCAGGTTTTAACAGAAATCCAAAACATAGCTTCATGCTAGCTACTATGAAGAAAATTAACCCTACCCCAGCCAAAACCAGCACATCTGTACAGTAGCTAAAACAACAGAGAAAAAAAAACAAATTAAAAAATAAAATAATAAATTTTATTTTGCGAACCTATTATATGTACCCACATAGACACTTTAAACTACAATAATGAACTGCAAAAAGATCTATTATAACAAATTAACAGATTAATGAAAATGGTGATGTACATTTCAGAGATGTTCATTAGGGGAAATGAACATTCATTCATGCTAATGTTGGTGTTAACTTTGTAAATTCCCAAATACATTCTTAAAAGGCTACTGTTACTATCAACCACTTAATAGACTACAGAATTTTTGAATGTAAGTTATTATTATGTTTTAATTTGTTTAAAAAAAGTAGTCATTGAATTCAGCTGGAAAACAGAAGTTCTTTTCAGAATTAATGTTTTTCTCTTAAAGAATGTAGAAAGCTGTGGTACTTTAAGCCTTTCACTGCAACAAGCTTTTGAGTATTACCTCTAATGGAAAAAAAATTGTCATGGCACATGGGAAAAATGAAAACTGAATAACACAAATGAACTCGGGAGGATAAATAAACTTAATAAATATAGCAACTTTAAAAATATTTTAAAAAAAAGGGAACCCATTATGTAAGTGTAAGTTTAGTAAAAGAAAAAAAATAGTCATTTTTAAACATTTATTTTAGAACTAGTGACCAAAATATTTAAATGTCGATGTGGTGATTTCTTCATGGGAAAGAGGACTGCTAAGGCAATATGCAAGATTTGCTAAAAAAGAGGACAAATGCTAGGAAACAAGTGCAAACATTATTAATGTCATACCATATGTCACAGGGGAAGGTACATAACACAGAACAATATACTTCTGAATGAAGTATACTTGTCTCAGGTATCTGAAATTTCGGAAGCAGTTTTATGTACTCTAATCCACCAATAGACTGCATTAAAAGTGGTAGACATGTCTCCTATTTATGGCCGTGTATTCCTTTGTCCTTCTTTGCAGTGGAAAGATTTAAAAATTAATCACTTTTCTTTTGTGAGGGATTTTTCATTACCTTCTGTTAATTTTCTGCTCATCTGATACATTCTGCAGTCTAACAGACCTCTGATGTAAAGAAGACAGCAGGGACAAGTATCTACAAGAAGGATAAAGGAGAGTGAGAAGGGACACCAATTTCTGTTGCAGACCACAGTCAGATTTAGAGTAATTCGATACTCTGTTCCTTGAAAAATTTGTAGACCTGTTAATGTGTTTCTCTCAAAATAAATAACATTGCAGTGCTTGAATAGAGACTAGCAAGAGAAGACATGCAACACAAATGCTTTTGTGCTTTTAATGTGCTGAGCCTATACAGGTAAAATGATTGAACAGTCTTACTACTCCCTCTACAGCCAGGGGAGCATTTGCATTCTAGTTGGACTTGGTACAAAACCTCTTAGTATCTGTATCAGTGTTGTGAAATAAGTATGACATCTAGGACTGTAGATGCAAGTGAAACAATCACATGGTGCTACAACAAAAATGAGTGCAAGGAAAAACTAGAAGTGCAAGCCATTAACTTGAAACTTAACAGATCTGATTTGGATTTGTCTACAGATTTGTAGACACACACATTTATGTGATTGTTCCATGCTGGCCAGTTATCAGTGAAGGAAAACAGTACTTCAATTCAAAATATGAATCTAGACTGTTTAACTTAAGAAATCATGTTCTTAGTACACAGCAGAAATAAAAAAGTTAATTGCCTTGCAAATCAGATTGAGAACAAAACCAAACCAAACCAAAAAAAAAAAACCCTCAAGTTTTTATTTATTAATGGGTTGCCAGGAAAAGTTGCAGAGAATGTAGAAAGAACAGGAAGTTTTTAGCAAGAATGTCATAACTATTTAAAATTAGCTCAGGCTCCAGACTCCAAATGTCTAATTGTGTCTGCAAATAAGTATTCAAACTTCCATCACAGAAGTAGGGCTTAGCTGAATTGTCAAAATTTCCTAATTTGCATTAGTTTCTAGTGCAATTTGAGGTAGTACACTATCTTGTTTGAGCTCCAGCTGCCAACCTGGGAGGACACAGGTCGGCTGCAGGTTCAGCCTCATGCAGGTTTCTCAAATACCCTGAGGAGATTCCAATGATATTTAATACTGATATTTGCTTATGAGAAACTACCCTCTAGTTAAGTCTTGGAATCTGACATCTCATTTCAAGGTAGATATCTGCAGTTGGTCAGATGAATAGCTCTCTAAATAAATGAGCCAACAGCACTGGCAAACTGAATCCCATGACTAAATTTAAAAGCCCACAGTCTCAAGCTGAATCTAACCCATAACAGTTAGATACTTAAGTTAGTGCAGATGAATCCTGTTCTAAATTTTCCACAAGGGAAGAGGGAATGGCATAATGTTCTCTCTATTCTAGGCAATTGCAATGATACTGTTTCCACTATGTGTTACAAAGTTGTAGAAAGAAAGATATACCAAGTGCTTTAAGATACATTTATTTTTTTTTTAATATGATCTCAAATTGCATCATTTTGAATAGATGTGTTATCAAAGTATGGCAATGGATTAGTCGACAGAATGCATCAGAAGGGAGACATTACCACACAGAAAGAGTGACAATTGGCTGAAGAAGGCTTCACACTCCTGTTTACACATCTTGCAGAAAAGAAGTAGCACAAATGTCATCATTTTGTTCGAGCAACACTGATATCTGGTAAGATTAATCAGAGAGTCACAGGAAGACAATTTTTTTCAGTATGCATGAATATCACCCACCAAACTTTCTCTAAATCTAAAGCTCAAGAGAATATACTATCTATTCCAGTACTGCTCATGCCAAAGATTTAGCCATCTAAAAATAAGAAAATAAGTCAGAGACAACTCATGTATTTTGGATTCAGGCCTATGTACTGAGCTTAAAGAGCAAGGGGAAGAAAACTATATTGGGCAACTTTATTAAAGTGGAGTGACTCTTCTCCAGGGACAGCTATTCTTTATTTTTGCTCATGCTTGTTGCCCAGGCAACAGCTTATGCAGTGATCAGTCTTCACCAATACAAGCATTAGTTTAAAACTTTACAGACTTGGCATTAAATATGTATAGGCCTATGGGTTTGCAAGAAATTTTGTCCTCTCATGGCTTCTGTAATTGTTATCTTTCTAAAATGTACTGTAAGCAAAATTGACCTTAACATGGGCAATCCTCAGGGCCTCAGCAATATGAACAGACTCAAAATGGGATTTAAGGATACAAAAATGTTGAGCTGAGTTCCTGAATAATTGAGGATAGGACTAAGTGTAACTCAGTGCAGCTAATGAAAATTATTCTTTTCTTATTCAACTTATTCACCTCTAACACCAATGTTAAAGAAAATAATCCCAATGTAGATAGTTTGTGGATACAGGTAAAAATTAAAAGATTCCTTTTCTTCTAATTTCTTTCCCTCTTACTTTTACACTTGCTCACATATGAAGCAGTCATTCTCTTGTTTGATCTGACACACTGGTGTCCTCTCAGGCTCTAGGAATTCCTGCATATGTAGGCATTACCCCTCGTCCTACCGCTACAAGCCCTTGTGAAAAGTCCCTCTCCGGCTTTCTTGTAGGCCCCTTCAGGTACTGGAAGGTGTCTGTAAGATCTCCCTGGAGCCTTCTCTTCTCCAGGCTGAATTGCCCTAACTCTCTCACCCTCTCCCTGTAGGGGAGTGCTCCAGCCCTCTGGTCGTCTTCATAGCCCACCTCTGGACCCACTCCAACAGGTCCATGTCCTTCTTGTGTTGGGGACCCCAAAGCTGGATGCAATACTCCATGTGAGGGCTCACAAGAGCAGAATAGAGGGGGAGAATCACCTCTCTCGATCTGCTAGCCACGTTTCTTTTGATGCAGCCCAGGATACGGTTGGCTTTCTGGGCTGGAAGTGCACATTGACAGCTCATGTTCAGTTTTTCATTGACCAACACCCCAAAGTCCTTGCCTCAGAGCTGCTCTCAAGTCATTCTCTCTGCCCAGCCTGTCTTTCACTATGAGATTCAAATTGAGGTAACAATTGACTCTTTGAAATGAATGAAAGCTTGTCAAAAATAATGGTGGGGTGTTGTTTTCTCTGGCCAGATGCTTTTTGTTAGAAACATCAGCAGGATATTTGTAAGACAATTGTGGCAGAATCAATACCTTTAATAGAGAAAATACATGCTGAGGAATAAATTGAGCAATATCTTACACTAGAATGAATGAGGGTTGATGTATCTGCTTCTAAGTCTCAATTTAACCAGTGTGTGCTTATGCATCCTATCAGAGAGCTTGCTAATATGAATGCAAAAACATTTTGTTAGAAAAGCATGTAAGTTCATCACACATAGCCACTACTTTTCAGTAAACAATCAAGGATAAGCCTAGTGTCCCTCTTGGTCATTCAAGACAAGTCTGTGAAATGCACTTTCTACAGTGTCAATCTCGATGTAGCTGGGAGCCAAGCTCTAAAAGGATCTGTCTCTTAATGCATTTGAACAGTGGGAAGCTTTGAGAAGGGTAGAAACTTAGCTAAAATGTTACCAGCCCTTACATTTTTTTCTTGGGGGGGGGGTGGGGGGTGGGGGAAGACAAGGAAAGGGAAATCTTTCCTTTATGCTTTTCCTGGTTTCACAGAAATGATGATTCCTAAATGTATAGAACCAGAAGATGTATTAAAGCTGTTATGGTTCCTCACTCCAGTAATGTAATGTTTATTCTTTCAATGCTTTATGTAGCCATACCAAAGGCAAATCCTGCTTATCTGCAATGACACTAAGGAGGAGAGCAAGCTCTGATATATGGGGGATTTGTGTGCTCGGGACACAGGGATCAAGGTACTGAGAATTAGCATATGTGAAAGACAGAGTCCATGAGACATCTGTAAAGAGGCAGGAGGCCTGTAATTCTCTCTGCTGAGGAGCTGATGGAATATCTGATGAAAGACTTTTTTTTTAAGATCAAACAGTAGTCATGAAGACTTGTCTGTGAAAGGACTCCAAGATCTGTTTTCTTTTCATGAGAGCTTTGAAAACCTGACTTCAAAAAGATTGTCCCTTCAGGAGACATATATGACTTACTGAGCTTCTATGTGACCTATGAAAGTCACGTATATTTGATAGAGAATAACACAACCCAAACTGTTCTAGCTGAGGGAAACAGTGCATGCCTAAGTATGGTATGACAATTGTTGACAGACTAATGAAAGATCACGGTAACAAGTTTCCCTTTGGGATGGACATACTGGACACAGAGGAGACATACAGCAACACATGAGGGTTTATGCTTGCATTCAGTTTTCTGTAACTTCCACTATTTTCTTAAGGACATTTTACCACTAAGATGTCTTAGGACAGTTATGAGGGAATAACATTTTTTTAAAAGAAAAGTTGGTACAGATCTATTTTATGTACACTGAATATATCATCTTTTGTTGAATAATAAAACACTGGCCATGATTGATTTTATCCTAAGTTTTGTTGGGTCAGAACCCTTCTGAAATTTCACTTTCTCTCCTGTTTAGTTTTACCCATTGGGAATTTCACCTTTACAATTGCTTGTATAGTTTCCCTTATTTTGTACTCAGTCTAATTTTGTAGTTATTTGAATGCTGGCACTCCTAGCTACCTAAATGCATTTACTTGAATATTTAATAATTTTGTCATGAATGACATGCTTTATGGATGTAATACTATACAAGCACTTCTATTGTTTCAGTTTGCAGTGAATCTTGTATTTTGTGAGCATTGTTTGGTGTGCTTTTCAACCATGTTAATAACTCCCCACTTTTGAAACTTTCTCCAGTATTTTCATTATTTTCATTATCCAATATGTTTTTCTCCTTTTTTTTTTTTTTTTTTTTTTTTTTTTTTTTGATAATTGATCTTTATGCTATGAGCATCACATGTCTAAAAAATGGACCTAGGGTAACTATTCTAAGACTTACTCTCTGTAGTACCATCCCTCTTCACATTTCTAGTACTTTCCTTCTGCAAGTAAGGTCACATTGATCCAATTGGCAACACCATTTTTCTTTACCACACAATGGGTGAGATAGGTAGAGACCAAAAAACCATAATTCTGTGTGCGAGCTAGGATTTTCTTTACTGAATGAAGAAAAATAATCTGTAATCTAGGATACATGAGCCAAATAACATAACAGGCAAAAGAAAACCTGACTCTATCCTAAGAGGTCTGGAATCACAGTTTCAAGGAGGTAGAATTTTTCTACTTTAAGTAACACAACACCTCTCTCCCTAGATTGTTTTCCAAACTGTGACCTTCTACTTTTCTTTCCCGACTGATACAATATTTCTGCATAATTTCCTGTATACACAGGGTTCTAACTAAATGACTCAGAGTTCTCACTTTTCACTTCTGACCTCTCTCCTCTGTTTAATCCACCATCTATAATCTCCATTTTAACATGGTTCATAATGATATTCTTTTTTTTTTTTTTTTGTAATAATCCTCAGGAGGACTGCTAAAATAGGATTACTCATATGAATAAGGCAATTGGATTTTAACTTTGAGCTCTTCTATCTGTGTTTTGAATCTGAGAAGAAAAAAGTGCAAGGCTGTTGCCATCAACGAGTTGCAAAATTATTCTGTAGCTCATGCAGCTCTGTACATTTTCTTTCTTGTTAAATATTTAAAGAAAATATGCAAAACACTATTGTACATAAGTTGCAAAGAATCCTAATATTCATTTGGTACAACTTTTGCTACTGCATAAAACCAGGGCACATAATCTTTTAAAGAAATTCATTGAACTTTCCGTATTTATTTATTTTTTTTAGTTCATATTCCTCATAGAGAGAGATTTTCAGAATCCCATTTATCTAACGTTAATTCTAAAATGTGATCTAAATTTATTGACAGGCATCTTATATCTATTTATTTTGTGTCTGTATTATCCTGTAGCATCTTATTCCTAGTCTAACATATGAGTCAATATGCTGGTATAAGCTGTCCAATGGTCTTTAGAAGCATAGTCTTAGCAGCCAGACATGCATTACCTGACTTAAATGCACAGAATTGTAGCACTCTTCCCCATCTCAGCACCAGATCATAAAAGCAGCCCTGGGCAGTGGCAGAACCACACACACCTATTTCTCAGCAGTAAATGGATGGTAAACAGCAGTTAAATGTGCACATCTAAATGTGGTTAATGATTCTGGTCCCGCAAGGCAAGTAGTGCAGAGGGGTTTACAGCCTCTACCCTGACAGCAGGCTACCATGCCCACACTATCTAGTACTTACAAAGTACGCCTGTGAAATAAATGTGGTGGCTCTGTTGGCCTTGCATGATGACTTACCTACTTTTTTTGGGGGGGTGCTTTTCTTGCAGTTGAAGCTGTCTGGAATATTGTGAAGGCTGTGTTGCAGTTCATTAGTTTGATTATTTTAAAATTATAAAATCGAAGGTATATGCCACTTAACAGACACTGTAGGATAAGGGCATGTGATGGTGTTTAAAGCCTGCTGGGATAATGTTGAAAGGCTACATAAGACACAGTGTATTTGAAATACACTGAAAGATGGAAGCAGTCATTGCACTTAATTGCTACCAGAACTACACCTGAGTTTTACTCTAAAACAGTCTAAAGATTTGCTCTAAAAGAAGTCCTGGGAGTGAATTAGCACTTCTACAGTGCAATTCATTGGGTGACCAGGACTGAGGAGCAATCTGCGCTAACTAAAAGCACAGAATCTATGAGATAGTCTACCATATTCACTCAAAAGTGTCCTGTCAATAAGCAACATTATTTATTATTCACAAAGGGCATGAGTTACAGTTTGTCAGATCAGAGTAAAATAGTTCACAAAATAAGGTCCTAAATCATGATGAACAGTCCATATCGTCACAGTTTCAGTATCTGCTGTTTGCACGTTGAGAATCCAAATGAACTACAGAAATATGAATCCACAGATATTTTGAAAGGACAACATTGCTCTGCATAATTCCAAAAATTAGTGAGCTTGGATAACTATTATTAAATGAATGACATAATAAAGAGAAAATCTGAAACCCAAACACAAAAGAGATATACTTGATGATCTTAATTGATGAAAGGCTAATGAGTGTACTAATGATACAATGTGCTATATTCACAGTGCTTGTTGTTGGAAGGTCTGCTCTACCTAGACTGAAGCAAAATCACACTGCTTGGCTTTCCCCTCTTTTCTTAGACTTTTCATTAACTACTTTTTCAAGTGTACTACATTTTAGTGTTTTTCATATATAATAATAACAGGTGTGTGTGTATATATCTGTATCATCTATACATATCTAATCTCAGTCAATCACATTTTTACAAGTTTCTTCTATTTTTCTAGCTGTGATTCGATTGCTGAGACATCAATTACAAGTCATACAATGTTTTACTGTAATTTTCCAAACTCTTGTTTTTTAAACATTGATGACCACAGTCCTTTGAGAAGTTCAGCTTTAGTTTTTCTGATTATTGTATTCACTGTTTTTTCTAATGAGCTTGTCTTTGCATTTGTTACTAGTTGATAAAATTTTCCATATTTCTATTAGTTACCTGTTGGAATTCTACTTATTTTAGGAATACCTCTTCTGGGGAACTTTTAAAATGGAAAAGTTTAGAACCTGTTTTAGTTAGGTTGCATTCTGCAATTACTTCTTTATTTGCAAGAAATGTTAAAATAAGATGAACAAAACCTCAAATTCTTTAATATATAAATAGCTTGAAGAATAATTTATTTTAAAATTGTGATGGCTGTTAAAAATATTAAAACAAATTCTTTCTAGTCCAAGGAAAACATAAAAATGAAAAGTATTAATTGACTGTCCCAAGACAGGCTCTCTGTCACGAGACTACAAAATCAGGCTTCCTTTTGCTTAGTTTCTCTCCTATCCAGTAAATATTATATTCTTTTCTGTATAATGGTATAGCTACATGTACACAGAGAGCATTTTCTAATGTCTATCTAAATTGGCTTCCAAAATTGTTTAAAAAACCTGTGAATTCCCTTATATCATTATATGCTGATTGCACAGCAATGTTAGAAGCCTTTACTAAAGATAAACTGGATTGTATTTTTTTTCAGACATGTATATTTGAGTAAGAATTAAAGTTTTTCACTACACGTTGTTTTCTGCTAAGATGTAGCTCTCTATGATCAGGTGAAAATACTTTCAAAAATCTATGGAGAGAACCACGATGAAGAAAGGTGTGGTAGAAACTGAACCAGCAGGTTTGTGGAATGAATACAGCAATTCAGAAAAATACTGTGTAGCCAAACTAGATACTTACGGCTGTCAGCAATTATGTTAAAACAGAGGAAAGAGCATAGCTGGTGGAAAAGGTTTGACTGCAGGATTAGTAAGAAACTTACAGGACAGCCTGATAGACATTGGATAGTCTATAGTAAGCATGCAGGGTTAAATGCAGTTTTTGAGAAGGAAAAAAATATATAATATAAGAGCAGATAATTAATAAAGTATTTATGAGCTTGACTGGCACGGTAGTATTAATGAAGATTTGCATTAGTGCAAGTGAGATCTGGTGATCACATTGAAAGTTAGTCGTGTTAATGTGCTTTCTAGTTAGCACACCAGCTTTACAAACAGAGGTCAATTAAACTGGAAGAAGTCTTTCTATTCAGAATTTTGCACTCCACTGTGAGAGGCTGATCTTCAGCACTCCCAAACTTCTTTTTATTGCCTCCTATTAGAAATATCCCAAACTGATTCTTACAAAGGTAGAAATTAATTTTTCCTTACCTCATTAAAAAGAAGGAATGAATTTTCTGTGCCACATTACACATCCTTAAACTATAATCTAACTTTAAGAAAAAAAAAAAAAGGCAACAAAAAACCCCCAACTAACCAAACAGAAACTTGTATCACCATCTGCTTCATTATGCCAATTTAACTGTGTGACAGAAAGTCACTTTGCCTTTTGCATCAGAAAGACATGCTTAGAATTATTATATTTCCTTCTATTTTTCTATAGGTTCTGCTTACCTCCACACTCATAACAAAGTATAGCTTAATAAATGTTAGGTTGTTTGATTTTTTTTAAATTGCACAATTTTACATAAACACATACGTAAGGACTCATTCTGTCTACCTATTTTTTTAATTATGTAAAACTTATTTTTAAATTCTTTAAATCATACTGAGAAAACAGCATTATGACTATGCAAATGATTTGCATATTCTTGAAACTAGAGAATGGTTTTTCAGATGATTACACATTATTTTGTACTATGGTACCTGTTAGTCTGTTGATTAGGGACAGCTGGTCCTGCTGTAGACATAAGTTTAAACACCAAGGAGCTCTGGATCTCTAAAATTGTATCTTATTAGAATACCAATTAAAAGAAGATGACTCTAAAAATCAGATCTACTGGGTAAAACAGAATAAAATAAACAACTGTCCCTGCTATTTTTGCAAAGCTGATTCTTTCCTTAAAGAATGAGTCTGATCTTTTACTCCCAACTATGGAATAGATGACCTTTGGTATTTTAATAATCTCACCTTCTTTTCATTGTCTTTGAGAGATGACTATGTCTTATTTCCTTGATCTTCTCCAGTGTCTTCTTCTGCTCCACTCATGCTTCAGCTTCTTTGCTCCTGATATCTTCTTCTCTCTACCTCTTCCATGCTGCACTCCAGAAATTACTTTCAGCTTAGTATTGTCTTTTATTTCAATTAAAAAGATGGTGATTTCTTTTTCCTTTCACTAGTTTTCACCAAAGATGGAAGAAATTTACATTAGGACACTGTAAAGAAACAATTTTTCTTTCCACTGGTCCATTATACTCTTTAAATACAAAATAATATCCACTTAAAATAAACTGTAAGCATATATGTATCTTTCGGTACAACATGAAAAGACATATTCATACCTCATACAAATCCTTAAGCAGGAAATCGGATTAATATATTTTACCCTTTATTGACTGCTAGTTGAGATCAGACATGATGATAATCAAGCATGTTAGTATATGAAGAAAGATCTGGATAAACCACTTGCAAGGAAACCAAAGTTGTCTTAATTTAGTGGCTTTCATGATTAGGATAGGATAGGATAGGATAGGGCAAGGCAAGGCAAAATACGATTACACTTCCTACACTTCATTTGCCTTTTACGGGAAGGCGATAATGAACATTAAAATACTCTAAAAGCAAAGAGAAAAAAAAACCAACAGGTATTATAATATGAAAAATAATGGACATAACATGAAAATGAAGACCAATAAGGAAATATGTTGATTGTGCTAATAATATTACAAAGGTAGAACGAAGTAAACTCAGACCAAGGAGGTATAAACCTTATCAATACCATCATCCTCCTTCCTCCCAGTGAGGAACTCAGAATGCTGATGGCTTGCTGCAGGTTCCCTCCCACTTCTTGAAGAAAGCTGGAATTGTTGATCTTAAGATCCACAGCAGCAGCAGAAGGCTTAGCCTAATGGCAGAGAGAAAACATAAGATAAAAAAGTGTGTAACTTTTATTATTAAGATTTTTTTTTTTCTTTCTAATAGAATTCTTTTTGCTGTTTTGCAGTTTGTTTTGGTTTGTTTTTTTTTAAACTTTTTTCCCCTTAATACATTATATGGACTAATAAGAACTTTTTCATTAAACTGAGAAGTTTTCAATTAGACTAGCAATAGATTGTTGGTTTCAAATACATCTCCTTCCTTTTTGCCTTCAAAAAATCTTGTTTGTAAAAAATGAGAAGGTAATTTTTTAAGCAAAGAGTTATTTTTCAGGCTTCTGAGGCTAATTCATTTTACTGTCAGTTATAGATCCTTAAGCACTCTTCTTTTGCTATTTAAAGTTCATTTGCAGTATATAAATGATAAATACTGTGATGGGTTTATGAAATGGTTAGAAATAAAATAGTTTCATTAAACCTTTCTTCTTAAATTATCCCACAGCATTACAGATTCTAGAACCAATTGTGCAATTCTAAGCAGAATAGTGGTCAACCAAATACGTACACTAGAGACAAACAGTGATAATTTAATGCTCTAATGAAATGTTCCAACATGGAGCACTTGAACTGCTTAATAGCATACAGAAATTTTAATTGAGGTATCTAGAGTGCAATAGCTTAAATTGGAATTCCACCAGAATACAGACATAGAATCCCAACCCTCTTGTATGATTTCTCTGAGTTTTTACTTACTACAAGTACATATAACCTGAGTTTCACATGTCTTCAAAACACTGATGTCCTCTAATAAAAAAAAAAAAAAAAAAATCTAACATAATCCACAGAGACAATCTTTAAAAAGTGAATTTTAATACATTGCATATCTTCTACACTTCTATGTATATTTCAACTTTAATCTTTCTAATCTGCAGCATATCTATTTCCTATTTTCTTTTCCCCTTTCCACAAACCTTAAACAAACTGATATTTTCCAGTAAGTATGGAAATAATCCACTTAATTTTATTTCAGTTACCTTTAAATTAGGTTTTACAGAAATGTGAATGTAGCTATTGTTACTTGGGATACATATTCCTTTGATTTTTTTAATATAGGAGTTGCTTCCTTGAGAGGGAAGTATAGAATTTACCTCATACTTAGGAAGAGAAATAGAAAGCTTAGAACAGAGATCACTGCATATATTATACAACATTCTGCACTTGACTGCATAGGACATTTCTTATTCCAGGAAGGGATTACTGAGATGGGCAAATGTTTTAGAGCTGCACTCGGAAGATTAAAACTAAATTTAGAAAAAAGTAGACATCTGAAACAGGAATTGTTTAAAGACAGTTGAATTTTATATCTTTGTTTAATAGCATTCAGTCAAAATATTCAGAGTCAAACTGAAATTTTTAACAGTTATGACCAGATATTTTTCACAAAATGTTGATTAACCATAATTTTAATCTAATTTACTGTGTTTCAACGTCTTCATTCCTATTGCTCTCAAAGATTCTATCTGCTTTTCCTTAAAAGCTAAAGAATAAAAGACCAAGAGAAAAAATATATATTGTCTTAATCTAGGCATCATTTGCTTGAAATTCAGAGAAAAAAAAACCTCTGTAAAATAAAAAAAAAAATACTAAAAGATCAAAAGTAGAATTATGTTAATAACAAGAACACACAACTGATGTTCATGTCACTGATATTTTTTGCATCAATTAATGCTTTAATCAAAATTTTTTACTTTTTGTGTATAGACTACTTATTGTATTGATCCTATTCTGCCTTTCATTATATTTAGGTGACTAAGATTTTATGAAGGGAATTCTCACCTTTCCCTTTGTACTTTATCAGCTGTGTGTCTGTGACTTACTTGTCTAAAAATAAGTCTTATCCATTTAATATTCCTATGAAATATAAGAAAGTTCTTGCTAACTTCTATTATGTAGCAATACTTGGATTCCATTTTAATACTAGTCAGGCTGAGAGAATATATACAAACATTCAAGGAAGTGTCTATTTTTCTACTCTGAAATCAACAAATAAACATTTAGATTCCATATTTTCTGACATTTACTAGGTACTGATGGCTTTGGAATTACAGTAAGATATTTTAGTCAAAGGTATGTCCATTTCAAAAGAAAATCAAGATGAATTGAAATCAGGTCAATATCAGTAAAGGAATATTCCAGAATCTAGATAACTGGATTGTATCGTCCTGAGATACTGCTGTATGTCAACACAGTTGCATTGAATGTTAGGAAGCAGCAATGAATTACATTAACACATCATCTTGATAAATGATCTGTCTGGCTTTCACCTAGATTAGACATCTGCAATCAAGCTGAGTGCAACAACACGCTGACACTAGGTCCACCGTGTCACCATCTCCCTCTGGTAAATTATGCGTTTAAGAGCTACCAGCCTATATGAACTGAGTGACTGACACTACAGATTTTTCAGACATTATTGTTGAAGTAAAACAAAAAGTAGGACCTGGTATTTCCCTGCAACAATTAAATCTGCCATCTGATTGCATTTTTAATAATTGTTCTAAAATGCAATATTAAGCATTATACAAAATTTATACTGAAGAAAGATATTAAATGATCTGAGTGGTTCTACACAGTTCCACATGTTAATGGAGACTCACACTGTTGTGGTATAATTTTATTACTCTTTAGTAATGTTTGCTTCTTTAATTAAACTCCACTGGAAACTAATGTGTTCTATACAGTTTTGGTTAGATCAGAAGAACTGATTTTAGTAAAATCCATATTACTGTTTTGCGTAAAATAAATTTATATAATATATATATAAAATATGTATTAATTGTTACTTACAAAACAGACCAGGCAATTGTGAAGAAGTCTTAAAATTTAACTGCTTTTGTAATAAATGTAATACAGCAGCTGGACATAAAAAGCAAGTATTTTTCCTGCACAGCTAAGAGACAGGCTTGAGCACTTGCAAATACCTGATTATTTCATGCAGACAAGGAATATGAGTGTGAGTGTACTTTTTCTCATATAGATACATTTTTTGCAGTCTTTTGAGGGGTGGCATTTTACCCTAACTAAATAAATGAACAACTCTAGGATAAGATAATGGCAACAACGATTTAGTGTGTGATTTTTAGCAAAAGAAGCATGTCTCTACTTCCTCATTAGTAAAGTAAAGGTAATGATACCTGATAACTATTCTCAGATTCTTTCTAAACTCTGGGAGAAAAATTCTCATTTTCTTTTACACAGTCTGATAGCAATACTGAAATAGTTCATGTTCAGTAAAGCACAGCAGGAAAACATTGCCAGATAACAATTATGTACAAAAGTGTGATACACTATTTCCTCTTTTTTTTAAAAAAAAAAAGTCTAAGCAGCCATGAAGAAACATCTATTTTGTGTGAGTATTCTGCCTATTTTTCAAAAACTATGCAAAGTGTAATTTCTATATTCTGTTTTGTATTATAAAGATTGTCAACCACTTTCAGTGCCCAGATTTCTTACGTTGGTGTCTAACTCTGGCATAGATGTTCCTACTTTACATAGCGTTATATACTGAAGCAGATGTTGATGTAAATGAAGGATTGTTAAGTGAATAGCTTTTAGAGGCAAGGTAGTGAGACAACTTGTGGCTTGGAAAAAGCAAGGCCAGTTTTCTTGAATCGTTCTACAGGACACATACTTTTCAGAGTACGTGAAATGAATGTTCAGGGTTTTTTCACATTTATGTTCTTACACCTTCTGTAAAATAACATCTTCATTAATAACGTGGATGATGAGGCAGAGTGTGCCTTCAGCAAGTTTGCAAATGACACAAAACTGGGAGGAGTGGTTGATACCCCAGAGTATCATGCTGCCATCAAGAAGGTCCTCAACAGACTAGAGAAGTGGGCTGACGGGAACCTCATGAAGTTCAACAAGGAGAAGTGAAAAGTCCTGTACCTGGGGAGAAACAATTCCAGGCACCAGTATATGCTGGGAGGTGCACTTAACTGGAAATCAGTTTGTCAGAAAAGAACCTGAGAGCCCTGGTGGACACCAAGCTGAACATCAGCCAAAGATGTCCTCTTACCACAGAAAAGGTTAATGGTATCCTGGGCTGCATTTGGAGGAATGTTGTCAGCTGGTCAAGGAAGGTGGTTCTTTCTTCTATTCAGCACTGGTAAGGCCTTACCTGGTATACTGTGTCCAGTTCTGTGCTCCTCAGTGCAGGAGGACATATTGGAGAGAGTTCAACAAAGGGCCACAAAGATGACGAAAGGACTGGAGCATCACTCCTACATGGGAAGGCTGAGGTAGCTGGGACAGTTTAGCATGGAGAAGGGCAGGCATGTTATTAAATATATATAAATAAATACCTGAAGAGAAGGTGCAAATGGGACAGAGCCAGGCTCTTTTCAGTGGTGTCCAGTGACAGGGCAAGAGGCAATGAGCACAAACTGAAACACGGGAGGTTCCAATGGAACATAAGGAAATGCTTTTTTCTGTAAGGGTGACTGAGCACTGACACAGATTTCCCAGGGCTGTTGTGGAGTCTCCATCCCAGGAGATCATTAATAGCTGTCTCTGGGCAAATATCTCTAGGTGAACCTGCTTGAGTAAGAGGTTAGACCAGACGACCTCCAAAGAACCCTTCCAACCTCAACTAACCTGTGACTCTCTGAAACAAAAATTTCAATATTAACTTGAAATAAAGCGTGTTTTCTAAGAAGAAAAATAATCAGAGTCACAGAATGGTAGGGGTTGGAAGGGACCTTCAAAGATCATCTAGTCCAACCCCCTTGCTAGAGAAGGATTCTAGAGTAGATCACACAGGAACATGTCCAGATGGGTTTTAAATGTCTCTAGAAACATAGACTCCACAGCCTCTCTGGGCAGCCTGTGCCAGTGCTCAGTTATCCTCTGTCCTGTTTCCCCAGGCACAGACCCATGGACCAGCCATGCAGGCAGGCCATGAGTAGCCTTGAGTCAGCTGAGAGTTCCAATCAAGGCAGCTGACTCACAGGTGTACCCCATACCACCTCATCATGCTCATTATAAAAGGAAGAAGCTTATTGTACACAATGAACAAAAATAGTGTTTATGGTATACAACAAACGTATGCTATAATGTTTTCATGTTGTTAGTTTCCACATCTTATAATGCATTTACGTGTATGTTACATAGGTTTAAATTGAAAACTAAACCACTAGGATAAATGTCTATTTCACACAAAGTATATCTAATCTTTCCGGGGGATGGTAAGTACTGAAGTGCTACAGATACACACAGTGTAAACAGATAAATATGTGTTCCCTTATTTTATGTGAACTTATAAGAAAAACATCAATTTTATTTTTTTATACGTATGTATGTAGAATAAATGTACTAAAAAACCCCCAAAAAAACAAACATAGAAGAGCTTCTGAATGTGATCAGTGATTCTATAAGTTCAAGACAGCCATGTTTTCACACAAGACTAAAAGAAGATGAGCTAAGATCTATTTTAAAAAGTAGTATGTTTCTGCCTAGATATGTGAAAAAAAATATTCTAGTGATATTGTTTAATTACACTGGTTTTTTTCTATTGTATTTCTAATTCATTTTCTCTTCCTAGAATAATACAGATAATTTCAAAGTTGCTTTAGGCATGTTGTTTTTAATATGCTGCAGCTGGACAGTGCCATACCAATGTTACAAGTTATAATAAGTACTTTAGCTAAGTAAAATGTTAATACTTTTTCACATACTTTTAATAAGAAAGTTGACTTTGGCAGGTATACCCCCTGAAGACAAAGGTTAAATGAAATCACAGTAATAGGGAGCTTTCTTACTCAGCTCCCACAAAAGCAGATCTGAAAGTTTGTATGAAGATCAGGCAGTTGGTTTCCTCCATATGCTTACAATCATAAAACGTCTTTTCACACAGTCTTCTTTTATCTAGGGGAAACAAAGCACCGAGTTAAATATTATGAGCATGTAAATAAATAAAGATTAGTTTAATTCAGTCTTTAAGAATAGAGCATAACACCTTCTGAGTGGTATTGAGTGCCTCTTAGCAATCCATGCCCTTCTATTAAATTCACATTCCACCTGGAATTATAACTATTACAAAGAGATCAGCAAAGAGGTAGGAGTGTTCACACTAGCTAACTTTTCATACTAGCTTTTAGCATACAGATTGCATGATTAAGCTAGGAATTGAATTTTTCAGTCTGATAAATGGAGAGGAGGTGATTCCTTCAGGAAGTGGTTCTTAGGAAATAAGTTAGTAGTCTGTCTTTCTAATTTGGATAGATAAGAAGCCAAAAGTTAGGCTGAATTAATACATCTGTCATACATGCCCATGATGTGTTCTTCACTGAGGATTAAGGGAGATTTCTTCAGTTTCTAACTGAGAAAAAGAGAAAAGAACAAAGCAAGAATCTGAATGCTATAGAAAATCCTGGAAGAAAAGCAAAAAGTACTGCAAGAAGAAAATAAACAGTAAGGAACAAGTCCCTGTTTTGACTAAGACTTATGAGTCCCTTGGTTTCAATCCAATTTAAAATTTCTTTGAGAAACACTTTCAGTATGTGAAATGGAGTGACAGCTTTTTCATTTAACTCAACAAAATTCTCCAAGCACAGCATTGAAAAATTATCTCAAAGTCAGAAGTAGTATTAGATATTATAAATAAATCTTTACGCACTTTTCATTTTCCAAATGAGAAGCTTGAATGCTCCAGTGGTCAGTCCAGTTTTCTGTTATTTATTCAGCATGTATTTTGGGGGTTTTTTATTATTTTTTACAGTTTGGTTGGACAACTTTTGCTTAACTTATATTCAGTGTCCCTAAGATTCATGTGTGCAGTGGAAGAAACAAAATATGCACTGATTAATCATAGTCTTCTACTAGCTAGTACAGTTAATATCCTTATTTATATAGAATCATAGAATAGCCTTGGTTGGAAAAGACCTCTAAGATCATCAGATCCAGCCATGAACCTAACACTGCCAATTCACCTCTAAACTATGTCCTTCCGCACCACATCTATATGCCTTTTATATTTCTATTTATTTCCTCTGTTTCTGGTTGAAAAACAGATCTATGAAGGTATGAACTTTTTCTGTTGAATGTAAAGTAAACTGAGATGCAGCAGAAGACACCTGAATGAAGTTCACTCTTGGTTTACTTTTGTGTGTGTGTGTGAATCTCAGAGTCAGTGTATCTTCAATAATCTTACATTTCAATACTATTCACACAGAGCCATGATTGTTTTTCTTACTTTTGATTCTAGCTGATGTCAGGTTTTATGTTGCTCACCATAGGACATGTGCACCTAAATGCGCTATGTATGCTAATAGCCTACGTACTAACATCATTTGATCATTTACTTAACAGTAAAAAATACCTCTACAGCTCAGTTAAAGCTAACACAGTGACATTTTATTTGTATGGGTGGAAAACATAAAACAGCCCTGTAGCCCAGTCACATTTATGTATAATCATTACACCATCTGTCAAAATGCAGTAGGTTGCAGCTTAATAGGATTCAGCTTCCAGCTAGCTTCTACAGTTAAACCATTAACATTACAAATACATCAGGCAAATGAGACAGTACTCATAAATAGATACACACAATAAGTACTATAGTTTGCATTTTATTATTACTAAAGGAAAGAATGAAATAATCGTGCTGGCCTAGATATAACCAAGCATTTTAATAGGAACTAATTACTGTGCATACGAGTGTGTTTCAAAGCAGTGTTTTTTAATCCTAAAAAATAATGCAAATACTAAATTTACAAAATAACATTAAGTTGAGAAACTCACAGTTCTCCTCCTCTGATAAGTCTATTAAAAATAAGAGTTGAGCAAATTTCCCAATAAATTCATCAGAAACATGTAACTGTTAAGGGAGCTGTAACCACAGGAATCGGCTACCTATTTTTCCTCTTGAATGCTTTCAAGTAAGCTTAGTTAGGATTAATTTAAACATTTAACTAGCATTTTCCCAATATAACCAGTCTTTTTATATTTGCTGGTCAAAATTAATCATCAAAACAAGTTTGTCTTGTAATTAACATTCACAGAATATTTCTGTTACTTCACTTTTAATGATATCCACTTGATATACACCTGCATGACATTATAAAAGTTTAATGCTTGTCATTTTCCTTATTGACACTGCTATGCTGCCCATTGACTCCCATCTAAGAGCTCTTATGGAAGTGTCTGTGATACTACACAATTATTTGGCAAGGTGAGGGAAGATACTTTACTGCAATGCAATTTCTTTCTCATAGAGCATTTCAGATTGAATTTCAGAAAAAGTTACAGGGAAAAAAAATACAAATGTATAATCCACTGTGTGTGATTTTTCTACCAATGTGCTTTGAGTGTATTTTTAAGAATGCAGATTTTTTCACACTTTTCTGTATGTTGTTTAATCAACAAAATAGTAGGATGAAATCAGCTTCCCAAGTTCATGTATGAATGAGAATCAAAGTAAAGGAATCTGTGAGCCATTTATGCCAGCAGTGTTAAAAAAGGTTATTAAAATCAGTTTAAATTAACTTCCCTCTTTGAATAGTTTGGCTAACATAAGGTTTTTTCATAATACTGGAAATTGAAGAAGAAACACTGTTAAAAGGAACAGTCTATTAAAGGAAAAAAATAAAGTTCCAGCGTTGCAGTTTATCTGCAAGCATTTTTCTTTTCCTTGTGTTATCTATTTGAATAACATTTAGTGATTAACTCTGAAGAAGAGGTGGAGTAACAATAAAACAACAAAAGCAGTGCTGAAGAGGAGGAAAGGAGGATTACTTTCTAGGGAGGATGTTGTTTCACTGTTTCAAAAAGCTAGCATAAAGGGGTCTGTTTGCTAAGTCATTGCGTATTCTGGTTCCATAGAAAGAATGGTAGAGGCACTATAAACTGTATTGTAGTCTTCTATTTCTGTAGATTGTTTACTGGAAGGATCGGTAGGAATTTCTGCAGAACCACTATTTTCCTTACTTCTCTAAAATTGTGGTGCAGTAATGCCTGAAGGCAATAAAATGTAAAGGTAATGTAATGGTTTTTCATCGACTTTCCAAGATGAAAATTGGAAAGAATTATTCTGAATAATAACAAATTCAGTCCTGTAATTCCATAATGGTTCTGTATCACACTGAACATTTCCTGGTTGCGCAGAGACTAAAATGAAGCTCACAGCTGTCATTATTATGATTTAATAATTATAGTGGTATCTAGAGTCCCATTCTTGACTCATACTCCTTTATAATAGCACAGTGATATCCTACCTCATGTGGAAAAGACCCCCCTGTAAGGCAAGGAGATATATAGAGTATTTAGTAAATATGTGGTGGTAATTCTGCATGGTTATAGCTAACTATTGTAAGAACTTCCCCTGAAGGAGAAAGTGTTTCCTGCATATCTGAGAAACATAGCCGTTGTACAGTTATGACATATGAATTCCTGATTTAACATCCTATCTCTTTGCTTCACTGTGATTAAAAAAGCCTAACGCATATAACAAAGCAGCTATAGTAAACAAGACTATTTCCTTTAGTTACATAGTTGATTCTCTTGTGATCTCTATCTTCTGTGTTCACCTTTCCTTTTCCTTTTTCTGATGGCTGCTTTTCAGCACTTTGCACCCTGAAGAGTCCCAGACATTATCCAGTGGTATAAAAGTACATCACCAAAGCTGATTGTATACCCTCTTTTTTTTTTTTTCCCCCTTTTTCCTTTTTCTTTTGCTTATTTTTTGTTTTACCCTGAGTTAGTTGATTTATCTTTTGTTAGTATTTGTGCTGTTTTTGTGGGCTGATGGCTTCATATTTTTTCTGAAGGCAATGCCTTCTCTGTTGTCTCTGCAACAACACAGTCTATTCTTTGGTTATGGATTAATTTTTTTTGTTATTTTTATTCTATCTTTTCTTCTGTTTTTTTTTTTTTTCTCTGTCTTACCTTTTTATCTCCTATTTCCTTCCTCTGTGCTTTCCCTGATTCACAGATTTAGACTATGCAATGATGGAAGTTACTACAAATGCCACCTTCTTCCCATCATTGTCCAAAGATCAAAGATTTTGATTTATTTTTCTGTAACATTTTTTCTTCCTACTACTTTGCTAGCAGAGCAAAAGGCAACAACCATTGTTACGGATTTGAAAATGTTGCCCCCTCTAGTGATGTGCTTCTCCAGGTATTTATAGGAGTGAGAGAGGAAGGGTATCTCACAAGATTTGAAATTAAAAACTTAGAAATGGTAGTATTGTACATTGTTTATTGATTATGAGTTCTTCAGACCTCAGCAGCATGTACATAGTGGCTATGCTGCCATACTGTACACAAGGACAAGATGAAGAATGTGCCAGCCTCTTGAATACCCAGAGAAGAAAACATGTGTCACATATGACATACCATTACTATAGTGTGCCCCACAGAGTGTGTACAACAAAAAAAAAAAGAATACAGTGTGATCAGTGATGCTCAGTGACAGCTTAGTGCATCTTCTACACCTATTGAGAAAGCCAGATAACAACTGATAGAGAAGATGCTTAGGATCAAAAGTAAAAGAAAGAAACCTGTTGGGTTTTTTCCTGTTAGAGTAAAGCTGCTGTACAGGAAATTGTAGAAACACGTAGGCCACAAAAGTGGGAAGGGGGCATTTTCTGTATGTTTTGAAAGCTCTTAAAGCTCCTTGTTACTCATACTATTAATTTAACCATGCTCAAGATCCTGAATGACAAATAAATTAGATATCTCACTGCAAGTAATGAACATCCTCTTTCCTATCAGTTTTAAAATAAGAGCAGATTGAGCTCTTTGAGAGTAATGAAACAAGAGAGTGAGATCATTTCTTCCTAATGAACTCTGTTCCGGAGCTTGCTTTGCAATTTATAACCATCAGTTATTCCAGGTCGTTTATCTAGAACAGTTAATAGTGCTATTTTTTTGAGCGGTAATTAGAGAGATGTTATTCCTGAGACATAACCCATATAAATGGTTTCTTAAAGTAAAACTCAATAAACCGTGAGTAGGTGTTAAATATGTGCATGAATGCAGAAGGTAGCTAAGGCAAGCTGTTTTCCCACAGTTTGAACTTTGATGAGCAAGTCCCTAAAGGCTCTTATAAAATATGCAGATCTATTTCTCAGGTCATGTTTTATAATTAAAGGTGATTTGTTACCTAACTTTCTCTTAAAACAATATTCTACTACTGCCTCTAGATGGTCAGAATACCTCAATGTACCAAAAATGTCTTATTGTTTTGCACAAGAAGAATCAAACAGACTCCATGTATATCACCAACCTGCTGAGAACTTGCTAAGTGAGACTCCTTTGCTTTCTAAAAGAAAAAGCTAACTTCTAAAATAAGACAGACCTCTTACTATGTTGCCAAGAATGACTGGAATTGTGAAAAACAATCCCATAGATAGCTATTGATCTTGAGATCAAGTGTGTATTTATGGCTGGGATGCAAAATAACTTGTTTTTTTAAAAACTGAAAACTGATCATACTAGCTTTATATATCATGTGCTAAGTAAAGAAAACTAAAATAAAAAGTTATTGTACATTTTTCTCCATTTATTGCTCTATTTTTCTCTTTGATTATTCCCTGAAAGTAAGACTGATATTTTCATCTTTCTTCTAAGACATGTAAAAAATAACAAATTTTATTGGTAATTAGCACTCTGGATTACAGAAATGCCATTAAAATTTCTGTTATTAAAGACAAATGGAAATTTTTAATTTACATGTGACTGCTTACTGATGCCACATAAAGAAGAAAGACATTCTTATTGTTAAGTATGCATTTTAATGCTTATAGGATTTGAGGGGTGGGAAGTGATATTTTTGCAAGTGCAAATATTTAATGCTACTCCAGCCTACAAACTGAAATGTGAATGATGTAAAAAGAAAGTAGACTTGTATTTGTGTGTTGTGGATTTCCTCAAATTGCTGATTTATGTTAACTGTTGCCTTGAAACTGTCCAGCTACTACTGTTTCATAGCCGTAGCGAAGTGAGGCATTAGGTCTTATTACATTTGCTTCTGCGCTTTCTCCAAGAAGCTTAGGGGAACTTGTTCCAGAGGGATTAGGAAACAGAGATTCCGTCCCTCCCTTTTATCATTCTCTCCATTCTCTCTTCTCTGTTAGGTGCCTCCAGACACCTATAACTCCCTCTTTGCTGATGTTTTTCCCAAGTCTCCATGAGCTATATATGTGATTATGTCTACTTAAGAGACACAAACTAAAGGAATTAATTTCCAGTGAGCCAAAAAAGGTGTGAAAGGCAATTCTTTCTTTCAGTAACTTGCAATATGAGCTTCACTAGGAATATAGCCTGTTGATCAACACTTCAACAGACTTCAATTCCTATTTTAGTAGGAAAACTAGATAATTCTGCTTTGAACGTTGTCATCACAGCTTCCCACGTCATTTCCATGAGGGGAGAAACTGAATTTATTAAGCCCTGACGTAACCACATTAGCAGTGGGGTACTACCACCTTCTTTAATAGGTCACACGTAGCACCAACATATCTCCAAGAAAAAAAACACCCTGATATTAGAGAAAAATCCCGTGAAGCATCCTTAGCATGGAAAGACTGTATAAGTCCATGGTCAGGAAATCAGAGCTAGTCTCATAGCCATTACGATAACCAAAGACCACATAAGTAGATAAATAGGTTTACAGCCCTATCCCCTCCTGGGGTACCTTTTGACTGGTAAAAAACAAAGGCAATTGTCTGACTGTCCCCAGTTGTGCTCTAAATGCAGATTGCTGTACAGCCAAAATCTCATTTCCTATTTACCCACTCATAGCATGTGTTTCTACCCAGCAAGGACCATATGCATCTGCTAGCACTTTTCTGTAGATAACACCTCCTTAACCTCATCTCCCTTCTTTCTACAAACACGGAAAAGACACTGGCTGATAAGTTTTGCAAGAGTGGCAACCCTCTCTCAGACAGCTTGTTACAACATAACGGCCCAGTGTCCAAGAAAATCCTTAAGAATAATGTTTATTCAGATGCAATGTACTCAGTAGGTGTGGCAGATTGCACCACTTTCCCCTTAGGTGTTCTGTCCCAAAATGTCCATTAATACCCATTGTAGACTTCCTAGCATGACATACTGATTTCTCTTTTATACCCTTCTATATGCATATTTCATATTAGGTTTATAGAATCATAAAAATATAGATTGGAAGAGACTTCTGGAGGTCAGCTATTCCAGTCTCCTGCTCAGAGCAGGCCTACCTTCAAAGCTGGAGCAGATTGCTTAGGGACTTGCCCAGTTAAGTTTTAAAAATTGCCACAGCCTCTCTGGGCAACCAGTTGCAGGGCTTTACTAGTCTTATTGTACGGGCTTTGAGCAGCCTGTTCGAGTGGAAGATGTCCCTGCCCTGGAGTGTTCTGCTAGAGATAGAAAAGCAGAAGCAAAAGAAGATACAGTCTCACTGAAGTCAACTGTGGAATACAGAAAGGAGATGCATATCACCTCTAAAAACTGACTGATGGACAGTCTCCTGGTAGCCAAAGCTAAATTTTTGTTTTCAGCACAGGGTTAAACTGTTTCCCCATTCACCTCAGCCAGCTCATTGCAGAACACTTGTGAATTTATATCATAATTTCTGAGAAGCTTACTTCATGGAGAATGCTCTCTGTATGCCAGTATTTTCTAGACTGTAAAAAGGACAATGGTCATGAGCTACAGAAAAAGAATTTCAGTTTTGTTAGGTAAATAATCTCTAGGCAAAGTCATATCAGGCATGTTCAGAGAAACCACAGTGAGGCATTTTGGTGGTGTTTTTTGGTGGGGTTTTTTTTGTATTTTTTCTTACAGTAAACTGCCTCTGAGATCATTCCATTTTGATATACACTTGAAAATATCTGAGATTTTCGTAAGTCTAACAGGTGGTTTTCTTGCACATAAGTGCAAGTCCAGTTTACATCAATGCTTGAAGTTAGGAATGAAGGATTTTGTCAGGTTTTGAGTCATCATGTGACTAGATATCCCTGGACTTATAGTTCCTTTTCCTTCTTCCAGATTATTTGATTTTTAATAAGTTCATGGTTATGTTTTCTTTGTTATTTTTTATTCTGATAAAAATGAAACTCTAATCCTCCTCTTTAGGAATTCAGTTATTTGTGAATTGTGACCTAGTTTTATATAGCACAACAGTATAACTTTGGCTCAAACATCTGGGAAAACTGCTAAGCTGTGAGAAAATATCTAGACTACAACCATGCAAGCTAAGAAAGCATAAAATTGAAAGCTGAGGTGAGATGATTGAAGCAGGAATAGTTAAACAGCTGAAGATGAAGAAGACTAACATGAAAAGATCAAAAAATCCTACTGTTAAGTAGTCCAAGTTCACTAACTCAAATGTCTGGTGTCAGGCAAGATAAATCTTACCCATGGAATTTACCTATAGACTGCATTTTTCAATGGATGAGATAAAAACTATTAAGTGAAAGTTGTGGAGCAATGGTGGAATTCTGCACTCTGTCACTAAAGAAAGAATTGATTGAACATACAGTCTTTTTTCTTCATATACAAGTAATTAGTATTATATCATTTAAAAGGAAATTACTGTCCTGAGACATATCTTGGTATTATCCAAGGAAAAAAAGAACAAAACACCACACATTTTTAAGCACTGAATGATTGTGACTTTATTAAATAAACATTTTATATTGCTGCAAGAAACAACTCTTATCTGTCTTTGAATTTATTTATGAATGTTGCATGACTGTAGAGGTGTTCCAGCCTCCTATGAGGACAGGCTGAGAGAGTTAGGCTTTTTCAGCCTGGAAAAGAGAAGGCTCTGGCGAGACCTCATAGCAATCTATGAGGGGTAATGGGTGGAAGCTGAAAGAGAGTAGGTTTAGACTAGATCTAAGGAAGAAGTTTTTTACCCTGAGGGTGGTGAAGCACTGGAACAGGTTACCCAAGGAAGTTGTGAATGCTCCATCCCCGGAACTGTTCAAGGCCAGGTTGGATGGAGCCTTGAGCAACCTGATCTAGTGGGAGGTGTCCCTGCCATGGCAGGGGGTTGGAACTAGATAATCTTTGAGGTCCCTTCCAACCCAAAATATTCTATGATAAATACGACTGCTCATTACTGATATTATATATTTATTTTCTGTAAAAATAGAAGAAAATAAGTAGGCCTGGCACTGCAGATGTTAACATAAATTGCTATTTTTTTTGAAACTGGAAAACAAGATTCAAAAAATAAAGGAGGAGATGGGAAAAATCTGACAATTGCAAGAGGCATTCAGTGACAGGACAAATTGTTTTAAGATCAAGCATTGTTTATAATGTAATGAGACAAAGTTAATTTTGATTTCTTGTCTATCTTAAGGGAATGTTATTATTTTACATGGAGTTCTTTTTAAAAAATATTCAGGATTTGAAAAAAGGAATATTTTCCAATAAATATATAAATTTTTAAAAAACTACTTAAAGATTAAGTAATGTATACCCATTAAATATATTCTCAGCTAGAGTAATTTCACATTTTCATTAATGTACTGTTTTCACCTTGTTAGGCTTCTGCAATTAAGTATAAATAGTTTCTCTGAGCACTAACTGAAGAAGATGTGTTTCACTACAAAAGGAAAAAAAAAAAAGGAATTTTATCTATAGTCTTCTGCATGTTAAATTAAAAAGTAAATCCTCAAAACATCAGGAAGAAATTACTACCTCTGTTTAAAATATGCTGTTTAATATTTGTAGAGAATCATGTAAGTCCGTCTTTACTGTTGTCTACATTTAGCCCATATATACTATAGCAGTTGCTCTATCATCCCATGACCACTCCCCAAACGAGAAGGGGAACAGGGAAAAGAACAGGAGACCCGAGGGCTGAAATGAAAACAGATTTAATAAAACAGCAATACTCATATTAATACCAATATAAAGTTATACTCAGCCCAGTGAATGTATGGCAGTCATAACAAAGAGGAAAACAGTCCCTAATAACAGAACAATGGACAAGCCCCTCCAAGGATAGCAACAGAAGAAGGAACTCCCATCTTCAGCAAACTTACCCCTTTGTAATGAGCATGACATTTATGGTATGGGATACATATGTAGCCAGCTTGGGTCAGCTGCTCTGGCTTTTGCCCCTCCTAGCTTAAGCACCCGGCTGACTTGAAAGTGCTAACAGCTTGCATACTATGGCTGGCCTATGATTCTATCCCAGACAAACCAAGACAACTTTTAAATTATATATGTATATAAAAATTATTTACTAGAGATTAGTTAATTATGAAAATAAGTTCAATAGTACATTCTCTAATGTTAGGTAGAAACAAAGGTTGCCTTCTAAAAATACTAATGAGTTTTGTTGTTTGGCAATCCACTTAAAACATTGTCAAATTATGCTGATTTTTTATTTTGTGCAAATTTATGGGACAACATATTATTTTTTTTTGTCAAAAAAGTGTATAATATCAATTACCACTACTTGAATTAAAAAAAACCCCACATTTAAACAAGATAAAAAACAAGATTAAAAATTTTCTGTGGAGTATGTCCTATGCTGACTGTGATATTCTGAGCTCAATTAATCATAGGAGAATCACTTCTTATTATTTTAATTGGTTCAATCAGAAAACACTAACTGGAGGAGGACTGTAAATAAGCTACATTAGTTAAAACACATGTACAGGTATAGCCAGGGGCAGTGGTAAATGAAGAATAATTCTTGTCTTTTGAAACTCTTTGTGCTCATCTAATATTTGAATACCTTGTGATTTCTCTCTAGGATTACAGGGTCTAGATTCCACTGATGCAAAGCCAGATATATGAGCCCAAGCCTGTGGTCCCTAGACCAGCATGGTTTTGTCTATTTCCTTACTGTTAAATCATGCTTTTGGGCATCAAGTGATTCTTCTGATTTATTCTGAATTGATTAACACAAAACTGTTCAGTTGTCATTTGCCACGTTAATGTCCTGTAGTTTAGTTCTCCTGGTAATTAACAGTGTGTTCTGCAAGGGGGATGGGGAGAATAATCAAATCAATTGCAGTGTCCAGTGCAAAGACAATTTTATTAGTTTTAGAAACCATTATAAAAATTGAATCAAATCATATTTGGGACACAGTGAGAAAATATTAAATCACCTTCCTTCTGCTATAGCTAAAGGGAATAAAATAGTACAGCTAATAGTTTCTGGGAGTACCACTGAGAGATAATTTAACCATTGGGATCCTGCAACTACATTGCTTAAAAATTCAGTAGTTCCTGAATGAGAGGCCCACAAAACTGTGGATTTCTGAAAAACATTTTGATCCAGAAGTGGAACTTAAGTGCAAAAACTAAAAATATTCTAGGTAGATAATTGGACACATCACTTAACCAATGTAAAATTTCAAGAAGTATGAATTGTCAGTTCTGCCTTTCTCAAGCAGGACTACAAACAAAACTCTGAGCTCTAGGTATTTCTACTGAGACTGGAGCGTTTTGATCATCTACTCCTCAGGAATAAACTAGAGAAAGACTACATGTGTAAACTAAGGGTCAGATCACTCAGCTATGGTTGCTGTGTAACCAGGATAAAGTCGTGTTTCTTTAGGCGATTGGGACATGCATCTTCAGCATCTCAGAGGAATGCTTTGATCTACCGGCATTCAAACCTTCCTATCAGTTCCTTGTAAGAATTATTATATATGTCAGAGAGAATACATACACATAGCTTAGGAACTGGAGTATCCTGCTTGAAGAAAAAGATTTACTTTGTTGAATATCTAATGAAGTTCATTTTAAAATGCTTTTGAGCCTAACATAGAAACTGAGGGCATACTTATGCTATTAAGTAAGAGAGGGTTAGGGAGTGAGCTTGAGCACTGTGGTTGACAGCACTGCATAGTTGTTGGCTTTCTTTCTGACTCTCTTTGGGCTACTGAGTCATACCTATTAGAAAAGGGACAAGCCCAAAACCATGTGAACACAAGACAATCTGTCCATATCTCCCTCTTGTTTAGCAACATAAAGCTATATTGTCTAGTGTCCTTTGACTAGATAGGAGAGAACATATTTTAGCTCCTGGTATATACAAGCATAGTCTTGTTCTCTGGCCCATGAAATAGGAAAGAATTTCAACAAGGCAGCATAAGAGAGAACAATCTAGTGGCTCTCCGGCTATAATCAATTTTATTAGTTTTGGGCTACAGCATTCACCTAAAAGATGTAGAGTTTCTTTTTCAGATTAAGTGATAGAGCTGGGTCATCCTACAGTCTGGCTGAGTGGAGTATTTTCTGAGTTATTGAACAAAAGGGGTACACAACACACAGTATCTTACAGTATTGAATCCTATAGTGATTTCAGACAAATAATTATCAGACAGAATTTTGTGGTTATCATAGGTAGAAGGTGGCGTAGGTTTTACAACCTGGAAGGACTTAAGGAGAAATTAAATGTCTTTCTGACAAACTGTGCTTGTGTATAGAAAGGTGTGGTATATTCTGTAGATAACATAGGGCATTTTGATGGGAATATTGTGTATTCCAAGGGCTTTGGTACCTTGGCAGTTAGTTAGTAACTAGTACAGATTCTCAGAAAGTATGGGGGTTTTTTACAAATTAATTTATAGAACTGTAGGACCATAGAATGGTTTAGGTTGGAATAGATCTCAAAGATCATCTAGTTCCAACCCCCACACCATGGGCAGGGACACCTCCAACTAGACCACGTTGCTCAAAACCCAATACAACCTGGGCATGAACACTCCCAGGGAGGAGGCATCCACACCTTCCCTGGGCAACCTGTTCCAGTGTCTCACCACCCTCACAGTCAAGAATTTCTTTCTAATATCTAGTCTAAATCTAACCTCTTCCAGTTTAAAGCCATTACCCCTCTTCCTATTGCTACATGCCCTTGTAAGAAGTCCCTCCCCAGATTTCTTGTAGGCCCCCTTCAGGTACTGGAAGGCATCTGTAAAGTCACCCTGGAGCCTTCTCTTCTTCAGGCTGAAAGTCTGTCCCCACAGGGGAGGTGCTCCAGCCCTCTGATCATTGTCGTGACCTTCCTCTGAACCTGCACCAATGTTCCATGTCCTTCTTGTGTTGAAACTGGATGCAGTACTTCAGGTGAAATCTCACTAGAGCAGAGTAAAAGGGGAGAATCATCTCCCTCAACCTGTTGGCCACGCTTCTTTTGATGCAGCCCAGGAAATTTTGGTAATTTTGTAGATTTTATCTTAGAAAAGTAATTATTTAAAATGTAGTACAGAGCAGGAAACAAGTAAACTTTAAAACAGTACTGCTGTCACAGCTCACTCTTTGTTAGATGAAATGTGTGAACTCACATTTACCTGTTTTACATTGTTTTTCGCATAAGTGAATGTTCCCATTACATAGTAAAGCTTCTGAGCTTATTATGAGAACACTCGGTATTAAAAAAGAATGTCATAAACAAATACAGAAATTACAAATCTACTGCCATATGTGAGACTGAATTTTAAGTTCTTTTCATCATTGTGCTTTCTCCGTTTCTAATAGTTTCCAATCACAAGGTCACTCAAGAATGACACCTTTCTTGATTGCTTCAGATTTCTCAGTTTAATGGTTACAGTAATGCCATTCTCATTTGATGTCCTAAATATTACTGCATAAGTGCAGATTTCATTGAACTTTGATGCCTTTTAACCAAATATTTTGACCAACCTCCTACTCCAAAGATTACCAGCAGGTTGCACAAAATAAAATATTTTTAATTCAAAAAAAATCATAAAGTAGAGATAAAATTGTTCACTCTTGGGGCAATTTAAAGACTGAACTTTCAGAGCACATCACATTGTGGAATTCAGTTTAATCCAATTAAATAAAAACAAAACAAACAACATTGAAAGAGGAGTCCTTTTCTGTAATACCATATCCTTCCCACTCAGGAGGCAAAAAAAAAAGAGAAAAAGACAGAAAAAAAACCCCAGAAAACAAAAAGAAACAAGGTTAAAAAGAAAACAAGTGTTTACAGTCAGGGTTGTTTGCCTTTATTTGGGATTTTATTTGATTCTTTCTTTTGTGAATTATATGGAATATATCAGTTCTCTGTCTTTGGTGAAATATTCACATGGGTTCTGATTGTTTCATGCAAATTAAATGTTCCCTTACATAAAACCCCTTGACATTTGGAAGCATTCTTTCTTTTAAGACCAAGAGAACATTGTGAATTGGTATTGAGCATTACAAAAGCTGAATTTCTCTGAAAGGTCAGATTTTGGAAAAAGGACTAAATGGATTTTTACATTTTAAAAACATTCTGACTTAGTGTTTACGTATTTTAACATATTATTGTATGCCAATGTGACTAAGTTGAATTTGATGTTATTTGTATTTTGACAATATTTCTTTACTTAACAAACTTAGATTACATAATGATGCTATGACAGTGGGGCGGACCAGTGTTTAAAATTTAGAGCTTTAATCTGTGAAATCTAAATTTGCACTCTGTGCAGGAGAAGGATGGGTTATTTCCAAGATGCTGCTAGGGCCAACTGTAATCTCATCAGGGACACATCAGAAATCTCAGCTTCTCAAGCAGAGAAAAACATGGTTAAATTGTTAGTGGTTGCAATCTTAAATTATGCATGATTGTTGACAGCTCATAGTGTGAACAAATGCTATAATGTTCCATTACAAATTTTCATTTTTTTCCTAAACCTTCAGTTTATCTATGTTGCTCAGGGTGATACAAAGATCAAGTTGTGAAATATTCAGTTTAGTTTGTTTTTTGTTCATCTTTTTAGAAGCTGAGTATATATTTTGCTATATTTTATGATCTTACTTATGCTCTTGTTGATGTACCATAACTACTCACGTACGTATGGCACAGCAGGAGATACAGTTTTACATAATTTCACTGGCACCAAGCATCTTGCTGTTCTACCTTCTCCCCAGAATAGCACAGCCAACTGACAAAGCACTGCATCTTAAAACTACCATGCTAGCAGGAGCTGAAAAATAATATGGATTACTGCAACCAGACTCAGAAGCTGAACCATGATGAGGCAAACTGCTGAAGGTTTGTTACATTCAGTGTGCTCCTAAAGTAAAAACTGAACTGTCTTTTCCATCATTCACCTTTAATCACATTCACTAATTTGCCCTGAGCCAGTTACGGTTTTCTGTCAAAGCTGCTGTTAAAGAGTCCAAGCAAGGACTGTTTCTAGAGCTAGTACAGATATTGGATTGCTAACACTTGCCTCCCAGACTCCCTACTGACCACTGTTCCCTTTCCCAGCTGATACAGCCCTAGTCAAAATTTCTGGCATTTTCTGAGTGTGCCTACTGGGGCAGTGAATTAAGACAATCTATTACCCTCTTGTCCTGGTGCAAGCACAGTGAGCTGGGATTATTAGGCCTTACGTGGAACTCCTGTTGACAGGGAAACATACTCGAGACCTTGGAATCCCTACACCTAATCCCTTCAGACATAAACCATTGACCAAGTCTGGGACTAGGAGTGGATCCAGCCGCCCCTATACTCATCTCTAAGAAGGAGTTTAGAAAGCAAGAGGGCCCACTCTGAACCCTGTGACTCAACAGGAGGGTCTCCCTCTTTCTGTTTCCCCGATCCCTATGTAAATCACTCCAACCCAATCCTGGCTTGATTTCCCCTACCTCTGTATAAAATATTTCTCCTGATACCTGTGTAAATCATTCCAACCCAATTTGAACCTTTATATCTTCCCTCCATGAAGTGAGTGATAGAGTGAACCTTGCCATTGAACTCTGATAAGTCATGCCTTTACAAACACTGTATTAATATCACTTTTCCCAATATCTTTGATGGTGATTCTTTAAGCAACATTCAGTCCTTCCACTTCCACTGCAACAGTGGTCTATGATGTACGTTGAACTTTGCATCTTTTACAGAAAGGCCATAGGAGCACATAGGAGATATCAAGTGTTTTGACTACAACATGTTTAAAAGCTTTATCTAGGAGATTTTTTTAATTATTTTGATATCTCTTTCTGTTTGCCTTCTAAATTTATCTAAATGTATCTAAAGTTCCTCTACAGATGCTCAGAATTTACTAGTATGAGAAGTTTAACATCTAACAGAAGTCTGAATAGAACTGGGATATCAAAACCTGACATTCTTTTGCTTATGTTTAGACACATTATTTAGGGTACATCGTATTGCCATCGATCAAAGTTTCTGATATCATTTTTTAGTGACCAAGGAAATCCAAGATATCTGCATGAGGTTGCCAGAAATTATATAAATCCTGTGGAGATTATCTCCACAGAGAATGGTATATCTGCATATGTACATATCCTATAAAGAGCTTGCACCTTTCTGGAGTAGCAGTGAGGCTAGGTGGAATACATTTCAGTGCTTACAATTGCGCAGGATACTTAAGCTTAGACAACTGAATCACACAGAGATATTTAAATTTTTGTAAGTTTTGAGTGAGTGAATACAGGATAAATCCAAATCTGACAAAAATTCTTTCCACCAATCAGCAGAAAACATGGCATTTAATAGGATGGAATTGAGAACCTGAACTGGTAAACAGAATTTCATCTTAGCTCTGTAAATGTGTCCATGAACCATATAAACGAAACATTTATTGTGCTGCCTACTGTTTTTATACGCTACAGCCACTCTAGAAGAGTTACCACTTCTTTCAATCGGAACAGATTAGAAAAGCCTTTTTGATTAACTGCTTTTAGTATCATTTGTGCCATGAAGTTGGAGACCTTGGTTCCTGTCACTCTGACAAATATTTGCATAGCAGAGGTGCACAGAAACTGTCAGAATCAGAAAATCATCCTTTTCAAATATGCCCGATAGATTCTATGCAGCTTTCCTATATAAATTTTCCTATGGTTGTATTTAAGAACTCAGATGAAAATTACACCAGGTATAGTTTTCCAATTTATGCAAAACAAAAATAAACACATTAAAAATAAAGTTTACTGCATAATAGTTGAAAATGATAAATATCAGTTACTGTTATTTGTAAGATTCTATCACACTCCACTCTGCATGGGTGGAAGAATTTATGTAAATATATTTAACTAATGCAAATGTTAATTATGCCTATAAAACCTACACATTGTTTTTAAATATACTTCTAATCCTTCTAACTCCTTGGGTTAATTGATCAGTAAAGCTTTTTTAAATTATTTTCCTAAATGTATCACAAAATCATCACAAAATAAAAAATTTTAGGTCAGTGTTCTGGTTTGACTAAAAAAGAACCAATTTTTCCATTCAGTGATTTTACTTTTCAGTTAATTCTCTTCTAAGACTTTGCTTTCTGAAATTAACATGTTTTTTCAGTCAGTGTCTGCTCCTAGAAGTGATAATGCTTTGTGTTTGTAGTTAGTACTGAGTTCACAGTACAATGGTGTGCAGAAAGGCTCTTGCTTATACTTAATCTTACAGAAACCAAGGTCACTGACAAATTCCTTCTGTACTGCCTTGGGGTGCCCATTAGTATAAGGGTGTAAAAGAGTGGTACCTGCAGGGAGGAGCACACAGACAGATGACCGAAACTGACCAACAATGTATTCCATCCCATACACAGCAAGCTCAATATAAAGTGGAGGGATAACAGAATTGCAGAATCACAGAATATCAGGGCTTGGAAGGGACCTCAGAAGATCATCTAGTCCAATCCCCCTGCCAGAGCAGGAATACCTAGATCAGGTCACAGGAACACATCCAGGCGGGCTTTGAATGTCTCCAGAGAAGGAGACTCCACAACCTCTCTGGGCAGCCTGTTCCAGTGCTCTGTCACCCTCACTGTGAAGAAATTCTTCCTCACATTTATGTGGAACCTCCTATGTTCCAGCTTGCACCCATTGCCCCTTGTCCTATCATTGGATGCCACTGAGAAGAGCCTGGCTCCATCCTCATGACATTCACCCTTTACATATTTATAGACATTAAAAAGGTCACCTCTCAGTCTCCTCTTCTCCAAGCTAGAGACCCAGCTCCCTCAGCCTTTCCTCATAAGGGAGATGTTCCACTCCATCATCTTTGTGGATCTGCACTGGACTCTCTCAAGCAGTTCCCTGTCCTTCTTGAACTGGGGGGCCCAGAACTGGATGCAATATTCCAGATGCGACCTCACCAGGGCAGAGTAGAGGGAGAGGAGAACCTCTCTCGACCTACTAACCACCCCCTTTCTAATACACCCCAGGATGCCATTGGCCTTCTTGGCCACAAAGGCACATTTCTGGCTCATGGTCATCCTGCCATCCACCAGGGCCCCCAGGTCCCTTTCCCCTACGCTGCTCTCCAACAGGTCAGTCCCCAACTTATACTGGCACATGGGGTTGTTCTTCCCCAGATGCAAGACTCTACACTTGTCCTTCTTATATTTCATTCAATTTCTCCCCGCCCAACTCTCCAGCCTGTCTAGGTCTCTCTGAATGGCAGCACAGCCTTCTGGTGTGTCAGCCACTCCTCCCAGTTTTGTGTCATCAGCAAACTTGCCGACAGAGCACTCTATTCCTTCATCCAAATCATTGATGAATATATTGAACAGTACTGGTCCCTGTACCGACCCCTGAGGGACCCCACTAGATACAGGCCTCCAACTTTACTTTGCAGCACCAGTGGTGACATGAGCATCATCGGGGGGAACGTGTGATGGCAGGGGAAGTCAGTACTAGTTTTGTATATATTTGCATTTATTTAACTATTTTTATTTTTGTTCTTATCTTTTCTTTTTATTGTTATTGTTTCATTAAAGCTTCTTTAGTTTTATTTCCAACTCATAAGTCTCTCTCCCTTTTCTACTTTCCTTTCCCTTGTCTGGGAAGGGAGAGGGGTTAACAGAGAACATCTGTCATCCGTTTAGTGGCCTGTCCAGTCCCAAACCTTGACAGGTAGATTGTACAATGAATGGAAAGAGATACATATCATTGCATTTCAGAAAATGCATTCCTAATCCATCTTCAAGGGTGTTATTTATAATGTCAAGTACGTCTCTGACCAGTTGTTGACTCTTCTCCGTGCATAGATGTTCACAAGCCATGACCAAAATTCCTGATCAGCTGAGAGTCCAACTTCAAACATTCAATGCCATAATTACAAATATCTAGTCCTCAGCATGCACCCAAAATACTTGTGTTTTTAAGGTATCCACAAACTGAGGCAGCATAAATGTCTAGTCATGCCTAGAAAACTTTAAAAAATCCCCCATATTCCTATGTTAGAAACTTATTGAAGATGGAATTCTGAAATAAAATTTGCAGAATAAAAATAAAATTGAGAATTTTCCTCTTCCTTTCTGACACTTTATGGCTATTCTTTTTTGTCTTCTTTGGCCTCAAAAAAAACCCCAAAAAACCCTCATATGTATTGATTTCATTATTCTGCATTGAAACTGACCCACAGTTATTTGCTGACTTTTGTATTTGAAGAGCTTTATGAGTTCTAGAAGAAAAAAAAATAAAACAACAGCAACAAAACCAAAAAAACATCATTTAATGTTGATGTATCCCTGAGTCTTTCCTTGGAAGGTGAACTCACAAGACATATTTAATATCAGCATAAGATCTGAGTTTACTATGTAAATGTCAGGAAAATGATTTCTGAATAACTGGTATCCTAAAATCACCAATGGGGTGGGCTATTTACTTCAGCTGCAGTGCAACCCTCATCCTTTGCCAGTACCTAATCATTATTTGCAAATTATCTCCATCATAGATGAGAATCCTCACCTGAGACACACCCTTAAATTTCATCTTATTTATTTACACTGCAAGAGCTAAATGCTATATCTGTGTCTTCAAATTTCATGAACAATTAATGCTTAAAACAGCCATGGAATCCTTATACAAACAGTGAGTGTTAGTTAAGAGCATAACAGCTTTAGACAGATATTTCTGTATGTATTCTGTGTTGTGTGTTGTCAGCAAAGCTGTATTTCTTACATTTAAAAGAACTACACATCATATATTCATTCACAAATAAAAGATGTCAGATTAGCTCAACTCAGGAGCTCTTATGCAGCTGGGCTGAGATAATGATTATATGACACACAGAAATAGGTATTGTCCAACCTGACAGTACATTGCCATCTATTAAAGAATAGTTTGTCCTTTGAAGTGAAACACGGCACAACAGAAAATGATAGCTATCTGTGATCCTCTGCAAGACCTATTGCAATCAGTGGGGAAATAAGCCTATGCTAAAGGCTTCCAAGGCACTAAATATTTGATGGGGAGCAAGCTGAGTTCAAAAGGTAAGACATACTGCTGGTAAATCCTTTAACATGCTATCACGAAGTTCTCAGTTCACTCAAGCTATACTACTGATGGAAGAGTACTAATGCTGTGCCACGATTCAAAAAGGCAAGTGAGATCATGTAACTCTAAACTAGCTAATCTGACACTGGTCCTGGAGAATGTAACACAACAACTCAGAATATTTTGGCTAAGAATTAAAGGAGAGTAATATGCTTAATGCCAGTCAAAATTGTGTAATAGAAAAATAAGTCTTGTCAAAAAGTTAGATTTTCTCTTTTATGAGATTATCAATTCAGTTCACAAATGTAAGGCTTTTGTTGAGTATTTGAATTCTTCCTGCAGAACTTCTGATTAAAACCACCTGTACACACACATAAAATTGGCATAGGACAATGAACAAAATGTGCTTTAGATACATAATTAACATCTCAAATTCTACTAATGGGATCTTGATTGGAGGAGGTGTTTTTGGCAGGGTTGAATAGAAATCACGACTATGTCCTATGATATTCAACCTTTCCTGCAGGAATGATCTAGAAATAAATTTTAAGTTGCTATCGTTAAAGCATAAGTATGATATAAAGATAGGTGTAATGATCTTTATCAAGAATATTAATCATATAGAGTGATCTGATGAGTTCATCTCCTGTAATCATTTAAACAAGCTGCTTGGTAACATACTGAAATGCAGTTCTAGGATTTGGAATAGAGAAAGCGGGAAACAGTCATGGAAAATGGGGTCATATCCTTGAAAAAATATTCAGTGTTTATAGCAGATAATTAACTTATTCTGAGCTCCCACTGTGATTTAGGGTTAGAAAAAGTTAATGAAGTGCTTGAACATAAAAACTGAGCAGAGTGAATAGACATAGTATGTGCATTTAGGGGAAAAATGCTAACTTCTACTAGGATCTTTGATCTTCAATTCTAACCAACCAGTTTAATATCAACTTATTCAGATACTGGAGAGTATTTTAATGCAGTTAGCAGCTAGACAATTCTTTTTGTTTCCACATTTGAAAAGCACCACATTTAATGAGAGGTACTTTGAGAGTTTCTGAATGGAGGTAGCTTCATGAGTAAAGAATTTTCCTCTTAGACTACCTGTTTTTTTGAATTGTGAGAGTATAAAAGGAAGAAAATTGCTAAAAGAATGGTTCCAAGAACAGTTGAAATTAGTTTGATGCTGGTGAGTGAAGGGCATATCGCATGCAGTACTTTGAAGGATTGCAGTTTCCATACTGAAAAAACATACTAATCTTTTCCCCTTCTAGCCACTTGATTCATTCCAGAGGTGATTGTGGAAGATTATTATGCTAGGTTGCATGATTCGCCATGTAAATAAGCTGTGAAGCCCCATGCAAAATGTTCTTCTTACCATCTGTTTTTTTAATATACATTTAAGGTGTATTCTTAGACCATAAATTAGTTTGTGAGTATCTTGAAGAAGTTGCAATGTAAAATTATTTTTGTGCAGGATGCTGCATAATAGGCTCTGTTTGTACTAGGGATTAATGGGCATTAGTATAATACAAAAAGTAAGCACAAAATTATACAAAAATATCATTAGATGATATCTGTGGCGAATGAAGTATGGGAGGAAAAGGACTCAGAACTCCTTTTCTGAGAAAGGCAGGTTTATTAGCAAACAAGTAAACAAGTAAACAAGTAAGCAAGCAGGTAGGCAAGTAAGCAAGCAGGTAGCTAACAAGAGGAAAGGAAAAGCTCTGTCCAAGCTCTGCTGCAGCTCGCTCTCTCTGCAGTCTCTCTCTTTGCTCTGTCTCTCCTGCTGTTCGCTCGCCAGTTAGTCTTACACATTTCTGTTCCCAGAACAATCAAGCTAAACAGGACATAACACATGCTTCTTCACACACCACACTTGGGACTGTTTTCAGTCACATCTTCACACACTCCCTCAGGTTGTTTTCCAGCCTGACCTTCCCATTCTCTCATCAGCTTCTGTCCTGTGAAGCTTGTCTGGGAACACACTGCAAATTCCAGTGTTATCCTTGATCGGTCCCAATCCATCTTCCCTATGTTCGACACAGCTTCCACAGATAACGAAGAGAGAAAAAAACCAATATGGACTATTTTGTTGGTATTATCTGTAACATTGTTACAAAAGCTGTCTTGATGTTAAAAGACACTTATGACTGATAATAGGATTGATAGATAGATAGATAGGTAGATAGATAGATAGATAGATAGATAGATAGATAGGTAGGTAGGTAGGTAGGTAGGTAGGTAGGTAGATAGATGGATATGTCAAGAACTAAATTATAAACCCAACAACAGCATACTCCAGTTACTAACAAAGTAAGGAAAGTTATTTTCCTGACTGGTGATATGGTTATCTTCCTTCCAAATGTACTGTTATATTTTATTCATTAAAAACTCCAAAGACTATTTCTTACTTTTTGTTATTACTTGTCTAATTTATATGTGTGTGAAGACCCTGTTTTGAGCAGGAATTTTTAATGTGATTTTACCTCCATCTGTATTGCCTAGAAATACTGTTCTGCTGACCTACTGTGTATATTACACATCTTACTTCATTTAAAATGCTTTTGCAGTGTAAATTGACTATTTTATGTAAGTAGAATATAACTGGCAGTGACTTATCATCTGAAAAAATCTCATTTCCTCATGAGGTTTCTTATGAGTGATTTAGAGCTGTTATTTGACAAAACAACAGTATTTAGTCAGAAAACAGAACAAAATGTTCTAAGCGCATGGTGTGACAAAGACTCAATATTAAACGAATTCACTTCAGAATATAGCACCCACTAAAAACATGTAATTTCATATAAATGTTTCTCAGTCATCTGTCGATATGTTTTGTTACCGCAGCACTGCTGCCCCTCAGAATCCTCAATCCCCAGCTTGATTCCAATGAATGTAAAATGTGGGTTTGAAAAAATTAAATAAAGGGGAAAAAAAATTGTAATGTATGACTACTATAATGTACTAAAAACTTAGAAACGGATCTACCAGTTTAGAGAATTTATTCATAAATAAATTTTTATCTAGACTTAGTTTTTCACACTTAAATAAACTTAGGCACTACACATCTTGAGAAATATGGAGTCTTTTTTTTAGTGTAGAGGACTCTGTTTCCAAACTAAAAGCAAACTCCTGTTTTTTTAATATTTAAAAAGGGGTTTTTTGGTCCTTAGAAGAATAATCATTGACAAAACTCTAAAAATATAATATCTGTAGTATTAATTTGCATTAACTTCATTTTAAATTTACCTGAATAATATTCTAAAATGAATATTAGGTTCAAAACTTGGTGTTAAGGTCACTAAATTTTTACCTGTGGAGATATAAAAATAGTTTGGTGGGCTTCTTCATGCCTGAAAGCTTGTTTTTTAAGTGTAAGATTTTACTTATAAACGTTTGTTAGCAAAATAGAAAGTGCCTTGGATAATTTCTCATATCAAGTGAGTTGATAGTACTTTCTATCTGAGCATTTATTTTTTTTCTATACCAAACTTGCTGCTTTATGTATAGAATGAATCAATATTGGCTCATACGACAGTTTTTGAATCTCAAAAAGCTAGTGATACGTTGTTGCTACAAAAATTTGCACAGCATCATTGTCTGTGTTTGCGCTTGTAAATTAAGTTGTGCTACAGAACACCCTGGGCACTGAAACTCCCTTGCCTATACTGCTAAGCTGTTCAAAATGTATCTGGCACCGCTTTGACCCACACCAACTAGCACTCTGCCAAACCAAGACTGGTCATGACACCAGAGCAGACAGACACCAAACAACACTCCTGATAAACAGCTTGATGTGTCGCCTATGTTAGAAAGGGTGAGAGACATAACAACAGGCATGGGCTATTCAGCAGGACCATAGTATCAGGTAAGTTTATTATTTGCTAAGCTGCTGCACCTCAGAAAACCATTTTTCAGTAGAAATTGCAGTTTTTTGCACTAAATCTCAGAGTGGACAGTGTGCATGAAGACAAATCAATATGACCTATTTCCATTTTACTGTTTTATCCTTATGGCGGATATACACTTGAGCTCAGTTCAGCTGACAACTTCAGGTACACAAGAAGGACAAATAGAGGTTTAGTTGTTTAAGGGAAAATGTAGATGAAACAAGGCTGTGGAAAATGTTAAAATTAACAATAGAACTTGAAATTTTCTGAAAGTTATACTTCAGTTTATGGTCCCCAAATAATTAAATATTTTTCTTATGTTTTCGTAATTTTTAAAAATATTTATTTGTAGCTCTGAATCAAATCTGCTTACTTGATGGTTTATTGGTTTGAGAGAATTATCAAAGAAGTTTCCAGTTTGACTTACAATGAATTGTTCCTGTTGTCTTTCCTCAAGTTACATTTTGGAAGTAGGTGGAACATGGATGAGAGCTCACAAAACTGCTTTACATATTAATTAAACACATTTAACTATGCTTTATTTGTTCTAAATTATAATGAAAGATTTCTTATCATCACTTAGCAAGACAGTAGTGAAAGCATATGTTTTCAAAGCCTGTGTATCTTTAACCACTAAGTAGTTGCACTGGTTTTTGCCCCTTCTGAATTTTTGGTATGCTTATGTGCTTTTGCAAGATACGAAAGGGATCAAAACAGGAAAGATTTATCAGATGATTGCTAATAGCATTCAATGTAAAAACTAAGAGGACAGATTTTTTTTTTTTTTTTTTGGTCACTAACTATACAAAAAGTCGAGATGACTAGACTAGATGTCTAACTTACAGACACCCAAACCCACGTGGAAAATGTCCAATCTAATATTTATCACTAGTAGTGGATTTAACCAATAGAAGTTGCACATTGCAACGCATAAAGCCATTCATGGAATGGATTGACAGAATTAATCTCAGGGCAGCAGCCAGAATCCCTTTTACTCCTGTGTTGCTGAGTGTCCTGAGTACAGGACAGTACAGGCTTGTACAGTCACTGTCCCGTAGACATAAATCATTGATCAAGTCTGGAACTACATCTGGATCCAGCCACACCTAGGCTTCTCTGTGAGATGGAGTCTAGGAAGGAAGGGGGTCCATTCCGAACATCATGAGTCAACGGGAGGGTCTCCTTTATCCGTTTCGTTTCTGGTCTCTGTGTAAATCCTTCAAGCTCAATTCTAACTCAATTTTCCTTTGTATGTTTCTTCCTTTTAGTAATGATAGAGTGAACCACCGAACTTTGTTAAATCGCAATTTACAAATTCATATTAAAATCGCTTTTGCTAATAACTTTGACCTAATCCACTCATTCATAACAAATTTTTGTTCTAGAATACTGATGAAAATTATATTTTATTATGAATGACATGTTTAAGTGGACTATAGTTTATAGTAACATAGAAAAATATTCAAATAATTTAAATGAAAACAGAAACATGTTTAATCACAAAAATATCAGTCTGATGACTTGAGCTGGCTAAAACTTCCCCTTCAAATCAATATGAAATATTGCTGGACAAAAAAATTCTGAAGCATTTTGATGTTTGTATGAGCAGAATTCTCCAATGAGTATTCTTTCTGCTTACCCAGATAAAGCAGTGTGCAAGCTGTCAGATTAATGTGTAATTATGAATTTATTGCTGAGAGAGATCCTGAACTGCTGTATATTTTTATTTTATTGTACTTCAGACAAATCAGGCCTTGGGATAATCTCTTCAAAGATTCAGAACTGCAATCCATCTGGGAAATATCAATGGATATGTTCTTAACATCTTTTCCCAAAATGGCTGGAATTTGAGACAAACTACCAAACATAGGTTTAGGGGATTCATAGATATCCAGATGGAATAAAAACTTAATATATGACTTCAGAAGCAAGGCCATGGAGAAAAAAAGCAATTTTTGTAAAGACTTTGTGTTCCATTAAACCAGTTTTAATGTAAATTTTCCAGTTGGGCAAATTTAAAAGAAAAGTTACAGAACTATGAATGATAATATTTTCCTCATTATGTGTTGTAATATTTCTTTTCTTGATTACTTAGAATTTTGAAAGCAAATGTTGTAAGATCCATTATTAAATCCATTTATAAATATAATAAATTAATTATTAAATATCAATACTAGATATTATCATACACCCTGCACCTTATCCTAACATTCTTTGTCCAAATACACCAAATTTTTCTACTTCGATATTCACCCTAGCCCAGGTTTTCCTTTACCCCTCCACCCCTCTAGAAGAGGGAAAAAGCTACTGAAGTTATTGAATTCTACCTTACTCCAAAAAACTGTAGGGAAGTGCCAAGAGGACAGGACATAAGACCAGCAAATCCTAGTCCAGTAACCTAAGAAGAATTGTCAGCAAATGTTCTTCCTCTTGGCTAAGTATACATGCTAAGTCCATAGACACAGAGGCTAATTTCTTCCTGAAACTCAAAATCACTTCCTGGCCCTTATCTCCAGGATTGTGCCCCAGTTGCCTTCCAATAACACATTGGGATAAGAACTGTCTCCTGCCAGTGTGACATTCAGACACTTACGTTGGATTGTAAATTTAATTTAAATTAAAATGAATGTATATAAATTTTATAAGTAGTTTGATTAGTTTATTGGTTTGTTACACATGTTGTCACCACAGCATCCTGTAACTTCTTAGTGGTTTCCTACGTTACTTAAGAAATACAGTACTGTAAGAATTTTACGTAATAAAATTCAGAGGGAGACCTTATCAGAAAGGAAAATTATATTTATTTGTTCAGTCTCTGAGTTGATGTTGCCCATTTGCATTCATTGTTTCATAGACTTCATTCATTCATATTCTCATAAACGAATATTCATAGGATCCAAGATATATATGTCCAAGTGATCCAGAGATGACCATGTGTGTCCCACCGAGGACAAGGGATGCCAGCTACTAGATCTTCATCATATCTCTGGGGTTCTTCTTGAATGGAAATGATAAACTAGGACAGTTGTTTTATACTTTTTAGGAGTTATCAGTTATTACTGACTGGTTCTTTCATTCAGTGTGTTGCTTATTTCCATGTCCGTAAACCTTGAACAAGGTTGCATTACCTGCTTTCCTACGACAGAAATATTTGTTTTCCTGATGGGCTAACATGAAAACAAAGGATGCTACCACCTTAACAGCCTCCTGTTTTTAGAATGGAGCATCATTTGCTGTCATATGGGAGTGCAGGCCATCTGCTCTTGACATCAAATTTTTAAGTATTGGAATGGCGTTCTTTTTTATTAGGATAGATCATGTTTTTAACCCTTGTTATGCTGTTCCTTCTGGTACTTACACACACACACATGTTTACAGTCATATTTAGTTTGCACCAATCTTAATGCCTCTGTTACAAGTCTCTACAGTATAGTTCTCATAATTGGTATAAATTTCTTTTTCAGAGCATGGACAATTACCTGGAGTACAAGCAGCCTTGTACCTTAAATGGTACTTATGGTGTGCATTTCAAGTTTTATGAAATTTTCATATCCAAGAGGCTAGAGTATCTCACACATAATACCACATAATGAGTATGGGGTATAACCCAAAAGCAATTAATTTGTTGTTCATGGAAAATTTCTCCTTTTGAATTTTTCATTTAGCAAAGATTGAAGCCACTAAGAAATTCACTATATTTAAAATTTGATCAGAATGGTAATAGAATAGTCAGTAAAGAATTGTATTTATTTGCATTGGTTTTAGTATTACCAGTTAAATAGAAGAAAATTACCTTTGGGAAATGGTTAGAAGACTGAATAATAAACCAAGATCTCTCTTCACAATAATTTCCTGGTTTTGCAGTCACTTACTGGTGCATATGAATACAAGATTCAGTGCTTTCAAGAGCTGACAGCTACACTATTCAAATGTCACAACCATCTGGTGTCTTTGATTCAATGTCTTATGTTTCTCAGTCCAAGCTATGTAATGATGATCGATGTTCACGATACTGTGCCATAAGTAAGGTCTTCCACTCTTCATTTTCTGGTCTATCTGAATGCATATTCCTCAGATTTTTGGTTTCTTAGTCTTCTGTTGCTGTGGAGGAAATCTTAAACTGGGTTCCTTGAGGTATATAAAATACTTATCTGTCAATATTCCTGTTGAGTTTTGTTTGAACTTTGAGAAGATCCTTCGAAGGAAGTGTGTTGTCTGTCTGAGCTGTCTTTTGATATTGACTCCACCACACTGCTGTGCCGATAAAAAAATATTTACAGTAGTTGCCTGCAGACACAAAGATTAAATTAGTAAGGCAGCCAGTCTTCCCAGGTTGCCACTAAAGGCAAAGACAAATTCAAGCTTTTACACTGAATCAACATAGGAAGAACTCCAATAAGGGATTCTGCCTTCACTCAGTAAAACTGAATACTTTACCACGTATCACTATGGAAAGGAGAGAGGGCCCCTTTATGATATTTTTCAGAGCAATCCTCCATTTCAGCTTTTTCACGTCTCCTTGAAAATCGATGTTGTATTTCCCCAGTTAGCTGGAATACATAGCATGCAAAACTGGGACAGAAACACTAACTGCACAAACTGAAAGCAAGAAGCTGAATGCTCCAGGTTCCCCAATACAAAGTCTGGATGCTAGGAGTGCTACTGAATGCATGGTCCTGACAGTCTAACAGGAACCGCTTTGAAAATAATTGTACTGACTGAAGACTGGTTTTGCTAAACTGGCTGTGTTTTGGCCAGTATTTCAGAAACATTTTTGTCTCCAACTGTGTTATGTTTCTTTACCATGCTTAGTCTTTGTTTCCTGAAAGAATACATCAAATAAAGTGTATGCAATTAATTGTGTCTTCACTAGGAGGATATTAGGTGTTCATATGGGGAGGAGGAGAGCAGATGCTTTCAAGGTTTTTAAAGTATTTTTTGAAGAAAATATCTATCTGAAGGCACAGATCAAAATATGAGTTTATAAATAACAGTGCACTTGAACGTAAAGAACTGATAATATTAAGACTGTCAAATTGCATGCAGAAACTCTTCTTGGTCTGCGGAGAAGTATGAGAACATATACCACAACTTATTGTATCCCATTCTAAAAACAGCTTCAGATTCAAATTTTCAGATTTTAATCTGGAAATGGTGACACTTTGTAGGTGACAGTTCTGATACATCAATAAGAAATATGATCTATCCTTATACTGAATGAAAAGAATCCTGAAAAAAACTGAATTCATTATATCACATAATGTCTGCATACCTGCACTCATATGTAGATGGCATGAGTGCATACATATGTGCACCTGCAGAAGGATACATATGTGTTTTTATAGTCTTGAAAGTATGCCTGACAATGAAAGAATAAGTAAGAAAACATAAACAAAATGCTAAGAGGCATGTTTTTCACAGAATATGGTTATTTTTACAGAACAAAATATCAACTCTGATGCTAAAAAATACCTTACCCAGTAAACTGAAACAAGGGCGGGTTGAAGTTAGCAAAATTCGATTGGAAATCAGATATTTTTGCTTTATTTAGGATTTTTTATGCATTGGCTGAGTAAAAGACAATAAGTTTTCATCAATTCTCCGTCAAATGTTGTCTTTAAATTGGTGATTTGCAGTTTTCTTTATGTTGACATGAAAAATCGGAATGATACCTTTTGTCTTAAAAAGGTAGCTTAAATCTGAAAATAGTATACATTAACTTCTATAAAAAGTTTCCTCCCACCTATCAATAAAAACATCTTCTTTTAAGACACTGGAGAAAAACAGACTTTTACACACACTGAGCTCATTGTCACACAGCTACTCGTGCTAAGCAAGTTTAACTACTGTGCTTAGCTCACATTCACTAACTACATTTTCTTTTAATTCTGGCATCATTTAAATCTCCTGTGAAAAACTTTTTCAAGTCAAAACTTTATTATACCTTTGAAGACAAATTGCCAGTGTTACACAATATGCATATTTTGTATCAGCCACCAGTGATGTTACTCTTAGAGCAGTTGAAAGTCTGTTGCTGTATCTTTATTTTGAGAACCTTTTAACAGATCTCAATTTTGTAGATATTTTCATTTTCTGAAAGAGCATCAGTTTTTTTCCAAGAAAGTTTTAGAAATAAGCAAAATTTATGCAAATGAAACATTTCACCTGTATTTTCAAAAGATTGTTTAGCTTTTCAGTGGATTAATTCTGTTTACATTAATAGGCTGTACATATCCTCAAAGTTCTTGAAGTTCTTAAACAGATTCCTTTATCAAAAAGCATTCATTTTATTAACCTCCTTTCATCTTAAACTTTTTGACATGATGACTTTTATTATACATCTGTTAGGAACTACTTACAATTAATTAAAAATCATACACACACAGACATCCTCCCCTATAATCAAACACCACACACTGCTGTAATCAAACACAAACTCTACTTGTGCTATTTATTTCAAATAGCTCTTCTTTTGCAATTAATGTCTGTAGGGTGTTTTTAAGTCCTGTGTAATACCAAAGCCATCAGAAGTACTTATGCATACTGTGTCTCGTGTAGCTCTCAGCAAAACAGATATCTAATAGAGTGAAATAAAATCTTCCAGTCTATTAAAATGCCATCAGATTTGCCAAAGATACTTACATGGTTCATAACTCTGTTTTTAAAATGCTGTTAAAATGCTGATATTATTTGCACTGTTTTATTAATAAAAATGAAATAGAAAAGATAGATAGATAGATAGATAGATAGATAGATAGATAGATAGATAGATAGATAGACAGATCAATTAATCATTTGATCAATTGATCACTTGAACTATATTTCCTGTGGGAGTCCTATCACACTTTCATGGTTGTTAGGAAGCTTTATGTTAAAGAGTAGTATTTCCACAAAAAGCCTAGGATCTATTCCCAGTAATCTTCAGGATACTGGATTGCCAAAATTCTCATCATCATCTTCATCATCATGGTTGTCATCTAAAGGTTGATGTTGCAGAAACCTGCTATTTCCTTCTTGGTAGAAAAATTAAGTGACTCAAACATAAACAATTTTATGCTATTCTATGTTGCAACTCCATATGCATGCTGAAGTTACACTTCTGAATTAATGTTTTGTTACAAATCTTACGCAGAACATATGACTGGCTTTTTTTTTTTTTTTTTTTTTGATGTTTCTTATCTATTAAATCCTTATTTTGGAAGAATAACTGTTTAAATTTTTATTAGACTTTGTTTTGAAACAACAGAAAAAGCTAACACAACTGTTTATACGTATATTTTACAAATCTACTAGCAAAAGTTAAAGGTACGTACGTACTGTGTAATTTACATATGCAGGACCTTGACCATCTCCATTTAAAATTAACAGAAAAAATGCATATCAATTATTGATTCATAAACAAGTTGGATAAAGTCCAAGTAAGATTGCTAAGTTTGTTTAAGTGTTGAAATTCTTTGCTACTCTGAAACTGGCTTTCCTTGTCTCTGGAGGAATAAGTAGCATCCATGAAAAGAAGTGTTGGACCGACATCAAAGAATAAACCAGGTTACATCAGAAATAGTTTTATTGGGCTCATTTGTTTATTAGCTTTTTCACTTTAAGAGTTCATGACTAAAATTCATAAATGGCACTGGGGTTCAGGATTAAAACATAGGACTTCTTTCTTCAAACAGAAATTCTTTATCCCTAAGCTAGAGTTGCTCTAGTCAAGCAGAGACAATTTCAGCCAATTCATTAGGTTTTTTCCTCCTTGTACAATACATATTTTCCATTCTCCCTCTCTGTCCATCTCTCTCAATTTTTGGTGACTGAAAATTAGCAAAATGCTTGTAGATATTAATGATAAGAACAATTAAAACAATAGCATTAATGAAAAGAACTGTCTTTGGCAGACAATAGGTAAAGGGAACATGAATTTGTGCAGCAAAGGGCTTTGTAGTTTTAGACTCCTAGTAAGAGACAGTTTGGTGGAAATAACTAATATCTTCTTAAACATTTTATTAGATTTATTTTCCTATCAAGACAATATCAATTAAGAATCCAATTTATGTTCTTGACAGCTGTCAGTCAAACTGCTTCTGTACTCTTTCTTTTTTCTTTTGAGGTAAAAGTGGTAAGTGAGGTAAAAATTTGTGGTCAATTTGTTTCAAATCCCTATAGCATCAGAAAAGTAGTTTGATTCTGGGCACTTTAGCTGAGGTAAGAGGTTCAGCATTCCTTAGGCATTGAGCAAGCTGTAAAATAGTGTTTATTCATGACAATAAAAGTGACTGATGGTTTTTGAATGCCAGGACCATGGCACAAATCTTGATTATTGTCAATGGAATTTCAAACTACAAACTGCAGCATTGTGAAAACAATTTTTACTAAGTGTAATATTTTTTAAAAATTCTTAACATATAAAAATACACTTTTTTTTTTTTTTAATAAACTCTTTTATATTGGTAAAATACACTTTCTATTTATTCTTTTAACAAATTTTAAGCTTGGCGAGAAAATTTGTCTGGCATCATTACTTCCAAAAAACAAACCATCAAGCAGCTATTATCAAGGTACAAGAGTGCTTGATAACACAATCAAGAATCTCCATAATTCATGTTCCTCTCTTTATCCAGGAAGATATAATGATAATTTGCAGTATGTAGGTAAATTACAGAAAATTGTCTGTTTAAATGTTCATACATATTTAAAAGATACAGATTATTTTGTTGATAAACCAGGCTCTGCACCACTAAGTCTTTTTTACATGTCATTATTATGATCCTGCTGTTTCTGGTCATGTTGCTGACCTTGTTCTTCCCAATTCCTTTAATAACAAACAAGGCTATGAATGTCTTTATTTCTTCTGCAGTTCCTACCATATACAAGAGGGCATCTGTAATTAGCCTGAGAAGATCAGATTTAAAACTACTCACTTGACTTTGGTCGATGTTGAGAGAGACTTGAGAACCATTTCGTAGCTAATGCTCATAATCTTGCAGGATGTGGTTTAAAAAAGCCACTTGTTTCCAGATATATCAATGTACTAAGATCTCTTTTCTGATATTTTTCAGCTCACTATAAATAACATCAAGAGTTCCCTCTCAATTATTTTCAAGGAAAATAACTTAATGCCTAGTACACCCTGATTATTTGTATTTATTCTGAAATAAACATTCCAGTGTATTAGGCTTTTTGAGCATGTAAAACATACAAGAAAATGATGTCACTTCTGCTGTATAAAGATATGTCAGTAGCATCTCTCTTCTCCTCCAAGGTATTCCAGACTGCTTTTGTGGACAGCAGCTGACCATTGTTTTTAAAATGTCTAAATTCTAGTACGGCACACACTCAAAAGATTATGACCTCACTTTGTAAATACCAAATGGTAACTGTTTTTAGTCCTCTCCATGGTGAGATGCAGCTGTTTCCCCACACTGTTTCCCCAGAGACTAGTTTTGTCATGTATAAATAGTGAACTACCAGATACAAATTCATGTCTTACTGAAGATCCAAAGAAGAAGTAGTATTTTGGTTTTGCTGGAAGTGATAGACATAGACTAAACAATATGATTTTACATGACCTTATCTGGGGAGTATTTTATCAGTATGTATAAAATCTATATATGTTGTATATAGATCTACACTAGCTGGAGAAGAAAATGGAACAACAAAAACTAAGCAAAAAAACCCAACCTGACAACAGCTAATAAAAAACCCTAAAGCAAACAAAATAACTCACAGAAGAAGTGCAAATTTTGTGTAGCATGAAGAACTGAGTTCTCAATAGTTGGTGCTTTTTAAAAAATGCCTAAAGGTCAGTTTTGTACAGGTATAATATTCTTAACATTAATTCTCTTGTGATCTAAGCAGCCAGAAGTTGTTTTTTAAATGTCTTTGCTTCATTAACTGTTATTGGTTTCATAGCATTATTGATCTTAATGAAATTACACAATACTTGCTGTGGGGTATTATGTCCTGGGACTGTACAAAATGAATATATTTTCTGAATGTATGTTTTATATAAGACACCTCTTGGAAGCCTTAGAGGGGGAAAAGTAGAATGTAAAGTATTTTTTTTTTTTCCCTCAGAAAATATATTCATTCCTGAATTTATGCTACCAGAAGTTTACACTAAAATATGGAACTAGACCAAAAAAAAAGGCTGGATATTTTTGGGCAGGTGTTGAATAGATTTAGGAGAAACTAAACAATATGCTCATTCTTTATAATTAGTTTGTCACTAAAATACTACAATTATTAAAGATCTATTAGAATATGTATGTACTAAAACAGTTTTGTCACACAGTTCTTTTTACATGCAAATTCTTTCAATACATGAAAATAATTGATGTATCTGAATCACTAATCAAACACCTAATCAACACTCTAATCAACAGTCAAGTACCTGACATGACAAATTGGGTTAATTGTCAGCTGCTCATCAGGAAAATTAAATGATTAATGAAAAAATATAATAAAGCCCTTGCCAGCAGTGTTGTTGATTTAAACCACAGTGACAGACTGGAACTTTCAAAACAAGTGAAAAGGAACCTCTGAGATGTTGCTTGTGATAATTGCATATAAATATCTGACAACAAACGACTATGAAATTGTAGAAATATCTCAAAAAAAGGTTTGATTTCATCACAAATAGAAGGATCATGAACAAATCTATTTTATTTTCAAATTTCAATAGCAAAACATATTTTACTGTGATAAATACTATTAAATATTATTATCTTTATACTACTAAATATTTATCCTTCCTAATAATTTAGCCAATAGATGATGGATGTTAACCTGCATCTAAATTTCATTAAATCAATAAATATAGATGATGATGTTGAATTCAGTTAAAATGTTGTTACAACCACATTACTTATGGTTATGTCATTGGCATACATTTATTTACTCAAAATAAGTAATTACTATTACCTATGTAAAGCATAAGTATATGGTTCTAAAACTCTGCCAATCATGTCTTGTGATGGCTATTAGAATCTGAATTTTTAATATATATTTGATGAATTATTGATATTTTTAGTTAAATTAAAATACCAATTGTTCATCTTCCACAGCTTTGCAATTTGTACACTCTTTTATAATTCTGAAAACTCAGTGGTGTGCTATTAAGGAAGGTGAATATCTAAACCCCAAACTGACACTGTGGGAACACATGCAGACCCTGCCTCAGCTCTGTGTTTCTGCAACCCAGCTTCTGCTCAACGATTCCTTTGGCATTGCCTAAAGTATTAATGTGGCCTTCACACTGCTGAGAATTTGGTACACAGATTTCATCAAGATTCATGAATTTATTGCTTTGACTATACCAATAGCAGAACTTAACCCGATATGCTAGGAATGCCTAACATTTCACACTTTGCACAGTAGACTACTTTTGTTGTTACCTTCAAGGTTTTGAGTGAAATCATCCTTCTTAAGAGTGAATTTAGCCTTAAATAACAACATGCAAATTATTCTGGGCAGTATTATTTTTTTCTATACTTGGGGAGAAAGATTTTATATAGTTCCTATTAAGATGGTAGGGATATGTCTGAAATGCCTATTATGTATATTTTTTGTCCTAATAAATCTAGAAGTAACTATCAAGTAAGCTGTGTAAGATGCGTCTGAACTCTAAAGATAAATTTTTCAGGCAGAAGAAGCTTTGATTGCAGACATGGTGAGTGTTGACATACATTAGATTGCCACTGTCTTTCAAAACATCCCTGGGTATGTCCTTCTGATCAAATGAACCACATCTTGAGTTATAGTAAGACAAAGATGACATTTCAAACCAATCTCCTTGAACTAAGTGTGTGTTGGACTGTTACTAAGAATCAAATATGGCCTAGGGAGTAGGGATCAAGTTCATAAATTAAGACTTTGAGTGTCATTCTAGGAATGCCATTCACACAAAAAAAAACCCCAAACCAAACTAAACCCAACCCAAACCCAACCCAATTAAAAGAAAAACCAAAACACACACTAAAATACCCAAACAACTCAAAAAAGTCTTGAAACCCTGAGACTTCTGCAGAAGGACATTAGGAAAGTTTTGGGGTCTGACAAGTGGGGTGGACCTCTGTCTATCTAGGCCAGTATTCTGTTCCTGATTCTGGAACCAGCAAGATGAGTTTGGGAAAGTATGTGAGCTTGACTACTTTCTACAATCCTTTTTCATTATACTTATCCCTCCATAAACTGTGAAACTTATATCTGCTTAATTCTTCCAGCTGTTTTGAATTTATCATCCTCATATCTTAGCCCTGTGCAGACCAGCACAGATGTTCAGCATATGGTTATGCTGACAGTATTTACTTCAGCCTAGAACACAGCTGCTACACCTATTTACTTAATATCTGTTTTATAAAAATCTGATAGCCTCAAAAAAACACCTTTGCCTAAAAAGGGAGCAAGGGAACTCAAGAAAATTTGACTTTATTATTAGTCATACTCACGTCTTGACAATCTATTCACAATACAACAGTAATATTAATTGCTACAATGATCCTAATATATGCAGTCCAATTATCCACTTCCTACTAATTTCCATGAAGGATGCAGTTAAAACTGTTATACACAGATTTTATAGTACCTAAAATTTTTCTCTCTATTATGTTTACCCATTCCACATCCCTCTCTAAAGGTTAATGGGATCAGCCTTTACTAAGTAGGGAAGATTGGCATTCAGTCATTATCATTCAAGACTCTCCACTGACAGGAGTTTGACAGTGAAGGCAGTGGTTTCTTCCTCTTCAGTCTTAGGTCCACTAAAGATTTTTCTTATGTGTTGTTACAAAGTCTGTTTGATCACTCTTTCTTTCCTCGTTGTCTCACAGGTTAGTGAGTTGCCTACCTACTATTTAGTTTTAATAAACCATTACCATATTGAGTTAAGCCTGTCCACTGCAGAATCAGGATTATACAGAAGCAAAATAAGTCTTTGTTAAGTTATAGGAAATAATATAATGCAGTCAATGTCCATTTAAAGGATATAGCCTCTTGACCCTCTTGACCCTTGACCTTTAGCAATTTTTGCAGTCACAGCTTAAAAAGATCCACAGTCAGTCAAGACAATCCCTGACAAGTCTGAAGGTCTGAATTGCTAAGTTATTCAAGTTATTCAAAAGGCAGTGGCTTCTTGTGATCAATACAAACATCATATTTTCTCACCTGCACAGTCTGGTGGTTAATCACTTTTTCTGACAGGTGGGAGAACCTGCTTAGTATTGTCCACAGTTTAAAGGATTTCAGCTGAACTGTAGGCAACACTGCACGGGCTGTTTCAAGTGTGCTAGTGTGTAAGAGTAATAGAGCCAAAGAACAGTCCACCTTTGTACTAGTACTCTAGTGAGGCTATTAATCAAGAAAATGAAGGGACTTCCTCTTTTTTTTTTTTTTTCTTTTTGTTTCTTTCATATTTAAAATTCATTAAACAGAATTCTAAAGCATTTATCAGCACAGCAGCGTAGGTTCCTTTCCTCTGACAGGAGTAGCACTCCTTGAACAAACTGTAAAGTCAAAATGCTTGTTTTTGATCTTTCCCAGTGTAAAGTGCAAAAATCCACATCTATAATACTGTGATGGGGAGATGACCTTTGAGAAAGAAATGTCCAGCCAACCAGTACAAGAAACTTCTGTGTTTCTAAGGAAGTGGAGAAGCCTGAGTGTAGTTCAAGGAGTGTGGAAGTATGGGATGTTTTCTGCTTAGGAGTGACTACTTTATCTGATATTCATTTTAAGTGGGAGTTGATACTGGAGACAGAAGCAATAACTTGGGCTTGTCCTAGAGGATATTTTTTGAGACAGAAATATAAGCTTGTATCTCAACAGGGACAGGTAAGGACTGCTGTCTTTTCTCATGGAGACTGACCTTATGTGTCTTACATGTCAGTCTTGTTCTTTAGGAAAAATTAGCGACTTCCATGGTCTTTTTGTAGATGGGATAGCTTTATTTACAATGAAAGGATAAACTCTGTGAAAAAACAAGGAATGCACGTGTATAAATATTTTTACTGTTTTGATCTAGTGATACCCTGAGACCACCGTGAAGCTGAGCCATTCTGACTGGATGCCTAGAATATGTAATGATTTTCATTATGTGAATGGAAAACCAAAATGTCCTTGGGCAAATGAATCACTGTTAAAAATAGCCACCTACAGTGGAAGACAAGTGTCATTTGGACACCTGCTTTAAATGAATGAGCTTCAATTTCAAGTGCCCTAATCACTAGACTGGAATCAAGGTCTCTCTTTCTGTGATTTAATGCAAAGATTCCTACTTGCATGTTCACAGTGGCTCAGCTTCAAATGAAAAGGTGAAGGGCAATGACAGTCAGAATACGGCTTGGTGATTAAGTCACCCTCTTCAAATGAGAGAGAAGTAAATTCAGTCTTTTGCAAGCAGTAGGAGAACTTGATGGTCTAGGTATGACAGCTTCATGAACATCGGTGTTTGCAGAATTATGTTGTGCTGGAAAACAGGAGGACTAGGATGTAAGTAGAATGGACCCATACAAAAATACATACGTATATAAATTATTTCTTGAGCTGAATGCTTAAAAATTCAAAATAACTGTTTAGAAAGTTAAGACAATAGGGATTCAAATTTCTTCATGTACTCCTTTTCTTTCTACAAGAAATCAGCTGTACTAATTGAAGTAGTAGTGTGTGAAGTAATAAACACCTTTAACAGGGAGAAAATCACAATATATCAAAAATTCCCAGAAATTCTCCAAGAGAAATGTATCTCAAAACACCCCGTATCTGTCCATTTCTTCACTTCAGTGTATTATGTTTAGGTGTTTAACTCAGAATTCTAGTCTTTGCAGGTCTCCTCTACAGTTAATGGGGAAATAGAAACACTTCAGAGCACTATTCAGGAAAAAAAATTAAATTAATCATCTGCTATAATATGACAGAAAAAAAGCTGTTCTTATAGAATATTCATGCATGTGTGTTTACCTACATGTGAATGTCTGTGTCATTAAATACACTTTAAATTAGTTATGTTCGTGATGGAAAGGTGCAACTGATTATTTCAGACGTAGTCATACAACAATAACAAAAAGTTAATTCCATAATAATGCATGTAGACATATTTAAAAGAAAGCTGAATTTTTAGGACTGTGGAGGTCAATACATGAGGACTAGATACTCATCTGGTATAAATTAATGAAGCACCATTGATTTCCTACATCACATACATTTTTAGAATATGTTGGAAGCACTTATTCATATTGAATTATTGACCATACTCTCATTCAAATTCACAGCCCCAGTCAGAAAAACACCTCCCATTGACAGGAAAAAAAAATCAACACAGATACCTTTAGGTCTAAAGGATTTAAACTGCTTCAAATCAATCTCACCTTCAAGCATTTTTGTCAGCTAGGAATGCACACGAGCATGCATCTGAGTACTCTGTATGTTTTCTTGTTTGTTTGCTTTTTTAAAGCAGGCTCTGTAGTTCGAACATGGGCTATTCAAAAGAAAACATTTCTAATTTTACAAAAAGAAAAAACCTTGTATGTTAATGTGATTTTCTTCAAAGTAAAACTTTGCAAAAGTTTTATTTCAAAACATGCTTAAACCCCCTATTGATCTGAATCTTCACTGTGGCGTATCTATGTTTAGATGGCTAAGTTAGAATTCCACTAAAATTTGAAAAAAATGTTTGCAAAAAATGTGCAAAAAAATTAACTCTGTAGGGAAATTAGTGAAATTAATTTGCAAAAAAAAATAATTGCAATTTACTTGTAGAGATGAACTTTATAGGAATAAATATAGATATGGCTGGATATTGCTGTTTCTAAACTCCGCAGCTTTCAGGAAAGACAGAGCAACGTAACTGTGTTTTCCAAGTGAGATTGAAAAACAGCAAAATACCAAGTGAGAGCTCTTCCTACCAGAAAGAGAGAGACAATGGCTAAGAAAAAAGAAGGAAAATTTCAAATACAAACTCATAGAAAACCTTAAGCTGGAAGAGACCTCTGGAGGCTGTCTAGTCCAATCTCCTGCTTAAAGGAGGTCCAATTAGATAAGACTGCCCATGGCTTTATCCCTCTGAGTTTTTAATATCACCAAGAATATAGAACCACAACTCCTCGGGGCAATCTGTTCCAGTGTTTGGTACCCTCATGGTAAAATGGTTTTCCTTATGCACAATTACAATTTTCCATGTTCTACCTTGTGTCTGTCACCTCCTCTGGTCCTACTGGGGAGCTGTAAACAGCATTAAAGTCTGCCTTTCACTATCCCTTTTTGAGGGTGAACAACCTCAATTCTCTCAGCTTGTACAAGTTCCCTTGTACATCATGTTTTTGATGACCCTGGCCATTCTGGTGGCCCTCTGTTCACTGGACTTCCTTCATTATGTTTATGTCTGCCTTGTACTAGAGAGCCCAGAACAGATGGGGTCTCATAAGTGCTGAAGAGAAGAAAATAATCACCTCCTTTGGCCCTTCTTGTTATGTCTGAGCTCAGTCAGGTGTTCCCTGTCCCTTCATCTTTTGCCAAATTTGCTTGACATTCTGCACTCTGCAGTAAACTGTTGGGGAGGGTCTTTCTTGCTCAGTGGCCACAGTCTCTGGAGGGTCTTGCCTGTTGCTCTGCTCCCAAGGTCAACTGTCCCTTTTGCTGCGACCATTTCACTCTTGCTGGAGCTGTGGTGCTCACAGTGTTTGACATCGGCACTCACTGCTGGGAGTGCACAGCCTGTAACCACTATATTGGCTGAGTATAAGCTTTTGTATTTCATATTAGTATTGTGATTGCTATTAGTTCTTTGTTATTATTTTATTAATTCTATTACCATTCTAACACACATGCCTCCTTTGCTTTTCCCAGTTCCATTTCTCTGGTGGGGAAGAGTCCCTGGGTGATAGAATCACAGAATCACGGAATCACGGAACATTCAGAGTTGGAAGGGACCTCCAGAAATCATCTAGTCCAACTCCCCTGCTTAAAAGCAGGATCCCCTAGAGCACATCACTCAGGACTGCATCCAGGCGAGTCTTGAAAATCTCCAGAGAAGAAGACTCCACAACCTCTCTGGGCAGCCTGTGCCAGTGCTCTGGCACCCTCACTGAAAAAAAGTTCTGCCTCATATTTAAATGGAACCTCCTGTGTTCCAGCTTGTGCCTGTTAACCCTCGTCCTGTCACTGGGAACCACTGAAAAGAGACTGGCTCCATCCTCCCTCAACCCACCCTTTAGGTATTTATAAACATTAATTAAATCACCCCTCAGCCTTCTCTTCTCCAGGCTAAAGAGTCCCAGCTCTCTCAGCCTTTCCTCACAGGGGAGATGCTCCAATCCCCCAGTCATTCTCGATGCCCTCTCTGCTGGCCTCTCCAGTAGGTCCCTGTCTCCCTTCAACTGGAGAGCCCAGAACTGGATGCAATATTCCAGTTGCAGCCTCACCAGGGCAGAGTAGAGGGGGAGAATGACCTCCCTCGACCTACTGGCCACACAGTGCCCTATGCAGCCCAGGGTGGCATTGGCCTTCTTGGCGGCAAGGGCACATTGCCGGCTCTTGGTTAATTTTCTGTCTACCAGGACTCCCAGATCCTTCTCCTCAGAACTGCTTTCCAGGAGGTCCCCCCTAACCTATCCTGGTGCCTGGCATTCTTCTTCCCCACATGCAGCACCCTACACTTGCCCTTATTGAACCTCATGAGGTTCCTCTCTGCCCAGCTCTCCAGCCTGTCCAGGTCCCACTGGATGGCAGCACAGCCTTCTGGAGTGTCAGCCACCCCTCCCAGCTTGGTATCATCAGTGAACTTGCTGAGGATACACTCTGACCCCTTGTCCAGGTCATTGATGAATATGTTGAACAAGACCAGACCGAGTATTGACCCCTGGGGGACACCACTGGTTACAGGCCTCCAACTCGACTCTGCTCTATTAATCACAACACTCTGTGATCTGTCACACAGCCAGCTCTCGATCCACCTCACCGTCCCCTCGTCTAACCCACACTTCCTGAGTTTCCTAATGAGGATGTTATGGGAGACAGTGTCAAAAGCGTTGCTGAAGTCAAGGTAGATGACATCTGCTGCTCTCCCCTCATCCAGCCAACCGGTTATAACATCATAGAATGCTATCAGATTGCATGATTTACCCTTGGTAAATCCATGTTGACCACTCCCAATAACTTTCTGTTCTTCAATGTGTTTGGAGATGACCTCCAGAACAAGTTGCTCCACCACCTTCCCAGGGATGGAGGTGAGGCTAACTGGCCTGTAGTTTCCTGGGTCTTCCTTCTTGCCCTTTGGCAAGGGACAAGGAACACCTGGCTGAGCTCAGACACAACAAGAAGGGCCAAAGGAGGTGATTATTTTCTTCTCTTCAGCACTTATGAGACCCCATCTGTTCTGAGCTCTCTAGTACAAGGCAGACTATTTATAACTGATTGAGGACACAGGGTGTCCTGAGATGAATAGCAGTCCCTAATTGTTACTATGAAGGAAAAATTTATACAGAGACATTACCCACATAGCTGTTATTAGATAAGTATGTTAATTCACTGAACTTCTGTGTAACTCCCCTCAATAATTTCAATATCCTTTTTCATTAGCTTTGTTAATACAGAATCACAGAATCACAGATACAAATTCTGATTTGCTATTTGAACATAAGGTGTTCTTTGAGGTGTCCAACTATGACTTTTTCTAATGCAGTAGTGGCACAGCATTTGTGCCAGTCTTGACAGAGCTGTGTCATTGCGTCCTTCCTTATAACTCTGAACAGAAAGCTATCATTTCACCGATACGAAATGACAGAGTATAGGGAACTGAGCCTAAAAATGTAAAATAAGGAATAAAAATGCTTTTAAGTAAATTGTGACCTGTTGATTTCATTGAAATTGTCAATGTTCGTAATTCTGAAAACTTGGAAGTAACTTTGAATATAGTGCCTTGATCTGTGCCATTTCAGAAAGGTACTTCTTGTGAACCACTCTCTTCCTTGAAAATAGAAGAAATAAATTTTCTTGCAAGCATGGTGCTTATGCCTCTGCACCAACAATGCCTAGTTGTTCTGCAGTCTATTCTATTTCACCAATAACTTCTCAACCCTTCAAGAAACCAAGTTTGTGTTTCCCAGGAAATGCAAAGTGTATCTGTATTACAAGATTTAATTTGTCAGGAAATTCCTGAAATACAAACTGTTTTATTTTTTCTGAAAATAAAATGAAAAACAAGAAGAAAAAGTATTATCAACCTAAATTGATATCTCTACATATATGTCTGGGAATATACTTCTAACTTGGTCTGAAAAGTTCCAGCTAAATCATGCTATCCTGAGTTGAAATAACAGCAAATGCCAAAGTCTGTAGTGCTTTGGGGATGGTACAAATTTGATTCAAAGGCAGTTTAATGCTGCAATGCATTTATAGGAACTGATGCTTATTTCAAATCTAGAGAGTTATAAACAAACTCTAAGATTTGTTAATTTTTTGCTTTTTCAGCAACCTTGCCCTGTTAAGTAAAATATTTTTTTCATCACTATTTTTACATAGCAGAAAATGAAAAATGGTTTGTAATGTAAAGTAACAAAATTGGAAGAAAAGAGGTTCTGGTCCTGATTAAAAAAAAATTAAAAAAAATTATAAAATTATGCTGTACAGGTCATACAGTATTTTTTACCTAAAACCCTTAATAAACGAATCTTTATTTTGATGATTCTTGAATCTGATTAAATACCTCACTTTAGATGTTTCTACATTCTTAGGATGGATTAGAGCATTTCTAGCAATAAAAAAATTTTAAAAAAAAGTGTCACTATACTACAGTGTGTATAAGCAACTCCTTGCTAATCTTGAAGCCTGCATGTGTGTTTCACACATATATCAGAATTGTCAGAATGGTTTTGGATGCTTTGATCCCGTTAACATTAATGAGCTTTCTCAACTACAGTGATTAAATTTCATTGGTAGCTGTAAGACGAGTATTTGCAAAAACTGCTGCAGGATGCAGCTTCTGCAATATGATGGAGAAAGTAGAAAAACTTATTTGGATAACTATATCTATTTTATAAAACCTGTTTCAATGATTCACTATAATTACTCCAGTATTTGTGAGCAGGAATTGTAAAATTTGTGATGGAACAGATAATAAAATATTTTTTTTAAAAAAAATCCATAAAATTTTATGTACAATGTGTAAGGAGATTTAAGCGAGAACTTTCTTTACAATCACTCTTCTTAAGAAAGAATGAATGTACAGAAAATATATGAAAAGTTAACACAAAACCACTGTGAACTGCATCTATTAGAAATACTTCATGTTTTCTGTCACAAACTTCTTAATACATGAAAAGTTCTGACTTGGTCTCAACACGATAAAACTTTCTTGAAAATGAAATAAAATTCAACATTATGCAAACACCTATATCTCATCAATAAGAAACCGATCTTGATTAAAAATGAGAATTGGTAAAAAAAGGGGAAAAAACCCAAATCCCAAAGTTCACAAAATTGTAAGCAAGACTGATTAGTGTAAACAGAATAAACAGATGAATATTTAATCCAAATCTTATGTTTTATTTTAAGTTGTACACCTACTATGTTGGAAAAAGCTGAACAGTCTCAGCCTAAGAATGTCCCCTGCCCCCGGTTTCCAAAATATGCAATCAGGTCCACACATAAGCAAGCACACCTCCTCAGCCTGGGCAACCTGCTCTAGGTGGCCTTGCTTCATCAGGGCAATTGGATCAGATGACCTCCAGATCTTCTCTTCCAACCTCAACCATTCTGCGATTTTGTGATTCTGTGATTTTTTTTTGGAGAGCAAGTAGCACAGGGGCAGCTCAGACTTTGCATTCCTGGCATTTCAATATTAGGCACTTGAGCTGAAGTAAGAGGCAAGTGGAAGAAAACAGCAAACACATAGTAGGTGCGTATCTTCTGATAATGTTTACAGATAGCCATATCCCATTCTTTAATAGCATCAAACAGACATAGAGAAGGGAGAATCTGAAATGGAAATTGACTCAGTAATTAGAGTAGAACACTCCAAGGAAGAACAGTGCGAACAGAAGCAGCTACGGGGTGCAGCAATTCATGAAGTAGTTTCTGGGCTCTCATTCCAGAAGGGTGTCACTGCTGCTCACACAGGCAGCAGACAAGAGAGATGTTCCCTCCTAGAAGGTCTAGCAGTTCCTAACAATCTCTGAGAGCTAATCCTACTCAAAAGGTGCTTATGCTTGTTATCTTCAGCTGACTCTTAATTTAGAGTTAGAAATTGTCAAGCTACTCTTCAGCTGGCAGCAGGGAAAGCATTGCTAGCTGGGAGCACAGCAAACAGAGGCAGCAATTTGTGCAGCAGCTGGGGTGGAAGGTGGGACTGCTCAACACTGGCAGTGATGTGCTACAGGGCTTGGATCCCAGCAGCAACAGAAGCAGCACATCAGATACCTCTCAAACTCAGCAGGGAGGACATAGCCATCAAGCATGGAGTGCCCAGCACCTCTCCCTGAGCCTTGGGTAGGCAGAGATGGTGGCCTTGCCTGCAGGAGGTTTCCACTGGCTGGGGAGTCATTAAATTAAGCCACTGCAGGAGGAGGTGAGCAGAAGTCTGCACATGTTGATTTTTGATGTGTCTACCTTTCTTCAGTGACAGATATAGACGAGCAAACCGCATCAGAGAGGATTTATTTTACTCCCAGTTAACAGTAATTATTTCACACATCTTAAGGTCATACAATATTACAAGAAGGGAAAAACAGAAAACCAAAGAAAAACTCGTTTTTTTCATTAGTCAGATTTTTGTATTTTTGAGATAGCAGAAACTTTTTATCCAAAAATTAAAGACTACAACTGAATGACTCTTCCTTGGGTTTGTTTACAATTTCATTGAACATATCTATCAGTTGCCTGTAAAATATAAATCAGTTCATACAACCTTAACTTTGTTTTCATAGACTGATGAGTTACGGTAATAAGAAATACATCATCATCTGGAAACACCAAGTAAAAAAAAACCAAAACCAAAAACAACACCAAGACACTTCCTCCAGTTGTCCTACAAATAAAATATCTTCTGCTGTGATAGCTGATATCTATTTTCTTCTGTGTAGAACCTCTACTAGGATATAAATTTACATCAAAAGTTCCTTCATCCGTGTTAGCTCTCTGATTAGAAGGGAAAAACAAAAAAAGAAATAAAGTATTACCCCCTTCGATGAAAGAAAAATGTCATCAACTGTAGTAATAGAACATATGAAATAGCAACTATTAAAATTACCTAATCAGAGAAAAACAAATTGACAGGCCTAGGCAACTCAATTGTTTTTAACCTCTGAACTGTAAAATTTTTAGGAAGGACTGAATAGTTGAACTATCTCCAAACCACTGATTTTAGTTTTTTAATAACTCAGGAGAAAACTAGAGACATTTCAAAGGTTCAGAGGTTTAGAGGACTGAAAACAGTTGCAATATTTGCAATACAATAAAAGAAAAGCCCAGGGAGCCATAGACTGCTTAGGCGGTTGTTTATCTTGGATAAAATAACTGATTTGTGGATATCAACAAAGAATCAGAAACAAAAATTCAGGCAAAAAATTAGGCTATATATTTGCAAAAACTCTGTTTCCAGATGGGGAGGGACTACATAGAATTGATACTCGTAGGCTTCTTCTATCCTTGGAATATGTAATTTTATAAATCTTTCTTTTTATCCCTGCCTACCGGGGCTGGTTTTTTACCCTTTTTCATAATTTTTCGTAATCACTGCATTCATATTGGGGACCAAAGTGATTATAACCTCCAGGGACATTCGCTTAGATCCAGCAAGGACAGATAATAATTTAAGATGATTTTTTTTTCCCCAGCATGAAAGATGCGTTTTCTGACATAAAAACAAAACAAAACAAAACCTTACTGAATTCATTTAATGAATCCCTTGAAAATTCATTGTCTTGGAAGAACACTGACATACAGAAAAGAGATGAAAGAAAACTCAACAGTCATCTATTCAAAAAAAAGAATCATATGTTAATACCACTAAATAAAGGAAGGCCAGGTACTGATTGCTGGCCATGCAGCCAAGCTCCATGGAGTACTATTCGGTGTTTGGATGAACTTACTTGAAGTTGAATTTAGCCTTCTGCTGGGCCATATGTTTTATTCTTATATCACTACATTAATTATTTCTGTGGGGTTTTTTTTCAGTTCAGAAATTGCTATAAAGAAAAGAATCTGTTGCTTTCTCATCAAAGAGCTTTTTTATATGAAATTGAACACATGGCATGCAATCCGCTTGCATAATATGATGACTTCTGAAGGGTTCTGCATGTGCAAACCTTCTTGAGAAATACTAAACCTGCCATCCTTTGGATCCAAAAGAACCCTAGAAGGAAGAAAATGATTGTGCAACAGTTTTAACCTGGTTATTAACATGACTTTTCTGTATTAGATTATTTAAATATCATGACTAAAAATAACTTCTTAGCTTCATATACATGCTGTGGATTTTTTTTTTTTTAACATAAGATTTTGAGTCCAAAAAAGGCCTCTGCTGTCATCTTAAAGCTGCACTTTTCTATAGTGCAGTTTTAGTACAGGGCCATAGATAACTGATTCTACACAGCACAACTACTTGTTATCACTATGTACTAGTCAAAAAATTACATAAAACCAATGGGAATTTCAACACATAATGTATACAGCTATGCTGAAGCTAAAACCACTCATGCAAGTCTTCTCATCGTTGGATAAGTGCTCATCATAGAATCATAGAATGGTTTGGGCTAGAAGGGGCCTTAAAGATCATCTTCTTCCAAACTCCTGCCATGGTGAAGTGCTGGGGTCTGAACCCCAAGCCCTGAATTAAGGTTGACATATGGGTGGCTCCCACAGCCCTTTAAGAGGAGGGGATGAGTTTGCCTTTTGGCTTTCCTCCAAGGTGCGGCCGGCCTTGCAAGGAGAGCCCTCGGGTAAACAAGCCCCAGGTGCCCTGCATTTTGATAACGAGTGCCAGGTGTCCTGCTTCGGGCATAAAAGCTGGGACCACTTGCAGGAAGGGCTGGAGAGTTTGTTTGTGAAGTGGATGCACTTCACAGAGTTTTCTGTTGGGGAAGGACCTCCTGGCTCTTCATGCAACTGGATCGCAGTCAGGTCTGGCACTTACAAACATGGGCTTTGTGGGGAGGCAACATGGGGTTACCTCTATCATATGTGATCACTCTATTGACTTGGTTGTCTCCCATTTTCTCTGTGGGATACCTTATATCTCTGTTTGTTCCATCTGTTACGGGTCATGCTGTGTCATTCCTGGGGTCGCTGGGGTTGATGTCTGTTATTCGTGATCTATCTGACTTGTTTGTACCCCCAGCGATCCTCTATATACTGACCCCTTTACGTGAAATAGAATCTACTTACTGGATTGTTTTTCTGCTGCTGCCTGTGTCCTTTGTACTGGGCCTAGTAATTGGCAAAACACATGGGCAGGGACACCTTCCCCTAGACAGGGCTGCTCAAAGACTCGTCCAACCTGGTTTTGAACAATTCCAGGGAGGGGGCAGCCCCAACTCCTCTGGACAACCTGTATAGCCAAGAATTTCTTCCTAATATCTAATCTAAATCTACCCTCTTTCAGTTTGAAACTGTCACCCCTTGTCCTATCACTTCATGCCCTTATAAATAGTCTCTCTCCAGCTTTCTTGTAGGTCCCCTTCAGGTACTGGGAGGCTGCTAGAAGTTCTCCCCAGACCCTTCTATGCTCCAGCCTGAACAATCCAAGCTCTCTCAACCTGTCTTCATAGGAACCTTCTGACCATCTTTGTGGCCCTTCTCTGGATTCATTCTAACAGGTCCATGTCTTTACTATGTTGGAGACCCCAGAGCTCAACACAGTACTCTGGGTGAGATCTCACAAGAGCAGAGAGGCAGAATTGTTGTAAATCAGGTGAACACAAAACTCCAGGCTGGCCTAGACAAATTCATAAAAACAAGACCAACAATCCCAGTCCCAAGACCTTGCAGAGTCAATAAAATGCCTCTGACCTGTTGTTACCAGTAATGACAGTATCAAATTTCTAGGCTACAGAGCTACAACTCATGCAGAATACTTCCAAAGTCCTCAAAATTGAATTAGTTCTCCAAATGAAACTTTAGATGAACTGAATAAAGAGACTCTTGTTTAAATATCTCATCTGGTTGTTCTATGAATAACAGTACTACTGCAGATTTTTGATCAGCTTTGTCATCATCTTTTACTTCCAGGTAACTTATGGGTATTTGTCATCTAATCGGTTGACCTACATCTTGTGTTTCTGTAGTTATCTATTCTTTCCAAAAAGAAAATACATACTTGACTAAACTGATTTAATTGTCTTTTTAAACAATTTTTCAAATTTTTCAAAATAATTCTGAATTCCAGTTTCAGTTTCTCTTATTTACTCCTTATAGCATACAATGTTTTCTGAAGACTGAAATGCAGAGCCATTTTATTCAGTAAAAAACCAAGTGGATGAAGTGCAATGACCTGTTTCATACTGGAGGTCAGATCAGATGATTTAAAAGCCCCTCAGGCTTTAAACCCAAGGAAATCTCTGTGAAAGTTATGAAGTTTCAAAAAATATTTTACTGTGGTAAATAGGTGTCTGGTAGTGCAGCTTGCAGGAAGATAATGACTAAATAGTAATCGCTTAAAACCTCAAATCTAAATTTCCTTATCTATCATCAGATAGTTCAGCTTAGTTGTATTTACTCAAAGATATGTATCTAATGGTTTATACCATATCTTACTGTTGCAATACTTTTAAGGTGATTAAATTTTCTCTTGAAGTTTCTAAAGATTTGCAGGCTGTTATTTAATATCTAGACAACAAAATTCTTAACTGAAACAGTAACTTACCTCTTCCATTACTGTATGTGACTGTATTTTTATTTATATGAATGTCTTTTTATTTCTTTCCTAAATGTCTGTTGGCAATGATTTGCAGTACTGGGTCATTTTGGAGGCCAATAATCTGTTTAAATGTGTGGTCCATTCAGTACAAAATAAGTAATCAGTAACACAATAAGGGCATTATAGGTTTTCATAAGCAGTGCAGGAAAATTGAGACTCTACGTATTTTCTTGAATTTTTTAAGTCCCTTATTATGAACAAGCAGTATTTCTATCAGTGTATTTTACTGAAAAAATAATACATTGAAATTCTTATTTTATAAGGCACTGTTACACAAATGAAGTTCAAGTTATGATTAATAGCAGTAATAAATGTAACAACTACAATAAAAAAGTCTTTCTGGCAAATAAACAATATTTGTGTGAGACTTCTCCCTGTGCTGCCTAACAGTGGAACTGCATACATTCAGAAATCCCTCTGAACTTGACCCATGAGTTGAAAAAAAAAATAAAATATTAAACTACACTGGACATTACACCCCTCCTGTTGTATTCTGACAAGTGTCATCCAAGTAAACTTGACCTCATTTAGTTTCCGTTGTCTGACATAATGAATATAATCTGGTTGAAAAGTCGACCACAGCCCATTAAAAAGCCATAGATGGTAAAACATACGGTTTGGAATCCTAAGTACAAAAAAAAAAAAAGCATTGAGAAATGCTAGTGAGAAGAATATGTCTCTATCAGAACACTTTCTATTTTCTCTTCCTCCATGATTTTTAAAAAAACTTTTTTATTAGTAGATTCACAGAACAGCCCAGGTTGGAAGGGACTTTAAAGGACCATCTGGTACAACTTTTTGTGTGAAAGGGAGCCTAGATGAGATTATCTAGCACCCTGTCTCGAAAGCCTCCAGTGATGGGGCGTCTACCACATCCCTGGGGAGATGGTTCCAGTGACTGATTGTTCTTACTGTAAAACTTTCTTAAATCAAGATGAAATGTTTCCTAGTGCAACTTGTACCTATTGCCCCTTGCCTTCTCCATGTTGCTCCTTGTGAAGAGAGAAACTCCATTCTCTTTGTAGCCACTGCACTTACCATTCTCTTGAATTATTCAAAAAGAGGATGACCACTTAAACCAGCATTTTCTGGCCACAAAATACTATATTCTGTCTATGTTTTATAGTAATATTTTTTTCTGTGCCTGTTCTGCACGTTTTGTTCTTTACACATCAAGACAGCAATTAACTACCTTATGTAAGTACAGCACCTGGCACAAGGGGTTTCCAGTCTCAGTTTGACTTTAGATAATATTTAAACCAATAGAATTAATATCAAGAATCTAAGGTACACTAAGAAGTATATAGACACTACAAGAAGGTAACTACTTTCATGGTGTGTTCTCAGCTTAAGGCAGTATCAACTATGAGTTAACTGAATCACCATTCACCTAATTTAGTTTTACATATTCTTGAGCAAAGACAGGTAAGTCTCAAAAGAAGAGTTTCAGTAAACATAGTTGTAGCCACATTTCCTCTGCTGCCAACAGCTTGACATAGCTAGTACAACTCTCTACAGCAACAGAGCAAAAATAGTTCCTGTGGATGTTTTGCTTTCTGTAAGAACTATCTGCAAGCATAGCAGATAGTCAGGCTGAGAAGATAGGATGTAAACTAAATATATCCAGTTATAATTTATCTTATTTCATGTGTGCAAAAGTATAAGAAGGTCCAATGAACTAAAAGTTGAACTCATATACAATTATGTCTCACTCAGTACTGAATCTGGTCCATAGTGCATAAACACTGGGTAAAATGAGAGAACACTAATAAATAGTGCACTGCTCAAAGCATCAGAAAACAGCCCTTCCTAAGACTAATTACAAATTATAAGATGCCTATCAAATCAACCATGCTTCAGGCAAGTTGAAAATGGAATGGATTACAAATAAAGGAACCTATACTACAGCTTATTCTCACATTTTAATTTTAAAGCACTAATTACAAATTATTCTGAAGATATGACAGCAAAACAGTTGCTGTTTTATTGCCCTTCTGCACCAGTGAGCAGATAGAGCATAACAGTATTTGCTTACAGAACAGAAAATGTTTCTGTTGAATCATCTCATGTAGCATTAATTTAGTAACATAGACAACTCAGTTTTGAATGATGGTTAATGAAGTTTGGAGTTGTCTGGAGTTTGTTTATAGAACAATGGAAAAATAGAATTGGAACAGCCTGTTATTACCTTATCTCAGGAACTGTAGTGCTAGCTGAACCTTTTTGAAATAAATTGTCATCTACAGTCTGATGCCCCCCTTGCAAACAATCTCAGAAAACTGGCAAGGCAATCCTTCACTAGTAATTTTTCCCTAATTCTAATATTTTGGTGGAAATAAGTAACTTTTTCTAGATATACACGGAGGTTGTTCTATATAGCTTTCCAACAGTGTTCTCTATTTTGAAGGCTGGTGTCAATTTTATCTTACTGAGGGTAAAAAAATACAATTTTTTTCAGTCTTTGGTAATTCTGAGTTCTTTGGGCTCCTGCAAGTGATCCATAATGATAATGAAATGTAAAGCTGAAAACGGAATGCTGTATTCCACCCACAGACTTAACAGTGATGAGTGAATGGTTTATTGTCTTTGATCTTCATATTTCAGTGCGGTATTTCCTTCTTTCTTCTTCTTTTTTTTTTTTTTTTTAATGACATTATTAATTTTTATTTAGTGCTTTCTGAAAAATTTTCATCATAGCAGTTATTCCTTAACTTACAGTTGTAAAAAGACTAATTCTTACTCTAACATAAAAAAATAATGTAACTCTTTGACACAGTTTGGTCCTCTAAAATCCATATTGGCTACTACTTTTACCTTGAATCATAACAATAATAATAAATTAGAGTATTTGTCTGGAAATTGAAACTATGAAAATCAATCTTTTTCCCCTCCTTTCTCCTCTCCTCTCCCATCTGAAACAAACATGACTATTTTTCCCCCTTATTTTCAACTGTCCTCACTGAGTTCATAGAAATAGTTGAAATGGTTTTAAAGTCAGGTAAATATGTAGCTCCAGCAAAAGTCACAAACCCATGAAATAACTATATCACTGTTACTTAGAAATCATCTTCCTTAAGTCTTCCTTCCCCATGTTTCCTAGTGCAAAGTTGTCCTCACCAGGCTGGCCAGCCTATCGCCAAAAATTATTTTCTGCCAGTTCATCAGGTATATCCTACTCATTTTCTTAGCAGTACTCAATTCTAAAGGAGGGCTGAATGGTCATAAAAATCAAATCTCTGTTGTCAGCATCAGCTTGGAACCAGTTGTTGCCTAACATTATCCTACCACAACTCCTCAAGACCCTCCTCTCACTAGTGGGATCAAAGAGAAAACAACTTGAGCCCCCATACTGTCAATTCTTACTCCTAGACCTAGGCTGTCACACTTGATACTTTCCAGAAGGTCACTTCAAAAAATTCACCTATACTTTTAAAAGTTCTCCTATATTGCAATAGTTTTACATTCATTGAGGTGACCATTATTGAACTTTCCTTCTGGTAGTCACACATAAAGTCTTCATTTGCTACAGAGTACCTTCAAGCTACCACTTGGAGGGGATCAGAAATCAATAAATAGAGGAATGATTAGAAAACTATTAAAAACAACAGCAGAAATTGAGATTCCATGTAAGGAATTAACTTAGAAATATTTTCAATGTTCAGCTTCTGCAAAGAGTGTGCCATTCTAGCAAGAGCTCTGCAAATAAAAAATCTGTCCTCAGTACAAAAGGAGCAATAACTGGGTAGGTTCATTTTCACATTCTGTGTGCTACAATATCTGCAAGAACAAGACAGTGAAACACTATTTTAGGAAATAAATGAGAACCATCCCACTGTGACCTCCATTAAAATCAGATCTTTTTTTTCCAGAAAACAGAGAGTTCAATCAACCATTGCCGTTTAAACCTAGTCCACATTATGTCTTGCCTCTACCTATGTAATAGAAATGTGGTAAATGTGCTAAGGGCAGTAGGCATCTGTTAGAAAAATGAGCAATATAAGTGCACATACATCATGCCATCAGCCAGAGAAAGAAAATATTTGAAGTAACTGTAGATCCTTTAGGGACAATAGGTCTGTTCATCTGCTACCTCAAAACTCAGAAAAATGTTGCTGACAATGAAAGACACTCGTGCAGATGGGATAGCATTTTATGACTGCTCAGTGGAGAGTAAAGAGGCAAAGAAAAATGTATAAGCTCTTACTATTGACAAGATACTACACAGAAAAAAACAAGTAACATTTAATCTTAGAACACACATCTGATCCCTAGTTTTCTGTCTTTTTTGTGTGCATGTGGTCCATCCCCCCAAGAAACCTGACATTTTCTGACTTCAAGAGTAAAGCTGCAAGCAACAGCAATCTGCCCTGCTGAGCAGTTTTTACTCTTGGATTCCACACTTGAAGGTGGGATTTCTATAATTTTAGACATTCTGGAGCTGGAATGTGCTCACAACTCTGCCTGTAATAAGTGGAAAGCAATAGGTACCATTAAAGCCATTTCCCCTATCATATAATAGATTTAATGCAATAAGAAAAACTGTTCTCTGAAGTTTCAGCCTTTATTTCCACTAACTGAAGAAGAAACCTAGAGAAACAGAATCACACAGAATCACAGAATGTTAGGGATTGGAAGGGACCTCAAAGATCATCTAGTCCAATCCCCCTGCCAGAGCAGGAACACCTAGATCAGGTCACACAGGAACATGTCCAGGTGGGTTTTGAATGTCTCCAGAGAAGGAGACTCCACAACCTCTCTGGGCAGCCTGTGCCAGTGTTCTGTTACCCTCACTGTGGAGAAATTCTTCCTCACATTTATGCGGAACCTCCTATGTTCCAGCTTGCACCCATTGCCCCTTGTCCTATCATTGGATGTCACTGAGAAGAGCCTGGCTCCATCCTCATTACGCTCACCTTTTATATATTTATAAACATTAATAAGGTCACTCCTCAGTCTCCTCTTCTCCAAGCTAAAGAGACCCAGCTCCCTCAGCCTTTCCTCATAAGGGAAATGTTCCACTCCCTTAATCATCTTTGTGGCTCTAACAAACAACATGGATTAAGCACCAGACTTTTACCTAAATATGGTTGAATATGTCTGCTGTAGATGGCCAACTCTTCTTTTGCATCCACTTAAATGTAAGTACAGAAGGACCTTGGATATGGATGTGTGAGTGGTTCCTAGCAGCACAGGATGCACTAAGAACAACCTTTAGATCTTGATTTTCTGTTTGACCAAGTCCAGTCTTTAAAATTTGCTTAAAACTCTTTTATCATTTTTCTAATCTATGTAAATATGTTATGTGTCTGTTGGCCCTTCTAAGATCTAATAGCAGCAGAAATATATATTGAAGTAGTGTAAAGAATAGCTGTGGGGGGTTGTCAAATATTTATATGCTATCATGCCAAACGTAATGCAAATTTCACTAGAGGTGAAGGGTACTGTGTGCAAAATTGAAATCTTCCCCAAACGGTTTCAATACTTAAATTTATAAATGGCAAGAAGAGGATTATGAGTGGCTTTAGGTTTCCTTAATATAAATGCCTATTCATAGTCACAGGACCAATCCATAAAATATTCATTGCTCCTAAATCACAAAATTATTAAACACTTAGAACCAGACATACTGTTATCCCATGCCTTAAATGATGCACACTCTTAAAACACCAGTGCTTTCTGATTTCAAAATTACTAAATGGAAAATTAATCCTAAAGAAGCTGGGACAGATCTTCAACCTATGGAAATGGGTTTCATTAAGTTTCATTAAGGGCAACAGGAGCAATAGTTTTTTAATCTTCTCAAAATCTGATGCCAGTACTGAGAAACCAGAGTATTTTATCCCTACCACATAGAAGTATCATGTTGGGTTAATGTAATTACATACATGTCCTTGTTAATTTCTGTTGTAGTTTTGTATACACAGCAGTGAAACAATCTTAATTACTCTCTTCATTAGTAGGTAACCTATAAAAGCCTGCAGCATTTAAACTCCCAGGTTCTGATGGGTAAGGATGTTTGTTTTCCTTTCCTGCAATGCTTTGCTCAGGTGAGGTGTAGATGCTCCTGTGTTATTACACATTTTGCTAATCAGTCCTCCTAAGTACACTGGTCTCTGTATATGCACAGCATGAGTAATTAAAATAAAGAGGCTCACACTGTAAGTGATATACCTCAAAACTACACCACTAGAGATGTGCTGCCACTAGCCAAAAAGTGTTCTGGATCAAGCATAAATCAAAGACAGACTCTCCTTCTGTTTATGGACAAAATATTATGTCTACCTTTTAACAGCTAATCTTACAATATAGCTTCAGGAAGATTTAATATCATATAGATGATGTTCAGGTGATGACACTTCCAACCCCTACCATTCTGTGATTTTGTGATAACCGTGAAAATTAATATGAAGATAAAAAGTAAGGAAAAGTAGGCCTTATCACTTTCATTCTTAGTGTAAGTCAAATTGGGAAGCATTTTATTGATTTATTTATGACACATGATTAACGAACAATCAGGGAACCATATATTCAGGATCAAAAGCAGCAAAAAAACAGATGAAGCATAGCAGGGCATGTTACCAAAAGGGAGCTGTGCAAGGACCTCCATAATGTTTTTCTCATTCTTCACAAATATTTACTTACTTCTTTTTTTTTTTTTTTTTCTTTTTTTTTCTTTTTTTTTCCCCTTTAATTAGCATGTTTCATAGGTTTTTACCTTAATATTTTTTACTTCATATCTGATCCTGGTATAATGTTTTTCTTTTTTCCCCTGCAGTTTTTACGTGTTTAAAATGTTATCAATAAACAGGCCACATCTTTTCTGGTTTGCCATGTCTCAGAGGTTGCTGCAGAAAGGTTTGAGAAAAGCAGATATGTATCTGAAGATGATAAATGACTTCCCATAACCACTCTGGATTCAAAAGTATAAGAAGGGATAAATCCAAGGAAAAAGAGTACCTAAATATCAAGGGAATCTATTGAACTTCCTAGAGGTGGCACTCAGTGTCAAGCTGTTAGAGCCAGAAATTTATCTTTACAGAGCTTCAAACTATACAGCTTACTCGATTAAAATGTTACATCCTGATAGTTCAGTAATTAATTGCATACAATTTTCAAATATGAAGAAAAATAATCTTGTTTTATCTGTTTCATACATACATATTTCATACACAAAAGATTGCATTTTTTGGCATATCCATACTATCTACATATTTTCTGTTGCATTTTCTGCCTGCTTTTACCTTCAGATCATTTTAGTTCCATCAGTGGACTGTTTTCTTGTGATGGTAAATGGTTTCATTGACAGATTGACAGAAATAAAGTACCCATATGAGCATCTAGGTTGGCCTACTTAACACTGGCTGCAGAATCTCACACAGTAACCTATCTATTGAGTCCTTAACTTCTGCTTTAGCTATGGCACATTTTAGAAAATTTCCAGTCTTTATTAGAAGATTCAAGAGGTGATTATGGATTGTTGCCAACTAGACCTGTAAAACCATCAATCTTTTCCTCTCAAAACTTCCCTGTTACTTTTGTTATATTGCTTACACAACACACAATTTTTTAGAAAACTTGTGTCATAATCATTATTACAAGAAAAAATACCTAGACAATTCTAGACAGAAAAAAATTCTCTGCATTCTATTTTGGCACTTTTTTTACATGTTTAGAGAGCAAGATGATGGTCATTTTGGAAATATCTGTAATCGAAATAAGTGATAGAGAGGGAAAATAAAGTCCAGATTCACAAGACAAAGTCCTGAATCCTAGTAAAGACCTACTGGAAATTATACTATTTCTGCCACACATACATGCAGCCCTTACATATCTAATACAAGTGACAGAATTAAAGTCTTAGGGACTGTGGTGGTCTGACTCCGGCTGGACACCAGGTGCCCACCAAAGCTACTCTATCACTCCCCTCCTCAACCGGACAGGGGAGAGAAAATATATTGAAAGGCTCATGGATCAAAATAAGGACAGGGAATAAGGACTCATCAATTACAGTTACAGGCAATACAGACCCAACTTTGGGAAAATTAATTTAATTTATTGCAAATCAAATCAGAGTAGGATAATGAGAAATAGAATTTAAATCTTAAAACACCTTCCCCCCACTCCTCCTTTCTTCCTAGGCTTAACTTCATTCCTGGTTTCTCTAACTCCTCCCCCCAACTCCTCCCCCCAAGCATCTTAGGGACATGGGGAACAGGGGCTGTGATCAGTTCATCACATGTTGTCTCTGCAACTCCTTTCTTCTCAGGGGAGGACTCCTCACTCTCTTCCCCCTATCCAGTGTGGGGTCCTTCCCATGGAACACAGCCCTCCATGAACTTCTCCAATGTGAGTCCTTCGATTGGGCTGCAGATCTTCATTAACTGCTCCAGTATGGGTCTCTTCCACAGGGTGCAGTCCTTCAGGAACAGACTGCTCCAGCATGGGTCCCCCATAGAGTCACAGGTCCTGCCAGTAAACCTGCTCCAGCATGGGATCCTCTCTCCACAAGTCCACAGGTTCCAGGAGCCTGCTCCAACACAGTCTTTACATGGGGCAACATGGGGACATCCACCTGCTTCAGCATGGGGTCCTCCATGGGCTGCAGGTGGATATCTGCTCCACCGTGTACCTTCATGGGCTGCATGGAGACAACCTGCCTCACCATGGTCTTCATCATGGGCTGCCGGGGAATCTCTGCTCTAGCACCTGAAGCACCTCCTCTCCCACCTTCTTCACCAACCTTGGTTTCTGTAGAGTTGTTTCTCCCACATGTTCTCACTCCTGTCTCTCAAGTGCTGCTGTTGTGCAGCAGTTTTTTCCCTTTATTAAATACATTATCACAGACATGTTACCACCATCACTGATGGGCTCAGTGTTGACCAGCAGTGGGTCCATCTTGGAGTCATCTGACATTGCCTCTATTGGACATGGGAGAAGCTTCTAGCAGCTTCTCACAGAAGGCATCCCTATAGCTACCAAAACCTTGCCAAACATATCCAATACAGAGTTAAAATGTTTTCTTGAGCCCCTTATAAATACCTTATTTAATACAAACTGTGATTCAGGAAAGACATATAAAAATATTCAAGGTGGAGTTTACAGCAACTTCCTTCTCAATGCCTCAATCTAGTTGCCTTCTTACTTGTCTGATGGTTACATAAGTAACAGTATTTTGGTTATAAAAGTAAAAAGGAATGCTGGTCTGTGCTAAATATAGAAATCAGATCTACCCTCAAATTTAATACCTCTCTTTTCTTTTTGAAATTGGGAAACACATTAATACACTTAATAAAAATACAGTAGAAGTTCAAAATCAGTTTCTTCTTGTTTCAAATACTTGATAAAATTTGCTTTTTCCCAAAGTCATCACTGTCAGATAATTGCTGTCTTTATACTTAATTCATTGCTTCCATATAACCTGTTGCATTTTAATAAGGCAAGCATTAAACCAAACCACTACCAAGGTCAACATATGTGAATTGATATGCTAATCTACCTTGCCATCTTGTATTTGCTTCAACCTACAATGCATAAAATAGTAAAATACATCACCTCTTTATATCATGAGTGGAATTTTAGAGATGTAATACAGAGTGAAAAAGGCATTTTGCTCTACACATGTAGACAGAAAAGGTAGTGTGCCAATAATGACACAGCCACATTGGAAAAAGGAACTGGAGTTACTCTCTATAAATGGTGACATAATGTAACTGAAGAGAACAACATGCCATTGCCCTGAGAACTGTGGTATTACATGAATACTCCCATGAAAATTCTAATTATTTAATGTTGTCTGAGAAAATCATCATCAGTTGCTGCAAACTTCTTGTAAAACATTGTATTCTGAATCAGCTGTGTGGTTGTACTAACTTTTCTCCCTTGTAATTCCAGTACTTGTCTTGGTGACTTCATTATCTCTTACAGTCCTTTAAAGTGTTGTTTTTTTCTTTCTAATTACATTAATTATTTAGACTTACCCATCTCTCAGAACTGATTTCTTGATTCTATTTAGGTATTCAATAACTTCTCTGTATTTCTTTTTACACTCACCCCCACCCACCTTTCATTTAATATTTTATATGTACAATTGTTACCTTGAATTACTTCAGTTCTGTCCAGGACTTCCTCAAAACAATACCCTTCCCTTTATCTGTAATCTCACCACCTTTCCCTGGAGAGGTCTCAAGGCCCTTATTTCACCCATCTCTCCCTATTTATATATTATTTTACCTGTTACTATTTATCGTAAATCTTATCTTGATATCTTACCAGTTTGGACAATATTCTGTCATTTTTGCATTTATATAAATTGAAATGACAAATTTAAGTATTCAAACACTGAAGTATATTGATGACCAGGAACAGCCATTATACCTGCATAAATACTTACACAGCATCATATGCACTTCCACATGACTAAGCCTTGATGCTTCATAATTTATTCTAGAATTATCTGTATTTATTGGATTGTTTAAAAAAGGGTTTTTCTTTATGCTGTTAAACAGATGTTAACATTTACTAGAAATCTTTTTGCTTTATTAATATATGATTTAGGGAAAAAAATACTAATCCAGATATAAAAATTGACTTTGTGTTGAAAATGATACCATATTTACTTAAAACAGATTTATTCTGGGAATGCAGTACTTTTACAATGTTATATGATGTTGTTTATTGTGAAGTTGTAATTACTATTGACCTAAAACTACATGACTTCTTTTATTTCCACATTTTGCTTAGTGGTATCTATTCAGCAAGCTGTGGTTGTGATTTTTTTCTGCTCATGTTCTTTTCCTCTTCCTATTCATCTGCTGTCTATAAGCAATCATTTCTTTATGAAAATTAAAAGTAAAAGGATACAGAAATAATTCTGGTGGTTTTAGTATAGTCAGTACATTAATCCAATTTAATATGCATCAGTCATTCTGTCACATAACAAATGTCAGAATAACAAGCTACGTTGCTCAATTTACCTTTAACAATGATGAATCACATAATCAGAATCACAGAATGGTAGGGGTTGGCAGGGACCTCCAAAGATCACCTGGTCCAACCCCCCTGCTAGAGCAGGATCCTAGAGTAGATCACACAGGAACACATCCAGACGGGTTTTAAATGTCTCCAGAGATGGAGACTCCACAACCTCTCTGGGCAGCCTGTGCCAGTGCTCTGTCACCCTCACAGTAAAGAAGTGTTTTCTTATGTTAAGATTGAACCTCTTGCATTCCATTTTGTGCCCATTGCACCTTGTCCTGTCACTGGACACCATCGAGAAGAGTCTGGCCCCATCTTCCTGACACCTGCCCTTCAGATATTTATAGGCATTAAGGAGATCCCCCCTCAGCAGCTCAGCCCCCAGCCTGGACTGATACATGGGGTTGTTCTTCCCCAGATGCAGGACTCTACACTTGCTCTTGTTGAATTTCATTCAGTTTCTCCCTGCCTGGCTCTCCAGCCTGTCCAGGTCACTCTGGATGGCAGCACAACCCTCTGGCATGTCAGCTACTCCTTCCAGTTTTGTATCATCAGAAAAGTTGCATTAATGAATATTTTGAATAGGACCCCCGACCCCTGTGGGACACCACTAGTCACAAGCCTTAATGTTTGTTTACTAGGTATAAAAGACATTGTATTCTAAAGTATTATTTCTTTTTTATATACTCATTTCATGTGCTTAGTACAACCACATTAATATACATTCGTTACCTTTAACGTTCTGTATTTTTTTGTATTTTAAACTTGGCACAAACAATACAGTTCTAATGTACCAAATGCAGAACTAAGGATTAATATTCAGACTGTATGAATACATTTAAAAGTACTGTACACTCTAACACAGTGATTGTCATTAAAGACTGCCAGTGTTTGCTGTCACTGAACAGATTATAATATGCCAACTTTGAGTGTTGTACTAGTCGTTAATCAACTGATGTGGCTTTTTTACTCTGGTAGGTTTTATTTGATAGACAAGTAAAACACACCCTTAAATCAAAATGTAAAAGAAATTTTAGATACAAAATATTTTTTTTAAAAATGCAAGCAATCCATTCTTGTCATGTTCTCATTTATTTATCTAAGGTAAAAGTAGAAATTTAACTGATTTAAGGTACAAGTGCATATAAGTTGGCTTTAAAATAAACTGATACGAAAACTTTTGCAGCTTCAGAAATATAATGCTCTACTGTCATAAAGGCATCCACACACTTATACAGTGAGATGCACTAATTTGTGATGAGTATTATATTTTTTTTTCTATAATCCACAGAGAAAATGAGGTAGTGTGAATTTTCACTTGAAGAGCTCAAATAGGCAAACAACCAGAGTTCCTGGGAAAAGCACAATCATTTTAAATGACAGACTCTCTGTGTTCTGGAGGACTGCTGCATGGTTTGCCAACACCAACAGTGCATTCAACACAATTCACCTGTTTCATGGTTTTCTTTTACATTTCAGATTCTGGGCCCTCTGTACTAATCCTAGTCCTCTGATATAATTTATCTAAACAAAAGAGAGGTGGACACCTCTAAGGATCTGCAGGTAAAGAACTAACCTATTTTTTTCCCCTCTTTGATCATTATAATTTAGGCATCTCCTGCAAAATGCAGTTTTGGCAGTGCTGGAAGGTGAACAGAGGAGCTCTCCAACAGACCGGTGGTTAATCTGTTGCATTATTCACAACACACACAGGATTTTGGCAGACTGTATTTTACCAAAATTTACTAGACTTACACATTAAAATGGTTATCCATGTGTGTAACCGTGTGTTAATTCTTGATTATTAGCTTAGGAGAGACATTTGGTGCTGCAGGTTAAGTCTTACAGATTTGAGAGCCTTAGAACACCAATTCTTGTAATTTTACAGAGGCATTTGAAATAAAACACAGAATAAGGTACCATTCCTGCAAATACTTTAAAGATCTGAATAATACCAGAAAATCACACTGAGAGGGAAAAACATCTTTCCATAACACACATTTATATGGCACAGTATGTTACTGTCTTGCTGAGCTGTAGTTGTCAGCAGCAGTTTTGTTCTTGACAAAAACACTTATGGTGATATTCCTAGTGGATTATTTGCCATGCTGATTCATTTTTATATTTTGTCAATATTTGAAGAAAAATTTTGTGATATATAGCAGCGCAAGTCTTTGTACTGTGATTTCATTTTCTGCTCATTTAGAAGTCTCTTAGAACTAAAGTTGGAGGTGTATTAAAATGAAACTTTTATTATCTCCTTTATTTGAGTGTAGTGAGATATTTATGCAATTTTTTTTTTAATGCAATGTAGTAGGGGGTGTTTTAGAAACTAACCACCAAAAGTCTGCAGCACTTTGATTATTCTTTTTATATAACTTTGATAAATAATATCAGTTTCTTTTCAGTTTTTGCTTCCATGTCTTCAGACTATAACATTTTCTTTAAAAAAAAAATAAATAAAAATTGCTTTGAATTTTAGACCATTAAAGGTAAGAAATAAATTAAGTATCATTCTTTCTAACATGTTCAATGTCAGGGCCTTTTAAAAATATTAAGTTCACTCATAGATTAATATAAATATCCTTTTATTCCTTCATGCTTTTATCCCACCCACTCATCAACCCAACCAGCATGTTTCCTCTGCTTTACTTAGATTTCTTTATATTTTTCCCTACTTATTCTGTGTTCTTTCCCTAAAAGTTTTTCACATTTTCTTCTCTCCTATTTGTGTCTGACAAACTGAAAATTTGTAAGAAATGTAGTGAAGGACAAGTACAATCTCAGAGTTATAACATGGAACTGCAAAACATGACGTATCTGTTTCTTTTTTCTTGATGATGTTCAGATGTTTTCTCCTACTCGAGGCAAGACACAATCTGTGTGTTGATAAACCTATCATCTACAAAATGAGGATAATAATATTTATCATTTTCACGGATTGCTATCAAGCTGTAATTAGCCCATACAGTTAAACATGCTGTGAAAGAAGAAACTGCTGGAGTATAAAACTTGGTTTAATCATGTGTGTTAATTCTTATAAGCTATAACTCAGCAATGATACAATTTATCAAACTACATGACTTAAAAAAAAAAAAACAAAACACACAACAAAAAAAAATATCACAGCAAAATTCCTTGATTAACTTGAAACATCATACTTGAGGTCTCACTTCATTCTTTATCTTTCTCTTTAAAATACTTGAGCAGCTGGAACTTGTTTCTTTCTAGGTACAATCTTTTCACTTGCAAAAGTCACAACTAAATCAATTAGTTTTCTATATGTAAAGGGCATATAAAACTGTGCACTCTCAAATGTAAAAGGGCTTCTAAAGACCTCAGAAAGATGTTTTTTAGGTAACTTTGACTTTAAGAAACAATGTTCCACAGTGTTATTTGACCAACCTTCCCATCCCTCATGCCTTAGAGGCACAATTGATTTTGGTATTTGAGCTTGTACAGAATTTACAGACTAATTCCTTTATAAGATTTGAGGAATTAAATTTGGAGTTAATCACCATTTTCAAAGACATGCAGTATCATTCATAGCCTCATTTCCTTTGTCTCTAATTTATCTAGAGATATCTAGTCAAGGCCTTGACTTTGTTCTTAGGAGCTCCAGGCATCACCACATTTATTTAGTGACTGTTTATATATTTCACATAAATTCTGGTCAGTTCAATTTCTTTGGTGTCCATTACATTTCTGAGAAAATGTTAATTATGTGCTCTTAAATCAGAGGAAAATGTTCTAATAAATCAATATAATATTTGAAGAAAGTTTAAAGTTCCTCATCAAAGAGATTACTACCCTTGGATATATATATCCATATAAGTCATATACCATGAAAATATTGGAAGATTGAAAGTTATGGAGTACCTAAGTGATGAAAGCTCTTTTGCTGATATGTACCAGGCAGATTCAAACAATAAAAACAGCTATTGACCTTCTTTTTGGTTTCTGTTTGCTATCAAAAAATGCAAATGCTGTAACATGGAACAACTCTGCTCATGACCATTTCTGTAACCTTTGCTAAGGAACCAAACTTTCCTCTGCTCTTCATTTATATTTATGTTGCTTTGTTTCAGTATAACTACTTGAGTGTTCATTATCACTACCACGCACTCGATTTATGTCTGAAGCATCCAGAAACAATGGTTCCACAAATCAAGCTTAAGCAAGCTCCATCTCTGGCTGCTGTTCTACTCCAATACATTCCAAGTGATTAACACCACCTGTGGCACTCCTAATTCACAGCAGCAGACAATTATATCCCTTGGATGCCCATTACGGGTAATTATTCCCATGACAGATTATTAGATATGGGTTGTGAACATCTCAGCTATAAACTTTTTTGGCAATTTTATTTTAATTCTGGTATTTCCATTGAGAGGCATATTCGGAGAACAAATCAGTGTTATATTAATGGCATGCTTACAACAAGCAAAAGATTCATTTTTATTGCTAGAGTTGTAGTCAGATTCATTATTTAAATATGTGATTAGAGGAGATTTTACATGTTTGCCATTAGAAGATTATTTTATTTCATTCTTTTACTACAGAGGCAATAGCAGATCCTGCTGATAAAGTGACACTTGAGGCAGTTAGAAACTAATTGGTTTTGTTTTAAAGACTGTCTACTCTTCTTAACAAATCTTTTTTCCTTTTTTTTTATTTTTCCTCCTGAATATACTAGCCTGATCTCTTATAAGCACATGGGGGAATTCTTAGTGTGAAAAAAGGTTTAACTCAAAGATTAAAATTCATAAAACTTTCCTGTTGCTGTTGCTTTAATTTAATTTTAAAGATCCATACTTTTTTTTTATGAAATAACAGGATTTAACACAGTCATAATCTCTTTGATTTCCTATCACATAAGATTCGGCCTTATGTGGAAAATGAGCATGCTCTGAATCTGAATTGGGATAACTTTGTTTTCAGACAGGACCAAGTGTACTGAAATAAATGAAAATAAGTTGATAAATGTAAATATAAATGAATGAACAATTGATACTTCTTTGTATATTCATTTTCAAGATATCTGTTCATATGAAACTGCTAATGTCAGGTTAAAAAAAAAAAAGATAAAGGAAAAAAGGAAGAAATCTGTTTTTTATATTAAAAAATGGAACAAAATATGATTTTCAACATATTATAGCGAATGGAATAAAAAAAAATTAACACAAAATTAAAAGGAGAACTGTTTACACATGATGTGAATGTAGCAGTCATAGTTTCATTAATAAGGCTGAGTTCAGGGTAGATTTTCTGATAAATATGAAGAAAACACTTTCTGTGATACCTCCATCAGTATCCTTCCTCTTACTCCAGGACATTATTGAATAAGTAAAACCCTTAGATGTTATTTATAGCTGATCCTACATTGGAGCAAAAGGACAGACTAGGTCAGCTGACAAGACCTCCATGCTTCTTACATGTGGTATATTTGGCTTATAAAATCCTGTAGGCACTGAAATGTGCATTGAAGTGTTCTTGAAATGTGCAATACGACAGATAGATATGGTAAGCTACAGCTGCCCTTAGCCCAAGCTCAAGCTCAGCCTTATGCTCCAGTAAAAATCCACCAGATGTCTGTAACAGCAAGGCGAGATAACATTTGCAAAATTCAGAAGAAACAGAACAAACCCAAAACCTGTACTGTGGACTAAATGTGTTATGTGAAGACTCTGTTCCTGATGAATGGGATCTATGTTGCACGTACTACTGACTTTACCACTATTCGTCATGGGCTGGTGGATCTCTTGCAGAGACTGAAGTCACAGAAGCAAATGGGATTTGTGCAGAGTTTGTGTGCACTGTAGGCTTGTACTGTGTATTGAATTGTGTGGAAATTTGAATCAAAGCTATGACATCTTTCAGCCAAAAGTGTGGACATGAATAGCTCTCTCAGAGAATTTCTCCTGACTTCATATTCTTCAGTCAGCAGAAACACAGGATAGCTTCCCTGAAGACTAATTGGTACCATGCCATAAATTAAGAGTAGGAAACAGAATTACTTTGAAACTGTGTAATTATTCCCAAGTTCCTCAAGGCAAAACTTGGTTCCTTATCCACCTTTGAGAGGTAAACTAGGCCATGGAAAATATTTATAAAGTTATCTCTCATACCTGAGTACTCTCTTCAGGTAACTGTCAGGTCAGATGAACTTTTTTAAATAATAAAACAACACCCAATTTCATGGGGTAGATTTCCCCCAGGAATTCACTGCATCTATACAAGTGTGAAAATAAATATGCTTAATAGGCAATGTTCCAAAACATGTTGTAGATGTATTTTACATGTGTGAAGGTGATGCTTTGGTACAGTCCTTTATAGAAATACAAACAAATTCCCTAGAAATTAGTGAGAGCTTGGTATCTTAGCCAGAAATTAAGTTAATATTTAAGAGACATAATGATGTATGATGCTTACTAGTAACATATATGATCTATAATTTCTTTTCCACATTGAAGGTATAAAGCAAATGGTTAGTAAGACTCTACAGCAGCTTTTAAAAATATGAATGAGCATGTGCATACTCAACACAAGTGCAAAGGCAAACGATTTCAACTGAAAATTATTTTATTATATGTTTTGTGGCAACAACAGACCAATTCAAATGAACAGCTAAAACCAGACTGAAGTTCGTGCAGTACCTGAAAAAGCAGGATTATTTTATTGTATGTGACCAGGTAAAATAAAAGTGGAGATGATACTATACCTTTGATATTACTTCAAAAAGCACACATCAAAAATCTAAATTCCATCACTAAAATTCCCTGAAACTGCTTACAATGAAGGGGGAGGGGGAGAGAAAGCAGGGGGATAAGAAAATGAAAACACTTTGGAGTAGAAGTTACTTGGAGTAATTTGACTTTATAAGCCAAGTTTCACGCTCTAAATGTGAAGGACTGCTGAATCCATGATAGAGACAAAGCAATACTCTTTTAATTTGGTCAGACATAAAACTTCAGTATTTCTCATTGAAGTCAGACAGACTGACAGGAACAGTTTGGACACTAGTACTCTACAGACTGCTTTTGCTCTTCTCACTTCATCCATCATGGGTCAATTGCTAAATCCTGGCAGCTTGTAAGAGTACATCAGGTGTAGAAAGGATGTGGAGAATACTTAATGGTCACATACTAAAGATTTTAAAGTTCAACAGCACCATCAGAACAGTCTGTTGAAGAGCAGTCTTAGAGTAATCTTGAAATTAACATTAAACTCCAAGGACACTCTTCTACATGCATATCAGAGATAGTACAGACGACTCAATATTTACTGCTCAAGCACTGATAAACTGCCTGTGGCTTCACTGGCTTTTCTCAGTGTGAAACCTTCTATCTAACTGAAAAAATTAGTAGACTTTATTGCCACCCCTACGTAAAAAAAATCTTAATTTAGTGATCTAAATTTCTTGTTTTGTTAATGAAAGGCTGCCTTGCTGGCAACCCAAACTGACCTTTCTTATCATTCACAATACATTGATTTCTTCTTTATAGTATAGTTCATTTGCATTGGTAACCTTTTTTATTTTCTCTGGTACGTTGCGTTTTTAAGTGATGAAAAAAACTTGTGGAGAATGAGTTAACTGTCTTCAAAGTTGTTAGAAGCAGTGCAGGCTTCCTTTCACACTCCTCATTCTAGTATTTACAAAAGGTCTTTTAGACTTCAACTCTGTTCCAACTGTGTTTATAAAAGACAGAAACAATGCCATCTGTCAGTGAATTTCTCCAAATGTTGAAATCACTCTCTATTATGAGTAGTATATCTGAAAATAGACCTGCAGAGAGTATTTCTTTTATGTCAGTTACTAAGAAGGAACTACCTAGTAACTTGGAACTGATGTTATTGTCATTTTATTTGTGTTCAGACCACTGGATACATGAAGTAAGTTCTACCAGTGAAATATAAAGAATTGAAGAGATATATTTCAAGACTTTTAGACAAAATTTCACTCTACCACTAAAAATATTTTTGACAGCTGTATTTTAGCAATGTAATGGTAAAATGAAATTTTAAAACTTGGAACAATTTAGAAAACAAAGAACAATTATAACATACTTATATAAAAGTAAACCTGGGGTTTTACACAATTGTCTTTTTAAAAAAGATTGTTAACTTAAAGCACAGTTTCTACATTTTATTATTTAACTTCCATATAACAAATGACGTTTCAGTACTTTCAGAATGCATAATGTTTCTATTTATGACACCAGAATATAAAATTTGAAAAATCTTGCAAGGGCATCTGATCTATCATCCAGAAGTTTCAGTGTTGCATATTTTGAATTCCAATGAGATTTATACCCATTGAATGCCTTTGAGGATTTGGACCTAAATATTTTGCAATTTTCAATAGAAGACTGGAATAAGACTCAGTGAAAAATTTCTGTAAAGTATTCAGTAATTTTCCACACCCCAATAGAGCTGACAGAATCTTCTGCTTGCTTTCATCCCAACTCTTTTTAGTCTAAACAACTCATATTTCTGCTTAGTATTCAGGTTCTCAGATTCTAGTTTGAATGTAATAGAATTTTCTGTACATAATTACAGAGGATGTTAAGGAAATTTCTCTGCAGACCTTGGGGTTGACACAGAAAGAGATGAGCAAGCTTTTAAAGATTGTCCCACAGTGAAGGGAGTCCAGAATGAAAATGGGCTTTGCTGACATTGTCAGAGGGAGAGGGATCTAATTCAAAGGCATAATGGGGTACGTCTGAAATATGCTCTATAGTATTTTCCAGTTTGCTATTTGTGGAAGATTATTTCCTTAAAACATAGCTGCAATAATGTATAAAAGTCTGTAGAAACTGATAATATTTAAAGCAAGAGTTTGGAGACTAGAGGAGCAAAAATCATAGACTGGGAAGCAGTTAGTCATAGACTAAAGTTATACACTGGGAAGTCATAGACTGGCAAGTCTATAACCTATCAGGAGCTTGCATTGGCGATGTCACTGAGAGCCTGCTGAGTCTGGTGAACCCTACAGATTATCATCTGCTCCTACTATTCCATGCGGGTCAAATGGTACCACACCGAGGAAACTTAGAAACACCAAAAGAGACTGTATGTCCCTTGGAGAATGTTAAAAGGATCTGGAGCACATGTGGTGTTCTTCTCTATCCTCCCAGTCAGATTAAGGTGTTCATGAAGAAGGATATGAATTGAACAGGTCAATGTCTGGCCACATGGCTGGTGCCATATTTGTTTTGTCTTCAATGACCAGGCATCTACCTTTGAGAAGCCGTGTCTATTAGGATCTGATTTGATTCACCTGACCAAGTCAACCAACAGGGTCTTTGTCAGGAAGCTGTGCAGACTTAAACAGAGAGCTTTAAACAAGACTTAGTGGAGGAAAGTAATGGAACTTCAAGCAACAGATAAAAGCCAGGGGCTGCTGATGTATTATGTACCAGAAGGGAAACACTTGTGAAATGCCTCAAATGAATTAGGGAATGTTCCTCTAAAAAGATCGCAAGGTCAATAGCCCAACTGAAGTGCCTCTATACAAATGGATGTCACTCAGTATGGATAACAAACATGAGGAACTGGAAGCCACTGTGCAGCTAGAAAGCTAAGATCTAATTGCTATGAAACATGATGGGACAAATTGCATGACTGGAACACTGCAATTGATGGCTATGAAATGTTCAGAAGGGACTGACAAGGAAGAAGGGGCAGGGGGTGTTTCCTTTGTGTAAAAAAATGGATTGACTCCAGAGAGCTGTCTTTGAAAAATAGCAATGAGCAGGTTGAGAATTTATGGGTAAAAATTAGGGGCCAAGCCAACAAAGAAAACCTTGGGGTTTGTGTTTACTACAGACTGCCTGACAAAGGGGAGCCAGTAGATGAAGTGTTCTTACTTCAATTGCTCATCATACTCACAGGCTTTGATCCTGCAGGGGGATTTCAAACACCTTGACATCTGCTGGAAAAGTGGCACAGCAATCTGTAACTGCAATCTGTCCAGGAGACTCTTGGAGAGCGTCAAGGGTAATTTCTTAATCCAAGTGATAGACAGCCCAACCAGAGGAGAAGCATTACTGGACCTGTTGCTTACCAGTGCGGAAGAACTAATTAAGGATGCCAAGATTAGTTGCATCTTAAGCACCCAGGTAGTGTGCTATCAAAGCAAGCAGCACTACGAGTGGCTGTCTGGAGTAGCTACTGAAGCAAGATGAACATAGAGTATGGGGGTAGAGTAGTTAGCATGAGTTAACACAATCCGGTAGTTAAAAAAGTGGAGGATGGTTTGTTGATGACTTTCTGTCCACCAAGACAGGTGACAGAGCAATGAAGCCTGGAAAATCCAAATGGTGAACTAGGGAGGTCTACTAGGACATGAGAAGTTATCAGCTGCTCTACTAGTTGTTTTACCAATAACTCAGAAGAGGAAGACATCAGGAAATAAAATATTGATGGAATTTGTTAAAGAAATAGTCAATCTATATTACACTATTTTTCTTTCTATTATCTTTATTTAAAGGAAATACTGCTGTTTGAATCACCTTTTCTGAACTGGAAATATTAACTAAGCCCTACAACAGCTTAAGTTAACTTTACCAGGGTTCTGGGTTCACACCGCTGTTTATTAGTGATCCCTAATAACTGAATCTGTATCTTTTGTTGGCAGTTACCACACAAGAGAACAGCAGCACATATTCTTTCTTTATTATCACTTATTCAAGCCACACATAGGTGGCTCTTTTGACATTTTTCTCATTATAATTCCACCAAATCCTGTAAAAGTTATTTTCCTTTCCTTCACTCATATACTTTCCTTCACAGAATCACAGAATCACAGAATGGTAGGGGTTGGCAGGGACCTCCAAAGATCACCTGGTCCAACACCCCTGCTAGAGCAGGATCCTAGAGTAGATCACACAGGAACATGTCCAGATGGGTTTTAAATGTCTCCAGAGATGGAGACTCCACAACCTCTCTGGGCAGCCTGTGCCAGTGCTCTGTCACCCTCACAGTAAAGAAGTGTTTTCTCATGTTTAGATTGAACCTCCTGTGTTCCAGTTTGTGCCCATTGCCCCTTGTCCGGTCACTGGACACCACCGAGAAGAGTCTGGCCCTGTGTTCCTGACACCTGCCCTTCAGATATTTATAAGCATTAAGGAGATCCCCCCTCAGCCTCCTCTTCTCCAAGCTAAATAGGCCCAATTCCCTCAGCCTCTCCTTATATGGGAGATGCTCCAATCCCTTCATCATCCTAGTGGCCCTGTGCTGGACTCTTTCCAGTAGCTCCATGTCCCTCTTGAACTGGGGAGCCCAGAATCGGACACAGTACTCCAGATGAGGCCTCACCAGGGCAGAGTAGAGGGGGAGGAGAACCTCCCTTGACCTGCTGGCCACACTCCTCTTAATGCACCCTGGGATACCATTGGCCTTCCTGGCCGCAAGGGCACATTGCTGGCTTGTGGTCAGCCTGTTGTCTACCAGGACTCCCAGGTCCTTGTCCCCAGAGCTGCTCTCCAGCAGCTCAGCCCCCAGCCTGCACTTATACATGGGGTTGTTCTTCCCCAGATGCAGGACTCTACACTCGCTTTTGTTGAATTCCATTAAGTTTCTCCCTGCCCAGCTCTCCAGCCTGTCCAGGTCACACTGGATAGCAGCACAGCCCTCTGGGGTGTCAGCCACTCCTCCCAGTTCACTCTAAGATGGTGAGTAGGTACTGAACTGCCTGTAAGAAGTTCTATATCACTGTGGCAGTTAGAGAGGAACTATCCCATCCCCATTTCACACTAAAGGGAATAAATCTGGCTTTACTCACATGTGTATAATCAACAATGATTCAGCTGGTCTCTGCAGAATAACAGGCACATAACAAGTGAAGTTATGGTCAAAATCAACCCTCAGATTTGATAGATGCGCTCCAAAATTGATATGGACTCCTTATCTGATGTTAAATAAGAGTCAAAATAGAGTCTCACAGTTCACCCTATGAAAAAATGGTGCACTGCTGAGAGCAAGGAAAAGCTAATAATACAGAGATCTTTACTCCCATGGTAGCTGCCAGTTACAGAATTCCTCACACCTTTCTCTGAAATTTTTTTTCAATAAGTGACTACAGAGTCTGAATATAAGACTGTGTCAACTACTAGCATTATCCTCCTGTATTCACAAACTTCACGTTGTAGTATAACATTGGTAATTTCAGATATTAATAGTTTCCACAATTTTTCCATATTTCCGGAAATGCTGTATATGATATTGCACTTCCTCAGGTTAAAACCTATTTACCTGTACTATACTGGGTTTGTTGTTGGTTTTTTGGTTTGGTTTTTTTTTTGTTTGGGTTTGTTTTGTTTTGTTTGGGGTTTGTTTTGGTTTTTTATTACTACTCTACTTTTTCTTTGGTATCTTTAAGCCCACTCAAAACTCCTTTTCTAAGAACACTCTCTAACTTGTTCTTCACCTCAGTCTGTACAGAATTAATGAAGATATTATGGCTTTTTATAACTTTTTGTCCTATTGACATTGCTGTACAAATGAAGGGAGTTTTATGTGGATGATGACATATCTCTTCTACATGTTTTATTGGCAATATTCAGTAACATGATTTTTCAAACCTAGGCCAACCAGTGTGAGATGGTCCTTGGAATGGAGTAGCTTTCCAGTAGAGCTCTCCATAAAATGTCTTTTACTGTCTGTTTGCACAGTTCCTGAGCCCATAATATGTCAATCCTACGTGGTATACAAGGGTTTTACTTTCCAATAAACATGTCCATACATTTTCTTTTTTCTTCATTTTTTAAAAATTTTAATGCAGCAGAATTAACTATGTGAATATTAATAAATCAACTTTACATGTGTGTCTGCCTGTGTGTATGTATGTGTGTTTAAGTTTGTTAAAGAAGGGCAACACTTAAAGCTCACTACAGATGTTATGATAACAATTAATTCAATAGCATTCTACTTCACCTTCTTTTTAATTTTATCTTCAAACACCCATTTCTTGCATTCCCAGTTTTACGTCTGTTTATTGCACTTTTTTTTTATGGCTCTGCATTTACCTGTACCATAATAAGAGCCAGGCCTATGCTTTGACTCACAGTTACAAAATAAAATATAAAACCATGATACCAGAAGTACACTCTAATCAACAGCTACAGTTGATAAAAACCCCATATATTTTCAAAGTAAGTTTGAAACTGGAAAATAAATAAAACAATGAAAGACACTGTAAAAAAAAATGCCTTCATATAGGAAAGATAAATCCTCTACTTCATGCCTCTTGACTCTTTACTATGTCCCTAGAGTATCTACTAGCCATTCCCCAGGACTTACCTTTTTCTTTTAAGGAAGGTGTACTTTGTGGGTCTTGAATTAGTGATTCATGTCTTTGTTCAGTTTTAAGTTTAAAAAAACTGAAATGAAATAGTTATTTATCTATAAACTAAGAAATATGAACATTAAAAACCATCTTGGATCCACCATCTGGAATCTACAGGCATGTAAGTGTCTTTTAGATAATTTTGAATGCATCTATGTATCTTAATTCCTTAGTGGGGGCCAGGGAGGAGGGGAGCCTCCTGGAACATGGTAAAATCTGTGTTTCCAAATTATGCCCATCAGTGTTAGAACCAAAAATCCCTGCTAAGTTGCATGCTGACTTGTTTCTGTTTCTGGGTAAATTCAGTTTTAAGTTACTGTGTTTCTTGTAGTGAGTGATACTAGAACCATAATAGTTATTTTGCTAAACTTAGAATAAAAAGGCCTGGTTCCGATTTTTGGGAGATTTTCTTTCTTGCTGTCAGGAAATTATTTACACTAATAGAATTTTTGCAAACATCTATTCTTTACCTTAGGAGGGGTTAAAGAATATTCCTGGGGTTTAAATAACATTATTTAAGCTCCCTGCTCCAAGGTTTCATGAAAGGTCTTAGGACTTAGCTTGAACTTTCAGAGATATTTAGTTGCCTTGTTTCTGTAGTTGTGAGATTTCATTTTCCCACTTTACGGAGCACTGTAGAGAGACAAATATACTAAATATTACTAGGTTTTTAGAAAATTTTCTAACATAGTAAAAGGCCCTTAAAATACATATGGTGTTTCATGCAAAGAATGTTAGTTATAAAGTGGAGGTCTGAATAAAAGGAATGTAACATTCCCAAACCATGAAATCATGAGAGCACCAGGGCAGAGTACCTCGTTTCATCTGTTCTCAAAGACACAAGGGACTACAATTTCTGGCCAGCTCACTTTTGTACAGACAGTCATTAAGCTGGAAATCCTGAGAATTTAGGAGTCAGTGCTATTCAACCTGACTCTCAGTGAGAGCAACAGGAATAATTGTAACATTTTTTCCTACACTCCTAGAGAATCCTCTTATTAGTGTAAAGATATGTTTTGCTTTCTTTCTTTCTGATGCATACAGCAAAGGGGTGAACGGAAGAATATTATTGTTATGTGCCGCAGAGTATAACAGGGCTGTAGAATTATAGGGGAAGGTGTAGGCAATGGTTGTTTTTGTCAAAGTGGTGGAAAAAAGTGAAAAAAATTTGTTTTAAGATATGTGGTGTGAGTAAGAGGAACAGGAAACTAATGACACGTAAAAGGAGTAAGGAGAGAATGACAGAAGATGATAGCAGCATAGCCACAAGTTGGAATTTTATTCTGAAATTCTTAATATTCTTTGCCTGATTTAAAGAAACCATAGAAATTTCTGATTTTTTTTCCCTTTAATCTTCAATTAGATTATTTTTGTATTTATCCAAATAGTTGTAATCACCCATTAAAATTATAGTACTGAAAGCAGCAGAATCTTTCTGTAGGAAGACTGAGGTGTCCGCTTACATTTTGCTAGTGAAAGCGAGGCTGTCCAGATACTAATCGTATATCCTTTTAAACAGAGTAGAAGCAAGTCTGTCCTAATAGATGACATAATTCCTTTGCGATTTTTTCAGATAGGCAAGGAATGGAAATATATGGAGATATCAAGAACTACATGACAAGTACAGCAAGCTGAATATTGTGGTAAGAAAAAGACAGAAATTCTCTGAAGTGTCCAGGCAGTATTAGAGACAATGAGATTTATGGCAGTAAGGCAAGACTGATGGGAGGAAAGTGCCTCTCGGAGGTGTATATAATACACATTTATATCTAAGTAGTATATCTAGCAAAGGAAGTATCTGGAAATTACCTAAGAAACTGCTGCAGAAAGAAAGACTTTGGAAAAACGCAGGAAGAAGGAAAGAAATACAGGAAGAAGAACAGCAAGCAAATAAGGGAGATGGATGGGAAGGCTCCTTTCCCTATCCAAGCACAAAAGGATACACAGCAGAACAGAATATTGTGTCATTTCAAATAACAACAACAACAACAACAATAATAATAATAACAATAATAATAATAACAGAACATGGTCACCTCTAAACTGTAAATAGAGAGTCCTGAGACATTTTTGGGTTGTTTGCTTTTTGTTGTTTTGTTTTAATATAAAATACTTGCTTTTTAATATGTAGTGCTTACATAAAAATGGTAAGGCTGGTGGCTTTCTTCAAGTGATAAGTAGAAAGAAAAAAATAATAAAAAGATAGCACTAGCACTGTCTTTACAGTTGGAGCTCAAACCCTTACTATTAATTAGGAACAAGAGAAACATTTGATCCCAGAACATTCTTTAGTGGCACTGGTAGTAAAGTGATAGATCAGACCGCAGCTCTAATTTTCTCAGTTTCTAAATTAGCCATGGTGGGAAACCAGTACAGCTCATAAAAGCTTCACATAATATGTTATTAAAGCAGTGGAACTTGTCACCTGCATGATAACAAGTCTCATGGATTCAGCAAGCAGTGGAAAGAAAATCTGTCCAAGTGGTCAGACACAAACATGTTGCTTCTAGTTTAGAAAGTACTTATTCCACAGTCGGAAGCTGGGGGATTATTTGGAGAAATACATTCATAGCTGTTCCTGTCTTTAAAGTCGTGTTTTCTTTTCCAAGTGTCCATTACCAGCTACTATTAGGAATGAGATACTGTGACAGACAGGTTTATTCTTACATTACTCAGATAATGCTTTTACTTTCCTCTTCCAGACAGAAACTGAAAATCAGTTATTTCAATCAAAAGTATACACTTATACTCATACTCCTTTATTATTACTTTTTATATTTAATCATCTGTGCTACAGTCAGGATGTTGCTTCCTTAGATACTGATCTCTAATAAGGATAATACTTTGATATTTTTATAGGAAAAAGTAATTTTACATTACTTAAGAATTTAAAGGCCTTAAGAATGGAAATGCATTTTCTGAAAAGACTCAAGAGCAAATTTACATTACAGATATAACAAATAGTTATAAGGAACTAGTAAATAAAATTAAATGGTCTCTACTGCTTATGTGTTGCTAGATCAGATTGTCTGTAAATTACTTTGTGAAGTAATGGATCAGTAACATTTTTAAACAAAAACAGTTTCCTAATGGTCTCTTTGGTAGCTGTTATGCAATAAAGGGATATTATTTTTATATGAATACATGAACATAAGCTTGCAAGCGGCTTTAAAGACAGCTGACTATATATCTATGATCTTGTGATGCCCTCATGCTGTCATTGCTGACACTGCTTCTTTACAATTCCCCAGAATTACCATAATAATCATTCATGCTTAGTACTCCTAGGCATATTTGTTCAGTGTGCAACTTAAATTACTTTATATCCAGGCTTTTTACATCTATGGTGTTTTGAAAGGGCTTAGAGAGTCTCTTTATAGACTTCATGATCATGTCACACTGGGCAAATCCTAGACAAATATTACTTTGGATGTATTTTTTATATTTATTAAGAGGAGATTACATTCCATATAAAGGTTGATGCTTATCTCACTCTGACAGATTTTTTTGTTTCAGAGTTCCCCGGAGAGAAGAGGATGGTACTAGTAATGTCTGAATAAATTTACTAAAAATGTAAAATTTTTTATATTATTTTTCATGGAGGAATTTTTCTGAGCTGAATGCAATGCATTACAGACCACTTTACCACAAGTGTAATTGCATGAGCAGATTCTTCTCAGCTGCCTTTCTGAGAACAGAGAAATTTAGATGTCAGATAATGATATTATTACTTTAGCATTGATAATTACTTTTTATTTCTCCTGTACTTCTTCTTTGATACAGAAAGAGACAATATCCTCAGAAGAGGATATTGCATTGAGAAATAGCTAGCCAATATGCAAGAAAAACATATTTTTTTTGTCCAATCTGGCATAATTAGAAGTACCCAGTGACTTTTTGGTAGCAGAGGTTCTCATAATATTACTCTCTTATAATTATTTCACTTTCGTATTGATTAATCTATCATGAACTGTATGATTCTGAGATGTCAAAAAAACCCCAAAAATATTTTTATTGCTTGGTTGGAGTTCATCGTGCAGCTCTCATTTCTTTCATGGGTAGCAATTTCTCATTAGATTAAGTACACTGATTTCATCAGAATTACTTACCTAAGGAGGGCTGATGAACAATGATTTAAATACTGTATGCTGGATTTTAAGTGGTGATGTAGGGAAATCAAATCTTCCTCTCTCAGTGACTTTCACACAAATGTCTATGTTCCTTTTCCCATTAGGAGTAGTCAACTTGAGCCCAGAAGCTTTCAGTTATACAAGGAAGTCCATCATATTTCAAGGCGATATACACATGTGCACACACATATATGTTTATTAAATGTATGAATATACCTATGTAGGTGTATTCATGTATGTATATATGTAAGTCTGTTATTTGACTGGTAAAGTCAAGTATTAAAAAAATTAAGAGATCAGTTTGTAGTTTACCTTGCAACCTGGATCATTCTAGTACAAATTCAGACTGGGCTGATCTTTGGGTGCATGCAACTGTGACCAATTTCAGGTAACATAAATGAAATTACAAAATAAATAAAGATGTTTGTATCTCAGCAAATATGAACATATACAATTTCTTAATGCAAGTACTTTTCAGTGTAACCTGTCAATTTAAATAACCACTAGAACCCTCTCCTCTGTACAGTGTGTTAAACTGTTTTGTTTTAAACTGTTTAATAGATATAGATTTTATTTAAATATTTGAGTTAATATAAAACAAAAGTAAAACTGAAACAAAATTAAAGCTGAATAAAACCACCAAAAAAAAAATTCTGAAGCAAAAAATACCAATGGTATGATAAGAGTACATACAAGAAAAAGTATATGTAGTAGTTCCTATAAATTCTTCCTTTCATGTAGTGTCACATACACAATGTCTATCAGCAAGCTGACAGGACTGGGTAAAAAAAGAATTAACTCCCCTCTACCAGCCTGTAGTTTCCTCTTGGGAAAATGGTAACACAGGATTGTGCTCTGCCTGTTCTAGGTCTGTTGAGAGCTCTTTTATCTAAGAAGATATTTTCAGGTTTTCATTATTGAGTTTGTGTTTGCTGACTAGCACAAAGGATCGGCATGGGGGAATCTCCAGTACAGTTTGCAGCCAATGACTTTGGAATAAGATGACCTTACCTCAGCTGTGCAAATCAAAAGGAGCTCAGACAACCGAGGAGTCATGTTTGCTGAACATGTAAAACTCTAAAGACAGACTTTCTGTAGTGTTTATATCAAAAACTGGTCCATATTTTAAGAAGGGGCTCAGGAACATCTTTAAGCTCAGGCAGCATCCAAACCATCTTGAGAAAACACCCATCTCATGCATATATGTTAGTTGAGTTTTGGGGTAAGAGAGCAGAGAAATTTAGGCCCACTTTAGTTCTCACCATGATTTTAATAGTTAGCTATAGTTACAGTGTGAATAAGTCTAACTAGCATCATCTATCCCTTCTCATGTGGTTATATTGCATGATAAATATCAGTTATAGAGTCCTTCATAAAAGTTTTGACCTACTTTATGGGCACTATCTACAAAGCCTGATGTAATCAGCCTGAACTCAGTCATGAGTTCAACAGTTCAGTCATGTTGTACTTAGATTTTTAAGGCATTATTATAGATACATTGACCTAGATCAGAGATTTCACATTTTTTTAGTCTACTCCCTCATGCATAAATCTAGGGAAACAATGGACTTCCTCTACTGGTCTCAACCCATACCGATCTGATGGATATTTAACAAACTTGATCAGTCTCTTTGTCTTCCAATATGAGTTTGACTATATCATGGTTGCCCATGGTAATGTAATCTCATATCATGATAGATAAGATTAACTCTACATTTGATGGAAGATCGGGTGAATTTTGGGTGAATTAAATTAATTTTCCTCGAATTGTATCTGTTTTGCACATGACTGCAACTGGTAAGTGATCTCCCTGTTTTTATCTCAACTCACAAGTTTTTTCATCTTATTTTCTTTCCCTGTCTTGTTGACAAGTGAGAGAGCAGGTAGGTGGGCATTCAGACATTAACCAGGGTTATCCCTCCGTGATCAGTGGAAGAGATGTCTACTCTTAAACCAGTGTTTTTCGTCTCCCTTCATTCTGAGAGGAGACAATGAAGCACTTACAAGATACTGAGATGTGTTTAACCTTATTTTAACATTGGTTAGATATAATGCTTCCTAAAAGTGACTCTTTTTTAATTATTATTATTTGTTTACAGTAAAAGAAAGCTGAGGATGAATAGCTCTGATGTTAGTTGCAGACTCTTCCATGAAACAAGCCTTATTACCCCATGGAGTATGGATTCATCAATAGCTCTTCTATTCTACTTGCATATGAAAGCCACATTATATCATTTGCAACAAGGCCATCATTGGGTTCAGGTGAATATCTAGCTCTGGACTTCAGTACCATATGTCAGAGACCTCTGCCCTGTGCTGAGGGCTTTGCTGCTTATGCTCAGGCCAGCTGAACTGATGCTGCTGTGTGGCCTTGCATCAGACTGCAGTGAAGAAAGCTTTATGGGGAAAAAGTTGCTTCTCTTAGCTGCATTCAAGTTCAGAAATTATCCTTGCCTGTGCTATGTAGCAAGTATGCCTGTGCCCATCTATGTATTGTGTTGGTCCTGGTACTGCTTGACCTGCAGACCTGACTTCCTGGAATGATCCTCAGACCTGTCTCATTGCTATGGACTTTTCTGGCCATCCAGCCTTTTGGCTCATGGAGGTTATTGTCACCAGACTGTTTATTGACTCTTGCTCAGGACCTGTGGGACTGCATTGCTTGTCCTTCCTATCTCAGGCCCCCCTTGGCTCATTTACCTTTACAGAGCAGCCCACATTTTATGCTCCCTGACCCTGGGATGGAGATCTTTAGAAACTGTTGTTACTCTCTTACAAAGTGTTTTGATGTGCATGCTGTGATCTGTGTGAGTGTTTTGGAACACACTTTACATATAAAGTCACAATGTCTATACTTATAAATAAACAGCTTTTAGGGACAAATCTCTGGCTCAGAGGTCTGACAGCACATCAGGCTGGAGTCTATACTGTTTACTGGCTGCTCCCTCTACAGCAGATTTTTTTTGGACAAAGCTAGTTAAAATAGAGTCAGGGAATAAACTAGAAGTTAAGTGATGGAAATAATCAAGAATACAATGATTTCTTTCCCTAGTCCTCTTATATTTAACAGCAGAAACATACATTTCCCCTAGACAAAGTAGAGTGAACCCCAAACATGGAGGTTCCTAACACTTCCTACCTGTTTTCAAAGTCATTATGGAAGATGATCTATGCTCAGTTATAAGGGTCTGGATTATGCTCTGGAGACATAAAAATAGTAAGAACCTCTTATATTGACTATTATTTGTCATTGTAAATGTGTTGATTGTACAGGGAACAATAATTATTATGAGAGCCCCACTGTTTTCACTCTTTCTGAGACAAATTAGTTTCCTCTTCTCTAGTGCTACACACATAAATGAAACAACCTACCTTGGCACTCTCTTGGTTTAGAAGCTAAAGCTTCACTGCCTTTGAGCCAGTGTTATATTAATGGCAATTCTGACAGAAACAGAAACAGATTCCAGTGTGATACCCAAATGCAAATATTTAATCAATAGTAAAAAGTTATTAGAAGCTTGATGGAAGAAGGAAATTAAATAATCATTCAGGCTTATGTTTTTGATACTAGAAAAAAATTTCTTGATCTGTTTGTTTGCTTTTTTTCCAGAGCAGAAGCACTGGAATTTAGTGCAACCTTGAAAAATACAATCTGCAATAGGCGGTTATCACTTTCATGACTTTGTTTTCATTTCATAGTTGTATATCTAATAAGTTTCCTCTGTCACATACATTTCATTGAGAAAATATTTTTTCTATGTGAATTAGGCTACTTTTATTCTGTAAACGTAAAAGACACATAAAATTTCAGTGATCAAGGCAAATTTACTGGGGATATAACTTGTATCTTACTCATTTATTACATTATTTTAAAGTCTAAGAGAATCCTGCATCAATCTTTAAAAATTAAATTAGTTACAAAATAAATTAATTACAAAATTTTAAGTTAAGTGTCCTCTTACTGACTGTCCTTTTTTTTTCATACATCTTTAGAGTAAGCATAGATATTTTTCAAAGCATATATACACAGTATACATACAGAGCATACAGCATGCACAGAAATTACTTATTGACTAATACTCATTGCAGATAGGTAGGACCAATACTGTGTTAGGATAAGTCAGGATACTGTCAGAACTACCATTGCAGACAATAAACAGGTCTCTGTTTATTAGGCAGTGTCATTAAGTTTAGGATGCACTGGTTGAATTGTGGACTTTTCATGCTCTACTTTTTAAATTAAGGTTTTATACTTTTGCATTAGTATTTTTCTCCTGAGTCTGCTGCAATATCATACTCCCAACAACTCCATTTTTGTTTGTTGTAACTATTCTTATTTTACATGGCCTATGCATTAGCTCAGTGTTTGAGATGTTTTTGATTTTTGTTTTTTTTTTCCAGTAAGGCTGAGCTGAGTTTACACTGCCCACAACTGGACTTTTGATAACATGCAGTGGAATTTCTGGGCTGTTGGTTATAATATAGTAAAGAAATGTCTGACAATACCATTGTTTGACTGAAAAATGTCAATTTCTCAAAGTTGTAACTTTTTATAACAGTGTGTCATCTTCAAGAATACTTTTAACAGTTTTTGAGTTGGAAATTCTGGTCAAAATCAGAGAAAGACAAATTACTCCTGTTGCAAATTCTATATTGGCATAAGGACCACATCTTGAAAATTACAGAAAGAGATAATATTTGTACCTTTTCTAATTTAAAACCAGGACACGTCCTTAGGCCCTCCATATCACATTTGAGCAACACAGTCACAACATTTCTAGCTATTTTTTGATACACCCCCCTGACATTTTTATTTTCTTTGTTCCTCCAAAAATGAAAGAAAATAGGACAGAGAGATTGAAAGTCCTGAGGTTTTCTCTGTAATTAGCAAAGGATGAGAAGCTATTCTATATACAGAGTACTTAAATTAGATGCTTGCTCTGAGTAGCTCTTTGGAGGAATCTATCTTTTTGCATTGCCTATATGAGGATCAATGCAGACTAGCCTTCTAATTTAGCTACATATATTTGGGATTCATCTGCCCTACTTTAGGTATCTAAAAGGCATACAAGTCTTAATTAGTCACTGTGGTCTCACTTTGTAATAACCTCCAAGGACAATTCACTGCGTAGGAAAAGGGCAGATGAGTTGCTCTCTAGAGATGCCAATATCTTTTTGCAAGCAATAGAAGGATCTTTGGGTTATCAAGCCATTATGACCTTAATTCTTTTGCTCATGTAAAGGCATCTATCCCACTGAGGAGCTCTAGGGCATCTGGGACATCTATGTAGAGCTAATAAAGATCATATATGAAACCCCTTCTCCTTCAGGCCACTAAACAGATGCCAGGCAGAATAATAACCTGCTAAAGCTAAAATGGCACTAAGAACGTGTCTCATGTGTCTCATGTCCAGAATCTTACCAGTACAATTGAATGCTATTCCAGATTAAGACAATTTAATTTAGCTTGTCATGTGTAAATGGCTGTTTTCCACTGAGGAAGTGCTGATTCTTTTGGAATCTCAGTAAGACAGGCACTCGAGGCTGATGATAGGAACTGTTGTATAAAGATTGGAAATTATATAAAAGTTGATAGCAATCTCTTCTTGATGTGAGGAACCCCAGCTGTTGCAGCACTGGACAAGCCCATCTTCATTGATCATGGCATGTTGCACAGAGTTCCTGTCGATGGTGAGATTCACCAACATAAATTTCTTGCTCGCAATCCAGATTCCTCAGTCACCAATAGGATTATGTCTACAATGTGGATTTAAATCTGAAGAATCCCATTAATGAAACTACAGTTCCTGAAAAGGTGCATATAATGTTTCCAGTGAACGAGACAATGCAATGTACATATGGCTAAGTGCATGTTGAATACAAGATTGTTAACAGCACATTGATTATATGGACTTTGATTAATTATACTATTATTTAGATACACCTTGACTAAACAGCAGTCATATGGTACCTGTGATACATTGTCATAGTCCTGAATTGTCATGGGTAACGTCTACATGTGAATTACATGTACAAATTTCCATTACAGGCACTGGACTTCTGGGAATTGATGCACTTGCCTAATGAAATATGGCAAGTGCCATTTGAGTCCTAAACTATCTTTCCTAGTTTCCAGCGCCTTCTTCACAGAGGTATAGGTCTCCCATCTGTTTTCTCAGATAATGTAAGCAACTTCAAATAGCACTAGAGGCAGTTTTTAGGCAGCAGATCACAGGTGACCTACAAGATACCAGTGACATCCTGGAACAGCTGGAAACTTGGAAGGATAACTAGGATATTCCAGAATTCATGAGGATCCTTTTGTTAGGTATTTGAATCAAACTTTCTATGTCTGCATTAAAATCATGATAATTGCTCTTTAGCCTCCACTAATTAACGTTCATTCACTGTATTGGGAGCTTAGACACCTCAATCACATGAAAACACCTGTACTGAGACTCTTAAGTGTCTGAAATGGGAACAGAATTCTTTCTTTATCCTTAAAACTAAGTGTATTGGGTCTGGCTGAGATGGAGTTAGTTTTCCCCATAGAAGCCCTCATAGCATTGTGCTTTGTGTTGCTACCTAGAAAGATGTTGATAACACACTAGTTTTTTGGCTACTGCTGAGCAGTGGTTGCACAGCATCAAGACTGTCTCTTCAACATTATCTCCACCCACCCAGTAGGCTGGGGGTGGGCAAGATCTTGGGAGGTGACATAGCCAGGACAGATGACCCAAACTGACCCAAAGGATATTCCATGCCACACAACATCTGCTCAACAATAAAAGCTAAGAGAAAGAGGGGGAGTAAGGGATGGGGGAAAGGGGAAGTGGGGCAGGCATTCATTATTACATTTGTCTTCTGGAGTGACCGTTACACATACTGAAGCCCTGGTGAAGGAGTTGGACATTGCCTGCTGATGGGGAGTAGAGAATAAACCTTTTGTTTTCCTTTTCTTCCATGCACAGCCTTTGGTTTTGCTTCATTACACTGACTTTATTTTGACCCATGAGGATTTTTCCATCTTATTTTCTTTCTTCCCTCATCCCTGGTCCTGCTGGAGAGGGGGATGATAAAGCAGCTCGGTGGGCACCTGGTGTCCGGCCAAGGACAACCCACCAGACTGAGTAAAATGAATGCCATACAGAGTCAGAGGCAATATGAATATTTCCTGCTGATTTTAGATCTCTCATATTCAAGTTGTGCTATTTTATGTAGAAAATATATATTCATAACACCAGGATCCTGAACCTGATGAAACTACATTGCAAATAAATGATCTCCAAAACTGCTGAATTATAACTTCAAGGGAGAATAGGTTTGAGGGTGAGGACAGACATCCAAGTTTTTATTCTTCTTGGTACAGACAGAAAACAAATATTGAAAATGTCACTAATCATCCATCATCTAATTCTAATCATAACACTTAGCAGTGGTATTATAGTCAGAATATTGTCAGTGACTTGTATTACTTCCTGGCTACATAACTGAAAGATCTGGCAAACTTTCTTCCACCCCACACTTTCTCCTCTACTTTTCAATGTAGATTAGCATCTCTGCAATAGACTGCAGGAAAGAACATTTACCTGCAGTTAAAATTTCACTGTAAAAGTTTACCATCTTAGCTTCAAACTGTCATTGGAATTAGGTTCATACGAAGTTTGCTTAACCTTGTGTTACACATCACCATGCATAGAAAGCTGTTCCCTTTACCTGACTCTGATGTGGGAATAGTATTCTGTGACAGAATGGCAGAGCAGAAAACTGGGAGCTACACTGTTGTAGACCTTCTTCACAGAAAGACTTGTCAAAATTTGACTTCATGTTTTAATTCAACATTTATACACTTTGTTAATTTCAAATCACATCAGATTGCTAGAGACCTTACACTTTATTAAAACTATCTGTCTACTTATTTTATTTCTTTTTCCCCAAAGCAGTTCTCAGAGAAGTTCGATTGACAAAAATATACTGCAAAATATACTTACTGTAGTCACCTGGGTTTTTCTCAGCATCAGAAGCACAAATTAAAATAATGAGAACATTGGCGTTGTCTACACAGCCCAAGGTAGAAACCTTGGGCATCCCTACAGGCTGAACCACTGTGGCCAGGAATACAAGGCAGAGGACTACAGAGACAGAGAAAGAAGGTAAAAGACAGCTTTAACTGTGTATGTCTAAGTAATTTAACTGAAAGAAGAAGGTTGTTTTTTTCCTTCCTACATTTTTATTTTACTAAATCTTTTATATTTTGTAAGTAATAACAATGTAATGTAAAATTCTTAAACACTACTAGAAACAAAGACTGGTAGCTAGTCTCCAGTTTTTCAATATAGAAAAACACCTAAGTCATTATAACACAGCATTATGTTCCATCTGACTCCCCGTCCTCACAGAAGGGCATGACAATTTTTTCACTTTCAGTATACCAGGCATTTACAGTGATACAAACAATATTTTTTTCACTGAAATTATGCTATGGAATATTAGTTGAGACTGGTTATATTATGTGAGGGGAAAAAGTCTCCATAATTCACCCTTGAAAAGTGATTTTATTTATATGTAGTGGATAGAGCTATTTCCCTGAATTTTGGAGCATTTATTTACAAATAAAGGTAATTACTAATTAATTTTATACGAAAACATATAGTAAAAGCCAGCTGTTTGAAACCACCTAAATTTTTACTGTGTGGTATTTACATCTCTTAATAAAATATTTTAATACTGTCTTTCTAATTTGCATCTTAGTAAATGAACTAGGGTTAAGAGTTCTCATATTTAAAATCATATGTTTTGAGATGAATCTGTTATAGAAGAAAATCTTCCAGATATGAATAAAAAACAGACATTAGGAGAAAAAAATTTGCCATTGTTCACAGCTGTTTGCTTATCCCCTAAAACACCTCAAAGATCATACAGAATGCATTTTTATATCTAGAGAGATGCACACACATATATCATTCATACATATATTATGATCTATCAAATTTCAGCACCGTATCTTTGCTAGCGAACATCTGTTCTGGACACCACGGACCTAGATAAGACAAACTGCTTGTGTGCTGAAACTGTCAAGTATTCAGCTGGTCATTATCTTTCAGCCTTATAAAACATAACTAGTATTTAAACTGTAGTTACATAACATCTTTACCACCACTCTTTTTCTCTTAAGACAGTTGGAACTGTCTTTTCAGTGTGATTTTACATTAGGTTTTTATTTATTTAAATTTGTAACTGTTAGTCTATCTGTATTTTATTTTGTTAAGCCAGTTTAAAATTGTCTCTCTTTTCCTTTCTGAAAAGCTAAGTATACTGGATGGGAGAGATGTATAGATCTTTCTGCAGCTACGGCACATTTTAAAGCAGAAGAGCCACTTGATTATTCACCTGAGTGTCAAATCTTCCTTTTTTCATTTGACTATTCAGAGCTGGCAATGGCAGAGGCATGATATTAAACTGATTTCATCTTTCCAACACACATGACAGTGCCACCTGTTTCATTTCACTCGTTTGATGTGATGTCTCATGGAACTCTGCAAATGTAATGCTTTGGTAAAGAACGAGGATGAAATTATGCAAATATCTGTCCATCTTTATAGTAGACCTTGACAAAGAAACAGTTTATTGATATTATATATGAAAGATAATATCAGACAGGCTGTGCACTAAGTATCATCATAAATGACAGAGGAAAGAGTTCATGATCAGAATACTTTCAAAAGGAAACAATGAGAAACGAGACAGTATTTTCTGTCGTTGTATACAAATGATTTACTTGGGTTTGGAATGCTGTTTATTTTTTGCGATACATATACTACACAGATATTTTTTTTTGTTTGTTTTCACACTCAATCCACACTAAACTTCAAGCTAACAGTAATAATTTTCAAATGGTTTCCTACTCTATCCAAGTACCGAAAACAAAGATTCCATTAGAGAATACATATTCTTGGTGACTTCAAATGCAGATAGATAAACAAAAAATCAAAGCAGTAAGAGTTAAAAAATGAGACTTCAGTAACAAATTTCAGTAAAAAAGATTCTCATTCACTATTATGAATTCTAGCATCAGATATGATGATATTCATATGGAACATTTTGAAAATGAGACATGATCATTCAATATATATCTTGGTGGTGAGTGAAGTAATGTTCAAAATGATGATGAAAACTGATATGATAACAGTATGTTCCAATAAAGAAGAACCTGCAGAATACTTATTTTATTATAAATGTTTTCTGGCAAGTTTTCATTCTGCCATTTCTAGTAAAGACATCTGTAAACTAAATATTTCACAGACATTTTGGGTATAATTATAGAGACAGTTTTCATAAGACCTCAGTAATCACTAAAAATAGGATTTCAGTGAAGAAATAATTCAGTGTTTTGCCAAATTATCATTATGTCAATGGCAGTAGCGATAACTGCTATTGAGCCTACAGCAGATTTAAGCCACAGGAGAGCTTGACTTATGTGACAGCATGCCATTTAGAAGTACTGCCCAGATGTTATCCCTGGGGAAGGTTTCATTTGGCTCTAGTGGTTTAAGGAAATGTTGAAAAATGCAGGTTACAAACTGAGCAATCCCCAGCTGTGTTATATGCATTTGTGTATGAGCCTATTGTAGCTCTTCCATTTATGTCTGATAAAGCGGTGTTTGCTGCTGTTCTGCTGAAGTCATTAAATAGGCTCAGCACTGTGCACTGATATTGCTAATTGAGAAAAATGGCATTAAATGCATTTTCTTTTCATTTCAGCACATCACAGTAACAATTACAGTGGAACCAGAGTTCATGCCTCTGGCACATATTCACAATTCCTCCAACTTCCAAGCTTGCTGTCATTTGTTATGCTCAAATCTGCATTGTCATGTTCTTAGATGTTACCCATAGGAACCAAAATTATGAGCAAACGTTAGGCACCCCCTCCTATCACCATGAATCTTGACAATGAGAAAGCTGTAAGTTGAAAATTTTGTAAGACATATTTAAAGCACCACAAACAACACTCAGCTCTTAATCTGTTCTAAACAGATACTGTTCAGTGACAAGGACTGTCTACAGGCACTGGTTTTGTCAAGGGTTGTATCAGGATGTGGGATGGGAAAACAATATTTAAAAATACTCCTCTAAAAAGAAATATAAGCACACCTAATTCACAGATTAGAATCTTGCCCTCCTAAAAAAGTAAAATAAAATACAAAAAGTTATTTTTTTTCCTTCCTCCTAAGTGGAGAAACAAGGGAATATAGCAGGTATTTCTAGGTTCCTATCCTTTTGTCACAGTGATTCCATTTTAGTGAAGTGGGATACAGTACTCATAGTCTGAGAATTCAAAATCCCTGCTGTAGGCTTTCAGCAATACTACTATCTAAAAGTTTAGAGGCAAGAAAGCTATCTGACGTCCCTTATGCTGTAAAAATTGTTCAGACTACCACCTGTATTTCACCATTGATAAGATATTCACCCAAGATATGTCTGTCAGTTTGGAGTGAAAATGAGTTTAGTTTCCAATCTGGTGTTAAGGAGACTGCATTTCAGTAAGTTTATCTAATGGTATAGGTATAGCCTGAGATTTAATGATGAGCAGCCATATCTGAACTACTCAAAGAGAGAGGAAAAAAAAATCCCAATAGAAGGAAAAGACAGAATTAAGAATTCGAAAAAGAACAGAAGTATTGAAAAGTGAAGCAGCTCAAGTCTCCTTGGAAGATCCAGAAAAGCAGAAAACTAGAAAGTTCGTATATAACATAGTATGTCAGGTTCCAAGAGTCAAGAACCTACTAGCTGTTTTTTAGCAAAGGAAAGAACTCGTAGCTCTGTCAGCTTGTTGGTTGGTTGGTTGGTTGGCTGGTTGGGACATTTTCTGATCTGGGCAGTAATTGGTGCTGAAAACTGAATGAAACCCAATATTATGCTTTCATTTTTACTTTTACATATTGGGGAAAAAACAAGAAACGATTTAATGTAATACATGATGTCTGCATGGTCTTGGCTAAAAATCAGTGACACTTTGCCCTTGGATTTTAAAGTTAACTTTAGTAACAAAACAGTTGTTATGAATTATTACAATGGATTTCGTGGATCCTTATTTATAATGTTATTTAAAAGATTGTATCAATTTTTATAAGTTTCCAGCCATTAAGTGTTTAATGTTATTTTATTTACATTTACGACCTATACAATATGCACAGTACAGTAATAAATGGTGAAGTAAATTATGTAAGAGGCAAAAGAACCATAAATAAAACTAACTGTTCAGTGACAGAGAGGTATATCTTATTTGTCAATTCAAAATAATTAATAAAAATATTTATTCTGCTGCAAAATAAGATGAGCTCAACATGTACAAGTATCTTAAGATGGTTCCAGGCCACCTAGATTGATGGAGAGCAGGAACTATTTTCAGTGGCTGAAGTGTTACCTTGTAACTCTGTCGAGATTTTTATTTGCACTGAAATACCTTAATGTTATGTTTCAGCTACTTAGAACTAGTAGCAAATCAGCATAAATTTATATGACTACTTACATCTCGGTAAAGCCATGTCAGCAGAATAAGGATACTGAGTAAGTAATTCTTTAGACAGATAACCTACATAGCATAACATAGCACTATATCTTTTCTGCATAACATCTCTCTGCCCGGACAGTGTGACACATCACTGCCACACATCTTTTTTACTGGATGATAATTTTGACATTTATGTAACAAAAAAATGTTCCTAATAAAAAAAAAAAAAAAGAAGAAGTTTCAATTAGGTAAGGCTACCAGAAGAACAGTCAGAGCTTTAACTGTTTTAACTGTTGCCTGTGAAACTAAGAAAGATCAAACAATATGTAAGACTGTAGTGAAACAATCTGCTAGCCTTCTATGATGTTATAACTGGTTGGCTGGATGAGGGGAGAGCAGCAGATGTCATCTACCTTGACTTCAGCAACGCTTTTGACACTGTCTCCCATAACATCCTCATTAGGAAACTCAGGAAGTGTGGGTTAGATAAGGGGATGGTGAGGTGGATCGAGAGCTGGCTGTGTGACAGATCACAGAGTGTTGTGATTAATAGAGCAGAGTCGAGTTGGAGGCCTGTAACCATTGGTGTCCCCCAGTGGTCAATACTCGGTCTGGTCTTGTTCAACATATTCATCAATGACCTGGACGAGGGGACAGAGTGTGTCCTCAGCAAGTTCACCAATGATACCAAGCTGGGAGGGGTGGCTGACACTCCAGAGGGCTGTGCTGCCATCCAGTGGGACCTGGACAGGCTGGAGAGCTGGGCAGAGAAGAACCTCATGAGGTTCAATAAGGGCAAGTGTAGGGTGCTGCACCTGGGGAAGAAGAATGCCAGGCACCAGTATAGGTTAGGGGGGGACCTCCTGGAAAACAGTTCCAAGGAGAAGGATCTGGGAGTCCTGGTAGACAGTAAATTATCCATGAGCCAGCAATGTGCCCTTGCCGCCAAGAAAGCCAATGCCACCCTGGGCTGCACAGGGCAGTGTGTGGTCAGCAGGTCGAGGGAGGTCATTCTCCCCCTCTACTCTGCCCTGGTGAGGCCGCAACTGAAATACTGCATACAGTTCTGGGCTCCCCAGTTGAAGAGAGACAGGGACCTACTGGAGAGAGTCCAGCAGAGGGCAACAAGGATGATTGGGGGATTGGAGCATCTCCCCTGTGAGGAAAGGCTGAGAGAGCTGGGACTCTTTGGCCTGGAGAGGAGAAGGCTGAGGGGTGATTAAATTAATGTTTACAAATACCTAAAGGGTGGGTTGAGGGAGGATGGAGCCAGACTCTTTTCAGTGGTTCCTGGTGACAGGACGAGGGGTAACTGGCGCAAGCTGGAACATAGGAGGTTCCATTTAAATATGCGAAGCAGCTTCTGTTCGGTGAGGGTGCCAGAGCACTGGAACAGGCTGCCCAGAGAGGCTGTGGAGTCTCCTTCTCTGGAGATTTTCAAGACTCGCCTGGCTGCAGTCCTGAATGATGTGCTCTAGGGGATCCTGCTTTAAAGTCCGGGAGTTGGACTAGATGATCTCTGGAGGTCCCTTCCAACTCTGAACATTCCCTGATTCCGTGATTCTGTGATTCGGTGATAATGTGAGAGGCTGGGGTTGCACTGTGAGGTGTTAAGTTTTTGATCATCAGCAAACTAAAAATAATGTCTATTGAGAATCTTTTAGAGGTTTTGCAGGTAGGCCTAATTCATCAAGTTTGTGATTGATTTATTTATTTCCCCTCCACTTTCCATAGGACGGTAGCATTAAATACATTCTCTCTGCTCTGTTGGGTATGTTTTCATGTTGGAAAATCAACTGTGAGAGTCTCATCTCAGAAAAGTCTACATAAATCCTTCCTCTTACAATATCTTCTACTATACTAGAAAACCTGCTATATGGAAAAGTTGCAGCATTGTGAGTCTTAATTTAAATGGATAAAAATAGTTATAATAAGAAATAACCAATCAGGGGAAAAGGAAAAGGGAGGAAAAAAAAAAAAAAAAGGAAAAAAAGAAAGATATTCTCATATTCTAGTACTAAGAAAAAAGAACATGTGGACAAATGGATCTTTATTAACATACAAAAATGAAAAAAATTTGGACAGCTTATTCCTGAACCACTTCATCCTCAAACTGAAGGGATCAGGGAGCTATCAATAATTGAAATGATGATTTAGAATGGAAACTGTTTCATAACTTCACATGTTAGTGTTGCAATTACTGTACCAATAGGAAAGGCAACTTTAAGTCATTCTTTGATATGGTACTTTGAGTGTCATTTCAGTAGATTCACATGAAGAGTTTTTAAGCTTGTGATGAGTTCAGGCTTCATAAAAATCATAGAATCATAGAATAGCAACGGTTGGAAGGCACCTCTAGAGATCATCTAGTCCAACCCCCTGCCAAAGCAAGATCATCTAGAGTAGGCCACACAAGAACACGTCCAGGCAGGTTTTGAAAGTCTCCAGAAAAGGAGACTCCACAACCTCTTTGGGCAGTCTGTTCCAGTGCTCTGTCACCCTCACAGTAAAGTAGTTTTTCTGTGCAGTGAAGTAGGTAATGTAGAAGAAAAAATTCACAGACTCAAATGTTAAGCTTTAAGTCATATTTAGTTTGGTTATTGTTACATTATCTTAAATTACTTACTTCAAATAAACAAAACTATATATTAGTTTGTTAGCAAGTAAAAATGCTTGATAGCTGAGCTTGTTAGAGAGTTACTGTTCTTGATTTTTCTTTCATTAATACCTCACTTAAATAATTTTCTTATAATCTATTAACAGTGAAATGTCAGCTAGCAAAAACCTTGAATCTGTTTTCTCTGGGGTCAATTAACTCTACCATCCGCACAGAGTAAGGGTCAGTACTTCACGCTGACAGCAGACTGTGCGAAATGAACTGTACTCTAGGGTCACAAGTCATCTCCTGTTTAGTTCTTGTTCTATAAAGAAGTCCTTTCAATTCTTCATACAGCTGCTTGTGAGTTGCTGTAATGTGTTCACTTTGTGATAGTGACCAGAAATCAAATGAAGGGAAGTCATATCTCTCGTTCTTCTTTATCTTCTTCTTGCACACATGCTAGTAAGCTATGATAAAAGAAACTCTCCAGATTCTCTTCCACAATACTATTCGCAGTTGAATGAAGTATTAGCAGAAGACTTGCATACATTGTCAAATTTATGCATAAAATTATCCCATTACTTTTTTCATTTGATGCTGTGTTATAAAAAGTTGCAAATAACCTTTCTCAATTAATTTTTTTCATATCATTCATGGTTTTATGAAAATCTGTCACTTCCCTCCTCTAATATTTTATCTCCAAGCTAAAAATGTATTACAAATTCTTCACATGAAAGTTGTTACAGTAATCTGTACCCACTGTAGGGCTTTTTTTAAAGTTCTTTCATATTTTTCAGGGGGGAGCATAAAGGAATTATGGATTTAGAATGAAAAAAAATGTTAATTTTTCCCTTTTGAAATCAAATCAATATATTTACTGCTAATTAACTGATCCTCAAGTATTTTTTTCTGAGGAGAAAAAAAAAGGACACAGATTTTCACTTTCTATTGGTGAGTCTGTTACTTGAAAAACAAGAAGACAAGCATTTTTCAGCAAAAGAGAGTTCTGAATTAGATTCTGCAAAAGTTTCAAAATGGTTCTGGGGATCATGAAGAAAAGTATATTACAGGACCACAAAATATTATGAAAATAATTAAGATTACAGAACAGTCTCCTTCACTTTAATTTAAAGTAATAGCAGTGATATTTTTTTTAAAATAAATAATTGATAACGAAGTCTTTTTTGTTCTTAATTATAGACCTATAAATACAGGAATACATTATTATCAGGACTTATTGATAAGAAATGATATCAGAATTGGTCTCCAAGTCGGAAAGAATTGGATTTGATGGGCGAACCACCCCGTGGATAAGAAATTGACTGGAAGGTCACATTCAAAGGATTGCAGTCAATGGCTCAATGTCCAAGTGGAGACCAGTGACAAGTGGTGTCCCGCAGGGAATGGTACTTGGACTGGTGCTATTTAACATCCTTGTCAGCGACATGGACAGTGGCATTGAGCGCACTCAGCAAGTTTTCCAACCACGCCAAGCTGTGTGGTGTAGTCGACACACTGGAGGGAAGAGATGCTGTTCAGAGGGACCTTGACAGGCTGGAGTGGTGGGCCCAGACCAACCTCATGAAGTTCAACAAGGCCAAGTGTAAGGTCCTGCCCCTGGGCCAAGGCAATCCCAAGCACAGATACAAGCTGGGCAATGAGTGCATTGAAAACAGTCCCGGGGAGAAGGACTTGGGTGTGTTGGTGGACAAGAGCCAACCGTGTATGCTTGCAGCCCAGAAAGCCAACCGTGCCCTGGGCTGCATCAAAAGATGTGTGACCAACAGGGCGAGGGAGGTGATTCTGCCCCTCTGCTCTGCCTTCATGAGACCCCACCTGGAATACTGTATCCAGCTCTGGAGCCCCCAGCACAAGAAAGATATGGAGCTGTTTGAGTGAGTCCAGAGGAGGGCTACCAAGATGGTCAGACGGCTGGAGCACCTCTCCTGTGAGGACAGGCTGAGTTAGGCTTGTTCAGCCTGGAAAAGAGAAGGCTCCAGGGAGACCTCACAGTGACCTTCCAGTACCTGAAGGGGCCTACAAGAAAGCTTGGGAGGGACTTTTCACAAGGGACTGTAATGATAGGATGAGGGGTAATGGGTGGAAGCTGAGAGAGGATATGTTTAGACTAGATACAAGGAAGAAGTTCTTTACCCTGAGGGTGGTGAGACACTGGAACAGGTTGCCCAAGGAAGTTGTGGATGCCCCCTCCCTGAGAGTGTTCAAGGCCAGGTGGGATGGGGCTTTGAGCAACGTGGTCTTGCAGATGCTGTCTCTGCCCATGGCAGGGGGTTGGAACTAGATGATCTTTAAGGTCCCTTCCAACCCAAAACATTCTATGATTCAGGATTCATACAGATACATACAAATCCAGAACTGATGGGAGTTTTACCTTCTATTTCTGCAGGGATTTTCCCCACGTTTTTAATCTGGCTATAGTTCTGCATGCAATAGTTTTATACATACATAGTTCTGTAGACTGGTTCTACTCCTTTGATCTCTTTATGCAGGGTGATACAAACATATCCTTTCCAAAAACGTGTTAACAACCATGAAGACTGGTGATCCTTCTCACTTCTTGTATTTACTTCATCCACTGAATATGTAAATTAATGTAGAACTTTCTATGCTACAGCATGAAGCACAAACATGGAAATTTGCCAGCAACCGTCAGTCTTGTAAGAGCGTTGCCCATTGTACAGGTGTCTGTTTCAGTTTTTGCTTCTTTCTTTCAAGGTCAGAACTGCTCAAGAGGCTTAGAATCCTAGAAAGCTGTATTTTATCACTGTCTAATATTCCTTCTGCCCTTTTTTAGATAACTACTAAAAGCATAAAAAATTTGGGTCATTCAGTGAAAAATACTGACTCAAATAGCTAGGCTGAAATACCTCATTTCTGTATCAATATTGCATTATCAATTACTGTGCTACATTATTGAAAATTGTAACTAATTTCTTACCATTTTATTTCATGAACTTATATGAAACAAGTAAAGCTAACTCAGGTCATGCAATAAGACAACCATTGTAGCAAACTATTAAACAGGGTTGTAATTGAACAGACTTTTATGATTCGCTCTATAAAGCAGTGATCTTAGATATGAATTTGGATTTTCAGAATGTCAAAAAAACCTACAATAACTCACAGAAAGGAAAATACGTAGAAGATAGAAAAATGAAGGTGCGGGGAGGTTGTGTGTTTTTGGAAAAGATTAAAAAAGGCTTTAATATGTATTTTATTAAATGCTTAGTATTCCCTGTACTCTTTGATAAGAATAGGACAGTGGACTTTGCATTAGAATACTTGATTTCTATTTTTAGCTCAGCTGCTCTGAGACTAACCTTGGGCAAATCATCTCTTACATTTCCTTTTTTGCCTTTCATTCTTTCTTCTCATTGTCTCTTTAGATAATAAACTATTGATTCAGTGCATTAACTGTATCTCATTCAAAGTAAAATATCTGGAACAGATATTCAGTCTGGTTAAAATGTCTAGACTATTATACATCAAAGTATATAACTCTGTATTGCTTTCTCCAAATTTATTTTATGTTAGATTTTTGTGCTTTAGACTCACAAGTTTTCTTTTTTGAGACAAGGATTTTTCATTTAAAAAACTTAAATGATAAAAATTTCATATACATAAGAATGTTACCAAATCTATCTCTCATTTAATGTTGAAGTATACTTCATATTTTCAATATCAATTAAAAAACCAAAAGGGGTCACCATTCAGTTTATCCCCACTCAAATGCAACATGGATGAGTTACTGCTCTTTGTTCTCCAGATGTTCATGTGACACTGTGACATAAATATTGCACTACAAATCCTAAGAAACTGAGGTACTGGTGAATTTAGAGGAAACATACCGAAAAGGATTTGGCATGCTCTATGATGCAGAGTTGAAAGCCCTTGGCAGGTGTTAAGTCAGAAAAATCCCAAACACCTAGATAAAACATGGAAAAAAATCAGTTGCAATGGTGTGATGTTTCTAGATTGATTTACCACTTAAAAATCAAGAAATAATGCTTAAAAAAAAAGCAGATGGGATTTTGTTACAGGTCTAAGTAGATGGGGTAGAATGAAGTGCTTAAGATTCTCATTCAAGAACTGTAGACTTGCTACTGGAAGTATGGCCCACAAATAACTGTGATTTTTTGTTATTGTTTTTATCATTAGGATAAATAATGTTAAGAGCATTGGGAAAAGACTTCACAATGAAAACTTTCTGGCTATTGGTTATAAACCAGTAAATTACATCTGCTCATGAATGCACCTGGCCATTGCAGCCAGGAAGCAACGAGCAGTGAGCATCAAGCCTAGCAAGTCTCCAGAGCTGGGTGCCTTTATGCAGAATTCCTCTTGGAATCGTCCTTAGTAAATTCTAATGCCTGAGGAGTGTCCAGACTCCTGTGGGAGACTGCCAGTTCATACATGCCAAAATCACCCCAGGAAGTATTCTAACACCTTGGTACTACAAAAAATTTTGTTCCAATGCCTGAGAACACTCCCAAACACTGTTTATTGGTATAGACAAAGCTTATAGAAAGGAATTCTCCCATAAATGTCTTCTATATTAGGAGCTTCATATCCACATGCCTTCTTGCTCATTCAATTCTATGCATTTTCAGTCCCATAAACTTTGAAACCTTTTTGCTGTAAAGTGAGCCAGAGTTAGTGGGAAGATTGCAGGACAATTTCTTGCAAATTGTTCTGTGGTTTGTTGCTAATTTTTTTTCTTGTCAAGACAGATCTACCCCTGCCTGAGGTACATCTGAAACTCACAAATTCCATATTTGGGACTAATTTAGTAACCAACCATTTATGGAAAAAGAAGTTTCTTTTGTTTTGAGGCCATCTTCAAGGGAAATTCAGGCATTCTGAATCCTGAGTGGACAGAAGGGATTTACCCCATTGTCAAGGTTTGGGGAGGTCTAACGAGGTCTAACCTGTTCTGATAAACCTATTTATTTAATGTTTTCTATTGAGTAGTCGTTGGCTGTTTCCAAGTTTCTCACAATTATCGTCTGAGGTCACTGAATTATTCTATGCCAATTCGCTATGCAGTCAAAGGGAAAAAGGGAATTATATAATTTAGTTGTCTTGAAACATCCTGTGGAGACCTTTACTTCTCTCCTTTGGCTGCTGCCAGTGATCTTTACTTAGGAAGCTTGGATTACTCAAATGCAGGCCTTTAGATGTTACATAAAGGATAAATTAAGAGCCTAAAGCAGAGATGATGAAGCTCATCTTATCCTTTATCTTCTAGAAACGGAGAGAATTCCACTGGCAAAGAAAACACATTTTATGGCATACAGTGCACATCAGAGGTTCATCCTGCTTCAGAAATGTCACTGTATTTTTCTTCTGCCCTAAAAAAGAAACCCTTTAGGGTGCTTTTTTTATTTCACAAATACTACGTTTCAAACAGATGAACCAAATGAATAGGCAATGCTCTCTGATGCTTTCCTTTCTTTGTCTTTGCATTAACATATTTTTACACATAATATAATACCCATTATAACACTTGGTTTTACTAATTAAAAGATTTATTGTTATATTGATATTATAGCTTCCCAAAAGAGGGGAAAAATATGAACTGTACAACTGTACTAGTGTTGCTTTTTCAGAACCCAAATGTCACCAGGCTAATTTTTAGCAGAAAAGATCTGTAGGAGGTTTTACTAGCCTCTAAAGAATGCATGTTAACAGCTTTGTAAAAAAAATGTAACCATTATATGATGCACAGAGCTGGAACACAATCACCATACCCAAATACCAAGAAATAACCCCTTTCTAACAAATAACACTAAAATGGAACTAAAGAGTGCCATTTGATATTAAAAGCAGCAAAACAGAGAGCCAAACATAACATATTCCCAAGAGACAAACATTTCATGCTTCAGAATGCAGCAATTGCAGCCAAAGAGATTTAAAGCATTTCTGAACAGTTTTATGTTCATATTTATAAGTAAATGCCTTGAGAATGGCAATGATTACTGATGCTAACTGATTTTCATATTGAGTATTGCAGTCTGATGTATAATTCTGAGAGCTGGGCTCAGAATTTTTTAATCCACTCTGGAAAAATACTGGCAAGACACAGTGGAAAAGTCATACTCTGGTATGTCATACGCTATATGGTCCAACAGAGTCATACTCTTTATGGTCCAGTACTTCAGTCCTTCCTTAAATAATTTTTTATTGGAAACTTTATTTCAATGCAAGAGATTAGGACCATGGCTGAATCAATTCCTACAGACATTGCTGAGATCCAACATTATTTTAAATATTTAAGAGAGTCATTTTCTTTAGTATTGGATTAGAATTTAAATCTTCATACACTGGTAAAATTACTTATTGTGTTCAAAACAGATCTACTTAAAAAAAACATTTCTATATGTAGGCTCAATAACATGGTTTTGTCATATTTGTACTTCAGTATACATGCAGAAATACCAACCAATGACTTTTTGGACTCAAAATCTGCTAATAAACATAGCTGTAAAGGAATTGCCTCTTTGTATCTCTAGACAAATTTTTATCCACCAACAAAATTAGAGTTTGAATTATCTAGAAATTATTTTAAAAATTTTGTTAAGTTACCTCGAATTATCCTTGGTAGTACAGGTATGACTGCAGTACAAGATGAGCAGTGAGAAAGGCTCTGCCCACAGCTTCTGACAGAAGTCCTGCCCCTTCTTGCTGCCTCAGAGGCCATTTGCCCTGGAAGTCACTCCCCACTGCAAGAAGGACACTGAGCTGCTGGAGCATGTCCAAAGAAGGGCAAGGAATCTGATGAAGGGTCTAGAGAACAAGTCTTATGAGGAGTGGCTGAGGGAACTGGAGTTCCCTCTGGAGAAGGAGGAGGCTGAGGGGAGACCTCATTGCTCTCTACAACTACCTGAAAGGAGGGTGTAGTGAGCCGGGAGTCGGTCTCCTGTCCCAGGTAACAGTGATAGGATGAGGGGTAACGGCCTCAAGTTGTGCCAGAGGAGGTTTAGATTAGATATTAGGAAAAATTTCTTCACTGAAAGGGTCATCAGGCATTGGAACAGGCTGCCCAGGGTAGTGGTGAAATGAAACAATGAACAGATTTAACAGGACTATGTAGTAGCACTGTTGTGTTGTTCAGGCTGTGATGGAACATTCAGTGAAGTTGCATCTTCACTCATATGCAACCTTCAATTATGTTATTTTTTTTAAGGGATTCCAGCAGAGTTAAGAAGTGTTTTGAGTACTGGGCTGTTGTGATTTAACCCCATTACGCAGCTAAGCTCCATGCAGTCGCTTGCTCACTCCCTCCACAGTGGGATGAGGGAGAGAATCAGAAGGGAAAAAGTGAGAAAACTTGTGGGTTGGCATAAAGGCAGTTTAATAGCTAAGAGAAAGCTGTGCAAGCAAGCAAAGCAAAATAATTAATTAATTCACTCCTTCCCATTGGTGAGCAGGTGTTAACCAGTTCCTGGAAAGCTGGGCTCCATCACATGTAATGGTTATCAACATATGTTATCAACACTGCTATGATCACGAATCCAAAATATAGTACCATACGAGCTGACATGAAGAAAATTAACTGTGTCCCAGCCAGATCCAGTACATGGACAAAAAAGGTACACTAAAGGTTTTTAAGTAAGATAAGCAGCCTGAGAGAATAGAAACTATTGACAGCTAAGTCACTGATTATAAGTTAGGAAACAGAAGGTCAGAGTAATTTACTTTTTTCACAATGAGGGAGGTAGAATCACTAGGATCACTAAACTGATCTCTGCTGGAACTCATGATGTTCAGCAGTTATAAATGGCATACAGGAAACACAGTGAGAGTAAATAGAAGGTAAGAAAGTTTTCTGATGATAACTGAAGAGACTAAAAATAAGGGCCACGTGAAGTATTTCAGAAGAATCATACGAGACAGTGACTATGCAAAAAAAAAAAAAAAAAAGTGACTGATAGGTCTACTGTAGATAAATGTAAAGCATTTGAAACTAAAAAAAAAATCATCATATACATCCCTACTATGCCTTAATGCCACTGATGAATGACTATGTAGTTTGGGATTCTCTAGCTTAAGGCAAAAAAAAATATGTACTATGTTATTCATGAATAACAGAGTGTAGTTTTTCCAGTTAAATAAATGTGTAACATCAAATAGAGATGGCAGTTTCAAAATAAATAACGGGAGGAAGTTTACCTGTAGAACTACAGGACACAGGTTTTTAAGTATTTTAAAAGCACAGAGACTCAATGGAAGAACAGACAGTGATACAGAAGATAAATCCTTAGAAATCTGTTAAATACAAAGACAAAATGTTGAGCTTAGAAAGTATCAGACTGACATAGTCTTATAGGCTGAGGTGATATTGCATGCTTGTTCTGTTCTTATATTTTTCCCTAGGCTTCCATATTTGACTGCTATCAGAGATAAGATCATAACCTAAATGAACTTTGGTGTGATGAAATATGGCCATGTTACACTTCTAAGCCTGATGACATTTGAAATAAAACAGATAAAGATAGCCAGGGTTTTATATGGGATCTACCTAGACAGTGTAGGGAGTTACTCAAAGATGATTAAAAGGCTTTTAAATTTATTAATTTTTTTTAAGTATTTTAGTTAGGCAATATGGATAGTTATATTTTCAGTTGAAAAAGCTCAGTTACTAAAGAATGGATGTTAATGAAAAGGTTTATACACAGCTCTTCACCCTGCCCTTCCTTTCAAACAGCAAATTCAGCAACCTTTCTACAACCTTCTTATGAATTTTTCTTTCCACTGTCTATGAGTCTGTGACCCAGCTCCATGATCCTCTTGCCAATGTCTTAGTCTCTGCATAAAGTGTAAATTCCCAGGGAGATGCTATAACCTTGTGCTATATCTAATATTTTGCAGTCTCCTAGAATGACCAATAGTCCTCATAGAAGGATCAATACATCCAGCTTAATAAAAGTTCCCCGTGAAACAATCACTTCAATTGTTAATACTAGCTTGAAAAACAAACCATCTGCCTTTTACAGCTCCAAAGGATAAAAACCTTTGGAAAAAAAACAGCAATGAAAGTGAAATTTTTAAAGTTTTTTCCTGAATGCTAAAATTTTTCAACAGAAGAATATTACTGAAAAGTTAATCTTCATAAAAAAATTATTGCCTCCACTCAGGAGTACTGTGAGTCCTTACACAGAAAAAGTTAAATGAAAGTTAGTACTTGGATAAATGAAAGAGGGGAAGAAAGTCCACAAAGTAAATTATCAGAAGAATTACACAACACTGCCTTTTAATAGAGGATTTTAATTAATTTTGGATATCATATACTAGATATATTGAAAGTCTGGAGTTATCTTATGATAATACCCAAATGGAAAGAGAGGGGGGGAAAAAAAAAAATAAGGGAAAAAGAAGATCTCTCTCTTCTTATCCAAATAATGTGCAAAAGGAGAAATTATTTCATGGCGTGGCAGAATATGGTACTGATAAGGCATTAAAAATAATAGAAAGTCTTTATAGATATTTTGTTAAATTTTTTAAACTTCAAAGACTTCAGTAAAAGTGGAAAGACTCACATTTCATATGTCTCCTAGTTTTTGCAGCAAAGGAAAAAAGCATCAACAGTTACAGAATAATGATAAGGCTGGTAACGGAATACTGTGATTTCAGAGACACTTTGAATAGATCTTTTTTGAGCGAGGTTCGCTTGTAGCCTAAAGAACATATACATTCAAAAAAGGTTATTATCAGATGTTCAGGTCATGTTTAAAAGAGTTGTAACTGAGTCATGTTAAGTGACCATTGCCTCTAAAGACATACTGGAAATACAGAGTGAGTTCCTTTTGACTGAGACAATATTTAAAAGTAAAAGTTATTTAAAAGCAAAATAAACATAGAAAAGGAAACACATGTCCAGTACTCAGTAAATTGCAGGCTGTCTATATTAGATAAGTAGTTAGACAGGGATGTAGGTAGGTAGAGGCCAAATCTTGTGTTGAGCCATAAATAAAGTACAGCAGTTATATTTTAAAATCAGGTAAATCAGGTCAAAGGAAAAAAAAAAGAAAAGGCAAATAGACTCTATAATTCTGGTACAGAACTAAATGAGATAATAATGTTTTATCCCCCAGCCTTTCCTTTAATAGGAGAAAGATAGAAAAGTATCTTTCTAATTTAGAGTTTGGGTTTTTTTGAAGGGAGGATGTGTTTGTTTAGTTTTACAGCAGACGTAGCTTTGCTGCTTCTGTGTAAGAATATAGCTTTCATGTAAGGTTAAAGTAAGAGAGTGTTTTGAAGGCTTAGTCCTGCCTCTTCCTCCATTCCTGTTTTCATATCCCTTTCTCATTGTAAAAATGGAAAGAGGAATACATTGTAAGGCCTTCAAGGAAATACAATTTTTGTTCTATGTTACATATCTCATCAGCTTTTTTATATAATTTAAAAATTTACTCTAGCATAAGAGACCAGAAGTCATTATCTTAACCACCTCTTCCCATAATATCATAATTAGGTTAGTTAATAAGGATAGTAGTTTTACCTTCTACAAGCTATTTTCACTGTGACACATCATAAGTAGTCAGTGTTCACCAGGCAGGTCTTTATTTTGTTGATTACATTTCTATATAACCTCGGCTGGAAAGACTGATTATGTTCCCAGCTGCTTTAGAATCTGTGCAGTTCCATTTTCAAGCAGTATTGCCTTTAATTTAAGAAACCATACTTGTGATGAGATAAGTCATTACTGGATCTTTATGTACAATAGTGTCACATAACACAAGAAAAGATTCTTGATTTTCACAGTACAGAAAAGTAAAACATAAAGAGTTTAGCACTTAACTGCCTTAAATTCCAGCTCCTGATGGAAATAAGTACTTGTTAATTACATTCTATTTCTGAAAAATGAACATTGCATTTTGTTTATAAATCACTTTTTCTTTCTATAAAAATCTGATACACAATAAACATCAGCTGTCCTTATTCAACAAAAATCATTCACCCTTCAACTATAACAGCAATGCTTGCTTTCTTATTGTGGTCTTCATGCACACTGCAAGGCCTCTCAGATGTCACAATACAACACAACTAAAACTCCCTTTGAGAGACCTCAAACTCTTCCAAAGTGTAAAGATTCCTGATGAAATCTACGTAAATACTCTGAGACAAATATTAAACAGTACTAAGTAAATGCAGACATACACTTAGACATGTGTTTACTTTTTATAGCTATCCTTTTCAGTTGCATTATCTTCTCTTACCATGACCATTAATAGAGTTTATTATTCTGTTTCTATTCACCCCACCAAAGCCCGGCCAGTTCCCACCTTGTGATCCTGGGGTGGAGAAAATCCAAAAATTGAAATCCTGGAAGAGAGAGAGAGCCTTAGCTTTCCAGTCAACCCTTATCTATATATTGATCATGACGTTCTATGATGTGGAATATTCCATTGATCAATTTAGGTCCATCACTCTGGCTATGCTCCCTCCCAGCTTCTTGTGCACCTGCGCAGTAGTAAAACATGGGAAGTTGAGAAGTCTTTGATTTCTTAGCAACAAGTGAAAACATCAGTATATTATCAACATTCTTCTCACACTAAATGCCATGTGAAATCCAAAACAGCACTTTTCTAGCTACTAAAAGAAGAATTGGCTCTAACCCAGATAAAACCAGGACAAAGAGAATTCACTTCCCAACTTTTCTCAGGTTGTTACTTTAACCTTCTCTCTCTGAATCTGGGAATGTTAACTCTTTTGATAATGATAAAATTATTTGCAATTGCGAAATTTGCAATATAAAATTCAGAAATTAAGTACAGACTCTACTACAACTCTTCAAATCTAGACAGCAATAAAAATTCTGAATGCTAATGTAAGACATCAGGGATATGACTTCATAGAAAATTTTGAACTAACCAATGCAAAACAGGAAAAAATATATTACTTGATTTTTTTAAAAAATAGTTTTTTCAAGGACTATAGTGCAAACATTTTTTCATGTTAAGCATAGATACATGCTATTACTGTTAACCCTATTACTTTCTATGTCAAGTGCATGATCTGCAAAATCCTACCTTTTGTCTGTTCAGTGGTGGAAAAGGAAGTGACACCTGCAGCAATTTACAGTTCATAACAGTGTCAGAAGCAAAGTCAGTAAGGAGGAAAATAAGGAGGAAAAAAATTCCCTCACAATATGTATTTCATTGAAGAGGTACAAGAAAGAACAAGAAACATCTCTGCAGTGACAGCAAACACATGAAAATAACAACAGAAGAAAATACAAATAAGAAAAGACAAACCAGAAAACAGATCATAAAGAAAAAGGTTTCACTGGGTCATATATGTACTTAGAAAAACATATAAACACCTAGAAAAAGAAATACTCCTGAAATCTAGGGAAAAGTTTGGGAAAATAAAAGTTAGTGGAAGTTAAGATTGAGATCTAGAGGGGGAGGGAGAGACAGCTTCTAAAGTAATTCAGTCTTTAACTGGGGAGAAAAAAAAAATGTTAGTTCAGTGTTCACACACATTGCATCATTCTAGATGTCCATTCCTCTAGCAATGGATTACCTGGGTTTAAAAAACATTTTCTGTGCTTTATTAAAATCTTAATTGTAAAGTATTTTCTGTTATTTCTGTGCATTTGCAGAACTCCTTGAAATATTGTATCCAATAAAGGAACCAATCCAGATCATTAGCATCAATAGAGGCATTTCTCTTCACTTTAAACAGCTTTGAGGCCAGAAAGTTAAATCTCTGCACTGGTACATAGATACACAGACAATAAAACAAAAACCAAAACAAAACAAAAGCAACAACAAAATCCAAAAACCCACAAATAAACAAAAAGCCCCCAAAAGAAAACAAAACAAAACAAAGAACCCCACCACTTAAGTTACTTTCCTGAAGGAAGCTTCTAAAAAACAGTTTTCTGATACTGAAGCAATAGCAGTAATTCAGTCTCTGATCCTCTTCACCCCCAAAATAAGATTTTACACAACCTTGCCTTTGCTGCTATTTTATAGAAAGAGTTATGTCTTGTACTAGGTTTCAGAATTGTTTCCAGAAAACTGGTTCATTTACTATATTATGCCTATCAGCAACAACTTTTATGGGTCTGGAATTTCTAGCCTTTGAGATAAGTCTATAGATTTGAACCTGATCTGAAAATGCACAAAATATAATGATTAAAGGGACAGCGTAATAGGTAACATGAGGAAATGTATTTCTGCCTATTGTCAGTAAGGATACAAAATTATCTTTAAAATAGCTCTTGTCATTTTATCTTTCAGTGAGCTTGTGCTTATGAATTTCACCTTGAATGGCTCTGTTGCAGAATAACATGTATCTTCAGATACATCAAAAGATAATAAGGGAACCTGGTTACTGCTTATTAATAAAGATTATGAAAATGATTTCATGTGACTTGCTGAGAGTGTTAATAATCAGATTTATGCAAAAGGAAAATATAAAGGAAGCTAGATGGAACAGCAAGCTTATCTCGTCCCCTGAATACAGAGTCCTATTTTGCCATGTTAATGCCCTAACTAACGTGGACAAATATTTATTTTGTAAGTAACATCCCCCAAAATCAAAAATCGGTACATACTCCAGCAATATGTAGAAACACGAAACTTAAGATGCTCTTCTGAGAGAAGGCACATGTATTTGAGTTTCTGGGTATATTGTGAAGTGTTTGAAATCACATTCCTCAAATTTTCTTGTATAAGAAATTCTCTAAAGAAAAAGAAGATAAATTTATTTTAATAGCAAACCAGTGAGCAAGTCCTTAAGATTTCCATTATTTAAAAGCTTGGAAAGAGTAGAAGAGAAGAGCATTTTGAATTTATATTGTTTAATAATAAATTGCAATAAGCTATTTTTATATTTTTATGTCTCTTGTTTGGGTTCTGAGCAGAAGCCAAAAAATGTGCCACTGGCCAAGAACCAGGAAAGGGAGCATGGAAAGCTCATTCCAGGATCAGAGAATCACAGAATGTTAGGGATTGGAAGGGACCTCAAAAGATCATCTAGTCCAATCCCCCTGCCAGAGCAGGAACACCTAGGTCAGGTTGCACAGGAACATGTCCAGGCGGGTTTTGAATGTCTCCAGAGAAGGAGACTCCACAACCTCTCTGGGCAGCCTGTGCCAGTGTTCTGTTACCCTCACTGTGAAGAAGGTCTTCCTCACATTTATGTGGAACCTCCTATGTTCCAGCTTACACCCATTGCCCTTTGTCCTATCATTGGATGTCACTGAGAAGAGCCTGGCTCCATCCTCATGACACTCACCCTTGACATATTTATAAACATTAATGAGGTCACCCCTCAGTCTCCTCTTCTCCAAGCTAAAGAGACCCAGCTCCCTCAGCCTTCCCTCATAAGGGAGATGTTCCACTCCCTTCATCATCTTTGTGGCTCTGCACTGGACTGTCTCAAGCCGTTCCCTGTCCTTGAACTGAGGGGCCCAGAACTGGATGCAATATTCCAGATGCGGGCCTTAACAATATCTTGCAATTATTTTAACTGTAGAAAGGTGGCTAGAACTTCTCCTGATATTAAAAAGAAAACAACAAACCAAACATACAAAACCCACCACCCACCACCAATAACGACAAAATAACCCCAAGGGGGCCTTTTCTCTGCGGGTTTTTTTTTTTGCTTGTTTGTTTTTTTTGTGGGTGTGGGGTTTTTTGTTCGTTTGTTTGCTTGCTTGCTTTTATTTTGCTACTTTTTTTTCGCCTAGCTTGGTATGATTCTTCCAAGACAGTCTTGTTACTGTAGCTCAGCTGAGTAACAGGCAAGATACACGTAGTCGTCGACCTTTAACCCTAAAGGAATCTTTTTTTCTTTTCTTTCTTTCTTTAACAAAATTGCATTCCATCGATTTTTTTTTTTTTTAAAAAATCAGATAATGTATTTTAAAGGTCTTTTACTGATATGCAACAATAAGAAGCAAATGTAATTAATTTAGCAAAATCAGCTTTATTTCTGAAGGTTATTTGAAAAATCTTTCCTCAAGTATATTAGAGATGGAGGGAAGTTCACAAATGACATCACGAGACAGATGGAAAGAGAACATACCAGGTTGCTATTGTTTTATTATAGAGACATGGGTTAGCGTGTTAGCTATTGGTTCATTTGAGGAAATTATAAGGAATTTAATACCCAAGTACTTCTAAGAAAAACTGCAGTTTGGGGAATTTGCCACCTACATTGTGTGCTTAACTCGATGGTAAACAGTTATTAGGTATCTCGTCTGTGTGCTCAGTCACAGAGGATATGAGTCTTTTCTAGCCCCCAGGTACAGACCTAGTCCTTTCACTGAAACTGTAGAGAACCATGATTTAAGCATTGGACAGCTGTTGCACATATGGTCACGTAAAAAGAAAGAACACTGCACAACAGTAAAAACAACTATCCCGTTCCGAAGAGGAAGCAATATCAGACACTGGGCTTTGACAAAATGAAAGCTGCAAAAGTAATGTCTTCCCCAGTCCTCAAGCCACTTACCATGTGTTTTAGACCATTGTAGACCATGAGAAAGTATGAAAAAATACTTTCTGGTCTGCCATAAACTATCAGAACTTATGCCATGTGGGCTCACTGCCAGAAAGGTATAACCTTTTCAAAATTGCAAAATACCCAATTTGCAAAAGGAAGACATTTAAGTGTGAAAGGCAATTGAAATTAGTCTCTTAAAAGATTAGGTCAGGTATTCAACAAGACATTAGGCATCATTCACGTGGAATTTGCAGAGTTACCTTGAGGACAGCAAATCAGAGAAAACTTGCTGTCGTACTCTAATTTCTGGCTTGCAGCTTTCATGGGAAGGCTCCTGCAACAAGATATGGGAGAGGACGAAGTTGAAATTCAGTAGCATCTAGCTCTTAGAAAAAAAGCAGAGCTCTGAATCCTGAAGAAGCTGCTTCAGCTTCCAAAGTTCAGTCATGTTTTATACAAAGGAGCTTAACATGACAGCACTCAGCATGTTGGCTGCTTTGAATACTTACTTAGGTTCCCGTATTTGGTTTCTGGTTATATCTAGGCACCTAAACCAGCACTGCAAATTCAGTTTTGAGTACCTACATTTTAGATGTTGCAGTGTTAAGCATCACAATGCCGTCTGTTGAAACCCCAACTGAATCATTTTTCACAATGAGTCTTGAGACCAGAGAGAAATAAGGGATTAGGTATACAAAGGAGTACTAGAGTATATAAATCACATATTGGCCAACCTGTGCTTAAGTAATGTCTATCCTTGATGTATGTAAAAGTTTGTCTGCAACCAGAATGTTTTCTATGTTTTCTGTGTTTTCTATATATTACAGTTCTTCTACACAAGCTGTTTTTAGCAGGTAAATCCTGCCATCACACCTAACAAATACTAGCAAGAGCAGGCCTGTTACATTTTTCCATTGCTTGCTTCACAGTAATAACATATCTGAATATAGTAACATTACCATGCATACCTTTTTTACCTCATCAGCTATGACCAGATACTGAAAGAATTCTTCTAGGAAGCACAAAATAATAGAATCATAGAATCATACAATGGTTTGGGTTGGAAGGGACCTTAAAGATCATCTAGTTCCAACCCCCTGCCATGGGCAGAGACAGCTTCTGCTAGACCACGTTGCTCAAAGCCCCATCCCACCTGGCCTTGAACACTCTCAGGGAGGGGGCATCCACAACTTCCTTGGGCAACCTGTTCCAGTGTCTCACCACCCTCAGGGTAAAGAACTTCTTCCTTATATCTAGTCTAAACCTACCCTCTCTCAGCTTCCACCCATTACCCCTCATCCTATCACTACAGTCCCTTGTGAAAAGTCCCTCCCAAGCTTTCTTGTACCCTTTCCAGTACCCTTCAGGTACTGGAAGGTCACTGTGAGGTCTCCCTGGAGCCTTCTCTTTTCCAGGCTGAACAAGCCTAACTCAGCCTGTCCTCACAGGAGAGGTGCTCCAGCCATCTGACCATCTTGGTAGCCCTCCTCTGGACTCACTCAAACAGCTCCATATCTTTCTTGTGCTGGGGGCTCCAGAGCTGGATACAGTATTCCAGGTGGGGTCTCATGAAGGCAGAGCAGAGGGGCAGAATCACCTCCCTCGCCCTGCCGGTCACACATCTTTTGATGCAGCCCAGGGCACGGTTGGCTTTCTGGGCTGCAAGCATACACTGTTGGCTCTTGTCGTCCACCAACACACCCAAGTCCTTCTCCCCGGGACTGTTTTCAATCCACTCATTGCCCAGCCTGTATCTGTGCTTGGGATTGCCTTGGCCCAGGGGCAGGACCTTACACTTGGCCTTGTTGAACTTCATGAGGTTGGTCTGGGCCCACGTCTCCAGCCTGTCAAGGTCCCTCTGAACAGCATCTCTTCCCTCCAGTGTGTCTACCACACCACACAGCTTGGCGTGGTTGGAAAACTTGCTGAGTGCGCTCAATGCCACTGTCCATGTCGCTGACAAGGATGTTAAATAGCACTGGTCCCAGTACTGTTCCCTGAGGGACACCACTTGTCACTGGTCTCCACTTGGACATTGAGCCATTGACTGCAATCCTTTGAATGTGACCTTCCAGTCAATTTCTTATCCACGGGGTGGTCTATCCATCAAATCCATTTCTTTCCAGCTTGGAGACCAGGATGTCATGTGGGACATCATCAAAGGCCTTACACAAGTCCAGGTAGATGACATCAGTTGCACTTCCCTTATTTATTTATGCTGTTACATCATCATAAAAGGCCACCAGATTTGTCAGGCAGGATTTTCCCTTGGTGGAGCCATGCTGGTTGCCACCAATAACCTCCACATTTTCCACATGCTAAAGGAGAGCCTGCAGGAGGATCTGCTCCATGATTTTACCAGGCACAGAGGTGAGACTAACTGGCCTGTAGTTGCTCGGGTCTTCCTTTATTCCGTTTTTGAAAATGGGGGCAATATTTCTTCTTTTCCAGTCGGCAGGCACTTCACCAGACTGCCATGACCTCTCAAATATGATGGAAAGTGGCCTAGCAGCTTCATCTGCCAGTTCCCTCAGGACCCGTGGATGGATCTCATCAGGTCCCATGGACTTGTATACCTTCAGGTTCTTTAGATGGTCTCAAACCTGATCTTCACTAACAGTGGGCAGATTTTCCTTCTCCCAGTCACCGCCTTCGGCTTCTACAACTTGGCCAGTGTGGCTGGAGCCCTTGCCAGTGAAGACTGAGGCAAAGAAGTCATTGAGAAGCTCAGCCTTCTCCATATCTTTCGTGACCAGTTCTCCTGTTCAGTTCTGGAGAGGGTCCACATCTTCCCTAGCCTTCCTTTTATGAATTAGATGCCTAAAAAAGTTTTTCTTGTTCCCCTTGATGTCCCTGGCTAGATTTAATTCTATCTGGGCTTTTGTATCATGGCAGCCCAAGAGGATTATTAATGTTATTCCCTTGCTGAAGGGAGTATCCAGTTACTAGGCTTGCTGTTTTCATGTATGTATATATGGAAAAAAAAAACGCTATTGCTATTTCCAGATGAAAAATATGCATAATGACATGTTTTTCCCTTTCAAAGAATTTTGAAGGGACTGTAACATTTTAAATGAGAGCTTATTATTAATTCCATTTTACTATATTAAGACCTTTAAATGTATATAGTTTTCTTCATATACATTATTTCGGTCTAACATTTTTTTGTAGGTTCCAGCTATATAACTACATAAAGTATCATTATTACAAATAATTTTAATATTGTCTTTGCTAATGAAGGCTATCATTACTTATTTAAGCTCAGATGAGTCACTTGAGGATACCTACCATTCCTGACTGTCACTCAGGAAAAAAATAATCACAACCAACCATGATAAGTTACTAAAAGGTAAATTCGTTAAGGTCAGTTGTGCCTTTGTACTTTGGCAATTTGTACTCCCAGATGAGGCAGATTCCAGTATTTAACTTCACATTAAAATCAAAACTATTTTTTTCATTGTACTTGACATCTCATATTGTGTAAGATAAAAATCAGAACTCCACAATTTTCAGTGCACCATATAGATGATGTGGAACTGCAAAACATTGGGAAATGCCAGAGGTATCTCAAGATGCTAGTAGCTGAAATCCAGAACAAGGTCTCTTGTGATCTGCCTGTGGAATAATTTGGGTTTACAGTGACGATCATGCTTCCCTACATAGAAAGAGATGATTTATTATGTTAGAAGAGCAAGCCAGCAGAACAATCTAAGCTTTTTTTTGCTTGCTCCAAACAGCTTCATGAATGATCTGAAAGCTCACTATGGAGCTTACAGGAACATTTTTTCAAGCACTCTTAAAACAAAAAAGGAACAAAAAATTTATATTAGGTTGAGCTGTTTCTCCTTGACTGCTTGGTTTTACAATGGCTTTGATAGGACATTGCAAAATACTGTAACTCAGCAGTCATGTTATACACTGGTATTACTAAAGAATCTTGCTACATATACTACTACTGCAGACACTAATGAGTGCAGGCAGAGCAATTGAGCGCGAAACACCTATTATGTAAAGTCCAGGCAAATGTATTTTTGGTAGATAACACTTAGCAACAACATGTCTACTCTGCTATAGTGAAAGAAGTTCACACAAAATGATGCCTGGTTATCCGGGCTGTTTACTTGTCAGGTCACTCTCTGGACCTCTTGTGGACAGCCTATAATTGACAGTCTTCTAGAAGTTAAGTCCAGGGAAGAGTCCCATAGACAATAAGCACAAAAGTGTTCAAGAATTGGATCCCTTTGCTCCACATTTCTCACCAATAAATAGAGCTTTGTACCCTGTCCTATCACTACATGTTCTCATGCCACAGAACAAAAATTGAAACATGCTGACCCAGTTTCACACTAGGAAGAAAACAGTCATGAGAGCCTTTCCAATGTTTAAAGAATTTTGATCTGGGAAAAAAAGAAGAAAGGAAAAAGAAAAAAAAAAGTCCTGGGAAAATAATTCTGTCTTAAAATCATACAGCTCCTACACTAAGTCCAGAGCACTTCCAGAACAAAATGCAATGTAGTGGGGATGCAGCAATCTGCTCCACAGGGAGCTGGCCTTAACAGCGGAGGAATGCAGTTCTATTTATCAATTCACTTAGCCTCTGCGATATGATTATCATAAGCTTTCCTTTCACCTAGTAAACAGTGAAAGTTCCTGATAATTATTCTTACCCATTATGTGACCATATTTTTTGTGCTTTCATCAGAAAGAAAAGACCAGAAAATAACCAAAGCAGTCATCTATTTTTCTTCTGTAACCATGCCAAACACACTCCAGTATGCTATGGTACATATTATAATGAATGGTTATTAAATGAATGAATTCTTTTTTTTTTCCCCAGAGGATTATTTTGCTTATTTAGCCTTTCTTCTTAGCTATATACAAAAGCAGTATTATATTGTTAAAAATACAGTGTAACAGAAGCTTTTGTTTAAAAAGGTTTCTCTCTTGTTAGCTTTTAAAATGCTACTGCCTGCTGACCTTGTGAAGAACTTTTCTTGTTGCAAGCATATATAATTCATTCACTCTGATAGGAAGACTTATCTTTCTGTAATAAAGAAGGCAGCTACAAGACTAAATTCAGCCTTTATGCCTGCAGTAGCTGCAGCTGTTAGAGGTGCATGCACTTGACTATAGAACAATTGTTCGTCAATTCAGGTGTCTCTGTGCTCGAGCTAAGGACAACTTGAACACTTAGAAAGTGAAAAAGGATATCAACTTGCTATATATGGCTTAAAGTTGCTAAGCAGTGCAAAACTTAAAAGAAAATAATAAGAAATCAGAAAGAAGCGGAAAAAGCTATGTTTTTAGATAGTAAAAATTTTCTCAACCATTAGTTCCCCCTGCTTCCAACTTTACTTATGTCACAAGTCTTTCAATATATGTTAAGGGTAAAAAAAAACTGTTGGACATCTGGGAGAAGCAAAGGAGAGAAAGAGAGAAGAAGAGATGAGAGAGAAGGGTAGAGAAGGAAGGAAGGAAGGAAGGAAGGAATCCATTTTTTTGAAAAATGCAGTTAAGTTCTAAGACAATAATTCCCTTGAAAGGCAAACTTTATACCTCCAACTATGAAGTTAGTTTACCCTTTTAAGTAAAGATGTGGAAGCTGATAAGTAGAGTGCATTTGATTCAGGAATGCCTGATACAGAATGATTTAGGGATAACCTACAAACTGAGGTAAAATGAAAAAAGCATACAAATACACCTCCTGTGAAGGAAATTGCACTATGCAATTAATGAAATGCAAAAGTAATGTTATCACCAACAGACCATAAAAAATCTGGGGAAAACCCTTATTATTATCATCATTCAAATAACTGCAATGGGTTTCATCTATAATTATTTTTGTATTCTGATAACAATTATTAACCATGTAAAAGATTGTAGTCATTCAGTACTAAACTCTTCAGGTGTAACTAAGAAGTTGTAATTTAATATACAGATATACAATTACTTTAGTAATGAATTCTGTACAGCATTGGTTAATTCTCCCTCCCCTTGACTCTAAGAACTGGTGAAGTGGCACAAAGCAGCCAGCCTGAGATACAAACTGACATGTGTTCTCACTCAGATCACAGAAATGAATGAACCCATGTCAATGAGAAGAGCAGACAGAGAGAAAGAAATGAACATGTTCTGAAAGTTTGAAAAAAAAGAACACTTAGCTCCTGTGCACTGATTATCAGTGCTGACACAGACCACTAACCCTACAGAAGCTTTGAGCTCTCAGTGCACAATGCGTGGGCAAAATTGAGGTCTGAACACACCAGATATAAAACTAGGAAAACTTAACCAGTTCCCTACTGTGCCAACTACACCACAGAAACAAGAGCAAATACAGGTTGTTTGTTGTTTGTTTGTTTGTTTGTTTTGTTTACAATTCAATACAGGCTACCAGCCTAGCAAAGAAAAAAGATAAAAACAATGCAGCTAGATATAAAGAACTAAATCCTTATTCTTAAAAACTTATTTATATTTCCTGCTTCTTTAACTCACATCATATTCTACATCAAATAATGGCAGTGTCAACATTCAATTCCATCTAATCACATAACAGATGGTTATGTAGCTATTATATAGCAGTGGATATATATCACTTGCTTTAAAACTCCAGAGTTATTCTGTATCTTGCCTTTCATCCCTTACAAGATTCCAGGTCATTCAGATTTATGTATCCAAGCTTATGCTTTGGATCTCTGGGAATATATGCACTCTTGCTGAAGCCCTCAATCGTAACAGAACACACTGGATGAACATAAAAAGAACATAGGGCTGCAGTCTTGAAAGGCAACATCACTTATTCATGCTGAATACACATTACAATTGGTCTTGGAAATTCAGTTAATAAACTTTTGCATTAACTACTTCTGTCAAGCTGCCTGGCTCAACCTTAGAAATTACTCTTAATATTACCTCCAGAAGCTTTTTTTTTCCTTCTTAATTCTCCTTAATCTGTCTATCCCTAGTTTTTCATTGCTCTTTCATTGCCTGTCTGTTCACAATAGAGTCTAAAAATACAGGGTCATCAACGGGCAAAGTCCGATCTCTGTGTATTGATCCTTCAAGTCTCTCATTACAAACAGGCATATGTTTCTTAGTCCTGTTATACTGTCATGTAAATCCACTGAAGAACAGTGAGGAAACTGAAGGCTTGATGTTCTCACAAATGCCCTTGACACAAAGTCCTGCTGGGCCAATAATATACTTTCTAGTATCTTTCATCATCTTTGGTACCAGATCAGAGACCTACACAGGCTGGAGAGTTGGGCAAGGAGAAATTGAAGGAAATATAAGAAGGGCAAGTGTAGAGTCTTGCACCTGGGACAGAACAACCCCATGTGCCTGTATAAGTTGGGGACTGAGCTGTTGGAGAACAGCGTAGGGGAAAGTGACCTGGGGGTCCTGGTGGACAGCAGGATGACCATGAGCCAGCAATGTGCCCTTGTGGCCAAGAAGGCCAATGGCATCCTGGGGTGTACTAGAAGGGCTGTGGTTAGTAGGTCGAGAGAGGTTCTCCTTCCCCTTTACTCTGCCCTGGTGAGGCTGCATCTGGAATATTGCATCCAGTTCTGGGCCCCTCAGTTCAAGAAGGACAGGGAACTGCTTGAGAGAGTCCAGCACAGAGCCACAAAGATGATGAAGAGAGTGGAACATCTCCCTTATGAGGAAAGGCTGAGGGAGCTTGGTCTCTTTAGCTTGGAGAAGAGGAGACTGAGGGGTGACCTCATTAATGTTTATAAATATGTAAAGGGTGAGTGTCATGAGGATGGAGCCAGGCTCTTCTCAGTGACATCCAATGGTAGGACAAGGGGCAATGGGTGTAAGCTGGAACATAGGAGGTTCTGCATAAATGTGAGGAAGAACTTCTTCACAGTGAGGGTAACAGAGCACTGGAACAGGCTGCCCAGAGAGGTTGTGGAGTCTCCTTCTCTGGAGACATTCAAAACCCTCCTGGATGCATTCCTGTGCAACCTGACCTAGGTGTTCCTGCTCTGGCAGGGGGATTGGACTAGATGATCTTTTGAGGTCCCTTCCAATCCCTAGCATTCTGTGATTCTGTGATAAGGCATTTAAAGATAAGAATCTATTTCACATAACAGGCGACAGAAATGAAGATGTGTTTTATGTAAATTAAGTTAAAAATTCTTCAGACTTATTTACTTGAAGTGATTAAGAAAGCTGATGGAGTGTGATTTACATGGAGACATTTCTCCTTCCTCTTGACAATTGAATTTTGATTGGTTACGTGTACTGTAGTGCTGTGCATGTCAACTAGGAATAAAATTGTTGTTAGCACTAAAGAATGATCTGTTAATAAGTCAGACTTGAAATGCAATAGCTTGTACGGTATGGATGCAAATTTATAATGTTTTAAAATGCAAAATGGATTTAAGAGCTTTGCAGTATGTCTGTGTAGACATACTTCTCCATCCATCAATGGAGCTTAACATCAGTAAAGAGATACATTCAGCAGTTGAATATTTTTACCATTTTCTGTGAATGTTCAGTCACATAGTACTATTAACATTTTATGACACTGCATTCATATCATTTTGTTCTGTAACTTGACCTTGGGAATGTTTATATTTTGAAGAATGTATTTGAAAAGTATACAATATGTGCAACCTAACAAATCCAAGGATTAATCCTCAGCTTAACAAATTTATAAACCTTCTGTTAGAGTTTTCTGTCTCTGGCACTCTATACTTTCACATAAGCGACCATGACAGTATATTTCCTTATAAATACACTAAAATGAAAATGTCACTGGTTTGTTTTTCTCTGTGTAAAAGCAGCAGTCAATTCTCACTCACATACAAAATTACTTCCATCTCAGGAAGAAGATAGGTTTGTGAAGTAAGTTTTAGCTGAGATAGGTTACTAGAAGAACTGTCTCCCGGAAACCAAAATCTGGGTTTGTTTTTCTTGTCCAGTTTAAAAGCACTGAAATAAACCATTATTTCACACACAAAGTTTAAAGTATTAAAAATAATCGAATCTTATAATAGCCTTGGTTAGAAAAGATCATTAAGATCATCAAGTCCAACCATCAATCCAGTACTGCCGAGTCAGCACTGAACCATGGCCATCAGCACCACATCTACATGTCTCTTAAATACTGGGGATGGGAACTCCACCACTGTTCTGGTCAGACTGTTCCAGTGCTTGATTACCCTTCCAGTGAAGAAATTTTTCCTAATATCCAATCTAAACCTCTCCTGGTCATTGCCCCTCATCCTATCACTAGTTATGCGAGAGAAGAGACCAACCCCCACCTCACTACAACCTCCTTTCAGGTAGTTGTAGAGAGCAATGAGGTCTCTCCTCAGCCTCCTCTTCTCCAGACTAAACAAACCCAGTTTCCTCAACCGTCTCTCATAAGACTTGTGCTCTAGAACCTTCACCAGCTTTGTTGCCCTTCCTTGGACACACTCCAGCGGCTCAATGTCCTTCTTGAGTGAGAGGCTCAAAACTGAACATAATATTCGAGGTGTGGCCTCACCAGTGCTGAGAACAAGGGGACAATCAACTCCCTAGTCCTGCTGGCCACAATATTTCTGATACTTGTATTTCTGATACTTGCATGGACATGAAAGACTAGAGAAAAATACATTTCTTATCCCTCACATACTGCTAAATTTTGCTCATTGAACTCAGATTTTTGTACTGGTGAAAGTATTAAAGATTTTCATTGACTATTACCAGTGTGAAGGACAAGTGTGATTCACAGTCCTTGTCACACCTCACAGTTTTCATCCGTGTTGTCTGCACTCTGCATAGATACAATGCAGACAATCATGTCACTGTGCTACTACTACACAGGAACAGCCTTATCAGGAAGGTGATGCAGTGATGACTCAACACTTCAAGGATTTTCTTACACATTTTTTTACTCAAAACTTTCAGAACTATGGGTACACAAGACATCACAAGACATACATAGGTAATCTCCCAGAGACACAAACATTGCTGTTAAACATAGAATGAACTTCCCCTGCTTAAAAAAAAAAAAAAAAAAAAAAAAAAAAAAAAGTGTTAGAAATCTCAAAATTCAAAAGTACAGTCACAGCAGCTTTCAAAAGCTTATCTCCCTAGCAGTTCAAAATTTTTTCTCTCCATTAGACAAAACAGCACATGCATAAAATTTTAATGAGATATGACTCTTTTTCCAGAGCCATGTTCCATAGTTCATTTTCTATTGACTCCAGACACTCTCAGCTATCACCTGGGCTACTGCCTACATCACAGATGCACATTCTACCACTCTCCACCTCACTGCTTCTTGACATATTGTCTGTTTCTTTTTAACAGATTAACTCTTCAAAGTGTTTTGCTCTGAAAATCTTCAGATTAAAAAATTACTTTTGACTTTTAATGTCAAATGTACTATAGTTTAAAGTCATATATCATTTGTCACCTATGCTAGGATAGAAAGTAGCACCAAAAAACTTCACCATTCCTTGTGCAGCCCTCCTATGGAAGCAGATGGGAAGAGATGTTTTTTTCCCCATATATTCTTGACTTGGTAATTCACACTCTGTCTGTTGCAGAATGGTGGCATAACCCTTCCTATTTCTTTGCAGCTCCAGTCTTTTGGGGCAATATGTAGAATGTGCAGATGTGTTTCTGCTGACCATAGCGGAAAGTACCATGCACCTGTAAGGTCAAGAGTGTCCATACTGCTTTCTACCTTCTTCTTAGGATTTGGACTAAATGCATTCACTACTGCAGGGAAAGGAAAGGGAAGGGGATGAAGACAGGGAAGAGGAAAATCATCCAAACTCAAGTGTCTTCATTTGCCTACAAGCTATGGATTTTTTTTTTGTTTAGGATTTAGTGGCTTCTTTTCTTTCTTTCTTATTTTATTTTATTGGTGGAAAGGCAACTGAGAAGAGTTAGAAAGGACGAAAGGGTCAATAAAGTAAGGAATCAAACCTCTCTTCTCAAAAATAGAAAAGCCTGAAACAATTGACTTAAATCTTGAATGAGAATGAGATGTACTGTTGTAGGAACATTGGCACTTCCTTGCAGTTGGCAAGCTCAGTGAAGAATTACTACAGCTATGAAAACACTGGAAGGACAGCGCAGAAATATATCTGTTAAATCAGTGAAAATCTGGACACCCTGTACAGGCAGTCTTGACATCAAACTATCTTTGGCATTACAGATGCACTATGAGGACTGATTTTTAATAGATGTGAGATTCTTATTACTTTGGACAATAAATATCAATAAAAATGACAAATGAAGAAAGTTTCTTACTGTCATACATCTATTGGATATCATGATTGGCAAACAGTATACTTTGCATGTGCTTGGTTTTGGTTTTAGCAAAAATAAAGGAAAAAGGCGTGTCCCATCTTAACATAACCAGGCTTTTAGAATAGAATATAAGTATTTGGTTTGTATTTTCTAAATGATTTGTATTAAATAATTTAAGGAAGTATTTAGGAGACTATATTCATCTCTAAGCTTGTTTATTAATCCAAATTGCTACTGATGAGAACAACATGTATGCATGAAAAGAAAAATAAAATTTTTCATTTTTTTAAACCACATTTTTGATATTTTTATGGGTAAAAAAATTATAATTCTCTCATTCTAGAGTTTAATACTCATATTTGCAAAGAAGATCGGTCAGAAACCTAGCTGTTATCACTGAAGGATTAATACTATATCTTTCTGTTGTATTCATGAATACACTCCAAGACATCTCTTCAAAATGAAACCAAAATAAAATTCACTTAATTTCACTTCAGTCACAAAGATACATTTATTTTCCTGAAGCAAAGACTTGTCATGCATTCAGATGCTCCATCCTTTCCCCTAGAGAACACATATGTCACCTCCATGCTGTCTCAGCTCACTGAGGGAATAATAATTTTTAATAAGACTGTTATAAAAAGACAGTTTAATTTGCATGTGAAAGGTTCTGTTATGAGAGTAATTATAAAGAGCAACCATAATTACAGATATCAAAGAAAACATCCCTGAAAACAATTAACATTTTATTGTCTGGACAACATTGTCAGAAGACTTCCAAATTGCACAGGTAAACATGATATATAAGTTGTTTACTGATGAGATGGAACACAATCAAAACTAATGACTACAGTAGTGGAAACTCTATAGAAGCAAGTATTGTTTGAAAGAAATAAAACTGACATTTTGAGAAAAATTAAGTGAATTTGCATTTTTATACCTTTCTTTGCACATGAAAATTCTTTCTTTGTTTCAGAAAATATTGTTATGTCAGATATGATTCTATGATTCTGTATGGGAGATTATATCACACTTGTGAAATCAAAAGATGACCATATAAAATATTTTTCTGTGATCAAAACTGGATGGTGTGTGTTCATTTAATTATGTCCTCCACTAAAAGAGATGGCACAATGAAGTGTTCCTGGCAAAATTTTGCTTTTACTAGTGGTGGATTAAGATGATTTTATATTTTAGACTACTGCCACTCACCATCACAGATTTAAATGTAGCAACCTCTCTCTGGAAGGGAACAGTTGGAAATAAGGTAGAACATAAAGTGTACTGGCCTGTCTAACACATCTAGCAATACCTGTCAATAGAGGCAGAGTCTGTTGAAAGAATGGTATTTTAATTGAAATTTGTGGATTCAGAACAATACATAATTCCTTACATCTCCATAAAAGGTATAATTAAGATTTACTAAGATAGCATTCATTTGGCAATTCATTCATTAGATATGCTCAAACCTACTGGAAAACATTTAAATGGACAAGATTTTTACTGAGACACTTTCAAAGACACTGACATTTTCCCACTGAGGAAATGTAGGTTTATTTCAAAATAAATAGCCTACTAAATGCCTATAATCTAGGTTCATTAGAAGTCTTTGGTTTGTATCCTACATAGTGTTCCTAATATCTTCTGGAACATTTTCTAAAAAAAATGATACACTGTCTAAATCAAAGTTCTCTATCACCAGCGTACTTCTACAAATCATAACAGATGTTTTTATGAATTCAGTAGCTGGAATACACAGGTAGTTATCCCCAAGACAGATATGCTAAAGAAATATAGCAACACAGAGTCTTTTAAATTGTCTTGATTCTGTAGAATGGCCGTGCAAATACTTCTGAAAGAAGTCAGTTGCTATTGTCAATTAGATCTGCACTTCTTACAGTTCAAGACTCACACTGGATGTTTGGTGACGTACTCATACTTCTCCCTTGATAAGATTTTTCCAGATATCTACTTCTTCTAGTTATTTTGAAAACTATTCCTGAAAGACATCATGAGACACTTATTCTACCAGTTCTCATTCTCATGAAAGAGAATCTTCACCTGCAAGAAAAATATTTTTTACCATATGAAATTACTGTTCCTGTGTATTTTGCCTTAACTAACAAGAATAACCCTTTCCAAAAACATTTTGAATATTTTCTCACGTTTTCTAATCAGATAAACCCATTTTCCTAGAAGTGTTAATATATCCCTTGCAACAGAAAGTGTTACCACTTCCCTTGAAATACCTTGCTTGTCAAATGCTAATAAAATGGCAGTTGCCTTTCATGATATGTATGTCCCAAGGAATTACAGAAGCTTTCTTGCTTACTTATCAACTGTAGAAAAATATTTGCAGACAAACATATTTCAAAAAAGTCTCCCTTTGAGTACAGTGGGAATACTTTCCTTTTACAAGCCATTTTAGTATTTCAGAACCTATAAAGGTAAAGAGATTTGTGATTTTGAGTGCATATGTGTTTTATATATTTTAATCGTGTAATGACTAATTAGTACATTGCTTGCCATTGCTACATGTTTTCCTGAGCGTTAAGGTTAGCTTTTTGTTCCCCAAATTTGGAAATACATGCATTATGGAACTTCAATCAGTGTTCTTGGGTTATTCAAGAATGTCCTCAAGTTCTTTAATTCTCACAGTAATTAACACACCTATTTAGTGAAACCAGTGCCCTAACATATCTTTAACCCTCTAAAAAGTCTTTTGCAACCATAGAATTTCAAAAATTGTATCTTTTTCTAAGTCATTAGAAAGGACATTTCACCTGCACCTTTTTAGTGGGAAAAAGATCTGTCATCCTTCAATTCCATAATGTTATTTTCTCTTGCATGTTTGATTTGATTGGCTTGTTCTACTTGAAATCAGCAAATGTGTCCTGTACTTTCAAGCTTATGTCAGATCTTTTTTCTCAATCGCTATTTATTGCTGCTATATTACATTTGACCTAAAACTTGTCATCGCCTGTATTGTACAAATTCTTCTTGCTCTTGCAAATGCTTACAAAACCCACTACAATTGTCATGTCTTTTCCAAAATACAGAAAATTGTTGCATCTTGTTTTGTATAACACTGCACATTCCTTTTGCTTTGTCTTGATATTTGTCTGTGTGACTCCAACTCTGAACTCAGAAAACACCTTTCTGCTTCTTTTCCTTTAATATTTCGGAATTATCATTATTACTACAGGACTGGAATATCACAGACACTACATATGCTTCAGTTCAGACTTCATGGCTACTTTGCTTGGCAAATTCAATTTTAAGGGGTTAATTGTGGGTCTGTGATTGAGTTTTTTGTTCCATTACAGTCTGATCTGACATTTAAACTCCCATATTCAATAAGACTGATTTTTTTTTTTTTTTTTTTTTTTAATGTATTGTTTGCTAAAGACTACTTATTATGTAGTTTTATGCCTCCAAAACAAATTGAAAAAAGATTGGGAAGCTGAAATTTGAAACCCAGGTTTAGAAGATGAAAGGTCTTTGAATTAGATCTGCATAGACTTTTCCATAAATTCCATTGAGTATCAACTGGGTTGAGAGAATAATAAATACAGCAATTTACTTATGAGGTTAATGGACAGCTTGCTGTGGGACTCTGTAGTGCTAATGAACATCTGACTAATTTTCTACTGAATCATATATGTCTACACATGGTCGGGAAAACCCAAGTACAGGAAATAGCTAAGCAGATGCCCTAGCTATTAGAAGTACAAAAACATTTCAGTGTAAATTGGTTAGTTGCTGCTTTGCTTCTACTGCAGTTAGCCTGCTCATATGCCAGTAACAGAAATCAGGTCAAGTTTAGATGTTATGAAATTTCAAATATGCCCTGGTTCTACAATGCCAAGCAGACAAGTTTCTATAAGGTGCACTTAATATAGTAAAAGAAAAACATATCAAAAGAAAAAAGAAGTTCCAAGATTTAAAGAACACTAATCAGCATATTTGATGTTTGAAAAATGGTTAGATTAACATCATCTCTTAAATGAGTGATTTTTTTTTGCAATGCTTTCTACTGGCCTTAGCATGCAATTAAGCTGCCGTCTCAAGTGCCTTCATAGGGAAACTATAATTTATGGTGAGTATGCTAGCTGTTCTCATTTCTAAAAGCATCGGAATATGCTTGACTATTTAGTATGATATTGCCAAGATCTCTTCAGGAGTCAAAATTGCTAAGGCAGCCTTCAAAACACTGTATATTGATAGAAGTTGAAGCAAAGGAGTAGTCTATCAGTGTAGTCTTGTTTTTGCAGCTTTCATTACTCAGGACTCTGTTAGATCTGACAAAATGTTGCTGTGAAGAAGTTTGTAGTGGTCCTGAAGCACAGTTGTTCTAGGAGAAAATAAGCAGATATTGAGAGGATGCACAAGATGAAAACATTTGGCAAAAGGAAAAAAAAAAAAAGTGGGACACAAATTGAACTGAAAACAAAGCAATAGTTTTCTTGACATTTAAAATATTCCTCTTTTAAGATATGAGTGACCAAGGAGAAACAGGGGAGACAAATTACCTAATAATCTGCAAATTGAATCATAATTTTGGGAAATCTTATTAAAATACTTAAAAAACGTGATCTAGAATGGTGAAGAAAATGTAAGAAAGTTTATTTCTAGTTACCAGCTGTCTACATTCAGGCTGTAACTTGGGCTAAACTGTAGAAGCTGTTCCACCACCCAATGACCCCTCCCTAGCTGAGAAGGAGAATCGTGGAAAAAAAGGAGAAGCCCCATGAGTTAGAAGAGAAACATATTTAATGAAATAACAAAACTAATACAATCACCAACATGAAATGTACAAGGTTATACTCAGCCTTGTCCTTAGGATCAGGAGCAGGAGGACAAGAGAGAGGAGCCCAAGGAAAAGAAACTCTAAAAGAAACTTCAGTAAACTCCCTCCTTTTATAATAAACATGATTAATTGACGTGGGTTACACTTGTGAGACAGCTTGGGTCATCTACCTTGATTGGATCTCCCAGCTGACTCAGGGTTACTCATGGCCTGCCTGCCATGGCTGGCCCATGGTTCTGTTTCTGGGAAACCAAGACATCGGTAAACTAAATTTAGTATTGTTTGATTGTAATAAATGCCGGAGTGGGGAAGAGAAAATAGAACATTCAGTGAATAAAAAAATTAATAGGTATCAGGCCAGATAAGATTTTTATTCCATGGAAAGCTATAGTGTGGATTTCATCCTGCAGAAAGTCTTCAACGAACACAGTCCTTCAAAGATAAAGACAGGCTGTTTCTTCCACTGACCACGTAATAGGAAAAGATGATCTGCTGTGTCATAATACCGTTATTTCTTCACAGTATATTATATCACATTTCTGAGTCTACATATCTCATGTCAACAAGGTCTCTGATTCTAATGGTTCATAGGTTCTTTATTGGTTATCTTTCTTTTAGGGTACAAAACCTCATAATTTACAACTGCAAGATGAATAATGGAATGCAGGATGAGTTCACTTGCATTAAGTGACTGCTCTCTGTAACTCCTTTACTTTTTTTACACTAACAGGAAAGGAGAGAAAAAAGAAAAGAGAATTGCAAATATTGAAAAATTGCACTAGTATATTCCAACATAAATTCCTGAACAAAGATAGTAAGTTTTGAGCTAGTCTGATACAAAATTCAGTCTCTGAGATTCTACACTCTCAGATGGGACTTCAATCTTGAAAGATTTCTTCTTTCAGTATCTTTCTCTGGTCTTAGTCGTCAAATTAGGCCTACCTTTCCTATGAGATGCTACAGTCATGTGACTCCTAATCAGCAAATTATTTCAAACTAAGGAAGTTCAAGTTGCTTTCCCCGGTGCACAGTAAAGTCATAAATCTTGGAAACAAAAGAGTGACATTTTGAAACATTTGAATTAAATGTCTGCAAGGCCTCATCAGAAGTTCTAGTTTAACAGTGACTCAGACTAAAACAAAATGTTGTCTTTGTTTCAACAAACCAAAATATATGTATGTATTTCTAACACGAAAGTGAAGCTGATTTTGTGGAAACTGCATTTCCGTCTAATATTTACTTCAACCAAAACCACTCTAGATTTCACTCTGGATTATCTAAGCTACTAATCATCACCGCATGACTGATACCAACCTGATTTATGTGTTTCAGATGAGGTATCTTCCCACCATACATATCACCATGTATATGGGTAGTAAATCCCATTTTTATAGTCCCAAGCAGAGAAATCAATGGGTAGTCTCCGAGACAGAACATTTCGTCACAGCTGTATCCCAGAAAGCTATATCTTGTTATCTGAAAGCTGTATCTTATTATCTGAAAAAATTCAGAGTCTCCTTAGTAGTGAGTAGTACACAACATGAACTATTTTGTTTACATCTTCACAATCCTCTAATAGTATAGCACAGCACAATGCAACAAAAAAGATCGTTTCATTATCCTGCATACTATAAGACCAGAAGAGGTTTACTGGAGTCATTTCAGACATAAATATTAGGACTGGGTAAAAAAAATGCATCTGTCTTCAGATGTATATATAAAGGGGTCAGAAAAATTTTACATATTGCTTAAGTCAAATTTTGACTTCTAAACAGAGGTAGGGAGAAGAGCTTAATTGCTCTTTTGAACTGACTGCTGATATTTCACAAATCTCATAAATTCATTCTTCGATAATGTATTTTTATTTTAACCTATTTAACTTATTAATTTTTCTGAGAATAGTGAAGAAAGGGAAACAAAGAGTCCTAATAACAATAGTAACACCAATAATAACAACATTTAAAATGCAGATGTTTCTTTGATGATCCACAAAAAGCAGCATGATTTTAACACGACTGTTAAATTGAGATATTCTAAAGCCAGATATGATCACTATGATTAATATTTGACTCTGTACATGATACAGTCCAAATAACTTCCTTGAATAAAATGTTTTGCAAGGAACTCCATAGAATTAGAGAACAAACCCCCAAAACCTCACCACATAAATCTTGTCATGTCTCGATCAGCATCACTCTCCCCCAGGAAGGAGACACTAATGCGCTATCTTAGAGTCTTAGGGCCTAACTCCATGAGCTGTTAGCATATCAAAAGGGCAGAATTTAGGCATTACATGAAAAGCTATGATACTCAAAATATCAGTTATCACTGACAAATCCTGTAAATTCTTGAATTCCATGACAAATTTACTTTCTTTGGTTTTTTAGCGTCTAGGCACAACATTGTATTTTCACAGAACTACATCAGAATAAATGGATCAGCATAGTGCTGGAAATAAGAACAAAGGAAGGCTACACAGTACAGATCTTATCATTTCATGTGCCTGCAAGCACATGCAGAACAACTGGTAAAGGCTAATGGGAAATCAAAGAGATCACCTCCTTTGTTGGCTCAGGAAAACAAAGTCTGGATTAGTTTACTTCTGCATTTGATCAGAATCCAGAAATGAACCATTACACCTCCTTTCACCTCCATGACTAGTTGTAGGGTAATCACCATGTGTCTGTCTGTTTCTGTAAAGGAGGGAAGCCTCCAGTGAGGATCAAGTGACAAGACATACTCAAGGAGTGCTAACACATGCAAACACAGAATTAGGCTCTATTAGTAATGTAGCATTAGTTGACTCTTTTGTAAAAGATGGTGAATGTCAACGTCTGTTTAATCTCACCTTGGTGACTGCTGTAAAATATGGATCCTACTCAGGGAAGAGGGATTGTTTTACTCTTTTATCTGGTAAATCTTGAAGTCATTTCTACATGGTGAACCTACTTTAACAGCAGTATTAGAAATTGATCCTAAAGCATTCCTAGAATGATTAGATAAACGTCTCTTGACAGAAGAAGTAACAGCAGGTTCTAAATTTTGATTTTCCGTGCAGGATGATACCTCAACTCCCTAAAAAAATGTATTTGACATCATTTTAAAGCTTAAATTTCATGCATTTCTTAAGAAGAAAAGCAGAGGCACTTGTGTTTGAAGAGCAACATCTAATCTGTCTTGGTCTAGGTCTAAGAAACTGTCTCAGTGTCAAGTGAACTTGGATTCTAAGGCAGCTCATGCCTTTTCATGTGTTGTATAAAGAGCCTGAGTAGCTAATACCCTTATTTCATGATCTCTATTTAAAATTATATTTTAATATGTGTTAACTGGTTAAGCTTTGAAGTATTCAATATCAATCCTGTCAATAGCTTATTTCTTAAAGGGCACATCATGGAGCATGCTGGAAGTGTCACACAAGCATGCAAATATAATCCTTCAGGATTAAAAGCAGTATCATTCAGATTTTAGTTCTCATCAAAACCAGATATTTAATGAGTTTGAAAACAGTTTTTACAAATCTATTTTATTTAGCATCAATAAAAAACTTTATTAAGTTAAACATCCATCATCTGCATTATCATGCTTGGGACTAGTATCACAATGAATGTCCTGTAACTATCCAGGTCATCTCACTTGCCTTTTATATAGAATTAACTTAGTCCCTGGCAAAGTGTTTTAAAACTTAAGCTGAAACTTATTCAGATCTGATAATTTTCAAAAGTCTAATTTTAGTAGTTGATATTTATATCCTTCTGGCTGATGTGAGGCTGGAGCACATGTTGTCATCATAACAAATACATTTTCAAAGATTTTCTCCAATTGCAGATAGAAATAACAGAACACTTCTATCCATGATTGATTATTACTGTTAGCAGTTCAACAGGTGTTATGTTTCTTTAAAAAGAGAAGTCAAGTGGTTTAGGTACAGTAAATACACATTTTGGACAGCTGGAATTTTCCATGAATCCAATGAATTAAGAGCCAAATGGAAGAGGAAACAGCAGCTAATCTATAGCATTGTATTTTAAAACAAAAATAACTGTCTTAATTGCCCCAATTTTCTTTTAGGGAGGAAAAAAGAGTGCTTTTCCCTTATTCTCCTTAGTAATGTAATGAATCCTAGAAGGTAAAAAAATATGCCTTCTCTATTTGAGAATAAACACCTCCCTCTTCTGGGACTTTCTGTGAAATGCATGGCAATTAAGATTCTGGACACACTGCATGAAGTGCTTTTTAATTCTCTGTGCACATATCATACAGGAAAGCTGGCCGTTAATTCTTCTAAATCTAGTGTGTCATTAGCTTGAGGAAGTACAGAATTGTATTTTTTTCTACTTATTCTCCTTGATATTTTTTATCTCCCAAGGACCTAATTTTCTTTGTCACAGAGCTAGTCACAAACTGCAAAAGCAAGACAGAGGGAACATATGTTTTTAAGATTCTTCAGTTATTAGTGACACATTATTAGTGTACTGCAAAATCTTATCCCTTTTGTCTTTTAAATTATTGAACACTCTAAGACCAAATTTAAAGGTACTGTCTCTTTATGAGACAGCTGCATGTGCTGTGTTAAATGGTTGACCAATTTTTATGAATAATTAATAAACACAGTCATTTAACTGGAAGAAAGTTCATTAATGTCTAAAGGATTACAGTCTGGCAACCAGTCTCCCCCTCTCTGTTGGGCAAGTATTCCCAAATTGTACCTACTGATAGCAGGTACATTTTTTTAAATCTTAAGTGCATATTTCTAGTATGATGTTCATCAAGTATAAACTGGTTCTTAAACTTATCAACAAGTGTCATAGACAATAATACTGTGCTATTATAGATGTTGCTGTCAATCAAATGATCACAGGTGTAAGAGTATCACATTTGGGAAACCACTTGTGACTATGTTAATACGAAGTGCTGTTAAAATGACAAGGGGCACAGGCTTTATCTGGACTGTTAGTACTGACAATCATAATTTATGGGAGCAATATCTTCCAGCAGTGAAGCTTCCAAGATTTATGAAAAGTCACTGTGAATGGTTCTCAAGTATATCTCATAGTTATTTTCATACGAAATATTGTAGAATCTGTCATGAATATAAGGAGTGCAATTATATCTAACTCAAAATATTCCTTTTATATGTATGTACACAAATATATGTATAGATTTACATACAGATACACACAAAATGCAGTCTATAGGAAAGTATTTTTGCTTCTGTATAGACAAAAATCATGAGAATCATGGAAAACTTTATTTAAGAAGTTTATGTATGTGAATATAAAGTGCACACATAGACTATTTACTGAACATATATGCATTCTGGATTAAGCTTAATGAGAAAATAATTTATGGTCTATGCACCATGAAAATGCTTATGTTGCTTTGTTTCATTCTTTTATTAAAATAAATTATTTTTCTAGCAAAATCAAGCACAGATTTTATTTAAAGGTATTGCAAATCTCTTTTTTTCATTAGTTAACTTAGAAGGAATATAATGATGAATAGAGTAAGAACTTATCATTTTGGCAAATAATTCTTTTCATAATTATATCTTATTATTTACAAAGATTAGGGACAACACTATCAGAAGTTTGGGGAGGATTGGATCTGCATGGTACGGTTCTGATAACAAAGGGGCTACAGGAGTGGCTTCTGTGAGAAGATATCAGAAGCTTCTCCCATGTTCAATAGAGCCATTGCCAGCTGGCTCCAAGATGGACCTGTTGCTGGCCAAGGCTGAGCTCATCAGCAATGGTGGTAGAGCCTCTGTGATAACATATTTAAGAAGGGGGAAAAGTTGCTTCACAACAACAGCTGAGAGAGAGAACTGAGAATATGAGAAACAACTCTGCAAACACCAAAGTCAGTGAAGGAAGAGGAGGAGGTATTCCAGGTGCAGAACAGAGATTCCTCTGCAGTTTGTGGTGAAGACCATGGTGAAACAGGCTGTCCCTCTGCAGCCCATGGAGGTTAACGGTGGAGCAGATATCCACCTGCAGCATGTGAAGGACCCCATGCCTGAGCAGGTGGATATGCCCAAAGGAGGCTGTGACCCTGTGGGAAGCCCACCTGGAGCAGGCTCCTGGAAGGACCTGTGGACCCACAGAGAGAGAGGAGCCCACACTGGAACAGGTTTTCTGGAAGGACTTGTGAACCCATGGAGGACCCACGCTGGAGCAGTCTGTTCCTGAAGGACTGCATCCTGTGGAAGGGACTGACACTGGAGCAGTTCATGAAGAACTGCAGTCCGTGGGAAGGACTCACGTCAGATAAGCTTGAGAACTGTCTCCTGTGGGAGACACCCCACACTGGATCAGGATAAGAGTGTGAGGAGTCCTCCCCTTGAGGAGGAAGGAGCAGCAGAGACAATGTGTTGATGATCTTAGAGGTCTCTTCCAACCAAGGCTATTCTATAATTCTATGAACTGACCGCAACCCCCGTTCCCCATCCCCCTGCGCTGCTCTGGGGGAGAAGGTAGAGAAATCAAGATCACATATGAGCCCGGGAAGAAGGGAGGGGTGGGGGGAAGGTGTTTTTAAGATATGGTTTTATTTCTCATTACCCCAATTGGTAATGATTTGTAAAAAATTAAACTAGTTTCTCGAAGTTGAGTCTGTTTTGCCTATGACAGTAGTTGGTGAATGATCTCCCTGTCCTTATCTTGACCCATGAGCCTTTCGTTATATTTCTCTCCCCTATCCAGCTGAGGAGGGGAGTGACAGAGCAGCATGGTGGGCACCTGGCATCCAGACAGGGTCAATGCACTTTTTTATAGATTATGACCTTGTACGAAAAGAAAGGCTAGTATTTCCAAAGACAGTAAACAAATTACCATGGTTTATCAATGCAAGTTGTTTAGACCACCTAAACCACACTTCAATGAAAGTTACTTCATTTAAAAAATTCCAGAGTAATCTTTTTAATCACTGAAGTTATATTCTTGCCTCTTCTAACTATCATTTTCTACTTTCAAGTATTTCATCATGGATTTAAAAAGCCAAACTTTGGAAAACTCTTTTTAACTTTTTCTGTGTCACTTTCAAATTAACAGTGTTTTTCATCCTCCTCTGAGCAATTTAAATGTATTTAAAATCAACCTCTGAATTTTTGAATTAATTTTATACCTCATGAACTCTGTAAAAATTCAAAGTTTTTATGTATTTGTAATTACATATATATTTTATAGGTTATCTGTTATATATTTTATATATTATATACATTATATATTTTATGTAATATAATATATATTAGTAATTACATATACACAAACATAATACATGTTCATAACACATTTGTGAATATTACAACCACCTTTAGTGCACTATATTTCTTATTCCAAACCTGTAGCTAGTCAGTACATAGACTACAAATAAATGTATGCAATCTATAGGTGAGAGTGAAAAGAAGATGCATACCTTCAGAATCTATGCTAACAATAAAAAGCATTCAAGTATTTTTATGGTAAGTGCTCAAATGACTAAAATACTTACTTTCTTTTTGTTTTTATGGACTAATCACAGAATCATAGAATGATTGAGGTTGAAGGGACCTCTGCAGGTCATCCGGTGCAGCTCTCCTGCTGAAGCAGACTGCCCGTGATGGTGTTCAGATAGGTTTTCAATATCTCCAAGGAGGGAGACTCCACAACAACCCTGGACAACCTGTGCCAGTGCTTAGTTGCCCTCCCCAGTAAAAAAAGTGTTTCCTGATGTTCAGATGAAACCTCCTCTGTTCATTTTCTGCCCATTGCCTCTGGTCCTGTCACAGGGTACTACTGAAAAGATCTTGTCTCTGTCCTCTTTGCACCCTCCCTTAAGGTGTTTATATACTTTAATTGAATGTTTCCTTGAGCCTTCTCTTCTCCAGGCTGAATAGACACAACTCTCTCAGCCTTTCCTCACAGGAGAGATGCTCCAGTCCCTTAATCATCTTTATGATCCTTTGTTGGACTCTCTCCAGTATGTCCATGTCTCTGTTGTACTGAGGAGCCCAGAACTGGCCACAAGACTCCAGATATGGACACACCAGTGTTGAGTAGAGGGAAAGGATTACTTCCCTTGACCTGCTGGCAACAAGCCTCCTAATGCAGCCCAGGATACCTTTAAGATTTTGCTGCAAGGGCACATTGCTGGCTCATGTTCAACTCGGTGTCCACCAAGACCCCCAGGTCCTTTTCTGCAAAGCTGCTTATGCTGGGGCCAACAGCTAGAATACTGGTGTATGGGGTTTTTCCTCCTCAGGTACAATATTTGCAGTTCTCCTTGTTGAACTTCATTAGGCTGCTCTCAGACCATTTTTCCAGCCTATTTAGGTCTCTCAGGATAGCAGCACAAGCCTCTGGTGTATCAGCCACTCCTCCAAGTTCTGTGTCATCTGTGGACTTGCTGAGGGCACACTCTACTCCATCATCCATATAGTTAATTAAGACATTAAACAGGACTGGCCCTCTTATTGATCCCTAGGATATACTACCAGTTACTGGCCTCCGACTAGACTTTGTGCCACTCATCGCCAACCTCTGGACCCAGCTGTTCAGACAATTTTCCATCCATCTCACAGTCTGCTCATTCATCCTATATTTCATCACCTTGTCAGTAGCACTGGCAGTATGCAGCAGCATTTGCATTGACAGCAGCAATAATAACAGTAATCCTAGTCATAATGCTATTTCTTAACTTAAACTGCTAACATACAACTTTAGGAGTTTAAGACATGTTATATTCAAAGGAAATATGAGTATTAGTTCTTGGGACATCCTGGGTTTTGTGGAAGGACCAAATTTACATGAGAAGAAATACAAAAATAGTCATTTCAGAAAGTCAATGCAGTGTCAGCCATAGTTTTGCTTAGATCCCTGGGATTCACTGTAGATTAATAAAAAAAAAAAATCAGACATAAAGAACCTCCAAATCACATCAATTTCATGTGTGATCATCAAGAAGTGATTGGAAATGCAGGAGCAACTGAATCGGATGAAACTTCCTCATCCCCAAGCATTACAGCCATAGTCTCTTTATGAGCAAACAGGAACAAACCTTATGCATTCGAAGAGACAAGGATTGTTGTTGACCTAACTGAGATCTTCAATGTGTAACCAAATACTGTTATAATTATTGTTATTATTAAACAGGTATTATTAAAATAGTAAGCTACTTAGGCTCAAATTAACACAGATAACTTCCCTATTAATATACTGAAAAGTGATCTGCAAAGAAAAATTACTATCAGCAACCTCTTCAGTCTGATGCTATACATCTTTGCCCATGTTCCTTGGGCCCCAGGTCAATGGTACCAGTCCCACTCAGACCAGGGCTGTGGGTCATCACTCCTTGGTCCCCACCAGGAAGAGTGGGGTGCCCAGGATGAGTGTGGCACTATTGGCCCATGAACCTTGTTTGGACTCTGTAGGTGTGTTTACACCCCCACTCTCCCCTTGAAATGAGGATGTTCTCATCACTGCTGCCATGTCATTTCCTCAGTAGAAGTTGTAACGACACCATAGGGAGCACCAAAAAAAAAAAAATGAGCTCCTGGTTTGGGCTACTGTCAAAACCTGAAGCCTTCTGCTTCCTCAGGACTTGTGTGGAAAAAGACCTTCCCTTAGCATTGCTTAAAGCAGCATTGCCCTCCATGTTAGTATAGCTTATCTTAATATGAGAAAAGAAAGAGTATCTTTTATGCAGTATGATTTATAAGTGCAAGACTTCATTTTTTCCAAAATGGGTCAATGTTTTACAACCGAAAAAATAAAATTAGAACTTTACTTACACTCACAATAAACAAGCAAACAAACAAACAAACCCAGCAGTGACTCTTCCCTAGGAATTTAAATTGTTTGCTTCATTGTTTGCTCCTTAGGGTCTGATAGTTTTTTCACTGATGTGAGTTTTATTCTAGTTTAACAGGTAATATTTAAGCAGTCTCTGTGCGGCCCCTAGTGGAGAGACTTCTATACAAAGCATTATTTAAGTGAGAAAACAATTAACAATAATACCTGGATTCTGCCGATCCTAATATATATTAAAATTCATATTTATACACATAGTAAAGTTTTCTGTATGAAAAGTAGAGAAAATTGATATTTCTGTGTTAATAAGAAATCTGTACATCATACAGAATTTATATTCTGCTTATAAGAAAATAAGTTTGGTGGAAGTCCATCGAAATCTCTAGAATAAAAGAAGACAATAAGAAGAATAAGAGAGAAAAAAAAAAAGTAATTTCACTTGCACAGAACAAAACTTTTAGGCGATTTTTTCAGGCTGATGTAAAGAACTTGTCCAACCTCAACTCAGCTGGGAAAGTAAGAACAGCAAATTAAGATATTTTAGCATCACAAAGAAATAGATTCCTAAGGTGCATTTTATGTATTAATTCTTATGTTATTTTCAAAATAATTAAGCCTGAGATACTCAAAAGTATTTTTGTAGTACAGCCTAGGTCCATAAAGAGAAATACAAGGCAGAGACTTTAGGTTTAAGTCAAAAATGTATCTTCCCAAAATCACTGTTTAGCTTTATAACTTTAGAGTTCTTTAATTCCTCAGTTCATTAGAAGGAAGTCCCTTTGTTTCCTACATTGATGCTACAAAAAGTGAGACAGTTATAGTGAAATTGTAGAATTTGTTATTCTTTTTCTTTCGTGCTCTTGACACAAAACATATAGACTTCTTCATTTTTTACCTTAAGTATCTCATTCTCCCTCTCCTGCTTTCTCTTCCACAAGAAAAAGTAAAAGAACCTCACAATACTTTCCAGTTAATCAGTACCTGAAACACTTAACCGAACACTGGGGAAACAGAACCAAATGACTACTCTTGTTCCATATAGAACTTGAACCCTGATATACCACTTCCCCCAAAACACTCAGTAGAGTGCTTGTACTAAGAATGTAAATGAAGCCAGGAAAAAATGTGAAGAGCTTATACATGACTGTTAGCATAGTTTGGCCAGTGCCAGCTAGTGCTTGTTAGCACAAAGTTGAAACATGAGTCCCAGCATCCTTAAAAGAACTATAGATAAGGTTATTTTTTGAGAGAAAAATGGTTTTAGACAGGAAGATACAAGCAGTACTGTGCTGCTTGTCCTCACAGAGAGGTCTTGTTTTTTATAGGGACAGAAATGTAGTTTATGATATTGTAAATGTTGGTATTTTTTTTTAAGTCTCTGTTGTTGATGTTATTCCTCTTTAGAATCTGGATATGAATTATCCATCACACCACAGAATCTTCCTTATTATTTCGAAGATATAGTGAATATTTAAATGTGACAGGGACATAGCTTCAACTGTATTAATTCAGAATAACTTGTTTTCTAAACAAACACCTGTAATAATCCTCTTAATGGATTAGGTGCAGGTATAAATTCAAGTATTTGATGCAACTCTAGTAGATTATTATCTTAATCACTGTCTCTTACATTTCAGTTTTCCAATCTGATTAGTCAAGCAGATAGAAGAGCACTTTATTCAGTCCAAGAGTAAGCTTTTACCTGTTTTTGAATGTCTAGGTGTTGATTCAGCATTTTGTACTGGCTAGTTTCTACAGTTCCTCACCACAGCATGGTTTTAATTTTCTTAGGCCATGAATTTTTGATGCAACCGGCTTACCATAACTTTCTGAAGTTAAAAACCTCAGAGACTCATCTCCTTTCGGTACTGGGATGGTTTTCAAATACTGGCAATGGAGTGACCAAGTAAGGAAGGAGTTTTCCCTTGATACAGGCAGTTGCTAGGAGAGTAAAGGAGTCTTAGAAGTCTCTTTTCACAGGCCTAGGAATAGATCAGGTTAACAGAGGGTTAAAAGAAAGAGAATGATTAAAAGGTATGCAATTTAATATTACCTCTTAATTTTATTCTTCTTTGATTGTTTAAAAGTGCCAACATTTTTCCATTCTTTCTGATCTAGGTAGACATAGGTAAATAGAAATAAAACTACAGTAGTTCCTGAATTTATGAAACTGAAGCATCTTTTAGCTGTTGGAGCTGTTTAGCTCCAGAAATTGGAGAAAGGCATTCGTGTGTAAGTTAGCATGTACATTAAGACTCTGTGCTTTGTTACAGGTAATTTTTTTTTCCCCCTGAGGTGGTGTGAAAAGACAAATAATATAAAAGAAACAAGCTTAATACAGTGGCTCAGGTCTGAGTGCTCTGTACTAGTAACTAAATGCAATATTACTCACTTCAAGAAATCCCTGGAGTTTTTAAGATCAATAGGTTTCCAATTTCCATAATACAATTGTTTAAAAAATTTTTTAAATCCTGTTATCTACATAGCTGAGATGTGAGGTTTTTTATAATGTTGGATAACTGCATTTTTTTCAGTCTTTCCTGTTTATCTTTAAACCAGTATGAGCATTGTGATAAATTAAGCCTATAAGTACCTAAATTTTACATTGCCCCACACTCCTTAATCACATTTTTTCCCCCCTCTCCTAAATTCTGTGCAATAAATATGTAAGATACTAGTGAACGGGGTTTCAGTGTACTGAAATCTGACTCTTTTTACTTCGATGCACATTTATGTGTAGGACAAAGAAAGGACTTCAGAGCATCCATGGTTGTCATTTGTAGTAGTCTAACCTTTTCTAACATAGTAAGCTCCATTATCTGTAGGACACAACCTGATTTTTCTTAATACAAGGTTGACATTGAAAGTTTTATAAGGAAAATAAAACAAAAGAAAAAATCAATATCAGAATGGCTTTATTGGAAAGGCATAGGAGAAGAAATTCTCTTTCAGAAATATAAAAACTGAGGGATGTTCTGCGCCACTGTAAATTGTATTCTGGCCAGCCTTATGCTCCTAGACAGTTTCCTTCTTCTTTCTCATAGCTTATGTTTTAAAATTGTGTGTGTATGCCTGTATTTTTACATATGACTTACAGATACACTTGAAATACATTCCCTTCATTCACTCCTTTTGGTTCTTTAATACCGTTATTGGAGGCTATTCCAATGCCTTCATGCAGTATATGCTTTCAGTGTAAGTTTGCGTCACCTTTGTAAAGCAGAATCTACCCATACTCCAAGCTAAGTGGAAGCAATGTATCTGCGTTAGCATGGTACTAAGCTCGAACCATGAATCAGAAAGATTTATTAGTTTGGTCTTAATGCTGTATGATTACTAAAAGCTTAGGCAGCATAGGCAGAGCTTACTTGCAACTTTCTGCAGAAGATTGTGTAGGCATACCCTTCTATTTTTATACTGCCACTAAAATACACATAGTAATATTGCAGGTTTTGTACTTTTGACTCATATATTTATAGTTATCATTTATTCATGTAACCAAAATCTCAGCTGACCATCTGAGTGATGTTGAAGTTTCATTTAAATCAACATGATCTGTTATTTCTAGGTTTTATTTTCAGGAAAACTGGGTAATGTGAAATGATAAGAAACTAGTGTGCACCTTGTTTCACCCTGAAATGGAGCTGTGATGCAGGCTGGGACAAGCACTATGCTTTAGGAACTCAGAAACACTTAGAAGTATACTAACATAAACAGATATTGTGACTCTATCTGTTTGAAAATCAGATTATGATGGATTTTTAGTACCTGGATATATTGATGGAATTATGATAATACTTACATTATTCTGATATTATACCATATGATTCATGTTTTTACTTTCTAATCCTATGGCAGATGAATCAAATTTTGAAAATGACCCTTATTTTTTTGAAAGTTATAATAGGTCTATATCCTAACGTGCGAATGGAATAACTTAAAAGATATTTTTCAATGATACTCTTTATTGTCTCTAAATGTAATTATGTGAAAACTAAAGATGAATTGTTTAATTTCAGAATATCCATATGAACATATATCTATATACTTTTACATTTATTAAAATTCATAAATCATGAAATTTTTTCCAGTTCATGTGGATCCCTTCTGAGAGGATAAGAAATGTGGACTTTCTGTAGAACAATTCAAGAAGATCATAACTTTAGTTCTTGGTATTTTATGAGAAAAATATGTATTGCTAGCACCAGCAATCCTAGTAATACTAATATGAACAACTGTTCCCAGCTGCTGCCACATACCAAATTCAAAACTTCAGAATGTCTCTTTCTTGAATGCAGTATCTATAGGTCTCCAGCTTTTGTTTTGCAACCTTGTCATGGTTTTAACGTGGCACTTGCCACTTGCTCACTTTCACCCTGCCCCTCTGGGGAATGGGGGAGAGAATTGGAAAAGTAAAGAAACTCATGAATTGAGGTTTAAAAAAAATAAAAATATTGAAATAACTTATAACAATAACAACAACAATAATAGCAATAATAAGGCCAATTGTATGAGGTTCAACAAAGGCAAGTGTTGGGTCACACACTTGGGTCACAACAACCCCATGCAGCGCTACAGGCTTGGGGAAGAGTGGCTGGAAAGCTGCCTGCTGGAAAAGGACCTGGGGGTGTTGGTTGACAGCCGGCTGAACAGGAGCCAGCAGGGTGCCCAGGTGGCCAATAAGGCCAATGGCATCCTGGCCTGTATCAGAAACGGTGTGACCAGCAGGAGTAGGGAGGTGATCGTGCCCCTGTACTCAGCACTCGTGAGACTGCACCTTGAGTACTGTGTCCAGTTCTGGGCACCACAGTATAAGAAGGACATTGAGGTGCTGGAGCTAGTCCAGAGAAGGGCAACAAGGCTGCCCTTGTGTTCAGCCGGCTGTCAACCAGCGCCCCCAGGTCCTTTTCCACCAGGCAGCTTTCCAGCCACTCTTCCCCAAGTATGTAGTGTTGCATGGGGTTGTTGTGACAGAAGTGCATGACCCAGCTAAATAATATATGTTAAATAATAGAAGTTCTATATATGCCAAGGATAACTGCCTAGAATATTTTATTTGTATACTGCAGTACTTTAAAAAGTACTATGAGTTGTCTGCTGTAGTTATTCCATCTGTGAGTGACTTATATTGTGTTTTGTGAATCTTTAAAATGTACTGTTTGCTCTAAACATTGAATTACATTATTGCGTATAACGTAATCATGATGACAAGGGCTGGTGTGTGCTATTAAGGTACAGCTCAAATAATTCCCGAGTCTCTAAGGATTATTGGAAACCATTCCTTATTTAGGATGATAGATTTTAATGGTATCATGACATTGCTCAACATGGCAGAAGAGAGAGAGTAAATCCTAGAGATTCAGTTTGTGTATATTATTAGATAGCTTCACTGTCCACGGGCACATGGATGTCTGCCTGCTAAAATGGATTCAATTCCTTACTGAATCTTTTTTTGCTCACAGAATGGTAGTATGTCAAAACATTTATAGGAATGCTTCTGCTTAGGTTCTTCAACAAACTGAGAGATCCTCCAGAGTACTCTAGCAGTTAAGACTTAACTTTCAACAGTCATGTTACATATTTCTTGTAGACCTGAAGTCAATCACATTTGGTTTGAAAAACTGTCTCTGTGGCTGCATAATTACTCTAGAAAAGATTAAAATAAGATTTGTATTTCTTCTGCCACATTTCTCATTGTATAAATATACAAAGGTTCACTGGGCAAAATGGTACTGATCCCATGAGAAAAAATGAATCCACAGTTAAGAGATGCTTAAGTTCAGACAGAAACTTTAGATTCAAATTTCACATAGTTTTTTTTCCGTCTGGAACTATTCCACTTTATGTCAGTCATGTACAAGGGACCATAGAAAAAGAGATTGACTTTTGTTACCTGACAGCAAGGTTCCTTCTTTGAGAGGTGGTGGTATCATAGTATAAGTCAAATGACAGTGGGGAGACTAAATTGACTCAGATACCAAAACATTTTAACCACAGACATGCAATTTTATGAATCACTCCATTTTGCTGTTCCATAGAAGAGATGACATAGTACAGAAGAAAGCTGGGCAGATCCAGGCTGCCCAACTCCAGCCATGCTGTATGGAGCTCTGGACCAGGATCTGGACTTCTTTCCTTGTCTGACGCCAGGCACCACCAGTTACAAAATGGGGTAGAGGACACCTGACATTTGACTGTCTGTATTCACTTGACATCTAGCAACTGGCTCCCACTGGCGCTCATGGTCTTCTCCTTTGGAAAGTTCCGGACAGATTCATAACTTTCACAGTCACTGACAGCCTGTTTACTACTAAGGTATTCCATTCTAATAATTAAGCTACTTTTTTATTCCAGAAATTAGTGACATTTCATATGCTAACACTATTTTTAACCAGACCTACATGACTGCTGCTATAAATGGTTCAAAATTTTCTACTGATTAGAGAATTCATCCTTAATATCTTAAAATCTTTGATATTCATAGTAAGGTTGGAGTCTTTTTTTGCTGTTTTCTTTTTCTTTGTCAGAAACATACATGAAGAGATTTGTAAGAAGGAAAAGATTTGACGTGGTATAAGAAATATAATTGCAATACGATATGACTGAATTCTGAGCATAGATAATAATTTATATACAGTGTGTTAAATGCTATTAATCTTCTAAGTTCATGACCAGGTACATGTGGATATGAAATACCACAAAGGCTTTGCCATCCTATTATTTGAGAAGTGCTTTAACAAAAATGTATCTTTAATACGACAGAACCTTAAGAAAGAAAAAATAGTAAGATCGGTGACCTTCCCATTCCTTTGGAAAGAAAAATTGCAAAATATTTTATTTTATATAGACTTTGCATTAAATAAAGTATTTAAATATTACATTGGTTGGCATCCAGAGAAGACTCTCACAAAATATTAACCATTGAATGTGCTGAAGTCAGAGCAGTTTGGTAAGGAGAATGGAAAGCAACTTGAAAACCCTAATAATAAAATGGTAAGGGACATACATGCCTTTTTTTTCAGTACTTCAGTTTACGCTCACTCTTTGGCATGTTTCTGATGAGTCTGCACACCTTTCCAAACTTGGCAGGTACCATAAGTGAAAGAATGATCCAACTGCTATGATATATAACCAGGAGAAAACATCAAGCCTGGACTGTGTATTCCAATCTTTAACTATGTAAAAGGTATAATTATCTATTTGCAAAGTAGTTTTATTTATTTTTAGGTGACTGATCAGCTAAGAGTGTTTGAAATTCAATTACTCTGCAACTTGGTTTTGAGAAGTTACAGTGTATTTCAGAAATAATCACTATTTTTTTTGGTCATTTGGATGTATCTCCGTCATTTCAGAAATGCAGTATGAACTTCAACCTTCGTTTATTTATGCTGCTAGCACAAATATCATAATTGCAGTGCTTTAGTCTTTGTATTCTGGCAACATGGACTGAAGCTATTAGAAGAATTTAAGGGGAGAAGCTTTTATTCCTCTTGCCAGTACATTGGCCTTGACAGTAATAGCCGTAATTATGTGTAATTATGTTCTGAAGATTCTGAAATACTCACCTAGGAAGAATTTGAAAAAGTGTCTCTTATATGTGTCTTACGAAAGGGAAGAGTAGAAATCATTATTTGAGATTAAGATGTGAAAAGATAAGATGTGCTATGAAAATGAGTAGATAGCAAGATAGTCTGAGAAAGTGAATTTTACAGAATCTCATAAAATACGAGTTTAGTTCTACTCATAGATAATTAATGAAAAGATATATATTAACAAATATTCCTGTATGGAAAGAGTTCAGGATACCCCTTAATAAATGTTCCATGTTAAAAGTGCTCCTTTAGAGCTCTTGTGGCAAGTTCAATAATGCACATTTTTAACACTCATAGTATTTTTTCTTCTCCATGTTCTCTAAGACCCCAGACCACTGAACAAACATCTGTGTTTGATACTGCTGCTTAAAAGATATTAGTAATTTCTAACATGAGTATGCTTTGCTTCAGTTTAAGCCTATTCCTTTTTTGTACTGTCCAGGAGACATATGGAAAATAAATTTCTCCTTTCCTCTTTGCAGCATCTCTTTAGAGATCTGAAGGTTGCTTTTATGTTCCTCCCAAGTCTCCTTTTCTCTAGACTCAATGACATGGATTCACTCAATCTGTTTTCAATGACATTTTATAAATTCTTTATTCATTCATGATGCCCTTTTTTAACTCCTTTCTAGTCATCTGTATCTGTTCAGAAGTGGCAAATTTAGACATGATAATTCAGATCAGGCCTACTGAAGCCAGGTTGAGGAGAAAGCTACTTCATGTCCTTTATGCACCATACATCTAATATTTGACTTCTTTTTGCAACAAACATGCTTTACTAAAATTCAACTAATGGTGAAGAATAACCCGAGACTTTTTCTTTCCTATGCAGAATATCTACTTTGCATTCACTCCATATCCAGTACTTATAAAATTGAAATGCACAGTATTGTTAAGTCACGACAGGCCACGTAAAACAAAGAAACAAAAATCTTTTGAAACAATTTGGTAGTTGTAGATTTTTCATTATGTTGCTGTATCATATCTGTTGATAAATTCTTTTATTTACATTGTAAGTTATGAATAAAGAAACTTGTGGGGTTTTGATTTGTTGTTCCTTTTGTTTGTTTAGTTATTTGAACCCCTCTTCAAAGCTTGATGTCAGCAAAGCAAAACTTCCCGCAATGTAATTACAATACTAAAATACCATTCTGAGAAGCAGGAGCAAACAAGTGACAATATTTTCATAATATAAAAAAAGAAAAATCTGAGTGATGTCACCAACTGCTACATGCTTGGTCAATAAGGTTGAATCAAAAAAAAATAAAAACCAAGTAATAATTATTGATATCGTCTAGAAGGATACTTTGCAAGCATAGTTCTCATTGGCTATACTGTAAGAATTTATTCCATTATATTCCCCAATACAAAAACATCATGCATTCAATCATTCATTCATTCATTCATTCATTCTAGCTTTCACTATCTTATTTTTTCAGTGATAACAGTTATCGAAGGTCACAGACTCATATGCTTTATTTCACATGCTTGGTGTTCAGTTTAGGAGCCTTTTGCTTTGTATTCCTGCAGGATAAAAGTTTACCTGTATTCACACTCCCCAGTAAAACAAATATTTTATCTATCTGATTTATTGCTTAAGTTCTATTATACTTAAATATGAAAGGGAGGAAGTGTAGGTATGCACTGATATTCAGATAAATGTGTAACAGTTAATGTTTGGAGAAGTCCATTTATCTCCACTGAGATAAGTGAAGCAGGGTTCTAGATTAATATTTTCTAAGTGGTTGGAGTTGTTGAGGTGAAAACATGATTACTAAAGTTTCAAAGCTCAGGGTTATTTTTAAATCATATCAGATTTAAAAATCTGTCAAGTTTGCTATACTGCATTAAAAGAAAAAGCATCCCACAAGGTAGATTATTTTAAGTAAGTTGTAATTGAAAGTCTAAATTCTAGCTATTTTGGAATGAACTTGAATGAAAAGTGATACCTCTTCATGATCTTTAAAATTACATGCTATTTTTTATAAATAGTTGGTATCTGCAAATACAATAAAAAGGATCATAAAGGAACACTAGAAATGCACAGTTTAAATTCCTATGACATGTCAACATAAAATACCATTAAATGGCTGAGTAACCACCTGGACTCCCTGAAGACACTGACAGTACAGGTTACATAAATAACATTAAATATATCGTGGTGCTTAGGCACATGGTTTCACGGAGGACTTGGCAGTTCTAGGTTGACAGTTGGACTTGATGATCTTAAAGTTTTTTTCAAACCAAAACAATTCTATGATTTTTTCTTTTTTTTTTTTTAAAAAAAAAAGTGGAATTTACTGCTAGAAGTGTCAATATTTAAAGTGTTTTACTGATGAGGAAAAAAACAGAGTCTGTATTTGGTTAATTATTAGCAGATTCAGAATAATTAAGATGAGAAATTACATTTCCTTCTGTAACTCCGCATTGACTATTCCTGATCCTTGAGAAAAATCCATGAGAGAAATTATGTTTATTGGAAATAGTTTGCCTTCCCTTCTTATTATTTTTCCATATTTTATCTAAGCTTGATTTTCACAGATAAATCAAAGAGGTAATGCACTCTTTTAGTCACTAAAATGTAAAATATTCTACTTCCTTTGGACTGTTTTTACAGCCTGAATAAAAGACAAAGGATACAGGTAAATGTCATAGAAATAATCTGAGTTTTAATTTCCAGTTATGGTCCTAATTTGGTCCTTATCATCAATACCGAAGACAGAGAATAATAAACAATATTGCCTCGCTGTACTGTTCCTATTATTCTTCACTAATTGAGGTTACTTTATTTTGCCTGATTTCATAAACAAAAATTAATGTTATCCATTTAAAATCCTATAGGAGTTGGAAATGGACAAATTTGTTCTTAACTCCTATACTTAATTGCTATTAATTTCTTTTGGTTTAGCTTGTAGAAATTACTTGTACAAATACACAAATAAAACCTTGAGGAAATAAGAAGTGATAACTTCAATAATCCAAAAATATTTTGATGTCCTGAAAACATAACTTGCATTTAGAACTAGATGAAATGTAATATTTTAGGCAAATATTTTGCCTATTCTCTAACTCAAATCAAATATTTTAGTATACTTTTAGGGCACTGATTTCAGATAAGCCAAACAGAAGCAACTAAAATCATAAAATTATATCTGTTCCAAATATTAACATGACATAGTTATCAAGTTACTAGTTCTTCCAAGTACAAAATTTCATTTGTTAAGCTATGGTATTGGGTGTAGGTGGTGAGGTTTAGGTAGAAGGGAGGCTGCAGGAGTGGCTCTGTCAGGAGAGGCCAGGTCTGCCCTGTGCCAGACACAGCCAATTCCAGCCGGCTCCAATGGACCCACCACAGGCCACAGCTGAGCCGCTCAGCCAAGATGGTGTCACCTCTGGGAGCAGGGATTCACTTGCAGCCATTAGGACAAAGATCACAGTGAACCACAGTGAACCAGACATTTCCAAGTAGGCCATAGGGAGGACCACAGCGGTACAGATGGCTATTTCCTAAAAGACTGTAGCCCATGGAGAGGATCCATGCTGCAGCAGGGGAAAAATGTGAGGAGGAAGAAGTGGCAGAGAGGAGCTGTTATGGACTGACTGAAACTCCCAGTCACCAATCCCCATGCACTGCTCAGAGTGAAGGAGGTGACAGAGGAGCCAGGAATGAAGGAGTGAAATTGAGTATGAGAAAAAGCAGTGGGTGGAAGGTGTTGTAGGGCTTTTGTTTGTTGGTTTATTGCTTGGGGTTTTGGGGAGGGTTTTTTTTTGTTTGTTTGTTTTTTAATCTCCACTATGTGACTTATTCTCACTATCTTACTCTATTTTAATTGGCAATAAATTAAACAATTTTCCCCCAAGTTGAATATCTTTTGCCTGTGATGGTTATTGGTAAGTGATCTCCCTGTTTTTATCTCAACCTACAAGCTTTTTTCATCTTATTTCCTGCATCCGTCCTGCTGAAGAGGGGGAATGAGAGCAGCTGTGTGGGGATCTGACAGTCAGACAAGGTCAGCCCACCACCTTTATCTTAGATGGCAAAATATCTTCAGAACGAGTATGAATACAAAATTCTAACTTTAGCATACGAAACAAACTATATTCTATTAGAGTGTTCGATAGCCTGATGAAAACCCCAGGTCAAAAGACTAAATTTATTTAGAAGAAGACATATTTTGTTTTGTTTTTGCTTGAATGCCAGTCAGAAGAGTATTTGTCAACATTTTAAGATTAAAGAAATATTGAGTCACATTACCTCAAAAAACCTGCAGAGGGAAATTTTTTGGTTTGATAATTTTTACTTTCAACATTTGTACAATTTTAAAGCCCTTTTCCCTACTTTGCCACACTCGGAAATATATACAAATAGTGCATTTCACAAATCCTACTGAAAATAACAGTATGACAGGGCAATTAAAAGGTGTTTTGCTGTGAAAACTGGAGTACTTAAAAAAGAACATGTTAAATATTGATAGCCCTTCAGATCTTAGAGGCTTCATTTCAATGGTTTTACTAACACTGAATTGCATTGGAGTTATACCAGGACTTTCATGATACTATGTAAGAAGTAAGTGACTATTAAGTTTGAAAACTGACATCAGAATCTGTCCTCAAAAGAGTTCCAAAACCTCTGGATCATATTTCTGCATTAGTTTCAAAGAATACCACTCTGAAGTACATGAACTTTTGTAGATTATCACAGCTGCGTGTTGCTGAAGTATGAACTGCATTTCATGATTGCTTCTTTCATTTTCCAGACATTTTCTCCTATGAATTAGTGCTTGAAATATTCCTGGTGCTTTGTGAAGACTTTTTTCCTTTATGAACTCATAGAGTTCACTTATCCCAATCTAATACTTCTGATGTTCCCTGCAGTTCTTATTTAAAAAAAAAAAGGAAAGAAAAAAAAGAAAAAGATGAAGCTATGGTATCATACTGAATAAATAAGCATCATTACAGACTTCAAATAATTACCCAGGACATACTATACCTTGCATTACATGGCATGGCATGGCATGGTATAAGATTCAATGTGACTTAGGATAGTCAGCTTCAAAAATGCCCTATTCCATCCACTTTTATTAATACATTTTAATACATATATCTGAGAGAGTTCTGGTGGGGTTTTTTTATTAAATGACTCTGATGTGCAAATTTATGGAATAATATTTTAAGCATTCATGGAGAAATGACACAGCTTGCTGAATGTAGGGAAGCTCTAGTAATTTATTAGAGAAGCTGTACCTTGTATATATTCAGATTTTTAAGGCAGAATTAAGTTGCAGTGTCTGAGTAACTTAGAATAGAGTCTGACAGTCACTTACAAAACTTTGACTTTAATAGCTGCATGTTGCCTGTCTAAGAATTATTTTCAGCTGAAGAAAACTTAACCAACACCCCACTGAATCAACCAATAACTGTGGGCACGATGAAAGCTGGCATAGGAATATCAGAGTATGATATGGATCAAAGATTTAATTTTTTTTTTATTTTCTTCTTTTTCTTTACCCCCCCAGGGGAGTTTTCAGAGCATCAGAGTGGTGATCTCATTGCAGCTATTAAAGGGCACACTTTGTGATTCTCTAAATGAACCATAAAGACAGCTTTTGACATCTCTGAAAAGTGATGTTTTGAGAGTAATTTTCTACATAACAAGTTTCAAAACTCACTATGCTAAACTCACTAGTAAGTCTAGGGTATTGTAGGGTATTGTAGCTGTCCTCCCCCATATCAGGCAAGTACTTAACCTGGAAGAAGGCTACAGAAAATCAGTGCATGAGTGAGTAAGTGATGTTGCACCCCTGTCTACAAGGCCTCTCCACCAAAAAGGAGAAAAGAGAAAAGAGAAGGGAAGGAAACATTTTCAACAGCAATGTTAAAAGTACCAATGCATATTTGGGGAAATATTTTGGCTGTCACAAACTAACACTTTTAATCACTACCTAATCATAAACATTTTCAAAAGAAAATTAAATCATTTAACTACATTTTAGCAACTGCAATCAAGGCCTATTTTATACAACATCATAAATATCATTCCATAAAGTGCAGCCAACTTGGGGATCAGGCCCCAAAACAGGGGTTAAAACATATGTTTGCAAGTGATTTCTCTGTGCGTGTTAACTAAAGTTCAGGTGCTCTGAAATGGAAGTGGGCACAGGAATGTGAGCTCATTTTGCACAGTGGGTTTCTTATCAGCTACTTCCATGTTATTTTGTGGTCTATATCAGGGCCCCGAGGACACCACCAGGCCTGGTTGCTCCTGTCCAACCACCCTACCTCAGGGCTTCCCCTATCCTGACCATAGCCCAGGGCCCCATTTCAGAACCCCAGGGCCATCAGCCTGTGCTCCAGCGACACCACAGCAGGTCTGGTCTCCAGCTCCCCACAGCCCTGTCCTGCCCTGCCCTGCCATGGGACCCACTCAGCTGGGGCTACCCACGGACCCAAATCTCAGCCTGGCCTCTCTGTCTCCGTCCCCTGGAAGGTGCCTGATGCCTGGGGCTGGGGCTGCTCCTGGCTGAAGCGGTGCGACAGGCCCTGGTTGCAGGGCCCGAGCCTGACAGAGCTATGGGGAGCTCCAACACTCCCAGTGCAGCCCTAGGAGCTGCCGGCCATGCTGTGCCCTGACTTTAACTTTGGACTTGCTAAAGTTCAAACTAAAGTTTCTTCATTTCTACTTTTCATTTGCCATGTGAGAACAGTTGCATTTGATATGTATGAAAATACCACAGTCAAGAAGAGGATATGTCAGAGCCACCAGCCTTGTCAGTCTGCATTGAGTATCTAATTAAAATAAATAATATACTTAAAAACTATTGAATACAAAGAGAACATTGCACTCAATTTTAGTTTTCTTAACATAAATCTGAATATGTGGTATTTTATTGGACTCTACAGCCCTTTCCCCATCTTTGCAAAGTCTAATCATTTGAAAGAAATCTGAATTTATTTCCTGAACATCCTTGATTTCTTGGTTTTGATGTTTGTTTTGAGGTTTTACTTGGCTCATGTCTTAAACTTTTTTAACAGACATGAGATTAGAATCAAGCTTTAAAACATAATCTTGTCTTTGGGAAGTAAATCACTGAAAAGACAACTACAGAAGTATTAGGAGAACTGATATAAATACTGTGAAACCTGGTAATACCGAACTGTAGCCATAAAATTATCCAGACATTTATATATACATATGTATTCATACACGCACATGTGTTAGATATTAGTCTCAGATTCCTGAACAGATGTTATCAAATATTTCCTTAAGTTTGTTGCAAAAGTAGTTAGGATGATTTCTTTCCTTTTCTGTTCAAAAGTACTGTTAAAATTTGAATCCTAAGCATTTGTGACACTTGATTTCAAAGTGCAGAAGTTTGAAAACTGGGGCAATCTGTATTGTCCATTCTGAGTTTTATCATAGTCTAAAATCTATTTGAGGGGATTTAGAAAAGATAGATAGCAGTCAAGATTTAAATTACGTGCAAACTCAGACATGGGAAGGAGTTGGTTTAGTGGATAACGTATCATACTCTGTGGCCCAGTGTTCTCTTAGAAAATGACGTACTAACAATTTCTTGCTCATCCCAGAGCATGCTGTTTAAGAAGCAAGGGAAATTATATTCTGCAGCTAAAGGCATTTCCTGCATGTAGACAATAATAAAATGCTCTATAGTGCTTTAGTGTATTCGGGTTTAATGTTCCCCCACTACAATTCAATGCAGTACACCAGGAGCTGTTAGAATAAGAATTGCTCCTGAATAGCTAAAATTCATACAGTTTTCTATCATTATTAAACTCAGTTAAGTATAAAAATGGTGGGCGGAAACAGAGAAAGATTACCACCTGTAAGAAGTGCTTCAACATATTAAGTAAGCATGATCATCTTGCTCTGATTTTTCCTCAAAAGATTAATATTTCTTTAGGGAATATTAATGCTAAACTATATTATTTAAATACAGAGATTAATACATATCTTTGTGTATTCTGAAATTCTGAAAAATGCTGATAGGAACAGCTAAAAATAAAAGATAAACAGCAAGTACTACAGTTTGTTCTCTATGGATTTAAGTGAAGGTCAAAAATAACATTTCTGTTTTCAAACCTTGAAAAGAAATCACAAAATATGAGTTACTGCCAAAATATAAAGTTAGTAGTGCAGGAGAAATGCCAGATGCTTCAGCTGCCTTCTATTCCTTCAAACTATGAATTAACAGAAAATTCACTTTCCCCTCAATTAAAAATTAATGTTGTGTCACCACTATTAATTTGAATGTGCCAGTGACAATACTTGAAAATAAATGTATCCTTTAAACTTTATATTATTTATGTCTAGATTCTTCCACCTTTACCCAATGCACCTTATTCTAATCAGAATATCGAGAAATAAGTTACTCAATATTGGTTAAACTGTGCACTACATTTTCAGGTGTGTATCTTAAAGTATCTGTAGGTCAGTTGACTGGTCTCAGTCTAAATCAGCATTAATCTTTCTCTTTTTTTAACATATTCTAAATTGGAGCGTACTGACAGGGCAGATATTTGTCTCTAAGGGGAGAAGTTTGCAGTAAATTAGAAAATCACGTTATAAATACAGCAATGGAACTTCATCCCATTTAGTATTATCTCATGGCTTCATATAGGATTTTAAATACGGCCACTTGGAGTATGCGTTCATATGCATTCCAGTTGCGTTCATTGTGTCCAAATGCATTCATTGAAGCTGCAAGGGTACCTACACAGCCCAGCCTTGGCAAAATGGCCTGGATAACAACAGCTGGTAAAACAGAATGAGAGTGTAAACAGTGTGTAAGAATGGGACTCTCAAAATTGTCTGAGAATGCCTTTCTCAAAAACTGGCAAAGCTGAAGAAGATGACCATCAAACAGTCGAACTGTTGATAGTTTTTTCCTGCTGTTCACACACTGGAACAGGATGAATATTTTGGGACATACTTGGAAAAAAAATTTGTCAAGAAACATATTGAAGGTAGATGTGTTACTGCCACTGTGTAAAGATTCCTGATAATCCAGCAGGTAATGGCTCTGTTTCTATCAGAACTGCTGAAAAAAACCCTCCACTTATTTTGATAAACTGAAACTGAATCTAAAATCAGGGTAAAATGCCACCTAACTTATTGTTAGGTGTTAGAAAAAAAAGTAACTTCATTAGACACTGGTAACTTGCACGGAGGGTAGTCCAAAATACTCTATATTTTATTATATTTAGGGCCTATAATGCACAAACACTTTACCTGGATTAACTAAGCAACCTGACCTTGCTAGTTGTTACTTGGTAAAGAAAAGTTTATTCTTTGGAGGACTGATCCAATGCCTGCTTAGATCAACAATAGTGCTCTGGTTGGACTTAATGGTATCACATGCAGTCTCCAATTAGTAATAAGACATTACAGTGAAAACCAGTTTTGTCTCTCTGCCTAACTAATAGATACCAACTCATGCCTCTCAGTACTACATTGCCCATGGAAGAGCAAAACATTTATTTCCATCTTATTCATGCAATGTGTGTGAAACCTGTCCAAACTATTACTTTTTCAGAAAGCACTGAAGAAACACAATACCAAACCTTAATGTACCGTGAGTGTTTGTATAAAAATAATGACATCTGAATAAATGCAAAGAAGTTTGAGAAAGGAAAAACAGTATCTGTAGAATTTACTAGTGAAAGATTTTTCTTAAAGTCATTCTTCATTTGGTGAAAATCTGCTAATAATAGACATGATTGGGTCTGCTGCCATTAGACTTGGTGTGTGCTGTTTTATTTTTCTTCTGTATTTTTCATGTCTCTTCTCGATATATTAACAATATTACTTCGAGAATGAGATGGCATGGAAATTGTTATAATGGCTCCATTTGTAATGGAGACAAAACATGCAGTACAAGGACAATACATTCATTCAATTAAGGTCTAAAGACAAAAAGCATCCTGTTTTGTGTTTATTTGGCTTCTTATGGACTTATGTTGTCCTCTGAAAATATTGGAAAATATCCTGAAATTTTACAGTGGACAGACCAGCCCCACACTAGGGAACTAAAGTATGTCCATGAAAAATAGATCCTGCACCTTGTCTAAAGAACAGTACAGGTGAAAAAACATACTTTATTTTGTAGGAGAACTTTATTACCAGATTTTTCTTCTTTTTGGGTTATATAGTAACTGCTCCTTCTTGTATTTTTACTATGCCAAATATAGAAGTTTCATCTAAAATTGGAGAAAATATCCTTTCCTTAATTTTGTGCTCTTGCTTGACAACACTTTCGGTGAACAAATTTTTCCTGATATCCAGTCTAAACCTCCCTGGTGCAACTTGAGGACATTTCCTCTCATCCTATCACTTGCCACTGAGGAAAAAATACTGACACCCAACTCATTACAATCTCCTTTCAGGTAGAGAGCAATGAGGTCTCCCCTCAGCCTCCTCTTCTCTAGACTAAACAACCCCAGTTCCCTCAGCTGCTCTTCACAAAACTTGCTCTCCAGACCCTTCACCAGCTTCATTGTCCTTCTTTGCACATGCTCCAGCAGCTCAGGAGCCCAAAACCGAACACAGTATTTGAGGTGTGGCCTCACCAGTGCCGAGTGCAGGGGGATGATCACTTCCCTAGTCCTGCTGACCACATTATTTCTGTTACATGTCAGAATGCTGTTGGCCTTTTTGGCCACCTGGGGACTCTACTGGCTCATATATAGCCAGTTGTTGACCAATACTCTTGGCTCCTTTTTCTCTGGACAGCTTGATCACATGAAGATGGTTAAAAGCAATAAATGTCACTCTCCAGGAGTACTTAGATATTAAGCACCATTTGAGATACCTTATTATGTCTTGCATCCTACCGGCCTAAACGGCACAAGTGTCGTCTTGTTCTTGTACACTTCTAGTTCTTGGTTTCTGTCCAGATAAGTTCTCTCCAAACCAGAAACACCATATAGTCATATCTGCTCCACACTTTAGAATAATCCAGTAATTACCAAACCCAGTGTACATCAGTGTGACTATTTTCTTTGTGTAAAAATGCTGTAAACCTAGTGTCAGGATTTTATTTTTCTTGTGAATGAAGAAAACCTCAGAATTTTAAGACTCCTTTTCCCTGCATTCTCTTCTTTGAAAAAGATTTCACAAATGGGCTAAATTATAAATTTCTGAAGTATGCAATTCTCTATTTCTATTAACAATACTACTATTGAATTTCTTATTCCAGAAGCTGTGATAAAGAGGTATTTTAAACCAGATCAGCAATAAACTGAATTACTACTAATAAATGCAAAAGTTTCAAGAGTCGTTGTATCTTTCTGCTTATTGTAAGATGACAATTTAGCAGCTTGAATTACTATATAATGTCAGAGGGCTTAGCATATTGTTATTTAAGTGATAGAGCAACAAATACAATTAAGGAAAAATGAAATGTTAGGAAAATCACAATCAGTGGTAACTAAATTCTGTTATGTTGGAAGTAATAGAATCAGAAATGTTTAATTACAGCAGCAGCTGTATATAATGTTGCTCCTTTGTCCTCTATCTATGGGATTCAATTTTGTTGTGGATTAATCCAGGTTGACATAGCAGCACATAGCTGCTCACTCACTCCGCCCCACCATCCCCTGAGGGACAGGGGCAAGGGAGAGAGTAGGGAGAGAAAAAGCAAGAAAACTGATGGGTCAAGATTAAGATCGTTTAATACAGAATGAAAAGAAGAAGAGGAAGGAAGAAGAGAGGAAGAAATAAAAGCAGAAGAAATAAAAGTGGAAGAAATAAAAGAGGAAGAAATAAAAGAGGAAGAAGAGGCACTCCTGTCATCATTCATAAACAGTTGCATGTGGGGGAAAAGCCAAAACCATACAAACAAAAACCCCAATAATTTTGGATCGCCTGTCTGAGGCATGAAGGTGCCTGAGTTTTGTGCGGAATTGTGAGACCCTGGACTTACATGTCCTACTTTGAAAATATTTGTTCCCTATGTTATGTTTTTTCCATAATCCATAGAATGCCTTCCTGAAAGTGGTACTGCTTTTAGAGGGAATAGAAACTCTGTGTAGAAAAGGCTTCTGCATCTTTATGAGATTCTTAACTTCCCAACTACATGTCTGAAATGATTCACAATTTTACTAATTTATTTTCATCATTCGGTAAATAACTCCAACTTTTGAAATATCTTCCTTTCTTTAAACTTGTCTGTCCATAAGCAGATGTCAGATTATTGCAAATACAAGTACTGAGCTAGTATGACAAGCTTCAACATATTTCAAGTGCAAGAGAACTGTAAGTTTATCTGCAGGCTGACTTGTCTAATTTAATTTTAGCCACCTAAAAGTATGTGACACAAGCAGCTCATCTTGGCACTTAGTATAGTTAATGGAAGGAGACAGTCTGAATGACTGTTAGACAGATAGAGTGACTGTTCTTCCAGTTGTAAAATAATGACCTAAGACAAATGAAAGACACTTTCCATAGTTTAGAGACAGATTTAGATGACTAAAGTGTGGATGGCTTAAACTAAATAAAATGAATCCTACTTTTAAAGTTCATTAGATAAATAATCCCTAAAATAATGAAATATTAAAAAATTTAGATAAAGTATGGAAATATCACCTCTTTTTACCGAATGAATTGCATGTGTATTTACTATGAACGTTTGGCTTGGGCTTGTATTATGGACATTAACTTGGTGAGCTGCCCGGACTATTAATTTAGTTCTAGATATTACTTGAAAATCGGGGCCGGGGGGCGGGGGGGGAAATCAAAGGAAACAAACTCATGAAAGATTTTTTGGTTTCATTTTTTTTTTCTTTCCCCCTAGTTCAGCTTGCAGGGCATAAATTGGCATGATGTTATGCCGTACTTGTTCCACTTTGTTTCCCATTTGAACTTGAGTTACATTTCCTCCTGAAATTCTATGTCCAAATCTCTGTTTGGACATTTCTTATTAATTATGAGAACAACAAGAGTGGATCAGGCACAGAGAAAAAGAAGTGGTTTATATTAATTGCCATTTCTCAGGTGGCAAACAGGACTGATCTGATGAGTCTTTCTGACTGTTTGAAAGGTATTTCAAATTAATGTATTAAATTCAAATGCAAACAGACTATGTGCTCTCATAAACAACATTATGGCCATTACTGCAGGGGGCTGATCCTGGTCAGAAGCCAAACACCCATCTTGCCTTTCTCCCACTCCCCTCTCCCAGAGGATGGGGAGAAAATAGAAGGAAGTCAAGAAGACTCATGTATCAAGATAAAGATAGTTTAGTAGGGAAAGCAAAAGGGGTGCATGCAAGCAAAGTAGAAAGAGAAATTCATTCACTACCTCCCATCAGTAGGTACATGTCCAGGCATTTCCTGGGAAGCAGAGCTTCAGCATGAGTAGCAGTTGTTTGGAAAGACAAGATCCATAAGCACAAGTGTCCCTCCCCATTCCTCCTCCTTTCCCTGAGCTTTATTGCTGAGTAGGATGTCTTTTATCAGTTGAATTCAGCTGTCCCCTCCCAACCTGTTGCCTATTCGCAGCCTACTTATTGCTGGGGAGGGGTGTGAATGAAAGAGTGTTCACACTGGGAAAGCACTGTTCAGCAATAACTCAAACTAGTGTGTTATAAACACTGTTTTAGCCACAAATGCAAACCACAACACCATACAGGCTACTATGATGAACATTAACTCCATCCCAGCCAGACCCAGTAAAATTACAGTGCTAACAAGTTATTTGTTAATGTCTTAAAACTCCTTAGTATCACACTTTGAGACCTGAATTTCTTTGTATCACCCTAGCACCATGATACAAAATGCCTCTTAAGGAGAGCTCAAGCTGATTCCCTTCTAGTATCTCGGTCTGAGAGGTGTCCCTGGAAAGATCGTATCAGGTGTCACAGTAAGGGCCAGATCCTCTGTTAACTCCCCACACAAGTCTCAGCCTTGGACACAAGAATGGACATATATAATAGTGGAAATATATCTGTCGTACTAGGTGATATAATTTTTTAACAATGTGGTCTTGGAAACGGGTTTAAACCTATTTATCTGCATTGGCTGTAATCAGAGCGCTGGAAGTAACAACTCTTAACACTTTGCCAACAGTGATCACTGACGTACTTCTCCTGCACCTACCACTCACACATGAGATGCTGTAACCTGGATGCTGTGCCCAGTACTGTCACATCCTGCTCCATCCTTCCCATCTGTCAACAAAACAAGTGGTACACATGGACTGTGTCTTCAGAAGGCAGTTGAGACCATATGCCTCTGCTCAATGAACAAATGCTCAAACAGCTGCTCTTGTCTTCTCTAGAAGGCAACAATGATTTCCAGCTGCAGAATTGATCAAACTGCTTTAGGTTTTCTAACTACATTACAAAGCCAAATACACTCCCTGAATTTCAGCACATGGATGGATTTCCATAGTGCTGTCCTGAGCATGGTGCTGTCTGTTCTGAAATGAGGCAACAAGAATGAGAAAAACTACTGTGATTGAGATTACTTTGAGGAAAGACATTTCCTTCCCAGCATACAGAAATCAGAAAACCTGTTCAGCACCACTTGGATTACCTTTCAGCACCTTCTTTATGTCTTTAATACTGGTTTGATGAAAGGACCTTTATTTCCTCATGGATACTACACTTATGATGACATGAAGAATTAAAAATATTAGAGGATTCTTAGCATTCTCTTTTCTTGTTGTTTTGGTGATGGGGTTTTGTTTGGAGGTTTTGGTTTTGTTTTGGGGTTTTTTGTGAGGTTTTTGTTTGTCTGTTTCAATTTTGGTTTTTTGTTTGTTTTTAGAAATTAATTTTTAAACACAATCAAATGTCAGGTTACTGGAACGTCTAAAATTTGTATTTAGACTCTGGCCAAATATCCAGGCAGATCCCTCATAAAATCTTCCCAGAAAAAGCTATTCATCATTAAAGGAAGAAAGTGTGTAATACTACTGTGATTAAATTTACAATGGATACATATACCTTTTATATTATAATTGTCTGTGATGGTGGCACAATATAGCTCTAAGTTTACATTTTACAGAAGCTAAGGAAATCAATACCTTGCATTCCCCCTAGACACCCATATGCAGATAACAGATCTAGGCCCTAAGAGCCTGTATGCTTTTGAAAACCGCTAGAGGGAGATCCTGAACTTCTGATATGGAATAATTATTTAAGAGGTATAATGAGTGGCTCTACTTGTTCACCTTCAGATAGGTTGTATATCTCTTCTTTTGGTGGCTCCTACAGTACTGCGGTAATGGTACAACTCGAGTTTTGCAGAAGGAATTCTAGATAAATACTGGTCAGCAGAAAAAGCAAAAATTTGTTATGTACAGAGGTTTAATTTTAGTTCAGATTTATGGGGGGAAAATTGATTAATAGGTTCAAATTTATCTTAAGAGAAGTATTACTATGCAATTCATTGGAAGGTCACAATTTTAGAGTGAATATAGAACCTTGGTTGACATTTACTGTACAGAACTGGAAATAAGAGTTAATGAATTCTGCGCAAGTTGTACCACTTGCCTCATTTTATCTTCCTGAAGAATCTGTACAAAATTCCTCCTATCTAAATAGTGACTATTAGAAAGTAATTTGGTTTTGATAAGGGAGTCTGTTCCTGTGAACTGAGTTGTTTTCTGCAGTTTAACCTGTATTGCGTAAAAGTTTTGGTTTTAACTTGGCTTTCAGTATTAGTTTCAAAAACATAATGTAACTCTTTCCTAGTTAATAATAACACCCTAGGTAGGAATTCAGAACTGTTAGTATCATACCAACATAAACACATATGCTGTTACCATAACACATTAACATATCAGTTGCTGGTATCATCGCATGTTAAGCTAACATGTAGCATAGCAGTGGCTGTTTCACAGGCTGATGATCACATAATCATGAAAGATGTGGCAAACAGAGTGTTGCACTAGTCTCCTTGACACTTCATGTCATGGACAGTCTTTGGGCAACTGTTACAGTCAGACATGCTGTAAAGTCAATGCAAAGGAAAAAAAAGATAACCTGTAGATATCTTATGATTACATTTGTTTATACTTTTTAAAATCAAAATCAGATATCCTCTATACATTATTGTTTCTCATTACTTAAACTTTAACTAGTGGAACTATAAGACTGAAACCACTCTCTCAGGTGGACGGGTAAAGAGCAGCCAGGAGTGCAATGAGATCCTTACTTGTATTTTTAAATCGTCACACAAGATCCAACTGTCATAATCATAACCATTCAGATTTATATCCCTAACACTGTAGTTGCATGTATGGGTAAAAAATAATTTATGATTCATTGCGAAGGATGAGGAAAATAGCCTACAGCTTACAGCAATTGCTAACAGTCTCTCCCAACATGAGTTATACAAAAGGCATTTACTAAATATAGTCACGGGGGCAAGGCTTCCGACCACCTGAGAAGAACTCCCTATTCCTACATTATTGATAGAAACCTTCAAAGAGAGCTAGAATGCACTTCTGCCTGTGGTATTCTGTCATGGTTTAAGCCCAGCTGGCAACTAAGCACCCCACAGCTGCTCACTCACTCCCTTTACAGAGGGGTGGGGAATCAGAAAAGTGAGAAAACTTGTGAGTTAAGATAAAGATGGTTTAATAGGGAAAGCAAAAGCTGTGCATGGAAGGAAAGCAAAAGAAGAAATTCATTCACTGCTTCCCATTGGCAGGCAGGTGTTCAGCCACCTCCAGGAAAGCAGGGCTCCATCATGTGTAATGGTCACTTGGGAAGACAAACATCATCACTCCAAACATCCCTCACTTCCTTCTTCCTTCCCCAGCTTTTTATTGCTGAGCATGACATCATATGGTGTGGGATATCCCTTCGGTCAGCTGGGGTCAGCTGTCCCAGCTGTGTCCTCTCCCAACTTCTTGTGCACCTCCAGCCTGCTTGCCGGTGTGGTGGTGGGAGAAGCAGAAAATGCCTTAACACTGTGTAAGCACTGCTCAGCAATAATGAAAACATCTCTGCATTATCAACACTGTCTTCAGCACAAATCCAAAACATAGTCCCATACTAGCTACTATGAAGAAAATGAACTCTATCATAGAGTCAAAACCAGTGCACATTTATAATCTGTTGGTTATAAAATATATGTTTTTCTTGAATCTTCTCACACTGAAAATAAGGGAACTGAATTTGTGTTCTGACAGTTCTGCAATTAACACACTATTGTACAGCACAAAAACCAAAACCAAAACAAAACCAAAGAAACCCCACAAAACACTGCGCACTTTGAATGTGTTTTATGAGAAAAATCTTAATTTTTCTACATTTTATGCAAGATATTCTGTATGTCTACATTCAGAAAACTTCCAGAATACCTACTGCCTTGCAAAACCTATTTTCATTTTTTAAGTAGGTTCAGCAATTAAATAAACACTGATGTGATTACTAAAAATGAATTCAGAAAAAGGAGTTCTAGACACTCTTGAGACAGATATGAGGAACTAGACAGATAGAAGGTTTCAATACATTTGGACATCTGAATTATTTGTATTTGGTTCATTTTATGATTACTTAATAGAAAGAAGAAGCCCAGAGTAGATGGAGTTAAGTACAGGACATCCAAATTTGCTCAGTGCAGACCTTCAGACTCCATAGTCATATCTCATTAGCATGAATAGAAATCATATGACTAAATCTTTGATTAAGGCTAATCAGACCAATTATTTTGACTATAGCAGTAGATACAAGCTGAATGACAATTATTACTGCTGATACATTATATCTTAATTTGGAAACAAATCAAGAAATTTAATTTTCCTTAGAGGGCAACAGTAGACTATTTCTGCTGGTGAAAATGAAGCTGATTTTTAGGTAAATGCTAATAGAAGTTCATTCCAACTATTCTCATTCTATGAATTCCTGTAACCTTGACAGGCAACCTCTTTGAAATGTTATCTTCCACACAGACTGCTCTTGTTGTACTTCACATATGTTTTACATAATTCTGCCAGTGCTATTGGGTCTACAAATTTACATTGCCATAGTTGCTCTGTCACTTCAGAAAACAGAAATACTTAAGTATACCTTCCATTGGCATTTCTGCCTGGTTATATATATCATCTTGTACTATAGTCCACAACCTGTGACCTTTGTAGTCTAATAATTGCTTTCTATACATACCAATATATAAACTAAGAAAATAACTTGGTGCCTACATTTTTAGAAAAGTGTGAAAGATGGAAAGTTTAAAACAGTTACGATCTCAGAAAAAGCTTTCTCTACTATTATGCCAACTACTTCATTAATGTATGCATGTTTTAAAAGCATGTATTTTTCAGATAAAGAGAAAGGAAGGATAGATTTACATTTAAAATGGAAGTCAGGAAGTTTGTGCTTAACTCATCCCACTTCCACCCACAGATATCTTATTTTCTGAAAAGATGAGACTTACTTTAATGGTATATAATAGCAATCCTCAGTGGATAACTTTATTTTTTGGGTACACTCTCTTTAATACAGTGCTTAAGGTGCAGGGTTTTAAAACTTCAAAAATCTTGAAAGGCTTTACCAAGTGTGCTTATGTTTTGAGAAAGCTGACTAATCTCATAGCGGAATTTATTTCTTTATTTATTTTGTCAATTACCAGAATAAATAGATATGGGAAAGCCACGCTTGGGATAATAAAACAATTTTGACCAGTTGTTAAACTGTGATACGGAATTCAAGGTAAATGTCCAAATTGCTCACTGGCTGTCAGACTATTTTAAGATTAACTAGAAGTTATTCAGCCCTTTTTACTTTCACTTATTTTTCTGATTAGTCGTACACAAAATTTGCAAAAGAGTTGTTTGTCCTGTCAAAACTGGAAGAAATAATATGGATAAATAAGGTAAGCAGTTGAGTCCAGAATCATCACCACTGGGAATGCTCAGAGAAAACTGTGTTCTGTTTTTCTGTTTTCTTTTGTTCTTTCATAATTTTTTTCATTTTTCAAGTTTCTCTTTCTGTTTTCTCTTTTTGTTTTAAAAAAGCTGGAAAAAGCCTATCTATATATTAAGTACACTTAGTTGCAAGAGTAGTCTGCATAGAAGTTGTCTTCCAGAATAGATTTCCATTTCACTCTTCAGATATTACCTTCCTGCTGACAGAAAAAAAAAAATAAATCTATTTATGAAACATGATTTAGTTATGTTGTTGGAACTTTATTCAGTTATGTTGCTTCTGCTGCCATTCAAGACACTCTAATATATCTAGTGCATTCCTTTGGGGCTGGCAGATATGATAAAAGACCTGTATGAGGCCTGTATCTTCCTGAATTGGCAGTTAGTCCAGCCACATTAAACAAAGCTTCTCAAATGGTTTCAGGTGCCTATACTTAAGCAACTGAATTGAAGCCACTGTGTCTTCAACAGCCAGCCTCACCTGACTTTACAAAATTAAACAGTCCAGTTTTAGCAGGGCACTCAGAAAATCTGTCACTGAATCCTTATTCAGTCCCACATCTCTGACACAGTCAAATAAAAAACAGCGACAACAGGATCTTCTGGATGTCTGTTTGCACAATAGAGAAAAGTTCATAGGGCACAGAAGAAAAATATGTATTAAATTTTTATGGAATGATGTCACCTACGATAGCAGATGTAGCAAACTAAAATAAAGATAAATCACAGTTAATTGGGGAAAGCAGGCAGCTGGGGTTCATTTCTGTTCCATGTCTTTTATTTGAAGCAAAATGAAATGAAAACTTGAGGAAAAAATTACATAGGATTCATTCATAACTTCTCACTTAAAGAAGCTGTAATTTACCTCCCTTAAGGAAGCATGTACTGAGATAGGTAGACTTAGTCAAACCAATATTTTGTGACTCTGATATCAAATTACTAGGAAGTTAAAAAAATAGAAACAACAAATACCGCTAAAAATATTCATTCACTCTAGTTTTAAAAATTGCTTTAGCAGCTCTGCTGTTTGTACTTGTTCTCTGCTAATATTTCAGTAAATAATTTACTGGCAGCAAGATCCAGAGGCATTATCACAAGATGTTAGCAAAATTATTCAAATTGGAAACAGAAGTATTAGCATTGAAAATATGCAAGATTAAAAAGTTACAATGACAAAGCTAGAGCATGAGAAAGTTGTGACTGATGATTCCAATAACAGCTTGTGTTTCAAGTAAGCGCACCCAACAAACCCATCACAAGCTATATGCAGAAATTATTCAGCAATAAATTTAGAATAAATTAAAGCAGAACATGTGTATATATAACTCACTACTAAATATTCTAAGAAAGTTCCAAAGGCTTGTTAGAAATTGGAAACATAAATTACCCCGAATACTGTAATAATTGGTAAAGGCATAACGTTAATATTTTCTGTATTCATTCAAGCTTTACAGTGTAAAACTTTCAGTATTCCTGTCTTCCTCCTAAAATGAATACCCATTGAAAAATTATTTTTAGTACATTTGCACAACTACTGAGATGAAGTATTTCTTCTTCTCAGGGTGGCAGTCTCTATTTAATCTAACCATACAATTATGCTGAACTAAACGTAAAAAAGGATGAAAGAGTCTTCCTACAATCAGTTTTAAACTGGCTAAAATATTACCATATTCTTTGATTCTGTTTTCTGCTTTCCTTGATAGTTTAAAATTTTAATGGCTGAAGAGTATTGACCTGATTAAGACTTTTGTTTTGCATATTTCCGTTCACATATTCTGAAGTATTTGGAATAAGACCCATTTGTGACAACATTTGGGCTCTGTCTTATGCAACTGAGACACAAATTCCAAGCTTAACCTCCTAGAAGAAAAGAATCTTAAAGTAAGAAAGTCCAGGATTTTTCAAAGAAGTGTAGATTGAGGATTTTGATTACATTTGTAAGATCCACAGTGGGACCAAGTGAGTTTTCCACTGGTGTGGTTTACTCTCTGTGCTGGGTTTACCTTGGCTGGCCACCAGGTCACTTTTCACTCCCACTCCCCCAATAGGACAGGGGGAGAAAATATGATGAAACGCTCACGGGTCAAGATAAGGACAGGAAGATTGCTTACCAGTTACCATCACAGGCAAAATAGATTCAACTTGGGGAAAGTTAATTTAATTTATTGCTGACTAAACACAGTAAGATGAGAAATAAGAACAAACCTAAAACCATCTTCTCCTGACACCCACTGCTCCAGCATGGTCTCTTCTCCACGGGCCACAGTTCCTGTTAGGAGCCTGCCCTAGTGTGGGTTCTCCGCAAGTTGCAGTGGCCTTCCAGGCACATCCACCTGCTCTGGTGTTGGGTCCTCTGTGGGCTGCAGGTGGATATCTACTCCACTATGATCCTCCATGGGCTGCAGGGTGGCAATCTACTTCACCATGGTCTTCTCTATGGGCTGCAGATGAATCTCTGCTCTAGCACCTGGACCACCTCCTCCCCCTGCTTCTTCACTGATCCTGGTGTCTGCAGGGCCGTTTCTCTCACATTTTTGCACTCCTCTCTTCCAGCTGTTGCGCAGTAGTTTTTTATCCTTTCTTAAATATATTATTACAGAGGTACTACCACCATTGCTGATGGGCTCAGCTTTGGCCAGTGGTGGGTTCGTCTTGGAACAGGCTGGAACTGGCTCTGTCCAACATGGAGGGAGTTTCTGGTGTCTTCTCATAGAAGTCAATCCCGCAGCTCCCACTCACATATGTATTACCAAAACCTTGCCATGTAAATGCAATACACTGTCTTTGGTAATGATTCTCAGTTTATGTTCATGCACAAAAGACAAAGTTCAAAGATTAAAATATTTTAAACCTCAGAATGAAATTTCTTAGTCATGTTGAAATTCTATGCTCTCTCTGGATCCTCTGATTTCCTTCCCTTCTCCCCATTTAACATATATAAAAAAAAAATCATGCCTCAGTTGGGCCCTCTAGGCCCAGCCATTCAGCCATTGATCATTCATCATAGCCATTTTGCTATGATAAATTCAAAAGTCGATTTTATTAGAAAGGGAGAAAAAAATAACTGAAAACATCCAGAAAGAATTTGTTGACAGCATCAATTATAAATGAAATATTTTACATATAGATTACAAATTCCACTGAAAAAGGAAAGAAGCCATAAAAGAAAAAGTAAATCTCATTCTCTCTTGAGATGTTATCAGTAGTCATACAGAAACATTTTTTTTTAAGTGCAGAATCAGATTTCATATTTCAGCTTGAAAAGGCATTGCTGTTTTTGCTGTAGAAATAACCTTCTACAGATCAGTAATCCATAAATATACATCAGACTTGGGACTTAAAGCCTAATGTGACTGATCAGTTTAAGATTTGAATATAAAACTGAGGAGGTAATATCTGACTGCAAATACAGCCTTACTGGATCATAAAGGCTATAACTGAGGGCTATATTAATCTTAGAGATAAATGGACCTTGGTAAATATTCCTGCAAAGTGAACTCACTAGTCTATTTAATGTGCTCTTAAAAACTGCTAGCTCAGCAGAGTGATCGTAATGTATTTCTTTCAGTGAGAAAGCATGAAAAATAGTGGTTATCTCCGACTAGCTCATGGCTTCGTGTTTTGTTTATGGAAGTACGTCTCTCGTTCTTACATTTTTGTAATACAATGTAGATGAAAGCTGCTATTTTTTTACTTAATATTTTATCCGTTCTCTTACCTTCAGAGTCTTTTGTCATTTCTTTCTCTCTTACTCTCTATTGGTTATTGCATAACTAATTTCAACCTTTATGTTTTTATCTACTTTCATCTACAGGCTCTTTTGTTCATGGCAATCTCTTCTTAACCTTGTCTATTAAACTTCATATCACTTCATTTTTCAAGAATTTGTTAAGAAGTTTCTGAGCTTAATTCTCTCTTCTTGAGAAGCACCAAGTTAAACAGATCTAAAGGAATTATTCTAACATTCTAAATACATAAATAAAGGAATTCTTATATTAATCATCTAAAGTTTGAGGGTTTTCTCCTTACACCTTATTTTTTGTCTAGGCTTTACCTACCTTAGCTTTGGGTAAAAAATATTATCCTTTTCTGAGACTGTAATTGTCCCAGGAAAACTGCCCATGGAGATTTTCTTTTCTGACTTTGTGAAAGCAGGAAAGTTAACTAAAGGAAAGCTAGCTAAAGTAAATAGCCTTGCACAGTAATGGTACTACCCTATATAGTATCGGCCCTCCCTCTGTCATTTGTGTTACCTAAAAGAGGAACTCACTAGTAAGGATAACATGTTACTTGTTTGGTAAGAAAGTTTCTGTTTTCAGTGACTTTACTCAGAATTTCTTAATTGTTACCTGCTGATGATTTTTCAGAACAGAGACAACAACAAGAATTCCTATAGACTTGTTAGCTAACAAAGTGGTGTTTTATCTCATTTGTCACCTTCTCTCCAAGGCATTTGTAGGAACTTGCACCTTTTGGAGAGAAAAGAACAATCTAGATGTTGGATTTCTGCCATACAGGGAAGCTAAAGCTCAGAATAGCAAGATGTCAGTTTAAAACAATTTTTACTTCCATGAAACAAAAGGAAAAAAATAGGTGGAATTATGTCTATCCTACTTAGATTAGCAGAGAAAACTGGACATGAAAGCAGTTGTGAAATACCTCAAGTATCTGTATCCATTAATTTCCTCTTGGTGAGAGGGTCACTATTTAAATTGCACAGAATCAACAAAACTAATATGCATTTTAAATTAAGAATAGATTTATTTTTTTTCCTTCCTTATGTTATTTTTTGGGAGTCAGAAAAATCATAATACAAAAAGTACTGATTTTTTTAATTCAAATTCAAAATATTGCTTAGTAATATTTTAATTTGGCATCCTTTTGCCAATATGCTACTATACACAAAGTGGGCTTGTTATTATTCTATTATAGTTATATATGATGCTATAAGATCTGTCTCTCTGTGTTTAAAATGAAGAGGGAAAGCTACCATTTTGAATTTTGTGACTTCCAAGTATTTAAATTAATGTTGCATTACTGGTTTTTCTCTAAATAACAGAACACTTGGGATTAATATTCATTTAATCGAGCTTTTCTTTGATGTCTCTGACACACTTCTCATTGCTATTAAACTGTTTTGCATTACTTCAAAGTACTGTTGATATATAAGTCATAAATATGCAAAGTGCTAATTTGCTATGTCTCTAACATTCTGTTTAACTTTCTGGTTTTGTGTTTATTGTTGTGCTTGTATTTGTTTGCACATTTTCATTGCAATAAATCATTCTGTGACTAAAATTACTTTGTTTTAAACATTTTTGGATCTAAGAAGACTCTGTCTTCATCTCAGAATCATTAGTGGCTCAACCATATTTGTAAATGAGGTTCCTGTTATAGTGCTAACTTTTTTGCAGTCATTCCCACAGTGACAAAGCCAAATGTTACTCATATTAACATTCAAATAACACTAATTATTTAATTTTATTTGGGTTTCCTTTGTTTGTAGAGAATAATTTTCTAATTAGTAGTGTATCATGGCTATTGAAAAAAAACATATATTCTCATCAACATAATACTTATGGTGGTTGTAGTGATAACACCTTTAAAGAGCAGAGCACTCAGAGTGTATTGAGAATCAACTCTTCCTTACAATGGAAGAGAAATCAAGACAATAGAATTGTTTTACTGATTTAACTAGAGAAAAGAGCAAAAAAACATGCCATTTACTCCTACATTAAAACACTTGTTAACCTATCAGCATTGCTATTCATTATTAGAAAACCTACCTTCAAACCCTCCCTCAATTGATCTTTCTCTTGTATATTTATTTTTGAAAAACTTTTTGTTTTCCTTCTTTATTCTTATTTTCAGTGATGACATATCCTTATCCGATATTCAGGAACAATAAGGAAAAGCAAAGTGGACAAAGGAATATCTAAAGAGAAGTATGAAATGAAATGTAAATCTTGTGTCTCTTTGTAAACCCTTTTTAAGTGTACATAATGTTCTCCCAGTAGCACAATTCCTGTCTGTTTTCCTCAGTCGAAGTAGAAAAGACTTACAGTATTATATTTACTTTTCTCTTTTCAGTAGCAGCTTCTGCTATTTCAGTGTATTTTCTCAGTAGAGCAAAACTCAGGCATACATGGTTTATTTTAGTCTTCTCTTTTCCCATGGCCCTTCAGAAGATCCATGTAAGTAGTAATTTTATATATATATATATAAATAAAAATCTGCAAAGGAAATATATTTAGAGTCTGATTCACAAGAGGAAATTGCACATCTTAGCTTAAACAATAGGTTCCCAGTAGCTGCAATTAGATTTATAAATCTGTTTTTAGAACGTGAGGTACTTGGGTGTCTCAGATTCGCATCACTACTATGCCTAAGTGAGAGAAGAATAGACCTGAATGAAAAGTATGTTTCTAAAAATCATTCCAAATATAGATTATTCATTGGGCAGGAGGAAGAGAGCAGGAGGAGGTTAAAAAAACGAGTGTGAACAGTAACCTAATTCTCTGAACCCTCATGGAGTAAGTGAACGACCCTGCACATATAAGGATCTAAGCTGATACTGAGCCCATTGCTGCTGTTTCATTAACGTGTCAAATACTTCTTCAAGTGCAAACTATTACCTTCAAGTATCTGTCTCAGGTTGAAGAAAATAAAGAATAGCTGTAAATCAGAGATTCTTTAATTCTCTTTCAGCTATTGGTCAGCATATGAATGTTTTTTCACCAGTTCCTTTCACTTCAAAGTTAAACAGCTTTGTTTAAACTGAAGCTAATTATAACAGTTGTACTTTAGCTGGTGTTTTAACCTAAGTAGTTTGATTTTGCTACAGAGCTATAGTGCTTTAAGAGTACCATCTCTTCATGGATGAAAAAGAAATACTCATGCCTCGTGTTGGTTTTTCCTCCTTTGCCAAGAAGAAAAGATGTAATAAAAAGAATCAAATAAAAATTAGAAACTGTTCACCCTGCAATAATGTTACTGAATATGAAACTGATCTAGGAAGCAGAAGGAAGGTCCACTGAATTTCTGACTGTACCAGATGCTCTATTTCAGATTAACATCCATGCAGAATTTATAGCTCCAAAACAGATATTCTTGAACATAAAATTTTCTTCAATCTCTTGAAGTTTAGTCATTTTACAGAATTATTAGTAGTAACATAGTAAACACTTAAATCTGGATGTCTGTCATCTCAGATGAGTGCCCTATCAGTCTGTATATAGTACCTATGCACTGCTGGATTAAATGCAGAGATGTCTCCTTTCCATGAACTCTGGGTCTCCTCTTACATATATGGTCTTGTCCTAGCTCATCTTTCCGGTTGTTAAAGTCCACAAGTTTCTTATCTTGGTCTCATGCGGTTCTTGTATGTTTATCTGAATCCTTCAGGAGGTGCCAGCCACAGCTCTTAAGAATTATGTCCTTGGTCACATTCCTGCTGGAGCCTCCCTGCTGAGGCAGGCTCAAATCAATCATAACCAAAGCAACCATAAAGATAAAATCAGAGTCTGGTTCTCACACTTCTTCAATCAAAGAAGGAGGACCCGGGTAACTATAGACCGGTCAGCCTCACCTCCATCCCTGGAAAGGTGATGGAACAGCTTGTTCTTGGCACTATCTCCAGGTACATCAAGGATGAGGGGGTCATTAAGAGTAGTCAACATGGTTTTACCAAGGGTAAGTCATGTTTGACCAACCTTATTGCCTTCTATGAGGAAATAACTAGGTGGATAGATGATGGTAGAGCGGTAGATGTGGTTTATCTTGATTTCAGTAAAGCATTTGACACTGTCTCCCACAGCATCCTTGTAGATAAGCTGATAAAGTATGGGTTTAGTGATCAGGTAGTGAGGTGGATTATGAACTGGCTGAAGGGAAGAAGCCAGAGAGTTGTGGTTAATGGGACGGAGTCTAGTTGGAGGCCTGTGACTAGTGGAGTCCCTCAGGGGTCGGTACTGGGACCGGTGTTGTTTAATATCTTCATCAACGACTTGGATGAGGGTACAGAATGTATCCTCAGCAAGTTTGCTGATGATACCAAACTAGGAGGAATGGCTGACACACCAGAGGGTTGTGCTGCCATTCAACGAGACCTTGATAGGCTGGAGAGTTGGGCGGGGAGAAACTTAATGAAATTCAACAAGGGCAAGTGTAGAGTCCTGCATCTGGGGAAGAACAACCCCATGTACCAGTACAGGTTGGGGGCTGACCTGCTGGAGAGCAGTGTAGGGGAAAGGGACCTGGGGGTCCTGGTGGACAGCAGGATGACCATGAGCCAGCAATGTGCCCTTGTGGCCAAGAAGGCCAATGGCATCCTGGGGTGTATTAGAAAGGGAGTGGTTAGTAGGTCAAGAGAGGTTCTCCTTCCCCTCTATTCTGCCTTGGTGAGGCCACATCTGGAGTATTGTGTCCAGTTCTGGGCCCCGCAGTTCAAGAAGGACAGGGAACTGCTTGAGAGAGTCCAGCGTAGAGCCACAAAGATGATTAAGGGAGTGGAACATCTCCCTTATGAGGAAAGGCTGAGGGAGCTGGGTCTCTTTAGCTTAGAGAAGAGGAGACTGAGGGGTGACCTCATTAATGTTTATAAATATGTCAAGGGTGAGTGTCATGAGGATGGAGCCAGGCTCTTCTCAGTGACATCCAATGATAGGACAAGGGGCAATGGGTGTAAGCTGGAACATAGGAGGTTCCACATAAATGTGAGGAAGAATTTCTTCACAGTGAGGGTAACAGAACACTGGAACAGGCTGCCCAGAGAGGTTGTGGAGTCTTCTTCTCTGGAGACATTCAAAACCCGCCTGGACATGTTCCTGTGTGACCTTATTTAGGTATTCCTGCTCTGGCAGGGGGATTGGACTAGATGATCTTTTGAGGTCCCTTCCAATCCCTAACATTCTGTGATTCTGTGATTCTGTGATTCTGTAAAGCTTACACAATCCATCAGCAAACTACAATGGAAATTTACACATATATTAGCAAACTAGCTGCAGCAGAAAGGAGATGAGGGAAAAGGAGAAGGACTGGTAGGTGATGTGGTGGTTGGAGGCCGTCTTGGGCTAAGCAACCATGAAAAGATCCAGTTCTCGATCCTTAGCCAAGTTAGGAGGGGGGGCAGCAAAACTCTCTCCATGGACTTCCGAAGGGCAGACTTCAACCTGTTTAGAACACTGGCTGAGAAAGTCCCTTGGGGAACAGTCCTAGAGGGCAAAGGGGTTCAGGAAGGATGGACTATTTTCAAGAAGAAACTCTTAGAGACACAGGAGCAGGATGTCCCCATGTGTCGTAAGACAAACTGGTGGGGAAAACGACCGGCATGGTTGAACAGGAAGCTTCTGCTAGGACTTAGGAGAAAGAAGAGAGTCTACCACCTTTGGAAAGAAGAGGCAGGCTACTCAGGAAGAGTACAGGGATTCAGTTAGGTTGTGTAGAAAGTATATTAGGGGAGAAAAAGTTCAGCTTGAACTCAGCCTGGCCACTGCTGCAAGAGATAATAAGAAGAGTTTTTACAAATATATTAACAATAAAAAAAGATGCAGGGAAAATCTCCATCCCTGATTGGATGCGAGGGGGAACATTGTTACCAAGGATAAAGAAAAGGCTGAGGTGCTTAATGCCCTCTTTGCCTCAGTCATTAATAGTCAGACCAGTTATCCTCATGGTATTCAGTCCCCTGAGCTGGAAGATTGGGATGGAGATCAGAATAAACCCCTCGTAATCCAGGAAATAGTAGTGAAGGACTTACTAAGTCAATTAGACAAACGTAAGTCTATGGGGCCGGATGAGATCCACCTGAGAGCGCTGAGGGAGCTGGCAGAGGAACTTGCCAAGCCGCTCTCCATCATCTATCAGCAGTTGTGGTTATTGAGTGAGGTCCTGGATGACTGGAAACTTGCCAACGTGACGCCCATGTATTAGAAGGGCAGGAAGGAGGATCCAGGGAACTACAGGCCTGTCAGCCTGACCTCAGTGCCAGGAAAGATTATGGAACGGTTCATCTTGAGGGAGATCATGCAGCAAGTGCAGGACAACGGGGGGATCAGACACAGCCAACATGGGTTCATGAAGGACAAGTCCTGTTTAACCAATGTGATCTCCTTCTATGATCAGGTGACCCGCCTAGTGGATGAGGGAAAAGTGGTGGATGTTGTCTTCCTGGATTTCAGTAAGGTATTTGACACTGTTTCCCACAGCATTCTGCTTTAGAAGCTGGTGGCTCATGGTCTAGACAGGTGGACTATTCGCTGGGTTAAAAACTGGCTGGATGGCCGAGCCCAGAGAGTCGTGGTGAATGGAGTTAAATCCAGATGGAGACCGGTCACAAGCGGTGTCCCTCAGGGCTCGGTTTTGGGACCAGTCTTTTTTAATGTCTTTATTGATGACCTGGATGAGGGGATCGAATGCACCCTCAGTAAATTCGCAGATGACACAAAATTAAGTGGGAGTGTCGATATGCTTCAGAGTAGGGAGGCTCTGCAGAGGGATTTGGACAGGCTGGAGTGATGGACTGAGGCCAACTGTAGGAGGTTCAACAAAGGCAAGTGCTGGGTCATGCACTTGGGTCACAACAACCCCATGCAGTGCTACAGGCTTGGGGAAGAGTGGCTGGAAAGCTGCCTGGCAGAAAAGGACCTGGGCGTGTTGGTTGACAGCCGACTGAACATGAGCCAGCAGTGTGCCCAGGTGGCCAAGAAGGCCAATGGCATCCTGGCCTGTATCAGGAACGGTGTGACCAGCAGGAGTAGGGAGGTGATCGTGCCCCTGTACTCGGCACTCATGAGACCGCACCTTAAGTATTGTGTCCAGTTCTGGGCACCACAGGATAAGAAGGACATTGAGGTGCTGGAACGAGTCCAGAGAAGGGCAACGAGGCTGGTGAGAGGTCTGGAAAACAGGCCTTATGGAGACCGGCTGAAGGAACTGGGGTTGTTTAGTCTAGAGAAGAGAAGTCTGAGAGGAGACCTCATTGCTCTTTACAACTACCTAAATAGAGGTTGCAGTGAGGCTGGTGTTGGTCTCTTCTCCCAAATTACTAACGATAGGACGAGAAGAAATGGCCTTCAAATTGCATCAGGGGAAGTTGAGGTTGGATATTAGGAAGAAGTTCTTTACTGAGAGGGTGGTTAGGCACTGGAACAGGCTGCCCAGGGAGGTGGTGGAGTCGCTGTCCCTGGAGGTGTTCAAAAATGGGTTGACAAGGCACTTGAGGCCATGGTCTAGTGGTCTAGTGGTTAGGGAGATGTTGAGATAAAGGTTGTACTTGATGATCCTGGAGGTCCTTTCCAATCATAGTCATTCTATGATTCTAAAAGAACAAAGAAAGATATAAATTTGCACATTTCATGGAGATGACTGGAAAATATAATTACACTATTAAGAGAAACTAGGAATGTCCACACTTTGTCTAGAAAGTTCAGTCTTGTGAATGGCCAAAAAAAAAGCTGCTGCCAGCAATAACGGCAGCCCTGTTTCCTTGTTGGGAGCTACCCATGAGTTTTCACAATGACTCTCTGAGGAAGATATTCTCCTTCCAAGGAACATAACAGATATTAGCAGCTATCTCTTTGCAAATGCTAGAAAAAGTTGACAGAAATATTGAAGCAGAATGAAAGCAAAGAACCAGAGACCTTAAGACAGAAATTTCAGATTTCTTGATGTAAAAGAAGACCAAAGACATACACAAATTATTACAATCCTGACAGTCCAAAGAAAGCAACAACAACCAACCTCGTATGAAATGCTAGTCTGGTCTGGCGACATTTTAATGAATGCAAAGCAGCTTATCTTTTTAATATAAAATCCAGTCAAAGTCAAGAAAACCTCAGAATCCATCTTCTTCCAAGCTTTCAGCTTGACTGTGTTTTAAGTGTTATAATTCTGCAAAGCACTGTTAAGCCATAAAAGCCCTCTGTGTGTACAAAAAAATGTGGCTAGGAGCCAGAAAATCACCACTTCAGATAGTTTAATCTAATAGCACTCATCAAGATTCCTGTCTAGAGGGAGATGTGGATCTGCTGCATCAAATAGCTGCTATGGTTAGCTAGCCCCAGCAATGCTCTAATGAATACAGAGTGTACCTCTAGCAGCAGGTAGTGGCAGTTGCCTTCAGACTGAGGAGTACTTGCACTAAACCTGAAATGTGAACCCTCATACATCAAACCTCACATCATGAGAGACAAGTAGCTTCTTGGAACTCAGATCATTTTAATTTCATTGATGGTGAAATACAGGGAAGCCAATATACTATTACATAGTAATATCAATTTACTGTGAAACTCCAGCATAAATTCTGAAGCATCTGGGAACTAAATTCCCAGTATCCCTTAATTAATAAACCACATTTACAGATTTTAATTTTATTGCATACACAAGTTACAGTGTGTTTTGTGGACTAATTTTAATTTTAATTATTTTTCCTTAAGTTGAGATAAGATTTGGGAGAAGTAGTGAGTGTAATTCCAAAGAGCAGACATTATGTGACAATATGAATACATACAAAACTGTTTTCAAAAGTAGCATTGTTTTATAAATGGCTTTAATAAATATTTAAAATCTTCCCTCAGGGGAAAAAATATGCACAAACTGTACACATTTTACCCAGGATAATCTGTATTTCTGTGTATTTCTAATATTCAGTAATGTGAGAAATGTGCTCACTTTTTAATAATTTTTAAGTGGGACAAAGTCTGTGGAGCAAAGAATTTTATTTACAGCGCTGGGTGCATGCCTGTTTGGCCTGCATGCACACTGTTCATTCAGGTTTGCAGGTTTTTATAATCCATTGTGATATACTTCTAGGAAGCAAAACCCCGCCCTCCCCTGGTTGATGCAACTTCTTCATCTGCCCATGCTCTTTTGGGATAGGTAAGGGTTAATTGATGAAGGCTCGTAGTCTTCCTCAGTCTTGCACCTTTGCAAGTAAGCATGATTTTGCATTGCACATGTGCCTTGAGTTTCGAAGCTCTTATCACACCCTAACCCAAACTCCTGTCACACCCTAACCCGACTGCAAGAAGTCCCCTGTCCGAGTCCCGATAGTAGGTCCTGGATCTTACCGACAATTCACCCACCTACACATCCCGTGTTCTTAAGCAAACAATATTTAATTACGCTTTAGCTGAAGCAAAATTATTTCCCTCTTAATTATATATCACAAGTAATATTAATCCAACAGAGGTTTCTATGCTGAGGATTTAAACCAAAATCTAGATCATGTTGTTGTCTAGAATCAAATTGATTACACTAGAAAACTTTTTAGATAGAAAAGAGGACAGTCACATGAATGGAAAGCAAAGCATATAGGAAGAGATCATGCACTGAAAATGAAGACATTAAGTGTTTCTTTTGAAACTTTTAATAAACCTGAAGGATAAAAGTACACTAGAAAGGACCTGCACCTGCAGAGCATTTATCCAAACACAAACCAGCAACACATCTTGAAAGTCAAGAATGATCATAGAATCATAGAATAGCCTTGGTTGGAAAAGACCTCTAAGATCATCAAGTCCAACCATTAACCTAATACTGCCGATTGACCACTAAACCATGTCCCTTAGCACCTCATCTACACGGCTCTTAAATACCTCCAGGGATGGGGCATGACAATAGCAGGAAACATGCATGCAAAATTTGGTAAGATACAACAAAATCACTCAAAAAATTGTGGTTTCAGCCCTAAGATAATATATTATCTATAGCCATAATAAAGTCTGAAGAGGTTTGCAACCTTTTCAAAGAAATCTAGGTTAAATGCAGACTTAAATACAAACTTCTAGACTTTATGTCATCTAGGGAGATTTTTCAGTGTTAAATCACCATGAAACATAGTTATCTTCACTCTATTAGTGGCTGGTAGAGGATCTAATGTGACCTCAAGGAAATATTTTGTATTTTAGCTGGACATTTTGGTTTTAATACATGATAGGAAGCTGACAGGGAAAAGAGAAGAAAAACAAAGTAATAAAATTACACAAGATTTTTTTTTCCTTGCTTAGGAAACATGTATTTCTCTATTCGTGTTGGGGCTAGGAAAAAAAAAAAGAGAGCAGTCTGAAACTGTAGATAATTCTAAGAGAGTTTCTGCTTCAGAAGGTTTGATATTTAGGCTCTTGAATTTTTTTTTTTTTTTTTTTTTTTTTTTACTGAGACTACAATTTGCAGTCGTGCTGGGACTGAGTATTTATGTGAGCACTGAAGTGTCCCTTTCTTGCACAAGCTTATCAGAGTCCACACTTATTGAAGGTAAACAACTGATGCTACTAAATTAACAGTAATCCCTTTACGAGGAGGTCTATGCAGTAAGCTGAGACAGAGGAAAAATGAACATATGCCAAACAAACTGGCACAGTCTTCTCCTGTAAGATTAAACACTTCAACTATGTGCAGGTTGTAAGGTGTCACTCCTAAAAATGAAGAAATTTTTGGGGAAAGCAACTAGAAGCTCAGAGTTTCAACATACATTTAGAAGTCTAGAGTGAGAATTGAAGACCAGCTCATCATAAAACCTTCAAAAGCTTTTGCCTTCTATTTCAGGCATGTAGGGATAACTTAGATACAGGAAGCAGTGTAGTACTCTTGAAACTGCAGGCTAATGCAAAAATGAGAGTAAATCCAGATGTGCTCTTCAGCACTGCCGGTACATTTGCCGGTATGAAGTGGATTTACTGGTTCTGCTCTCCCAGCCAGATCATTGCTGGATGTAAGTAAAGTATGTGGGTAAACGTGGGTATTTGCATGACATTGCTTTATAGGTAAAGCCTAAATGCCTTGGGTAGGCTGGTGGAGGTAAAGGAAACTCTCTGCAGTCCTCAGCTTTTCCAGTTTTAACTTCAATGAAGATTTCTTTAGAAATTTTCAAAGAACAATATATAAAGATGTGTATTCACACTATTCTGTGACTTGGAGGAACTTTTGATTAGCGCAAAATCTGCGTCTTGAAATAACTATAAAGATGAGAATCTTTAGCAGCAGGTATTCGTTTATTGCAGATCCGGGGACTCGGGGGATCGCTCCGCCTAACGAGTCCGCCTCGGGCCAGAAGTGTGCTCTTTTTACAGCCTGAAGTGTTACGTATTCATAAGTTTACATCAGGTGGTGTTTTGCCAATTAGTAGGCCCAGTACAAAAGACACAGCCAGCAGTAGAACAACAATCCAGTACGTAGGTTCTATTTCACGTAAAGGGGTCAGTATATAGAGGATCACTGGGGGTACAAACAAGTCAGATCACGAATAACAGACATCAACCCCAGCGACCCCAGGAATGACACAGTATCACTCATAATAGTTGGAACAAGCAGAGACACAAGATAACCCACAGAGAAGATGGGAGACAACCAGGAGAACAAGGCAGTTACATATGACAGAAGTAACCCCATGTTGCCTCCCCACAAAGCCCGCGTTTGTATGTGCCAGACCTGAGTGGGATCCAGTTGCATGAGTGGTCAGGAGGTCCTTCCCCAACAGGAAACTCTGTGAAGTGCGTCCACTCCACAGACAGACTCTCCAACCCTTCCTGCAAGTGGGCCCAGCTTTTATCCCCAAACAGGACACCTGGCACTCATTTACCCAATGCAGGGCACCTGGGGCTTGTTTACCCAAGGGCTTTCCTTGCAAGGCCGGCCGCACCCTGGAGGAAAGCCAAAAGGTAAACTCATCCCCTCCTCTTAAAGGACTGTGGGAGCCACCCATATGTCAACCTTAATTCAGGGCTGGGGGTTCAGACCCCAGCACTTCAGGTGGGAATGAGGATTACATCATTGGGAAGGTTTTAGGGAGAAGATTTATGGTGAATCATTCCTGAGTGGTGCATCCTGGTGGTCATCCTCAGGGGTCTTTAGGAGGAAGGCTCTGGGTCTTCCTCGCGGTGTCCTTTTCACCTTTGCTTGCTTCACCCTCCAGACAGGTCTGTTCTGGTTCTTAAGACCCCTTAGTCAGCACTGTGGTTCTTATCAGTCCCTCCTTCCTGAGGGAATATTGTCTTTGGGGCCCCTTAACCAACACTGATCACTCAGGCCTGACTGCTCTCTCTTTCAAGGATGAGTCTCTGTTTGGTTTTTTTTCTTATCTTACTAAGCATTCCTGTTTAGCAGCTCCAAACTCTTCATCCTTGCTGGTTAGTTTTTCAACTCTAAACTGTTGTATTAGCCTCTTTCTGCTGGCTGTATATATTTCCTACTGCAAATACGCTAATCTGTACACAATTGCTTAAGTTAGCAATTTTCTGTAATCACTTTACACAAATTTGGTTTATATGTTCTACATGCCAGATGTAAAATCACAGAAAATATTGTATCCCTAGGTAACCCTTTCAAAAATTAGTTGACTGTATGGGCAGGAAATAATATTAATTATGACTTGACAGTTTTGAAATTATAAAACTGAAATTCTGCCATGATCTTGTCATGACATAGAGGTAAGGACACTCCATTACTACACAGGGCAGCACAATTTCATTGTGGCAGCATGCAGGCATAACAGCCCTGTGGATTTTAAGTTGGATGTGTGACTGTGACTGTAATTAAATTGAAAAGTTCATTAAAAGCAGAATTTGCATTCAATAATATATGCTAGCAGTCTCTTTAGTTCTTATCGTCATATTCCAACTGCTGATATGCCACAAAACCAATTAAGGAAAGTCACCAGAGTAAATTTAGCTACAGCAGGCTGTGAAACTAAGCTGGAAAATATTTCACATCCTTGAAGCCAAAGTAGCTATGATTTGCCCTGCAGTAAATGTCTGCTGTGTGACAGATACAGGTAGTGCTCTGCATGCCATCTTTGACTGCAGCAGGGAGAATGTACTGCAGAGAGTGTTATGGAGCAATTATGGGAAGGACTGAAAGGCCAAGATTCAGAGCACCTGACAATGAGACAAACAGACCTCATTCAGTGAGAGATAAGAGATGACTTAATAGTAGTAGGTCTTGGACTACTTACATTTTTAAGTGGTGAAAAAGACTTCAGAAAACGTTACATCATCATGCAGAAACCACTGTACCAGATGAGCCACACTCCAAGGCTGCATGTACCATATTCAGGTAGAAGGAAAGGCACCCAGAGGCCTTTTATATCATCCCACTATCAGGAAAGGTTCTGTCTTGCGTTGATAGAGTGGAATTTGTAGACAAGGTTATGCAAAAATGAGAAGTATAATGAAATCATGGCTCAGAAATGCTGGGTAGAAAGATAAAAAATTGCATTTGCTGCAATAGCATATGCTGAGGCAAACCAGCAGTACAGAAGAGTTGTATTTTATCCTGTAGCTGGCATTCAGGTCAGTAGTAAAGAATGTATCTGTTTTACAATCAGGACACCTGGCAGGACTTCACTTATGCTAAGCTGAAATAATTCAATAGTATCTAGAAACAAAAAAATCTGATAGCTTTTAGCAAGTGCCTTCCTCTACCCATTATCTAGCTTTCCTGTTCTAATACATGCTCCTAGAATGAATTGTTTCCTTTGAGGGACTGATGTACAAGGCTGCATAAAAGCTCTCTATAGTCCATACAGATTAATTGGGTTTTAATTGTTTTGGTTTTAAGGGAGGTATTAACCTATATAGAGATAATAAAATATGAAAAGTAACTGTATATGCTCTTTAATTATAACTTTTAATGTAACATATTTTATATGGGTATTTCTCTTAATGAACTATGTTATTTATCTGATTTAAGGAAAAAAAAATCAGTGAAATTGTGTACTTTACATGCTGTCATAAATTTGCCCATGTAATGTGAATTCTGGAGACACTGAAGAACACAGTGGGTCCCATGAAAAATCTGTGTCATAGATTTCCTCATGTGAAAGCAACATAATTCACAAGAGAATGGATCACAACAAGAAGTGTGATAAAAAGAAAGTCGAAGCACATTAGCCTCAGGGCAAGGGTTGATATCTGACCTTTCATTCAGCAATATAAGTATAGCCCCAAATGCTCGTAAGGGCCCATATTTAATTTTAGTGCTTGATACCTTTCTTTTTTTTCTTTTCAGAAATATTTTAATTATATTTTTTAACAGTGTTAAATCCTTGGACTTCCTTGGGTATCCTTCATCTTTTGTTATACAGAAAATGAATTCTCTTGGCTTGTATAAGTGGGAACTGTAGGTCCATTATTTTCCTCTTTTTTATCCTCTTCATACACTTGTGTTTGATTTTAGCTTTTCTTTCCTCCGTTCCTCATCAACATGAGTCTAAGACACTGCCTGACTCTGTAGATCTCAACAGTACATTCTTTTTTAACAGTTCTCTCACATTTCATCTTCCTTAAATCTGTTGATATCTTTTGTGTTGTTGTGTGTCACCTGAGTGGGAAAAGAGAAATACAACAAAACACCTCTTTTATCCCCTTGCAAAATAAGATGAAAACTTTTTTTGTGTATGTGAAACCCCACTCAAGCCCTGTCAAAATGACTAGGTCAATAGTCCAAATGTCTGGTAATCTACCAAATCAATAGTCAATTTTCAAGTCACAGATGTGAATGAAGTGACCTTAATTAAAGTCAATGACTCAGGAGTACCACTATTCACTTCACTTTCCAAGACTCCCTTCACCAATTAATGACTGCGTTTATGTATTTTTCATTCATTTAAATATATTCAACATGAAAATATGCAAACTGCTGTTGACCTTGTTGTTAGGTGTTTTAAAATGTTAACTCAGAATATCATTATGGGCAAGAGGGAACAGAGTTTACGCAATTGAAGATCCAAGGATTTATTTTTGGCATAATTATAATCTTAACAATTTAACCAACATACAACAAATACTTACCAGTAGTCCAGCTATAATATTATTAATGCTTATGTTCCAAATGTTCTACAGAATAACTTGCTGAGAATCACTCTGAAGTGACAAACATGTTAATATTCATATTTAGAATACACAGTAAAATTAGTTCAATTATTTGTCTTTTCCACTATCTCAAATTCTTGTAATGTTATATGTCACTACCTAATGAGAACAATTACAAAGGTAAGACTTTTCACTTGCTACTTGTTTACACATTCTAGTAAAGTTAATTCATGTCAAGGGATAAATTCCCTTGATCCAAACTCAATGGAGTGTGTTTGGAAGGTCTAATTATCAGTAGTTTGGCAAGCTTAATCGATTCTGAAAAATTTCAAATAACAAATAAATTGTTAAGAAACCAAACATATGCAGATAAAACCCCACAAAGGATCCTTTATCAATATTTATCATTATAAACAGCTGTCTGATTATTGACTTGAAGACTGTTCATTCAATGTGGCATAAATAGGATTTATGTGATGATGAAATATGACTCTCAAATTGAGAAATTTCCATCATTCATAAGTTTCCTGCATGGTTTGTGTTTTTATTCACCGTGTGAAAGAACATTAAATCTATTTTTTTGCCAACTAGAATTAAAATCCTCCAATATCTACTAAAGATTATGTCCAAGGTTCTTAGAATCCCTCTTCGTTCTGTGCATTAGGTAAAAAACTTCAGCTGCATAAAAAGTTTTAAGAATAATTGTCTTGGCCAAGAGTGATTTTTCCAGTTCAATAAGTGGAGATGCCACTGACCATCATCTCCCACAAAACATGCCAGAACAGGCAATGATGAGATGAAGGGGGTAGTTGAATAAGCACATTCAGTCACTTAACATACTGAGTTGTGGAATTAACGGTCTTCTGGTTAATTTTTTCCATACTAACATAATGGCTTCTTAATATCGATTAAAATAACATTGTAATATTTCTAGACATATTGACATAAATATTTCAGATGTAACTTAGCCCTCTCTAAGTAGAAGTCCTATGTTGTGCTTTTGAAAAATGATGAATGCCACCAACTGGCATGTTTCTATGTGTTTTAGTTCTAAGTGTAGCATTGCTGCCAGGATTCAGGATTTTGAAATAGCAGTCATCTCAGCCTATCTGTGTATACTTTTCCACTGCAGACTAAACAGGTCTATGATTCTGTAGATGTACTGAACAGATCTGCCATTTGTTCTTTGTGAAGGTACAGTAGAGGACACATAAAACAGAAACATGTCATCAAGCAGCTAAAGAACAGTATTCAATAAAACCTCTAAAAAACCTCTTCTATCTATTTTACAATGTAATTTGTGAAATCAAATAAAACCAGATTTTGAAGAATGTGTTGTTCTGGGGATCTTTGAAATATTGGAGTGTAAGTTTATCATTTACTTGTGTAAAGTACTGTTTATCCAAGTAATGGCATATTCCACTCAGTTTTGTATATCACAGCAAGGAATAAAGAAAAGCTTCTTGAAATTAAAGACTGAACAGGAGTGAAGGGTACTTGATTCTTTCTCATGCACTGTTACAACATTCAGCATTTGCAAAGCTGCACAGATATATCTACCTTTTACTAATGACAATGTTACTTCTCTTACTAATCCTTCTATTCACTTTTTCTGTATGTATGTATCCAGGTATGTGTGTACACAGACAGAGAAAATACATAAATATGGGGAGGCACATTTGCTACAACTAAGTTATCATAGCTCCAAACAGGTCAACTGGAACAATGCTGATTAAAAACAATTTGTTTGGATAGTGACAGCTATATATAAGGATACAAAAGTATTTCTACTCTAAACATGCTGTAAATAAATAACATAATGCTTAAAATTCTGGCATCCTCTGGACCATTGTGCAGATTAATGTACACATTCATATTACCATTGTTGAAGATGAAGCATTATCCAAAGTTGGGTTTTTTTTTCTGTCAAAAATGCTAGCAGTGATTCACCTTAAGTATATTTTCCTGTCTGTGAGGATTTTTCTTGGAATCATTCTTTTTTTTTTTGAGACCCTGTCAAAACATACCTTTTTTTGTGTGTGTTCATGAAAAGGCATTTAATACAAATGTTGACAGTACCTGTAATTTTAAAAGCAAAACTAGATACAATGCTAAGCAGTTAAACTCGGTGAATAAAATAAATTATTTAATGAAAACAGACTTTTAGGACATATTTCTACATTTCAGCCTTACTATACATAGCTCTATTTTTAAGATTTCTGAATTAATCAACTGAAAAGTATAAATACAATTTTCTGCATTAGAGGCCAATTGTTGCCAGAAAATAACTATAGAATGACAAAATTAATCATTAAAACAAAAATAACTGTTATTTTTCAAGTAAAGCTTAGGAGAAAAATGTTATTCCTACTTCAGAAACATTTCCATGTTTTTGTTTTTCAGTAAAGCAAACTTCATTTTCACCTCATTGAAATTCTGAACCACAAGAAGTTGTATTAAGAAAAGTAAAGAATAAGGTCATTCTGTCCTCTCCATAAAGAAGATTAAATAGCTGCTCTATAAAAGCATTAGAAATGAGATTACCTTGAGATTCACTAAGGAACTTCAGACATCCCATAATAAATTTGCTCTAACCCTACGTAGACAATAAACAAACAAACAAAAGGGGCTTGTCTGCTCTTTTTCCTATGAATTTTCTGAACAAAAGAAGAGCAAGATGTATCACGGCACCCAGAGTTAATTCACAAGGACATTCCCTTTTTTGAATACTGTTGAAATTGAGCATGCAATTTAAAATGCCTCATACCAGTATTGCATAGTGAGCTGCTTACTCACAATAACTATGATGACAATGAAATATTTTTAATAATATTGAAATAATTTTGTACATAAATACATTTAAAAGTAGATTCATATGTAAAATACCTCAGTGCAAAAACCTCTGTTATTTTTACATTGAATGCTGAGGATAAATAAAAAATAAGATTCAGTGTGTATATATAGCATTCAGCTGCCTTGGAATCTAACATAATGTTCATGATTAATGCTAACCATCTCTTACCTTTCATCCTGTTTTTGCATGTAAACCGCTGATTTACTGTTTACAGACAAGATCATAAATTCAGAGTATAATATATGCGTTTGGTAACTATACAGAGCTACAGTACATGTGCGGATGAACAGCAGCAGTTTCTTTTGGATGAAAACTTAAATGTGTTCCATAAATGTATTAAGTACATTATTTTCATTTTGTAGAAGAGGAAAATAAAATGCAAAGATATTTATGTCACCCACTCAGCTAGCTAGTTGGGCACTACTAAAATGCCTAAGTTAGGAGACAGGTTTCTCTGTTTCATTGAGGAAGAATAATGCACTGCATCTAGAAGTAGCAGCTTGTAGGTGCCACAGCATAGCCAGAAACTCAGGTCTCCCAGTCACCCTTCCTGGCCCCAAAGCAACTGCCCTGCAATCACAAAGGAAAAGTACAAATCCACAAATCCATTCTATATGAAGGTGGCACACAGGTGAAACCAGGAGTCCACTGTTTTAAACATGGACATAGGCATGATTGCCCAGCTATTCTAAATTATCACTCCACTTCCAGCTTTTCCTTTCCATTCACTTCAAGTGACAGAGGAGGAAAAGTAGGTTCTAATTTAGACACACTTAGATCCCTATGCTGCACGAGAAGAATCCTATCAAAGGGGACTTCTGGAGGATATACACAGAATTATGTTTGTGCTGCTAGCTTCAGGAGAGATCTTGGACTCCCTTATCAGATGCAGAAACTGCTTATGACTCAGCTCTGGGTCAAAGCCAAGTATTCATCCACAATGCTCCGGTTTCCAGGGAAATAAAAGATGAACTCAGAGGCTTACTGTTTGAATTCATAAAGACACACTATCTAAAATAAAACTGGAGACAACTACAGTAAATCACTGCAGAACTATATATCCTGACTTCTAGTTGTTTTCTTTCCCCTTAGACATAGCACATCTATTTTAAAAGTATTAAAAATGGGTCTGTTTCAATAGACAAATGCAAATAGTTACTAAAGATAAAGAAGCTTTCTAGTTCCAGGTAATATTTTTAATAGACAACACATTAATCCTCACATTTAATGTGTATTTTAAAGTAATTCAATATTTAAATTCCCTTTTTTAAAGAAAAATAAATATCTTAGCCCACGTTCCTGATTAATACATGGACTTTGTCTTTTATGGGATACATTTTCCTTATTTAACTTCTGTGCTTATGTGAAATACTTGTTAAATAAGAGTAGATCATATAGCATGCAATATAGCTTAAACTTGACTTATATCATTTTCCAGATCAAATTCTAGACTGCATTGAGGCTTTGATTGTAGGTAAAACACAGGGATAATATCAGGCCTAGTATCACCTGCCTAGACAGAAGGCAAACAGCCTCAGGAAACAATTTCAATCTCAGGATTCACTGTCTTATACCTACTGTTTTTTGAAAGGTTAGAGTCAAAGGTAGTTACAAAACTTTGGAATGTATATGCTAGGTTGAGGATGCATTGTTACACTGGTGAATCAGGTATCTTTTCATCTTTTCTTTTTCACAGAATCACAGAAAAAGACCTTGAAATCATCAAGTCGAGCCATCAACCTAACACTGACAGTCCCCTGAGGGCTATGTCAACCCAACTCTTAAACACCTCCAGCAATGGAGGCTCTCCTTGGTTCTTCTTTTACTGTTGATGTATTTATAGAAAGATTTCTTGTTATTTTTCACAGCTGAAGCCAGATTAATTTCTAGTTGGGCTTTGGACCTGCTAATTTTCTCCCTGCATAGCCTCATAGCATCTTTGTGATCATCCTGAGTGGCTTGCCCCTTCTTCCCAAGGCCATAAACTCCCCTTTTCTCCCTGAGTTCTGGTCAAAGCTCCCTGTTCAGCTAGGGTGACCTTCTCTGCCACTGGCTTCTCTTACAGCACCTAGGTACAGCCTGCTCCTTTGCCTTTAAGACTTCCTTCTTGAAGCATGTCCAGCCTTCCTGGACCCCTGTACCCTTCAAGACCGTCTGCCAAGGGATTCTGTCAAGCAGTCGCCTAAACAAGTCAGTCCTTTGGAAGTCCAGAGTGGCAGTTCTGTTGTCCCCTCTCCTAGCCTCTCTAAGAATGGAGAACTCTATCATTTCATGATCTCTGTGCCCCAGATGGCCTCCAACTGCCACATTATCCACCTCACAAAGAGGAGGTTCAGCGGGGCATCTTTCACACATGCCAGGAACCTCCACGACTGGTCCCGCCCTGCTGTGTTATATTTCCAGCAGATGTCTGGGAAGTCGAAGTCCTCCACAAGAACAAGGGCAAGCGATTGTCAGATTTCTCCTAAGTGCCTATAGAGTATTTCAACAGCCTCTCTGTCCTAGTTGGGTGGCCTATAACAGACTCCCACTATTACATCAGCTGTGTCGACCTTCCCGCTGATTCTAATACAAAGACACTTAACGGTGTCTTCACTATGCTTGTATTCCAAGCATTCGTAGCAGTCACTCTAGGTCCTTGAGTAAACCAGCTATTTATTATTCAAATGTTACGCTTGCAATTCTTTCTCAGAAGGCACACACTCTCTCTGGATCATATTACTTTATAAAAGCAGAAGAAATCTCATTAAACAGGTATTTTTAATATTTTATTCTTCATTAGTTACAGCATTCTTCCCATATGTACCTTATTCTGGGGGGGGGGTGGTGTTGTTTGCTTGTTTGTTTGTTTTGTTTTGTCAATCACTATTCATAGTTGTACTTCTAAAACCTCCAAACAGTATTTTATGTCAACATGTCATTACAGAATCCAATACATATGATAATGATGCAAAGTATGACTAGTAAGCTCCTAGTTTTCATGAAATTCGAAATACTGCCAAGCAATCTTCCGCTGTTTTATTACAGAAATATTATCCAAGTCATTGCTGGAAGCACGGGTATTTAATGCATCTGAGTCACAGAAAAACATCCTACTCCTTCCTTTTGGTTTTTTTGGGTGGTTAAAACTGAATTTGCCAAATACTGTTTTCCATGTATCTTACCTTTCTTATCTCAGAGGCCCAGAATATAACTTAGCATAAAATTTTAAAAGTGATTTATGTGCTCAGGAGCCTGAATGTCAGAGGCAAATAATGAATCTTAGGGTCCTAAGTTATGCAGCCTTTTGAAAATCTACCTTCTTGTCTTCCTTGTGTAGATAGAGTAAGGACTTACTCCTGTGTAATTAGATAAAGGAACAATGAATACGCAATTCTTATAGAGGAAGAGGTGTTTCCATGCCTGGTCCTACTATAACTGGGAAGCAAGCAATCAGGAAAAGAAAGGAACCATATTTTTGTCCCTACATCAGGTCAACAAAGGGAAATGAATCATCACTACAGGAGAAAGAAACTGATCATAATCTTTCATATTGGCAGAATTACACAGAGCATTAACTAGAAGGGGCAAAGGAGGAAAAGGAGTTTAAGTTTTGACTGAGGTAATGATGGTTACGCATACACATTATATAATCTTTATAAATACTGTAGACTACCTAAGTAATAATATTGCACATAGACTGTGAATGTAAACACTTCTGAAGAAGTTAGAACTGCTGAAATAATAGATGAAGAAAAGAAATATTATCTGGAGAAATAAGATCACACAAAATGGTGACAGCTTTAGGTTATCTTATGATGTTGTGTAAAGAAAAAGTACAGGAAATGAAGAAGAGTTCATTTCCATGAAGTTAATACGTATCAGTTAAATTCTTTGGCGAGAAAACTTCCTGGTAAAACCCTACAAGTAGAGCTCTGTGGGTTTCTTTCACTGTGAGTGTGGATTTTAAAAAAAAAAAAAAAAAAAAAAAAAAAAAAAAAAAAAAAAAAAAATCCAGCAAAATTATAAGAAAAACAAGGCAAAAAGTTTCAAATTATCATATTCTCAGACCAGTACCCTAGTACTTCTGATTTTTCATTTTAGGAAGAGAAGAAAATAGGGAAAGAATACAGAATTGTAAATAGGAGCAATTATGGAATCTAGGAAGACACAAATTAAATTCAAAGGACAGAATTTCTTTCGAATAATAAAGTTATAATTTGATATTTTCAAAACAAGCAAACAAACTTCAGCCTCTGAAAAGGTACTTTTCACAAGCAATTACAGATCTTCCCTAAATTTTATGATTCACACTTTTTTTTTTTGCCTCATCATTCCAAATAGATGCTTCCTGTCAACTTTTTCAAACATTTCAGTGTTATTGTCAGTTACAGGCATCTGAATCAACTCAGAGCTGATCACATAATCATCTTGAAAATAAATATTCATTTCACCTCAGTGTGTATTATCTATTTCAGATGGCTTTTCCCCATTTGCCAAGAGTGTTTCCCTTTACCAAATCTTGCCCTCACAGTCCTGTAGTCTAGTAAATACAGTATCAGCATGGTTAGCAACAGCTCACAAGCTTTGCACTGTGAGGCATCAGGACAGGGGCTGTAAGACTTGATTTGTATAGAATAGTCTTGCTTACAGATTGCTTTAGCTCTAATTGACACAGGAATTATGAAACGGCAACATGGACACTACTGTCTAATTTGCTCCAGCTTTAATTAGCATGGTGCAATAAGATATAATTTCTAATTTTAATTTTTTTGTTATTCTAATTTTTTGGTTTTGTTTTTCTATTTTTTTTTCGTTATAGTCCCTATTTTTAATAATTTTGATAATAATTTTGGTAATAAAAACAAGCAATTGTGCTATGCAGAATGACTGTGTTTGACCACAGAGCAGTGACGCAGCATACAGTACAGGTTGGGGGTACAGCATAGGCCTTGAAAAAGGGGGCACAAAATGATACAGAAAACCCTAACTCAGCTGCTCAGCAGTGATTAGTTACTGATAGTAAGGCACACTGAGATAAAACAGGCAAAGGTGATTTTAGGGGTAATATAAAGAATAAAGAAAGAACATATGTAAAGTACATCATATAAAGTCAGATGCAAAGTAGAATTGCAGGCCAATGTAAAAAGAACACGATGCAAAGCATGTTAGAAAATATGTAAGGATATCAATGGGACCTTAGAAAAAGAAGCGTCCATCATTAGCATCACACTACTTCATACAAAGGACCCAGTAAACTAATGATTCACGGCATTCCCCTCCCCTCGCCTTCCTTTTAAGGAAGTCTGGTGCCATTGAGTGACAATGAAAGGATGAATGTAACACCAGAAAAAACAGGACACTAAAAGGGCCTCTTCTGTGCTGTCATTTTCAACTGTGATATTATTCATGAGATTTTTAAAAATTAAATTGATAATTTTGATTGTGCATATTAGTATTATTGCTAATGTATTATATTAGCAAACAATAGTCTTGGTTTCGCATACAGGTTGTGTTCTGCCTTTTGCTGACAACAATATTCTGAACACGACACCCCTCTTGTCATTCTGGTTTAGCATAGCTTTGAAATTAGGAAGAACCTAACTGCATTTGTCCAATGCCAATAACATCATATGTTAACAAACCCAAGATTTTTCCTTACAAGTATGATATATAATGATACAACATGGAAAAAAAGTGGGATACCACCTCACTAGAGAAACTAAATGTATTCATTCTTTGACATCATACGGGAACTGAAATGCTGTTTTCAGAGATAGTTCTTTTCACTCTGAAGAATGAACGGTCTGAGAACCAACAGCTTTCACTATATTTCACAAGTTGATTTTTTTTGATGGTTTCAGCTGTGCTACTATCACCATTGAAATAGGCCACTACCCTTTTTCCTGTTTTGACACTTCGACGTTCAGAGTAGCTGTTATCTACCTGCAATTCTAAAACGTCCTGTATTCCTAATCTTTATAAAGTCTTTCCTGTGAGTTTAATACTGTGCAGAACAAAAGAGGAAAACAACAAACTGAACATTAAAAATGTTTACAGTGGTGCTCTAAGATAAAACTCGTGAACTTTTCAGAAGCATAAATGCATCAGTTTCTTCCTGTTTGCTCCTAAACAACTTTCATTTCCCCTCACTTTACACTCTAAATGTCTTGCAGATCTGACAGTGACAAAGCATCATTCATACCATACTCTTATCTCTGACTTGGATATTGCAATTACCAGCACTGTAGATATCCTCTGTTCAGGGGCCTCCACCTGCCCTAGTAAGCCTCTTGACCACATTCAGCTCTGAATGAAGACATTTACCAATTCTTATTGCCGTGCTGACGCTGGCTTAATAAAACTTCATAGCAAGGAATGGAAATGAAAAGTCAAAAATACTCTTGCGATTCAGTTAAGGGTGTTGTTCAGGTATTGATCAACCCTCAGATGTACAATAATTAACACAGTAGGGGAACAGGCCTGAGTCTGTTTCTTTCATAATTGTCCACAGAATTCCCCTCTAAGATGGTCAGGATAGAAGCACTTTTTGCTTCTTAATCTGAAAACATTATTCCATTTCATTGGTTATTCAGGTGTCCATTCTTAATTTTCTCTGTTGCTTGCTGTTATATTAAATTTGGCCAATATGCCCTGCTACGTATATATAAGAATATTGCTGTTTTAGTCAAAATGTACTAATTACAAGCCATATCATTATATATAATTACTTTTCATCTTCCTCATTTAATTTCATTCTGATGCTTTTAAGAGAGAAATTTCATTCAGGTAAAGGTTAATGACAATCCTTCACCAAGTGGTACTGAATGTTTTGCTGAAGAATTGTGCTTGATACCATTTAAATAGCAGTTTTCTTTATGGTCTGTAATTTGCTAAGGAAGTTTCTTTATACTGAAGCATCCATGATTTTGATCCATATGAGCACTCCCTTGCTCCTTCTTTGGTTTCACAGTATCTAAATTAAAAAGAAGTAATTGTTCAAGTATCAACAGTATTGGGAATACAAGAAAGCTAACTTTGTAAAGAGTTTATCTTTTAAAGACAAATTCTTGATGTTTTAGATCCAAATATTTTCCTTTGGTAACATCAATGTGATAGAAAATGAACAAAGCAAATATACAAATATAGATAATATCACAGAGATTCATGGGTCTGCAGAGATGTTTGTTCAGATAGATAGATTGGAAACGTATATATATCCTGCTACCTATATCAACATAAGGAGTTTCCAAACTAAATTATTAACGGTAGTTGAAAACCACTTTTCTTCAGGGGGAAAAAGAATAATAAAAAAAATCCAAGATTTTCAGTCATTTGTCACAGTGCTTTCTAGGAAGGGCCCAGACAAGGTGTCCCTTCGTGTAGGTTTCCACCTGCTTTTGCGCCCCTGTGTTCTTTTGTGGATGTGTAGATGAGCTTTTATCACTTAACCGTACACCCTGAGGTGTGAATATATGCATACTGACATGTGTATTTCTCAGCCTCAGGCAGTGAATTTGAGCCAATAGTTGTTACAGACAGATTTTGTACCCCATTATCCTTATTTTCTTTAGGCAGCAATGTTTAGAAGCAAACATTTAGAAGACTGAGCAAACTCATCCTGATACAAAATTATTGTCCTTGCTACTTGGTGATTTTAACTAAAGGAAAAGCAGATATACAGTGCTGCATGAAGCAGTTAGAAATCAATTCTCAACCTGAAAATTGGCAATGAATATTAATTTCCATACCTGAGCAGCTGAAGGCTGAGGCACTTTTTTCCCTGTGAGTGCTCAGAACATCTGTACTTCCAGTGTGATCAGTCATAATCCATCTTTTGGTTAATTTAATGCTTTTTTTATACTGTGTCTGAATGTGTGTTTGTTGGCTGTAAGATGACCTGTTATGTTCCCTACAGATCCTGTGGATAAAGAGCAATGGGAACCATGATTTCTGAGACTCATTATGTAAACTGTTCCCTCAAATCTATATTATACTACATTTGAAAATCATTCTACATGTTCAAATGTTCATTTTCATAGCACTTCATTTTTGCCACAGCCTACACAACAATGATCTGTACAACAATGTGTCACACTAATATAATCAGGTGAATAATACAAGATATGTGACCCAAAGGCTTTTTGTTCCCTACAGCAGTTCTCCTGGTAATATCCCTGCAGTAATTATGAAGAACTTGCAATGATTTGGAGAGATATTCTTTCCTCTGGCACCCTAGGGAATTCTACAGAGACATGTCCTTGGACTTAACTAGATTGATGTCCTACAGGTCTTTTTTTAGTACAGTATATGTTGATAATTTTTTATTGTAATGTTTGTGGAGCTCTTCAGAGAGTGATGCCCTTGAACTTCTGTCAAAGCAATTCCCTGAAGGCCATGTATTAGACAAGTATGGTTTGTCCCAAATCTTTCAGAAAAGTGAGTTTATTACCGTTGGAAATTTTAGGAGGGTGATGGCTCCTGCAGTGTATATTTGCCTAGAATTTTAGACTGCCAAAGCTCCTGAGAATATTCCATGCAGGTGTTTTCATACTTTTATTAGTTGTATTCATACAGGCTTTTTTTACCTTGTCATTCTCAAGCACTGTTGCTAACTATTCCTCTCATTTATAAAAGCTCCAGTGTATTTCACGTTTGATGTCATGGTCTTACCGCAAACTGCTTTTTATTGAGTATAGGCAACATAACAATGATGCTGCAAATGTACCTGAAGATCTGTACCTGTGGAAATATAACAAAGCTGGTATCACGGAAGTCATGGAGAACAGCAATCCAATAAAATCAGGGGAGACATGTGACTTGGGCCAGACAAGCGCACCATTTCATAGCTGGATGTAGAGCCATACTGAGAGAAGTGGGAGGTACATATTATTCTTTCCATGGTATGCAAAATAAAGCCTAAAGAAAAATAAATATGGTGGGGAGTTAAGATGATCAGAAATGATATGTCTGTCTTTTCAAGGCACTTTCTAGGATAACAGCCAGGGGAAATTCTGAAACTACTCTGTCAAAGAGCTGGAGGTAAAAAGATAGAGAACAAACCCTAGTACTGACGAAGATAATCTTTGTTTACTTTACACCCACTGGTGGATCAAGGAACATGATATCTTTTGGCTTTGGATGGTAAACAGAACCCCATTGATTTAGCTGTGGAAAAACCTGCCTACACAGGTGTTTACAGATATTCCTTATCACTACACGATTTCCCACAGTTATTTATAAAAGAGACACCAACTGAGGGCAGATCTAACCTAATACTCTAAACTCAGTTCTAGGATAAAAGAATATTGATCACAAATGGATTGTTTGAATTACCATTATTTGATTTCTGTTTTTTTGCAATCTTATTAAAATATATGCTTGTGTATAATGCACACAGATATAAACACACTTTTTTGTGTTTCCTTAAAGAAGCTAAAATCTCAAACACTCTGTTGCCCACCTAAAGCCACAAGTATCATTAAAAAAAACACCTTCTAAAGGTGCTTTGTCTCGATAAACACTGCTTTGTCTGGGCAACCTCGCCTGGCGCCAGGTTAACTGTCCCCTGCAGGGAGGGTCCCTGGCTAATTAGAACTGCCCACAGATCAGACTCAACATGGGTATAAACGGAGCCCTGCCAGAGAACCAGTTTGAGTCGGTCCTCCTTGGAGCAGCAGGTCTGCAGTCGGGGACGCTCCCCTTGGATCTGGACGCTGCCCAAGGAAACTCCCCCGGGCTGAGAGCCCTCACCATCCCCCCCCCCCTTGGTGAGTGAATATTTCTTCTGGATATCCTTGAGTGAGCCCTCGCCCCTGTGGGTGAGTGATTGTATGTTCTGGGTACCCTTGGGTGGGAGATTTACCCCCCTTTTGAGCGAACGTACACCTTTTTGAGTCATCTTTCTGATGTAAGTTAGTCCAGTTGTGTAGGGATATATTCCCGGCTGGCATCCTAACTTGTGTTTTACTTTTGGTCTATCGGAGTGTTAAGTAGTTTGGCTCAGAAAAAATATTTTTGAGTAACCGCCCTGTCTGTGTGTGAGCGCCTACGCCTGGCACCGGGCTCGGGGTTGGCTTGGGTTGTCAGAGCATTTGAGGGGCTGCTCTGCAGATTGTGTGGGTGCCTCCGTGACAATCCTTTACTCCAGACTTTCTACCCATTCTTTTACTGTTCAATCCATTCACATGTTTGCTGGGTAAATCCAAACCTCATGACATGTAAGTTTTGACATGAAAGGAATTATCGAACATGTTCGTAGGCTCACATGGAAATAGGATTACATGGAAATTTTATTCCAGATCCACAAAGAAATGACCTAGTTTAAAAAGCATATGCAACAAATGTAACATCAGTGAGATCAGAGCATTCAAAATATTTGAGAGAAAATGTTTAGAAGGTATACATGTTCTAAGCTTTGTATTCTGAGATTCAGCAAGGTTGGAATGTTTCAGTGGAAACAGTTTCTGCACTGGCAGAACAGCAACGTGGCAAGACACTGGTACGCATACTTAGTAAAGATTTCATAAATTTCATTTGAAGGCATTAGCTCTTTTAACCACAAAAGGACACAATACCTTTTGGGTAAATATAAACACGCACACAACTGAAGTGTCTTGACAATAGTTTGACTCACAGCTTCTAACTGGCTTTTGAAAATGTTATTTTCTTCTTCGCTCCCAGCTTTATGTTTAAACAGTAGTATCTCTTTAGTGCTTCTGAAATGGAAAAGCAGAACTGTGAGGTTGTGAATAGTTCCCTGTTGCCCTGGTGATTTGCCATTGAATGTAATTTCAAACTTTTAAAAATGTAGCTCTATATTATTTGTGTATAAGCAACGGGGGGGCGGGCGGGGAGAAATGATTATTTGCAATGTGGTTGAAAGAAACAGTGTATAACTAAGTGCTATATGGGGTGCTGAAGAAGTAATGGTTGGTGTTCATTCACCGAACCCATGAACGATAAAGCTCCTGATATTTTTTCAAACACAAAGGGGATGTAGAGTTAAATTGAACAGTCTGCCTTCCTTCCACTGAAATAAAAAAGGAAGAAATAATCCTGTTTAGCTTTCCTTTATCCTGATCATTTTCATAAATATGATCCACAATTAGACATGATAGCTCTGCAAGAATATTCTCAATTCAGAGTGACCTAATGTGTCGGGTTTTGTTTCCAAAAGGTGATATAGCCAGTAAACCCACACTAAAATTTAAAGACATAGGTTTTTACAGGTAATTAGATACCTATGTCAAGTCTCACCTAGCAGACACAAAACTTGCATACCACTGCTGGTGTAAGGTCCATATGCATGGTTCTCAGTGCGGTTCCATGGTCACTCCGTGTGTGCTGTAGAAGCTGTTCTACAAGCAATAAAGTCTTTGAGATTCCTTGCTCCGGAGGAGAGGGGTTCTGTACTACACTTGAGAGTTTCTTTCTTTATTGTCATGTCAGTTTGTTTACTCTTCATGAAGTGATTACAAGATAAAATTTGCATGAAAATCCATGAGACTTTGACCCAGAACCTACCTGTGTGTTTCAGGAAAAGGGTCTGCTGCTGCTTCAGATCATGTTCTCTTCCAAGTTTGTGTTTCAAAGGAACAGAGAAAAATCCAGAATTATTTTTGTAGCCATATGCATATTTATGTCAGGGTCTTAAGCTGAGGTGCTTTGTCCCTGCAGCTTTGAACCGAAGCCTCTGAGACTCACCCTCTTAAGTATTTCTTACTAAGCTGCCTCTTACCAACTGCATTCTGCCTCTTTCCTACTTCAGCCTCAGGTAAATTGTTCCATCTAACCACTGTAATCAGGTGTTAATTTTTCTTCTATTTCTAATTATTTCCATATACTACATAGGGAACAAAGGTATCTCCACTATGCATCTTTGTTCTAAAGATAGGTTAAGGGCTCCAAAATTATTTTTTAGTTCTAAGTAAGCAAATAAATAAGGTATATATATGAACTACCTTAGAATAAAAATCCTAAAATGTTTATTCCTTCTTGACCTTGAAAAATATATGTGTCTAAAGGCCAAGACAGGATATTTCTGAATTTAAAGGTTTTTATTGTTTTATGCATATGTTAGGAAATTCCAAGGAGAGGCTAGAAATAGATTTCCAGGTAAAATGACTAAAAGAATTTTACAAATCTGCAGCACTGCTTGCATCCTGTATTTTTTTTCTTTATTATGACTTCTTGATGACTAGAAGGAAGAGCTTTATTGCATTTTAGCTATTAATCTTCAACATTTTAATTATATGCTGAAACATCCAAAGTATTTTTTTCCATTTTACCCTTTGTGTTTATTTAATTATTAAGTTACTGAAGTTCAGGGTTTATGAACTTGAAAAGGAAAATTGATTTCCATAAGTTTAGCTGACCTTAAAATTTTAAGTGTAAGAGTATGACCAAAAAAGTCCACACTCAATCAATATAAATATAAATAATGCTGATTTGTGGTTTCTACAAAGCGACTTTCATGATCACAACTTGTATATTGTGAAAGACAATAATTGTACATTGGTGATAAATGTTCTTAGAATAATTTAATAAATTGCTGGAGTAGCTTAATCTTGTATTTTTAAAAATTTGCTATAGTAGCCATGAGAGTTAAGAAGTTGTTCTACAAACGTCATCAGTGAAATATTGCATGTAATCTAAAATGATATCCAGGTAATGTGGAAAGAATAAAATTGCTTTTTGCTGCAGGTATTCATGTTCAAGTAACAATTCAGTGTGAGGATGGAGATTATGAAAATGTGGAATAACATAATGAGGCTGAGAATATTACTGTCATCTTTCTTTTATTTTTTCCACCTGTTAAGAGAAATCCTTGCAATATAGCCGTAGTACATTTGCAGGGTATCTTGGCTAGTGTTTACTGCTACTGTTATAAAGCTTTCATTCAGCATGAAGTACAGCAGAGAACTTATGGGCTTACCCAGAATAAACCCTAATGTGACTTGTTTTTGTCTAACAAAAGAGTAACTATACTCTTTTTTCCAAATTTTTAGTAACATACATAATGATATCACTATTAACTCCTAAGTCGCTTCACTTCCCCACAAAGTAACTATATAAACCGTGTGCCACTTGCCAGAAATTTCAGCTTTCAGGGATTTATTCTGCTTAGTAAATAGTGCATTGCTTTATTTCATGTATGAGAATTTACATAATCTTTATAAGTATAGCAGACTGTGAGGAGAGGAATTTATATTTGATCCAGGATAATGACACTAATTCATTGCTACATCTTATCTGTATGCACTAGGTTCCAGTTACAAATTACATGAAATTCACATTTCAGTATGAGCCCCTCTGAGTGTAAAGAAACCCTGACAAAATTATGCAATGAACGGCTCTAAAATTTTAAATGCTGTATAGTCACTGCAGGATTATTTTACCTAGTAGTAGCCATTCAAAATTGTGCATTTAATCTAAAGCAATCATCTTGACTGTAAAATTAGGTACTTATAGAACAACCAAATAATTAATTTTAAATAAAAGTAGAAAAACAGATTTTATGAATTGTCTCTACTGATGCATTTGATTGCATTTGCCATTATAAGAAGGTATGCTCAGTGCCATCTCCCAGAGTCATAGTCTTCAGCTGTCATTGCAAACCTGAATGAAGTATACAGCACCTCCCTTCCAGCCTCCATGCAAAATTTCTTTTCTGTAGAAATTTGAAACAGTAGAAAGACATTCCTGAGCCTTGTTGTGGTGCAGAAGGAACAGCAGAGAAGCAGTTGTCATCTTTACCTTTCTTTCTCTGCTCACTATGGACTGAATCTAAACAGCTAGTTTTGGCTAGATGCCCTGCTTTTAGCCAACACATGCTTGATGAGCTCGTTAGAGCAGAATTTTTTATTTAAATTTTAGACACTTTATGCCATGGAAGTCTGAATTGAAGCTGTTCTCTCTATTATCTGTTTATACGTCAATGGGTAGAAAGAGGAATTTTAACTTGTTCATTTGTGTCTAGCTGGTCCTAGCTTTGAAAGCAATAAATCACACCCCTGGTGTGCCTGGTTTTCCTTTATTGACAACATAGTGTACAGAGAGTGACTAAAGCATACATAGATTTCTGTATGTAGACAGGTTACGACAGCCTTCTGTGATATAGCCTGTCCCCAAATGCTAATAGTTACCGTGCAAAATCCATGGGAAAAGCAAATATGTTGTTTTGTTTCATAGAGATTAAAACCATGGCATGAGAATAATATTTTTTTCTAGATCCTTGTTTCCTCAACAACAGTGTACAATGTGTTACATTCTTGTAATAATACATAGATTTGTTTCCTTTGTTTTGATAGCATTTAGAGTATCTGGAAGACCAGTATGTACAGCTTCACGTAAAAATAAGCCAAAAAATTTTGGTCCTAGTCTATCAGAATTTACCTATGAATAACACGCAAATCCGTCATTAAATGCAGTTGCTTATGATATGAGATATAGTAATCAAAGATCACACAGCAGCACTTCGGTATTTGGTTTAAGATAGAGGTTAAAAAAAGAAAAAACATTACCGGGTATTTTAAATATTTTATTCTTTTTTAATGTATGTGTATGAATCTCCTGAGGACAGCTGCGTTATTGCTCTGTGGCAGGGGGGCTGGAACTAGATGATCTTTGAGGTCCCTTCCAACCCAAACCATTCTATGATTGTACTCTTCTACAGTGCCTGATTTTTTTAAACAAAAACAAACATTAAAGACATTAACACTGCATCCCAAACTTCTTATTTCCGTTGCCTTGTCTTTCCTTTAGGCTCTCTGATCACTTGAGATTTGCAGCTGCCTTAGAAAGAAAGATCAGTCTAGGCTCCTTAGCATTTACTGTAACAAAAGTAAAAGATAGAAAGGTGGAGTGAAAAGCAAATAATTCTAGATAGGGAATGTGTGTATGTGTTCTCATCACTAGTTCACAAGTTCCAGTAGTATTGGCACTAAAGATTTCAAGATGCATAGAAGAAAGGGCAAACCTGGTTGAAATACGCAGCTGACATTTCTCTCTGATGTTGTGTACTCTGTGTTACTGAAGTTAAAAAGGCAAGGGTATGAGTTAAATTATTTTGTAAGTGAACATAATACCTCCAATGTGCATTTTATTGCAGCTCATGAATTGCGATGGCATACAGAAACACTAAAGGAAACATTTATAGTCAAATCAAACAAAAGCATAGAGGACATGAAAAAAAAATCCTGCAGAACAAGAAGGAAGGGTCCAAAATAGATGTTCTGTTTTATGCTACTGTGAGAGTGATATTCTGCTAGAAAACTTACAAAAGAGTTCATAAAATCTTGTGGTTTTTTTTCTTTTAAAAAGGTTAGTGTTTATCATGGCACACAGCTATAGTAATGAAATGTAAAACTATTTTAGTCTCACATTTTTGGAAAAAACCCACATCAAGGATACATAATCCAGCATGATACAAGTAAATGATCCTTCCTTTTCTGGCTGACTCTGAGTGAATCATTGTAGAATAGGAAATTTATATTTGAGCTTTACTAGTGTCATTCACTTTAGCGAAAAATAGCACAAAGCAGTCTCTGCAGAAGACAATCATAGAGTTATGAGTGGGGCATCAGTCTTTAGGCACTGAAAGGAAGAGGACAATGAGCAGTAACATTTTTTTGGACTTGTGAGAAACTCACTGGCAAAAGTGATCAGATACTGTAGGACAAGCTAGAAACAGAAGATCTACCTAGGATGAGGTGATCTAGAGAATCATGCTATTTCTTAAGATACCATAAAATCTAGAGAGAGAGCCCTTTTAATGGTTGCCCTTTTAAAATAACTTGCCAATTCCAAGCTCTTTGCATTAAATCTGATGTGTCTGGTATAAAAGTACTTCCAAAGCAGTTAACAACTGCTACATAATGAAGACTGCCTGGAAAGGTGGAAGGTGGAAAGAAGAAACACTGTCACCTGCAGTACAGAATAGTGCAACAGTTGTAGGGAGGAACTCTGAGGTCAGAGGAAAATGCCAGTCCTTTCACTATGTAATTGGTAGGACCTGGAGTGTGGTACTTTGAAATGGGTTCAGCTTCCACCCCCTCAACACCAGTTATTTTGCTTTATATTTGACTTGAGCTTCTTATTTCTACAGGAGGAGGTAGCTCTACTCCTCTAAGCTCCATAGACAAAGCAACAAAAACAAACCATTCAGACCATAGAATACCTGTGCTGTACTGATCAGTCTCTTCTGCATCTATTTCTGTCATTCAAAAGACCTTTTGTCAGGTCTGCACTTTTTTGGTTTGTCTCAGGAAAGCAGATGAAAAAAACGATGTCACTATGCTCGAAACACAAGGGAAACAGAGAACAGCAGGAAGTATTAAAAATCATTTTGAATGCTCACTTCATAAATAAAGCTACAAATGTTCCTCTCTGATCGATGACTTCAGGGGCTTCTAGTACAAAGGAGAACAACAAATCCAGATCACTTGTTATGCTTATAAAACTGTGCCAGAATCCTAGTATAGGTTGGTAGAAGGTAGAAGTTGATTGACCTTTAGAGAAGCAAAACACAGCTAAAAACAAACTGTGTTTGCTGTCCTTGACATATTCCAAATGTCTAATGTTCTGGTTAAGTGAACTCTTGCTAAGATGAGAATTCATCAATTCATGACAAATTCTTGCTGTTGCCAAAGTAGTTCGTATCTCGATAAGTGGCAGAAAACCAGGCTATTATATTTTGTGAAAAAAGTTGAAAGCAAGATATATATATGTATTTAAAGATATTCCCTTTGTCTTCATATGTGTATGTACATATATACTAAATATTCTGATACTGACTTATGTCACTGTATACTGCTCCTAGTTTATTACTGACAGAAAACATTACTTAATTATGCAATGAGATAATAAAAAACCAACAACAATACCTCTCTGCAAACTATCATAAAAAATTGTAGTAAGACAGAGTGTTTCAACAAAGAAGGAAAAAAAAAATGCTGCAGCAGCTCTTAGTGAGGGACTCCTGCTTTTAGAGGTGAAGAAGACAAAGCATTCCTCTGTGGTATTCCAAGGACATTTTCTTCCAGTACTTGCTTCTTGAGAAGCTAGGTCAGTTTTTCTATATCCCTTCTAAACGAAAGAGACCTTTCACTCATCCACCCAACACTATAGACCTCCTGAGACCACCACATTATTGATGAAGAGAGGTTCCAGACCTGCACCACAGCTTTGTCTGTTTCTTCAGAACGATTCCAAGGCAATATGTTCTTTGAGTCTAACTATTCTTTCAGTTCTACAAGTTCTTTACATAAATCTTCAGATATCTCAAGATTACTTTCTATTATATAAAAAAAGGGAAACTACCTTTGCTCTTACACAGCAAGAGAAAAATGTCTTCTCCAGATAGACATATCAGAAATATGATCAAGCACTCAATGAGAAAATATGAATTCCTGCATAAAACTGGATTTTGGAAAATATGCATCATATTAATATATGCTGCCTGATAAAATGAGAATATCTGTAAGGATCTCTGAAAAACCAGTAGTTTTTTTTTTTTCTCTTTATTACCAAGTTAATGTAGACACAATTTTTTTACATGTGACCATGATCACCACTAACTACCGAACCACTTTACTACAAGAAAAAGAATTAGGTTTATAAAGAAACTTTATCAGATAATGACCCATGAGTGGTGAATTGACTTCCAAAGCGATGACCATTCATCCTCACCACTTTCCAAAAATGTTGTAATGTTTTGAATGCTTCCATTTGTTTTTAACATCAAATCAAGTTGCCTGGCAGAAAGACACAAAGCAGCAATTCTTTTGAACTAGGCAAAGTGTCTGTATGCCACAGTGACAAAACCCCCATAAGTATCTATAGTATGATAAATATCACAGATTAATGAAAAAAATAAAACTAAGATGTTTTCATGTAAGTGACTCCTTATTTGAGAATTAAGCTCCCTTCCAAGAAGAGTCTGTACCTATTCCACTGAATAACAGTAGAGTCAATATTTCGTGGCAAGGCTAAGTGTTTTTCTCAGGTGGATGTTTTAATGGAGCCAGCCAGAGAAAATATACCACTTCTTGGGAAGCCATTCACTGGTATTTTCAAGTGATTCTGTATCTGAACAAAATATGTGATTAGGAACAGAAAAGCAGGAACTTGATTCATTTGCTAACCAGTCCCACCAACCTTTTGTATGCAGAGATTGTTTGAATCCTTATCATCACAGGTGATATTGCCTGTGCTCTCTTGAGCAGCTTGTCAGTGTGCAACTTATTAACAGTTATAATAAACACTCTAAGAAGACTGACAGAAAATGTATGAACATTACCATTGAGAAAAATTATTTTGATACATCATCTAAAAAGTCCTATTCTCTATCTCCATCTACTGGAGGTTTCTTAACAACTAACAGACTCTGGAGGTTTTTCTAATTCTTCCTCAATGTATCTGTTATTTTCAAGGCAAGCTAAACCTCATTTCAGAAAAAAAGACTTAAGGCTATCTCTCTTGAAAACAACATTTCAAGCATAATCTCATTAGCTGAATCATCTCTGTTTAGACATAAACATTCTTATAAACAACTGAAGTTGTACAAAATAGAATATAGTGAAAAATTTATGTGTAATCATTAAAAAAACCCGAACAAACTCAGAACCTCTCACTGGCTTAGACAACAGAGATTCCCTGGGTGCCTTCATCTCAATTGGTAAAGTTCCCGCTGCAAAACTTCTGTAACTATAAGGCTCTATCTATATTAGCAGCAAATGTAACTTGGTGAAGAGTATAGCAAAACAAATGCTGAGGACCTGGCACGCACCTTGCATGCGTTTTGCGGTGTTTTACTCTAACCCAGTCGTAGCCTGGTTCTGTGTACTGAAAACCCATCAGCAGTTGAAATGCCTTAGCTTGTTAGTGTCACTTCTTCTGGTAAAGTATAATCTGAAAGATATCCATTGTGTACACTCTGAGAACACTCCATGGAGTGCACCTGAGCACAGTGAGGACAATTGAGCAATTTACTTAAAGAATGAACAAACATAAACCCCCCTCCTGATCTGAAGTATAATGCACAATGCAGCTGTGCTGAGAGTTACAAATATGTGGGCAAAGTTCAGTGCCTCACAACCTATGATTTGCATCATGTCATTTGAAATTCACTTTCCAAAGGAGTCCAATCAAGCTAGTGTGCTTGCAACTAACTCACTTAACTCAAACTGACAGCATCACTTTCAGCATAAAACACAGCAGGCACAGCCACTTTTGTTTAATATAATTGTTAGAAAAAATAAAGCTGTACATCCATAACTATTTTGGACTTAAAGTGGGATACCTGTATTACATGTCTTCCTAAATTAGAGTATAAGCCCACACCCTCTGTTTTCCAAGTAAGGGGTATCCTAGCTGCCCGAGATACAAGTTCTTTGGATGAAGGAGGGGTGGTATGCTGATTATAGCAGCATCTCCTGAATAATTTTTGCCGAAAGGAAACCCAGACTCAGAAATTTAGAAAGAAACAATTAACTAAAAATAGGAAAGAGAGAAAAGCTGAGGGTCTGGTCTCTGTGTAAAATGCATAAGGATTTTGATTTAGAGAGCCACGGAATAAGCTACTCCTATAGTATGAGGAATATAGGCTGGAAATAAATTTTTGCCGCTACCAGATATTACTACTTCATGAGCTTGCAGATTTAGTCTCTGTCTTAATCCTGTAATCAATCAGTCGACATGGTATACTTTTAAAATTAGAAAATATGATAAAACATCTTAGTCTTTGCTTACTAGTGTGGCCACTCTCCTTGAAAAATGGCACAAGTGTTTTTTTACCACCAAAAGCTAAATAATTGAATCCTGAACTTACAGAGACACATCTAATCATGACCCTAGTATGTAAACAGGGAAATGATGCCTCTTCTTTGCCGTAGTTTCTCTGTTTTGCATTCTCCATCAGTGTATGGAGAATCAGATGCAGGGAAACACAGTTTGGGAATCCTTAGCTGATTGAGACATTGAGGTGGTTTGAACAGCATAATACCTTTCTATGTACTGAACAACACCACTTTAAATAACAGAACAATTGAATAGTTTTTCAGCAGCTAAAGAACCTTGCCATAGGTAATTGGGATAATAAAGATTAGTATGATCCATTAATATTTCTATCTGATAGGACATGGCCAAAATATATATGCCTATGAACACCTGTTTGAGCAAAATGCTGTATTTCAGGTAGTCTATTTATGCTGATTAGACAGAACTACTGTATGTGCTTTGTATCAAATCAATAACACACTTGACTGTTGGCTTTATATAATGTGCGTAAAATGAATGTGGGTACATCCACTAATGCAGTAGAAAAACATGTTTAACATGCCTTTTCAGGCTTTCAAGAGAGTCCATCCGGCTTTTTAAGCCAGGGTTTAAGAAGAAAATGAAAGCTGGAGCCTTATATTGTATGTCTGTGTTCTTAATAAGTAAGAAGCCCAAAATGGAGAAATATAACTATGCTTTCAAATAACTTCAGTGTTAAAACTTGGGACTCAATAAATAGATTTTCCTTTATTTTATTACTCAGTCTGTCTGGTGTTAGACTGAGAAGGAATCACAATGAAATAAGTGAATTTGGGGAATTACTTCTGCAAAATAGCATGAGGAGAGGGCTTTGAGGGGCTTGCTTGGAGAACATAGGTAAGATGTGCCTTTTACAGCATAGAGAGAGTCAGGGCAGGGTTTGTGTTTTAGACAACAGGATCTGTGCTTGTGTTGTGTCAGCTTTTAGGAAGGAAGCCCATCCAGTGAAGTTCATTAGGAAACTTACTTTCTCAGGCTTATATGCAGGATGAATAGATCATGACAGCAAGAATCTCTCTGCTTGTACTCTCTGTGCTCTCATCAACAGACTTCCTTCACCTGCAATTGGAGATTTAGCACTAGAGTTATTTCTTTAATATAATTAGGACAGGTTATTTTATGACTTTTTGTCCAGTTCAAAATTCTCAACTCATTGTTTACAGCAAAATGCCACTTAAAGTCTGTGCTGCAGACTATGAAAGAGAACTTTGAATTCTTGTTGCATGTAACATAAATAGTGAAAAAGGTCAGACTTTCAAGTTCACAGAATACTCTTTAAGCTATAAATGAAAGCAAGCAAAAAAAGAGATCTTTTTCCTTTGAAGGAAAAAAGATCTCACTAATTTAGTTGAGGTTATTTTATTATATTAAATAGAATATACATCTTTAATTGCAATCAACTAATGGCTAGCCAGTTAATAATTATTACAACTGCTTATAGTTTACATTTTTACTTACACACTCTGTTTGAAAGAAGTAGAAGTCATGGAGTATGTATCTACGAAATTATATGGGATAATGCAATCATGTTACCCAGGAGAAATGCTAATGATTCAGAGGGTACTTTAATTCACAGAGATTTATGGAACCGACAACATTTAAAACAATTATGTATTAATTAAAGTTCTGCTGGAAGAATCTAGGAAAAATTGTCATGTACAAGTATCAATATAATGTGTACATTACTTTCAACAATAATGTTTTCTGTCCAGTTTGCACTTACCTACTGTAGCTTATTCTGCTGCATATTCTAGAGGCTGATCCTCCAAATTTCCAAACCAAGTACTTTTAATCTTAATACTGAGTACTCCTGACTGACTTAATTTCTGAAATCCTTTTCTGTAAAGGAAGATGAGAGAGCTCTTCAGAGTACTCTGAAGTTTCTCTCAGATATTGATTTAGGATATTGTCAAAATATCCACATGAGACTTAGTAGTCATCCAAGCTCTGGAATTGGAGCTATAATTTATCACTTTTTCCATGAAGAAATTTGTTTTTAGTCACCATTGTTATGCTGAGTCTCACTGTAGAAGCACTTAAGTAGGTTGAGTATGCTAGTCCTAATATTTATCATGCACATTTTTTTTCTCCTCTATTCTTTGTGGAAAAAAGAGCTTTCATGAGACCCATTTGAGTATAAGAACATCATTCTACCAAAGGGAGTGAGTCAGAGATGTCAAATGCACCTGCAACAGGCACTAAGTAACAACCACAATTCACTCCTATCCTGTTGTCTGCAGATGCTCTTTTCTTGTATCCGCAAGTACTGCAATTTCTTCATAAATAACTGTGGTCATCTATTGACATATATTCCTCTAAACCTACAGGCACTGTCATCAAGTGTGCAAAGGCAGAGTGAAGAAAAAGTCATCAAACAATAAAAAAGCAAGAACAACATAGTCCATCCCATTCCTCACCTTCCCCTCTGAATCCACAGCTTTGGCTTGAACCTGAAAGTTATTTAGGAGAAAACATTAATAATCTCCCTTGAGAGACTGGCAAATACTTTGTGTGATTCACAACTTCTTGGGTAACAAGATGCTTTTGAACTGTTTCTGAAGAGCTGATTAATATAATTGGAGATTCTACTCTTGGTATAAGTGGCTGAGGAAGTTTAACTAGATTTATGTTGCTACTTCAAGGCACTATCTGTGAGCTGACTTCTGCTCTCTTTCTTTTTTATTGGTGTACTTAAATGGAAATGTTGAGAAAACAAGGCCACAATTCAATAATTCACATGTCACAGCTTACAAATATACTGTGTTCTGTCTTACCAACTACACTGAAGACTTAGAAGTCAGATAGGAGGGATTCTGTATCATCAACCTTTTCAAGAATTTACCTGTGTCTGAAATATCTGGTTCTTACACCAGATTTCATTGTGTATTTATTCTCTCAAATAAAAAAAAAAAAAACCCACAACAAACAAAAACAACCCCCCAAATAAATGAACAAAACAATTGCCCAAACAAAAAACAATGGTAAAACTTTAATCCATCTGCAGAAGAGATGAAAGCTAAAAGATGTTTCTACAGTTACGACCTTTAAGGACTGACATGGCTTATTTGTGCTAAATATTTCTGTATGGATATTTAGAGATATCCTTTAACTGAAAAAAAATCTAGAATATGTCTTTCACAAAAAATATTTTAAAAAGAAATAATAAGGAACCTATGAAAATTCGTAGTGCTTCGGACCAATGATCCATCTAGGTCAGTAGTGTCTTCAACTGTGACTGCAAAAAAAGACACCACAGAGTAAACACAAGGCAAGTATGTAGGGTACTTGTGCTAATACTTTCTCAGCTTCTGGCTACTTTCAGCATGGATTTTCTGAGCATTCTGTAGTTTGCTTTTTTAGCCAGATGTCGATCTTCCAGGTGCTTCCATGTTTCTTGTCTTTCAAATTTCTTTTCAACCTATGTAATTTTCTTGCATTTACAATATTCTTTTCACAGACCTACTGCCTTGTATTGGAATAATAATGATTATGATGATGAAGTATTTTAATTCTTTGTTTTGAATGAGCCTCCTGCTGAAGTCTCCTATTCTAGATTGGTATTCAAGATAGAAAGTACCACCTTTTTCCTACTACTATACGGTTCCAGGTGCCTGAATCTGCGTGGTCACAATTAAATCGGATGAATCCCTGCATTACTTTCTATAATTACGAACTGAATAATTCTAATGATAATAATACAATACATTACATGGCTTGAGTATCACTGGCTTGGACAGAAAAAATTAGGTTGATTCTTTCCCCTGCTTGCAGTCTTTCTTACGTAATTCTTTAAAGTTTGTAATAATTTACATATGAATATTAGGCTTCATACTTATTGCCACAAATAACTAATGCCACATTACTGTAAAAATTTCAAGAGGAGCCTTCTAGCTAAATTTGAAGAAGAGGTGTTGATCTTGTGCTGTTGAAAAGAACCTAGCACATTTTTCATTGCATCTTATGTATTAAAGGATTTAAGGCCCAGCCTATATAATAACAATAATCACTAAGACTCTTTGTTAACCTTTCTTTAAAGTAGTTGCACTACTGTCATAGTACAAAATTGACTCACAATCTATATTGCACAGTCATTATGTGCACATACACTCTTATACGCTGAACAGTGACTTTCCAAAATAAAAAAATTAAAACGTAGAATGTGTCTGAGGCAGTGAAGTGCTGGGGTTTGAACTCTGAGTCCTGAATTAAGATTGACACATGGGTGGTTCCCACAGTCCTTTAAAAGGAGAAGATGAGTTTGCCTTTTGGCTTTCCTCCAAGGTGCAGACAACCTTGGAGGGAAAGCCCTTGGGTAAACAAGCCCCAGGTGCCCCGCATTGGGTAAATGAGTGCCAGGTGTCCTGCTTTGGGCATAAAAGCTGGGACCACTTGCAGGAAGGGTGGAGTGTCTGTCTGTGAGGTGGATGCACCTTGCAGAGTTTCCTGTTGGGGAAGGAACTCCTGACTCTCCCTGCAACTGGGCCCCAGTCAGGTTTGGCATTTGCAAATGTGGGCCTTCTGGGGTAACAATATGTGGCTACTTCTATCCTATATGATCAGCCTATTGACTTGGTTGTCTCCCATCTCTTCTATGGGAGACTTTGTTTCTTTGTTAATTCTACCTATTATTGGTCGTGCTGTGTCATTCCTGGGGTCACTGGGGTTGATGTCTATTATGTGTGATCTGTTTGACTTGTTTGTACCCCCAGTGATCACCCATGTACTGACTTTCTTGTGTGCAATAGAAACTAATTACTGGTTTGTTCTACTGCTGGCTGAATCCTTTGTACTAGGCCTAGTAATTGGCAAAACAGGCAGTTAATGATTTTGTCACCTGAAATATGTACCTACTATGGATGAAATTATAATTTGCATTTGGATTATTCTTTTACATTAAAAAAACCCACAATCTTTTAATACCTAGGTTTGTGTTATTTAATCATCATGTATTTTCTTCTTACTGTCCTCACTGATATGAACACAATTTTGGAAAACACTATCACTCAATTTGTTGATGTCAATAAACACATTTTTATTTCTTGTCAAAAGAAACACAATTTACATAAGATACATATTGCTTTCTTCCAAGATATGAAGTTGGGATGCTAAGCATGTGTGGGTTTTACATCACAAAACAAACACAAAATTCAATTTTCTGTAAGTTCATATTTTTTTAAACTTCCCCGTTCTCAAAAACTGCTGAGTAGCTTAACTTATTTCTATATCTGAAACTCACCTGTTCCTTTCGTTTTTTAAGGATAAATGAATACTAAAAATAAAATCAGTCAATGATTTTTTTAAAAAAACCCTTCTCTTAAAAAAAGGTCTCCTGCATTGGTTTGCCATACTCTTCTATTTTACCATTTCTCTCTGCATTCATCTAATATTTGCCTTTTCTAAATCTTTGTCGTAAGTTCTTTGGACTGTCCACATCCATCAGTGATTTCTTTATTTGCCTCAGGAATTATTTCCACACACCTATTCATGCTCTCTTTTGCTTTCACTCTAATCTTCAGAACTGACAGTCCCAAGAAAACATATGTTGACACAATTTAACTGTTTTACTACCAAGGTAAAATGAATGCCCACAAAATATAAAAGTAAATATCAAAAGCAGGTTTTTAAGCATCATAATTTTTCTCCTTTAGTAAATGATACAGCACAATAAGTTTGGAAGTATATCAGATAATTGCGGTTCCTCAGATCTCAAAAGTAGTTGGGACTGCAAAAGCTGATGAAAATCTGTGTCTTGCTTTGATAAAACCAAAACCAGAAAGTAATAATAATTAAATGTTTTTCCTCTGTATAGGTAATAAGATCTTTGAAACAAGCCACTGCAACCTGAATACAAACTCATTACATTTTTGTGCTGGTTTTGACTGGGATAGAGCTAATATTCTTTTACAGTAGTTAGTATGGGGCTACGTTTTGGATTCGTGCTGAAAACAATGTTGATAATTCAGAGATGTTTCAGCTATTGCTGAGCAATGCTTACACACAGTCAAGGCCTTTTCTACTTCTCCCACCACCGCACCAGTGAGCAGGCTGGGGATGCACAAGTTGGGAGGGGACACATCTGGGACAGCTGACCCCAACTGACCAAAAGGATATTCCATAACATATGGTGTCATGCTCAGCATATAAAACTGGGTAAAAAAGGAAGTGGAGGACATTCAGAATGGTGATGTTTGTCTTCCCAAGTATACACATAATGGAACCCTGCTTTCCTAGAGATGTCTGAACACCTGTCTGCGGATAGGAAGGAGGGAGTGAATCCCTTGTTTTGCTTTGCTTGCGCACACAGCTTTTGCTTTACTGATTAGAAGCTGTCCTTATCTCAACCCATGAGTCTTCTCACTTCTAGGCTTTTGATTTCCTCCCTGACTCAACTTTAGGGGAGTGAGCAAGCAGCTGTGTGGTGCTTAGTTTCCACATGGGGTTAAACCACAACAATTTGAAATTGTGCTCAATATGCTTTGTCTTGACTCACAGGCAAGTCTTTCAAACTGAAAAGGCCAAATATAGTTCAAGATCAAGTTAAAAATGTATCTTGTGGAATGTTATTCATTATGTGTATGTTAATAAAGTTAAGTTATAACATCTGCACAAAAGTGAAACAGATAAATTATGCTTGTTTATCGCAATCACCTTATTCCTGGATTACTCATCAGGACTGCTTGGGTATTTTTCCTGAAAACCACTGATATTCAGAAGAAAATACAAAGACATGTAGGCATTCTGAAAAGTCCTGAAAAACAACAGTTTAATTTAAAATTAATAATATGACATTTTTAATGTACATGCAAGAGTGTTTTATATTTGATATATCTATGACATCTAAAACTGCAAAATTATTAGACAGTTCTCTTTTCTATAAATTTTGACAGTGGAGTACTTTTACCTATAGGAGGATGAACGACTTCTGGCAGTGTTTAAACATGTGGTAGCTAGAGATATCAATGAGTACATCTGGCTGGGGTCGTTTCTTTAAGAATATACAGAGATTAAGTTCTTTCGTTAAGCTGTGCAAGCTGAATTTGGGAATGTGTCCGCATTTTAGTTCAGAAAACTGTGATTTTGAGGAAAGTATCCTAATCCTTTCTTACAGTGCATTGCTGCACATCACATGCATTAGTAAATGTAAGCCAAGTTCCTTTCAGGTAAGTGAAGCGTGAACTCTGTTCCAACCTGAATCAGGACATTGCGGCAGATCCAGTGACTTGTTCCTTGGACAACTTTGAACCAAATGTTGAGGCCGGAAAGCAGATAAAAACTATCCCAAAGTAAAAACCCTAGATGCAGGGATCACATATCAAACTTCTGTGATCTGCTTCTGTTTTACAAAGTTAATTGATAATGTGGACACGTCTTCCAGTCAATGAGGATGCAGTCCTCCCTGTATTCATGTTCCCATTTCATAGAATCATAGAATGTGTTGGGTTGGAAGCGACCCTCAAGGGTCATCTAGTCCAACCCCCCTGCAGTGAGCAGGGACATCTTTACTAGATCAGGTTGCTCAGGGCCCCATCAAGCCTGACCTTGAATGTCTTCAGGGATGGGGCCTCCACTACCTCCCTGGGCAACCTGTTCCAGTGATCTACCACCCTCATATTGGAAAACATTTTTCATACATCTAACCTAAAACCCTTTTCTAGTTTAAAGCCATTACCCCTTGTCCTATTGCTACATGCCTTCGTGAACAGTCCCTCACCTGCTCTCTTATAGGCACTTTTCAGGTATTGGAAGGTCGCTATAAGGTCTCCCTGGAGCCTTCTCTTCTCCAGGCTGAACAACCCCAACTCTCTCAGCCTGTCTTCATAGGACAGGTGCTCCAGCCCTTTGATCATTTTTGTTGCCCTCCTCTGGGTGCATTTCAGCAGGTCCACATCCTTCTTACGTTGAGGGCTCTAAAGCTGGATGCAGTATTCCAGGTGAGGTCTCACCAAAGCAGAGTAGAGGGGCAGAATCACCTGTCTTGTTCTGCTGGCCACACTTCTTTTGATGCAGCCCAGAATGCGATTGGCCTTCTGGGCTGCAGCTGCGCTTTGGTGGCTCATGTCCAGCTTTTCATCCCCTACTATCCCCAAGTCCTTTTCCTCAGGGCTGCTTTGCAGCACATCATCTCCTAGCCTGTACTGATAACAAGGATTGCCCTGACCCAGGTGCAGGACCCTGGTATTATTGAACTTCATGAGGTTCACCTGGGCCCACTTCTCCAGCTTGTCCAGGTCCCTCTGGATGGCATCCCGTCCCTCTGGCATGTTGATTGCACTACCCAGATTGGTATCCTTAGCAAACTTGCCGAGGGTGCACTCAGTCCCACTGTCAATATCATTAATGAAGATATTAAACAGCTCTGGTCCCACTACAGATCCCTGAGGGACACCACGTATCATCATCTTCCATCCGGATATTGAGCCATTCACTACCACCCTCTGGATGTGACTATCCAGCCAATTCCTTATCCACTGAACAGTCCACCCATCATATCCATATCTCTCCAACTTAGAGAGAAGGATGTTGTGGGGGGACTGTGTCAAAGGCCGTGCAAAAGTCCAGATAGATGACATCCATAGCTCTTCCCTTGTCTACTGATGCAGTTAGTCCATTGTAGGACTAACTAGGTTGGTTAGGCAGGACTTTCCCCTAATAAAGCCATGCTGGCTGTCCTGAATAACCTTCCTGTCTTCCATGTGCTTCAGCATAGCTTCTAGGAGCATCTGTTCCATTATCTTCCCATGCACAGATGCGAGGCTGATAGGTCAGTAGTTCCCAGGGTCCTCCTTTCTACCCTTTTTAAAAATGGGTGTAATCTTTGCCTACTCTTCTGTACCATGCATATATTTCTTTATTACAGCTGACAAACTCTTGGAGATTTACACTGCTTCCTAGTATTTCATTTCATCCATTCCTTATTGGTCTTCTGAGGTGACATTAAGACTTATCATAATAAATAGCAATAAGTAAATAATATTAACAGGAGAAAATAAATTAGATTAGGTTACTAATTAAGCCTTTGGGCAATTACTAATCCTACATGTGTTTAGCAACCAAAGGTTTTACACTTAATTGATAGGAAAAAATTATGCTCGTTTAACTGAAAAAAATCTGCCAAGTTGATTCAAATTTTCAGCAAAGTACATTAGACTAAAGTTACAATAACTGGATAATTGCAAACAAAATGTTTTGTTTATCTAAAGTTGTCTGGAGGATATGTCCTGTTGTGTCATTTTCAAGAGTAGGAACAGGATTTACAATACATACCAGAGTTGTACTTCAAGATATTTTGTAAAATCTTCTGTTAAAATCCAATCTTCTAATGTAAGACACCTGTAGCATCTGCATATTTCAAATAAAACCAAACATTTTCAAAAACATACTTACTACTAAGTTGCTGAAATCTACCCAAGCTTGTACACTGCATAGCACAAAATTACTTCATATTATTTTTTTCATGCAATGATAAAAGTTTTTATCAGGTAGCCAGAAACTGGTACATTTAAATAGACCTTTCATATAAGCAGTTCTTGCTTTGCTTGTTTCTTGGCGCGAGGCAGGCTTTAGGTCCTGAAAAGAAATATTTCCGCCAGTACACAAGGACTGAAAATCTGTAATTTAAATTTCACTTAAACAAAAAAGTTCTTCCAGGAGTCTAACTTCTATACTATAATAAGGTTATTTATTGATTGGCTTTACTAGTTTAGAGGAATAGTAATGAGTGTTGTCTTTCTCACTCTCCCTCATTCCCTTTTTAATTGTCACCATAATTTAACAAGATGTTGTGCTGTCAGAATTTAATTAAGCCTCTCAACAATGCCATCTGGTGGGGTTAAAATCAAGTTATTTGGAGCTTGTATCTTATTCCCAACAACAACAGAGAATTATTCTTGGCAATCTCTTTCAAGGAAAAGGCAAAACAAAAAACCAAATTTCATTCAGTCAGATTCATTAGTTTAGCAGTACTAATTACCTAAGTAAGATACACTCAAATTTAGATTTCTCAGATTATCTAAACCAGAGCTGATTATATGCATAACTAGGGCCCAGATTGCCTCTTCCCGTTACCATTACCTTCCAACAGGACAACATCCATCATATCCTCCACTTACAGCAGAAGACACTTATATGTCCCTACATTAATATATGTTGGTTTTATGATGTTTATGTGACTGTTGTACTGGATTATTTTAAAAGCCATGTTGGTGCAGCAATTTACCTAATTAACTTCACAGGTCTTCCTGGTGTTGTGGGTTCCTGAATATCCCCACAACATCTATTTTCATTCTTCAAGGGCTCCCCTTTGCAGTAAATTAAGTAATACTCTCCAAATGTCATTTCAGGAACTGCTTCCTAAGAGGTTAATCCAGAAAGGCCACCACAATTGGCTACCTCTACTCCATATAGTCTCCCAACACTGTTTTGAAGATCTTGCGCTTCAGACAATCTTAGTTATGTTTGTATCACACATTAACATACACCCTTAGGTTCACACTATGTAAGTACTGCTTCTCAGAGTTAGGATGCTGCTATCATACCATTTATATTTTTTTTCACTACGACTTCTCCCCAGACCAAGTGTAATAATACATTGTTACAAATTCCACAGATGTACAATGTGGGACCCAACAAAGACCTGTGCCAAATGCTATGTAGAGTGGACATAGGCAGTCCATCCCAAACAGAGCAATCTAGCAGTGTAGAAGCAAATCAATCTGCAGTACCTGGCAAAATGAAGAGAGGTCCTATACAGAAGAAAATCCCTTATCTCTGCAAATGTAGCTTGTAAAGTCCCATTTCACAGTTACTGAGGAACATGAGGGTACCAGCTGTAAATATAAAACATTTTTGTATTTTATATTTGAACTGGTCTTAGAAGAAATAGAAAAACATAATATTTCATCAAGAGCCTTACCTTATACAAGCTGGATGCAAAGAAGCCTTTAGGGATGGTTCAAGATGACTGTGTGTTAATGTCCATATTCCTCTCTGGTTCAAAGACATGTGAAAAATAGTTTAAGATAAAATTACATGAACTGAAGTATTTAAAAAAAAAGCTCATTAAAACTCCATTTCTATTACCCTTGTATATTTCTTGCATCAAAGTCCCAAGAGGGACACTTGTTTATGTAGTCAACTGAAGAACAGTGAGGAGGAGAGCAAGTGGTAATATCTTGAGTGCGTACAAAAGCCAGTACTTCACTGCGTTCCTGTAATGGTAATAAAAATGTGAAGAAGAAAAAACAGTTAAATTTTACCTTACACAGATTAGCAGTAAGTAACTGATGATACTGTTCCAGTAGTGGTGCAGTAGCCTTCTGCTACACCACAGTTTGGCCACACATTCTCTGTATTAGTGACAGAACAAGGCATGGTGGTGTTAGAATTGCCCTTCTGTTACCATTTGGAAGGAGAAAACATGTTATTAATGAAGTGTGCATGAGCCAAACATGAAAAGGTGTGCCAAACTGCAAACCTAAGAAGTGTGTACCAGAAATGAAGATCAGGCAACCAGGAGAAAAACAGTCTGAAAGTTGTCTGACATTGCCTAAAAAATCCTAGTATGCTGTTAGATTGCAGAAATGAAAGTGCTGAAAAGCAGTGCAGGGCATCGAAAATTCTTCCTGTCAAAACACTGAACAGATGCTAAAGCTTACAGATAAAATGAATACTGGCACTACATGGGAATGTCTGGATCCCCTCAAGGAAGGTCTCCTAAAATGTAGACAAGTGACAGAAACTGGTTGAGAAGAGCTTTTCACTGAACAAAATTTTATTAGGACATAATAAACAGCTTCAGTGATGGTGAGTAGCGCGTCTTCACCAGTGGGGAGCTTTTTGCTGACATCAGTTGAGAAACAGCTAACCTGCACACCCAAAGTACAGGATTTACTCTATAAAAATGTATTTGGAACACAATGCTCATTACTCCTGCTGTTCAAACAAGTCCAAAATGCAAGGAGAGTTATGACACAAAGGGAACTTGACTTTTAGAAGGTATCTGTCAAAACTTTTTTGTTGTTGTTTTAGTAAGCCCTCTCAGAAGACAAACAGTGCTTTAAGAAAAGTTGTATTTTGGTATATGGTAGAACAAGTAACTTAGAAAAGCAGAGAAAACTCAGAGGAGACAGGAATAAACCAAAAAGGATCCTTTGCCTATTGTGTCCTTGCAGGCTGCTCCTTTGCTCCTAGCTTGATTTCAGCATCAAAACTCAAGTTTATATTTCCTATGTTGGGTTTTAGGCAGACCCTTCTGGTTCCTAGGATTTCTTTCTTTCTCACACTTTGCCATTTATTTGTGACAGTGTTTAAATCTTTGTTGTGCTGCACACCTGGGAGATTTCTTGTCTGTTGTCTTTTTAAAGCAATGCAATACACAGTGTTATACAAATAAAACACTACACTTCGTAAAAATGTGACTGTTGCAGAACAGAGTGTTTTTCTCCTCTCTCCTCCCTCAATTACGTTACATTTAGAAGGCCAAACAGGAACTATATAGTTAACATAGCAGCTATTTGCTATTCAGAGAGATAGGCTTCTGTATCTGTTTGCTCTTTCTTGATCAAGATGGACCTATACCTTTAAGCCCTCTGCATGGAAAGGTCTTATGAGGCCATAGAGTATTTAACTGGTGCCAGGAATGACAGCAAACATGGGCAGCAAAAAGAGATTTGGCAGTCAGCTTGTCAGGGCAGGGGACTTGAAGGCCCTGCTTGAGATGTAATTGAATTGCCGAAGTTGGTACAACCATAGCGGTAACGCACCACAGGACAGTCCTGGGTGGCATTGACCAGTGACCTGCAAGGGCAGATCAGAAGGCTTTACTCTATTGAGTCCTGTGAGAGGACATGGTTTCCCAGTGCTAGGTTGCAGGGAATGCTGGAGTCCTCCCTGGGACTGGGCTGTGATGGTTGTGACCCCCACGCTCACACACGTAAACTCCAGCTAGACTCTGAGTCACTCAGTGAAGGGGCTGCAGGAAGGGCTTAACAGTCTGCAAAAACATAAGAGAGGGGCTGAACAGGAAGAAGATTGATGAGTTCTGACTACGGGTCTGCCGTAAAAGAAGAGAGATTATGCCTCGTGATCCCTCAGCTTTATACTGAGCTTGATGAGTATGGGGTGGAATACTTCATTGGTCAGTTTGAGTCACTTGTCCTGTCTGCTCCTCCCTACATGTGCCACACTTTTCACCCTTACACTTATGGTTCACTAAGGCAGAACCTAAGAAATACGGCAGTGACCTTGGTTTCTATAGGAATAAGTGTAAGCAAGAGCCTTTCTGCGTACCATTGTACTGTGAGCTCAGTACTAACGATAAACATCGAGTGTTGTTACTTTTAGTAGCAGACACTGTCTGAAAAACATGTTGTTAACTTCAAAGGGCAGCCCTAGAAGAGACTTAACTGAAAAGTAAAATCACCGAAAAGAAAACTGGTTCTATTCTAATTCAAATCAGAACACTACAGTACGATGTTTTGGTTTTGTGGTGTTTGTTTTTTTCTTCTTTTCTTTTTGTTTCTTTTAGTTCGAATTTTTTGTTTGGTTTTGGTTTTTTGGGGGTTTTTTTGTTTCTTTTTTGTTTTAAGGAAAAAAAATAAACAAGTAGGAGTTTCAAGTAAATTCCTCTGAATGAGTTGGAGTATGATGTCCCATGCTGCAGTGCTTTAAAACTGAAAATCCCTTAAAGGCAGACAGTGAAACTGCAGTGCAACATAGTTAAAACTTACTGTGCATCTTACCGGACATGTTAGGATTTTCCCCTCAAGGTGAGCATGAGAAAAGACATGAACACTAGAGGGCAGAGGCGGATAGGTTTTTAAATACATTAAACCTAATTCCTCCTAGAAGTACTCTTTTTTGTGACAATTTAACAGTTTTGGACTGCTAATGAGTTCCTGAGCTAGCTACAGACTAGAAAGGAATGAAAGACAGATCCGAGTCCGAACATTCACTTCAATACCATTAAGGTATGTGAGTCAAAATAATTTAAAATAGTTACTAAGAATACAATTTTAAATAACTGCAAAATTACTAACGAGACATGCAATCGTTAATGGAACAAGATGGCGGGAAGAAAAAAATATAAGTATGATAAAATAATTGTGAAAGGAAAATGTAAAACTAATTGGGAAAATGCAAAAGTAATATTTCTTGAGGGGGAAAAAAAAAAAAAAAAAGAAGAATTGCTTCAAATTGCTATACTTACCAAAATAGAGTGTTCTAAATTGAGTATTTTATATATGACTTATTTCGTAGTTTGTTAAGAGAACTTATCCATACTAATTGCATTTCTATAGCATAATCTTCCAAATACCTTAAGATGATGGAGCGATGGACTGAAGCTAATTGTATGAGGTTTAACAAGGGTAAGTGCCGGGTCATGCACTTGGGTCACAACAACCCCATGCAGCGCTACAGGCTTGGGGAAGAGTGGCTGAAAAGCTGCCTGGCAGAAAAGGACCTGGGGGTGTTGGTTGACAGCCGACTGAACACGAGCCAGCAGTGTGCCCAGGTGGCCAAGAAGGCCAATGGCATCCTGGCCTGTATCAGAAACGGTGTGACCAGCAGGAGTAGGGAGGTGATCGTGCCCCTGTACTCGGCACTCGTGAGACCACACCTTGAGTACTGTGTCTAGTTCTGGGCACCACAGTATGGGAAGGACATTGAGGTGCTGGAGCGAGTCCAGAGAAGGGCAACGAGGCTGGTGAGAGGTCTGGAAAACAGGCCTTATGGAGACCGGCTGAGGGAACTGGGGTTGTTTAGTCTGGAGAAGAGGAGTCTGAGAGGAGACCTTATCGCTCTCTGCAACTACCTAAAAGGAGGCTGTAGTGAGGCTGGTGTTGGTCTCTTCTCCCAAATTACTAATGATAGAACGAGAGGAAATGGCCTCAAGTTACGTCAGGGGAAGTTTAGGTTGGTTAATTAGGAAGAAGTTCTTTACTGAGAGGGTGGTTAGGCTCTGGAACAGGCTGCCCAGGGAGGTGGTGGAGTCATCGTCCCTGGGGGTGTTCAAAAGACGGGTTGATGAGACACTTGAGGCCATGGTCTAGTGGAACAGTGGTTAGGAATATGGTGGGATAAAGGTTGGACTTGATGACCCTGGAGGTCCCTTCCAACCATAATTATTCTATGATTCTATTCTATGATTTTACTGTGTATAAATACAATTAATCTTACAAAAGCTGGATATAGAGAAACTGATGTTCAGTTCATTTAAAAGTTTCCAAGGTAACACAGTGAGTATTGTTATTTTTAAGAACCTAGCATACAGAGTTTTCATCTCCCACTCCTATTAACTCCCAAATGTCTAAGTGCTTGCCATTGTGTCTGTTGGTTTCATTAAATTTTCTCAGGTGCCAGACTGGGAAGAATGCAACCTTTTAATTACATTTAAAAATGTGCTTAGTTACCTTCTGTCGGCTCACTGATGTATTTTATAAAGTGTCTAGAAAAATATATGACAATGATAAAATATGTTTTGTAATACTCAGACATAACAAGTGTAAAAGTTAATGTTGTTTGCTTGTCATTAAACAGGGTCTGAACCAAACAAGATGGAGGAAGCATGTTGAGAAGATGGAAGCAGCAAGTCACAAGATGTGTGGGAGTCATCCCTGCAGAGACAAAGGGGAATAGATAGATCACGGCCGCGAGAGGGAGGGGTAGCTCACGCGCTGGGGGGTAGCTCACACGTTTAGGCAAGGGGGGTTGGTCACGTGTGGGCGATTCAGGTGGCATTCGGGTGTACGGGCATAAAAGCCTTTGTGGCGCAGCATTAAATCGGAGCAGCTATCCACGACGTTCGTGCCTGTGGTTGTTCTCCTGGGATGGGATCCTAGACCATGGTACACGGGGATTGTCGCCTCAGCAGCAGTGACAAGAGTCTAATGAGTATTAGTCCACATCTAATTGTTGTGGAAAAGTAATGAATAATAATGCAGTTAAAACTCTCATACACACACTTCATTTATACCTGTATATATATATGCTCACCCTTCCACTGCTCCTTTGAATCCTAAGTTTGGTGGCTTAATTCAGGTAGTATGTGGGAGGGTATTACAGTTTTCAGCCTCTGGAGTCCTTTATCAAGAAGAATATGATGTTCATGTTGATGGTCCCATATGCCTTTCTCTAGGGTCCAGTTAGAATCACTCTTACACACTTGTTAACACAGTTCTGTATCTTTGCTCTTTTCCCATTGATCTGCAGTTCTCTATTAATTCCAAATATACTATGTACAGTGCTTTTGCCTATCTTAGATACTATTGTTTTGTTCTCTTTGCTACTCCTACTATTTTTTTCCAGCTCCTGGCCTGCATTTCTTTAACTGGCCATGGGTGAGTTGGTTATAGTTGTGGGGTCTCCAGTGCCAAGCCTGTGTCCCATCATGTGCTGTACTCCCCTACATGACATCACGTGTCTCTACTTCTGATGGCCTCTGCCATCACAACAGGTTTGCCTTTCTCTTCATTAATGAGTCATTAATATCTCATTCCACATAGAAAAACTACTTGTTGCTACTCCCTTTACAGACCTATAGTTGTACTACAAAGAGATACACAAAAGTAGAAGAAATCAAGTCCTAGGCATCCCGTCAATTAGAGAAACAGATAATTTAGGTAAAACAAATCTGCAAGCAGGTCACTCAAGTCCAGAAAGCGCAGGCCTGACAAACCTAAGGCCTTGCAAACTCAATACAAAGCTTACAACATGTTGCTAGCAACAAACGTACCATATTGCTATTCTACATGGTTCAATCAGTCAATAAAATCTAGAAAGCTCTGTTGCTGTACAGCTATTGAAATGTAGAACTTCACTTCAGCTTGGCTCCAGCTGTGGTTCTTGCAGGGTGAAGGCCTCCCATAAGTCTTCTTCTTACACATGTACAGATATTTTAGACACTCTAGGATATCCCAAGCAGCGGATTGACTGTCCAGGCAACTGAGACCAGTCCCAGAGTTAATTAACAAGCCTCTAGGTTCTACTGACAGTCCCGACCTGTTGCTGCAGTGGGATTTGAGACTCTTGATTCACTTGAGCACAGTCAAAGGCAGGAATCTTAAGCTCTGTGCTGAATACTGTACCGTAAGAAGAAATTTTGCTTAAGCTTTATAATATATATATATATATATATATACACATTTTGTTAAAAAAGTAATTCCATACTCATAGGTAATAATGCATGGTGTGGTTTTATAACTCCTATTTAATTTCTAGTTTTGTTGTGGAGGCACCCACACAATCTGCAGAGCAGCCCCTCAAACACTCTAACAACCCAAGCCAACCCCGAACCCAGGTACCAGGCAGAGGTGCTCACACACACAGACAGGGCGGTTACTCAAAAGTAAAGATTTATTTTGAGTAGAACTACTTAATACTCTGACAGACCAAAAGTAAAACACGAGTTCGAATATCAGTTGGGAATATATCACTACACAACTAGACTAACTCATGTCAGAAAAATGACTCAAAAAGGTTCACACTAGCTCAAAACGGGGGTAAATGTCTCACCCAAGGGTACCCAACATACAGTCACTCACCCACAGGGATGAGGACTCACTCAAGGATATTCAGAAGAAATATTCACTCACCAAGGGGGGAATGGTGCGGGCTCTCAACCCCGGGGAGTTTCCTTGGGCGGCGTCTCAATCCAAGCAAAGTATCCCTGACTGCAGACCTGCTGCTCCAAGGAGGACCAACTCAAACTGGTTCTCTGGCAGGGCTCCATTTATACCCATGTCGAGTCTGATCTGTGGGCAGTTCTAATTAGCCAGGTGCCCTCCCTGCAGGGGACAGTTAACCTGGCGCCAGGCGAGGTTGTTCAGACAAAGCACAGTGTTTATCGAGACAAATCACCACTAGAAGGTGGCTCCAGGATCAGGGCGGGTGCATCTGCCATAAGTTTGTAATATATATTGGGCAACACAAATATCTGTTCTGCCCACCCAGATATTCTGAAGCAAGTAGACTATTATTGTCCTCGATGTTCCCAGCTCTGTTAAAATTGGTTGTAGTGTCCAGTGGTTTGAAAAAAACCTATCCCACTCTGAAGGCACTCATAATGAAGGCAGCAGTTACATAAATACATGCACATATACAGAAAGATGAATGGGGAAAAGAGAGATCACGATTACACTAGTCTAGGTTCTTATGCTAAATACAACTGTCAGGGATAAGATTTAATGTGATTCAAACAATAAATTCATTTTTTCCAACATATACAAAATGATAAGATGCTCGTGTTTAAATTGGAATGCAGGTTCTGGAATAAACACATCCTCGTGCTGAAGCATCTAATTTAAGTGGGAGTGTATAGTGACATATATTGTACCACCAGATACACATTTACATCCCAGCCTATTTATATCCTAGGCCCTTCTGCCTGGGCCTCCACTGAGCATTTTTCTAAACTCTGAACTTTAATTAGGTCATCTAGAACCATTGTTTTACTCCTCTGTGTGTGTTTCAGTTTCTCTTGAGAAACAAGCTATCATAAAAAGTTAGATCATTATTAATTCCTCAGAGTTTACAGACTTTGTCACTAAAAATTTAACCTTTACCAGGAATACAACACACTAAATTTAAACTCCTGAGTTTTCCATGTCATCTAGAGATGTGTGACTGCAAATAGTGGTGTTTTGCTCATCACAAAGTAATCGATATTTTATTTAGTGTGCCTTTTTTTCAGGCTTTCAGTTTCATTATGCACCTTTGTAATACTTCTGAGGTTGGTAGGTCAAACTTCACAGCAGAATTGCTTTCACTAACCAAATGCGAGTCTGCATCATCCATTTAATGGACTTATCTACTGACCCAAAATGATAATCAATTGAGTTTGTTGTGATGGATGAATGAATTCAAATTATCAGCCTCTGTGTAACAAGACATCTTGATATAGACCGACATATTGTGTTACTGCACATCACCCAGAAAATCTGAATCAATATGTGCCTAATTTTCCACAAGCATAAAAGTTGAAAGAGAGCAGCTAGATTTTCAAAGCAAATTCTGCCAAAGGAATTCTTTTGTCAGTGTTGAAAGTAAAAGAGCTTATGTGAAATTAATGCTAGGGTTTTTTAAATGGACATTGTAGTTAAAGATCTGTATACTAAGATGCATGAGGAGGTCTGAAATTGTCACGAATAGTTTATAAAAATCATGAAATTGTCTCTGGTCATTGCATGCCAGTTGTGGCTATGCAAGTAGAACTAAAGAGGCACATAACAAAAATGCGTCCCACGCATTTATCCAAGACCTTGATTTTTCCAGTTTATTTCAGTTTTAGTTTAACTATATTCAACATGTATGTATTCCATCATATAATCCCATTTTAATGGGAAGAGCCTAGGACTCTTTCTGTTACCTAAAGAAGGAATAATTTTTTTCATACTTGCTTTTCATTTTGAGAAATAATGTTCAAAATTATAATCATATCTACGTGTATCTCATCAGAGCAATGTGTATCTCATTTAATTTCCAAGGGAAACGCTGTAGAATAGTTAAAAGATTTCCTGGCATAATTAGTGAAATGTGTACACCTTCTTTTCATTATAATTAAATCAGTTTACTAGAGCAAAATAGGTGAGTTAAAAATTTTATGACTTATTTTCTCCTTGCCCTAAATATATCCCTCTGCTTACAGGACCTCTTTCATTATTTATCAAACTTGAGTCTTTTTCTACCTAAGTTGTTATAACAGCACATGGACATGCCTCACAAATATTACATTTATTTGCATCTTTGCGAGCATTTTAGAGAGCAATGTTAAACTTCTAACAGTTGTCTAATGTTAAGGTACCTCGTGTCCTCCAGTGACTATTGCAATCTATTTTAGCTTAGGCTCCACATATCCTATGTATAGTGCAGGTCTGACAAACCTAGATCATTGTGATGTAACAAGCAATAGCCCTTACAGTAGATGAGACAAGGAAGCTCATGCCTTCACATTTCCACTGGGAGCTGATGAAAATGAAACAGAGAAGGAAATTAACTAATAAAAAAGTCCCAGATTTGAGTGCAACAAAGAAGCCCCTTTGTTACTGCCCTCCACTCTTGACTCTCTCCTCTACCACAAGAATATTTACACTGGGTTGGCCACCAGAACAGAACCACGTTTCCCCCGCTGTTGACCTCCCCTTTTTTACCAAAACAGGTTAGGTATACACAGGTTTAGGTTGTGAAGAATGATTAAAAAAGTAGTGAGAAGTTAAGCCTCTCCTGAGTGTCTCCATCACTTGGTTGTCTCATTCATCCATTAAAGGGACTCACATTTTCCCTGTCAAACTTTTCCATTAGACAATTGTAAAGAGAGTCTAATATATCTCAAGCCAAGGCAAACCTAGACAAATCCTGATATTGCCCACTGTCAGTTAATTAGAAAGTCTATGGACTTCTACTAGCTGCAGCAGAAATTCTAATTTGTGGGCTGGAACTTAGATTGGCTGGGTGTATTCAGATCCACAAGGCTGGATGGGATTCGTCCATGAGTACTGAAAGAGCAAGCTGATGTGATTGCAAAAACAATACAAAATACGGAAAGCTGTGCTGACTGAGGGAAGATTTCTGAATGGGAAAATAAAAAAGAGCAAATGTTAGGTTAATCCTTAAGAAGGGTGAGAAGTACCTGGGGGACTGTAAGTCAGTCAGCTTCACCTCAGTCCATATAAACATTATGGAGAGCAACCTCTTGGAATTCACTTCCAAAGATATCAGGTAAATGTGATTTTGCCTTTTCTACTAAAAAATGTATTTACTTAACACTGCAGTGTCTTAGGATTGGCAAAGAGGCAGGGTGTCCTGGGCAGGTGCTGTGAGAGACAGAACCCTCCACAGGTCCAGCCGGCCTGAGTCCTGCTGGCCAGATGCCAAACCCTGGCAGACAGAATCTGACCTGACCTGAAGTTACCGTGGTGCCCATACCCCAGCAGAGGCAGTGACGGGATCAAACATCCCACCTTGTGGTGGTGTGGCAGTACCTACCCTGGCATTGCCACTGTCCTGGTGCTGTGTCTGTCCTGCTGTGTGCCTCCTATGAAAACGGGGAGAGCTTTTTCAGGAAGACCATCTGTCTTGCAGGGAGGCTCGGATAGGCCTGGGAGACCCGTTTGTCTCAGAGCCGTTGACTTTTCAGCAGCCATGTGGGCTTCTTCACTGAGCCAACAGGTCCTAAACTGAAGGCCGTGGGAAGGACAGCAGCAGGTAGACCCCTTGAGTCCCCATCCCCAGAGGTATTTAAGAGCCATGTAGATGTGGTGGTGAGGGACATGGTGTAGTGGTGACTTGGCAGTGCTGGGTTAATGGTTGGACTTGATGATCTCAAAGGTGTTTTCCAACCAAAATGATTCTATGATGATTGTCTTAGCCTGAGCTGGTTTTAGTTTGTTTTGTCTGCAACAGCAATTTTGTAGCACTTAGTGGACTGTGAGCTGTTGTCTAACTAGTTCAAGATTAGCTTGATGAATATCAAGCAGTAAAGTAAATATCGTACCAGATAAATCTATATGGTCACCGAATAACAATTTTTAGCCCTTTACATTAATTGTACCTGGGGAAACTATTGTGTATCTTTAATAGTTAGCAGTTGAAGATGTTCAAACTTCACACAGCAGCCATTGGCTAAAGAGCAGGTAAGCAGAGCAAGTACTTTTTCTCTTCAGAAAACATACAAATAATCTCAAACAGAGACAAGTCAAAGGAGGAAGAAATCCATGACATCAGCCTCAACTCTTCCCAGTGAACAATTCAGGACACTAACGATGCATCTTAATCTTTCTTTAGCAAGAGTGAAGCCAATGACCTTCAGGAAAAGAGAAATGCTGGAAGGATGAGCTCAACAGCAGGAAAAAAGGAAAAGATACTGTTTAGGTTTTTAATAACTAATTTAAACTGCAATATTAATTAAGCTTCTGTAATTATCAGATAATTTGGTCTATAAGTGCTAGCCCACTTACAATAAACTTGTTCTGTTTGCATTCACTACTGTCTCATAATCCATATAGTTGTCATTTCATCATAGGAGACAATGACGTTGATCAAACCAATATTATTAATCAGTTTTATTACATTTGGGCAAACAATAATAATTGTTTGACCAACCCTGTTGACTTCTATAATGAAATGACTGGCTATATGAATGATGGGACAGTGATGAATAGACTTGACTTTGGTAAGGTCTGTGACACCATCTTATTCAACATACTTATTTGTAAACTGGGGAAGTGTGGACTGGATTAAATGAGTATAAAGCTAGCTTTATACTCAGGGCAAAGGGCAGCGATCAAGGTGTTGAGGTCCAGCTATTGGCTACTTGCAAACAGAATGTCCCAAAAATGTCTACTGGGTTCTGTACTGTTCAGTAGCATCAGCAACCTGGATATTTGCAGACAGTAGTAAAGGTAGGATTGCAGAAGGATTAAATGTTGAAAAGTAGAGCTTAAATCCAGAGGAACTTGAGCAAGAGAAACCTCCCAAAATTTGAAAAGAAGAAGCTCAAAGGTCTGCATCTGGGAAGGAGTAACCAGGTGTTCATCCCACCCTTGGCAGAGATTGAGAAACAGATAGCTGAGTAACAGCCCTGATGAAAACTATGTGGAACTCAGCAGCAGACTGAGAGCCAACAGAATTGTCTTAATTGCCAGTAACGCAAACATACTGAGCTACATTTGGAGAACCAAAGCCCCTAGAAAAGGGAAGTTATTATTGCAATATACTCAGGGTCTATCGTGGGGCCTGTCACATGTAATATATTTATCAGTCACGTGGGAGACATTATGGAATGCATTCTCATAAAGTTTGTGGGCACCAAACTGAGAAGGACCAGACAATACAGTTGCAGGCAGGGCTGACATTCCCAGGGTCCTAGACAGGCTGGGGGAATGGGCATACAGCAACCTTATGAAATTCAGCAAAGAAAAATGCATGGACCTGCATCTGGATTGGAGCAACCACTTGCAACTGTACAGGCTGGAAACTGACTTGCTGGTTGGTGAATAACTGTTGAAAAAAGACATGGAGAAGAGGAGGCTAACTGGCATCATCAGCATGCTTTGGTAGTAATGATGGCTAGCTGTTTACTGTGTATAGACTTGGAAAACTTGAGTGTGCAAAGCGCAGGGGCACTTTAGAGGTGGATAGTTTGTGGGATGGAGGTGCATTTTGGTATTATGAGATTATAATGAGCAAGTTCACACGAAGGACAGTATTTTGTCAAAAAATGAGAGACTATTGGCCCAGGGTAGCAAACACACAGTTATCAGTTTCCTGGTATTTTCCAGTTCCATCCATAGTCACTGAGCCTGGCTGCGGTGTCTCCACTCTGTTCCACCTTCCATGAAGTTTCTCTTAGAGTCAGCACATCAAGTTCCCCTGATGTTACCAACATCTAAGGCTGCCTTGGGAACTTCTGTGGAATGGATTCTTTGCACACCAGTTGCATTCTGTCCTGGAAGCTTCTTCAGTACCTCCTTAATGTGTTAACAATGCTATACCTTTTAAAATAAATTTAATTTCCAAGTCACCTCCAGCAATCATTCCACAGGCAGGGACACCTTCCACTAGACCAGGTTGCTCAAAGCCCCATCCAACCTGGACTTTAACACTTCCAGTGAGGGAGCATCCACAACATCTCTGTGCGACCTGTGCCAGTGTCTCACCACCCTCACAGTAAAGAATTTCTTCCTCATCTCTAATCTAAATCTACCCTCTTTCAGTTTAAAGCCATTGCCCCTCACCCTATCGCTACAAGCCCTTGTAAAAAGTCCCTCTCCAGCTTTCTTGTAGGCCCTGTTTAGGTACTGAAAGGATGCTAGAAGGTGTCCCCAGAGCCTTCTCTTCTCCAGGCTGAACAGCCTCAACTCTCTCAGCCTGTCCCCATAGGGAAGGTGCTCCAGCCCTCTGATCATCTTCCTGGCCCTGCTCTGGACTTGCTCCAACAGGTCCATGTCTTTCCTGTACTGAGGACTCCAGAACTGGATGCAGTATTCCAGGTGGGGGTCTCAGAATAGTAGAGAGGCAAAAGCATCTCCCTCAGCCTGCTGGCCATGCTTCTTGTGTTGCAGTCCAGGATACGATTGGCTTTCTGGGCTACAAGCGTACATTGCCAGATCATGTCAAGCTTCTCATCAACCAATACCCCCAAGTCCTCCTCAGAGCTGCTCTCGATCGACTCTGCCAAGCCTGCATTTGTGCTTGAGATTGCCCTGACTCGTGCAGGACCTTGGATTTGGCCTCATTGAACTCCACAGTTTTCAGGGGTCCACCTCCCTAGCCTGTCAAGTTCCCTCTGGATGGCATCCCTTCCCTGCAGTGGGTCAACTGCACCACAGTTTGGTGTCATCAGCAAACTTGCTGAGGGTGCAATTGATCCCACTGTCCATGTTGCTGACAAAGACGTTTAACAGTGCCAGTCCCAATACTGACCCCTGAGGAATGCCATTCATCACTGATCTCCACTTGTACATTGAGCCATTGACCACAACTCTTCAATTACGACCATCCAGCCAGTTCCTTGTCCACCAAGTGGTCCATCTGTCAAATCCATTTCTTTCCAATTTAGAGACAAGGATATCATGTGGGACAGTGTCAAATGCTTTGCACAAGTTCAGGCAGATGACATCAGCTGCTCTTCCCTTATCCACCAATGCTGTAACCCTCTCATAGAACGCCACCAAATCTGTCAGGCAAAATTTTCCCTTAGTGAAGCCTTGCTGACTGTCACCAATCACCTCCTTATTTTCCATGTGCCTTAGCGTAGTTTCCAGAAGGATCTGCTCCATGATCTTGCTGGGCACAGAGGTGAGAATGACTGGCATATAGTTCCTTGGGTCTTCTTTTTTTTCTTTTTTAAAAATGGGAGTTGTTTCCCCTTTTCCAGTCAGAGGGAATTTTGCTGGACTGCCACAACTTCTCAAATATAGTGGATGGTGTCAGCTTACAGAAAATTCATGGTCTTGTTTTATTACTGTTTTTTCAGATTAGTTAAACGATTTTGCTATTTATGTATGATAATTTCTCTCTTTGGGTGGTTGCCTTTCACAACCACAGGTATAATTAACTATTGAAAACATCTGAACTCATTTTTCCCTCTCCACAATTGACATACAAGGCAGAATCACACTTCCATACTTTTGTTGCTTAGTGTAAAAATAAATACAGAGAATAATCATAGACATTGCTTTAATTGTAATCAACTCTAATCTTCATCATTGTCATGCTCATTCCTAGGTGGGTGGTTTTTAATATTTCCCTTTTGTTATTTAATCTGCAGAAATGCAAGATAAGAAGAAAAAAAAGAGAAAAAAAATATTTGTATGAACACCTGGTGACTGGGTGGAGTATTTCTAGCAAACATTGCCAGTCTACTACTTTCTTGCATTAATGTAACTCTTAAAAAAAATAAAGTATCATAAGCACAAATAAGATCACTGAAACTCAGATATGGAAGAGATAAGCAGAAGCATGTGTATTTATGTTTGCCAAAAGAAACTGCTGATTCATTTATGAGAATGGGAGAATTTCCAATGAATTTTTAAGAGGGCCAATATGTGAAGATATTCTAAACTGTACTAGAGAGTTGCATACAGATATGTATATATATTTCAACAGATACGTTATTTCATGAAATTTGATTATTACTTCAAATTGTAGAGAGAATGACAGTAATTTCTGATGTTAATATCAAGCTCCAATTCAGTCAAAGGCTTATCATTTGGCTGCTGTGAAAAAGATTTGAACCCTGAAAACAAATTTAGCCTTACTGTTCATGCCATGGGTCATCTATTTTCAATTTACGAATTCACATCCTTATTTCTGGAATCACTAAAAATTAAGATGTTAACAGGAATTGATTCCAGACAACCTTTACCACATCTCTTCTCTTAGGGTCGTCATGACTAGATAGATTTTACTGCTTTTACAATAGTAGTGTATTTCGTCAGGTAGCTATTAAATTTTGCCAGACAGTCAGTATTGGAAACTGATAGTGACAGGAAATATCCAAGTGCATAAGAAGCTGTTCCAAAGAGCTTACAAAATAAACAGAAGGAAAAACTGCTATTCCTCAGCAATGTATAAATCAAGTTGGTAAGCTAAATATGTTACTGATTGCTCTCCCCAGCATTTACAGTGGTATTTTCTTCACTTTTTCACATCATATTTGAACTGAAATAAATTTCTGGTGTTTTCTTTGCTGATACTTTTCCCCTAATATTTTGGTGTCCTGGATTAATCAACAGAGGGGAAAAAAAATTATTTTTGTAAGTGGTTAAAACCTAACAGTGTAAACTAAACATGGGTTGGGAACCAGTCTGAAGACTGGTCGAGTTTGTACAGACCTTTAAATGAATCTAAAATAGAATAGTTCAAATTCATGGTGAATATATACTATGAGGTTTAACTTTGATGGATTACAGCGATCACAAGAAAAAACAAAGAAGATTTTAATTTTACTCTTCTCCAGTAAGTGAAGCATATTTTTTGAATTAGTAAAAGTAATGTTCGATTTTTAAAAACAATTCAAAAAGACTTGTAAAATTTTCAAAACTGTCCATTGAGGATATTTCAGTGCAGGCACGCTGCCAGGAGAGGGTGATGTTGAACTATAAATCAAAGGCAAACTATTTTGCCTTCACTGTAAATTCAGTCCTCACTTGAATTTATGTAGCACAAGAAAGATTACACAACTTCCCATTTCGACAAATACTTAATTCGAAGAAGACAAGGGCACTTTAAGATTTTCAAGTATACACTATGTAAATTTTCAGAATGAATAGAGAATAAAAAATGTCTGTTGAATTCGCACCCTTCCAACCCCAAAGACAAACATTTGTAAATGACTCATAATAATATGATTGTATGTTATCAATGTAAATGGCTATTAAAGAAGAAGACACATAATTACTACCACAGTTTAAAAAGTCATTAAAGTTCTTACTACTATTTTTTTTCTTTTCCTGTGAAATCATTGTCCTGCTGTAAATTCTTATTCTGTTACAAAGGAATTAGATTATGAGGGACAAGTGATGATATTTGTTACAGTGGCGTATAAAATATGATGCAAAATTAACTGTAACAGCTTTTAAATATAAACTGGGAAATAAGAAAACAATATTATTACTGTAGTTCTTATCAGCCCCGATTCTTTACCTGGGAAAGCAGTAGTCTGTAATATGAAATCATGGTCACAGCCAGAAGACATCTTCACTCTGTGCCACCATCTGACTCTCAGGATGAGTGTATTGTGTTTTAGACCCAGTAACTTCGTGCTGAGGCTCTGCCAGCAGCCTTCTATGGATTGATCAGTGTGCACTTTACTAATGAAGCTTTTTGCAGAATATATATCTCACTTATCTGTACTTAAAAACTGCTCTTCCATATATTGTCTTTATGATGCAGGTTAATGAGCAAGAATGTATTACATTGGATGAAGAAAACAAGTTTTGCATAATCTGAGTATCTTTTAATATCATTCAGAGCATTGGGTATCAGTGCTTTATGATTTTAGTTTTTTCTTCCTCAGTAGGTCAAGTTTTACAGAATTAAAGATGAAAATGAAATTAAAATTGCAAGTTAGTACTGGGAAAGATGTGTCTATGTTTAATGGTAGCATGCCAGCTAACATTGGTCAGTTACTTGTTTATGTAATGCTAACTATTAAAAAAATCCTGATAAAGGCATGCATTTCCGGTAGCTGTGTAGGGTCAGCAAAAGCTTTGGTAGAAATAATTGGGTTTTTTTCCTGTTTACTTCATTGTTAGTTTTATTGAACTTGCAGCAGTTGAATCTTAATAAACATCACTGGGGAAAAAGTAACACGCAAATGGACAACAACAAGATAACACGGAATCACAGTATCACGGAATATTCAGAGTTGGAAGGGACCTCCAGAGATCATTCAGTCCAGCTCCCCTGCTTAAAAGCAGGATCCCCTAGAGCACATCACTCAGGACTGCATTCAGGCAAGTCTTGAAAATCTCCAGAGAAGGAGACTCCACAACCTCTCTGGGCAGCCTGTGCCAATGCTCTGGCACCCTCACTGAAAAAAAGTTCTTCCTCATATTTAAATGGAACCTCCTATGTTCCAGCTTGTGCCTGTTACCCCTCGTCCTGTCACCGGCTATGATGCATAGCCAGCACACTCATACCTTTATAGTCATATGACATACCTATGTATACAATAGTCTATATTTAGATCTAGTTTTTAATTACCCATGTTGAATTATTTTGTTCAGCTGCTTAAAGTTCAAGTTCAGACATTTAAGGTTATTTACTAGAATTTATTTAGTATCTATATAAATAATAAATGAATGTATTAACGTGCAAGCTCTTGAACAGTTGATATTCCACAATTAAAAAAGACATACAGCTAAACACCAGCTATGAAATGCAATTCATATTTAGAGAAAATGAAAAAAAATAAAATAGCACAATACTGACAGCGTCAAAAGAATAAAGAAGGTTAACTGAAACCAAACCAGAAACAGTTAAATAAAAGTCTGTAAACGGAGTGTATGTGTTCATGCTGAAGGGCTGTGAAAGATGATTGATACTTTGATAATCAGTATACTTGATCTTCAACACCTGCTTATTTTGTGTTTTAGACACACTAAATATAATTTTGCTTCAGAGTTTTAGAATAATAATTAAATTGACAACTGAATCTTATTTGATCAATTTCAGACAGAAGATCTGTGATCTTCACCTTAGGTTCTGTATGGATTTATAGTTTGGTCCATATTTTAGCTATCATTTCATTGAAAGTGTGCAGTACTTCTGAACTGACACCCACCGATACAAGAAATATTTTCTTTAAAATATCTTTAATAATAAAGTGTATTTCCAAAATGATATACTAGATGTCACAGAAGTTCAAGCAGTTTTTTTTAAAGAACATGGACTAATACACTAGCAGCTTTGGTTATCTGTTTTGTAGATGGGAACAAGAAAAAACAAGTAAGGTTTCATTCATGGCATACATTCTTTCTTAAAATGGTATCTTTCAAAACTAGATTAGGTCATTATTTTCAGTTGTGGAGAGATCACTGTTTGTATTACCCCAGACAATCCATAAATATTAGGAATGAATCAAAGATTAGCCTACAGGCCTGAAAGATTGAAAATTCGTAATAATTTTTAAATGAACATTTAGTTATTACAGTTGATACCAAATTAGCTTCTTAATTTATTGAGATTTCTGTAAATTAACATCACATGGCTTGTTGACTATGAATTCAATTACTTTAGCATGGCATCTCAGAGATATATGCTATGTTTTCAGATAATTGAAGTATTATTTCCATACCACAGTACCTGACTTTGTATAAGAGTAGTTACATGATAATTATTGTGTTATGAGATATAGTCATACAGTTCTGAGGATTATTTTAAAGTGATGAGTCTCAAAATTCCAAACCCACCAGATTTTGTATTCTCAAAAAACTGAATCACAGAATCACTGAATCTGAAAGGGATCTGCTTAGATTTTCTTGTCTACCCTCTCTGGCTCAGGCAGGATCAGCTACAGCAATTTGCCTAGGAACATGTCCAGTACGGTTTTGTATATCTCTAAAGATGGAGATCCTACAGCCTCTGTAGGCAACCTGCTCCATGGCTTGACAACCCTCATTTTAGTCATTGCACCATCCAAAAGTATTTTATGAACTCATCTAACCAACTGATGACAGACTGATAACTTCATTTCTTATCAAAATCATGATCATTTTCTGGGTTTGTAGGTTTCTTTCTTAGTTGACTCTAATTTAATTTTTTGATGTTAAAATAAATTTTCTTGTGTGTATATGGCTGGCAGGATGAAATAGGCTGCATTTAAAAAAAAAGAATACTTTTAGTACTGTAACATTCATTAACCACAAAACAGAGAAATTTTGGAAGAAATAGACTTAAGGATCTTTCTGCAATATTACTACCTGAATGCAATGGCAAATTAAGAGGTATTTTCTGTAGATATGAATTGAAGCATCATGCAAATTCAACTGAGAAAAAGTGGTAGGCTTAGATAGTGATAATGATCAGGTTGATCATATGACAGAGTTGAACAAGATTATGTTATATTTTATCTTCTGAAATGAGATTATTTCCTACACAAAGTTGTGAGATTGACAATATGGTCTATGAAAAGGACAAGGAAGCTGTTGTGACTCATGAAATTATTGTAGATCTGAAAGGGAACTATTCTTATGAAACAGCTAGTTTTAGACTGCAGCTGCATACATTGTCCACATAAATGCTTATTTCTGGCTTTACTCTCTATAATTCAAATCTTCACCCTTATCTTAACAGAAACTATTTGTTATGAAACACCTGAAAGGAAATTAATTTAGGGGAGCCATAATTTTGTATACTAACCTTTCATTTTCTCTGATGCATATAATCAAGATCTATTTTTGGTTTCTTATAGGAAAAAAAAAAAAAAGACTAATTAGCTGATACCTACAAACCTTCATTCAGATGACAAGAACACTTTTCCTCTTCAAAACAGCAGTAAGTTCAACATAAGTGCTGTATACTTCATCTATCTTTGCTCTGACAGCAGTTGAAGAAAGGGAACTAAACATTATTAATTACATCTAGGTACATGTTTGAAAAATGTTTCACACATTTGCTCTTTTGCTACTTCTTTCAGGATACAAAATCTACAGATCACAGTGCGAACTATAATTTTGCATTCATATAATTAATATAATAAGGAACTTACCAAAATCTTAATAGGTTACATTTTTTGTTTTTCATACCACTTTAAAATATTCTATAGGTCTTCCCTGAAGTATGGAGAAGAAATTGGTGCTGTGGAAAACTGAAAAGCATCTGAGTGTTGCTGCTACTAATTTGTTACATGTAGCATCCACATGTCACTTATGTGCCTGGTAGACTTCAGAAATATTTAAAATATCAATGAAAAAAATAAGTTCAGTTTTGGCAAATATATGATTATCATTTACAAAAAATACCTCCAAAAAGGAAAATTATTTTCAGAACTAAAGCTAGATATTTGATTTTGTAATTAAGATGGATAATATTCAGTAAAGGCACTCTAAACTGAAAAATATGGTTCTTTCTGAGATACTTTATCTTATTGTTAAAAAAACTGCCACTACAACCTGAAAACAGAGGGGGAGAAATAACTTTGATTTATTCATTCAGGTTACACTGCACATTGCACAGCATTTTGTATTCATTCACAGTCCACATTATTTGTTAATAATTGGACTGAGATGGTGACTACCATGCTGTAGGTGATTCTGATGAAGAAAATCCCTGATGTCATGCAGAATACCAGACCCTACTACTGACACAGTAGCTGTCCTACAGTGAAGCTCACACCTGCTCATGGCTTGTGACTCAGTGAAATCCATATGGCTTTGCACAGTTGCCAGTAGATGGTCAGCTGTACGTAGTTCTTCAAATCAGATATTTAGGAAAAAAAACCAAAGCCAGGAAATGAATTCAGGAGCTAACCTTATGGATTCTAAAGAAAGCTACTTTTTCTATAAAATCCCACGTGAAAATGAGGGTAATTTAATTGCAAAGTTAGGTGTTCATAAAAGATTTTATACATAGGTAAGGTACACAGAAGCTAGTGTGTAGGACAATAGATTTTTTGAAGCAGAAATAATGTATATATTCCTGCCTATTGTATCTGTTAGTGTCACAGAGGAAAGGTAACAATGCGTAAACAGTGTGACCACAGCTGGTGAGATGGACTCTCTCAATAAAGTCACTACTTTACCCTATTCTCATCTTCTTCAACAGCAGAAAGAACAGAAAGTTCTCTTCCTGACCCACTTCCTCATTTTTTTCTTTACTGGAAATACTCCCACTCCTGTCCTTATCCCTCACCTCTGAGGACACTAGATTGATTTTTCCTTTCTTCATCCTAAAAAGGATTTTCTACCCTTTTACAGAGGGAAAATGTCTGATTTTGCTGTACTAATGTTCTTCCTAGTCCATGTAAGAAACTCTGATTCAGAAATCTGAACCACAAAAGGCATTTCAAGATGCAGTCTGTTATATATGAATAAAAATTCTTACTCTTACCTCAAAGGTGAACTCAAAGGTTCATTTGGTCTACACTATGTGACTGCATAAAAACAAAGCAGGAGTCCACATCTGCCTAAATAAAATACAAAAAATAAAACTAAAGAATGTTATAGAAGATTGTTCCTATTTCGGAAATAAAACAGAACTTAGCCTAATATGTATGATGTTGGAGCCAAGGCTGTGTCATGAAAATTGCAGGCTAAGCTATTGATATGACCTGCTGAACTGATCAAAACCTGCCTTTCAATGCTTTTCAATGCCTTTTATGCACCTGAGGCACACATTTCAAAAGCAGAAATCTAACATTCCTTCTGCAAAAATAGGCTTAGATATAGCTATGCATTTTCTTCAATAGAGAGAAATCTCCTGGGAACTTTTAAAATAATATTTTTTTAATCAGGAAGTTATATACTTTTTACTCTGTTCATTACATTTTTCTTCTACCTAATGTGTTTATTTCTGTAGTGACTAACATGACCTTCACATTTTTAAAAGTTTCTTTCTAAAAATAAATGGCTATTTGATAATAGAAGCCAAAAATGAAATCATTTGCAGATGTGAATTTCTGTGTTCTTCCCACTTTGACAGAAAGGCTGAAGTGGGTTCTAAATCTAGTAGATTTAATTTCTTTAATGGGCTCTATTTGCTCTGTGATAATAGTGTGAATAGATACAAGGAGTATGGCTATGTGGCAGTATACAAAGCAATACAATGTGGTGAGGTGGATTTGGAAGAATAGGAAGTCTTTATACTGTACAAGTACTACTCAGTAACAGTCAAAACACTGGTGTATTATCAACAGTTTTAGTCACAGATCCAAAACATAGCACCATACAGACTGCTGTGAAGAAAAGCAACTCCATCCCAGCCAGATCCAGCATACTCTGTTAGCTGCCAACCTCAGAAAATTATTTAGGATAAGATTTGTCTCAGCAATTGCAGATGCCTGTAAATTACTTGTCCAAGTCTAAGCTAAGCTTTAAACATCTCAATGAATTGCAAGGACTTCCAAAGTAATGCATTCCAAAAATTGCCATCTTGAGATAGACAAGACAAATTATTCTTGATTTGTCTGTGAATTAAAAAAAAAGGCAGTAGGTCCTTGCATTATAAAAAGATAATAGAACAATGAATTTGAGCTTATCTAATGAACTTTTAGGCTGAAAATTAGCTCACATCAATCCTGTATTGGGAAGTCAGAGTGGTGAGTGGAATGTTTGCAGCTGTTGAGATCTACTACTCTCTTGAACACTACCTATGACTTTACAGATGCAAAAAGTGGTCTTTGACCTGTGCACTTACTTGCTTCAGTTCCTATATTACATATTTGAATTTGGACTTAAGAACACAGGTCAGTGCCTCTGCAAAGGATATGCATTATCAGAAATGAGACAAAACCATCTTCAAAGCAGAGCTTAAATATTAATTCATTATGAGTTAGACTTGGTTAAGTTTGTCAAATTTAATGAGTATGTATATAGTATCCTCAAGAGAAACTAATTGTATGCTATGGCTATTTGCAATCTAATGATATTCCAGACTTGATGAACAACTGCAGAGTTTGCTGTTTAAGTGTTTTTCCAAGTTGCCTGATATAATCTACATTAGGTGGATTTCTGTGGAACAGCAGTAGCAGGTAATGCAAAATTAGGTTAGTCACAGGCGTGCATTATCATGCTTAGGCACAGTCAGCATGTAGAAACTCATTTGTGTTTAACAAGATACCTATGTTAAATATCAATACATTATTCATAGCCAAAAGGAAAGCAAATCATTCTACACATCAGTTTCAATATTTCATGTTTTCCTATTCAGACTTACAGAAAAAGATTAAGAATAGTAACTTTTTAACACACTGAAAAAATAAAAGTAAACATATGTAAATTATTATATCCTTTTTTCCGAATGATTACTGCACACCCAGTGACTATAGTTTCCTTATTTTCCTTTTCCTTTAAAGGATTTATAACTTATTAGTATATCTACACTTTCATGGGATAACAGTAAACTTTTTAAACTATTGACAGATGAATCTAAAGTTAGCAGTTCATCTGGAACTGCAAACATCTTAGGCTGCAATTTGAAAAAGAATGTAAGTACACTGCAAACTTGTACAGCATGTGTTAGTGCATATTTCTCTACTCTCCATCTTTGGAACAGAAGACCAAGCAATTTTGCTTTTAGAAGAACGCAGTACAGAAGATAAAAATATACCATTACCTATTTCAAAAGCTTTACATAATTTTGGTACCTTTGGATTGCACTGACTGTTGGTATTGAAGTGATGTTTGGCATTCAGCTACTGTCAGACATGAAAGTCAGAAAATCTGACTATACTTCAACTGGAATATTTTTAAACGTAATATCAGGCTGACTACTTAGAGATGCAGTTGGCAACTAATTGGCTGACTGTATTATATTGTGGAAAAAAAAAAAAAAGTAGAACAAAACTAGCATATATAAACTTATGCGGATTTTTTTAAAATTTAGATTTTATTGAAATTTATCTTAAAAGATATTTACTGTAATTCCAGAGTACTCAAAAAGGCACTTTACCTCATTTGCCTGTAAAAATGTTTCAGATGGCTATGTCGTAGTGGAGAGGATCACTTTACTCTAAACCTCTCGTAATTTAAGTTCAATGGACAACAATGCTTCTGGGGTTGCAAAAGTTACTAAATAAAGGAAGCACAAGTAGATTAGTAGAGAGGGTTTTAGGCTGCTAGCAGGCTGTACAATGCCAAATCATGACTCAATTTATTTTTTTTTTTTTGGTTCTTGGGTCGTTGGCAAGCAAAGTACATTTTAAAAAATATGTGCCTGATTCATCCTAAACTGAGGACTGCAAATACCCAGATGATTTTTGTTCACTGCAGACCAGCCACCTTCAGGCATTGTTTTGAACTGGTGTTCAAATATTGCCAGGGTCAGGAGAAGAGAAGAAGAGAGGAGAGCAAAGTTTTCCTCTCCCAAGAGGTTGATTTAAATCAAGGGACATCTGTCACTACAACAATAAAATTTATGAACAACACAGATTATCTCAGAATAGGTTAGGAGATTTTAACTTCTATATTGAACTCTTCCTATGTTATGAAGAACTAGGAGTTCTCTATCAATGAGTAAACACAACACAGAGACAATTAAAGAGTTTTGCACAGATACTGAAGAAGGAAATAATGCAAATTAAAGAAATGTTTACACATTTACAATGAGTTGAATAATGCAACAACGTAAGATTACTAAAAAAGTATGCAAGAGAAATCAGTTTGGTTCCATCTGTTTACAAAATAAAGCCACTGTATCATATTTTATTAAACTACTAAGAAGACACTAATTTGTAAGGAGTCATGGTGCTAAGGACAGTAGAATAAAATGTGTTGTTTACTGAAACAGGAAATTTAAAGAACCGTATGACTTTTTGTCTTGAAAAATGAAATATAAAGAATATGAGCTTCAATATACCTTTCTTCAAAATAATTTATGACTGAATGTGACTTTTGCGTGATGAGGATCATCAACGCGTACAATGTTATATAGGTATGCTTATGTGTATATTAGGTATGCATAAAATGGTCTCAATTCATGTAGTTACTTAGAAGCTGCATTAGGAAAATAGAAAGTTGTTCCTTTAACTTGGTAGTTTTCTTATAAATTGAAGATCTTTTTCAGCAGATATTTCAAAGAATTGCCTCTCAATAAGGGTCATATGAAAATTAAACCAAATATTTACTTAGACAATAGTCACTAGGCTTGCATATCACTTTTAGAGGGGAATCCTGAACTTTTTTTATTTAATTGCAATGTGTTCTTGACTCCAAAAAGCCAAACAAACAGTGTATTCACAGCAGAAAAATGTTTTGACTAAGACCTGTCTCAATGCATAAAAAAAGTGCAATAGGTCTGTGAGGGAAATAGGTGTTCTGTAGCTGAATTAAATAAATGTATGCTTACAAGATAAAACTCTCTCTTTCTTAATGTCAACTTAATTACTTCTGCCCTGTACGCTTTACTGTTGTGAAACTTATAGTTCAAGAAAACCTTTCATCATTTCCTTTGTCCTGGGAGACAAAGGCTCTGCATTAGCTTTATAGTAGTCACTGGTAGCTTCCATAGTTGTAGCTACATTGTATTATGGTGGAGGGTTTTGTTTGGGGTGTGTGTGTGCATGTGACTTGGTGACTGTCTCTCCATATGGAATTTTCACATATGCTATGCATATGAGTTTCAACAGAGTCCCTCAGCCTTCTCTCTTGGGTATGAATATTCAGATGCTACTTTGTTGTTCCAGGAGAATACATTCTTTCAGTATAGTATCTTAAGTTCTCAGACCAGTACTTATACAGAGTTCAAAGAGTTGGTGCTGCAAGAAATATAGGTGAAGTGTTGCTGATATGGACTGGTAGCTTCTTGCAGGCATGGCAGGATACATTATTTGGTTCATAGGTTTAGTGTGGAACCAATGGCTCCTTATACTGAGAAGTGGTGATGAGTACTGAATGAGGGGAGAGGGGAGTTTTACCTTCCTCTGAAATAGCGAATGCAGATTCTTATTCCTCCTGTTATTTTTAAACACTGAATTTACAAATAAATAAGTAGGGTACCATGAAAAATCACATTTTGAAGACTAATCTGTAAATTGCAAGCCCAATTTCCACATTTGAAATTCATATCTTTTATATGGAAAACATTCTTCAAAGTACAGTACTAGTAAGTTCTGACTGAAAGATGTGAGAAAGCTTTCCACTGCTTATTACAGATGTCCCTGTAGTCTTCAGAATTTTCCTGAAAGGAGGAAATGTATTCATAGAATAATGGAATGGTTTAGGTGGGAAGGACCTTAAAGATCATCTTGTTCCAACCTGCCTGCTAAGAGGAAAAAAAATGGATTCTAGAAGAGCCTTCCTGGGAATTTTCTGGTCTTATCACAAATTACAAATTATGTAATGTATGCTCAGGTTTTTCCTCTGTAATGTATAAAGTTAAAGAAACCTGTACAGTTTGCCACATAACATAGAATTTTTTTTTAAAAGTTACACAATATTAGAACAATCTATTTTAAGGATTTTATACAAGGACTACAAGCCTAATAGCATTAAAACTTCTATCTCTAGATGTATATATTGATAAGAAAGAAAACATGATAGCTGGGGCAGAATTCTGTACAATATATGTATATGTAGAGGAATTGGTCTTATTTCTGATCTACAGAGATGCTGTGCTTTGTGATGAGGTTAAAGTGGAATGCCATAAAAACTTAAGGCCTTTTTAGAAGTAAGCCTGAGAATTTTAAATTTTATTTATGCGGCTTCACAAATTATAAAATTGTCAGAGTAATTGATAAAGATGACTGTTTAAAGTACAGAATATAAACTCAGTTTCAGCACTGCCCACGCATATACACTTGCAGAATCATATTCTTTATAATAACCTGCTAAATGATTCATAAAATTGTGGTAGAAAAAGAATCTCTAGCCATATTTTTGTAAACCTGGTAAATATACAGTGTGTGGAGTGACAAACATTACTGATAACCATTCTCAGTGTTTTTCAATTGTGTATGGTTAAGAAATGCTCTCTTATTTTAAGTAGTTGATTTCCAAAAACGTTTTTGTGATCAAGTTTTAGTATTGTGGATGTCAAAGTAAAGAGAAAAGTAAAGTACTATGTTGTTTTCATTTCTAATGAGTACCTATAAATATAAATATTCTCCACCTCAAACAAGCAACCACAAGTGAAGTGTGAGCATCTGTAAAATGTTCAGTGAAAACTAGAAAGAATCTGACTTACAATTCGTAAATTCAAAATGAATAAAGAATATAATTATTTAGTTGGCCAGACATAGATAGCTGATTATCTTTGAGCCTTACCAGTAAAATGTCTGCAAGCCATGATAGAGTGGCAAGGTTCATTAAAAGTGACAAAATACAATCAAATAACTGATGTGTTGAAGTGAATTGAAATCAAATTGTTGCTGTTTCTTAGGAATACTGTATCTTTTTATATTATTTTGCTAATTACATATTTTATCTGTAGAAAAGTAAGTACTAGAGAACTTATCCTAATAAGCCATATATACATATGTCTATATAAGAAAATATATCTTTATATGTATATATAGATATAGGACAAGATCTTGGTAGGCTTCATCACATGGAACTGTATGTTGCAATACCCTTTCAAAGGCCAATGTGGCCACCTGGAGAGCTATCAGCACAAAAGAAGTTACTGGAAGCTGACTGGTATTGAGGCTGTTGTAAACAATCTGTAAAGTAATCCACGGCACAATAAGAACAGAACAGAAATGGTATGCTCTACAAGGTAAATACACCAAAGCACCAGTTCTATTGTTGCTCACCAGAAGGTTTGCGGCTCCGTGGCAGTGGGATGAACAAGGAAGTAGCATTTGCAGTGTGTAAAACTATCCCATGCAGTGCAGGAGGGGTGAGGAAAATCCTCCTTGCGTGGAATAAACATTTTCCTGTCGTCCTACTGTATCTGCTAATTGCTTGTTTATAAGCACAAAGAAAATTATACCCTAAGCATGACACGTGCCTTTAAGAATACCCTCCCCCAAATCAGTCCATTTTTAATCAAAGCAATGTTTCATGCAAGTACAATACAATCTCACGTGGATAGATATCAACACACTATGCTAACATGTTTAAAACAGACAATTAAAATCAAACCAATTTTCTTCCTACAGAACAAAATGGGCAGTTTTAAAAAGCATTGACAGCAATCATTGTGCAAGCATAAGCATTAATATCCCACAATTTTTATTTTTTTTTTTTTTCAGAAATAAAGTATATACAACTGTACACACTCATACCTACCCCAGTCACACTGTGCAGACTGCATTGAGAGCTGTACTGTCTCAGTTATATATTTGAATAATCCTGCACTTCCTTGTGATAGACATATTTTCCGTAGGACAAGGTTTCCCTTGTCATGTGTTTTGTGGAGTGTATTTGGGCTGGAATGCCTGCTTACGGCTTCTAAAGCAGTCATTTGCAGTTATAAACTAAATGCAAGGTCTGCCCAAATGAAAAAAACCTGCAAGAGCTGCAGCGGATGTTTACTGCTCCGCAAAATCAGCCACTAACAGACCTTAAGGAATCTAGAAGATATTTAACTGAATTTTACTGTCCGAGCTCCACTTTTAGATAAGGGGAAAAAAGAGGTGGGAGAAAGTGCAGGAGGAGGAGGAGCTGATCTGTCTCAAGGTGGAGCTGTGTCTTGTATTAAATGACATTGGCAGTTTAAAGCTCTCTGGTGGGGAAGGGCTTAAAGGCTGAGTCAAAAGCCAAGAAGTCTCTTTATTTACGCCTACTTCCCAGCCCCTGGCAATCTGACTAATAACAAACTGAGCTAACAAGAAAGACTAGAAAGAGCAGAGAGAACACAGAAGCAGCTTGGATCTAAAAATCTGAAAAACCAAGTAATCAAGTCAAACTCTGCTGAGCATCTTGTTTGTTTACTGCATCCAAATGCTTGCAAACAGTTAACTATAAGCAGAAAAGTCAGCATAGCTGTGAAGTATGCTGTGAATTTTAATTGAGGAAAAAGGACAACTGCTTACAGGATGGTCTAATGTGCATGCTGCCTGGAAGATTTTTTCAGTTAAACGCTTTGTACTTCGTCTTCTGAACAAGGATTTTAACTTTACGGAGCTGTAGAATTACCAGAGCTTGCAGCAAAGTGAAGCTCAGAAGAAAGCGTGCATTTTTCACAGGGAAAAATTACATTGCACTGAAACAGCTGCTCCGACTCTGCATTGCTGAGCATTTCAGGGAGCCTTTCTGCTGTACAGGTAAGAGAGATTCCAGTTGGTTAATTAGGCTAGCATATGAGAAATTCATTTCTTGGTACCCGTTGATTTTATTTTTCTGCATGACTTTGTGAAACTATTGTGTTAAATAATGGCAATTTATACTGTATTTTAAACAGTCTGCCAGGTGCATTTATTCAAACTGCCAACTGAGTAGAATGTGTGTATTAAGGAAACGCTGATTTCAGGTCCCTTGGTGGGGGAGGAATGGGTGCTTGGTTTTATTTCCTGAAGTGTAAGAATGGTCTTAAATGTATCATCTGACTGTGATTCACTTCAGAAATTAAGAAACAATCCCAAAGGCTTTTAGAAATTACCAGCTCTTAATTTGAGGCTTTGAAATTCTTCAACATGCATTTTTAAAATATCTGAATCAAAACAACCAAACAAAAGCCCAAGTAAAATGAAGCAAGCTATATCAATGTTTTAAAACCACTTTGATTATTGCTCATTAAGCATGTGATGCCTTTGCTATAAGGGCACTACTTCTGAAAGTGTTCAACTTTGCCTCATAGAAAGGACAGTGACATTTTTAGTCTTTTAGAATTTCTACTGCAAAAAGCTTGGTTACAGTATACAGTTAGTAGTGACTTACATGAAAGCAGATAAAATGAACACACTTAAGTTACCACATAGAATTTGCTGAAAAACCTCACCACATGTAACAGAAAAAGGTCAGCTTTGTCAAGTCTTTTAAATTAAATTTTATTTTATTGTGAATTCTTTCAGTTAGATGTCGATCATCTGTTACTTGAAAGCAGTTTTTATTTTACAATAGTAGCTTCATTACATATTCTTGGGTGTTCAGACCAAAAAAAAAAAAAAAGGTAAAAGGAAAAAAGAATACAGCTCTCCTATTAATTTTTGTTATGCACATATGTGTGTGCATGAGTTCTGGCAGTGCTGCCCACAGAAGTATGATGATGATTAAAATGGGAATGTTTTCCAATTGGTTACAAATGTTGTTACTTTTATCTTTGAGAGGAGGGCTTTCATTTTTATAACCTAATTTCTCAATATGTGATAGAATGTAACATGTTTTTCAGATTTTTATATTTTTTGTTTAACTTTGCTCAGGGACTTTATAAGTGCAGTTTGAATTTGATGCAGATTGAAGTTGGAATTCCTACAGAGCAAAACTGTGCAGAAATAAAGTCTAATTAGTCATACAGTAAGTTTGAAGCTGGCATCTGTGTCCAGAGCCTGCATTTTTTACCTTGGGTCACTGGAAATGATATTGATACATCTAAAGCAAGAACAAATTTCTAACATAATATGTTCCTAGAATTATTCTGCATGCTTCAGAATAACATCTTGGCATATTTTGTCTTATCCAATATAATGAGACAATAAAGTTATTTGTTCTACTGAAACAAAAATAAAAGTTCGTATTTTTAGGGACATTTTTTCTCACACTGTGAATTACACTTACTACTTCTAAACTCATACATCTTCTCCCACTTATCAGGAGCTACTAATGGAGAAAAAAATAATTCACTGTGCACACATTTGCTGCTGTTGCTTTTGTGTGTGTGTAATACTCATGCCACAGCACTTAAGTGTCTGCATGTATAAATCTTTCAATCATTTTTAAGGGAAGCCTTGAGAAATGGTGTTGCTAGTAAAAAAGGTACGTGACAATTAAAATATGTATTGATGAGATGCCAAATCATATGCCCACACTTTAAGAATGTCTATGCATATTACTGAATGGATTGTTGTAAAAGGTCCTAATCTTTCAGAAATTAACACTTCAGCTCGTTAAGTGTGTAGTGACATTCAGTACTCCATGTTTCAATAGCTTACTTTGAAAAATCAAGTGACCATTATTAGATGAATTACTTAAGATACCTGTTTATTTCAGTCCTAGAATAAACAGTGCACGCTGAAAAAGTTCTTGTGTTTTAAATCATCCATACCATTGCAAGATATTTTTTTATTTTATGACATGTGGAAATATTTAATTAAAGATTATGAATAGTTATTTTACTCTATCTCATATATCAAGAATTACCATTGTTTTTGCTAATTAGACAGCCTTTACAGAAAGAAACAGAGAATCTTCAAATGGAGTGTAGCATAAATTAATTCAAACCAATGATAACAAATGCTTGATTTCCACATGTAAATTTTGTTTGTGATTCTATAGTTGTACTATAGTGATACATTTATCAGTTATTGCAAAGTTCAAGATCAGCTTGACAGATGACAATTTAAATTACATAACATATGGATGATACAGGTGATCATTTTTAACTCATAAAGCACAATTAGTTCTGTGTACATTTCAGAATTTTTTGCAGTAATTAACAATTACAATAATTGGAAGGAGTCTTATTAATTAACCTCTAAAAAAAAGTTTGCCCCTTGCCTACCTGTTTCATCTGACATGTATTTCATTGTCAGTTCTCTCTTCTTAATGTTAACTGTATACACAATTATTTTAAGTATATACGATATACAAACATTTTACATTACTATGTGCTGTGTTCCCACTTTCACTAAATATCCACAAACTATAACATATGAGTTAAAATTTAAGTAAAGAAACAGAATTATTTTATCTACTTCCTTTTCAGTTTCGGGGTACAGGGATTGTAGAGGAAATACCTTTTGATTTACATACATACTGTAAAACCAAAGGAGAGATTCCCTGTATCCTTACTGAATGGGCTTTTACTCACAACACATTGTTGAACCAATCCAGATCTTATTTCTTCTCTTCAGCACCTGGACACATTAACTTGAGCTTAGCAAGGTACTCTTAAAATTTACAGTGCTACATGATGACACAAAGCAATAATCCAAAATATTATATTAGTCTTGATATAAGTTGCTCAGGGCAGTAATTTATTACTACTGTCCACTGGCAAAACATTCTACATAGTATACAAATAAAACCAACACACTTGATTATCTCCTACTTTGGTGTATCAGTGTGAAAGTACTGAAGCACTCTCCTTCTGAATCAATAAACACAGTCATAACATTAAACCAAATATATTTTAATCTGATTAGAAAATCTTTCAATATTTTACATGATATAACGTCATTTGAAAGGTGAGGTAGCTCAATGACAATGACAATGGTTACTGTTCCCATTCACCCCATAAAAAAAAAAAAAAATCAGCCCTGTGAAATCATTACTCTATTACTTTTCCTTTTTCCTTTTTTTTTTTTTTTTTTGTCTTTTTCCCTTTTTATAGAATCTACTGAGCAAGATGAAGCTCTGGATTTTAATTCTATATTTGGTTGTGGTTACGTCTGATCCTTTCCAGTCACAGCCGTCTTTTTCTTCAGCCAGAGGATCTTGTCAGAGTTTGTGCTCCTGTGAGGAAAAGGATGATACCATCATTATAAACTGTGAAGAAAGAGGCATCAAGATGGTATCAGAAATACATGTCCCGCCATCACGGTCTTTCCATCTTAACCTGTTAAACAATGGGCTGACTATGTTACACATGAATGATTTTGCTGGCCTTGTTAATGCTATCTCTCTACATCTTGGTTTTAATAATATTGCAGATATTGAGCCTGGGGCTTTCAATGGTCTCAGCCTTCTTAAACAACTTCATATCAATCACAATTCCTTAGAAATACTTAAAGAAGATACATTTAATGGATTAGAAAATTTGGAGTTTCTTCAAGCAGACAACAATTTCATTACAGTGATTGAAGCAAGTGCCTTTAGCAAGCTCAACAGGCTTAAAGTGCTTATTTTGAATGATAATGCCATTGAGTATCTTCCTCCAAACATATTTCGTTTTGTGCCATTGACCCATTTAGATCTTCGTGGAAACCAGTTACAGACTCTGCCCTATGTTGGCTTTTTGGAACACATTGGTAGAATATTAGACCTTCAGTTGGAAGACAATAAATGGGCCTGTAACTGTGATTTGCTGCAGTTGAAGATATGGCTAGAAAATATGCCTCCTCAGTCAATAATAGGTGATGTTGTATGCAATAGTCCTCCAGTTATCAAAGGCAGCATCTTAAGCCGGTTGAAAAAAGAATCACTTTGTCCCACTCATCCTGTCAATGAACTTGAAGATCCTTCAGGGTCACTGCCCTTGGTTGTAACCACCTCTATCAGTGATAGTCACCTATCAACTAAGATTATTCCTATCCTGAAAGCTCCTACTAAAGAACCAAGTTTAATGCGTCATACTTCAAAGCCTACTACTCAGTTTCCAGGAATCTCTTGTCCTGTCCCTTGTCACTGCACCAGCCATATGCTCTCAGGAGTTCTCATGCACTGCCAGGAGCGAAATATTGAAAGCTTGTCTGACTTAGGACCCCCTCCTCCAAATCCTAAAAAGCTTATCCTAGCTGGAAACATTATTCAGACATTACTGAAATCAGATCTTGTGGACTATGCCAGCCTGGAAATGCTTCATCTGGGGAACAATCGCATTGAAATCCTTGAGGAAGGATCCTTCATGAATCTGACTAGACTGCAGAAATTATATCTCAATGGCAATCATCTTACAAAGCTAAATCAGAATCTCTTCCTTGGCCTTCAGCACCTTGAATACTTGTACCTTGAATATAACTCCATCAAAGAAGTTTTGCCAGGGACATTTAATGCAATGCCAAAACTTAAAGTCCTCTACTTAAATAACAACCTTCTGCAGACTCTGCCACCCCATATCTTTTCAGGTGTTCCACTCGCCAGATTAAATTTGAAAACAAATCAATTTGCTCATTTACCTGTGAGCAATGTCTTGGATGAACTGGATATGCTGGTACAAATTGAACTTGAAGACAACCCCTGGGACTGTACCTGTGATTCAGTTGGGCTGCAAAAATGGATACAAAAACTGAGTAAGAATACAATGATGGGTGATATTTTTTGTAAATCTCCAGGACACCTAGCAAAAAAAGAATTGAAATCACTGAACAGTGAAGTCCTGTGTCCAGATTTAATAAATAGCCCCGCCCTTCCAACTCATGCTAGTTTTGTAGTTGTGACAACTTCTTCTACTGCTACCAACACTGCAGACACCATCCTGCGGTCCCTTACAGATGCTGTTCCACTTTCTGTTCTAATATTAGGACTTCTAATTGTGTTCATAACTATTGTATTTTGTGCAGCAGGAATAGTTGTTCTTGTTCTGCATCGACGACGAAGATGCAAAAAGAAACAAGCCGATGAACAAATGAGGGATAGTAGCCCAGTTCACCTTCAGTACAGCATGTATGGGCATAAGACAACACACCACACAACGGACCGTCCAGCTGCAACTCTCTATGAACAACGTATGGTTAGTCCCGTGGTTCAGGTCTACCGCAGCCCATCCTTTAGCCCCAGGCATACTAAGCAACAGGAAGAGGGAAGTGAGAAGGAAGCTAATGATTCCAAACACCTCCGCCGAAGTCTTCTGGAAAGAGAGAACAGTTCACCTCTTACAGGTTCAAATGTCAAATATAAGGCTACAGATCAATCTGCTGAATTTCTGTCTTTTCAGGATGCCAGCTGCTTGTATAGAAACATTCTTGAAAAAGAAAGAGAACTGCAGCAGCTAGGGATCACAGAATACCTAAGAAAAAATATTGTCCAGATCCAGCCTGACATGGAAGTTCATTATCCTGGAACACATGAGGAACTGAAGCTAATGGAGACCCTCATGTACTCCAGGCCAAGAAAGGTTTTTTTAGAACAAACTAAAAATGAGTATTTTGAACTCAAAGCTAATTTACATGCTGAGCCTGACTACCTGGAAGTCCTGGAGCAGCAAACATGAAGTGATAATACATTGGGCTGGGGCCAAATTTCTGTAATTCTATTTTAAGCTGGAACTGTTGTAAATAAAAGTGCCTTATAATAACATGTCAACAGTCAGAACTTAAGCACAGCAGTAATCCTAGGAAAAAAACTCAGGAATCACTGTGGGAAGCCATGGGGTTTTGTGCAGGCAATATGTCTCACCCCAAGTTAAACACGAAATTTGTGTAATTGAACTCTGGGAGGAAGATTGCTTATTGCAATATTCCTCAACACTTTAAGAAGGTGTGTATGGCACTGTCTATTCTGTAGCCAACCTATAAAAACTTTTTGTTACCTTTACTCTTTCTTTATTCCCCCAGTTTAATTAGATTCCTTTTTTAAAAAAAACAACCAACAAAACACCTGTGTTTGTAGTTATAAGGTTAGAGTGTATTAGTTAGGTTAGTACATGCACTGCATACATGACCATTGTCTACAACTACACCTAACATGCCCTTATAATAAATATGAAAGGAGTTGAAATGTTGTCATACTGAACGTCAGTTAAAAAAAAAAAAAAAAAATAAAAAAATTGTGTATGCACCCGGAACCTGCAAATATTTAAGTATTTTGCAAGAAACTTATCACATGCATTCTGTATCAGTATGTGGAAGGAAAAATACATAACGATGTTTAACAAGTATTTTCAACAAAGAAAAAAGCAAACCTTTTGCTACTTTCCCTATCTGATAGCTTTACCTAAGTTTGGACAATCTTTTCTTGAGCTGCTGCTATAAAGTATTGTGCATCACTGATGTTTCAACTCATAATCCTGGGCAATTTGAAAAGCTACTGAGAATCAGCTGTAAATATGTTACTGTGTTGAATAAGTTTGATTTTTTTATATATATATCTACAAATAACTTCTGTGCTGGCTTTAAATATTCTTGGAGGAAATGAGTTTGCTACAGCTAGGAATTTCCAAGGGCAAACGCAGGTCCTTTCCCACCCTACCCAAAAGCAACTCTTAGACAGAATAACTGCAACACTATACACACATGAGGAAGAATAATAATATTTAGTTGTTTGCACAAAAATAAATTATATTTTCTGAAAACAGAAGAAAATAAGTGTTGTGGGGAAAAAGGAAAAAAAACAGTAGAACACTGCAGGTTTATTTTTGCAATGAATTCTAGCTAGATTTATATTTACTATTTATTCTGTATAATTTTGTATTTTTTTTCACCTCATAAGAAAAGAAAAAGCTTATTCCTGGCTCTTATTCCTGGCTGCCTTTCAAGCAAATCAAGGAACTGCTCTCTATCAATGAAAAAGAAATAAAGAGTTTTTAAAATGTCTTTTTCTTAAAGGTCACTTTTTAAAGAAGGCAGCAACTTATGTATGCACAAGTTTAGAACTTTTTGGGAATTAAACACAATGCTTCTCACTCTTGTCATGTGGACAGAAACATCTTCTCTAGAGTGTAATAATGCTGTTCTACTTCTGTGCACGACTGACATGGTGCCAAAACACAAATTCTGATCTGCACTTATCTTCCTCCAAGCAAATCTTTTGTAAACTGACTATGCATGACATTTTTTTTTTTTTTTTCTAATTTCTGTTTGTAGAGTGAAAGATCAGCTTAATTGCTACATGTCTACATATGTATGCTAAATGTAGGATTGAAGTCTTGATAAACTCAAAGTAAAAAGATATATTCTTTAGTTCAGCTTACTGTTGGTGCCCTACCTATTTGTATATACAAATATGAGTTCTTCATATTCTTTGTACATAAGTTTCTGACAGAAAATTTTCCTATGCTACATATGAAAGTCAGATTCTCAGTTGTTTCAAATTTGCATAGAGATAGTGAATTTGATGGTGCTATACTAATTTCTGTAATTTGAGGATCTGACCGTGTGTTGTTTCTGTTAACAAATCAACTTCATCATTAATAATTTTGGGGTGTCGTCAATTTGCTATGGAAGTCAAACTTATTGACTTCCAAAAATCAAAATGTCAGCGATTAGCAAATAAGTATTATTTCTTCTTTCTGTGACTGAGAATAGTTTAGTTCAGAAAACCTGTGTATTTAGGAGGATTAGAAAGAGTAAATCTGGTGACAATGTATTTGTTTCATTGCTATTTTTATTCCAGAGAAGTAAAGATAATGCTAAGTATTACTTGCACAGGTAAGGGTGAGAAAAAAAGGGAAAATACAGTTACATAAACTTTACATTAACTTGGGTATCTAGTGTTCTTTTAGCTGCCCTTGCATATTCAAGATGTGAATGGGCTTCATGGACATGCCGGAGAACCTATGGAAACCCAGGCTCTGATCTGGATGAGCAGCTGGAGCCCAGATGGGATGGCCTAGAGCATCAAAGTGATGCTAGATGTCTACATTTGCACAATTTAGTTTCACAGAAATAATTAAGATCCAACAAAAAGCTGAATTCAGTCAGCGGATGTGACACTCAAAAGCTTTAAATATTGAATCAGACCTGCTAATATTGTTCTTTTTGAATGCTGAGAGATCTCAAACTAATGTAGAGAAAAGCAAACAAAACCAACAGAAAATGTACATGATACTTGATGACAGAATTTAGTATTTCAGTCTTTTTAATTTCAATAGTTATTTCCATTAATAAAAAATGGAGGTAAAAAAAATACCCCGCAATTGGCAAGATGCAGGGAAATAATGATTCAGGCCCTCAGGCTTACATTTAAGAGAAACAGCTTCAGACTAAAGACAATTGCCACGTGCACAGATGACACTTTGCTTAGCTGGTAACAGTTACTTGGCAGAATGTTGAGGACAACTGTGTGGTAAAACATTCTTCTTTGTCGCAGTCTCAATGCATCAGAAAGAAGACTGAGCTAAATGTGTGTCAAAGCAACTCAGTTATACAGCCGGATTAGAGCACTGCTCAGAAGAATTAAAGAGAGCCTTAGCTTTTAGCTTTCCCTCAGCAGGGAGATTCATATCATTCATTATATAAGGGTAACCGTACTCTGTGGCAGCCTGTAACACTGCAAGTGGTCTTGCAGTATCCAGAAATCACTATAATGTGGCGCATAGTAACTGCCATGTAGTAAATGTTTGTATGATGAGAAGAGAGGGGTCTGCCTGTAGCATTACCTCTTAATAACATTCTCAGGCAGTGATTTTCCAGCTATGAGGAAACTTCACATTATCATAATAAAAATGGATAAGAATTTGGCCTTATATGATTATTCTTCAGCTGAAAAATATCGATAACTGCTCATAAAGAGAAATTCATGACATAAGGAAGATACCACATACAAAGAAAGAAGGATGCAATATCTGTTTCTAAAAGTCCCTTGAAATATTTTCATTATAGCAATAATAAATATGTCCTTAATGTCATTGGTGTTTGCAGAAAGTTGGGAGGGTTATTCAGAACTTTTTTTTTTAAAATGGTATTTGGTAGGTTTGTTTGGTTGTTTTTTTCCCAGTGACAGGCACAGCTAAGTGTTATGTTTCATTGCACTTTACTAGAATAATGGAGGTTGGAAGGCAAAACATGTTTGACAGTCTGCAACAAAGCAGATTCATTTTTCTCTTGTCAGCAGGATAGTTTAATTGAGTGTGAGAATAGTGCTTCATCAAGCACACTGGTGTGTGTGGCAGCTGTTACTGTTGTTAGTGTACCTCCAGGTAATCAACACTACCATTTTTCCCCTCACATTTGAGTGAAGAAAATACATTAAATAACACTATAGACCTATTCCCTAAATAAACAGATATTAAAGAAATTTTTTGACCTTTTTTTTTTTAAATTTTAAACTGGTTTTACCTTTTCAACTTCATAAAAGCCAAATGTATTCTTCTTTCTTTTTCTTACTGATACAGGTATTTTTCACAGAGTTTTAGTACTGGTACTTGAATATATGACCTGCAGTGATGCTTCTCCAAGCTTCTGAAAAGAAAAAAACAACCCCACAGCCCCAAAACCCAACAAAACCTGTAAATTTACACATAAATTAGGGTATTTGCCTGTTCAGAAATGGTCCAATATTTTCACACATTTTTCTCTATTAGAATGACAGATAAACTTTCTGTAACTAAATTCCAGACTGAAAAGGAGTTCATAATTTTTGTCAGTGATGTGTCAACCCTACCAGATTCAAATCCAAAACTTCTTTGCCTGCAGTCATTGTGTCTCTGTTTGGAATCTGAGGATCAGGTTTTGGACCCTCTTTGCATGGTGAAGAAGTCTCCAATATGATCTCAAACAGAGGATCTCTGCAATATGCCACTTTCTTACCTACATAGCCATTACTAATTGTATAGTACACTAAATCAAAAAGATGTTTGACTAGGATGTTAAACCATCTTATAAATATCTGTTTCTGGTGTGTTAATAAAAAGGGTATTTACCACAAATAAAACATTATTTCACAGGATAAAGTATAGCGGCAAGGGAAAAATGGAGACTAAATCTCAGTCATCATCAGAAGGGATTCTGGATTATCATTTTGAGGATGCCATTGTCTACAGCAATATACTTTATCAGGCGCACCAACATAATCTGCAAGTTTCATATACGTGCACTGAAATCATAATGAAGGAAAAAACAAATTGGGCACCATTGTCTTCATTCAAAAGTTTAGCAGAGAAATTTTCTAAAGACTGACACATTTCTCTTGTGCCCTGCAACACAGAATACCTTCCTTTCCATTCATGAATATCCTGCTCACCCATAGGCAGCCCTCTGGCAGTACAATCTACTGTTGCAATTGAAACCTACTCCTTGGAGAGGTTCTGCAGTGTGTGCATTGCTTTCAGTGGTTAGTTCCTCTGGGAATTCATGTTTGGTGCACTTCATTTGAGACAGGGAAGATGGATCTATTACTGATTTTGTATTACAAGTCAAAAGACCTGTCCTTTTTTGATTTTCTGAAATTTATGATATTCTTGATCTTGTTCAAGGAGTTGGTATGAAATCCTTTTGTTCCTTGAAACAGAAGTGAACTGTAGCTGGAACCAATATGGAGAAGTTAATAGTCATACTGAAAATATATAGCATGGTATTTTCTTTCTTGTATATCTCTTAACAGTCAGCTTCGGCTTTTTGACACAACAAAATAAAGTCTCAAGAGCTGAGGTCTAATGGAAAGCAGTTAACCTCAAGGAAGAAAGTAAAACGCCAGATGCTGTTCAGCTCTATGAAAACAAGATGCAACAAAGATTCTTTTTTAATTTATTTAACTTCACCAAGGTGGAGTGCAAGTACATGTGCACAACACATTTCATAAAACATTTACAGAGGTTTTGTGTTTTAAGATATTAAATTAAAAATAGTCACAGTATGTTCCTCCTATTATTACTGGAAGGACTGCTTCTATTCCTACTATTACTTTCAATTCATGTAATGCAATGATGGAATGTAGAAAACAAGAAACAACTTGGTTCCATATTTCAAGAAGTGTTATTTATTGCAGCTTCAGGTGTTTGCCTGTCTAGATCAAATCATCCAGATTATTTCATTTTAAGATAAATTGTTTTACAAATTAAGATTTTTAAAAAATTGTAATTACATAATTAATTAAACTATGGAAGAGTAGATAATTAATTGTTCAAACAGAAAGAAATCTAAAACCTTTTATATATGCAGAAATCCTACAGAATGTTAGCATAAACTTGCACTTTAAAATAAACTGTAAAATTTTTTTTGTTAGCTCATAAAAGTTAGTATTATTTCTTAGCTTTAAATTAAGAGACATCACAGCAATTTTACATTTTTAAAATTCAAAGCTGACATAACACTTCCAAAATGACACATATTTGGGTTAAATACATATTAAATGGTTCCATACTAAGGCATATTAAAAAATACAATACTGTCAAATATAATCTGATATTCGCACCATCTTTCCCTGCTGAAAATGTATAGTGTTCTGTGCGAAAAAACGCACATTTCCTGGGCAAGGACACCAAACAAGAAGATTAATTCTTTTGTATCTGTGTTATATGCACTTTTTGAGAAGCAGAATATTATGGATTCCCATCCCTGTGGTACATTAAGTTCACACAGTTCATACAAGATATAATTATCTAAGTTCAGACTTAAAATAATTAAATGCATGACATTCTTAACAGAAAGGACTGGCCTAACGAGTAGTCTATGCAATAATGTTCTTTTGTAAATGGAAGATTGTTGCAGCGGCACTTTTTTAGAAGATCCTATGTGCCAAATATCCTTTGAATATATCTGCTAGATCAGACTCCAAAGATCCTCTCAGATCTTTATGAAACTTGATAAAATGCAAGATTCCAGGCTGTCAGTTCTGGCTAGTTTATGGGCATTCAGACACCCTGGATCTTTGGGTACTCAGAGGACAGTAAAAAATCTCTAAGGTCATGTGTCGTACAGGAAGAGTTTTTGAGCAACAGTTAAAGATCTGGAGTGATCTTTTCATCTGGTCTGAGCTGTTCAGTATTCTGCAGCACTGTATCATATGATTTAAGGATGGATGTTAAACATAAACAAATCAGAAATGTACCATTTGAATGCCACTGTTCACAAAAGGTGAATGATTCCATGAGATTTCATAAAGTGAAGAGTAAGATATGGAGATTTTTAATTGCCTCATGTTATCTAAGTGTCTTTAAGTAATACAACACTTCAGGAGAGACTGAGGGAGATGGTGTTGCTGTCTATTGACCACTCATGCATTTAGATTTCCTGAAGGGAAATGCTGTGCTGAGGACAGCTATCTTCATGCTGCCATGCATGATACTATGAAGGTTGAATCATGGTCTATAGATTCAAAAATAGTTGTTTATTATAGGCTGAAATCTATCACTGCTCTAAGCACAGACATGTCATCTGAAGTCAGCTGGACTTTTTGCAGGCTCAGGTTCCATGATTATTTTTATTCAGAAAAATGACCACATTTATTATTTTTCTATATAAAAGCAATCTTATCAAGAAAATTATGTCTTCTGAATTTTTGATTCATGTCCTGATCCAAGGGCCATTAAAGCTAAGGAATGATGTCTTTTGGATCTGGAGCTACACGTCAGCATCTTAGAAGTCTATGGTTTTGTCTGCACAGACATGCCTCATTTCTTCAACTTGCAAATCTTATGTTTTCTTAGGGCGTGTTGTTAAGGAAAAGAAGGTATGGGGAATATTAATGCTGAGCAGTGGAAAGAATATTAGGCCTCTTTTTAGTCTAAGTGCAGTGCTTCATGCTAGTGTTAATTGACAATTAGTCTTTTCACAGTCCTTGTATGGTATGCTATCTATTATCTGAAACCAGATATTTCCATAAAGACTTACAGCAAAAATGCCCACAATGATATTTTCCTTTTTCTTATACTCCTCTTTAGGTATGTATTTTAGTCATTCTTGGAGACTGGATCCTAAATGGATCTTTAACTTGACCTAAGATGGCTGTTAGTAAGTTCGTAATATGTGCTTGTGTAGCATCACTGTGGAAACCAATTTTCTCAGATGTAAATATAGCTAGAAATGGTTTCTTGACTATTTTTATGGAATCTTTTAAAATAGAAATTCCTAATAATTTCCATTCTTACAATAGTTCTTTATTATATTAATCTTGTAAATTAAGCTTCTGAAAGGTAGTATAAATCTGTACGTGTTTCTACCAGAGCATTTAGTCACCTGAGGAGGAAGTAAAAGATTGAAATGATTAAAATAATTATAGACAATTATCCATAAAAATTTAATGAAACAACTGCTACTTTGAGTTTAAACACAGACATAAGAGTTTTCCAGAAATAGACACAAAAATTCTCCTTACTTCAACAATTTAAAAGTAGGAAATTAGACACCAGTCATGTAATTCTTTGATATTAATGCCAAACAAAAATGTAATTGTTTTTTACCTATATATGACAATGCACTCCCACAAAGATTTGAAAATTTTCTTCCCGCATAAAAAGTTTTTCAGACATGAAATACCTAGTCTATGAAAAGTAACTGATTTAATGCACAGGTATATACGCTATTCTGTTAGTACTGCAGTGAATCCTCGGTCTCACTTCTAATAAGAAGATCCAAGAGAGGACTGAAAAACATAAGCCGTGTTTTAATCAAAACAAATACAGAAAACCCCAAACCAACAGCAAAAGAACCTCACAAACAAATCAGTAAATGACTAAGGAAAAAAAAAAAAAAGGAGTAAAGAAAGAAGATAAAAACTTTCTAAGTATTGATCCATTGCTTTCTGCATAGCCTATTTTCTTTTTAATTTGTTACTTTTTTTCACTTTTTTTTTTTTTAATAGATATGTAAATTCATGGCCCAAATAAACTTAAGGTATGGGGGTTTTAGGTGATAACTTTCCAGGTATTTGTTGCTTACCACCAGACAATGGCGTAGTCTCTTTCCTGAGTTTTTAAAACAAAACAGATATCTGAGGTCCTAACAAACTTGTTAGTGTATAACTCATTACTTGGGTTCTTTTCTCTTTTGTGGTAAAAACATCACAATACAAACAAGTAAAGAAATATTTATTCAGCAAGGGGAGAAGAAAAGGAACTACAGCTCAAGCTGGCTAGGAATTTTCAGATGATGGAAAAAAATGTGTTTCCAAAACCTTCGATATTTCTCACAGGAAGACTTCTTTGCCAAAAATAACACCTAATTTTTACAGTTGAACACAGTTGTCAATAATTAAATATTTCAGTTTGTCAGACTCTTCTGTTTTGACATTACCTACCTCTAGTCTTTCATAAAATCCTATGGAAATTGTAAGAGGTGAGCCTATGATTTTATTTTCGTTTGAAGGCCTGGCCACACAAAAATAATAGGAGTGTGGGAAATACAGACTGCAAGAATCACAGAATGTTAGGGATTGGAAGGGACCTCAAAAGATCATCTAGTCCAATCCCCCTGCCAGAGCAGGAACACCTAGGTCAGGTCACACAGGAACATGTCCAAGCGGGTTTTGAATGTCTCCAGAGAAGGAGACTCCACAACCTCTCTGGGCAGCCTGTGCCAGTGTTCTGTTACCCTCACTGTGAAGAAGTTCTTCCTCACATTTAGAAGTCTAAGACAACTCTCTGCCTCCAACTCTCCTTTCTCAACTCTCCACTGGGTGACTCTACATGGCTGAACCTACACGTGGACAATTCTGAGCAGACATCACCACTCCTGTGTTGGTGCTCCCTGCCGCACGGTGAGCTCCACAAAGCCCTTGAATATTGTTGGGGTCTCTTCACAATGTCTTGGGGAGCCTTGAGTACCTGGCAGTGAGGAGTGTCTCAGAGGGAGCCAGAGTGGGGACTGCCAGCAAGCTTGTTCCTGCAGTATATGCTACAGTAGGAGGAAGAGGAGGCGTGCAGGCAGGGAGGGTAAAAGGCGGGGGAGCTGTGGGTGAAGCAGCAGGGAGAACATCTCCTGGGGCAACTCTGGGCACAAGGGGGAAGGTGGCCAACTGAGCACTGCATGATGGGAGAGCCTACCATTTCATTCGCCTCAGCTTGGTTTTTTTCCTCTTTTTTGGGGGGTTCGAGGAAAACTCGTCATGACCAAACAAATGAGCCAAGCTGAACTGTCCTAGACCTCTTTCTGCTTGTGTATGTGCAGTGAACTTTGAAAATGTTAAAAAAAATGCAATAATCAAACATCAAAAACCATTTTATTTAACTAATTGATAATGGTGAGCTATGGCATGAATGTATTCTATGAGGCTTCTATTGCCATAATCAGACACAATCTTTGAAATACTCTCATCTACTTTGAGGTGTTCTTCAATTTAACCAGAGGACTGTGGCCTGAAATGAGCTGTTTATAAAAGGTGTGTCTTCCCTTCTGCACATTTTGGAGGTCATCAATGAACTTCCAGATGTTCAGATGGCACATTCTCAATTTATCTTGGAAGCAATGGTGAGCAGCTTTGGAATGGTTGTTAGTGCAAAACTTGGTGTCCAGTCAAAGAGATGACACATGGGTGGCAGAAACAGAGGAGCTCATCTACTCTGACCTCTCCTACCTGAATGATTGATGTAGCTGTCCTCAAACCACTTGAGAAGAGGTTGAAGATCTTGGGGCAGATATCCCTGCAGACTAGCAACATATTCAACCAAGTTCAGGACAGGCATGAATGCTAAGGCCACAATGATTTTGACCCTAAGGAGAAATTCCATGTTTGTGTCAAATTCTTGAAGGCACCTATTGACACCAAATGCTTCCTCATATTCTGAACTGGGTGGAAGATGCAGCCTTTTAGAGCTGCTTCTAGGAAACACTCCTTTATGATCAAAATCATAACCAAAAAGAGAGGCAAAACTCCCAAACTGAGGCTGACAAAACAGCAGGCTTTCCCACCAGGCAGTGCTCAAGCAAGAATATAAAGTCTGTGTTTCCCCATAGCTTATATTACTCATCTACATTTGCTCCTAGAACTTCATTTTCCAAACTATGCTAAGACTGTACTATGTGGTATTTAAATGATGAGCTAATTCTATTCATACATACAATGGAATCCCTCATATATGTTGAGGTATAGTGGAAACAAAGATAATCCTTCTAAGAGGAGGCTGTTCAAAGGTTAAATCAGGAGAAAGTAAAAATACCTAAGGCCTCTCTGTTCTGGAAATTTAAGCTTCCAAATAGGGTTAGGTTTAACAAAAATCAAAAATTTACAGCGCTAATGTAAAATGGCTGGACCTCATCATCTATGAATAGAACTTTTTGATACTATTACTTTTTCCTTCCATGTGATTATTGTCTTAGACATTAAATTATTCTTCTCTTCCTCTTAAATGTCTGTAAAGCACCCAGAAATCGATGAATGTTCTGTAGTTAATATAGGATATTAAATATTAGTGCATGATCCTATTTATTAGTATATATGCACTATAATGACCTAGAAAACCCATAAGAGATAGTGTTTGGTCAAGTGCAGGACCAGGGCCTGACAGTTTAATATATTAAAGGAAGTATTATTATTCCAGAAGTATAACAGAGTTCAAGTAGCAAACTTCATAAATTTCCATGATTATTAAAATTTTACTGTAACACTAGTCATATTTTTATTCATTCATACTAGCAAAGACATTGTAGATACTGGATATCCCCTAATAATTAAGTGTTTTATCAAAGACTGCCTTTATGCAAAATCGATTTTTTTCCATGAAATAAGAACTTGAGTCTTTTATTTTCCTTCACCTCTGTACAGCGATTGTGTCCACATGAAAAAAAAATATAAAAAATCTCTGGTACTTTTTCCTCTTGACTTGCAGAGCTGAATAGGAAAAACAAAAGGGAAATAAACTTACGTTGGGTTCTTTGTTTTGCAAGGCCCTTTGATGAAGTCAGCCTAAATAACCAAAGCTGTAAAAGCACTGCACATTCCTCTTGTTAAATTTCTCCAGAGAGATTTTCTTTCACATTCTAGCAAATTTAAAAAAAAAAAAAAAAAAAAAAAGGAAAAAAAGGCTTTTTAACTGTCAGTCTTCTTAGCTTACTGTGGGATCTGACAGGCAAATGACATTTTCTCTGGTTTATGGAAAAGACCCCATTATTAGGTTTGAATTCAGAGTTCTAATAACAAGAATTTAACTTTCTCCCAGAACTGTGTCAGCTGTGTGGTACCAGTGAACAAACTTCATGGTCTTCAATAATCATAAAGTCATTATATTACATAAAGGTTCATTTGCAGACTGAAAATTAAATAGTTTTATTCTAGGATGTGATTTCTTATTTATTTCAGTCAAAATTCAGTAATTCCCAAAATTAACACTTCCATTACTTAAAATCTATATGTTTGTATTTGCCCTGGCACATAACATACTATTTGTGTAACTGGTCCTTTACTTAGTTGAAGGAAAAACAACCAGATGTTTGAAAGAAATAAAAGATGATGGACAAAGATCACAGTCTAAAATATATATGCATGAACATACAGACATGCAGAAGCATGTATGCATGCATATATAATACAGATATATAAAAAAATCCTTGGATCTCTTGGTAGAGTATTAGGTTTTTCCATATGAGGCAGAACAATAGGATATCCAAATACCAGCAGAATAAATTTATTAGATAGCAATTTTGCTAAACTTGACATTTTCATAGTGGTTCATGAACTGACTGTAATTAAAGAAGATTACTTTTGCAAAGAAAACAGATGTGCAACAAATACTAATACTTCCTGTTAATTCAATACCAGAAAGGCCTCAGATAAATTCCTGTTGTCGGGATTGTGCAGCATACTCTATGAATTATTTAGAACAGCTGGAAAAAGAGCAGAGGGCAACAAAAAGATGATGTATCTAGAAAATATAATTTCTATGAAAAGTTTGAATGAACTGGGACTGTTTATCTTAATGAAGAGAAAACCATGGAAAGAGAAAGGTTACATTCTTTTTAATACCTAAACACATAGTGTAAAAAGGCAAGGAGCTATTTCTAAGATATGACAATAATAATGGTCTTAAAAAATGGGTGAAAATTAGATTAGATGTAGCTAAAAAAGCCAAACACCCATGGAAATTTATAGTAAAGATAGCAGAACACTTATATATACTGAGAGGCTATTAAATCTCTGCTGTGAGAATCTTTAAATAAAGCTGGACAATTATCTGTTAAGAATATTGTGAGTACAATTAATGCATCCTTGAAGCGGGGGCTACACTTCAGCTCCAGGATTCTAAGATCAATGGTGAGTTTTTTGGTTTTACATAGCTAAAAATTATAATAATTGCTGTGCTTTAAGACATGCAGGACCAGGGGGGTAGGGGAAAAGCAAGTCCTTTTTTTCTTATAGTCATTATGACTAAATGTATATATGCAATATAATTTAAATTCTGAAGTCTGGACAGTGAGACATAGTACCATAGGTCAAGTACTATATATGCGTAGTACATTATTACTGCTATTAGAGGAGGAGAGAATTCATACCTTTCTCATGGGAGGAGACTTTTAATCCATGACTCAGGACATTGTTGACTCTTTGAATCACTCCTAAAAGCAAGAGGGAAAATTAATTAGCAGGTGTTTTGTGCTCCATTTAATGTTATGTTTTCAATGAGTTGTTAAACTAGAGTGTTGTCCACAGTGTTCAACATCAGCTGTTTTTTCTTAAGTCTCAATGTGTCCCCTGACAAATAAGAAGTCAGAGCTACAGCTTGTGGTACAGAGAAACTTATTTGTTTGTACTATAATTACTGTCTCTTCTTTAATTAAAACACTCCTGTTTCAGAAGTTCTATCTCTTCATATTTAATGATATCCACTTTATCTAACGCTACTCAGAGGAACACTGATTTCTTATTGGTCAGGCATCGTGTTAATTTGTGCTTCATAAACAATTCATTGAAATAATCTATTCTAGAAATGGAAATATCAAGGGTAACTCTGAAGAAGTCTAAATCCATAAAAAAGTAACTGAAGTTACTTTGTTTGAGGTCTTTGTGAGTAGTGGGAATTATCTTTTGGGTATGTAAGTTTTTTTTTTTTACCACAATCATAGTCATTCCTTGATTGCTTTGAAAACACTTCAGAAATCGCAATTGTCAATTTCAAATAGTTCTTCCCTACTCATTTTGCTGACAGTTTATAATATTTGTGGTACTTATCTTTAATCATTACATACTTGTGCTGCCATATTAAAAGTTTTTCCCAGAAAATAAAACATTTTTGTAAATGGTTTTGTTTTCTGTTAGGCATAAAGGAGTGGTTTATCACCATTAAGAATGCTTGGACTTTGCGTCATTAACATATTCTTCTTTGAAAGGAAACATATTTAAAAGTGGTGGATGCTAAAGGTTATGTATTCACTTTAGAAGAAATTTTGTGATAATCAGCACTATTTTGTCCCAAAAGGAAAACTCTCATACAGATGATATTTATTGGAATAGAAATATAAAGCTTTGATGTAAGTCCCCTTAGAAAGTGAAAAAGAGGCTAAATCAGACATGGTGGTTTGTACAGACTGCATGTTTCCAAATCTTTTTGACATGCTGTCCAGAAGAATAAACCAGGCAACCAAAAAGATTGAGAGAAGTCTTCCTAAGTGATTTTAAAAAGTAATACAGTTTCTTAATTCATCAACTGTTATTAAATTACTGTGCTCCCTCAACTGTCACCTCAGGTTTCATTCAAACAAGATTCTGCAGTTGTAATTAACTGCAGGGCATGTATTCACAAAACCATTTAAGATGCATCTTTTTTTTTTTTTTGGCAGATGTTCTCTATGTATTGTTCCACACTGCAATTTCTCTGTAATGATTGCAGAAGATAACATTTAATATCCCAAGTTACCTCTTTAGCTAAGAAATCCTCTAGTGTATCAGATGTCTTTCTCCTTCAAAACAAGTGCTATTATAACAACTACCTCTCTGTATGGAAATAAGTGAACAGTACATTTAAGGAAACGTTTGTGAGTAAAATATGTAAAATATGCACAAGTATTCATGTGTACATCCATACACATGCACAACCATACACTGTTTTGTCCCCGATGCCTTTTTAAACATGCCACATTTATACCACAGCTCCCACCTCCAATGTCCTTCAGGTCACATCTGAAAACCCATTTGCCTTTATGCCTTGAGAACATTTTAAGCCTGTCACTTTTATTTGTGATGAGTAAGCGTCCCATTTTTTTGTGGATTTAAACATTTATACTTTGAAAGAAGTCAGTTAACATACAGGCCACTGGACAGACAAGGGTCTTCCTCTCCCTGTTTATTTCTCATTCTCAAGAACCAGTTGCATGACCTAAAAGACCTTACCAGATAGCAAGACTGAACATGTATTCTTAGTAGTCATGCGCGCTCACAAATACACACATATAACACACACACTTGTGTACATACATGTATATACATATATATAAATATATACACACAGCCAACACAGACAGGCACACTCAGCACTCAAACAAACACAAACAGCACAATAGCCTCATTCTGTTTCCATCTCTGGCTAATTAGGGCAGAGGTCTATTAGTGGGAAATATATAAGTGTATGTGCAAATATGTGCAATGTGGATCCCTCTAGTAGCTGGCCTCAGACATTCAGTCTGCTCAGTAGCTGCCCTTGGATCCCAGTTTCCCCATGTTCTGGCACCTGGATATACAAGTCCCTGAAGCCACTGCTGGTGCAGAACCATATACATGCCAGATCCTCCAGTGGCTGACCATGGACACTCAGTCAATCCCATATCTCATCCTGAATCCTCCCTAGGTGCCTCACCCCTACATACAAACACACATACACACATGCATGCACACACATACAGAAAAAAGCGTCTCCCAGTTGACTCCCCAGACCCCAGAGTCTTTCCAGCAGCTAAATGGGATAACCCTGGTCCCTCTGATGACCAGCTCACACTTAGAGACCCTCAGTCCCAAAGGTCCTCTGGAGAACTGTTCCCCTTGACTATTTTTGGTGGGTTTGAAGCCTGGACATTGGGACAGTGTCTACGGTTATCCAGTACTCCAGGCTAAACCACAGCAGTTGGTATATCACCCAGGGCTCCCTCCCCAGTGGGGAAGGGAAATCAGGTGAAAAAGAGGAAAAAGCCCGTGAGTTGAAGTAAGAACAAATTTAACAGAATAACAAAATTGAAGCAATAAACAACATAAAGCATAAATGGTTCTACTTAGCCTGGTTCTCGATGTTGACAGCAGGAACACAACACCATCACCAAGCAGCCTCAGGAAGAGGATAAAGCCCACCCTTACTGAGCTCCCTCCTTTTATAATGAGCATGATGAGGTGGTATGGGATACACCTGTGAGTCAGCTGCCTTGATTGGAACTCTCAGCTGACTCGGGGCTACTCATGGCCTGCCTGCATGGCTGGCCCATGGGTCTGTGCCTGGGGAACCAGGACAGGCAGAGAGTGTCCTGGGACAGCCTGTCTTCCAAGTCCTTAATTTGGGTTCCTGCCTGCCTTTGTGCCCCTATGCTCCTTTGGGTTTCCAGAGATAGGCCTTTTATAGGCTGATGGCTTCTCTGATGGGCTTGACAGTAGCCTGGTCAGATATAATTTAGGCTTGTTCACCTGTCATTACCTTTCTGTGCTCCTTCCTCTGTGTGTAGATGAGCTTATTTTAATATAATCAAACAAGGAATATTTAGTTCAACAAGGCCAAGTGCAAGGTCCTGCACATGAGTCGAGGCAATCCCAAGCACAAATACCGGCTGAGCAGAGAATGGATTGAGAGCAGCCCTGAAGAGAAGGACCTGGAGATGCTGGTTAACAAGAAGCTTGACATGAGCTGTCAATGTGCACTTGCAGCCCAAGAAAGCCAACCGTATCTTGGACTGCATCAAAAGAAGTGTGGCCAGCAGGTCGAAGGAGGTGACTCTCCCCCTCTGCTCTGCTCTCATGAGACCCTACCTGGAGTAGTGTGCTCGGCTCTGGGGCCCCTAACATTAGAAAGATATGGACCTGTGAGAGGGAGTCCAGAGGAGGGCCACAAAGATGATCAGAGGTCTGGAGCACCTCTACTATGAAGACAAGACAAGAGATCAGGGGTGCTCAACCTGGGAAAAAGAAGGCTGTGTGGAGACCTTCTAGCAGACTTCCAGTACCTGAAGGGACCTACAAGAAAGTTGAAGAGGGACTTTTTACAAGGGCATGTAGTGATAGAACAAGGGGTAACAGTTTTAAACTGAAAAAGGTTAGATTTAGACTAGATATTAAGAAGAAATTTTTGACTCTTAGTATGCTGAGACACTGGAACAGGTTTCCCAGGGAAGTTGTGCCTCCCTGGGAGTGTTCAAGGCCAGGTTGGACGGGGCTTTGAGCAATTTGATCTAGTGGAAGTTGTCCCTGCCCATGGCAGGGGGTTGGAACTAGATGATCTTAAAGGTCCCTTTCAATCCAAACCGTTCTATGATTCTGTGAATTTACTGACTACAGTCCTTCTGAAATCAATATTGTGAAAGACCTTATGATGTCTATTATTTTGCTGGTCATGATTAATTAAATGATTCTGAGAATATTTAATTGTGATAGAAGAACTAATAATCAAAGCCTGCAAGACACATACACTTTATTAATTATATAGAAATAAGATTTCCTGTTGTCCTCAGCTTGCTGCTCAGTACCTGTCTTTTTCTACTGAATACTTTTTTTTTTACTGAATGTCTAGATCTCTTCAAGGTGATACTCTACCTTGACAGATCTTCAGATTTACTAATTTCCTGTCACCAGTTTCACAACAAAGAGTAAATATATCCCTGTAGATGATACATGAGGCTCCAGGTAAACTGGGTCAATCCAGTATATTAGTTTCCTGTGTTTCTTTTAAATAACATTCTTGGTTCACAGGGAATATAAGTTCCAGTGTAAGAGCACTGTGACTTATTTCTCAGAAGGAAGCTAGGAATCTTTTTTCAACTTTGGCTATGCATCTCTTTTTACAGGTAATTCTAGCTATATTATAAGCCATGAGGTGCAATTCAGTGTTCAAATCAACTTTTTGTTTACTAGTGGAAATACAGACACTAATCTCCAGTGCCTTTTTACATAGGGGAAAAAAAAAAAGCTTGCAATATTTTAGTGAAAATACATAAATCAAACAAAGAAAGAACACATTGTTTTGGTAGTAAACATGAAGCCTATACTGACATAAGTTTAAAAAAAAAAAAGACAAAATTCTAATTTAAGATGTGAAGAACTTCAAAGCTGTTGTTTTCAATAGCTGAAACAAAGTTCAGCAGTTCTAGGTTAAAGTTGTATTGTATATTGCTGGCATTGCAAATTCAAAGTGGAAAAAAAAAAGAGGAAAAAAGTAGTGGCATTGCTGTTCAAGTTTTCTTAATTATGTTTGCAGTCTTATTTTTCCTCACCACATGATATATTTGTAAAATCTTGGATTACTTATGCAGCGTCAAAAGTGTTGTGTCTTTTCCAACAGTAGTATAGCATTGAAAACATATTCTTAATTCTGCGTCTTTACCTTAAATTTATTTATAGATGAGCAAAAGCAGCTCTGATCTGTGGACACACTTATCTTTCGGAATCAATTTCAGGTTCCTTTTTTCATGTCCCTGTAAGTCTGGCATTTCTGTCTGTCCTTTTATAAGCTATAGAAGTCTTTATGTTATAAGCAATTCATCAGTGAGTTGTTATATCAGAATTATCTGTTGATAATTAGATCTATCAATTCTACCTCAATGTCCAGAGTTTAAGATTTATTGACAAACCCTGTGCAACTCACAGTGCTTCAGATTTAAATTTCATTATTCTTGTGAGGAGAAAGGCAGGACTATATTCCTCATTTTATAATTGGCAAAAGAAAGAGATGTAAAATGGGATTTATCCCAGGTTCTTTTTTGTGGTTGAGAGGAATACACATTGTCTCTTCACAGTGTAGACATTTAAAGTAAACCAGATGGTTTACTGCTCTAAAATAGTTTTTCTCTATTGATTATAATGGGTGACCAGGTGATGTACACACCTTTACCATAGCTGCCTAAAGCTGTGAGGGAACCCTCCCTGAGAGCTGTAAGGACTTTTCCAAAATTTTGCAAAGGGAATTCAATGCAGGTCCCTCAGGTCTCATTTATAGAAATTCTTTCCTGAAAACAAAGAATTTTTCCTGATAGTCTATAAATATAGAATTTATAGGACTTGGAGGTGAAAAGCTGAACGTATACTGCTGGGAGGTGAAAAGACTTTCTATGCTTTTATTGTCATTTGAACTTATTTTTTTCCTGCATGTGATTATTTTTATACCTCTAATTTATCACTAAGTCACTGGCTTATTAATTAAAAGATAAAATGCATTTTATTATTATTTATATTTAAAGGAATAATAAAGGGAGAGTAATGGCCTTAAAAATATACATGAGTTAAACTCCTTTTTATTTGCTCTTAATGAATCTGGGTTTCTAGACTTCCCTCTCCTTATTTGCCACCATAAAATTTCCTTTCTATAATAACTATCTGCAAAATTTACTAGTTGCTTAAACCATTTCCATTTACCATGTTTCTAAACTATAATTGTAAAATATTGAATGTGACTATTAAGTCTGCGTTTGCCTCTCATCATTTCAGTGAAAATAGAGGGAAATAAGTTGCTTATCAAAATCCAAGTGTTTCTTTGGCTTAATTCTGCAGAGCTTTTCATCAAGTGTAGTTATTTTCACGTGTGTACACAGAATGGAAAATAATTTTAAACAAAAATTTTTCATCCAATTTGCATGACTGCACAATGACCTAGAAAATGAAGAAACAGGATTGTGATGTTTATGAGATTCTTTTCCAAATATGAAGTATTTTAGAAGACTGACTTTCTGTAATACTGGGAGTTTGTCTTTCTTCCTAGATGCAGTACTTCATGTGCTGAATCAAAACTTTTAAATATTGAATATAATATTTTACAGCATCTACAAAATAAATTCAGGCAAAATACCTTTTGTGAATACAATATAGCATATATTACTTATAATTATTTTCTGAGCTAAACAGTTAATGCTAGCTTGATCTATAAAGCTCAGCTAAATTATTTGGCTTGTCTTAACTCATGAGACTCTTATCTTAAGGATAATGAAACCAAATACTTTATATTAAAACTTTATACGTCTTAATATCTTCATCCCAAACTGACACCAGCTTTGGAGAGAAGGGATGTATGTATATGTACACATAACTCCAAGTACACGTAACTCCAAGCTTTTACAGATACAAATGTATAGAAGCCTCCAATTTTCTCTTCTTTCCTTCCATAAGCTACATTACTACCTTTCATGTAGCTATTTTACTACATATAATAGGCAACAATTGATTCTAGTTTACACATTATAAAAAATGAAAACAGAAAACATAAACCTTTCTATTAAAAAAAAAAAAAAGCAAGAAAAAAGCCTGTGATGCACAAACAGGATAAAAGTAACAATGCTTTTAAAAAGGCCTGGAACCTAGGATCACATATTTAAACGAATTATCCATTCTAAGACCACATAAATAACAAATTTTCAGAATGTGTGTTGATTAGAAATGGTGTACTATTTTATCCTTTTTGCTCATTGTTATCCCAACTACCTATGCAGTGAATGTAATCTATCACATCTGCATAACAGGTCAAATCATGCATTTATATTTACAAAGTTGTAGCTACTTTGACTAATTCAGTCCAGATCAAAAAGCAAAACCATGCACATAAGTAAGGTGAGGCCAAATGGAAAGTAAAAGTATATAAAGGATCTCTTGTCCCCTCTGTGTAGGAGCACATTTCTTACTCTACAGAACAGTTCCCTGGCTAAGGGCAGATGAGGGAAAGTGAGCCAGCCAAAGCTGGAAGGAAAAAACCTAAACAAAATGACACATGCACCTGCTCTCAGAGTTGTGACTGATCTAAGGGCAAGTCATCATGTAGTAATTGACACTTGAAGCTTGATACTAGTAAACTATCTGAACTTCTCCTTTAAGCAAAAACACAGAGCAAAGACTAGCAGCTGTGAGCCGGGAACTGCTAAGTTACTAATGCTTCAGTTGCCAAAGGTGGGCCGCGGGGCACGATACTGGGACATTCACTCCGCACGTCATAGCATTGTCTGTGCTTCAGTAGGCAGGGTATGTGTAACTTTGAAAAGCAATTTGACATATCTTGGAATGTTACGTAATCCTGTTTAATCTATAAGCTTTCACCCTTTGAAACTTTTATTATTTTTCTTCTCTCATACCTGTTAAGATTTCAAGATTCTTCCTCCAGACTTTACCAGATGTAAGACTTTACAACTTGTAGAAACAGAATAATCTTTTATATACCAAAGAATAAATAAGGTATATTTTTATCTTTTTAAGAAGATCAGATGACTTGAAAGTCAGAACAGGGGAGAATACAGATGAAAAATAATATGTGTAGATAAAAAACATAAAAAAACTCTATAGGCATGCACTAGATAAATCTATTACTGACAACACGGATATTTGACCAAAAAACCCCAACAAACTAAACAACAAAAAACAACAGCCTTTCAAATTTTATGTCCGCAATGATTCTGTGTAACTGTCATTTGACAAAAGAAATAGTTATTCCTCATTTGGAGGAGATAATTTCCAAATATACTCAATTCTGAGTAGGTTGTAATATAGTGACAGAGAAGCTAACTTAAAACTGTTTTCCCGGTCTTTGAAAAAAAAGCATGTACTAAAAAAACGGAAGTACAAAACTTCACAGTAATCATACCTATAGTCCCACCAAATAATGTACCTACTAACAGCATGTAAGATATTCCACTCTATGGACACACACTCACACTAAATATACACACAGGGTCACACATACAGAATGTTATTTATGGTATATTCACTTGGGGCTGATGCTACTCACAAAGGAAATATTGTAATTAATCTTTATAATTATATGTATGTTGAATCTTAAGTAATCACTCATATGTTTCGTACTTAAATTTTCTATAATGTAAAGAGTGTAGAAACATAGAAAACTCTTACTGGAATTGTGGCTACAGTGTATTCTATAAAAATAATTCCAGAAGAATGTTCTTACTTTATCTACTTTGTCTCCCTTCCACTAGTTCCCTATGAATTAATAATTTTATTATTATTAGGTTTTATAATCACTGAACATGGATTTAACTTTAGACTTGAGAGACACAAATTTAGATGTCTAAATGCAGTTGTCTAACTACCCCTCAAGTTCAATGAAGATCTAGGTAACAAAGCCCGTGGAGCCTAGAGACTAGTCTGTTGATCAAATGCAGGTGCCTACTTTAACGTGACATATCTCCCTAGCCTTTACCGCCTGAATTGGCTGACTGTCCTAACTGTAAAGTAAGTCTAGACAGCTCTCAAGACTGAACATTTTCACTATTAGGGTATTAGTTACAGACTCTCTCTTTCTCTGGTACAATGAATTTCAAATTCTCTTTGGCCCATAGAACAACTTCAGCAGCAAATGTGAAGAATCTCACTTTGTTATGAAGTTTTCATTACAAAACTCACAAAATGTACACTGTTCTTCCGGAAAGATGAGGAATAATTACGGACAGCCTAGAGAAGATGTCCACAAGGAAAAATGCAATGACTTGGGCTTGCTTAGACTGAAGAAGAGAAAAATGAAAAGGAAATGTATTAACAATCCTTAAAGAGATCAAAGAATGCTGCAGTGACAAGCAGATAAACATATTCTACAGGCTGTTGTGGAGAAAGCAGGAAACAATTGAAGTGAAGCAAGAATGAGTAGTTCAGCTTTAAACTGTTCCTCTGGCCAATGGCTTGAATAGCTTGTATTTAAGCTTAGTATTACCATGACCTATTAATCACCTGAATTTGTTGGAATGGGTTCAGTTTTAGTCTCTGCATTGATTACATGTATCTGGAGCTGAATCCCTTACTAAATCTAACTTATTAAGGGGAAAAAAAAAAAAAAGTAAATAGTATAGTCTCATGGAATAAATATTTCTTTCCACAACAGAATTTGAATGACTCCTGGCTGTGTTTGGACCTCACATTCTTAAAAAAAAAAAATGTTATATTTTTATAAAAATTTAAAATCTAACTAAATCTAGTATAAATTATGAATTACATCTACAATTTTCTCTCTGTCTGTATGTTTCATAACCTCTGTAACAGGATATTCTAGTCAATATGGTTCCCAATGCCATCAGAACAAATACTTTCCCACAGAATATGGGAATATATGCTGTGATCTAACCTGTTTGTCACTGGTGTATTCTGATTTGTAATTTGCCTTACATATTGCTCTTGTTCTGTCTGTACAGACACAATCTGTCTTTTGAATTATATAATTTAGAAACAGTTGTTCAATTATTTCAGAGACGTTAGAGTTACTACAAAACTTTTATCATCTCATCTTCATTTTGCAGAAACATTTGCTATCAATTCATGCCCAAGATTTTCTGAACCATTCTATCCTACAGAACAACTCTCAGCATCCACTAAGTTATCTGTGATAAGATACAGATGCCCATATGAAGAAGTAAATGCTCTTCTGCAGAATGTACACATCTTCCATCTTATTAATCCATGGACTGCAATGTATTTTTTCCCCCCAAGAGCTACTGCAATGGTCATTCTTGTTTAGAAATAAATACTGCATTTTAGTTATGGAACGGATTAATTTGTTACAGTTTTGCATATACAGGCACAATAATGATATGTACAGTAGTTTTACTGTAGACATTATGAACTGTACAAATGTTGCATCACAATATAGTGAAATTGTAAGCCTAGCTTTTACATAAATTTTTATAATATAAAATTGAATTAATATGTATTCCACTACATTTATATAAAAGCATCTTTTAGATGTTATAAGCTTCATAAATAACTATATTTGAGGTTCTTGAATACTCAGCAATGTTACTATTAAAAATTTCCTTTTTAATTAGTGTTAAAGCTAAAACTGAAAACAGAATAGAGCAAAAGAAAATTACAGGAGAAAGCATACTTTTTGTGAGTTTTTCGTACTGACTGCACTTAAGTAACACAAATTTCAAAGAAAAAGTCGTATAAGTTAAAACTAAAATTCTGCATTTGTACAATAACATGACTTTTTCACATGGCTGAATTAAGGTAAAATGCATATGGGTTATTTTTGATTGCTAAAATGATGACCATTATATGCATGTAATTTTCACTGCAAGATTGTGTCTTTCAGTTTATGCATGTAACAATTTTCCCTTACAAGTGTCTTATTCTAATAATTTCCAAGCTTTCATGTCATACTGGTGTACTTGAACAAAATGCATAACACATTATATCAGATATCTCTTTAGTGATAGACATGACTACACTATTTTTTCTTTTATAGCTAGATGGTATGATTTGCTTAAGGGGCCTCAGAAAGCCAGAGGCCATTCTACTTTAAAAATCATTGCATGATTAAATAAAACAGAAAAATTGAAATTGTGTATTGGAATTTGAACTAATGTATTCAGAAAAATTCTGCTTTGGAGTCATCTTTAAAAGGTAAAAAGGCCAAATCATGACAAGGTTGAGTACTTTCTTTGCAGCACTAACGTACTTCATTTAAGAGGAAAGCTTTAGCCATCTTGGTGGCATACACCCATAATTTGAAATGGATTAACTCTCTAGAAGTTAGTTATTTAACCTACATGAACTTTCCTGGTTATTTTGAAAAGTCAGTGTAGAGCAATAAGCCCTCTAGCACATTCTTTAACAGTGTAATGAATTACACCCACATCTTACGCCTGGCTTTTGAAGGTTTATGCGTAATAGAATAGATCTTACCTTTTTTGATCCACCACTCAACTTTAGCCAGCTCTCTCTATCATATGCTCTGGCACTTATATGTATTTGTACAGTACATGTAGAACTATGAGTTAGATTTAAAAGGAATATTGGTGCCTCTGTACTTGGTGGTATCCTTGAAAGGGGATGAGGGCCCTGTGTTAGAAACCAAGGCTCTCTACACAGTGCACATAGAGAGGAAGAGGCCTGAGTTACCAGCACACTGATGTAGCCAGTAGTGAAGTGCTGAGCAGCAGAATGTCTCTTATATCTGATATCACATTGGAGACTGCTAATTCTAAAGTGAAAATCACTGGTGCTTTTTGAAAACAACTTATTAGCTCTAGTCTCATCTGTGTCACAGAAAATCAATGCTGAATTTATCTTACTTGCTTTGGGAATTCACACATATTTTCTATCTTTATAAAGGTGTTCTAGCTCCAAATTTAGAAGGTTTTTATAATTTGACCACACTTTATTCTTCCTCTGCTTAAGATGGGCTATCGAGCAGTGAATAATTTCAAATTACCTGATTAAGGAGAGAACATACAAAAGACAGCAGGGTGTTTTGGGAAAGGAGTCTGAAGGAGATGGTTGGGTTTGATTCCTTTGCTCACAGTCTTGTTGACAGTTGCTTATATTAAAATTCATTAGAAAATAAAACCAATATAATAAATTACTGGAAAAGAGATGTGAAATCAATATTTTTCATCTCTGCTTAAATGAGATAACTCTAAGCTAAAAAGACACTTTACATTTCCTTACATTTCCTGGCCCAGTAAATCTTGATGTATTCTGCTAATACAACAGGTCTTTTAGAGAGAAGCAAAGTGTTACTACTCATTCTTCTTGCCAACTGACAGTCTCCAGTTTAGTGCTTAAGTGACTGTCATGAGGATGAGAAATGTACATTTATAATCTTTCATGGATGGAGGGAAACTGAAGCCCGGGTTTTCATTGTACGAATACATACTTCAACCTGTCACATTTGTTTAAAGGCACTTTACAGTCTTTCATCAAAAGCATCTTAGAAGTATACAGCTGCCCCAACTACATTTTGTGTGTTATATTATTTCTTAAATTGGGTTTTTCAGTAGCAATTGGGCAGATGTTAAGTTGTTCAGGATTTCTAACTTGGAAAAAAAATAGTAATAGGTGTTGTAGGGCCTGATTTAATATAATCCCCTTTCCCTTCAGTAACAGATGAGTAGGTTTTATAATTCTAGATTTAGGTACCTACTTTCTCTTTAAATCTTCATTATCATTCAGCTTTTCTTCCACTTCCAAAGTAAGGGCGATCTAACCCCAAAAGTAAGGAGAATTTGTGGTTTTATAAGGCTATGTAATTTTACCACTTCACACCAAGGACATTTTGTCTTTGAAAACAGCATTCATCAGAGAAGTAAATGCAGCTCACATAAAATAAATAAATAAATAAAATTACAATTGCTTTTCTGTTTGCCTGAGGAAGAAGTGAACAAGGTCTTGATTTTGTTTTGGTTTTGATAGTTTGTGATTTTTTTTGAAAGGTTGAATTGCACTTTTTGAATAGACATACATATTAGAAGACTTTCAAAACTATACTAAGTCAGACAGCACTCAGGGAAAGACTGAGCTCCAGGGACAGGTGAGTGAAAGTAGTCGGACGGTGTCACCACTTCTTGCAGTCTTTGAGTCTTCAGTTCCTTGGTTTGAAGAACCAATTGTATCTGGCTTGGGAAAGAGTCAGAGAAGATCTTATCCTGGTCGTTCCCCTCAACACATAAAATAGAGACAGGAAATAAGAAAACAGTTTTCCTGAAAGTCAACACATAGAAAGAGAGAGGAAAGCTATTGTGAAAAAAGAAAATCAAAGGCGACAATTTGATGCGAAGGTTCCAATACATAAGTTCTAGATAATTCATGGGCCTAGTACTTAGGATGTTTAAAATCCCTTCCCACATAACTGTGACCTTGAGCAAGTTACTTAATATTATTGCACTTTGAATTCCTATTTGGTAAATGGGGGTATTATTAGACCCTTAAGTTTTCTTTCCTTGCAGTTTGACTTCCCCTTTCCTAATCCTTTTCCTGCTTCCTCTTCCTGATAATTAAATTATTTTATCCCTTTCAGGCAGTATGAGTTTGCATAGAATTTATTAAAGGGACAGATTATCAGAGATCTGCCAAAGACCTAGATGTTGCCATAATATGAGTAATATGAATCTTGTTCATAAATATCAAAATTCTGTCTCACGGAGCAACTATCTGGAAGATTATCCTGCATTAAATATCTCTGATTATTTCTTTTATGTCTTTTAATTTATGATGTATTAATTAATTTTATATATATCTTTTAAGTGCTTTGGTGGATTCTCTATTTTCTGTGATTTCAAAACATGTATAAAACACAGAACTTTCCCTAAAACAGTGCTAAACTTCTCTTCAAAGCTTTACAGACCTTTGGTTGAACCTGATTTGAGCTGTCAACAAGACTGCAAAGAAGCAAGCTCTGTATGAATTTGTTTTGACAATCTAGTAGTACATTGAGTGACTACACCACAATAAAACTGTTTGCAGTCAGTCTGCTATTATGTTCATACATTAGCTAATGATAAACTCTCTAATAATAGCATAAAATAATAAAGTTTGACAATGTTAGAGATCCATATATTTTTTTTAAAAAAGATAACACTTCAAATGTAACTGCAAAGCGTGCAAGTGTATTTTTGACATGCGTACATTAAAATAGCATACTGTACATTCTTTCTTCTGCAGATATTTTAAATGAACATCTCTTTTTCTGATCCATAAGAGTCAGGGAAGATGTAATTATACTTCTTTCTAACCACTGCTCAGCTACTGCCTTGAGCTGCTTTAACTTCTTCACATGAGACACTGGTAGAGCTGTGCAGTTCTGCCTCAAGGCTTCCTGGGGCTCAGAAGATATTTCTGCAGTGGCCTGGGCTCCTCACATTCTAACCTCCTGAAGCCAGCTCCTACACCACAGAACCAGATGGGTTTCCTGCAAGCAAGGACTTGATTGCCGGAGGAAAGTGGAGTTGGAAATACACAGGCATTTGAGCCTGATCCAAAGCCTGCAGAAGTCAAGATATGTTTAGATAATGGACTGCATTTGGTGTTGGCTAAGCTGTTATGATTTCATCTTGATCTGATCAATGTCAGTGATAGTTGTGTTTGTTTCGAAAGACAACTATTCCTTTGGTTAGAAAACACTGTATGTGCAGAAACTTACTGTTGGTAGCAACAACTGATTCAAAAAATAAAGGTAAAAAAATAAATGATGCAAAAAATAAATGATGCAATTATTGTCAACAAGCACATAAAATTTATGTACAAAAATAAATTTTCTTAATATCAATAATAAAAATCATGACTAAAAAAAGTAAAAATAAGCAATACTTTTATGAGGAAATGCAATGGAAGGTCTGAAGCATTTAACAAAAGGACCATGTCACACATAATCATGAAAATGTTTAAAATTAAGTGCTCCCACTTAAAGTTAGGTGTAAATCTGTCTTGATCTCTTCTATACTAAAAGTTCCTTGAATTGTCTCCAATCTATTTGACAAAACAAATTAGACTATGAACACATTAAAGATAACCAGATCTATTCCTTACCCTAGGAATGTTTAATTAATGTTGACAGTCTTGCCCTGAGTTGTTAAAGCTTGAAAAGTACAGCAAATTGATCCTGGAATATATCTGCTTTGTGTTTTCAAGATGCGGGTATTTTGTTCAAAGAACTTTTATTTGCTATATTGAATTGAAGAGTTGAAATCTTTTGTTACAGAAGGTTTATTGAGAAGTCATTAATATAGGTGATTAAATTAAACTCATATAAACATGTCAGATATCCAACAAAAGATTTTTAAAAGTCCTGTATACGATACTGATTACCACATACATTCAAACTGAGACTTTACGTAGCTTGTTTTTTCATAGTAAATTTCATAAATTCTTTTAAAGAAAATTGCAGTGATATGGTGGGAAAATAGCAATCATTATTGTGTACCCACAGAGGCACTGAAAACAGTGACTGAAGATTCAAGCTAGTAACAGCTTTTTTTTTTTCCTGATGGATATTAAAATTCTCATAAAATGACATAGAATTAGCATATCTACTTAGAGAGAGAAAGAAACACATTTTAGGCCAAGGCCACGATGTTAACATGTAATGAAAAATAGTTTATTACAGCTTTGGTGCAGTTACTGAACTTCACAACTTCAGGAGGAAGGAGAAGCAAAGAGGAATTGTTATGGACTGACCACAACCTCCATTCCCCATCCCCCTACAGCGCTCATGCTCCTGTCTTCACCTTAACCCATGAGCTTTTTAATCTTATTTTCTTTCCCTGCCCTATTGAGGAGGGGTAGTGAAAGAACAGCTGGATGGGTGAAAGTGGCTGGGGGGGGTGTCTGGCAGCCTGCCAATTTTAACCCACCGCATAGACCATGGCTTAAAATGCAAAAAGCAAAGATATATGTGTTACACAAGTGCTAGTTTCAGACCAAAGTACTTGAGGGAAAACCTCCAATACCTCTGCATGACTTCTGCATGTTCGATGACTGAGCAAAGAGCCTTGTTTTCCAGGGATGTTCATACAGCACTTTCAATTTTAAAACAGAAAAAAAGAAAATCACACAATGGTCTTACAGGGATATATATCAGAATAAAAACTGCCTTTCTGGAGCATCTGCTCCCAATGAAGGCACTTCATGTTTAAAACATAGGCAACACTGGTTTTACCAGATTCAGAAGTTTAATTAAATATTGTTCCATTCCATAATGATTTACCACTCCAGAGTGCATTACTACAGAAAAAAATACTACACCAATACTGCTAAAAACATTAAATCACTCTATTATTTTTTTACTGTTGGTTATACAGTTTTGAAATAATATTAGCTTTCTCAGTTCTTGTTTTCTTTCTACGAAAAACAAATATATTTGATTCATTATCTAGATCTATATTTAAAATACTGGAAAGCAGAACAGCCAGGCAAAAAAGACTTTTTCTAATTTGGTAACAAGTAGGTTACACAGAACTGATAAGAAACTCTTAGACCAAGATCCTAGCTTGTCATTCATTTTTCATTAGATAATAAAACATTTGAGTCTGGAGAAAGGTCTTAAAATGACCGAAGTGGTAATTTCTTGTTCTATCATATATTTTACCACATAGTAGAATACATACTCCGTTTTCAGTGCCCAAACTCCTTTGGTAGTGCTTGAAGAGAGTTACAGACCTAAAGAAATCCATGAAGCCAGACTGCTGAACTAAGCAGAGTAAATTTGCTAGCAGAAAATGCTGAGAAGAACTGCAGGTCTTATGTCTCATTTCTTAAAGAGAGGCACTTTATTCTGGTTTGGAAAAAAACCCTCCTCTCTCCATTTAGTATTCATGATCCATCTCCTGACGTTAAGGACCTTTACCATACACACAGAGAAATCTCTCAGAAGTTGAGATACACTTGATGTCCTTGTCCAATACTTTCTAGCTTAACAGTTGGAGAGCATATTTTGACTTTTGTTGAAACCTCTCTTTTGCCAGAGGGAATTTAACATATATAATCTATGAAGATATAGATAGGATATTTTGTCTTTGCTATTACTGCTGTCTAGTTTGGATAACATTTTCAATGTTATTGAAAGAGAGATTAAATTTGAGCTTGAGTGCAAAATATGAGTGACTCTTCTCTCAGAAATCTAGAACAGGCTTCTGTTTCTGTTGGCATTCTGCTACCATCACATGAAAATTGGTAACCAGTTTATCTCCCCCAAGAATGCATACAAGAAAGAGTGGCTTTTTAATGCAATACAGTTGCACAATAAGGAATTCTAAACTGATTATGGCACATATTCTTAAGGGATATATTTTGAAGTTGTTAGATAGTTTTGAGTTTTGACATGTGATTCTGCAAACTGAAAAGCACTCTAAAAAAGCACTTACACATGTCCATAATCTCACTGTCCTCAGCTAGTTATTACCAGATACAGTGGACTTGACACAAATCAGCTGGCATGAATCCCATGTCCTAGACTTCTGAGGGAAGAGACAGTCACTCATATTTTGTACTCAAATTCAAATTTAATCTGACTTTCTAAGCCTATTCAGTATCTAGTAGGATGACCTCAGAAAGGTACTTAGGGCAGGTTTCATTTACCCTAATTTTAGAAAACTGAAAGCTGAATATCTGATTCTAAGTTAAATCCCAGAGGCTTCCTCTGCAGACAATGAAAAGGGAAAGGCACGTTTGGCTGGTAACTTCTCTAGTCCTGAAAAAGAGGTTTCTAATATTACCAGAATGATTGCACTTGGACTTCTTGCATGAATGAAAGCCAGAGACAACTTGATTAGATTTAGTGTCAGACTTTGAGGTGTCAAATACGAGTTCAAAATAATTTCATTCTAATGGACAAATAAAATTAATAATTTAGTATTTTTCTCTCCTGTTAAAACAATCATAATACATGCATAGAAAGACAAGATTTTAACTGAATGGCAAAATCAGTCTATAAGTGTTCAGAGACAAGATATTTCTCCAAATGCTACTTTTCTTGTAAAAATAATGAAAATTAATGCAGTTTTGAGCTTTTGCTATGAAGCAGTAATGATTTTGTCATCCAAACTCTTTTTGTCTCTTATATACATTTTTAGACTATGTTCGTGAAATATTTCAGTGATTCTTAAGGGGAATGGAGGAAAATCATCATGACTGTCACATGGAAATGGTATCCATTGAGAAGAGTACCTGTCTAGGGAATCTATCCTAAATAAGTGTTAAGGAACACAAGCCAATACGGCCTATTGCGAAAAGCTAATGATTAATTTTCAGCCATTATTTTAATTTTAAAAATAAAAAAGACTTTTCTACAGAAAGGTAATTTTTTTCTACAGATTTTTTCATTTAAAGGAAACAAAAATTATTTCCAAAATGCTGTTTGACAAACAGTTCTTTTTTAAACATTCTTCTGTCATACCTGTTAGAAAGGATAATGTACTGTAAATGTCTGTAATGTGGTGTTACTGAAAAATAGCTTTTTCTAAATGTAACTTCACCTGCTGCAATTTGCATAGTGCCTGAAAAATGAGATTTGATCATACTCATGGGTTACTCATACAGAGTAAATTGTATCAGTTTTCTATTCAGGTGAAAAAGATAAGAATAGTTTCTAATTTTAGGTAGCACTTTTGCTCTCGACACCTGTGCACAAAGGTAACTAATTTCTAACAAAATGTCTACTTAAAAGTAAGCAATATATGTAAAAAAAAAACCAAATATGTACTCTACTACAGGACAGTGCATCTTAGAGTGTATGTATGTAGCTCTAGCTTTTGTCATGAATATTTTTCCAAATAAGATCTTACTTATTTTTTTATTCTTTTACAGTACATTGGTTCTTTTTGCTGCAGCACTTTCATCTTTCATTTATAAAGAAAGGCTACATGTGTAATCCTTTAGAGTGCTTTCAGAATTCCAGAAAAAAAAAGCCCTTCTGTTCTTAAAAGAGAACCATGGAAAGTTTGTCCTTGTTCTTCACATTGACACAGATGTCAGCTTGTAGCCACCTCTATTTAATGTTAACAAGTTCTGGTTCTTATTTGGGGGGGAAGCTATGGAACAAACCATAAGCTGAATCACTGCCATTAAAAAAAAAAGTAACACACAATAGAAATGTGTTATAAAAGGAGATCTCACTGAGGGAAAAAGTTATTTTTTTTTTTCCATGAAGAAAAGATAATGTAAAGCTTTAATCTTTATAAAGGCTTTCTATGGATGTGATAATGTGTTACATTTTCTGTTGGTTTTTGTACTGAGACTGGCAGGTGGCTGGAACAGGACTCAGGAGAGGTTAACATCTGCCTTTTCACAGCTTGAAGAATTCAGGTTTCATCTTTAACTCAATTTAACTCTTAGAATGCTGGAAATATGAGAATTTTCCCAATCTTTTTCCATATTACAGCACTATGAATGATTTATACAAACTGTGATCATCTACATATGTGCACATAAATATATATAGATACAAAATAATGAGACCAATCAGTGTATAAATGGAAATTAAGTAACTAAAATTACTTTTTGTGAACACGAGCTTTCTTCTAGAACTCTGAGCATATGTTTCCACTTTAAAATCTTAGATATCATTCTTGCTGCTGAATTGGAGAGATATGGGTTTGAGGGATGGACTGCTAGATTGATAAGGAATTGACTGTATGGCCACATCCAAAACATTGCACAATGATTAGTGGGCTGAAATTTTACAAGTTCAGATGCCATATTCTTCACCTAGAATGGAGTAACACCAGGCACAAGTATAAACTGGAGAGAAGTGTCTGAAGAGCAGCCTTGCAGAAAGGGATCTGGGGGTGCAAAGAAAGGAAACCGCATCCTGGGGTACATTAAACACATTATAACCAGTCAGTCAAAAACAGAGATTATCCTGCTGTATTCAGCATTGGTGCAGCCTCATCTGGAGCATTGTGTGCAGTTCTGGGCCCCACAATTTAAGAAGGATGTGAAGGTTCTTGAATGTGTCCAGAGGAGGGCAACAAAGCTGGTGAAAGGGCTGGGAGGAATGTCTTATGAGGAGCAGCTAAGGACTTTGGGCTTGTCTAGTTTGGAGAAAAGGAGGCTGAGAGGCAACCTCATTGCTCTCTACAGCTTCCTGAGGAGGGGAAGTAGAGAGGGAGGTGCTGAGCTCTTCTCCCTGGTATTCAGTGACAGGACATATGAGAATGGTTCAAAGCTGCATCAGGGCAGATCAGATTTGACATTAAGAGCCGTTTTACTGAGAAGGTGAAGTGCTGGGGTCTGAACCCCAAGTCCTGAATTAAGGTTGACATATGGGTGGTCCCCATGGCCCTTTAAGAGGAGGTGATGAGTTTACCTTTTGGCTTTCCTCCAAGGCGCAGCCGGCCTTGTAAGGAAAGCCCTTGGGTAAACAAGCCCCAGGTGCCCTGCATTGGGTAAATGAGTGCCAGGTGTCCTGCTTTGGGCATAAAAGCTGGGACCACTTGCAGGAAGAGTTGGAGTGTCTGTCTGTGAAGTGGATGCACTTCACAGAGTTTCCTGTTGGGGAAGGACCTCCTGACTCCTCATGCAACTGCATCCCAGTCAGGTCTGGCACCTGCAAACGCGGGCTTTGTGGGGAGGCATCATGGGGTTATCTCTATCGTATGTGATCACCTTGTTGTCCTGGTTGTCTCCCATTTTCTCTGTGGGCTATCTTGTGTCTCTGTTTGTTCCATCTATTGTGGGTCATGCTGTGTCGTTTCTGGGGTCACTGGGGTTGATGTCTATCATTTGTGATCTGTCTGACTTATTTGTACCCCCAGTGATCCTCTATATACTGACTCCTTTACGTGAAATAGAATCCACTTACTGGATTGTTTTTCTGCTGTTGGCTGTGTCCTTTATACTGGGCCTACTAATTGGCAAAACAGTAGGTGGTCAAACACTGTGCTTTAACTTTTGATCATTGCTCAAGACGTCAGACAGTTGGACTTGACTATCATTATAGGTTCCTTCTAACTGGAATACTCTATTCAATCCTGTTCTGTTCTATCCATACACTATAAGCATAGTATATTTAGGATATATAGTATATTATACTACATAGGTATGTGCACTACCTTATACCATATTTATATATGTGTGTGTGTGATTTTTAGAAGACGAGAGAATGTGTAGCAAAATGTAACTGAAGGCTGTCCTTATGGTCTTTGTATCAAATGATACAAAGAACAATCACTCCCTACTTCCAATTTGCTGCTGTTTGCCCAGTATTTAAGTCTTAATTACACAGTGGGTAACACAGACCATAAATAAATGTTAAAGATACTGGGCAGCAGTGCATGCTTTAGCTTCCTCAGTCCAAAACTACAGGAGTGTGGAAGAGGAAAGGACTACAGAAGTGAAACTCTTTTCTATAGCTTCTTGTACTGCAGTAGCATGAACCACGATGCTGACCTAGATGGACAACTGATTTAGGCCAGTAGTAGCCATTCCTTGTGTTCGTCTGTTCTTATTGCACTTTCTGAAAAGGTGACTAAGTAAGTCCACAAGTAAGTTACTAAATTAAACTCTTTTGATCACTTTTTCAGGATGACATACTGTCATTTAGTTTCTCCTTTTTCCAAGAAGATACAAAGATACCCAGATCCTATGATACTGTGTTACAACCATGCAAACAAATGTAAGTGGTTAGATCCTAATTAAAATCCTGTGCTTTTTGAAATGAAGGAATCATACGAGACTTACAGTTAATCCTGCTTCACTATAAATTTTAGGGACATGGCACACAGAATAAAATTACACACAAAAATAATTATTTACATCTATAAAAACAGCCACATTACAGAAATGAATTAGTAATGTCATTAATTTCCTGGCTTCCTCCTGGGCCCTGATTTTTTGAAAAATTATTTCTATAATGTGTACAAAAATTATTTTTATAATGTCTAATCTACTACTTAAAAAACAAGAAGGAACCTATCTGTGATCAAATGACACCAACTAGAAGGAACCTATGACACCAACTATCTCATATCTATGTTGTTTAGGGATAGCCTGAGCAGTGTGCCTTATAGATATATCTGACCTGTAAAAAGCTAGCTGGGGAGCCCAGAACATAGGCAGCAAATGTGTAATCAGCTAAGTGGTGAAGATGATCAGATGTAAAATTGCTTCAACTCGTTTCCTGGCTGTGCTTTATTTCCTACTGCAGATGCAGACCAAGGAATTTGTTATTTCACAGTCCTTCAAGGATATAGGGAAGAAAGGCATTGTAAGAAAGACTTATTGCTAGGCCAGAAGTGAGGTATGTGGTTGTAGACATTAAAGCAGTGAAGCCTAGGCCATCATCTTAGTCACCAGAGTATATATGAGTCTTCTTGTTTAAAATTTACAAAATTTTGTTTCTCTTATCTTACTTTGCTTTTCTCAGCCTCTATCCAAAAACCCTATATCTTTGTTCCTGTCTGTTCTCATTCTCTGCTTTTTGCCACATCTTATGCCAAATTGTGTAAAGAAGCTTTGATCCCTATAGAGATTCAGCAAGACAAAGGAATTATAGGTTGATTTTAAGAATCAGTCACTTCCTACCTTCATCTCAGATAAGGTGTAAATACATTACAGGACACTACAGCTAAAAAGTCTCTAAAACTCCCAGCAATAGGTGGCACAGACAAAAAGATGGAGTTTCACTGTTACACAAAAATGTTAATTCATAACAACTCCATGGAGACTTTTGTGGAAGAGACATTGAATGAAAAGATTACTTTTCCTCAGTAGCAGTGAGAATTGAGATTCCAATAGTTATGAATTCTCCCATCCTTCAGATAAAGAGAATGTTCTATCCATTAGCACACAAAGGAAAAAAAAATTCTGTGTGAGAGTTTCACCCTTCCAGAAGCTACAAAGGAAGCACTGGGCTTTTGTAACTGTCCAGTAAATTCAATATAGCACCTCTTAACACTTTTTCACATTTTTTTTCGACTAGATGACAAGACAAATATGAACACTCTTAGTCTAAATTTATGAAACATAAAACAGTTCTCTTGTCACAAGTGGAAGTGCTAATGTAAACATCTAAACTGGGGATGTAAGACTGTCTGGAACTGTTTACACAGAAAAGGAGACATGGCTATTGTATCTGTTTTATGTCTCTCTCCCCTACATAAACATTCACAGTCTGTGTATACACAGAAGTCAATAAAGGGAAAAAAAAAACCAAAAAAACTACAACCTGCATTTTCAAGTGCTACTAATAAGTGCATTTAATGTGAGCATCCTGCACTAAACTTTTAGCAACTGCTGGCAATATTGTTAGACTACATCAAGGTTTGTAGAAATATCTTGGTTGAGTTACAAAGGCAGAAAGAAATAAGATGGTTTAAGGGTGAATTATTTATGAAGAGTAAACTAGGAAAGAGCCATCAGAAGTAAAGTGTGATTCAGTGGGAAATCATCTCTCACAACATATACCATTCTGTTTTGTATCTTCCAGTTAATGGCTACTATCTTACGTGAAAAATCATATTTGAAAGACTCTGCTTTTAATTGTACTTTTCAACATCTGTTTTACTGTCCTTAACTTCCATACTCCAATTATTCCTGTTTTCACTTTTCTCCCACTAATTATTGTCTTCCAATAACAAATGATACATTCTTTAAGTATGCAAAGTCAATTTTAAAGGGCTTCCACTACATAACATATAGTTAGTTCAGGTAAGCCCTTTGTACTTCATCCACAGTTTGCAGACTATGTTACTGATAAGAAAACATGATAAAGAAAATACTTCAGATTGAAAATATATAGATTTCTATACACAAATAGTATAAGATTCACCAATATTTTTTTTTCTGGTATCCTGTGCCTGTTCAATCACTGTTTTCCCATGTCACAAAATGATTGTAGTGGAAATCACTGCTAAAAAATAGTGATTAATTTTCCATTTCTACTTCAATTTACTCACTTATATCTCTGCAAGTTCATAAATATCCACTGATAATTGTTCAATTGCATTCAAATAAGAAAACTGATTTTTTGATACCCTAAGCAAGTATCATTCATCTAAGGAATTCATTCATTGCTTCCCATTGGCAGGCAAATGTTCAGCCAGCTCCAGGAAAACAGCGCTCCATCACTCGTAAATGGTTTATTGGGAAGACAGATGCCATTACTCCTTATGTCCCCTCCTCCTCCTCCTTCTTTCCCCACGTATTATTGCTGAGCATAACATCATATTTTATGGGATATTCCTTTGGTCAGTTAGGGTCGTCTGTCCCAGCAGTGTCCCCTTCCAATTTCTTGTGCATCTCCAGCTTACCCACTGGTGAGGCAGTGCAAGAAGCAGAAAAGATCTCGACTCTGTGTAAGCACTGCTCAGCAATAACAAAACCATCAGTATATTAGCAACACTCTCTTAATCACAAATCCAAAACATAGCACCATACAAACTACTAAGAAGAAAATTAATTCTGTCCCAGCCAAAAACAGTACGGTGGGACTTAAAAGGCCCTTGAAACAAAAGGGGCCATCTACATTTCCAAGCTTGTTTTTTCCTGTTGTATTCCCCCAGCATCACTTTGATGAATATCAGGTACATTTCAGTCCAAAAAGTGGACTTAAGGAGTAGGAGAAGGAGGACAACATGATATTTTGGAGATCTCTGTGTTTCTATCACTGATGTCTGCCAATTACAAGTTAACAATGATCTATGAAATCATGTCTCTGAGTTATACTACTAACCTAATTCACAATTCCCTTTATAATCCTTTTAGCAGAAAATATCTCAAAATGTAGACAATGATTGTTCATTCTGTAATATATCATGTTTGGTTAGATCTGTAAGAAAACCTATCAAACAAAACACAGCATAGACATTTGACTGTTATTTCTTCTCTCTAACTTACATGAACATTTCCATATAAACTTTAATGCAATGTAATATTGAAGAAAATGAGAATTTTGCCATTGATTTTAATGGGCACAGATGTGCACCAACTGTAGAGAAATAAAATAACTAAGTTTTCCATCCAAAGCAGAAGTGTCACCTTCCTAATTCTGCCACCACAACAGCTGTCCACTTTGTATATATCAAAAGAAGAAAGAATAAGACTATAGAAGCTGACTGTTTCTGAAGCACCGAGATGTGCAAAACTCACTTGTGGCTTTTTCCCAGCATGTCATCATAAAGTTCTTTTTTTTTATATGGAGTATGATTTCTGGCATAAGCGCCAAACAAGCAACAGTATGCATAAAACAAAAAGAATAACAATAATATTTTGCAACTGGATACATATACGCACTATGTAATTGAGAATTCATTATATGCTAGTGGTCATAAACCAGCCAAAAGTTAGCCTTGCATATCCTCTAAAGCATGAGTCAATAAAATTATTCCACTGTCTCTTCATTGTAGGCTCTGTTCTGATCCCTTAGGATAGTGCTTTCTACTGCCTTATTCAGGCAATCATCTGAAGAGGTTCAACAGGGGACAGTGAATTTAGAGTTAATCCTGACCTTATTGTTCCATATTTGGAGTTCCAGTTGGCTCCAACAGACCCACTGCAGGGCACAGCTGAGCTCCTCAGCCAAGATGGGGGCACCTCAGGAAAAATATATTTAAAAAAGGACACAAAATGCCACACAAACCAAGGATGAGGGAAAACAAGAGTAAGAAACCAAGGTCAGAGGAGAAGGAGGGGGATAAGGTGCTCCAAGCACTGAAGCAGAGATTCCCAGGCAGCCCATGGAGCGAAACCTCAAAAGAGCTGGTATTTCCCTGCAGTCTGTGAAGAGGACCACAATGGAGGAGGTATTTCCCTCAATTTCCTTGTACCCTGTGAAGAAGACTGTGGTAGAGCAGGTATTCCCTTGGAAGAACCCACAGTGGAGAAGATAATCATTGCAGCCTGCTGAGAAGTGTGTGTGGAGTCCTCCAGGGGCTGCAATGATTATCTTCTCCACTGTGGGTTCTTCCAAGGGAATACACAGGAGTCTGTGGAGTCCTGAAGGAAATGCGACCTGTGGAGAGTCTATGCTGGAGCAGATTTTTCTCCTGAAGAAACTGAATCCCATGGGGAGAGCCCACATCAGAGCAGGAGAGCATGAGAGAGAAACTGCTACTTACTACTCCGCATGCATCCCTGTGCTGGGGGTGGGGAGAGGACTTGGCAGTGATGGAGTGAAGATAAGCATGGCAGAGGGGAGAAGAAAGGTGGTTTTTTAATGTTTGTCTTTGTGTCTTATTACCCAAATCTATCTTAACTGTCAATAAATTAAACTAACTTTGCCAAGTTGAGACTGTTAAGAGATCTCACTACCTTTATCTCAACACATGAGCTTTCTCATCCTATTTTCTCCCTCTGTCCTGCTGAAGAGAGGGAGTGAGTGAGTAGCTGGCTGGGGAGTTTGGCCCTTAGCAAAGGTTAAACCTCCACAACTGCTCTTTTGTAACTGTGTGATTAGTTGAGTCAATTACTACCAGCATTAAGGAGCAGAGCCTTATGTGACCCATCTCCACTGGCTAATTCCAGATATCTACAATGCAGAAATCTACAACTGAGTAGGTAATCTTAGGTCTTCTTCAAAACTGTAAAGAAAAATGACCATATTAGTGTGTGCTTTCTCTGATATATTATAGTCATCTGCTTTATGGTAAGATAAGTCACACCATCTTTTCCATTGTTTAGAAGGAAAGTTTGCAAGCTGTAATTCAGATTATAGAGATACAATTGGACACTACTTCCCTCAAAATGTGTTTCTTTTTCACCTAATTTCTTACTCAAGTTAGGCTGGTTTGCTACAAGGTATTTTTAGGAAACATAAATTAATTCTGAATTTCCACAAAATTCCCCAGATATGAACTCCAGCAGAAACTTAAACTTCTGTTTTACTAATATCTGGATTTTGTCTACTGTGAGATGGCATAAAAGTCTGCTAGATTAAATATGTCTGAAATACGTACTAAGATGCCTTCCTCCATTTGTGGAGGAAGGATCATGTAAGTACTACCGATGCCTTATGTATGCTGTGTATCAAAGCAGGTCTAGAGTAAAAGGAGGTTAGTGTTTAAACACATTAGATAGATAACATATAATGTGACAACCTGTGGTCTGCAAAGTAAATCAGAGTTCTCTGCATTATCGAGGAATTCCATACAGCACTTGGAATTTGGGTTTGAGGGCAGGAATTGGGGTGGGGAGTGCATGAGTGCTGCTGGAGATGGGGCCGTGAACTGGCTCTGTGATTCAGTGTGTGCAGCAGGATCAGACCCCAGACTAGCTGGGAGAGACATGGACTTATTGGAGTGCGTCCACAGGAGGCCATAAAAATGATCTGAGGGCTGGAGCACCTCTGCTGTGAAGACAGGCTAAGAGAGTTAGGGTTGTTTAGCCTGGAGAAGAGAAGGCTCTGGGCAGACCGTATAGCACCTTTCAGTACCTGAAGGGGGTTTATAAAAAAGATGGGGACAGACTTTGTGTCAGGACCTCTTGTGATGGGACAGGTGGTGATGGTTTTAAACTGAAAGAGGGAAGCTTCAGACTAGATGTAAGGAAGCCATTTTTTATGCTGAGGGTGGTGAAACACTGGCCCAGGTTACCCAGCGAGGTCGGAGATGCCCCATCCCTGGAAACATTCAAGATCAGGTTGGATGGGGATCTGAGCAACCCAATCTTGTTGAATATGTCCCTGCTCATGGCAGAGGGGTTGGATGAGATGATCTTTGAAGGTCCCTTCCAACCTAAACCATTCTGTGATTCTGTGATTTTCTGTGATTCTGTGAATTATTTTTGTTATTGATCTTTTTTCAGATTAAGTTACTATAAGATTAAGTTACCCCTGTGCCTGGCAAGATCATGGAGCAGATCGTCCTGAAGGGTCTGCTAAGGCATATAGAAAATGAAGATGAGGGATTGGAGGTAACCAATATGGCTTCACCAAGGGCAAATCATGCCTGACATATTTGGTGGCCTTTTATGATGGATTTACAGCTTCGGTGGATAAGGAAAGAGCAGCCAATGTCATCTACCTGGACTTGTGCAAAGCGTTCGAAACTGTCCCACATGACATTCTAGTCACTAAATTGGAAAAGCATGGATTTGATGGACAGACCACTCAGCTGATAGGGAATTGGCTGGATGGTCACACTCAGAGAGTGGTGGTCAACAGCTCAATGTCCAAATGCCGACTGGTGACAAGTGGCTTTCCTCAGGGATTGGTACTGGGACTTGTGCTGTTTAACATCTTTGTCATTGACATGGACAGTGGGATTGATTACACCTTCAGCAAGTTTGCAGATGACACCAAGCTGTGTGGCGTGGTCAACACACTGGAGGGAAGGGATAACATCAAGAGGGACCTGGGCAGGCTGGAGAGGTGGGCCCATGCCAACCTCATGAAGTTCAACATGGTCAAGTGCAAGGTCCTGCACCTGGGACAGAGCAATTCCAAGCACAGGCTGAGCAGAGAATGGATTGAGAGCAGCTCTGAGGAGAAGGACTTGGGTGTGTCTGTTGATGAAAAACTATACATGAGCCAGCAATGTGCGCTTGCAGCCCAGAAGGCCAACCATATCCTGGGCAGCATCAAAAGAAGTGTGGCTAGCAGGTCAAGGGAGGTGATTCTCCCCTTCTGCTCTTCTCTTTTGAGACCCCACTTGGAATACTGCTTCCAGTTCTGGGGCCCCCAGCACAAGAAGGACATCAAGCTGTTGGAGCTAGTCCAGAGGAGGACCATGAAGACGATCAGAGGGCGGGAGCACCTTCCCTATGGGGACAGGCTGAGAGTTGGAATTATTCAGCCTGGAGAAGAGAAGGTTCTGGGGAGTCCTTATAGCACCTTCCAGTAACTGAAGGGGCCAACAAGAAAGCTGGGGAGGGACTGGGCATGTAGCTATAGGATGAGGGGAAATGGCTTTAAACTGGAAGAGGGTTGATTTAGATTAGAGATGAAGAAGTTCTTTACTGTGAGGGTGGTGAGACACTAGAACAGGTTGCCCAGGGAAGCTGTGGCTGCCCCCTCCATGGAAGTGTTCAAGGCCAGGCTGGATGGGGCTTTGAGCAACCTGGTCTAGTGGGAGGTGTCCCTGCCCATGGCAGGAGGGTTGGAACGAGGTGATATTTAAGGTCCCTTCCAACACAAACCATTCTACGATTCTATAATTCTATGATTCTATGAATGTGAAGATCAGAAGTATTAGCTCTCTGTTTCTTATGTGTGTCTTTACAACTTTTTCTTCATTCATCACAAGGCCAAAGACTGGAATCAACACTTCAGCTATGTCACTGTCTGTTTGGAAAGTTTTCCAACTCATAACTTTTCAAAAAAGTTGAAGCAAACTTTTTCCCTCCAGTCAACTCAGTGCCCCAAAGCATTCAGATGACATTGTCACTCTTCTTGAAGCTTTGTATTACAGCTGCATGAACAAACACAGATATGCTGACTGCTCAGCAGTCAATTCATGTCACAGTTCTTGTCACAGTTTCCTAGATGTTGCCTATCTTGAATTATGGTTCATAAGATTCCCACATGGCCAAGAGATTCCCATACTATTCCCATACCTTTTCCATGCTTATTCCACACTCTGGGAGAAACTGGCGAAGAAAAATAATGCCTTTTTTAATACTACTTGAATTAATCCAGCTAATTAATCTATTTTTATATGTCACTTATAGCATAAACCAGACCGAGAACATGTTTATGAGCCTCTTATATGGTTGTGACCAACACAAAGGTTTCCCATTAAATAAACATGCAAAGTTTGTCTTTTTCCCTACTTTAAAATTTCACCTCAGTTTAAAATGAGTGTGAAGGGGAAAAAAGAGAAAAAAGGTTTGCAAAAGAAAGATTTAGTAGAAAAAAAGAATTCCTGAAATATGAAGCAGGCCAAGGTTCAGGATATGAAGTTGGAAGTCTGTTTCAACATATTATAAAAATAATGACTAGAGATGGTAAAAGTTTATAAAATCACATCCAAAATTCCCAAAGCTGATCTTACCTTGTAGGTGAAGGCTTGATCTATACAAGAATAATATCAATTATATATACATATATTCTTTACAGCATAACAAACTCAAATTATATCAAGTCCACATCAAAAGATAGCCTAAATGAAATTTAGCTCTGTACCTAAAATTATTCATGTCCAATTGTTAGCATTTCTCTACAGATAATGGCTGAAATAATCAGAAAAGTAAAAAGTACACTAGATAGATGTCTCCTAGATCTATCTCTGTGATTAAATAATTACTGAATAATTAAATTAAATAACCCCAAACATCAAAGTTCACTGAATTCAAATCATTTACAGTTTTATCAGTTCAGATGAGAGTCTGCGTGAGCTGTACTTTTTGCAATACAATTGAAATGTCTTCATTTAGCCATATAATTATTACTGGTGATTAAACCTGCTTGCTTTAGAAGACTGAGAGATTGCAATTGGAGGGTATATATTTACTCCTCTGTGTTAATTGAATATAATGAAGCTGACAGAAACTGTAATAATGAGGAGAAAAAAAAAAAAAAAAGAAAGAAAATATCCAGTTTATGGATCAATAATACTAGGAGTTGGAATGGAAATATTTATATCTGATACGCTCTCGGTTTACAATTATAGAATCACAGAATCACAGAATGTTAGGGATTGTAAGGGACCTCAAAAGATCATCTAGTCCAATCCCCCTGCCAGAGCAGGAATACCTAGATCAGGTCACACAGGAACACATCCAGGTGGGCTTTGAACCTCTCCAAGGAAGGAGACTCTACAACCTCTCTGGGCAGCCTGTGCCAGTGCTCTGTTACCCTCACTGTGAAGAAGTTTTTCCTCACATTTATGCGGAACCTCCTATGTTCCAGCTTGTACCCATTGCCCCTTGTCCTATCATTGGATGTCACTGAGAAGAGCTTGGCTCCATCCTCATGACACTCACCCTTGACATATTTATAAACATTAACGAGGTCACCCCTCAGTCTCCTCTTCTCCAAGCTAAAGAGACCCAGCTCCCTCAGCCTTTCCTCATAAGGAGGAGCCATCTTTGTGGCTCTGCGCTGGACTCTCTCAAGCAGTTCCCTGTCCTTCTTGAACTGTGGGGCCCAGAACTGGACACAATACTCCAGATGTGGCCTCACCAAGGCAGAATAGAGGGGAAGGAGAACCTCTCTTGACCTACTAACCACCCCCTTTCTAATACACCCCAGGATGCCATTGGCCTTCTTGGCCACAAGGGCACATTGCTGGCTCATGGTCATCCTGCTGTCCACCAGGACCCCCAGGTCCCTTTCCCCTACGCTGCTCTCCAGCAGGTCAGCCCCCAACCTGTACTGGTACATGGGGTTGTTCTTCCCAGATGCAAAACTCTACACTTGCCCTTGTTATATTTCATTACATTTCTCCCCGCCCAACTCTCCAGCCTGTCTAGGTCTCTCTGAATGGCAGCACAGCCTTCTGGTGTGTTGCTAGCTGTTGCTCGCTAGGCTTTTGTAAGAAGATAACAGTAGAGTGTGAAATTCTACGAGAATATGAAAAATATGGCACAAAATTGTAAAAATATGAAGAGAATAAATAATGTGTTCTCTAGAGTCTGTCTGATCTGTTTTGCCATAGTAAACTTCAGGACTCACACCTGTCGTCTCATATTTCAGAACTCCTTGTTTCCTGCTTTGGACATGAAGAAAAAATACATATACCTACAGAATTAATTACTGTTTTTGTAGATCTCTGTGTCCTTGTGATATATGACTGAGCTGTGATACTCCTCCTTACTGATATAATCGATACTATAAAAAGCATAGCTAGGCAAACTCTTTTTAATATGTACTGAAAGTCTCGACAAAGGTAAAATAAGTATTTTCATTGCCACACCCACATTGTGCAACCCACCTTGTATTGTTCCAAGGCACTATTGAAATAACAAACAGGTTACGTATTGAACCTTGTTAGGACTGCAGCTGAATAAATTCCATTAGAAAACTAATTATCTGGCTCATATTCTTAACAATTCCTCTGCTGTATTGTATTTCCAAAAATTATCTGTTATTATGACTACTAGTACTATCTAACTTCTGCTTGTAATGTAATATTTGATCATTCAAGAAGTTGGGGAAATTAAGACACTATTCTTTATAACATGCTACTATGTCATGGTTTAACCCCAGCAGGCACCTAAGCCTCACACAGCCGCACGCTCACTCCTCAGCCCACCCCCTCACCCCCCAACCCCCCAGTTGGATGGGGGAGAGAATTGGAAGGGTAAAGGTGCAAAAGCCCGTGGGTTGAGGTAAAGACAGTTTAATGGGTAAAGCAAAAGCCATACATGTAAGAAAAGCAAAATAAGGAATTCATTCACTACATCCCATAGGCAGGCAGGTGTTCAGCCATCTCCAGGAAAGCAGGGCTCCCATCACACATAATGGTTACTTGGGATAACAAATGCCATCACGCTGAATATCTTCCCTTTTCTTCTTCTTCCTCCAGCTTTTAGTGATGAGCATGATGTCATATAGTATGGAATATCCCTTTGGTCAGTTGGGGTCAGCTGATTTGACTTAAGGAGACATAATCTCTACGTGCATTGCCCCAACTTGCAAAGAATAATTGTTAAACACTAAACAATTTCACTGTAAAATCTCTTTGCTAATGGTAATCTCTTCTACTTTTACCAACTGTAATTCTAAGGTAGTTTTTTATGGAAAAAAAAACAGGCATTTAGAGAAGTCTGTTCATTTTATTATAGGTGAGTGCTAAGCAACTGCACTGTCAGCTTTAGTCCTGTACCTGTCCTGTTTTAGAATATCAAGTTGAACACATCTTCATACATACTGTGATAATATCTTGTCCAGAAACAGATTCGTCTGTTTTTTAAAACAGGTAGCTCTCTACATGTACTCTTGTTGAGCTTGTTCTACAGTTTATGACCAGCTGAGTACCAGCTGGACAAAGACACAAACCTATTTTCCAGTGTGTGAGTGAGGGCTGTAGCAAATAGCTACAGAATTGGTGCTTTTCTACTGCTCTTTCCAGTGTACTGAAAATGTAATTAAATAACTGGAACAGATTCAAGGCCACAGCCCCATCTTATTTTGTACTGCAAACTTAAAATTGCATTTTAGTAGTTTACGGGAAGCCTAAAGTCATTACAAATTGAAAGTTAAATAAGAGGGGTTCTTTGTTGGTTCTTCTTTTTCAGAGAAGACAAACTTACAAATTTTTGTATGTAATAGTATCTGAGTTTGGTTAGATGGGATCACGCGTTGCCTGTTGCTTTATCACATTTAGGAACTATTCTTTGAAAGGATTCATTCCTAACTAATGAAGCAAATATATATTTATGGCAAAGAACTCAGTATCTAAAGATCTACTTGCGCTGCCAAAGACCTTAGCTCTTCATACCCAGGTCATCTTATCATTCAAACTGTACGAGTGCTAGTTTATTCCCAGAATACATTTTTAAGTTAAAGAACAGATTTCTAGTGGAAAAAACCCACAACAAACGCAACCTTCAATATGGTTCTTATGAGTGGGACCATATTACACTTATACTCTTTCAATCTACACAGTCCTCTAGTGCCCTTCTAGTAATCCCAACAGCCTTATACAACACTCTCTGTCATGTAAGCTACATCCTTAGTTTTCTACTATAGAAACAACACTTGGATTTGCTCAGTACTATTATTCAAACATATTATAGTGAAAGAAACATATAAAACATTATAACTGCATCTTAGAGCTATAGCACACCATGTGAGTCTTTGACTGGGATCCAGTATCAAATGATTTGTTACATGGATGTAGCCTTTGTCCTCCAGAAGAAGCTACTTCCCCTTGGCTTGCAAATGAAGAAATAGCCAGTGGAGTTTATGTACCTGGCAGTGTAATTTAACTTTGTGTGTCTAGTGTTTCTGCAATAATGAAAAAAAAAAAAAAATAGAAAGAACATGATAGGGTGCTTGTTATTTTATGCAGAATCAACTAGCAGACATTGAGGAAAGAAGTGGAGACATCATTAAATGCAAAATAGTGTTAGTGACAGTATCTAAAATTGTTAAATATTTGCAGAAATGTATACAGAACAAGCCCCCAAATGATCAAACCCATTTTAGAGAGAAAGAATCTTGGAGATCCTTTGATGGGTGTTCTCCTGTTTAGATTTAGAGTGATCCCAATGTGATGTCACTGTCATTGTTAGCAAATCTGATCCTTCATTTCTTTAAGAAATGACATCAAAGACTTTCAGGTCCTCCTAAACTGGTTTGAAAATGCAGCCTCCTTCTCATTAATTTATTACTTGATGGTTTTTTCCTCACTTTCAAAGGTTTGATTGGACTATATGATTTTTAAGGTCTTTTCCAGCCTAGGTGATTCTGTGATTCTGTGATTCTGTTTCATTAATTTGAATTAAACTGTCCCCAGGCTCAGTTTGGCAAACTTTATTCCTTTATTCTGTCTTTCTCTTTTTTTCTTTTTTTTTTCTTGTCTACATGTTTGTTTCAGCTGCTTTTTCCTGAAGTTTCACAGTTCCATATGTAATCCATTTCTATTAATGATAGTGAAAAGCTAACAGCAATGAAAGGACCACTCAGTTTTTAAAGATTATAAGCTCCTAGTTGCTGAAATGATATCTGAACTTTTTAAATTTAAAATTACTTTCAATGTACTTAGAGTTTATCTGTTTGTTACCTTTTTCTCTAAACACCAACTACTCCTTCAGACAAAATATCCTCTCTCATTTTAATGACAGAAAAGACCAAGAAAATGCTGGAAGTTGCAAATTTCTGCATTGCACTTTTCCCAGTGACAAGATGTAGAGGGGCCATGATTTAACTTCTCATATTTCTTATTCTTTTGTACCCTACTAAGTGCAAGTGAAGGTCACCAAAATGATAAAGATACTACAGTTTTCTAAACTTTTGTTACGTTCTACTTAGTTGTATATTTCTTTAGCACTTAGTTTTATTTAAATGTACCATTTTTGGTATGAAATTATTTCCTTGGTAAATTAAACCATTATGATTTTATAGCCAGCTTCAGAGCATGGGTTTTATTTGTTTGCTTGTTTATTTTTACATTACTTAAACAGACATGAGAGTGCTTGGGTAGTTCATGAAATCTTATTAATTCAAGAAAATTTTATTACTTTTGCAGTTACACTTCTCTGCACTGTGCCATTTGTTTAAGATTATCAGCAGCTTATAACTGTTGCCCTTGAATTTGTTAGGAGGAAATAAAGTAACTTGGACCACATGCTGAAAACTGTACTCCATCACTGCCCCTGCTGTATCTGTTCTGTTAGTAGAGAGATTAATTTTACAGTATTGTGATTCTAAGAGCTTCCACAAGTATTAAATTGATTTTTAAAAGATAATCAGTCAAGTAAAACAGAGCTACAACTCCATCACAGAAATCTTAGAACACAGAAGTAGGGCTTGAATTTTCATGCTTGCTTAATAGAAACCTAAAATAGACTTTTTGTTTTAATTATAATTGTTCATGTATGCTAATGCATTACATAAGGGCTAGTCCATAAATCAGACTAACCAATGCAATATATGTTTATTCTCTTTATTTAACACATTATATAACTATTAATTAGAAGGCATAAAGAAAAAAATATTGCTAAATACCAAATTACATGATCTTGCTAACAGCTGTAGATGTAAGAACTTCATTTACACCCATAAACATTTGAGGAAGGGAGGTTTCTGTAAAGCAGCAAGAGACAAACTTCAAAAATTATTAGTAATCTGTTTAGTCCTCTGATTTCCTCGAAAAAGCAAAAGAAACTGAAAAAGCAATCAGTTTGATTTAATTTAAAACATACAGTAACCTAAGGTGTTTATGAAGAGAAATGTGGTCTGGTTTAACTGAGATGTCTAAATTAAAAGTATAGTTGCCCCAGATAACTTTCTTTTTGACAGAGACTGCACTTCTAAAGTGTCTGTTTCTACCTGATTGTGAAGATAGGTACTTCGGATTTAAACATCTACTTTTTAGATGGTTACTGTTAACTGACATGAATACTTCCCACTCTTTGTGTCAATATCAGTAATTTTCTGACTATGGAGTATCATGATACAATCCTCAGACAAACAAACCTTCATTTTTGACATACTTCATCTGTTGCGGAAAGCATGAAAACCAGGTGAACCAGTAATATATAGAATCATAGAATCATAGAACAGACCAGACTTGAAGTGGCCTCAAGAGATCACCTGGTCCAACCTTTCACTGAAAGGAGAGTTTAGATGAGATTATCTAGCATCTTGTCCAATTGCACCTTGAAAACCTCATGAAGAGCACAGAATCAGATTAGAAATCACCAATAATTTGAATTCATAAATTGCCAGAGTTCTAACACAGATATGTGGAGATGACAGTATGGAACAAAGACTTCTCCCACTTTGTGGATCTCCCTGCCTGTCCACCCAATGGTCTTATTGCAGCTATGACTTGAAATACAGATATGTGGATTGAATTGGTACAGATTTGCTCTCTCTCTTGAGTTCATAGTTGTTTGTGGGGTTTTTGGTTTTTTTTTGTTTGTTTGTTTTGGTTTTGTTTTGTTTGGTTTTTTTTTAATTGAACTGCAATTGCTTTATTTTCCTTGTCTAAAAAGCAACAATATTAAAGAAACCTTAAGCGATACTCAAAGGTCAGAAGCCTCCTAAAACCTAAACACAGACTGCACAGTGATATCCCATGTGCTTCAGGAGTTTGTCTTTGAAATAGATTAGATGTTCTAGGTACAAATCCTAGATTCCTTAGCACCTTAACATTTGAAGAATGGATTATCAATGTCCTTCTAAGCAGCAGAAATGATTTTTTCTTTGTGCAAATAGAATAGAAACCTGAGTTTCAAGTTATGGTTATCGAGATTTGGATATGTGCAAAATTGTATCAAATTATTAAAACACTGAGGAAGTTAAACTGAAGTATATCAAAGCTACTGATAAGTAACATTTCAACAAAACAATAAAACTTATGGTAATTTAATTATGCATTTGAGGCTAATGAAAAGTTATACTCAAGAGGAAAGAACAAGCAATTCAAATGTTATAAAGTGATGTGATCTTTAAAAAGTAACTTGAAATACATGTCTTTGTTTTCTGTCCATAGGATGAACAGCCTTATTTTTGATATTTGACTTTGCTACCTAATGCAAGACATATGTCTATCCTGTCTGTAAACACTATCTAAGTCATATTTCACTGGTACTTCAAGAGCACTTTCAGTGTTGTCTTTCTCTTAATCTGATTTTTGAAGTATTTCACAAAGAGAGCAAACATACACTGCATCAGTAATTCAACAGATCATTGTGGAGCTTTGCAATGGCTTTTGTATTTATTACTTTTAAATCATTCAAATGATGTCACAGTAGAAACACTTAGATGCTAAGAATTTTAGACTGTGTTCCTATTTGGGATCCCAGTAAAAATATAATTTTTTTGTAAAACCCATCTTCAGTAGTATTCTGAAAATCTAATTCTAAACACTGAACAATCTGCCCTTAATTAAAAAAAAACACAACAGGTAATAAGGAAATTTATACTTCATTTCCAGCTATGCAGATTGCAGAAACAATTAATCAAAAAACTCACCAATATAACAAATTAATTTCTGGTTGAATAATCAGAAATCTCTGAAAAAAATCCAGAATATTATGCCTTTACACTGTAATGGTTTTTGTTATCCCAACCATTTGCTCTGTACTGTAGCAAAAGCATTTTTTCCTACCTGTCAAAAAAAATAATTGTCTTTATTGTTTTAAAATGACACATCAGTTTGGCAGCAGCTACAATGTCTTTTTCCCATGACATTATTCTCCCACTGATAGTGTTAATTAATTATTTTCAAAATATTTTATGTTATCCAATATTACCAGACTTGTATAACCTCTACTAATCTGCCTCATTTATTAATAATAATAGGAAACAGATCAGTTCTACCTCATGTCTCAGCTGTGTGCTAGAAAAGAGAACATTAGAAACAACCAAAATGGGCATGTGCTGCAATCCATCTGCCACAAGCTTATGCTGTCAGTGCTAGATGAGAGGGATGTGACTCCTTATATTAGTTTCCAACATTTTCCCAGCCACTGTGATGCTGGAAAAAAAAAAAAGAAAAAAGTGTATTGCATTACCTGTTCTAGACACATTCATGACCTCAAAAATGCAGCATTAGGAATAAATTCATTCTGTATGATTGCACTTTCAGAGCCAAAAACTAACTGGAAAAATAGTGTAGAATTATAATTTTTTATTTATTTTTTTTTAAGGGTGAACAAATAAAGAGTATTGTTCTTCTGACTTATCATGATGTCTAGTTGCTTGATTTCCTCCCACACTTGAAGTGACAGAGTTGAAAACTCATGCTTATCTGAATCACCCAAACTAATACTCGTTATGAGCACAATGTGATATAGAAATGGATTTTTATGAGTAAATTTGCACACTATGGGAAAGGTTTTCCAAAGTGTTTGTTCTGCGCATAACTTTATTCCAGTGAAGTTGTCTGAAACGTTTCAACTTACATTTTAGGCTAAGAGCTTACAAAAAGCAACCTACGGTATTAAAACCTCTTAGATTTTATTTAAGTATAACACACAAAATGTACACAGCTGTGTGTGAGTTTGTGTGCATTTTTGTGTACATATAAGTATGCATGCATACAGCAATAGTATCTGAAAAGTATTTTTTCCTATGCTAGCAGTTAGCAAGTGGATATCATATGTCATATGAATTTACCATTAGTGTTATATTCAAGTCCAAAAATATTTACAGCTAGATCATAATTAATTTAATTTGTAGATTTGAAAATGGACTGTATGTCATCCCAATAAATTGAAAAGTCATACAGAATACTTTAACAAGCACTAAGTACAAGAAAAAAGTTGAGCATTGCAATACATGTGTTTGTGGGTATATACAGATTCACAGGAAAAGTGTGCTTAAATTTCACCTTCTGGGGCAAAAAGGCTAGATCACATAAGAAGAGAACAATTTTGGTGTAAGAGGAAATAGTTAATTCACAAATGGAAGATTTTTAGATGTTTTCTTTTTTAAAAATTTTTTTAATAACTAGCAAGCAGCCAGTTACTTGGTTTTCACTCTCTTTTTGAATTTTCTCTTCACACTACAGACTCCTCCTATTATTGTTTTATTTTTTTCGAAATTTCAGAAAATTTGTTTGACTCTACTACACAGATTCTGATTCCAAAGAAAAGCTATATAAAAGCAGCTTCAGAATCCTTCTGCAGTTTGTCAGTGTAGTAACATAAAGTCTTACCAACTTTAAAAGTAAAGAAAGAGGTAATTCATAGTGACACTTGATTTTTTTTTTCAATCTTTTTCTAAATAATACTGTTTCATACTGTTTGAAAATTGTTCATGCAAGGGTCAAAAACATAGATAAGATTGAAGCAAATATTTGTTGTCTCTTTTTTTTTTCCCCTTCAGAATATATTTGTAGAGTGTGATGGCAATGCTTGTGATATGACGCAACCTGGTAGAAGAGTTAGATAATTAAAGGTTCCAGCTTCCTTTCCATCATGATACTATGTATTTTTTCATTGTGAAATGGCCTGGCAATTGTAAACATGGTGACAATTATGTGTTTAGTCAATAACCTATTTCATGTTTTGCAGTTTAGCTAATTCACCTGCATTTGCCTTTTGACACTTGCTATTGAAGTTTTCTATCATTTAGCTCATAAGAGTGAAAAAAAATGACATGTATCAGTAAAGCAATCCACTACTTAAAGCCTGTTCATATAAAAGATTAGAGCTATCATGGAGTCACAAGTACAAATGAAATAAACTATATTCTTCTTGGCACATGCACACACACAAATGCGATTATGTTGGGTTTTTGCACAGTATCTGGCCTGATATTTTTAGGCATCATTTTAATACAATTAATATTTTTATATAAATTTTTTATCCGTGTTTTTGAGATAATATTTCATCACATCAATGAGTCAGTCACATTCATGGGTTTATTTTCAAAATTTTCAGCACTTATTTATAAGTAAGCTAAAACAGGGCCTTTATGACCCATACTAAATAAATGAAATAATGCATCTCTTTTACCTCTTTTATCCCTCTTGTTCTCTTTTTTCCCTTCTAAATGTTTGAAAAGCAGTATTGTTATCTGGTGGTTTTGTTCTTAACATTTATATTGTTAAGTGTTAAAAAAATGTACTTGTTCACCAAAACAAATACTTAACATCATGACTAATGTCATCTTACTCTTTCTTCGTATTCCAGATGAGACTTCTCGCATCAGTCTGTAGTATCTTCTTTTATACTTAGCTTGTGAAATGTCTGAGATAAGTTCATCTTTTTGTTCAGTGTTTGTACTGCTCAAGGGAGACTTGGACTGTGACAAGGGCCCCTAGGCAGTACAGTTATATAAAAGGTAATTCAGAAAAGGGAGCGTATTTCAATGTGACACATGTAAGAAAATGGAAATTCTACAAAATAATAAAGAAGACATAACTATATATAAATTATGAACTTCCCAGAGACTAATGCAATCCAGATGACATCAAATATGAGTACTGCAAATCAAGGATATGGACAGAACCTTGTTTTAGCATAAATGAGTCTCATACCTTTCTATTAAAAGACTATATATACGAGTATTGGTGAAATTTTTATCTTGCCTAAATGGTACTTGTGGTGGGTTGACCGCAGCCACCAGGGAAGTCCCCACTCAGTTGTCTACTTACTCCCCCCGAGTTTTATTTCTGAGAACGACATTTTATTGTGCGGGATATCTCTTTGGTCAGTTGGGGTCAGCTGTCTCAAATGTGTCCCCTCCCAGACTCTCGTCCACTTGGTGTAGAGCAGAATGAGGCCTTAAAGCCGTGCAAGCACTGTTCAGCAATAGCTGGAACTTTGGTGTGCTATCAACATTGTTCTGGTCACAAATCTAAACCACAGTCATAAGGGATGCTGTGAAGAAAATTAACTCCATCAGAGCCAGATCCAGTACAATAATGAAGGACTTGATTTTTTTTTCTTTCCTTTTTTAAATCTTTGGTCATTAAAAAAAATATATTTAATGGCTTTCCTAAATATAAAACCACTTCTTGAAAAATGTTATTGCTTCTTGAGAAAGCAAAGTGCATACCAGAATCTCCTGTCCCTCTTCTAATTGCCAAAGAGTCTAAAAATGAAGGATATGTTCCGTGGTCACAATAATACTTTTTAATACTTTAATATTCTTTTGCCGTCCATTAATTCCATGGCCAAAGTGAAAATATAGGGGGAAATTATCTTCAAATGAAAATATCGAGAAACCATGAACAACAGTTACTTGGGATTTTTCTTTATGCATGCCAAAATGTGAAAGTTTTTCATAGATATTTAGGTAACAGATCTCCTATTCTGTCATGTCATATGTTATGATTTATTCTGACTGTACAATAGGCTTCAAACAACAGTTATTTAATGAGAAAGCACTTGCAGATAAATACAGGTCCTGGTATCATTCTGCTATGTTATGGTATTATTAGAAAGGTAAGGAATTAAAGGAATAAAAAGCAAGCTACATTTAACTATATATTTCCTGTTCTTGGAACTTAAAGTATAAGATATTCTTTTAAAGACACATATATCTGTGTATATTTCACTCAGAAGATTTCTGTATATTTTGTTTCAGATGATGCCAAATTTATGTTGCCACTCACATACATGAAATCCTACTCTTATTTTAGAAATGACTAGATATTATGAGAGATGTTTGAAATATCAGCATTAAGTATGTATATGCCAAAACATCCAGCAAGCAGAGAAGCATTTAATACATCATCTTAGCACTGAAAACCGAAGTTTAGTTTCCTACAAAGGTACTAAATACCAGGCTAACAAGCCATCTGGGTGTAAGAAATGCCTCAATTAAACCTACAAAATAGTAAATAATACAGGGAATGATAGGTAGAGAACATGTGGTGAGAGATCTTTGAAGACAATCTTTAGTTACACTTCAGTTCTCCCTAACAATTATACAGCAAATGATTCCTGGCCTTTGTTAAAGAAAATAGACTAGACTCTTTTATTTATCCAAGAATGTAAATAGAGAAGTCCATTGGGCAGATGGAAATCCTGCAGCATTTGAAAGGCTGGAAAACTCTATAGGGCTTCTAGTGATATACCTGATAATATTATTAGGGCTGGAACTGAGATATAAAATAGCCTGAGTGAAAGAAATTCTAACTGCTCTTGGTACCTTAGACAACAAGAAGTCTGAAAGTGTTTGTAGATATGCCCAGTACTAAGAACAGAGTAATTCAGAAAGAAATCCATACACCAGTTCTGTGTCTGTATGACATAGGCAATGCAGCAGATATATAAGGGCAGCACAGGTCAGCTTACTCACTGTTTGCACAGCAGCACTTTTAGCATGTCACAGTTATAAGGTGTCAGAGAATATCCAAAAGTATCACTTAATATGTTACTGGAGCTGATTCTCTTTCTTTTCACTTCATGAATTTTCAGAAGTATGCTTTTTACTCTTCAGATAATTACCAATTCAAAACTTCGCAATTAAAGTAAAAAGATGCATGTTGCTTTGAGGTGTACCACAGTCTCTCCATTTTCCTTGGAGACTACACATTGATGCAAACTCACCCAAATTTTTGACCAGGTTCGTTCAAAAGTTTTAGGTACTCTGGAAAGCTTTTCATTTGATAGTAACCCTATTTATTACACATGCCTAATCTTTATCACTGACAAGGCCTTTTAAGTTTCATCACAGAATTTTAATTTAGTTCTAAAAGTAAATTAAACATTTATTTTTAATTAAGTAGAAGTAATACGCTAATTAGGGCAGAAATTGCCTTGTCTGCTTGCACTTCTGTCTTCACTGTGGCTGTTTTCCTCTGTCTTTATCAATATTGTCTGTTTGAAATTCTGTGGTACATTAGGTTCTTGAATCTGAAGTACTGTTGGTTATCTTCCTGTTTCACACACTATCAAACTCCTGAGGCTTGCAATACAAATGGAAAATGCATTAGTAGTTCCTTATTTTCTTAAAAAAGTAAACAGAAGTAAGAACATATAATATCACATTTGAACAATGGTTCAAAGTGGAACTTTGAAATGAGATTCAACTCTGACATAAAAATTAGAAAATATTTTTCAAAGTATACTTTATAAAAAACCCACACTTTTTTTTAACATTTACATTTGAAATCAGATTTCTCTGCAACTTAAACTGCCTAGGCTAGCTGTCTGTGCTTTCTATGTTGTTAATAGAGATAATCATCCCCAGAATGGAATTGTTCCTATTTTAAGAGAGGTATTTAACATACCTATTTTAATGTAAGGAAAAAATATATAAATTGGACATTTACAACTTGGCAGACAAAAGATATCAGGGAGACATTGAATGAGGAACAGAAGTTTTCATCATTTTACTGAGGAAAGATTTTTAAGACATTAGATGAAATTATCAAGCAGTATCTTTAAGAACCCACAAAATGCATAGTCAAGCTAGTACTCTTTGTCTTATTAGACAATGGAAGGAAAAAGCATCAAATCTTTAATAAATACAAACAGGAACATAAAATATCTGACTCCAGAAATTCCCTAACGAAGGGGTTTTAACAGGTGAGGAAGGTATTCTAAGAGAAGTATTATTTCATATATTCTTATTGAAGTAGTTATTAGTACTCTTACTCACTTATATTATTGTACGTGTGTGCACACGTGTGTGTCTGTGTATACACATTTAGTTAATTATTACTCTGCTAATTCATTACTCTAATAAACTCTAATAATGTTAGAGATGTGATACTTGGCTGGGTGTGTAGCCTGACATTGTGCAGGTGTGCCAAGATCATTTTCTTGAGGGATAAATATGGTTTTTACACCTAAAAAATTGTTTCATAGTCTGCCGTCTTTGCAAACAGCTGTGTGCTTCATAAAAAGCCTTATATTGAATTGTCTGAAAGATAAAATAATGCCTTTTTTAATATTTTAAAGCTTCAACAGTAGAATTCAGAATCTAGATATTAATCACATTCCTATAGCAATCTTGTTAAGTGTTCAGCAGCATGCTGTAAAAATCAGTCACTAACATATACATCCGAATTTAGCATACATTGAGTCAAGTTTTATTGGCAATTGTTAATAAAGATGTTATCCATAATCATGACAAACAACAAAAGCAGTTGATACACTCAACCAGAAACATAGTAAAAAATATCCTAACAAATTTTGACTATGTCTAAGGAATCTGAAAACAGTAATACAACAATTTTATTAAAATAAACAAGTGAAATGCTAGGATATGAGTGATAGAAACCAGAAGAAGAAAAAAAAAAAAATACAGATTTTGTAAAAAAGTGTAAGAGCTACTTCACAATCCAAAAAATTAGTTTTCATCCCTTTTCACCTTTCATATTTGACTAGCACCTGCTTCCACTTGTGAGCATGGAATCAGATTAATTTCTGTCTTTGACAAAACACATTTGTAATCTACAGATTATATGATCCAGTTTAGGAACCATGGTAATCTGCAGTCTGTTTCACTTCAAAACCTAATTTGCACCTATGTTTTCAGTATCTAGAAAACTAGTGCTTGTAAAGTAAAATCCCTGTATGATAAACTGAATAAGGTAAACACTTTTGTGTCTGGCACAGAACAAACATGTCTACCTAGGGTGCCTAAATTTAAATACTCTCAGTAAACATAGAGGTAGAATTCAGCTGCCTAAACATCAGTCTCTAGAATAATTTCTGACTTGGTGGAACATCTTGCTTGGTCTCCAGCTCCTCCACTCCAGATGATGTGTGTCTCCCATAAGTCTTCTGTCCAATTGGCAGTCCTATGCAGATGTCTTGGTGTTCTAGGACATCTAAAGTAATTTAAAATAATAAATAAATAAATATATTTAGTAAAATGAATACAGGGGAGCTGATTCTCTGAGATGTAGGTATCTACATTATAAGGGCTGAACTCAATTGCCCATGCACAGGTGCTTAATGCCTTTAGAGATATCTAGCATATCTGAGAAATCTCAGTATTGTGAGCTAGCAGAATCCCTTGGGATAGTTTGGATACGTGTGTATGTGAATAGCATGTAAGTAAAACCTGTCCTATTCTAGATGCGGAAAAATAATGAAAGATTGGTGAGGATGATTGTAAACACGCTCAGGTGACTTTCAGCTGAGATGTAGAAAAACACATACGTCATACTAATTGTTGTTTAACCTTGTGTGTTGGACACATAGAACATCTGTATTCAGATAGCATAGGCCTGTGATAGACTCAGAGGCACCATATTGAACATGCTTGAGACTCCTGCCCTGCTGTGGGAAAGACCAAAACAGTGGTAAACTGTGCCTGCGTGAATCCCTGAAATACAGGTGAAAACAGCAGGTTCGGTGATCCTCTAACACAGACCGATTTCCACGATCTCTATGTCCCTGCCTGTGCGCTTCTGCTTGTGTGTGGCTTCGGGGATTCTGCCAGTCAGCAAGGTAACAAAAATAAATTTACTCTTTACATTTCATCCATGGTTTTGTGTAGTTCCTGCATCCTATCTGTGCCATCTCACACACTGGAGATCTAGCTGGAGATGAAATTGAGTACTGTGAGTTATTTAAAATATTGGTTCCTTATGGATGGGCAATTCGATTAGAGCCTGATATGTAGGATAAGAATCAACTCCAAATTAAGATCCCTACATCTGTGTGTCTATACATGGGTATTAAAGCTCCCATTATAATTAGTAATAATCTAAGCCTCAATTCAGCTGCCAGCTGCACACATCTAGCACCAATTGTGAGATCCTAAAGTACCTGAGATACCTACACTGAGTTGGCACATATGCCACAGATCTTAAAGAAGATGTGTCCTCTTATGGATCAGAAAATGGCAATATGTTCCAGATGTGGAAACCTTCTGTGTTCTGGGATAAGTAACTTAGTGTCACTCCTCTGAGTGAGAGTATCTCATCAGCTGCGGTGCTTTTTAGGTTTCACTCACTATAACAAGATTGCCATCCATGTTAATGGGAGGTCAAGTTTCTGCCTTACATGTCAGCAGCTATATGTAGATCCCTAAATATAAATGTCTTGATCTTTACCACACCTAAAATTAAATAATGAATGGAAAGGTTGGTTCACCAAGGTGGTGTACACAGAGTGGCACCTAAGACACTTCCCAGTTCCAGGTACACACCAGTTGAAATATCTACTCTACCCTGGTGAGGTCGCATCTGGAGTATTGTGTCCAGTTCTGGGCCCCCCAGTTCAAGAAGGACAGGGAACTGCTTGAGAGAGTCCAGCGCAGAGCCACAAAGATGATGAAGGGAGTGGAACATCTGCCTTATGAGACTTTCCTCATAAGCCTCATGAGACTAGTGTCCTTCTGCCCAAATCTGCTATTCTTGAGGTCTCTTATAACTGTCTTTGTGGACCCTTTGCTTTCCACCATCATCAACTGTTTCCTCACTTAACTGTGTTTTTATCTCCCTCCCTCGTTATTCCCAGTTTAAAGCTCTCCTCACAAGCTTCACCAGCTGTTGGCAGAGATGCTTTTGGTGTATTTGGTCAGGCACAGTCTATCACTTCCTACTAGTCATCAGTCCTCAAAGAACTCTAACTGAACTCCAGTGCCCTTGACCCTTGCATCCAGAGACAAATAGTCACTCTTGATATGCTTGCAGTCACTGCAGAGGTATCCTTGGTGCCCACACAGATGAGCAGCAAGGAGGCTTAGTCCAAGAGCTGGACCAGTGTCAGTGGTATCTCCACAGCATTCATGATCCAAGACCCTGGCAAGAAGCAATGCATCTCCAGGCAGCTGGTCAGCTTGGCAGGTGGGGATTTTCGTTTCCCACAATCAGGAGTATCCCATAACTACCACCTGCTGCTTCTTCCTGATGCAGATATATAATTCAGGCTTGGCTCACTGTGGTGCCTACCCCGGCAGAGCTTTATCTTCCATGTGTGATACCAAGGCACTAAGCCTATTCTGCAGCTAAAGGTTTGGGTGAAGAAGGAGCTGTTTTCCTGCTGCCAGAAGTCACATGCTCCCAGGTTTCACCATCATAAGAATGTCCATTTGCCACTTGAATAAGCACAGTCTCTGGCTGTTCCTCCTTCTGTGCAGCTGGGGATTTGAGCTCTTGTCTCTGCAGGGTCTCTGTAAGGATCCTGTCAATCTCTCTTTCATTTTTCCTGATGCTGCACAGTCTGCTCACGTCCTCCTGTAGCTTCTTTCCTAGCTGACACAGCTTCTCAGCCAGAGCACAGATGCAGGCACCATCTTCACTTGCTTCAGACTCAGCAGGAGACTTCTGGACTCCCTGCAGCCCAGGCTTTGTCTGAGAGGAAATCTCTGATGTACTCGAGCAGTTGCTTTTGTTAGGGCTTGTGTTTCGTGCCCTATGGCACATCATCGCATGTTGAGCAGTCCCATGCTGTCCTCAGTAGCTGCTGGCTCCGTTCCACATGCCCTTCTGCACAAACTGCTGTGCAAACTATTGCATCTGTGAGCTGCTTCTGTTTGCTGTGCTCGTGTTTAATGGTCGCTCTCACTTTAGCCTGCAGGGATATTAGCCAGGAGTGTGCTAGGGGTGCAGATTGTTCTTTGGCTAGGTATATCACATTACCAACAACAAAGTGACATGGCAGGAGGTAAAAACACTCAAAAATTACTACAGAGAAAGCTGGCACATCTTAGCATATTTGCTTTTATGTCTAGCTGTACTGACGCTTTAGCCCTGTGTCTCTCTTTGCTTATCACCTGCGTCTGGGGATTTCATATTTCCCCTTTGGGACCATCATAGGCCTGCCAGCCCTCAGAGAAATGTTTCTGGCTGCAGGGTGAGACACCAGGCAGTGCCCTACGGTCATTTCTGTGTTTGGATTTGCAGAATCAGAATCACTCTGGGTGGGAAGGGACTTCTGCAAAATGTCTTATCCAACCTCCTCTGCTCAGAGCAGAGTCTGCTACTGCAGGTTGTACAAGAACCTGTCTTGTGTTTCAAGGAACAGAGTCTCCACAATCTCTCAGGGTAAGTCATTTTACTCTTTGACCACTCTTTTAGTAATAATGTTCTTATATTTAAATACAGTGTCATCTATTTCAATCTGTCTCTATTGCCTCTTGTCCTGTCACTTGTCAGAAGAGTCTGGCTACAATTTTTTTACTATCCCTCATCAAGTGTTTATACAGACTTCAAGGATGCCCCCGAGCCTCCTCTTCTCCAGGAAGAACACTCCCAGCTCTCTCAGCCTCTCCTCACTTGGCTATTGCTCCAAGTCTTCAACTATTTTAGTGGACCCACTCTAGGATGTCCCCTCTTGTGCTGGGAAGCCTGGACCTGGACCCAGCACTCCAGATGTGGCCTCACGAGGGAGAAGGATCACCTCCCTCCCTCCCAGAAGGGGAAGAATCACCTCCATCAACCTGCTAATAATGTTTTTCCTAATGCAGGCCAGGAGGTTGTTGGCTTTTTTTGCCACAAGAGCACTTCTCCATGATTCCACTGATGAATAAATCAGTCCCTGGGAGAGCTCTGGTGGCCATTAAGCTTGTTTTCAGCGTATTCTGACAAGGAATATGACTATGGGACTATAGGAGGGAGGTGGAGAAGGAAGAAAGTACCCATAATCTGGTGTCCCTGCATGCCACAAGCAGGGTGAGGAAACATTCAAAAGAAACTCCTCACATAAGAATGTGGGCATAGGGCCCTTTAAATCCCCTAGGGGTGCCATATGAGACTGAGAGGTGGGGTGTGTTGCATAACATGCTGCCAAGACATATGGGTGGGTGTGTAGAAATGCCTGTAGGATACATTCAGTGTTGGGGCCTGTGCCATGTAGCTTGCGGTGAGGATGTAAGCATGGCATTTTAAGGCAGAGTAAATTGCTAGTCTAGGCACAAGCTGTGCCATGCCAGCTGGTCTCCGTGCCAGGCATTTAGTGTACTCTTATAGACATGGCTATAGAAACAAAGCTTAAGTGATCATTGTAAACATTTTAATGTTATTGTCTCCAAATCACTTGTATCTTTCTTCTAAGAGTGAACAGTTCCTGACGTAACTTTCAAGGTCCAGTCTGCAGAAACTGATTTTTCTAAAAAGATGGCACAAACGTAAAGCATTTTAGATGCCAGTAGGAGTTTCAGATTGAGAAGGCAGAAGTATTTATTTTAGATAATGTTAATACAATATTGAATTAGGTGATCTGCTATATTCTATGGCACCAGATAAAGAACATTAATTTCAGGTAAAACACATTGCTTCAAATGGAAGAAATTCACAACAGATTTTAAGAAATACTGCTTTCCAAAGAGTGATCTGTAGGTAGAATATCCAAGAACCAAAGAGAATATTTGTTTTTGAATAATCAATACATCAACTTTAACTGAAGGGTATTGAAAGGTACTAGTAAGAGGGAAACCCATGTTTTTTTGTATAGTCAGCCACACTAGCTAAATGCCTGAAGGGAATTCCTGGCTGAGCATACTAATTTCTTCCTAGATTTTCAACGAATTATTTTATATAGAATTGCCTTTTTTTTTTTTTTTTTTTTGTTTCCACATAAACAAGGAATGAATGACTGTTCTGTTGTGTTTTTAACTTTCAGTCCCTATGGATTGCTGTGGACAAATTACTTGGTAGATTATCCTATTGCCTACAACTAATTTGACACTGCTGTGTACTGTACTTTGTTTTTGAAAATACAAAATTAAACTCAAATCAAAACCGTGCAATGCTCTTAGAATATGTAGACAAGCTGTTGTGATTTATTAGAAATGTTTTTTTTCATAAATACAGTCTTCTTTGAACATCCCATAGGCAGATGTTTAGAAGGAGTATACACCTGGCTGTGTTAGTCTTGAATTTATATGTTGAACATGTATTTCTCCATGACAGATTTCAGACAGCCAGTTCCTACGTCTGTATAAGCAGAGGCATTCAGACTAAGAAAAAGGGCTGGGTGGTCTATATAAATAATTACAGTGTATATAAATATGTATTTTTATGTACTGATAAAATATAGTATATTTAAAATACCAAGGAATAAATTTGCAGAACATTTCTTTTTAACTAGTTTGAATCTATGATTAACTTGTTTATAAATACATTAATTTCTCCTGCTGACCTTATGCATTCTGATGGCAGTTCTTATAGAGCATCAGACTTGCCTACTATGTTAGAATAGTTCCTTCTGAAGAATTGTCTAGGTGGTCATAATTGTACCAATTTTTTTTTTTTTTTTTTTTTAAGGTGAGCAAAAGAAGCTAAAGCACCTTTGACAGAGTGCCTCTTTCATACTGGCTTGTCCACTGACTAATATGTCTTCAAAGTGCCTTTTAGCACGGCTGGAGATGTAGTCTGTGTTAACAGGTTGTCACATGTTTCAACAGAGAAATCCTATCTGACAAAATAGATGAGAACACTTTTCATTTTTTTTTGAAAGTAGGTTTCAGGATCTGGGATGAAGACTGTGGAGACGATTTATCTGGTTGTCTATTTTTTGATATTTCTTATAAAGCAGTCATTATCCATTGACAATAGCATTTACAGATCTACAAATCAAAATTATTTAATAAATTTTTATGTTTAACATTTTTTTGTAAGGATATAAAAAATCCTGGCATTTTGATGAGATGTTAACTGTTGATCTAAATATTTCACGTTCATAGTCTAGAGAGGAAAAAAGTAAAATCCCTCCCAAAATAAGCAATCTTTGACACATTTGTTAAAATTCAGATTTAAAAGAGAACTGGTAAACGTGTATTTGAACATCTAAAAGTTTACATTAGCATACTATATAACAACTTTTGCAGTATTATTTTTCATAATTAAGAATATATTTATGTAACAAAATAAAAAAGTCAGTAATCTGGAATTTAAGGCTTACCATGAAAAATTAATTCTTCGCTTTGTGCATTTCTAACTAGTTTTTTTAATAGCAGCATAACATGGACTGGAATTTATTTCTCAGAAATTCAGCCATTTAAAGCTAGGTTTCCAGTGTAAGCTGGACGTGTAGGTTCTTCCTCTAGTCACTTCAAAAAGATATACAGATGGAATTATTTGCCTTCATGAGATACTTACCTCTCTTTAGACAATTAGACTGGAACATATATTAAAATTTTACATGACTAACACTAAGTAAGAAAACACTTTTCATTTTTCTGCTTTTTTTTTCCCCAGCTCTTGATTCCTCCGCAGAACATGACAGTGTTCTAAAAAGAAATCAAAATTTTATAGAGAAGGAATTATTTGTAAGTAGGGATCTAGTCTTACTTATTGAAAAAGTTGGAATTTGAGTAGCTATTTTGCCAATTACTAGGCCTAGTACAAAGGATGCAGCAAACAGTAGAATGAACCAGTAATTAGTTTCTATTGCATACAAAAAAGTCAGTACATGGGTGATCGCTGGGAGTACAAACAAGTCAAACAGATCACACATAATAGACATCAACCCCAGAGACCCCAGGGACACCACAGCACAACCAATCATAGGTGAAATAAAGAAACAAAATCTCCAGAGAAGAGATGGGAGACAACCAATTCAATAGGCTGATCATATAAGATAGAAGTAGCCACATGTTGTTCCCCCACAAAGCCCGGGTTTGCAAATGCCAAACCTGACTGGGGCCCAGTTGTAGGAAGAGTCAGGGGGTCCTTCCCCAACAGGAAACACTGCAAAGTGCATCCACTTCACAGACAGACACTCCACCCTTCCTGCAAGTGGTCCCAGCTTTTATCCCCAAAGCAGGACACCTGGCACTCATTTACCCAATGCAGAGCACCTGGGGCTTGTTTACCCAAGGGCTTTCCCTGCAAGGCTGGCTGCACCTTGGAGGAAAGCCAAAAGGGAAACTCATCCCCTCCTTTTGAAGGACTGTGGGAACCACCCATGTGGTGTGACCATGTGACCCGTGTGTCTATTCTTAATTCAGGGCTCTGGGTTTAGACCCCAGCACTTCAGTAGCATATATGGTAGGGGACTACAAGAAGAGAAAAAAGTTCTTACAATTTCAGTTTTAACAACTGAACTAGCAGTCCTAACTTGATAGTAAGCAAATTCCAGGAACCAAAATGCATACAACATAGAAAATCTATTCCTCCCACCTTAATATAAACACTGCTATTTGATCAGCTATCTAGATTTCACTGCTTATATTACTGCAGGGCTCATTTCTGCTGCCAGTACAGAAGTACATAAGAAACATGCCTATGGGCCTGGCAGATATTTGGTGCTTGTGACACAACATGTATTCTTTGTGTGGTTCAGAAGTATTATTTCACAGTTGGTGCAATCTGGTCCCAGGGACTGAAAACTTCCACAGGTAGAGCACAGCAGTGGCACTTACAGCATATTTTCCAATTCAGGGTAATCAGGAGGGATTCAGTTCATGTTACTTGAAATTGCTGCAAAATGACCTAGCGCACAGAAAGTATAGCAAAATGGGAGATATACTTCAGAAACTTGTGGCTCATCAGAATTCAAATGCTCAAATGGACATCAATATGTGATTGTGTGCTGCATGATCAGTCTGGAGGCACAGGACTGGAAAATGCTGAAGATTAATAATTGCAAATAACCATATACAGTTCTATTAACATATCAAAATAATTTCAATATGGCTAACCAAAACTATTTGATGATGTTAACTTTAATTTCTCTGTTCTTTACATCTCAAGAGAGAAATAAGGTATATTTTGGACTTACCAGGGAGCATTGAATTCTGCTTTAATAATTTCTAAACAACGTTTTTATGTTTAATTTCAACGTCAAAAATTATGCACTTTGATCTCTTACATCTTGGTCATGAGACCAATTGCAGGGCAAACTTTCTCTATCTCATTTGAAATTGAATTATAAAAAAAAGTAATTAAAAGTCCTATGTAATAATTTCTGGTACTGTTGAAGCAAAGATTCACATTTGTTAGGTTGAACTACATATAGATATTTCAGTAATTGTGTACTCCTAGATAGAGAGTCAGGAGCATAGAGATTTGAATTTCTTTTCTGTTTAAAGTTTTTGGTTTTGTAACTGGCAAACACAGAAGAGTGTTACTACATAAGCAGCTGACAACATTTCAATTCATGTTTTATGGTCATTCTACACTATTTCTATATCTATTAAGAAACATATATATTAATATATATAGGCTCCATTACCTGCTTACAAATATTGACACAGATGTTCAAACACAAAATTTAAAAATCTCTGTTATTATTTTGGTTGATTAGGTTATATGTAGGCATTTTGTAACCAGATTACAAAGATAATTAGAGAGTAATTTTCTTTTCAACTGTAATTAGTCTATATTTCAAGTTAATCATGATACATCTTGCAGAATGTTTACGTTGCCAGAAATGTACACTGGTAAGCTTCAGATCTAGAAACATAGCTAATAGCCCTATGCAGATGATATGAAATGTTTCTGGTTTGTTTTTTTAATTAGACTTTTTTGTTCACTTTTATTTTTCTCTCTGTGAATAAGGGTAGATACTTTCCCCGGAGGTAAGTGAACAGTTAAAAGGCTTTGAACTCAGTGTTTTCAATGCTTTTAATAGGATTTCCCAAATATTCAAATTTAATATGTGCAAAGCAGGCTTACCAGGCAAATTCTCTGCTATCCCAGACAAGAACTCTTTAGGGTTTTTGCGTAAATTTTGTAAACTGGTTATAGACTCAAAAAAAGGTCAACCACTTGACATTCTTTGACTGCACAGCAAATTATTCTCCGAGGATCCTGTTGTCACTCAACATAAAATGCTATTAACTCAACACAGTTTCAGTTTCTGTAGATGCACTTGAAATCAGAAAAAAAAAAAAGGGAGTTTGCATCTCCGGGAAGAGATTTCTGATTAATGCTTATGTTTCAGCAGAATTTTCCTGAAGGTTATCTTAAGTGATTATTTTGCCTGGTTTGCTTGTGCAAACACAAGGAAAAGGCAATTGTCAGGTTTAAGTATTTCCCATAAACACGCAGAATGCCAGTAAACTGAGAATCGGTGGTTTTGTCAGTGTGATACAAAGGACGGCTGGCTGTTACCATGACTTTGAAGTTAAACATACCTACTGAACGCAGATTATCCATTTTACTCTGCAGCAAGTTGCAAAAGGAACAAAGCAGCAGGCATCGCATATGCATGCACAGGCACAGCTCCAAAAAAAAAGCAAAAACTGAAGCAGAATTAGAGCTGACTTCTTTTCTAAACAAGAGGCTGCTGCAGTTAACTTGACTATTACCTAATTTAAACTGTGAGTCATGGAGGGGACCTGGCCTTTACACGGTGCTTGCCATTGTCATGGGATCACTCATAACTGGCTCTATGATGCCAAAAACTGGTATCAGCAGGAAAAGTTGCTCACTGGTATCCTACTGCTCTTTGTTCCTTCTGTCACGATGCATGAGCTCTATGGCAGCATCGAGAGGAACCAACACATTCAAGAAAAAAAGACTGATCTTCCAAAGCCTGTAATGTGTAACCCTTATTATCATGGAGCAGAGCCATTAGTTTTTCCACTAATTTGTGTAAGATTATATACAGAATAAGATCTTTCTCTCTCAAAAAGAGGAGGGAAGAACCAGTTGCCTGGTCAAGGGATCCAAGCAGAATCTTCTCCTGATAAAGTCTGCAGTCCTGTTCTTTATCTGTCTTTTTTTTTTTTTTTTAATTTTCATTAAATAGTGAAAATCTTTGACTTATAAGGATGAATAGCAAGGTCAGAGACAATGATTAAGGCACTCTTCTCCCACATGGAACAGCTTTCAACAAATGCCAGATTCATTACTAACGTAGTTCTACCTGTATTACCACTGAAAAAAATAAACTACAGATGAGGAAAAATCTGTTGCCACTTTGCAGTTTTTTCTCCTACACATGAATAATACTAACATCCCACTCTTCAGCTATGGTTTGGTTGCCATCAGAGTTCTTGTAATACTGGTAAGACTCCCCCTACTTGTATTCTTACCTCTATTCAAGAGTGAAAAGAGGAAACATAAGGCTATAAAATTACTCAGATAAGGTCACCCAGGAAGTCAGTAGTAGAAGTGAGGCTGTTATCTGGTCTGCTCTACAAGTGTCTGCTTTAAGAATCCAGAAATATGGTCCAGTCCATGTACAAGAGTTCATCATCAGTGAGCCCTCAAAACCAGTACAGTGTTGACACTAGGTCTTTGGCAAGAACCATTTCTCTCAGCAGATTCACACCTATTGCACTGCAGAATATGCTAGTATATATGTTGGCTCTATGCACTGAGTCACACCAAATAAAATCACAAATCCTCCCATGTGAACATATGTACATATATATATAAACACCTCCTCGTGACAATGTGAACAAATGTACATATATATATAAACACCTCCTTGTGACATATTGTATATTATACATACCAATTTTGGTTTTGGTATATGCTGCTAGTCATTTGGAAAACATAATCAAGTGAAATCTTACCTTTATATCCAGTATTGCCTCTGATAGAGGTCTAGGAATATTTGTTCTGTGGTCTCCCTTTGTTAATGGAGAAACAGCCACTTCCACAGAATGATTTCTAAAATTTTAGAACCTATGTCATGAATTGAGTTCCATCTTCTTGTTTCGAAATTATGTTCAGAGACCTTTCCAGTGATTAAAATGTATCTATGACAGAATAGAGAAAAAAAATTTAAATTCAGCATAATAATCACCGTATCAATTTTGTTCGGTTGGTTGGGTTTTGCAAGGCTTTGAGACATTTACATAAGGATATTTCAGGCTATGCATTATTGCACCCTAAGCAACTCTTATTCAAACTATGCAAATCTGAAATTTGAAAATAGGCTATACTATTAATATCCAGGCTATAATGAATATTAATTGATGTCTAATTTTGACATTGACTTTGGTAAAAGATTGTATATACATTCATTATTAGTTTGTAGAAGATCAATTAATTAAAAAGAAATAAGGATAACATATTTTAAACCCACTTAAGTATCCAGACTAAATTTTAAAGTTTCTTTTACTGGGGAAAAGTCCTTCTAAGTTGAGTTTTGTTAACTTTGAAAGAGATATAAGATCCTAAATTATTTTTTTCACCAAAAAAATTTTTGGGAAAAAAAGATAAAATTGAAGGGTTTTATTCTATATCTAATAAAAATTATATTCCTTGGGAAAATAATATGACTACATTTGAAAATTCTAAGTATTTGTAAATCAGCGCTGCAAGATATAGTAAAAAATATGACAGATAAAAATTGCATAATACAAGTGATGAGATTTATCAGATCACCTCTGAAAAAATTGATTATGAAACTAAGATTTCATGAAGATGATAAAAAGATATCAACACCAACACTGAGTAGCATACATTCAACTCAAAAGCATACACTCAACATCAGCAAAAATTCAGTAAAAAAATGTGCTACTAGCGTTACTATTATTTACAGACAGCCATAAATATTGCTTTCTCAGTTCCACCAACACACAAAAAGATTCATCAAAAGGCTGACTAATTCACTAAAGGATACAAACGAATGCTAGGAGAAGTAAGTTATGTCATTTCCTCTTCATTTGCAGTTTCATCCTCTGAGAAGGTTATTCTCATCAAGAGACTGTAACAAGACTAAATGCCATCCCTCTTAGTGCTTGAGACATATATGACATATTTTCTAGTTAGAAAAAAAAAACAGGCAGACCATTTCTTTGAGATGGAGATTCCCTGAGGGACAGGATCTATTAAAATAGTTGACAAAATAAAAGATTTGATTGCCGGAAATAGGGAGAGGCACACACAGTGCATGCAATATATACTAATTCTCCTATGCACAGAATCATGTTGGCAGCGGGCAGTGACAGCCCAGACTTACCAATACTGGTATGTTATAGACAAAAGGAATGTTATGAGTTTAGGCACAGCATGCACAGCTGAATTTCATTGCTTTGGGTTAATCTTGTCTGTTCCTTCTAGTGAGGCTGAATCGGGCACTGCAGCATGAAATTTCTTGTCTGGGAAGGCAAATATCGTACACCCCTGGTCATAAATGCATTTTTATCCAAGTCAACTGAAAGTTTATTTCTAAATAAGTTGTTTAAATAATATAGAAAATATCATAAGAAATGGAGTTTTTGAAACAAACTACTGAAGTACTCGTGATCACCAGACTTTTGCATTCACCATAGCAGACACACATTTCTTCTTGGGAGATATATCTAGGATAAGAATACAATAGATGTGGAATGATCAGTCTCCTTAAACCTAAATTTAAACACAGTAAGCGCAAGGGTAGCTGGGGATCTAAATTCAGGTGTGTAAATTATATACAGAAGCATAGATCCACAGGAAAATGGAGCCTAAGCTTTTTACACTTGTGAAGATTTGCATGCTACTATAAACATGTCCCTGCCCTCTGGTGCTCTTACCTATTACTCTGTTTCAGTCCTGCATCCTCAGCTATGTAGTTTATGCTGGTGTAATTTTATGACCAAAGTGTTATACTGCCATCCAAAATAAGACCTCTAAATCTTTAACTGAGGCTTTTAATTGGGTGTCTACAGAGGTAAAGTAAGACAGGGAACAGTAGATTGAAAAATAGTTTATGAGAGCAGGTGTCTAACTTTTTATATTGCTAACAGTCCTTTTTGGCCATTAACCAAGACAAGAATCCTGCCTGTTTAATTTTCTCCTCTGATCAATAGACCATAATTAAAAGATTCAGTCCTGCACCTACTGAGATCAGTGAAATGACTACCCGTAATTTCAGAGGCCAGTTGAATCAGGACCTGAATTCTCTCCTGCTCCCCTGGGACAAAGTACCATATGGCAACCTGACAGCTCTTGCTTACAGTCTTACCTCAGAGAAAGAAAAAAAGTCTGTGTGATCAGACATGGGTATTCTATACCTGCCTCTTTCTTTTCCAGCATCACTTCAGAGCTGAAGCTGCTTTCACAGTTGCTGAGTATAAGAAGTGAGAGGGAAAGGAAAACAAGGGCTAGCTGAATCTCTGTAGTATCATCATAATAACATGCATTTTATTCAGAGATACAGAAAGAAAAATGTATACACAGCTAGGATTTCCTGAAAAATTTTGTTTTACCTTCCTATTGTACCTGACATTATTTATTTTTTATGTCTTTCCACTGGCTTAATGGAATAGTTCAAAATTTGTGCTGTTTCTAATGCGGAGTTAATTCTACAGATACATTTTTTAATTCTGCAGTTACTAGTGTTTTCTTGCTTTGAAAAGTAACATCATATCTGATGACTGTCATAGTACAGTTCTTTTAATTGTTATGGGTCCATTAAAAACATTTCACTCTTTATTATACCAGATGACTCTGTTTCTTCCTTATATACAAGTTATATTGGTTAATCTTAAGTTAATGAAAAGACCAAAGAGTTATAACACTTAAATGAAATCTGTATCTTTAAGATTTATTGTGTGTAGAATAATGCAGATCAGTTCTATAGTATTATTTTCTGAAATATGTTACTTAAATGCCACTAATTAAGCATTTTAAGGCAAGGTACTGTTATCTGTTTTATCAGTTTGGAACTTGATTGACACAATACAAGCTTAGATCAGCATAATAAAAATAGTAATTAAAAAAATCTAGGCCATATTCATTATGTAGTTAGAACACTTTACCAAATATTATAGATGCTGAGATAACTTTAGTGTTAAACTACTTTTTATACAGAGAGGTTACTATCTCACCCTTTACTCTGATGTTATTCATCTCTTCCCCGCTCTTGTGAATGAATTAATTTTATTTCCAGTGGTATAGCATGCTTTCTTTCAAGATTCAATAGCAGGATTGCTGTTAAGATATATCTTCCCAATTATTTCACCATTATACCATTTATCTTAGCTTTAAATCACTTATCTTTCTTTGCATTGTCTGCATACTCCTAATTCTTAATGATCTTGTTGAGAAGTACTGAACTGACATTCAGGAGGCAGTTTATTTCTGGGCATCAACACATTTCTCTGGAAACTGCCAGTCCTACAGCCAAAGTTTCTAATCCCAAAGTGATAAATAAGTAGAAAAGTTTTCTTTTTTCCTCTTCCATCTTTCATAGTTTTCTATTTAGACTGCAAAGTCTCCAATGTAGAAATAATTTCTAACCATACATATATGCTATGCTCTAAAAGCAATATACAATGGATCTACAAGAAGTCGTTTCCGGGAATATTACGTCAATGAAACAATACCCCATCCCAAAGTACACTGATGTGTCCATGTAGAAATCATCTATTCTGTTGTTGATGGACTGAGGTATTTCTTTCTTCTTATTATTTTTTTCCTATTATCGTAAATGTTTTACATCTTAAAGTCTCAGATTTGGGTTTTTTGCACATTTAATACTAAAGCTACTTTGAGCTATGACTAAATGTGCATGCAAAAAAACCATTTAGTAAACTAGTAATAAAAACTAGTCATAAAATTCTATGCTTTAAAAAGTTTAGATAACTGTTTTTTCTTCAGAAAAATATTACTTTTCCTAAGTAAAAAATGAAACCCAAAGCAGTTTCAGTTTTAAAATCTAAAAAAACCCAAACCCAACAAACGGAAAAACCAAAGCCAACCAAAACAACACAACAGGGCTACACTTTAACAAAAGGCTTAATCTTGAAGATGTGCATCAACGTAAATTTAAGTAAGTTACACAAAACTCCAAGGGCAAGAAAACTCTGTGAAATTACTAAAGGGTAAACAGTTCCATTTAAGTATAACCTCAGTTACAGAAGATGCAGAACCTGCCTGTGGCATCTTTCAAAAGGGATTGTGTTTCAGGCAAGTACAATCCTCCTTTAAGATTTGAGCTGTGAACAGGAGCAGGCAACTTGTCTGCCACATTGCTTCTGCCTTCATCTTGTTTTTTCTTCAGAGATCTTCTCACCCAAAACAATAAGAGGACTCTCATAGCTTACCTGTACTGTCCACCTGAGATGCAAAATTTCTTGAAATTTGTCAAAGGCAATGTATGAACCACACACATGAAAGTTTATCCTTGTTGTCTCTAATCCAAATTTTCTGGGGAAAAAAATAGAAAATAAAAAAAAGAAAGAAGGTAGGTAGATGGTATGACACCAAAAATTTTACTGATTATTTTGCCATAAATTTGTATAAAAATCATAAGCCCTTTCTGATCTGAAGGATTCTTTATAAGTAGAAGTATATATTTTATAATTATCTCACTTAAAGTGAATAGAAATTACTTTTCAGTTTTATTTGTGAGCAAAACTACACAGATATCGGCATCTTAGAAATCTCAGAAATGCCACAGTCAAATAAATTTGAATTCCTGTAGTAATTACTCTTTTTAATGTCAAACACAAAACTTTTTATTTTCTAATAATTTGCTTATTTATTTTTTTTCTGTTGAAAAGTTGAGAAAATAAATGTTTTATGAAACCATTATTATTAGTCTATTCACAATTCAACCTGCACTTGAAGCACCTTATATGTCTTTTGTCCAATTGACATATCAGTGTGACTCTAACACATCCTTTCTCTCTGTCAGAGTATCTGCAGTGAAATTTAGGTCAGCTGTGACGAAAAATTTATGCTTTCCTGAGCCATAGGATCTGTTCCTTCTATTATGAATAATGTCATATCCCCATGTATTGCAGAAAGAAAACCTGTTGTTTCTTTGTTTTCATTGGATTTTTTTTCTCTGTTCTGGTCTCTATGACTGCATTTCATTTTATATTTCTCAAAACTTTAGCAAACCTAAACAGAAATATGCAAACTCTCAGTGCAACTCTGCATAGTACTCCTTTCTTCTTTCCCCTTTCTCTGAATGGGCAAACTTCTCAACTAGTGCCTCTGAAATAAGAGTCAGAATCAAGTCCATTATTTGTTTTACTAATATTACTTATGACACACATTTGAAGAAAAAATGAAAAAATTAGTTCTACTCATTTACTCAATACATTAAAAAAAAATTATATGTGTGCAGTTAGTTACATAGATAATAGATAGACATATGCAGTGAACATGTTTGGATCCTAACATACTGAGTACCCCCAGTAATTTCTTATACACAACACAACACAGAGAGAAAATTAATTCTGAAAGAAAATATTTTTATGTATTCTTAACTATTTTAATGAAATAGTAATTATCAGAATAGTACTGCAGTTATTTTAATGTTATATATACATATATAATTTTATTATTTTCAATAAAAGGAGCTATATAAATAGACTATCTAACATGTATTAATTTGCTTCTATACTGTCCTTACGTTGATAGGATTTGTTAATGCTAACACCCAAGTCAGGAGATCAGTTTATGAGCCATAGGAAAAGACTTGGTTGGGACCTGAAGCTAGAAAATAAGTTTTAAAAAGCATGTATGTGCCGTTACAGCTTATAATAGTAAGATTCTTCGTTTATTGGATTTTTCATCCTCAGAATGAGCTATAAACATTAATAAATGAACTTATGAATGCAGTCATGAGATGAGTAAGAAATTACAGCCTCTTTTTAGTGAATCATAAAATATTTATTAAAAGACCCTACATTTTGGTTAATCATGCTAGCAAAGGATTTTGTACTGAGCCTTATGCAAATTTGCTATGTTAAAACACAACACAAAGTCCTTTTGCCTAGAGTCATGTTTCTTCAATGAACACTTCCTCATTCTATAGAAAATAGATTTTCTGTTTAAGAGTTTATATATGTACAATATGCAGAAATATGTCAGTAACTATCTGAAGTAAAAGTGGTAATATTGTCCTTCAGGATATAAATAAAAGCATCATACTTTTTGATATTACTTTATAATATCCCAATTTTATCTTCTAGAAATCTGATTTTAGTGTTTCAAAGTATAAAAGTTCTTGATGTCTCCAAAACAGCTAACTGACTGATGGGCATAATTTAATTTGGTCCCAAACCTATCAATGCTTACCTGTGTTACCTGCAGAATTAATAAACTATCCTTCTCACTTCTTAAACTAAATTAAGACAGATATAATCATCAATTTACACTAATAGAATTAATTTTAAAGCACTTAGAGTTTTTTGCACGAACAAATATTTTGTAGTTTTAAGACCTTGATGCAAAGGAGCTTGCATTTTAATCCCACAAGGAAGCAAATCAGCCTCTAGCATTTTGAGAATCAGCTTTGATATCACCTCTTAGTACGCTTTACTGGTCAAATGAAAGAAGACAATTGCACCTAAATTCTATCCAAATTCATAGATTAGGTAATCACTGTTTCAAAACTTTAGAGCTGTGGGTTCAGGAAAAGGATTTAGATACCAAGTTTACCTACCTCACAAAAAAATGTATGAATTTCTAATCTATTTGGAAAACAACAGCAAGAAGAAGACACTACAACTCAAATTTTTCAGTGAATAAACACAATGTTTACCTTTAGGCATTTCTGAGACTTTTAGTCTGACCTTCAGGTTCCTTATCATTATTAAGTTCTTAGAAGGTAGAAAACTCTTGTACAGTGAGTGATGTGAAATATTCTGGAGATTTGAATGGCTAAATTCCACTTCTGTCCCAGTTTGGGTACTTTGTGCCTGTGTTTTGCCCACTATTTGATAGAAATTTGCTTATTTAAGAGATTTGAAAAACTGTTAATAATGGTGTTTCTCATTTCCTGGATCCATTAGTTGACTTACTGAAATGACCTACGTAACTGCTGAATATTTATAGCTGTAACTGAAAAATCAATGGAAGCTAAGATGTGAAGGAATGAGGTGTTACACAGAGTTAATACATAGTGCTATGTGCTCCAGAAACCATCGGAGCATGTAATTTTTAATTGATCATTCAAAACTGGCATAGTTTGACCTTAAATATTGGTGTTTCAGTTCTTCCCTTATAAAAAGGTGACAGTCATATCTTTTTATTATTATATCACCATCTGTTCTGCAACCAAATAGAAAAAGAAGAGTATAAGCATGTCATTATACAAAATTAATGATAAAGAATTGCACATGCATAAGCAATTCTGTAAACACTGTAGGTTCCAAATGACAGAAAAACTATAAGAATAGCAAGGTTAGTATCTGATGGGAGGAGAAGTTTCACAAGACATATGGGTTTGAATGTCTTGTCTGAAAAGGAATTAAAAGCTGCGTTTGGAATTCAGTTTATGGTTACACATCTCAATGTGAATGTCTACATGTTACTGTCAAGTCATGAGTTAGATGTTGATGTTCCCACCATAGTCACTAGGGACGAGAGCCTTAGTTCATCTACCTAAGCATCTGAGACATCAAACAGATATGACTACCACAAATCTGACATAGATCCTGCTAGAACCTCATACATGTAGCACCAGGATGACAGACACTTTAGCCTAAGGCATCTCAAATGATATGAGACAGCCACGGGTGTGTTCCAGTTGAAAAAAACCCTAGTTCATACAATCTCTGGACTTTATTCCAGCTTCGCAAACTGTCGCAGAATCACAGAATAACAGAATATCAGGGGTTGGAAGGGACCTCCAAAGATCATCTAGTCCAACCCCCCTGCTAGAGCAGGATCCTAGAATAGACCACAGAGGAACACATCCAGACGGGTTTTAAATGTCTCCAGAGATGGAGACTCCACAACCTCTCTGGGCAGCCTGTGCCAGTGCTCTGTCACCCTCACAGTAAAGAAGTGTTTTCTTATGTTAAGATTGAGCCTCCTTTGTTCCAGTTTGTGCCCATTCCCCCTTGTCCTGTCACTGGACACCACCGAGAAGAGTCTGGCCCCATCTTCCTGACACCTGCCCTTCAGATATTTATAAGCATTAATGAGATCCCTCCCTCAACCTCCTCTTCTCCAAGCTAAATAGACTCAGTTCCCTCCGCCTCTCCTCATATGGGAGATGCTCCAGTCCCTTCATCATCTTAGTGGTCCTGTGCTGGACTCTTTCCAGTAGCTCCATGTCCCTCTTGAACTGGGGAGCCAAGAACTGGACACAGTACTCCAGGTGAGGTCTCACCAGGGCAGAGTAGAGGGGGAGGAAAACCTCCCTTGGCCTGCTGGCCACACTCCTCTTATCATAGAAACATAGTCATAGAATCACCATGGTTGGAAAGGACCTCCAGGATCATCAAGTCCGACCTTTATCCCATCATCTCCCTAACCACTAGACCATTAGACCATGGCCTCAAGTGCTTCATCCACTCATTTTTTGAACACCTCCAGGGACTGTGATGCCACCTCATCCCTCGGCAGTCTGTTCCAGTGCCTAACCACCCTCTCAGTAAAGAACTTCTTCCTAATATCCAACCTAAACTTCCCCTGATGCAACTTGAGGCCATTTCCTCTCATCCTATCATTAGTTGTTTGGGAGAAGAGACCAACACCAGCCTCACTACAACCTCCTTTTAAGTAGTTGTAAAGAGCAATGAGGTCTCCTCTCAGTCTCATCTTCTCTAAACAACCCCAGTTCCTTCAGCCAGTCTTCATAAGGCCTGTTTTCCAGACCTCTCACCAGCCTCGTTGCCCTTCTCTGGACTCGCTCCAGCACCTCAATGTCCTTCCCATACGGTGGTGACAAGAATTGGACACAGTACTCAAGGTGTGGTCTCACGAGTGCTGAGTACAGGGGCACGATCACCTCCCTACTCCTGCTGGTCACACCGTTTCTGATACAGGCCAGGATGCCATTGGCCTTCTTGGCCACCTGGGCACACTGCTGGCTCGTGTTCAGTCGGCTGTCAACCAACACCCCCAGGTCCTTTTCCACCAGGCAGCTTTCCAGCCACTCTTCCCCAAGCCTGTAGCGCTGCATGGGGTTGTTGTGACCAAAGTGCATGACCCGGCACTTGCCTTTGTTGAACCTCATACAATTGGCCTCAGCCCAATTGGCCTCAGCTCCAGCCTGTCCAAATCCTGCTGCAGAGCCTCCCTACCCTCAGGCAGATTGACACTCCCACTCAACTTCGTGTCATCTGCAAATTTACTGAGGGTGCATTCGATCCCCTCATCCAGGTCATCGATAAAGACATTAAACAAGACTGGCCCCAAAACTGAGCCCTGAGGAACACCGCTTGAGACCAATCTCCATCTGGATTTAACTCCATTCACCACAACTCTCTGGGCTTGGCTTGAGGATGCATCTCATCAGGACCCATGGATTTTTGGGTGTCCAGTTCACCTGTTTTTTCCCTAATCCAATCTTCTTCAGCCAGGGCACAGTCTTCCTCTCTCCTGACTTCTTCTGTGGCCTTGAAGGGCTGGGACTCCTGAGGGTCTGCCTTAGCAGTAAAGACTGAGGCAAAGAAAGCATTCAGTAATTCCACCTTCTCTATACCCTCCATCACCAGGGCACCCGTTTCATTCAGCAGAGGGCCTACATTTCCCCCAGTATTCCTTTAGGCTCCAATGTATTTGAACAATCCTTTCTTGTTATTCTTGACTTCCCTTAATTCTAAAGAGGCCTTAGCTTTCCTTATTGCACCTCTACATTCTCTGACCACATTCTTGTCCTCCCAAGTGGTCAGCCCATTCTTCCATGTTCTGTAAATTTTCTTGTTCCACTGGAGTTTATTTTGTAGCTCCCTCCCCAACCATGCAGGTCTCCTGGCTCCCTTATATGATTTCTTACTCTTTGGGATGCTACAGTCCTGAGCTTGGAGGAAATGATGCTTGAATATTGACCAGCTCTCTTGGGACCCCCTACCATCCAGTGCCCTGTGCCAAGGGATTTCTCCAAGGAGTTTCTTGAAGTGGCCAAAGTTAGCCCTCCTGAAGTCTAGGGTTATGGTCCTGCTTGTTGCTCTGTGCCTACTGCACATGATCTTGAACTCCACCATCTCGTGGTCACTACAGCCAAGGCTGCCCCCTACCTTGATCAGTCCCTCCTTGTTTATCAATACAAGCTCCAGCAGTGCTTCTCTCCTTGTTGGTTCCTCCACCATCTGTATCAGGAAGTTGTCCTGGACTGCACATACCTGGCTATATAGCCTTTCCAGTAAATGTCAGGGTGGTTGAAGTCCCCCATGAGAACAAGAGCCTGTGATTTTCAGGCCACTTCCAGTTGACTGTGGAAGGCCTTGTCAGCTTCCTCATCCTGATCATGTGGCCTATAATAGACAGCTGCAATAGTGTATTCCCTGTTAGCCTGCCCCTTAATTTTTACCCACAAACTCTCAACTCGCTCATCAGCCATCCCCAGGAAAAGCTCAATACATTCTAATTGCTCCTTCACATAAAGAGCAACTCTACCTCCATGTTTTGTTAGCCTATCTTTCCTGAAAAGCACATGGCCATCCATGGCAGCATTGTAGTCATGTGAGCAATCCCACCGTGTCTCCATAATAGCAATCAAATCATAGCCCTTCAATCACATGCAAATCTCTGGTTTCTCTTGTTTATTCCCCATGCCGCATGCATTGGTGTAAAGGCATTTAAGAGAGAGAGTTGAGCTTGCAGCTATCATCCTAGAAGGTGTAGGAAGACCAGGCTCATCATCAGCTAGACTGGTTTTACTTCCCTCCCCCTTCAAAACTAGTTTAAAGCTCTCTCAATGACGCCTGGAAACTCATGGGCCAAAATCCTTTTCCCCCTTGGAGACAAATGAGCCCCCATCTGTTGCCAATAGGCCTGATGCCATGTAAATCACCCCATGATTGAAAAAGCAAAATTCCATCAATGGCACCAGCCTCCGAGCCACGTGTTGATCATGTGGGTTTTCCTGTTCCTTTCAGAATTCTTTCCTGGTACTAAAGGGATTCATGAAAAAATTACCTGTGCTCCAGGTCCTTTAACCAATCGCCTCAGTACTATGAAGTCTTTTTTGATTGCCCATGGACTTCTGTCCATAACTTCATCACTGCCAGCCTGAACAACCAGCAGTGGGTAACAACCTGAGGGTCATACCAGATCAGGGAGTTTTCTGGCAACATCTTTTACCCGAGCCCCAGGGAGGCATCAAACTTCCCTGTGGATGGGTCCAGTCAACATATTGGGCCCTTCGTTCCCCTCAGGAGGGAGTCACCTATGACAATAACCCTCTTTTTTTTCTTGGCAGAGGCAGTTGTGATGCGTGGGGTTGACTGACTCATCCTCGGCATCTCACTGGATGTAACTTCATCAACAGCATGTGCTGCCTGACCCTTGAGTTCCAGGACCCCATATCTACTGTGTAAGGGCATCTGGGAGGGTGAGGGAAACTGAGAGGGGATGTACCTGCCACCTTGCACAGGTACCTGTTTCCAGGTCTAATTTAAAAAGGACTAATTGTTCACCTGGGCTTGAGCATCAGCATGAAAGAAATCTTCCATACTGCAAAAATTTAACATACTCCTTTGTATACTCTTGGCTGGTGTACACTCTCTCAGATAACATCATGATTTTGGCAACATAATACAGGCCAAGGATTCTTCTAGGCAATTGGTGTGGATAAGGCCATACTGTTTGGGGAAATGAAGAGAAGGAACTGGACTGACATGAGCTATACAGTGTCAATTAGCCCTAGTCTCTTGTATTTTGTAGTTCAGATATAAAATGGTGTGTTCTGTTCACAGTGTCTTAGTGGTTCTTCAGTGAGGATAGTTTTTGAAGCACCTAGATGTTCCCATGAGGAACAGAAGTAAAAAACCTGGACCTGGACTTTAGATTTCATTCTCCACTTCCAACACTTAAACATAAGAATTCCTCCTAGCCCTTTCTCACAATAGAAAAGAGGCAAGTTAGCAAATAAAAACTCATTAAAAGTACATTTGTAATGTACTGTTATTTCCAGGTGAATTGATGCTAATGCTATTCATATTCACTTAGTAAATATTTACCTAACAAAAGTTATTTGGATTCCTCAGTGGCTAACAATTCACAAGACCAGGTGCACTGTACAAATGGTGTTTGTAATATAAAGTGAGGAGAAGGAGTCTATTGACTTTTTCTACTTAAATAACATCACAATTTCTTCCAAACTTCCGTCTGAATGTGATACCATAATGCTTTAAATTCTCAGAGATAAACATGAAGAAAACGATCAAGTGGCTAAAAGAGCTTAGGTCTCATGAAGAATTTGTGTCATTCTTATGCATGAAGTTGACTGATGCTTGACACAATTCCAACGTTTCTCTCTCACGTGTTATCGAGAAGAATAACTAAAGGGAGAAAAAATTACAACAGGAGTTGTTTTTTGTTGTTGGGTTTTTTGGGGTTTTTTTTTACATGACCTGTTCAAGGCTAACAGGGGTGTATGCATGGTGTTGCTAGAAGTTAAAAGTTGTATACTGTCAAATGATCTACGTGGAATTCAGTACAACTTAACATTTACCTTTCAGTTGCCAGTGGAGAGAAATGGTACGTAGCTATCACAAGAAACATTACAGTGTGTGGCCCACAAGCAATACACATTGCCCACAAGCATTGAACTGTTGTGGTTTAGTGCTCAGCCCCACGCAGCTTCTTGCTTACTCCCCCCTAGTGGGATGGGGGAGAGAATGTGAGGAGCAAAAGCACAAAAATTTGTAAGTTGACATAAACCCAGTTTAATAGGTAAAGAAAAAGCTGCACGCACAAGAAAAGTAAAATAAAGAGTTCATTCACTACTTCCCATCAGCAGGCAGGTGTTCAGCCACATCTAGGAAAGCAGGACTCCATGATGAGTAACAGTTACCTGGGAAGATAAATACCATAACACCAAATGTCCATCCTTCTTTCTTCTTCCCTCAGCTTTTATTGCTGAGCACAACATCATATGGTATGGGATATCCCTTTGGTCAGTTGGGGTCAACTGTCCTGGCTCTGTCCCATCCCAACTTCTTGTGCACCCCCAGCCTACTCACTGGTGGGGTGGTGTGAGACACAGAAAAGGCCTTGACTCTGTGTAAGCATTGCTCAACAAGAACTACAGCATTCCTCTGTTATCAACATTGCTTTGGTTACAAATCTGAAACGGAGCACTATACTAGCTATTACGAAGAAAATTAATATTACCCTAGCTAAAAATACTAAAGTACAGTACTGGTACAGATTTTTCATTTCTGGTAGTTAACTAGACACTGTGAGAGAAATATTTTGTCAAAGGCCCTTTTCTCTCATCTCAAATGAAATAGAGGAAAAAAATCCGGAGAGAAAAACATAGAAATCGAAGCTGTTTTTCTGCACCACTCACAGAAGTAAGGTCAGAAAGGCAACAGAGAGAGTGATCTTCCTGTTAGACGTTAACTCACTGTCTTCAATACTTACTTATGATGCCACTGACCTATTTAAATTCTTGCTTCTATAAGACTTTCTTGCCCACTCAGATGTTTTAGGTTAGTGCATTTTTTTTCTGCTAGTGTCTCTGCATTGTGTAAATGTTTAAATGTGTTTATGAGAATTACCACCATCAGCCTCTACTACTGAAGAAATGTTCAAACTCTTAGCTTTGTAGTATAAGCTAATCAGGAAAGCCTAGGTCATTTTAACATTTTCCATCGGATTTTATTGTGTTTAGGTTTTTGACATATGGCATTCAAATTACTGCTTTCGCTGCACGCAGTCTGTGTCAATTTATTGCACTGTAACTTATCAAATGTGTGTTGACCAAAGAAATATACCTTATACTCAAAGTCAAGAATTAATGATTAATCTAACTAAAATCTCAGTTTAGTTGTCTTTAATCCAGATATAATTATTAAGGAAAATTAAGTAATGAACATAAAATTTGAAAACAACCCAAACCAAAACCAAATCTCAAATGCAAATCCACCCAAAACCAATCAAAAACCTCTCTCATTGACAATCTGGTTAGAACTGCTGGGCTCACATTTCTAGTATCTACCCCTTCTTTCTGCTGTTATGCTCATTCACTGTGTCTGTGAGTCTAGACTGATGTCCTCAGTCACTGTTACACTGAGTTGTGAGTATTCAGGGTCCTTTCCCAGGAAACATGTTATTGGGGAATGTTTCTTGCCCATAAGTCCATTTGGGGTTACTTCCATACATATTCTCACACTCCCTGTATCTTGATTTTTCTTCATTACTGCACAATTCCTCACCATTAAGGTATGTACTATACATGTTGTGTTTTACTTACTTTGGGTACTTGCTCTTTTGTTCACAACGTTACCTCTAAAAAGGGGGCTTTACCTGTCTTCCAAGGTAACATTTCTTTAATGACAAACAATTGGCCATTAGTGGCTTGTTTATAGTCCTGGGACCTCTGGTATCATGTCCACAATTTCAAGGTTTTTCTCTCATCCCAAGTCTGCACTTCTAAAAGTTGCCTTTTAATTTTAGGGCTGTGGAGAATTTATTTTACACAGAATAACTGCTGGCATTACTACATGATAGTTATAGAGGCAAAAAAAAAGAAAAAAAAATTAGCAATGGGACATCATCACACACACAAAGCTATACTAAAACAAGTTTGGAAATAATCACCTGATTGTTAGGCAATTACTGTTGCAGCCAAAAGAAGCTAATACAAAGTTGCAGCCAACACCACAGTAAGCGCAGACACAGAAAAATTACCTAGGCTTAGTCCTGAGGCCTCACAGATTTAGTACAAAGACTGTGGCCTGTACTAGCACTAACAGTATGATATTTACTGGGTTAGAGAGTCACAGCTCCCTGTGTCCAGGCTTGTTATTCTAGCCCTTTTTCATGTATCGTTTGGTAGTGACAAAAAGTAGAAGATGCTTTCGGGATGCTCACTATGATTTGATTGTTTTCAGTCACCTTGTTGGTTTTGAGTATCTTGACTGCAGATTGGTTTTTACGTATCTTTATGACATCCTTGTGAATGTGAGATTTTTTCCTAGATCCTGTTTCACTTAAATCTGGTGCCGAGACAAGGTAAGGCATGTTGACAATTATTGAAGCCCTCTGCCCATCTGTTTCAACACAGCTGTACTCCTTTTACCGTATTTCCTTCTGTTCAGCCTTTTTTATTTTTAAAAATTTCCACTAGGATTTGCCATAATCTGGTACATTGTTCTAATTATTTCTAATATAGAAGTTAGTTTTGATTTGTTAATAATGGTTCTCCTTTTATTTTTCCTTTTTAATTATGTTTTTGATTAGATATTATGTTTTGTTTTGCTATGAATTTATTTCCTGCAGTTTTACTGGACTTAGAATTTAGGGATTCGCCTTTCAGTGGTGGGGTTTTTTTCCTCATTACCTCATTTCTTGGCTTCTCCAGTTCTTAGTCCATGTCAGTATCTAGCTGTGAAAGATACAGGTTGACTCACACTACAGTTAGCAATCACTGTCTTTTCTTCAAGTCCACACTGTCTCACCTCCTTTCATTTCCAACAGAGAGTAAAATCTGTTCCTCAGTTTGAACTGTAATTTCTCACCATACTGTTGTTCTCATTCATTTTCATGTTTGTTTCTTTGCTATTTTCTGTGTTAAATTCAGTCTTTTTCAGCTTTAGTTTCAGTATAGCAGTGACAAGACCGTAACTGCTGACACAAGCTGCTGAGCATGCCTTGGCAATTTGGATATATTACCTGATTTTAAAATTGATACCCATATAATTAGTGTATTCTGCATTTATTGTTGTTGGGTTTTATTTTCTTTTGCCATCTGACAGGCTCTATGTTTCTTTGTATATGGAACAGGATATACAAAAACTAGATCAAAACCATCAGGAACAATTCTGGGAATCATTGCTCATTGTTTTAGACATTGATTCCTGTCAGAGGTTAGATATTGCTGGTCATACTGAAGAGGAAAGAGTGGTGAAACTGGTGTTTGCCCTTTTCTTATGCCCCTCATGGAATACACTGCTGTAAAATTGACATCTTCAGGAATCTGGTCCATATGAGTCACAAATAAGAACAGACATACTAGTTTAGACAAGATTCCACCAGGGTCTACCTCTGGCAGCTTACAGCAGCAAATACCCAGGAAAGAGTTGAATAACAGAGTAAACTCAGACTAACACGGTTGAAGAATATTTTTCTAGGTCCTAACAGTCTGAAAAATTAGAACCTCTTAAATTAGGAATCATCTTTGTGTCTATCCTACCACATATATCCTGCAAAGAATAAAGAAATGTTATCAAGATAAGATTAACATGATTTTGGTTATCACATTCTGTTAGAATATTCTGCTGAGCCTGCAAATATAACTGTTCTCTCAATCTATCCCTGTGCTCCTCAGATGACTTAGCATTCCTATCCATACACTCAATTAAGGTTCTCTTTCTAGACAATTTTGTGTCTGCTTCAAGATCAAGTTTAAAGCCCTGTAAAGGGATTCTGTGAATGATATGGATAAAAGCATTTTCAGGGCAAAGATTATTTCAGCTTTAATTTGAACTTGCACAGGCAAATTTTTCATCACTCTAGTAATTCAAAATGATTAAAGTTCACAATTTTTATATTTCCTATTTCTATTTTCTTTACTACTGTTCATTACAGCTGAACTCACTGGCGATGCCACAACTAAGAAAGCTGAGGCTGAAATGTTGAGAATGTGGCAGACGGGGATCATAAGAGAACAAATGATTTCCTCCAAGACAGAGGTTTGTCCATTGTGCCTAATATGTTGGTACTATTTTGCACTTTTCACTTAGTATCAAGGATAAAAATGTGTGATATTTTTTGGTAACAGACACTAAGCATCCCTTCATCTAGAAAATATTAAAATAAAACTTTCTGCAGTGAGAACAGAGAATAATCACACTCCTAAAATGATTATAGAGAATCGATATCAAGGATAGACTAATATAAGATGACCTTACATTTAGATTGTATTGCACTCAAAAGCTATAATGGTAAACTAAGCAATACAGGGGAAAGTTCCTGATCCTGTTGTTTTTTTACTGTTTTACACATAACTACAAATTGATAGAACAAAAGATATTGCAATGCCTACATGATAACCCAACAGGAAATCCTGCAGGTTTCTATGAGTCTAATCCTCGTTTTCTCAGATAGCCAGTAAGAGCAGATGATCATGTAGGTTCATTTTGCTTCCTTATAAAGGGTCATGATACAGCAGCTCCTAAGGGAGGAATCATACAAGAGGTTCAATAAATATTCAGTCATGTGTAAATTGATGAAATTTTGCAAATCTTATAGAAAGAGACAGATACAAGAATATGAGAATCTGGGGCGACAAATGTGAGTCTTTAAATAGTCTGCCACAAACAGCAGAAGACATTCAAATTCTGTTCAGAAATTAGATGCAAGTCATTCTTGGACTGTATTTTTTTCCCCCTTGAATACAACCCAACCATGGCAAATCAGGCACAAAGTTAGTTACATAGAAAATATAGGACTCTCTGGTTATCTTGCTTCAAGGAATCTGATTGAAGCTAAGCAAAGAGCCCCAGGGCAGCTTCAGTCTTGCTTAGCTTCTGTCAAAAACTGTGCTGTTCCCTCAAGCCCCCTTTAAATGCATACATATTATTAATTCATACTTTTTTTTATCCCTTAACTTGATATTTATGACACTCCTGTCATCAAAGACAGTAAAAAAGGGGAAGGATCCTTAGTATCATCCACAATTTCAAAGACATATATGCACAACTCCCAGATGTCTTACAGATTCATTCTCCTCTGCTTTTTTTTTTGTTTTTTTTTTCCAGTTTTCACATGCCTCTAAATTATTGAAAGAACAAAGACTTACATTATTTCAGAACAAAAACTAAGACTGCTGAGCATAATGATTTATTACCCATAATGCCAATAAGACCTTGTAATGAACAGGTAAAGTAGGAGATAGAGTTTTTCATTCCTCTAGGTATTTTGCTAGACATCAGCTCTGTTATTTGGAAAAATCTGTTCCCAGTGTGAAACAATCTTTCCTTATTTTTTTTCCCCCAACTCAGCAGGTATGTAGCCCCATATAAAATCCAAATATAATAAAGCATTTGCAAAATAATGTTAAAACTAACCAAGTGATATGGGAATTTTTAAGTTTACTTGATTTATGTCTGCTTCCCTCTACAGTAGATTTTTCTAGAACAAAGACAAATCAAGAGAGAAATACCATTAATATGAGTGATCAAGCAACTATTGATGACTTTAATCCTCTTTTATTCAGCAGTAGGACTTGTATATTGTATCTCCTGTCTTGATCTAATTAGCCCAGTACTTTGGACTTAAATCGCCTTGTTTTTCTTCACCTACGACCAGCTTATTTATCCTTTCAGAATTCTGTTTTGGTCTGGGAAAATTCTCTACTTTTGTGGTCTTTGAAATAACTCCACAAACCTTATAGGGATGCTTTAAAACTCATAGGACTACTTTATTTTTAATTCTCAGATATTTTTGTTATTTTCTTTCTCTTTTATTTTCTGCAATGGTTAAAAAGGTAAAAAAATGTTAAAATACTGTCCAATATAAAATTTGTATGGAAGAAGCTACATGCAATGAACTTGTATATACCGTTGACTTCAAGGGGAATCAATGACAAATTTTTATTCATAGGAATGGAGCTGGAAATTCATCCAAAGTGTGGAACACTTTTTAGTCACTCAAACTGGTCAAGTTTGCTGTGGATATATAGAGAAATATGGTTGCTAGGTTATTCACTTACAGAATGACTCATCACTGACTGTTTTCCAGGTACAGGTATATAAAGCCTGCCTTCCTCCCCTCCAGCTGTTGCATTATAAGCAACAGCTTGGAGGTTTTTGTTGTGCTCAATTTCACAAGCAGTAAATTCTATATAGAAAAGGAACTATTTAATGTCACCTAAAGTCACCTAACAGCTTACGGGTTTATAAACTTCTGATAGCATTTTGCTGAGTTACAGCATGATGTCTCCTGGCTATATGCAATACTGAAATTGCTTAGGTTTAGTTTTATGACTCCCTTTACTCATTTACTAATCATTTAAGTTGAAATCAATAAAGAGTGTTAGGACTGTTTTGGTTTGTTTTTTTTCTTTTTTCTCTGTGTTCTGTAGAGTGTGGCAAAATTCAAGTATTAATTACTTGGATTTGAACCTGAACTCTCACTTGGCCTTTAACTGCCGATTTAAAGGAGGACATTTCTCTCTAAATTCTATATAAGATACAGAATATCTTATCAATCTTATCAGCCTATCAGCCTTATACAGAGAATCTGGTTATCGCAGAGTATCTGCAAAGGCACTGGGCATACATATTATGGCAGTTGAATGGAGTCCCTATTTTTTTTTACTGACTTAAATTTTCCCAGATATTTGCAGTGGGTAACTGTTTTGCCAATTACTAGGCCCAGTACAAAGGGCACAGCCAGCAGCAGAAAAACAATCCAGTAAGTAGATTCTATTGCGCATAAAGGAGTCAGTATATAGGGGATCGCTGGGGGTACAAACAAGTCAGATAGATCACAAATAATAGATATCAACCCCAGGGACCCCAGGAATGACATAGCATGGCCCGTAATGGATGGAACAAACAAAGATACAAGGTAACCCATAAAGAAAATGGGAGACAACCAAGTCAATAGGGTGATTACATATGATAGAGGTAACCCCATGTTGCCTCCCCACAAAGCCCGTGTTTGTAAGTGCCAGACCTGACTGGGATCCAGTTGCATGAGGAGCCAGGAGGTCCTTCCCCAACAGGAAACTCCATGAAGTGCATCCACTTCACAGATAGACACTTTTTATGCCCAAAGCAGGACACCTGGCACTCATTTACCCAATGCAGGGCACCTGGGGCTTGTTTACCCAAGGGCTTTCCCTACAAGGCGGGCTGCACCTTGGAGGAAAGCCAAAAGGCAAACTCATCCCCTCCTCTTAAAGGACCATGGGGACCACCCATATGTCAGCCTTAATTCAGGGCTTGGGGTTCACACCCCAGCACTTCAGTGACATCTTTGGATTCCAGCAAAGACCTTTTTTTTTCTGTTGGACTTAAAATCCACATAACTCAACCTGCACATATAAATGAAGGTCTTCAGCCCACCTAGAATTTTGGTTCAACTTTTGTATTGCTTTTTCCACTCTGTGAATAAAGGTGTTCAAAATCAGATTTAGCATTCCCAATCATGTTGTGCGGAGGTAAAAAACAACCGGAGATGGTTCTTATACAACTTTTTCCGATTATGCTTTGGTTCTGGTGAAATCAGATACCAAAGTTATATAAGTATGTTTTTACCCAGAGGCTGCTGCCAGAGAGTTAGAAGGAACTCCCTGCTTCTGTAAGCTTTTGAAACACAATCCACATACTTGAAGAGGAATTAAATTGAAGAACTCACAAACAATAGTGTTTTGTTATAGAGAACCTTACAAAGTTTAAGAATAAAAAAAATCAAGATAAGTATAAGCCGGAACCATAAGAAGTCTGGTTGTTCAAACATGCAGTTGCATGTGAAAATAAAATAAAAAAAAAATTTAGATTAATTAATGTATGGCTTTTTTTTAAAGAATACATGTTATACATGCTCTGATACTTCTATCTAGGTATATTTTGCATTATAAATATTAACTACAAAGTCTCTATGTCTTTTTACGTAAAACTGTGTGAATCTCTTGTTAACAACATAGCTGTTCATGAATTATGGAATGTTTCACTTGGATTTGTTCCATACATTCAATAGGCAAAGCCTTTCCCTTTTATTTGCATCAGTCTTAAGATTAACAGGTAGTTTCTTTTCATATCACAGGAAGTTGCAGGTCTGATAAACGTCTAACCTATTTTTATTCATAGTCATACAAGCTCAATATAGTTGCCTACACTGAAGTGTATAAAACCAATTGAAACACCTTACAGAGTTGACACAGGATCTGTAATCTAACCAAATTCACATGAAGGCCATATGAAATGCCTTAAGCCATCTTAAACATCAATAAATGTTGGCCTGTGGGCATCTGAATTGAGTCTTCAGTTCAGTATAAAGATAGCATAGTGGGAAAGTACAAACAAAAATCCTGTATCACTAGATAGGATTGAAATCATGGATTCAAACACTTAAATTTATCTGAGGTGTTCAATCCCATAAAAAAACCAAAAATATGATAGATAGGTAGGTAGGTAGTTATATGTCTACATGTCAGTGAGGTGCCTAAGTTACTCATATACCGAGCAACGAGCTATTCAGTACAGTTTAAGGAGCCTAGAGAGCCATTCAGCAGCTCGCTCTTGAGACACCTAGGGCTACATTCAGTAGCCTCAATATAGATGTTATTATGATCGAGATGTCTGACACATCTATATAGAATAGCTAGAAATGATGCAAGATTTACATGGATCCCATGTCCTTATGGAGAAGCAGCTGTGAGTCATGTAGAATACCCAAGGGCATCTCAAATGTTTATAGATGCCTGTATTTAGGGAACTGAATTCAGCCCTGAGTAGCTATATATCTCTTTATTGTACTGTACACCCTACTTCTGAATGCAAATAAACATATGAAGAAAGAAAAAGACAACTATGATTCTGACCTCTCTGGTTACCAACCAACTGTACACTTTGGGACTCTGGAAAATAATTCTCCCCTCCAGGCAGAAACCTGCAGGATACTGACCCAGGCCAGTGAAGTTCTGCAACACTTCTTCCTTTGGGCTATATCTAAATGATATGCTAAATCTTCACTAAGCTGCAAAATTCTATTTGTAAAGCAAATTGTGTTTGCCAGCTACATTGCTACCAATTTCTTGTGTATTACAGCCAGATCGATAAAGTAGCATGGTGTTACATTTCCATCTGTTCTCAACTTTCTTCCATTTTAAAATCCATACTGGAATATAAATATGTTTAATGTTGTGTTAAATGGATAATACATTTAAAATATGGCATATTTGTACAGCATGACATTGAAAATATATTGTCATATGTTTTGAATAATGAAACGTGTCTAGTTTCAAAGGAATGGTTGTATTTATTGCACAAAATGTGACATTGAAATATGCCAAGTTTTAGAAGTATTGCAACTTCTTCTTCCTCTGAAATAGAGTAGAAAGTTACTTTTTATTTGAAAGATCATGCTTTTCTTTCCTGCTTTCTTCCCATCTTGTTCTCCTCCTTTAAAGTGAGTGAAGCTTTCGACAGCTCAGCTTGACAATAATATAGTTCTGTTTGTCAGCTGACAGAGGGAACGTTCAAACCTGGCCCTTCTGCAAGATAACAGGATGAAGTGTTGCTGCCGAGACACCTGGACAATCAATGCTTTCTTTCCTGTGCTTTGTTACTATAAACTATTATGGATGACCTACTTTCTTTATCCTCTCCAGTAATGTAGAAGATTATCAGATCCAACTAATGCCAATGTGTTCTGTAATTTCCAGTTTAGAAGGTAGCTGTATCCCAAAGGAAAGGGATTGGATCAGATTACCATCTCAAGCTGTGTTGTGCTAGATAACCAAGGCCAAATAAAGCACAACAAAAGACTTGAAACCTGACAGCTGATTTCCAGTATGAGGTGTTTTTTTCCTAAGTTTTACATGAAACTCTTCATCTTAAAAATGAAGTTTAAGTGCCATGACTTAAACTTCTTGAGATGGACCTTTACAAGTTTAGCTAACAGTACTTGCTCTGTGAAAAAAATATTTCAGTGACATTAATTACTGGTGTCTTTTTGAGGTAAAGAAGTTGAACAAAGTACATCAAGAGTTAGGTTGCCTTTCCTCTTTCTCATAATCAGTCATTTAATTCCTACTCAGTGTTGTCCAAAGTAAAAAAAAATAAATCTGACCTTCTTACATTCCTTTTGATGTCTCAACTAATGTGCCACTGAAAGTGTTCCTTCTTTCCCTTACACTGAAATGCATATTCAGGAAACTTCTGACTGCTGTGCAAGTCGGATGAACATTGGTGCAGAAGTGGCCCAAGAATTCTAGGAAAAGACTCAGAGATCCACAGGGAAGGGTGAGAAGTTTCATACTACAAGAAAACTCAATTTTTGTTAGTTGAGTTCTAATGACTGTGGAGAATCAATTAATTTGTCTGGATGACAGAGAAGGGACTAAAAGAAGCAATTACGCTTGAGGGTATGCTGTAGGGAGGCACAGATACTAATGTGCCTTACAGCAGAGAATTCATATATTCACTGAAATTCAAGGACATTTGACTGTACGATTCAGTCCTGGATTCCTGAACACTTGATACAATTGCTCCTGTTCAGTCTAGGCTTTCAGTTTGGGCCTCTGACTAAGAGAAATATAATGAAAAAGCTTATTATTTTACACACTTGCAAAACTCATGAATTACTACATAATTTAGTTTTCTAATCTTTGTAACGCCACTATTCATACTCAGTTTTGGTTATTATGTTTCAGCTCCTTAAGTTGTTTATCCTTTGCTTGGTATTTTTATTTTATTCACTCTTAGAAATCAAGTCAGAATTATGTGGACTTTCTTAATTTGACAAATATTGTGGAAATCCTTTTAACTCTAGATGCTTAGTAAATAAGAAAGAATATGGATACTTGTTCTGTTGTTATACCAGGGTGCAGGTTTGTAAAGTTATTTTCTGCACATCTAATAAATCAAATGGAAACATATTCTTAGGGTTAAGACTTATTTTAATTATGTAAAAGGTCAGAAGACAAAACATTTCATTGTCAATCTATTTGTCTGTTGCTTCGGAGGTGAGCAGCAGTTCATTTCTATACTTCTTCTTTGTATTTAAATATTCATTTTAACTTACCTTAGGAAGACTATCACTTCTGGTTTTTCACGGCAGTACTCAGGACTTACCTGTAAGAAAAGTAAAAGTAGAATAATGTACAGCTAATCTTTTTTACAACTTCTTTTGGCCCCTGTTGCTTATATAATCCCTAATGATCAGTCAAAATTTAAGTATAAGAAAAGGTTTTTTTCCACATTAACTGTTGCTGTAAGTGTATAAAGAAAAAGTAGGAATTAACCAAAGAATGTAAAAAGGCTTGTTAAGTAACAATGTTTTTGCATAAAAGCTAGTTATTCATCAGTCGTATTAGTAGTCAGAGACAGAAATGTCTTCAGTTCTGCTCTCATGATATGTTATTATTTCTTCAAGAACTATTATTGTCACCTAAGACTGACTACAGAAACACACAAAAGTTTCTGGACTTATTGTCTAAATGCAGAGCGAAAATAGTCCCAGCAGATCATACAGTATGAACAAACACTTTCAAATTTAATATAATGCATGGCTGAGAATTATCTTCACAGAGATAATTCATTATGTTATGCATATTAATGCCAGAGAGGTCATTAGTTCTTCTTCTGTTCAAAAGGTAATTATGGAAGGATAGCACTTTTACAGAAATCCAATGGTACTGAAAAAGTAATTCCTTGAAAGCAATGTTGAATTAGGTCATCAGCACAGTCTTCTATGTCATCTATTCTGCCTTTTCCCAGAAGACTAAAGTATCTCATGTAAAGATTTTATACTTTGCAAAGAAGGATGGAGAGGAAGATGCTATTTAGCAACATTTCATGTTAGCAGCCATGGGATTTATTTCTTAATGTTTTAAAAAGTATATGACACTTAAGAGACTTTAATGAACCAGAGCTGTAGTTATCATCATAGTACAGAATTCACAGATACTGAAGTTTATACTAAACTTAACTGCATAATAAACATGATACATTGGACATTAAAGTTTCCAGCATTTTTTTCAGATTTCATCAGTAAGGCACTATGCCTTGTCTGCATAGCTGTTGTAGAGACATATTCCTTGGTAGCTGCACTCAAGCTCATGTTGTTTATTATATTGACACAAAAGTAAAAATTTAGTTATTTAAAGGCCAGAAAAGTCAAATAAATCTTCTTAGAAACAGTTTATGCATAAGTATTACATACTGAACCATCTTCTGAATTCACATTTAAATATTCATTTATGCTTTATTTTGAAAGTGCTGATGGGCAAGTTAGCGAAAGAACTTTCGCTTTGTTAGAAAGCTTATTTTAATTGTAGTTTGCTTGCATTGAATCTTCTTGTGTCTTGTCATATAACAAGACCGATGTTGATGATATGCACCCATAAAAAATAGTTCTAGAGGAAATACAAATTCTGTGTACATCTTTTGGCGTTTAAAAGCCTTCAGAAATTCGGTGTATATTTTGTTCACTCCTCCATAACAAACAATGAACCAGATCTTGAAATGACGTCAATCAATGTATTTCAAAGTGTAACTCCAAATTATATCAACTGAGGACCTGGCTGATTTCACTGATGAACATAAATTACTACATAAGCCATTTCCTGATGGAAAAGGTTGAGATGCTGAATTTTATTTCATCTTAAATATTACAATTTTGGGTTGAATTTCTGAAGGAGTATATATAACAAATCTCTGATAAAGCAGACCTTTCAAAAAGAGAAAAATATCAAATGGTGAAAGTGAAGACATAGCAATTTACAGTATTTGGGGGGGGGCGGGGCGAGGGTAGGAAGAAGAGTATATAAACCAATATGAGAAGTGTGAGTTAATGAAATCCACTAAAACAAGGCCAAATTTGTATCATTCACTGAACTTACTGAATTTTGTTACAACAGAGCATTGCAATCACAGTTAAGTGATGACATTTCAAAAAGGAATGCAGAATATGCTTGCCTGGCGAACAAGTTTCCTATATTTATGATAAGACATTTAACTTCCACTATCTGTTATATTTTTCAACCAATGACAACCCATAGTTTCTGATTGTCTGCATGAATATAAACAGACAAAATATATTAGTGATCTGATGTTAGATGCTTTTCATTATTATTGGTTTTGGATTGGTACCAAAGAAGTCAGAGTGTTGGAGGGTCTAGCCAGAATAAAATACAGTCTGGCTATGTACATAAGACTATTTCACTTCTTTCTTTACAAGAACTATGAGATTTAAGTTAAATTGTATTATGCAGATAAGCACATTTTAAAATTATATTTTAATTTTTAAAAGAAAAAAATATAAAATTGCTATAAAACTTTGTCATTGTCATCCTTTAATACTGAAGCTGAATGAACATGTCTTTTGTCTAGAATTTTAAAATTTTCAGTTCATGTCTTGAGTCTGTTACTAATTTATTTCTTAAAAAATATTCCTATTAGAAAGTTTCTTAACATTTTGAGCTTTCTTATGTATCGACTGTTTTCTACTTGCACTTCATTAAATCATGCATTCTAGTAGAATCAATGAGGACTCTGTGAAATGAAGCTTGAGGTGCATGGATTGAAAATAATCATTATAAATATCTCAGGTGCTGTAAAGCCTTCATGACAATTAAAATCTTTGATATTAAATATTTCTGTAAAATACACAGTAAAGAATTTCTTCCTAATACCTGGTCTAAATCTACCCTCTTCCAGTGTAAAGCCATTACCCCTCATCCTATCACTACAAGCCCTTGTAAAAAGTCCCTCCCCAGCGTTCTTGTAGGCCTCTGCTGTTACTGAAAGGTGCTATAAGGTCTCCCTGGAGCCTTCTCTTCTCCAGGGTGAATAGCCCCAACTCTCTCAGCCTGTTCCCATAGGGGAGGTGCTCCAGCCCTCTGATCATCTTTGTGGCCCTCCTCTGGACCCACTCCAACAACTCAATGTCCTTCTTGTGTTTGGGGCCCAGAACTGGATACAGTACTCCAGGTGGAGTTTCACAGAAGAAAGTGGACAAAACAAAGCTCATACTGTATGTATTTTAGCATGACCATAGATATCTGATTTCACCACTTCAGAGTTCCTTTGGGATTCATATGACACCTTGGAACATTTTGTATGTCACAGAGCCGAAGAATGCCTACTATCTTCATAGTTCTTTGTGCTCAAGTTACTCTTTACATCAGTGTGGCAATTTAGACATTTTAAAAGTATGTTTCTATACTTACGGAGAAATGAGAACCCTCTTTAATGTTCAGGTTATCTAATTATGAAGTTTGATTAGCTCAGTAAATATTTTAGGGTGTCATGTTTTTTTTCCTTTGCACTTCCTCCCTACCCTGTCCTTTCCCCAGTATGTATATTTATCTGCACTGTCTGCATTTGTCCATGATTCAGAATAGAAACAATGACTATGACAGAGATAGAAATTACTGTCAGACTTCCAAGTGTGCTGGAACTACCGTTGAAAATGCAAGTCTTATGAGAGACTTTTTTGGGGGGGAATTTACAGCTCAATTCATAAATTAAGAAGTTATTATATTTGGATACATCTCAAAAAGCATATCCATTTTTCTATGCCTAGCCGAACCAAACTTAGAAACATTTTTTATCCTTAACTGATTTTAATATAAATTGTTTTGCATTATTTTCACTATTCTGGAGAAGCCATAAAGCTCTCAAGTGAAGCCCTCCTGAGAAATTTTATATTTCTAAAATATCCGTTATACAAGGTACTATGCAAATTAGACTATGAAGCAGATTTATTTTTTCTTTACGCTTTTCTCTGTGATCATGAAGTCATACTAAACTGTACAAGATAAAAATAAAAGGAAAAAAAATGAATGCATCATTCTTCTATATTTTTATTTAAGTCTGTGTATTTACTACAGAATTTCTTCTTTAATGTTATGCAAAGTTAGTATGCTTTAAAGGGTAAGTGGTGTGCAGATGAGGACCTAGATCTGATTTACAAATGTATCAAAACAAATATCAAGAGGAACTAGATTCTCCCATACACACATATATGCTGCTGTAGTTGAGACTACCAAGGAATTTGCTTCCTCTATGAGCTTCCATTTTCCATTCCCCTGCCATGGTACTAGTGAGTCCTGCTGCACTGCAGTTTTCTCTGGAATATCAGTCTTATGAAACTGATAAATTAGATAACACTAATTAGCCTGACAGTCACATGTAAGTGTCATGGAGAAGTTAAAAAGTTGGTGTTATACGTAGCTGTATGATTCTTCTCAGATGTAGCCTTAAGAGACCTAAAGGATCTGATGGGGCCATACTTCCATCATCCCACTTGACACAGGGACAGGACTCCATCTCTTATGACATGATCACAATGCTCAGTTTCCTTCCCACCCTTGTCAAGGTCACAGCCATGCTTTCTCACATACATCAGTCTGACTTACAGTACCTTTCCTTTGCATAAACAGTGATGAAGACAACCTAGTCTTGCAAGTATTGTATTCTCTTATGAAGGAGAACTCACTGATTTTTTTTTCTGTTTTATTTTGTGATATGCATAGAACATGATATCTTTATTTGTCTTAATTTACTGACTGTTAGCAATTTGGGGAAAGGGGATTGTTGGGGCTTTGGTTTGAGATTGTTATGTTTTTTTCTTCTAGGAAAATAATTAAGCAGTACCTGATGACATACAAAAATGACAATGTGGCTCATAACCTGAGGCTTTTGTACAAGAAACATTCTCTCAATTATACCGGAAATTTGAGCAGCCAAACTTATCAAAACTTCAGCTGGATTTTACTGTTTCAGCATACATTTTGTTTGTTTGTTTGCTAGTTTTCTTGATAAGCCAAACCTGGATGAGTGGTTGTTTATTTTCATTTAGAGAAGGATGTTTAACATTATGAAAGAAAATTAACATAGTAAAACATTTAGTACTTGCTTCTCATAGCCTCATGTCTGTATTTACAAAAGCATTTAGGAGCCATTGAATTGCTGTTGGCTGTAACTGGTGAATCTGAGCCCATGAGGCAAGACCACTCTGGTAATAGATTTGAGATCTACTGGTGTGTTATTGATTTTTGTAATAAAATAATGTAGAATTTTCTTCAGGCTTGACTTGGAGAGATAGAATATTGTTTTAAACGTTATTTTAAAATTATAATATACTGACTATATTTTATTCACCAGTATAATTCACTGCTCTATGATAGGACTACAAGAACCAGAAGGGAATTTCTAAATTCCCTTTGATTACAATGCAAAATCCAGGTTTGAACTTTATCATGGCTTGCGATCATTGTGAATTATTTTCCTTAATCTTGAATTCATTTTATTTCTTCACTTAACAAGGACTCTTGTAATAAGGACATTACACAGTATATCCCTGCATAGTAGGTGAACCTTGGCTGGCTTCCAAGTGCCGGTCAAGCTGCTCTCTCACTCTCCCTCCTCAGCAAGACAGGCAGAGAAAATAAGATGAAAGAACTCATGGGTCAAAATAAAGACAGGGAGATCACTCACCACTTACAGTGGGGAAAAAATGAATTGACTTAGGGAAAATTAATTTAATTTATTACCAGTTTAAAAGAGAATAAGATAGTGAGAAATAAAAACAAAACTAGAAACACCTTCCGCACCCATCCCATCTTCCCAGGATCAACTTCACTCCTGACTTTTCCACTTCCTCAACATCCCTGAGTGGTGCAGGGGGATGGGGAATAGAGTTGCAATCAATTAATAATGCTTCATCTCTGCTGCTCCTTTCTCCTCATGCTGCTCCCCTGCTCCAGCATGGAGTCCCTCCCATGGGATAAAGCCCTTTGGCTCCTATGGATTACAGGTCCTGCCAGAAAGGACACTCTTGTGTGGGTTCTCCATGGACTGCAGCTTCCTTCAGGGCACATTCACTCTGCAGTGTGGGCATCGCCATGTGCTGCAGGGTGGATATCTGCTTTGGTGTGGTCCTTTCCACAGGCTGCAGAGTGACAGCTTGTCTCACCGTGGTCTTCACCATGGACTACAGGGTAATCTCTGCTCTGGTGCCTGAAGCACCTCCTTCCCATCCTTCTTCGCTGACCTGATTGCCTGCAGGAGTTTTCCTTTCACATTTTTCTCACTCCTATCTCACACAACTGCAGCTCAGTATTTTTTACCCTTTCTTAAATATGTTATCACAGTTTCTGATTGGCTCAGCTTTCACCAGCAGCGTGTCCATCTTAGAGTCAGCTGGAACTGTCTTTGTTAGACATAGGGGCAGCTCCTGGTCTCTTCTCACAGACACCACCCCTGCAGGCCCACCACTACAAAACCTTGCCACATTGGACCATTACAATCCACTTGGAACCTATTTTTTGAGCTATGATCCAGGAAGGTGTCTAATCTGTTTTTGGAGGATCTTTTTTGCAGTCCTTTTCTACCTCCACACTTTTTTCTCAGGTGTGTTTCTAATGTTCCCTAACTGTTGTTTAAAAAAGTACCTCCTTTATATATACAAAATTGATGTCCTTCAAGTTTCAGTGTGTGCCCCTAAGTGGATAACTGTTTATGTTCAGCTTAGCTAGTGCTTTCATGATTTTGTAAATCATATTCCATATTCCTTCTCAGCCTGCTTTTCTCCAAGAGTTCCAGCTTTTTTAAGCCCTTCTCTTAAGGCAGCTACTAATATCTTGATCATCATTGTATAGCTGTCCTTCTCTATACCTCCTCTACCTCCATCATGATGTTATTGAGACAGAGAGGGTAAAACTAAACACAGTTCTCAGGATACTGGTGTTTTACTTGGTAGCAAATAATGTTTTCTGCCTTTGTCTTGGTATCTTTCCTATTCATTCTGAGCACCTCATCAGCTTTTCTGGATGCCACTGCAGACTGAAATGATTATTTCAGAAAACAGCAAGTTATAATTCCAGTATATCTTTTCATACTTTATAATCACTCAGAGTCAAGCTTGCTTTATCATTCCCTAAAGATGATTCACTCCTGATAAAGCAGAATATGATTAGAGATATGCTCATCTTCTGGACAGCAACTGCATGTGTGTGTTGTTGGTTAAAAAAAAAAAAAGAAAAAAGAGCATTTTTTGGAAAGTCTAGTTCTCCTGTCTTCTAGCTGATATATTAACCAGAAAGCCAGAGTTAGGCAGAAATATAAATCAACATAAAATTATTGCTAAAATATCAAAATGTCAAACAAATGTCTGTAATAGATATTCTGAGTCTCTATGTTTATGAAAAAAGTAGGATGAAATAGTAACAAAGCACTATGCTTAAAAGCACATGTACTTGTACTGCGCCTTTTTCTCACGTGGAGATTTCCAAGCTACTAAAAAGTTGTTGTAATAGTATATTTTACTTCAGTATAAAAAACTGTGTGAAAAACAGATCAAAGGCTACAAAGAGAATATTATTTTTAAAAACGTCTAGAAAAAACCCTTAAACTTTTGAGTCTAAATCTAGACATCTAAAGTGACGAGATGATCTCCCTGACTATACAAAGTAACATCGGCTTCAGAGTTTAAACAATGTACATTTGAAAGAGCAATAAAGAATATTTTGTAAACATGAAAAGCAGTGCTATAAATATAATTCATACTTTTCTTTGACAAAAATCCTATAAATCAAAGCCCAGACCATTTATCTAAATACAAATCCCTTGAAATCTTGGGGTATTGTATTTTTTTTTCCCCATAGTGGTCATCTTCCAAATTAAGATAACAGTGATAATTCATTAGCCATTGTTATGTTTCAAATCCTGAAGCATATATTTAAATTCACTACTTCCTGGTTTTATATCCATGCAGGTCACACTTAAAACAGTTGTATCACTTTCAGGACTTGCAATACTTGAGCAACTCAGGAAACTATATCAAAGAGAAAGTGAAATTTGTTCTAGTTCTTTTATGCTTGTTTATGGTGATACAAATTAAATCTGTCCCTGCATATGGCCAATACTTTTTCACATTTAGAAAATGCTACCATACGTTTATACCTTTTTGAGGTAATACAGTGAAAATAATTTGGAGCAAACAAAAATGATGTAATCTATTTTTTATTTCCGCAGGTAAGCCTATTTGCAGAATTATTCCAAAGAACTAAAGAATTTTTAAAATCTTTAGCTTAATTGGATTTAATAAGGGACAAAATTACAAATTAGTTAAGTTGTTAGTAGCTGTATTTTTCCTCTGTGGAAGGAAAAAGAAAAATAGATACACGCTATTGGAATGTTTGAGGAGACAACATATCCTGGCTCCTCAGACTAGAAAAGCAAAAGGAAACTTGTAATATCAGTGATAAACACTGCAAAGACACATTTTTCAAGCTATCCAACTGAATTAGAAGTGTTGACAGCTAGAGACACTTCAGCTGCTTTTTTTTTGCCAACAGACTGCTCTTCCTAGCATTTTTAAATATAAATATTGTAGTTATGTAAGTCTATACATAAGACAATGTTTTGTCTTTGCTTTAAGTAATTGGAGATCATGAATTCAATGAAGTGGAGTTCAAATTTAGGTGACTTAAAACGTAAGACCTCTACCCTTGAAAGATAATTAAACAATTCAATGAGGCTATCACTAAGCAAGTTGTTTTATGGTTCCAGTAACACCTTAATTCCAAGCAATAACATTAGCTGTCCTAGTTTTCCAGGAAAAGATCCATGGGCCAGCCATGACAGGCAGGCCATGAGCAACCCTGAGTCAGCTGGGAGGTCCAGTCAAGGCAGCTGACTCACAGGTGTATCCCATACTACTTAATCATGCTCATTATAAAAGGAGGGAGTTCAGTGAAGGCAGAGTTTCTCTTCCTGGGCTCTTCCCTTTTGGCCTTTTGTTCCTGCTGCTGACTTCAAGGACCAGGTTGAGTAGAACCTTGTATACCTTATGTTAGTGTTTGTGTTAGCTTTGTTATTCCATTGTATCTGTTTATACTTCAATTCATGGATCTCCTCCCTTTTTTTTCCCCAATTCCCTTTCTTAGCTGGGGAGGGGTCATTGGGTGGTAGAACAACTGCTGCAGTTTAGCCCCAGATACAGGGTAAAAGTAGACACTAGCTATCACTGACATAGCAGTTATGAAATGCCATCTGCATGATGATGAAGATGCTTAGCTCCTAATCTTCTTGCACGCAAATGTTAATCACACCATCTCATCTTGTTCAGCATTTTACTGACTAGATCTACACTATTTTGATAGCTCCTTCAGAGAGTCTGTAAGAATAACATGCTCTGAATTACTTTGGTTTTCCACCTGAAGATTTCTCTGTGGTAAAGTAGTAAATGAACACAGCTAAACAAAGTGTTGGGTAATCTGAATGGCATATACACTACAGTAATTTTTAGAGTATCTTTCAGGCTCACTGTCTGGAATGTTATTGAATCTGAAATTTATTGTAGCGCCACAACTCTTTCAATGCATTGTTTAGAGAATGTCACTGAATTAAATCATGCATGAAAGGAAACTAGTGACTGCCACAAAGTTGAGAGTAGTAGAAAAGGGGAAGCACTTCAAGTAAAATGTTCTTGTGCAGCAACTGAGAGTTAAGTGGATCCAGTGCTGAGGGGGAAATCGAGCCTCATCAACAGTCCCATATGACCTATAAATGACTGGAAGATGTGTCCATCTGTTAAGACTCAGTGTGACCTGTGATAATTTGCCTGTCTGTGATTTCCAGGCTTATTTTTCTCTTCTCTAAAAATAAAATGATGTACTAGAAAAGCAAAACACCAAAAACTTCCTCTCAAATTTGCACATGCTTTAACAGCTTATTATCAGAGAAACTCAGGTCTCCAAGGCCTTAATCACTTTCTAGTATTGTCACATTAAATGTTCAGTTCTATTCAATATATTTCTCTGTGCTTTAAAGCCTTTTCTGAGACTGATAAATCAGCTATCTGATTTTTTTCTTTTTCGTTGTGGTCTTCAGTCCACCTGACAGCTACATCCCATCAGACTTCTAAGAAAAGAGGACAGGTATCCAACAAGAACAGAAAAAAGATTAAGGATTTCACTAATCCGATGAGAATGTCCTCAGACATAATGATGTTCTGAACAAAATATACAACTCACTACTTTGAGTTTTGTTTTCTCTCAATAAATTATTTTCCATTATTAACACAAAGGTATAAAGTGAAATGGAAAGAAGACAGTCTGTCATTATTTCTTTCTAATAAAGGGAGTTACTTTGATACTCTGCTGGAAAGTGACATGAAAATTCAGGAAGGTGCCAAATTATCAGTTTCAAATCTGTTTTGTCTACAGCAACTTAGCATAGTTGTGAGAATATTTATTAGAAACTTTTGGTTACTGTGACTTTTCATTAGAAAAAAACAGATGTTTTCATGGAACGCTTCTTGACAGAAGCAATGTCAGGTTCAGGAAAGAGAATCTGAAAAGTTTCAGTTCAAGAGGGGATGATTTACAAAACTGTTCTTGAAATCCTTCACAATAGAATTTGGTAAAGGTAAGGTAGCTGTAACATCTTTTCTGATGTCAATTCATCCAAGACTTCAGAATTGTTGATGATAGATATCTAACCTGGGTTTTGAAAAGTAGTGAAAATGTTTTATTGATTTTGAGACAGACTTTCTTCTGATTTTTTTATTGTTCGGTTAAAATCTTTATGTCAGAGTAATAAAGAAGAAAGCAATATTTTGTGTATATGAAGAAAAAAATTATATTTTTTCAGCAATCATTAATCTCTATTGAAATCCAACTCATTTCTTCCCCAGATTCCCTCTACCATGGCATGGATGAGATGTATCCACACTGAAGAAAATTTGCTGGAATAGAAGGAAAACCAGTACCCAAACCCATTAAAATTTAAGCGTTATTTTCTACATGGTCATACTGTGCTCATGTGTATTGATAATATAACAAAGTAGATTATCTATGCTTTTTATTCATAAAATAAGCGTGAATATCTTTTCCAGGGGTGTATCATTGAGTCTAATGTAGTTTCTCAACTGATGATTCAGAATAGATTGTCTTTCACCTTGCTACTCACCAATGAATTTGAATGTGACAATTCATTAATTTCCTCACAGTTTCTCCTTAAATCACAGCTTTTTTTGTCTCTTAGAATTCTAAAATGGTAGAAGTTTTTGATTTCTGATGCTATTTCACAGAGAGTTCATTAAATTTATTTTACCTAGTTTTGTAATATGAGTTGTCTTCCTCATTAGTTAATCAATTGGATTAACTCCAAAATTGAACTTTAATTTAAATAATTATACAGTAATGGCCTTTCAAGCCTTACCTCAACCAGACACTAAGATGCTTTATTAATTACAGACTTCAACATATCTAATTTGAGTCAGCTAGCAGGAACCAGGCGGCTGACCACTTTAATTCTAAAAGTGGATGAAAAACCAAGATACCTGAAGACTGTATTACATTTCTTGATGTATTCTGAAATATGCATGAAGCAAGACACCAGATATATGTCCAAACAATTTTTATAATAGAAATTTCATATAAATGAGGATGAATGTATATATTTAGAATGTAAAATCCATTATTGTACAAAATCATAAACCTATTTGCAAGCTTTCAACTAGAAAAAAAAATAAAATAAAATAGAAATTACTTTTTATTTTCTTGGAATGGAAAAAGAGAATGCCTTCATTTTAAAATGTATCTCAGAAGTTTTCTTCAATACAAAATAATATGTCTTTAAAAGTAATTTAAATATATCTAAGTAATGACCTCAGCTGCCTTAAAAATAAATCTTATACACTTTGTAAAATCGATCTTAGTTAATTAGTTTCCTGAGTACAGCTGTTTAAGATGTGGCTTCCTCCTTGATATTTTCTCCTTTCAGCATACACATAAACCTAGCTTATGAGCTCTAGCTTCTTATGAAAGTATAGCTACTGTATTTTTACTAGCCTGAAATGGTTCATTTCAATCCAGTGGGTCTGCAAAGATTTTCCAGTTCTGGTCACTTTTGTTCTGGCTTGGTTTTGCTCTTTTTGGTTTTGTTTTTTTTTTTAATTAGTCTAAATATTCATGTCAAAGACAAACATGCCACTGGCAGTATTTGCATCCACAATCCTTTCATAAATTTTCCTTCTTAGTTTTTTTTTTTTAGAATTTCACTTAAAATGTATCACATAATTTAAAGTAATCCAGAAAAATATTTTTTGTGGGCCAAAACAGTGCTAATTTACACTATTTGCACATCTTGAAATCAGCAACAATGTGTTGGATAAATCATTAAGATCATGGACTGTTGGGCTTACTACTTTTTTTTCCTTAAATGAAAAATGTGACTCAAAACTTTGTTTATATTCTTTGTGTGAATATGAAACACATTTAAGCAATCTAAGAATTTTAGGAACCTTTGATTTTGTGTGAAATCTCTTTAATTTCTATTAAAAGGAAAAAAAGCGTATTTATTTCCCTTGAAATCACCAATATAGATATATATGACCTCTTTACTGTAAGCCATTGCTTGCAGACAGGGAGGAATGGAGGGAGACTTCCTGCTTTGGTAAAGATGACTTTAGTAAAGATGAAATATTTTTGTCTACAGTAGCTTCAAAATAGAATTAAATTAGGATTCACAGAAAGGAAAATTCCATAATATATACACATAAAATACATAGATATATAAGGAATGAAAGACAGAGGTTCCCAGGAGAATAAATGCAATTTCTGTCATGCACTGAAGAAAGTAAAATGTAGTCTAAGCCAGGGGTTTGCCCAAGGGCTTCCCTGAAACCTAAGGCCTTGATGCTCACATCCAAGCCTCCATGTACCATGATTAATCTCCTCAAGAGAACAGAAGTGCTTTGTGAATTGGAAGGGGTGAAAAGTATTGCTCATGTGTCTTGTGTGTTAAGGAATGAATTCTGACGTGGAACTTAAGTTCCTGTGTTCCCTAGTCAATACAGACATAGAGACTTCTCCAAGGAGAAATTCAGAGTACCAGTTTATACTCAAGAACTAAATTATTCTATAGTAGCCCTTCTCTATATGGAAGGTATAAGGAAATTTAAGATATAACGACTACTAATTCAGATACCAAACTGATGATAATGTCTCCACAAATACATTACTAGCATTTTTAGCATGGAATCAGAAGTTAAAAGACAAGACTGTTGGCACTCCTATCCCCAGCATGTGATGCATAACTGCTGTATCACATGTTGCTATATTTTATCTCTACTAACTATATTAATATTTAACTTTAGATTTTAATATCAGATACATAGAATACAGTGACCATTTCAAAGCTGGAGAAAACTGAACCTCATCTGATTCCCTTTTTGCAGCTGGACTTCTTTGCAGTGAGTAATGAAGGAGGGAAGTGAAGTCAGCAGAGCTGACTCACAAGAGTCTTGATTTTTGCTAAGAGTGTGTTTTGGGCAGGTGTTACAAATACTGTGAGCTTTAAAGGTATTTAGCATCAGATTCTCCCATTTGCTTGGTAGTGTTATATGTAGTGCAAGAGGATAAGGCATATAACAGAAGTATTCTTTTCCATTTGGGGAGATCTTAGTTGTCTATACGTTGCTGGATTTCTTGTCCATTGAAATATCAGTGACTTGAACACTTAGTTTAGGTTTGTCCTCCAAAACCTAGAGTCCTAGAATGTGTTGCATGTGTACCTCATTAGACACATATGAGACACATTGTGTCTCATTCTTTCTTTTTCACTTTCATTCCTATATGACCTAATGACCCTGTCTCTGCTAGAGCTTGAAATGTGCAGGTAAAATGGGAACACAATTATCTGAAAATATGTTTAGTGACAAGTGGAGGCAGAACCATTAGAAAGGGGATGTCTGCCTCTTAGTTGTGAAGGATGCAATATGTAAGGAGATCTTAGGATATGAAGGCCTTTGAAAGTGACTTTATAGTTGAAATCATAGAGTGAAGACAATATTATGATATGTATTCAGACTGCGTACCAGTGGTGCTTATCTTAGTTACCTTAGAGTCTTAGCCATCAATGACCAGTTCTGACAGCTACAACTCAGGACTCTATCTCTCTGTAGCATCCTGCTGACTGAACTTCAGAGTGAATCAAGGTCCAGCAGTCCCAGATAAAAAGCAGTTTTATATTATTTTATTACTTCACTGTAGGTTAGGTTTGTCTTTTCCCTCCTTCTCTCCAGACCATGAAAATTATCTTCGCAACAGGATTATGGATAAGCAGAGTAAGAGTGCATTTTTCACTACTAAACAAACTGACATTTTAGCAACATAAGTATAAGATGGTGAGAATATGGATAAAATTATAATTCTTGAGGTGAATTACTTAAATTGTGTCTTTATCAGTGGACGTAATCATAATTTCAAAATATGTTGTAATATATTAGTTTAAAATGAAATCACAGATCCCTTCTTTATATTACATCTCCTTTGATAGCATACTGTTTTCCAGTATCAAGCATGTGAGGGAAATGTTGAGTAAGACATGAGTTTTATTCAATTATTTTAATAAAATGTTGGATATCTACTGCAAAACAATATCTAGGTTAGAATGTTAGAAATGTTAATTTAAAAAAATTCATTGAATATTTGTCATTGTTCTCACTTTTATTTAGAAGGAGCCGACAACCAAGCATTTCAGGCAGTAGTGTAAAACTAAAGTAGACTTAGCTACTCTGATGTTGAAGTAAAGAAGGATTTAAAATGATTTACAAGTTATTTGAGACTTGTATACATATGTTAGTCCAAATGAAGAACATAATGTTCAGGTATACTCTGGAAGAGAAAACGGATTTCTCTATCAGATGTTTGAATTTCCAATGATGAGTGGGTTTTATAAGTGCAAAACTCAATGTCCTGTCATAACTCCATAGACACAGAGAAGAGCTGGGTATGTATTAACAGTATTTCATCTCACTAAATTTAGTGGCTTCTAAATGAAATCCATACTATGAACAGGTAGTGAAGATGCAGAAACACAGAAAGCTGTAAATAAAGCTCTAGAAAAAGAGAAGAGAGGCAATAGAAAATAGAAATTACCAAGTGTTAGGAATTTTAACATTCACAGCTTATCAAAAATTTATTGTTTTGATTTGTGTTATTGATACTCTTACAGGTTACTTTGGGTTTATGTTTAAGAAAGGAAAGATAATGTCAGAGGTGAGACTGGTAATAAAATAGTACTTTACAGGATAGATTTTGAATAAGAGGATTGCATGGTTAGGGAGCAGTGAGAAGTTTAAATTCTGTATATCATACTCTTATCATTAGATTGAATAATAGGGTAGCTGAGAAAGGAAACAACAGAAGGCTACTTTTACACAGGAGTATTCACACAGAAAGCAGAATAATTACATAATTACAACAGCATCCTAACAAGAGTAACCTTTTTCCTATATGCAAATGAAACTCTGTCCTAATCTATAATCTGACAGTTGCTCACCTCTACTTGCAAACATATTGCTTTATAAAATGTAAAACTGGGTAAGTGGTATGTTCTAATCACCATACTTGCACAAGAGTTTGGATTTCTTTGTAATTTTTTTTTTCCCCACTCGTAATTTATTTTCTATTCTTCTGACTGTAAGTTTCACCTGGAGTGAACCAGGAGAGGATCCAAAATCAAAAGTTAGAATATATGTTTTTCTGCTAGTCAGTTATGAAAATTTGTTGACTAGAGAAAAATCTCTCTCAAATAGTATACTTAAAAAATAACAAAAAGACACGTTGCTAGTGAAAATATGCATTTGGTGTTATCTAGTCCTTTTCTATTGAGAGACTAGCCACAGAAAAGGAAAAGTCTGTTAAAAACATACTCATTAAAATGTGGCCTTAGACTGGACCTGTATCTCATGCTGAGATTAAGAATATTCACTCTCTCTCTAAGATATGAACTTCCCTTAGAAGCTTCTGTATATTTTGGAAGCAAGACTAATTATATAAATTAAAAATAAATGATAGTAAGAGCACAACTTTCATTTAACACCTAAAATGCATTAAGAGGTGTGATCTGATAGGTGACTGTTATCTTTCCATTTTATCGTAAAGCACAGTCAGCTGCAATATAGTTGTATTATTGTCAAATCTGTAAAGCTTCTTGAATTATTTTCTCTTTAAAAGTGATACATTTAATCTAACTATGGGATTGAGAAAAAAAAATAAGCATTGATCTTAAGAAAGAAAGAGGATTCATAACGATAAAACAATGTTTAAAAATGCTGATGATAATTTTCATTGGAAATTCATTGTAATCAGTACATGTTTAAAGTAAAGCCATTAAAGGTTATCTCAAAAACAGTAACTTTCATAAAGAAAGTTTCTTGACATTATGGATGTATATCAAATAAACAGTGACAGTTTACAAAACAGTCAATATGGCCATCAACATTTTGACCTGTTACACAGATGTATGCACACACACACCATTTCCTCTTGCCATTTCATTTCTGCTTGCATGTGTGAAAGAAAAATATATATAGCTATGAGCTATTTGTCAGCATCAGCAAATAGCAATAATGAAAATGAATAAGAATGGAAGAAACTGATTGATAGACAAATAAAAAGCAAATTGCAACTGACATTGAACCACCTTTCAGACCCCTGATACTTTTGAAGGACAACGGCTTCTCGTTGGGTACTGCTGACTGATCACAATGAAACAATGAGAAAATATAAATTATACCAGTCATAAAATAGTCTGACGTATGAGGCCGAGTTATATTTCCATCTAACAGATTTAAGAGAAAATATCACATTTGCAGAATATTAAAGGAATTTAAGCCAGTTGTTGCACATACCTTTACACCAGCAGTGCATCTGATCATGACAGTCTTTTAGAGACAGGATTGTTATTTCATCACGTAAGCAGTTTGGATTAAGCATTTCAGTATACATTTTGTGAAAGTGGCCTGACCTTCTCAGTCCTTCAGGTAAAGTAAGTAATATTGAAAACTTCATACTGGAAAACCCACTCACTTTTTTTTTTTTTTTTTTTTTTTTCCCCTGTCCTGACAATCTGCAAGTCTGTACAGCTGACGCTACATCAGGAGCTGTTCATTTCTAAAGCAGTGTGATTACAGCTGTTGAATTTTCTTTCTGGACTTCTGTATAGGATGTCTTGGGCCAACTGTGTGTACCTTACTATTGATTTGTACATGCTGTAATTCTGAAGTTCCCAAATGTGAGATTTCACTGTAGACTGCAGGATGCATACATACACGGAAGAGTAAAACCAGTCAGACTCCTCTGAGATAAGGTATTTGGACAAAAGAACTTTTGGGTGATAGGAAAGAATAGTACTCTCAAACTTTCTGCAATGGACTTTTCACATGGTAAAAACTGGTTTTTTTGTATGCGACTTATATGTGTATTCATTGTCTTTTAGGAACTGTTGGATATGGTTCACATAAGCATTGTAGTTCAGATCAGGGGTGCATTTCTTGATCAAATCTCCTGATTGTCTCCACTTTCTATGCTTTGTTTGCATCATGGTGTGCACAAACTGGTTTACTACCAGATGTTACTGAACTGGAAGTTTAAGTCAGGTGGACAATTGAAGCATTTCATCTGCAAAAGGGCACTCAGTCCATGGGACTAGGCTATATATAGCTCCTCTAAAGTAAATATTAGGTCTCCAACACCAAAAATTTTGGTTTTTAGGTCTACTTCTTATCCAGTGCTACTTGCCATTATAGTCTTTTTTTCCTAACATAGCAGAAAATGTTGCTTTTGATAATTTTAGCAAGTTCTTTACATTTCTGGAAACAGCAGAATAAAAATTTTGTATCCTTTATGAATGAAAACAATTATTTTGGTAACCATTTTAAAAAGTAAAATATTCATGTGGATGTCTTATATTTCTGGTCTTTGTGAACTTCAAGATCTGTAAAGAGCTCAGTAACTCTAAGAATCAGAGCAGTGTGACTGAGGATCATATAAGTGGATATTGTGATCTAACTTTGCTAATTTGCATTTAAAAATTTGGTTTAATAGTATCTCTTAAGGGGAGTGTTTTGTGCCCTAGGTCAGGCATAATCAAGAAAGAGGGGCAGGAGGAGGGAGAAGCTGATGAGGACACAGCTGGAGAGGCACTCTTGAAAGGATGCACTCTGTACCAAAAGAGGGACACTCCTGAAAGACTGTGGTACACAGGTGACCCATGCAGAGGCAGGGTGATCGCTGAGGGACAGAGGTCCATGGGCAATCCATGCCATGGCAGGGACACACAGAGAGCAGGAGAAGGAAGTAAGAAGTGAAGAGGAGCAGTAAGAAACCACTAATGCACATGACCCCACAACCCAACTCCAGCACTGCCTGTCACCTCATTGGAGAAAATGGAACAGCCTTCTGGTGTGTCAGCCACTCCTCCCAGTTTTGTGTCATCAGCAAACTTGCTGACAGAGCACTCTATTCCCTCATCCAAATCATTGATGAATATATTGAACAGTACTGGTCCCAGTACTGACCCCTGAGGGACTCCACTAGATACAGACCTCCAACTAGACTCTGGGCCATTGACCACAACTCTCTGGCTTCTTTCCTTCAGCCAGTTCACAATCCACCTCACTACCTGATCATCCAGACCACACTTCCTCAGTTTAGCTAGAAGGGTGCTGTGTGAGACTGTGTCAAATGCTTTATTGAAATCAAGATAGACCACAACCACTGCTTTACCATCATCTTATCCACCAGGTTATGTCCTCATAAAAGGCTATCAGGTTGGTCAAGCATGACTTCCCCTTGGTGAAGCCATGTTGGCTGCCCCTAATGACCCTCTTATCCTTGATATGTCTAGAGACAGCACCCAGGATAAGTTGTTTCATCACCTTCCCAGGGATGGAGGTGAGGCTGACCGGTCTATAGTTACGTGGGTCTTCCTTTTTGAAGACCGGAGTGACATTTGCTTTCCTCCAGTCCTCAGGCACCTCTCCCTTTCCCCATGACTTAACAAAGATGACGGAGAGTGGACTAGCAATGACATCCGCCAGCTCCCTCAGCACCCGTGGGTGCATCCCATCAGGACCCATGGATTTATGGATGTTCAGGTTGTGTAACTGATCCCTAACCCAGTCCTCATCAACCAGGACCAACTCCTCCTCTATCCTGACTTCCTCTGGAGTCTCAGGGGTCCTGGGCTCCTCAGGACAGTCTCCAGCAGTATAGACAAAGGCAAAGAAGACATTCAGTAACTCTGCCTTCTTTTTATCCTTTGTCACCAGGACACCCACTTCATTCACCAGTGGCCCTACATTGCCTTTATTGTTAGTTTTATCTGCAATGTATTTGAAGAAGCCCTTTCTGTTGTCCTTGACCTTTCTTGCAAGATTTAATTCCAAGGAGGACGTGGCTTTCCTAGTTGCCTCCCTGCATCCTCTGACAACGGACTTCTATTCCTCCCAAGTGGCCAGCCCCTCCTTCCATGATCTGTACATTCGCTTCTTCCCCTTGAGTTTGCCCAGCAGTTCCCTGTTTAACCATGCACATCTGCTGGCACGCTTTCTTGTCTTCCTGCCTGTTGGGATGCACTGATCTTGAGCTTGGAAGAAGAGGTCCGTGAATAATAACCAATTATCTTGGGCCCCTTTACCTTCAAGTACCCTGTCCCATGGGATTTCCCCTAGCAATTGCTTGAAAAGGCCAAAGTTGGCCCTACTGAAGTCCAGGGTTGTAGTTCTGCTAGGTATTCTGTTCCTGCCACACGAGATCCTGAACTCCACCATCTCATGGTCACTGCAACCAAGGCTACCCTCAACCTTCAGCGCTGCAGCTAGACCCTCCTTGTTTGTGAGAATAAGATCCAGCAGTGCTCCTCTTCTAGTTGGCTCATCCACCATTTGCATCAGGAAGTTATCATCAGTGCACTGAAGGAACCTCCTGGACTGTGGATGGCTGGCTGAGTAGGGCTCCCGGCAAATCTCAGGGGAGTTAAAGTCCCCCATGTCAACCAGGGCCTGCATTTGTGAGACCACCACCAGCTGCCTGGAGAAGGTCTTATCATCTTCCTTACCCTGATCCAGTGGCCTCTGATAGACACCCACAGCAGTATCACCCATGCCAGCCTGCCCCTTAATTCGCACCCACAAGCTCTCAACTCGCTCCTGATCCCCCCCTGGACAGAACTCAATACACCCTTGTTGCTCCCTCAAGTAAAGAACAACTCCACCACCTCACCTCGCTGGCCTGTCTTTCCTGAAAAGGACAGAGCCATCCATGACCACATTCCAGTCATGCGAGCTCTCCCACCAGGTCTCTGTAATTGCCACTAGATCATAACCCCCGACCAAACACGGATTTCTAACTCCTCCTGTTTATTCCCCATGCTGTGTGCACTGGGGTACAGGCATTTCAGAGAGTGAGCTGAGCACGCTGATTTCACCCTAGGGGGGTGGGAGGCCTCCTGGTCTTCATCAATTCTAGAGCACTGCCCCAGCAGTGCAAGGCCAGCTACAACCCCATCCCCCATCAAACCTAGTTTAAAGGTCTCCGAATGAGCCTTGCTAATATCATATACACCCTTTTGCCCTAACTCCAGAAGGTTGTTGGGATTCCCCAAGGTATAGTTTCTTTTATTCTTACAGCTTCATTTTACTGAGTTGATTCCTCCCTCCAATTTCCTGTATTTAACATGCCAGTCTTTTGGAGTGAAAATAAATCACACATTAAGCAGAGGCAAACTGAAGACTGCAGGACCTCTCTATAGATGACAGTTACAGCTGTGTTTAGTGAAGTATAGAAGTTTTGAGCTGTAGATCCTTTTGGAGAAATGCTTCAGCTCCTGCTTTCTTCTACATTTGTAACGTGTCAAAGTATTGTTTCATACGAAAAGAGAATGCCTTGAAACCCTCAGTCTTATTATTTTTTCCATCCCAAGTAACTGTTTTTTCAAAACACAAAAAGCAGTGCATGACTGAATTTGGCTTGTATTTTTCCTCAAATGCTCATTAGTGACAGAACTAACTAGTTTAAGTCTTAGCATTGACACACAATACTGATAAATAAGAACAGAGACATATTTCAGTCTGACTGGTTGACACATTTTAAGAATTTTTTTTTCAAAAAGAAGGTCACATTCTGGTTCATTGTTGTGGATTTTATTTTTTGTTTCCTTATCATGGTTTCTTACAAAACTGCTTTTCTTTTTATAGTATCTATAATATTTCAAAAAACTTAGGCACAATTTTGTGCAAGTTTGTGAGCTAATTGGAGAAGACTAATATATCAAAGTAACAATTTTCTGAGAGTCTGAAAAGAAGAAAGCATAAAAAACATTTTGGTAGCTCTGTTATGAAGTTTAAACACTGAAAACTCATGGATAACAAATTAATTGTCTTTGCTCTTATACCATGATCTAAACTAGACGCACAAGATAAATCAAGAGAAAAGTCTATGCTCCTATCTTTCTTTATATTTAGGTCTCTGTAAGATGCAAGTATACAAAACATATTTACATTGGAGACTTACATGTAAATCAAAAAGATAAGCAATCTTTGTGTTTTTAAAAGGAGCAGTCAGCTACTGATCAAAAATCAAACATCAAAATAAACAAAGGCTTGATTAGCTATAAACACATTTCAGTTCTTTGTAAGGAACTGAAACCAGAACAACATTCTCATATTTGTTTAGTAGCATTTACAAATACATTTTAATAGGTTCTACTTGGTTTGAGCATACATGATTAGACCAGATACAGACTGATGAAGAATTAGGCTGTATGTACCCACTTTAAGCTTTTCTGCTTTTTGTGAAACATTACACTCAATAAAGGCACAGTAACCAGAGTCTTTATTGTAGAAAGTTGGTCAAGTATGACTTCCCCTTGCTGAAGGAGGAAGAAGGAGGATGATTCAGGTGACTACTCCTGATCATTTTCTTGTCTTTCATGTGCTTGGAAATGGTTTCCTGGGTTAGCTCAAGAAAATTCTCAGAAATAAAGCTAAGGCTGACAAGCATGTAGTTTCCTGGGTCATCCTGCTTACCCTTGAAGATGTGGGTGACATTTGCTTTCCTCTAGTCTTTGGGTACTTCCTTCGATCACTGAGATTATTCAATTATTGAGACTGACCTTATAATGACACCTTGCCAGCTTCCTCAGCACCCATCAGGTCCCACAGATTTATATAAGTTCAGTTTGCTTAAGTATTCCCTGACCTGATTCTCTTCCACCAAGGGGAGATCTTCCTTGCTCCAACCTTTTCCACTGATCTTTGGGATCTGAGATTTCTGAAGGCTAGTCTTGCTAGTAAAGACTGAGGAAAAGAATACATTCAATACTTCCACCTTTTCCACGTCTTGTGTAACCAGTCTTGTTGAGCACTGGGTCCACATTTTGTCTAGTCTTCCTTTTGTCACCTATTTATTTATAGAAGCTTTTCTTGTTGCTTTTGACATCCCACACATATGCCTTTGACATATACACACAAAACATATATGCAAATGTACAAAAAATACAAGTCATAAAAAAAAATAAAAAAAGATTTTATAATCAAGGGACACCTAGTCTGCAGCAGAAGATGCACACAGCATAGTGCAACATCAGGTCAGTTCTGCATAAATCAGTATGTCCATACATTATAATAAAGTCCTCTGTAATTCCAGAAGCAGAACAGCACACAACTGTATTGGCTATACTTGGGATAATTAATTCAAAGTACCAAACCTGTACAACTACACATCCCAACATTTCTATGTTAGTTTAGGACTTATCCTCACTTATGTCTACAACGTTTCACATTGCATGCTGTCTGTTTCCCAACATAGTATGCCTTTCTGGAGTTATGTGAATGACTCATAACTGACTTTTCTAATGTTTCTTATTGTTATTTTGTATTACCATAATGAGGAAGAACTCTCAGCCCTGTTTTGCACAACAGGGATAGAGGAAGAGAAGCAGTTTACCCAGATCATGCAGGGGTGGAGGAGCGGCTAATTCTGGAAACCACTTCCAGCCACATGAGTAACAAAATCATCAGCAGTAGTCTGCATGGCTTCACCAAGGAGAAGTCTTTCTTGAGTGACTTGATAAAATTCTATGGTGAAATGACTGGCCTAGTAGATGAAGGGAGAGTAGTGGATATTTTTTAACTGGACTTCAGTAAGGCCTTTGACACTCTCTCTTGCAAGATCTTCATAGACAAGCTGTTGATTTACGAGCTGGATGAGCAGACAGTGAGGTGGATTGAAAACTGGCTGAATAGCTAGACTTAGAGGGCATGTCCCCAGTAAAAAACTGAACCCAGAAAGTTACTGTTTGTTTTTCAGTAATTTCATTACTCTTTTCAAAACTCCTCATCTTACAGCAGATATTGCACTGTAATCAATATCTCTGAAAGCAAGATGTATTTATTAAAAGATTATTTTAATAACAGGGGGGAAAAAACAAAACAAAACAACTAAAAGCACCACTCATGACAACTCATCCCCTTATTCCCATTATAAATAATTACACAATTCCTTTTCAAAAAGTAGAGTTCATCAACCCTGCTTCTTAAAAACTGATGCTACAGCAGGCAGCCTTCAGGGAAGACATTCAATAGAGTTGTTTGGATTAATCTTCTTCAAGAACTTAACCTTGGCACCCACAGCAAATGTGAAGCCTAGTTTACAAGGAAGTTGCTGCTCAGAGATGTCCTGCCTCTGGGAATCTGTCAGTGAAAGAGGTGCATGGCCAGGTCAGGCTTTCATTTTATATGTTTTGCCAAGTGTCACCACAATGCAGAACATGATAGCTCAGATGGAACTTGAACAGCCACAAGCCAAATCGTGCATTGCGAAGTTTGGAAGATAACAGAATAGGCATTTTCTCTTCTGAACAAAGAAAAGAAAGGAAGAAAAATGGTAAGAAACTAAAGATGCTCAGAAATATACATGGGATAAGGCATGAAGGTTTTACACTACACATTTATGCCCAATGATACTTTAAAAAAACCAAATCTGAATATATGGTTGGATTTATATAATGTAAAAAATATATAAAAAAATTGAACATCTGATAACCATTGCAAAATATATGACATTTTAAAATTCCCTTAATGAATAGCCAAAAATATTATTGGAACTAGTCTGAGAGAATTTGTTTATGTGTATGGCATTTAGGTCTACGCTATATGAAAGACTTTCAAAGTGTAAGATTATGAATGGACTCCACTGTTGAGGTTACTATGAGCTGTAAAATTCAGTGGAGTGCCAGAAACTGCCAGCTGGAAAGAAGACAGGAGAATTTCAACAGTCTGCATTCAGAAGGAATCCTGATGTGTTGATGTAATAGCCAAATAATGAAATAATTTGCCTGCCTTAATATTCCATTTACAAAGAACTCATTTAGCCTTTGAAGTGGTAGACTGTGGAGATCATATAAACATATCCTAGGTTGAAAACAGTCTCTTTAAGAGCATTATATTTGACTTTGTAAACATTAATTCTAATACATCAGTAGATAAGGTTGATGTATTCAATTAACAAATATAGAGATGTATTTGATACCTTGCTGGTTAAGAATTTAAAAATAAATCATGCTTTTGGGTAAGCACTGGAAAAATTAGGTTTATCTGTCTAGACAGTGGCAAGTATATTGTCATCACATGAATAGTGTAACAGAGTAACTGAGAAGTTCACAGACACATTGTAGGAAACAACAAGCAAAAGCATAATTTTCAAATATTACAAAGACCTGCCTCATAAATAGTAACTTAATCCAAAACCCACTTAAATTCGTTTATTCTCTCAAAATCTTCATATTATGTTTAATTGTTAAACTTTCAGTTTATAATGTTTAGAAAAAGCTAAATTTCTCTTCATATTCATCATTTTACTGAAATAATTGTATGAAATACAGCAATGTAATTATGAGTTCGAAACCATGACTTCCACCATCTCACGAAATATGACAAAGCCCTTCATTTACTCATCAAGTAGGACTGCACTCATCTGAATAATGCATGTTGCATGCCATGTATTTTTCATTACATCATACTGTACACAGAATCACAGAATCGTTGGAGTTAGAAGGGACCTCTAGAGATCATCTAGTCCAACTCCCTGGCTAAAGCAGGACTGCCTGAAGCACATTACACAGGATTGCATCCAGGCGGGTTTTGAACATCTCCAGAGAAGGAGACTCCACAACCTCTCTGGGCAGCCTGTTCCAGTGCTCTGTCACAGGAAAGAAGCTTTTCCTCACATTTAGATGGAACTTCCTGTGTTCCACCTTGTGCCTGTTGCCCTTTGTCCTGTCATTGGGCACTACTGAAAAGAATCTGGCTCCATTCTCCGTACACCCACCCTTTAGATACTTATAAGCATTGGTAAGGTCTCCTCTCAGTCTTCTCCAGGCTAGAGTCCCAGCTCTCTCAGTCCTTCCTCATAGGAGATATGCTCCAGTCCCCCAGTCATCTTCATTGCCCTCCGCTGGACTCTCTCCAGTAGTTCCCTGTCTCTCTTGAACTGGGGAGCTCGGAACTGGATGCAGAATTCCAGATGTGGCCTCAGAAGGGCAGAATAGAGGGAGACAATAACTTCCCTCGACCTGCTGGCCACACTCTTCTTAATGCACCCCAGGATAACTTTGCCCTTCTTGGCCACAAGGGCTCATTGCTGCCTCATGGTTAACTTATTGTCAACCAGGGTTCCAAGATCCTTCTTCTCAGGGCTGCTTTCCAGCGGGTCTACTCCTTACCTATACTGATGCATGGGGTTGTTCCTCCCTACGTGCAGGACCCTACATTTGCCCTTGTTGAACCTCATTAGGTTCCTCTCTCCCAAACTCTTCAGCCTGTCCAGGTCCCGCTGGATGGCAGCACAGCCCTCCGGCGTGTCAGCCACCCTTCCCAACTTGGTAATATCAGCGAACTTGCTGAGGATACACTCTGTCCCCTCGTCCAGGTCATTGATGAATATATTGAACAAGACCTGACTGAGTATTGACCCCTGGGGGACACTGCTGGTTACAGGCCTCCAAATCCACCCTGATTCATTGATCACGACCGTCTGAGTTCTGTCACTCAACCACCTCTCAATCCACCTCACTGTCCACTCATCTAACCTACACTACCTAAATTTCCCTATGAGGATGTTATGGGAGAAAGTGTCAAAAGCCTTGCTGAAGTCAAGGTAGAGATTATTCACTGCTCTCCCCTCATGTAACCAGCTGTTTATGGCATCATAAAAGGCAATCAGATTGATCAAGCATGAATTCCCCTTGCTGAATCCACGTTGACCTCTCCCAGTGACTTTCTTGTCTTCTGCATGTTTAGAAATGACATCTGGAATAATTTGTTCCATCACCTTTGCAGGGACAGAGGTGAGACTGACAGGCCTGTAGTTTCCTGGGTCATCCTTTTTGAAGGCTGGAGTGACACTGGCTTTCCTCCAGTCTTCAGGCACCTTTCCTATTCTCCATGACCTTTCAAAGATGATGGCCACAAAGTGGCCTAGAAATAACATCTGCCAGCTCCCTCAGCACCTGTGGTTGCATCCCATAGGGGCCAATGGATTTATGGATGTCCAGATTTCTGTAAAACTCTATTTTTTTTAGGGATTTTTTTTTTGAACCTCTAGATTAATATTTTAACATATTTGGTAGTAAAGTCATGATTGTTCTACAACTGAAAAATAAATTTATTTAAGTGTCTAGGTTTGTGGGGGATTTTTTCATAAAATCTGGAGAAGAATCATACTAATTCATTAAATTATTTTTGAGGGTTTTTTCTATTAACACTCATTTTAGATTATTTTAAAATTTTCAACCTCCATATTTTAAAATAAACATTTTTGTTTGCATATTTTTGTATGATATAGATTTTTCTGGGCCTATAAAAGACACTTTAAACATTATTAAACATTAAGTTTTGAAAACAACTTCAACTGCATCAGAACTAGTTCAGTTATTATAAAATCTGCTGAAGCTGAGTGGATATAGTCTAGGACTTACTTTATCTGAAAAGGTAAGCTTCACCTGTGATAATATTTTACAAAAGACAACAGATAACTACATTATTGCATCTTTCAAGTATAGGTATCAAATTTATGCAGAATACAGAACCATATAGACATATAATATGATATACTATATGCATGGTGACATATATGCACACATATATAGATGGCTATGGACATATATAACCTGTCTCTCTTTTTCTCTTTCTCATATATCTACTTATATATAACAATTTGTGTGTGTATATATATGTGAGGAGTGACATATTTTATAAGGTGTTATTCTGTAACTAGAAAGAAATACATCCCTATGATGTTATTACTACTTCAGAAAACATGCTCTGCAGCTTAATTACTAGGTACTAGGTAGGTACTAGAAAGTAAATCCCTCAGGCTGCCTGGTGCCCTTGTGCTACTCAGAAAGCAAAACAGATGCTTAAAGCACAATACAGCAGCTAATAGTGTGGGGGAAAAGTTAAACACACCTGTGAAAAACATGGAAAAAATCTGAAGAACAGAATGATCTCCAGAAGATGTTGTATTTTCAACATTTCTGAGAGGCAGGTGACATTTGATTTCTTAGGTATGGATGCAAACTAATAATCTTAGTTTGCTTGCTAGTCCTGCTAGCTTTGATGAGAAGCTTGTTTCCCTTAGAGCCAGGCTAAAGGCTGTGGCCAGAAGATTTGGGCATACTTATTTCAATTTAAAGAAATATATTCTATCTAGTTTGGATGTTATCAGTGAAAGTAAATACCAGTTCTTGTCCAATTCTCTATTTCAAATCCATCTCCATTTTCAGTTCATTAAAACTAATGTTGTCACACTTCAATACTGAATTCTATATTTTATTTTGCATTGCAAAATATTGGTATAGTGAATTGCCTGTACACAACACAATATATTTTCCTCAAGTGCTTTTCTTACTAGCTTTTTGCTCACTTGCAACATTATTAGAAGTTGGTAAACACTATTAAGCAATGCTAATATACAGCAACCAAAGGTGCTAAATTAAAATTGGAAAATAGCTGCTTACTTTTTTATTGGATTCTCAAAGACAAGAACACAAAATTTACTGTAGAACTGAAAACTCTGGGAGTAGGATATTTTTTTTTAAATAAGGAAAAAATAAATTGTTTCTTTTCAAATGGTCTCAGTTATAATTTTCACTGTCCCATCTTCCCCTGGCATGTACATATATATGCATTTTTATATATTATCAGAAGTATAATGAAAACAACATACTTCCCTTCTATATAGAACTAGTTAAATTCATATAGGCCTGGCTGAGGATTTGATTCACTGCAGACACAGGTTGCTCATAAAAACGTACCATGAAAAAAATTAGGAGGATGAAAACTTCTGTAGATTCAGTCTAATCTTTTAAAAATATAATCAGATGGAATTATGAATGCTTTTACAAATGTTGGTTGCTTCAGATAAAATAATTCTCTGGTATTAAACGAATTTCCTGATGTTAAACAATATAGTAAAAGATCTCGCAGCTTTTACACATGCAGAACGTTTTTTTTACCCTTGAGTTAATCTATTCTTTTCAAGACTTGCGAAGATGCGTATGTATTATTTTTTTGATTCACAAGACAAACTTTAAAAAAACTGTAGCATGATGATCTCATTCACACTTTTCTCAGAGGATGCAGCAAGCTCATTAAAAGTACTCCATGAATATAAAACTGAAAAGGACATCACAAATCACCCTGACATGGAATTTGGGCATGAATATACACCCTTTTATAGAGACTATAAAGGGTCTCTAAAAGGGATCTGCATCCATGCATAGCTCATCAAAAAATTTATTGGGACTGGCAAAATAGATAGCTCTTTTGTTCATTGATCTATAATCTTGTTTATCATGGAAGATCTTTCAGAATAAGTTACAATTTAGAACTGCTTGTGCTAAAAAGAAACCTGTCTAGTTGTGTGATGTGGGGGGGAAAAAAGTGTTTCCTAGCTTCGTATTCCTTATTTTATTCAGCTGAAATTTATGTTTAGAATTTAAAGCAATAAGAAAATAACTGAAAACTAACTTAATAAAAAAACCACATACATATTTCTTGGAACTGGAATAGAAGACATCTGTCACCTCCAAGCACACCAAAGAACATTAATAGCTATCTTACATTACATATTTCCAACATGACAGGAAAAATCTAGTTATGAACTGTACGCAGAGCACTGTGTTTTTGTGATGCCAGCCATATCTGACACACATGGCGTTCTCGCTCACAACTCACTTGCTTATGTAGCACTGCTGAGCCACTGACCAAAATCTGCTTGCACAGCTGCTGTGGGGCATTCTCCCTTGTTACACTGTGCTCATGCTGCAATACAGAAAAAAAACCCTCAGTTCCACAGAACTTTAGCTGTCTGTTGTTTCAGTCTATTTTATTTTCTCTTCAAAAGGATACAAAATCCAGACTTGTATCATGTTGAAGTAGTACTCGAGGTGTTCTACTGATCTTTCCTTCTCATGTTTTGTAATGTTAATAAATTTACAGCTCTATTTGCTTTCCTGGTTTATGTCACAACAGATATAAGGATATAGTCTAGATTTTAGAAAGGCTTTTTCCACATAAAATAAACCAAGAGACAAAGAAACAAAGGCATCAGACACTGAAATATCTACATATTTCTAAGAAACATCATAATTTCCGAGATAATTAAGTATACTTTTTTGTCTTGAACACTTCATGAAGTTAAAAAGGAAAATATTATTTATGTCCATTCTTTTTTTTGACGGGAAAAAATATGTAGCTTTTTGAGACTGATAGCTATTTAACAATATTTCCAGTGATAACAGAATCTAAAAATACTGTAACATTGCAAAATACTAAAATATTGTAAAATTGTTGTAACATAAACCCATGGGCTGTAAATCTATAACAACAATGTAACATAAACCCATAGGCTGTAAATCTATAAAAATAATGTAACATAAACCCATGGACTGTAAATCTGTAACAATAATAAGCCATGGGATTTATTTAAGAATCTTGACAAGAGAAGAGTGTAACCCTTTTTTTTTGTTTTTCCCAAGGGTATATCTATATTTATCTGTCAGAGAACACTGCTGCACACTCTGGACTGAATGTCTGTTAATAGATTTCCTTTTCCTAAGAATCTGATTTTATGCAGGGAGAAGAAAAAAAAATAAATGGAATTGACACATTTCAGTATTGTTTCAATACAGAGTTAAGCTTAGGAACATTTGATCTGAGAAATATGAATGACTTCAAAGCTTATAGTCCAAAGTCAGTGAGCAAATGAAGGTGTAATTTTGTTAAAGAATGGGAGAAGAAAAGCTGTCAATTAAGACTGTAGTTTCTGACTCTGTAGTAGGCAGGTAATACAAGTCTAGTATGCAGAAAAGCTAGTGTATAATAGTCCTTTCACTTATGACTTTCTTTGAAAGTAAATTCATTAATTTCAACAGCCCTTGCTCTGTAGCACATGGTAGCACAAAATGGCTGAATCATTTCCAAAGATGATGTTTAAACAAAGAATTGGCCTTCTTTAGATGATGAGTGCTCTCTCACAAGCGGACCTTCATCTGCTGCTTCAGGAGTATAATCTTGCGTAGGAAAACATTTTCAACAGAAGCCAATAAAATAATTTTTCAGCTTTGGTGATCAGTTGACTGTATTAATGCAGCCAATATACAGACTTCCTTACTGGTTTTACACATATATAACTGAGAACTTTCTTAGTAGTTTCAGCATGTCAATGTTATCCACACTTCATAAATATTATTTAGATTAAGGATATTTTTTATTTTACTCAGTTCATTTATAAAATAGAAATAAAAATTTCTAACACAGAACACGTGTAGAAACTCTTTCTTCTAATGACCAATTATAGTGTATTAATCGTTTAACTGCAAGATAAAATTTCAGGAAATTTTTGAGAACATTTACTATGTATTATACACCCGAATGTACAATTTTCTGAATTATACATACAAATATCATTCAAATTGATAGAAATTCTGTCACAGATTAATAAAAAATAAAATGCTAGTGGCTTTTTCTTTTCTTTTTCTTTGTGCACTGTTGGACTTTATCTGGTGAAGTCCTTTCAAATAACTTTAGAAGTAAGGAAAAATATCAGAGGAAGATATTGAATCCATATTAGTGGAGTTGATGAGTTCCACTGAAAGAAAAGCATTGACATACTTGCTAATTAAGCTGATAATTCATCTGCTTTGTATTTTAAGGTTGTCCCTCCTTTGCTGCACAGGGAAAAACATACAATCTAACTTTGGCCTATGAAAACTACAAAAACATTACCACTGAAACATACCACTACAGACTCCAACATAGGTCAATCACATGAACAAAATCCAAGACTCACAGCAAATACAAGCAGCCTGAAATAAAGCTTCCCCCACTTTTCTTTTTACAATGCTGTAATTCATGTTATTTAATATAAACATAAAACATGTATTTGATCAACTCATCACCAAAGTTTAACTCTCAAGTTCTGTTTGGAATGTCAAATACGAAGGAATTAAAAAAATCTACCTATAATCTTCTCCAGTAGGAAAATTTCTAATTTTATATTGCTCTTTTTGTCCCTTTTAAAAATCAGAATCAATATTGTCTTCTCCTATTACAAACCACACCTTTGTTCCACTGATTCTCATAGCTTGGAGACATATTACAGTATTTATTACAGGCTACTTTGATTTCACTTACTTTACGAATAAAGAGCAAGTATGAATGAAATATGGTTCCCTTACACTAACTCAGATTTTTTATTTATATCTACTTATTTTTTTCAGCTACAGAATTGTTTATACTATGCAATAACATATCTCATCATGGTAAATATTTACATTATTTGAGTAAATGTTTGAAGTGAGTTTGCCAAATCAAGTAGCTCTGTAAATTCAGAAATTATTCAAATAGTTTTCAGTTTACAAAGCACATTTATAAATATATGTAAGTGTGTGTGTATGCATATGTTTTACCTTTCTTTTTCTACAACTTGGAAGTCAACTTTATCCATTAAGCTACTCTGTATAAAGCATACTGCCACTATCATTATTAGTTCACCACTGCTTCATGCCACTATTTATCCTCTGGAAGGCTTTTGAATTCTACCTCAACTAGGTTTTGGTTGTTTCTTCCAGAAAAAAAGAAAAAAACAAAACCAAAAAACACTCCTCCAAGACCCGCCTCCCAAAAGAACCCAACAAAACCACAAACAAAAACCAAAACATAAGAGACCATGTTTTCTTTTAATCTGATTCAAATCCATAAATAGTTTCTAGATGACTGAAACCACATTATACAGATTGAAAAAAAAACCCAAAAAACCCCCAAACCAAAAAAAGCAAGGCAACTACTATTTTCAATAGATTTCAGCAATATAATTACTAGCTAGCTGAGAATTTCTGAGTATAAAGTGGTTAAATAATTACAGCTACATAAGAAATCTTTCCTTGGGTGCTTCTGAACTATGGAATTCTTGAATTTGCAACAGTAATAAGATTATTGCACTAGAGTGCTTTGCTTGAGTGTATGAATGAATTTAAAATGCTTCAGACTGAAAAAAACCCTAGAAACCCATAATCCTTCCCTCTTTTTGTCTGCCCAATTCTCTTGTGAGGTTTACCAGTCACCTCAAAGCATGAATCCAGTGAAGCTATGGGGTGACTAAGATTTATATCTGGTAGGAGGTGGGAACCAGCACACACATAAAAGGATATTCTTTTCCACAGGGAAAAGACTTCAGAGACTATTAGCTGAGGAACAAGACTTTGAATCTCAGATTTTTTTCTACAGTTTTGTAGGAAGTATTTTCCCTTAACCTAGGTTCATTCTATTTAAGAAAAAGCCTTGCAGTTAGCTTCAGAGGTTTTTTTGGTGTTGTTTTCTTGGTTTTGTTTTTCTTTTCTACCCTGACTCCTTCAGCTGGTACTTTTGTCAGTCTTTTCTGTAATATTTAGCTGCACAGTCCTGATGCAGGCATCTAGAACTCCTTAGAAGGAAGAAATTTCTTTTCCATTGTCAGTAAGAGAAATGTGGACGATATAGCTCAACTGTTGATGCATTCATTATGGACAGCTAAAATTAAATTAGATTAACATAATTTATTGTCTCAGATCCAGTTCTGACTATTCAGCTTTCTTAGTTTTCCAGATTTCTGCTGCTGTCTCCTACTTTGTCTCTTCCTCATTCCAATTTGCACCATCTTCTTCCAAACAAAGATGAATCTCTTATGCTCACCTCCTTTTTAGTTCTCTTTCCTCATCTTGCCAATACCAGTTATTTCTCCAGCAGTTTGATTTTTCATGTGAGATTTCTTTTTGTTGTTTGGAGTGTAGTAACTCTTCATTTCTGATCTCTGTATGTGATTGATTCTCTCCTTTCCCCCAGTTTTCCAGAAGTCTTTTGTCCCAGACTTTTTCCACCTAGCCTCCTAACCTAAACTTTTATTTATTATCACACATCTCTACTCCTACCTTTTTTTCCACTCGTCTATTCTACTATACAGGTTCCTCAGATGCCTGGAAAATCAGCTGACAATTTAATTAAGTGACTTTAACAGTCTAGTTATTGATGGCATTTACTTGTCAAGTTTAAGCTTTGCTTCCCATTAACTGTTCCTTTCTAAGTTATGTATCAACCATACAAAAAAGGACATTTTAAAAAGTCTGTGCAGGAATTTTTATCTTTTATAACTATTTGTCCCTCTTCCAGCCTTCTGCTACTCCTGATACTGTTATAGCTCTTGCACCATTACGTTGGTTGATTAAAGGGAAAGGACAATAGTTTCAGTATTTCTCAACTAGTTCATGCTGTTAGGGAGTCTGCTTCAACTGTCTAATTCCAATACACACCACAGTGCACAGTAGTTGTTCCACAATTAACAAGGGAGTATAGGAAAGGTAGACTAAAAATCGAGTTCAAACTCAAAGCACTACAAAAGAACCTGTATTTTGTCTGAAATAATACTGACTTTTATTGCCAGTTGTACCTGTTGGAAAATTAATTGCATTCCAAATAAAAAATATGTATATATTCTACATACAAATAAATTATCCATAGGTGTTTGGAGGAAATTTTTGCAGTTCTGACATTTCCTCTAGTAAAATGTGTTTAAATTACAATCATTAAGGAAATACTTCAGTACTCATGCATCTTAATGTGTTCTTTAACTACTATATCAACTTAGGGAAGAGATGCTGCAGAGAAGAGTGAAGAAGGATTTACAGTTAAGATCGGAAAAGAGAAAAGGAAAACTATAAAGCCAAAATAACATTCAGACCTGGAAAGCTATGTGAAACAACCTACCAAGAGGTTAAAAAAAAGATGACAGAGAACCCATGAAAAAAATTGTTAATGGAAATAGAGAAGATTTTAATATACAAAAGGCTAGAAATAATGAAATTACTTTGCTTTTAAAAAGAAGGGAGAGCTGATAAAAGCATAGTATGAAGAATACATAGTATTCAATGGGATAGGTTCTGTGTCATTTCTGCCAAGTTCATGTCCTTTATTCAAGGTCTTGTGTTAGTAGATACCAACGTTCAGAGAAAACTCAGCTGATCAATTTTAAGTGTTCACCCTAAGGTAAACGGAACAACTCTGTGTTATATGGGACTATTTCAATGCCACTGTCAACACTGGGAACTTTGTTGGTGACTCATATTTAGACATCTGTATCACAGACATCTAAATGTGGGTATATAAATTAAGAGTTGATTTCCAACACACTGCCTTTGATCTAGCTTTGCCATTCACTCAACAAGATGACAGGTCACTTGGAATGAGATAAGCGTCTTGGTCTAGTGGATCCTGAGAAACATCTTTATGTGAGAAACATCTTTTATGAGAAACCAATTTATGAGATACCAGATAAGTGATCTGCAGTTTCTTACATAGGTTGGTTTCACATGCTCTTTTACTATATAAGAAATGCAAAATCAATAACTCAATTCTCCCAATTCGATGCTTGTAGCATAAATTGTGATATAGCATACTTAAATTTTCTGCTATAGATATATTTCCTCACAGGCTAATGCACTGAACCTGAAAAAATAATAATAAAGTCTTGGTATCTTTTATTTAGACAAATAATGTATTAAAAACTGAAACAAGAGGAAAAGGTAGTATGAAATTTGGTTGCTAATAAATGCATTAAAACAATATTGTTTGGTTCAAAATGTCCAGAAGTAACTAGGAATTTACCATTCACATTTAGTACTTGGTATAAAACCTTAGAAAACTAAATCTAATAAAAAACCTTGACAAATACCAATCTTGTTACAATCTTGTAACAATCTGGTAACAAACAAGATGCCCTTAAGCTCAATAGCTCTTATTCATGTATTGTAAAAACTCCTACATCTAATACATTAACACCACAATGAAGAATTACATCAGTGTCATCATGTTTCACTACATTCTGTTCTGGTATATTGATCTTATTCACTCGTCATTGTTTGATGATAATATAGAGGAACAATCAGTGGTGACTTTCAGCCAATTCAATAGCATTCAAGTATACAATAATATCAATGACAGAAAAAGAAAAGCTATAGTTCTTATTACTCTATAATAAAGGAAATGTATTTTCATTACAAAATCCTTGAAGTTGATCCAAGATCTACATATGTCTAAGTTTATATCTAATGTCTACATCTATATATATAAAAACCTGTGTTTAGCTTGCTGAATAAAAGGTCACAAAAAAAAAACCCCACACATGATGAATCCTTAATCTCTTGTATCTCCTGGACTCTCTTTTGCTTCACTGCAGCTCCTTCCCAAAGCAAGCTCAGGCACAATTCTGGGAGCAGATCACTGTACAGTCACTTCCCAAAAAACTAATGTAGACGAAAGTGTTTCAAGTTTGTTTCCATCTGGTTTTCATGCCTCTTTCACAAATAATTTTGCCTTTAATTACTGAAGGCACATAACAAAAGAGATTGCGTTTGGACTTTTAGGATTCTAAAGGAATGTGACACTTACCTGTTCTCTTCTTAAAGTTCAGAATGTGTGCAGATGTCACTCCTTTCCAGGAGAGATATTTGTCCATTCTCTTAAAAATCATGGTTTTCAGTGATTCATGAAAGCTTTCACTGGTGTTCCATCTATTTTAGACCTCTTCTAGATTCAGCAGATAAAACCGGGAATTGCTGTAACATGCTCTATTAGAATTAGAAGTATATAAGTGGAGATGCTTATCTTCCTCTTTTGACTAAGTTTTGAAGGACTAACTTGAGTGAGATGAAACTTGTGAGCAAAAAAAAGCATTTAGTGAGCTCAAGACTATCCTGAAAACCTAAGTAATACCCTGGCATAAGGAAAACACCTCTGTTATTGACTATTTTGTAATAAATCAATAAAGTAGAAGGAATTCAGATGACATTAGAAGCCTGAAACCTAGATTTATTAGCACTGCTAGTTTAAACCATGTGTTTCTTTAACTTAGCTCTTATAGTACCTTGAATATCCTTAGTTCTTTCCATGTGTTTGTAAGTAGATTTCCTTCTGTGTTTCAAAGAAAGTGTTAGAGCTGCTCATGCTGAGTTCTGAGAGTTCCTCAGAAATACTTAGAAGTGCTTAATGAAAAGTCAAATGAAAAAAGGTTTGCAGGTAAAAACACAAGAAATAGTATAAAAAAGCCTCAGTAAGTGACGGACATTATTAAGGTTGGCATAGTACTTATTTAATGTGTAGTCATCTACTTTTTTATTATTTCCTCCATAAATTACCAGCAAATTAAAGCCTCGTGAAATAATATTACTTTATGGATTCTGAGCATTATACTGCCACCTTTTTAAGGAGAGATTAACTACAAAGAAAAATAGTACAGTTTATCTCTTGAAATGGATTAACCAACCTGGATCTTCATATGGACACTTATTTAGACTTAAAATAGTACTAGAATGGTTCAGTTTCATTCACTTTGAATGAAAATTTTGTTTCAGTGGTTCAAATTGCACTTTGAATATCACGAGCTAACCTCCTTGTGCATCCTCATGTAGACAAGCTCACTCAGAGTAACATACTGTCTAAAAAAACTGTGCAGCGTATGCCCAAAGATCCTATGCTATCGGCCAAGTAATTTATTTGATTTGCTAATAACTCCTGCCCAAGGGTTTACAGTGTATGTGTGCCTCAGGCAGTGAAATGATCACAGTGTCCACAAGTGGGTGGATAAGGAAAGACTGCAGCAGGGAAGAGAGCGTTGGAAGAGAGGATTTGTCAAGAAGATAGGATAACAGGGAAAGTGTGATAACTGGTTTGAGCCTTTAGTGCACCACTCATTTCATTTGGGCACTGGCAAAGCTAGTCATGACATAAGGTCATTCTCTTCTAATTTACAAAGGAAAGAGAGGAAAAATCAATGAGACATGTATATTGCATGGGAAATGAAACACAGTTGGTAAGACTTTGTAGTAAATATAACACAACTGTGGAAAATACAGTGATGTACATCTGAAAAAAAAAAAAAAAGAGGGGGAAAAAAAACAATGAAAAGAAAGAAAACCTGCAGGGAATTAAGAAAATAAAATAAGAAAAGATATAAAAAAGCTTGAAGAGAACTATATCCAAGGAATAATTTTTATGAGCAATTGCTCTGCTAATTCTGAGGAAAGGGGACATGCAATCTTGCCAAAACTGCATAAAGGAGAACTATGACTATGATATTATTTTCTTTTGTTAGCAAGAACAAAAGAAAAAATAACTTTCAGAGGAAGCAGTAAGAAATATTTATTTGATATTAAATGAAAAGCTAATCTAAAATTAAGTTTTTAACGAACTATGCTGTGTAAGAATGTAGGTTTCATATTATCACAGAGAATATTCAAGGTTGACATCTCAGATGTATAATTCAGGCATAATTTAAACAATCTTTTTATAGTGAACAATATTCTGTGTTTACTGTCTCTATAGCTTCTGCCTCCAAAGGCACAAACACTGTCTAATCTAAATGATTCTGTAATATGCTCACTTACACTGATGTTACCCTTTCTTTACCAGGTATGTATGCACTATATATTATTTGTTTTGTAGATCCCATTTCAGTAACAAAACTAAGAGTTTAATCACAGTCCGTGGTGAGGGACCACTGAAGTCCATAGAGTTTTATCAAATATCAAAGACTTCACTTAATAAGAATCTGTTCACTCTCTAACAAGTTTTTCTCTAAAAGTGATATTATTTGTTCATCTATTTTATACCAGCATGGTTACATTGACATGTCTGAAATACTTTGAAATAAAGGAGGTTAAATAATTATTGATAATAAATACAGTATATACGTACAACCTTTTCAACACAAGCAGTGGTATACTGCCACACCACAGCAGGATTAAGAATTAACCAGTCTTAATCCTACAATATTTTAATGTTTATCATCAGATAGTCCACTTAACACTACAATTTGATGTGCTTAGTAAGAATACATTCAAAATATTCAGCAAAAGCTTGGGATTTTATTTGTAATGAATCCACTAAAATTGTCATAGAAATCTTTTCTTTTTAAGTACCTCCGAGGAAAATGAGGAATTAGGCCGATTTGGTTATAACAGTTTCCCCCATCAGCTTTCCCCTCAACACAAGACCTCTGGGAGCACTTAAATCCCACTAATATGAAGAGCTTTCATGGTGGATAGGAATAATACTCTTTATTTTGCCCCGAGAATAGTGTTCTATTATATATTACATCATTTACTTTCAGAATTAAGCAACTTTCAGTTGTGTTAACACACGTAAATTAAGAACATAGAAATAAGTATAATTAAATAATGGTATATTTATTCTCTCAGGTGACTTGCTTTGATCCAAGTTCCTTAAATACAAATAAATGTGGAAATGTACTGCCTGGATTTCTGTATTCTCATTTTAAGATTCTTTGTCATTAAAAAAAACCCAACAAAATCAAACACCTTAATAACTACTATGTATATATGTATGTATATAAATTAAAACAGAATTAACATATACAAAGGCATTTTATTTTATTATACATTCTGAATTGTGAGGGAAAGTGCACTGATTATTAAGGTACATACAAAACTAGAAGCTTTTAGTGGCATGCTCCATTGAAACTAATGTAAAGACTTCAGCTGCCAGAACAAGCATCAATCTGATAAACAGAATTAAAACAAAGACAAATTGAAAGTCCTTTAACCTTTAATTTATACGTTATTTGTGCCTTCAAATGACACCTTATAATTCAGATATTTAGATCACAGCTAAGGAAAGAAGAAAAATATGAGTTTGAGCTTAAGAATTCTGAAAGATTTCAATGACTTGATAAACACAATAGATTAATAATGTAAGATTCCACATTATCGGAGTGTTTGACATGTTTATATGGAATGGAGCAATCAATACTAAATATACTAAAATGAATAATAAATGCTAATTGATTTATTGTTCAGCCCTATATTTTAAACTCACTAAAATCTTATATTCCCTACATTTAAAATTCTTAAAATCCTAAATTCATTGTATTTGTGTAGTCTTAACGTTTTTCAGGCTGATCTCATTATGAAAATGGATGTTGAATACCAAATTAAACTTCTGTATTCAGAGAAAACGATATAAATAACAAAATGTTCTCTAAGGTAAAGACATTTGCCAGAATTTCGTATGTATCTGCTACTCTATTCTTTCAGAAATAGGCCAGAAATTAATCTCATTGAGAAATTCTAGGGCAGAACAAATCTTTAATTTTACACTATAAAAATATGACTGGTTGAGTTGTAGATGTTTACATTTTCAGCAAGGAAAGATAAATAAGGTCAGTCCCTCAAAAGTATCTTCACTTTTTCCTCCAAACTACTCTGGTCATTGAAGTGGACTCACTTCCGTAGGGTGAGTCACACACATACCCATACTACAGATTTACAGTAATTATTCAACCCTAGAATCATAATTCCTTTTCATAGATTCTACAAATAACCCAGTGCTTACAAGGTACATTCTACTTCTATTCACTTTCCAAAAACAAGAAGTTACTCTTTGTTTTATAGGTGACCTTGGTAAAATTGAAGTTTCAAATAGTAATTACTTTTTCTCTTGTTTCTAAGGGTTATTTCTCCATTTAAGGTATGTATTGTGATGTTGTACAAGATCTCAGAGGTTATTACTAACACTCAGTGTGAGAATTAAAAAGCTCCTTTCATACCTGGACTTCATACAGAGCTATTTTGGCATCCCCACTTCTAAGTACAGGAGACACAGAAGAATCTGTACAATACCCAGTTTCCCAAAGGCTAGTTAGTCTTCATTTCAAAAGGCATTTAAAAACAATCTGTAAAGTCTCACATCATAGCAGTGTTTACTGAGGATGTATCATTAAAGTCAAACAACATGAGAACTGGTGCCATGCTTCGCTGAAACACTGGAGTTTGTTGATGTTCTGTTTTTCAAGTAAGCAGGGTAGTTCATGTAAAGTTTAACATATTCAGAGCCATCTTCTACTGCTACAAGCAAAATGTTAATTGACTCCATTAACTGCAGCCAGGATCATAACAATTTATTTTTTCCATTAACTCAGTATTTTTTGTAAATGTAGATTTAGGAGTCGATATTGGAAGTGTCATGAGTTTGTGTTAAGTGAAACTGAAGAACTCAAGTTATGCAACAAATAATCTCAATGATGTTAATTTTTTTCTGGTTACAACTGGCAGGGCAAGAAACAACTGTCGCAGGTGTACAGGGAAGGCATAATTTGATCCAAACAACTGTATGCATAATTAAGAAAATTATTGGGAAAAATCAGCACTTAAAATAAAATATAATTTTGTTCAAGTTTCATGATGACAAGAAAATCAGAGAAATTATCAGACATTGAAATGGGCTGCCCTGGACAGTGGTGGAGTCCCCATCCCTGGAGGTGTTTAAGAGTCATGTCAACATAATACTCAGGGATATGGTGTAGTTGAGGACTGTCAATCTTAAGTTGATGGTTAGACTCAATAATTTTCAAGGTCTTTTCCAACCTAGGTGATTCTGTGAAATTCCCACATAACTCTCAAAAGGTAACATTTTTTTCTATTGAAAACAACAAAAATTACATTTCCTGTATGTTTCCTGCTGTTGAAGGTAACAGCTTGAAACAAATTGAAAATGTTATAAAATAGCCTAATTCGTCATGTAAGGTGGTTTTTACTTATGAGTGATTTCAAAATAAAATCATGAAGTCATGAATCATAAATCATAACTCATAAACCACAAAGAAAATCAGAAAAAAAATATATATTGCCCTTGCATGCAGCAGTTCACAGTATTTACACCTACAGTCTCAGATTTGCCTCCTTTGTGAAAAGAATCACAGCTTAATGTGTACCATGAGAAACATCTATCCAATATAGCAGAGTGAACAAGCATAATGCTACTTAAATACCATACTGCATAGTACTACCACAATAGAAAAGATGAGGCATATTCTGACTTTTCAAAACAGGATAAGAGCTAGAAATTCAGCTACTGTGTCTCTCATGCTCAATAACAAATTTCTGTTTGAAAAAAATTCTTCAGTGTTACAAGTGACAAATATTGTCACATTTTTCAGAGGTGAGCAGTAGACTGACATCTTTGTTTTGGAATTGTATTATGCAATCATCTGCTACTTTACCACTGGCAATCAGTTGCCACTTGGAAAACACACACTGTACCATTAGACTACAGTCACACTTAAAGCTGACACTCAAAGGGAAGAAAGCAGGAAACCCCAAATCTACCAGTTTGAGAATTATTTACATTACAGACTCCAAGCAATCGCAGGATTTCTTTTTTTTAAGGTTAGTATATATGGCATGTATCAAAGAACTCAGACATTTCTCCCAGCTCTCACTAACAGCTGTGACCCCTTTTTGCTTGCACTCATGTAATCCAGTTAGTCACATAATAATGTTTTCCTAACATAATGTTTCCACTCTTTTTCAGAGCTGAAAAATACAAAAAACTTCAGATTGCAAAAGACTTCTTGATTTTTTTAATCCACAAAATCTAATAATTTATCACTTAGACCTGCGAAACAGACGTTTGTTTAATGAGAAAGACTTCCTTCACTTAAAAAAATCAAACTGAGAATCATTCTTATAGATTCACTTATACCTAATCTGAAGCTGCTGACTTTTATTTGTCATTTAAAGAAAGACTTATAAGCCTGATATCTTGCCTCTTTTTGTTCCTCTTCAGCCAATAATGATATCTGTTCTCTTTAGGAAGTTAACTTCACTTACAGAAATAGATATAGTCCGCAGACACTTTGCAACGGACTTCTAAGAGTCAGGCTCTCAGTTTTTGTGTTTCTAGTAAGAATACAAACAAAAAAAACCCTAAAGATATTCTGGAATATTGTGTCCAGTTCTGGGCCTCCCAGTTCAAGAAGGACAGGGAACTGCTTGAGAGAGTCCAGTGCAGAGCCACAAAGATGATGAAGGGAGCGGAACATCTCCCTTATGAGGAAAGGCTGAGGGAGCTGGGTCTCTTTAGCTTGGAGAAGAGGAGACTGAGGAGTGACCACATTAATGTTTATATGAGGATGGAGCCAGGCTCTTCTCAGTGACATCCAATGATAAGACAAGGGGCAATGGGTACAAGCTAGAGCATAGGAGGTTCCACACAAATGTGAGGAAAAACTTCTTCACAGTAACGATAACAGAGCACTGGCACAGGCTGCCCAGAGAGGTTGTGGAGTCTCCTTCTCTGGAAGCATTCAAAGCCCTCCTGGATGCATTCCTGTGTGACCTTATTTAGGTATTCCTGCTCTGGCAGGGGGATTGGACTAGATGATCTTTTGAGGTCCCTTCCAATTCCTAACATTCTGTGATTCTGTGAAATTATCACAGAAATAAAGATCAATAAATAGTGCTAAGAAAGGCCTCAGAATAATATCTACTCAGAGAAAAAATAGAAAAAAAAGAATTTTCAGCAACATTTGAGAAACTTGAAGATGATATTTTCGAAAAATACATAGGAACTTAATAACCATCACTTTATCCTAATTAGACCTTTATTATTTAATCTTATTTTGTCATCTCTGAAAGAAATGCTGATAGCAAAGACACCAACAACAAGATGAAGGTTCATTTCTTCTCTCTTTAGTTAGTAGATGTCTCTAAATATATCTCAGAGGTAGCTAGAGAGACTCCTTACAATAGATTTAACTACATCTCTACTAGATGTCCTGAGTTCTCCTTGACTATCCCTACTTCAGTGAGTAATCAAGCTCAAGAGGGGAGGATTTGTACAATGAAGATTCCTTCTGAAGATATGAAATCTTTGTTTTCTTCACTTATAGGATTTTACTTTAGACTGATCTGAATGCTTGGAGGAGTTGATGTGCATTAGGTGCATTGTTGGAGATCATCTTCTGCTTTAATTTGTCACTAAATAAATCCAATTCATAAGATCACTCAGCAATAATAACCAATGATGGTAGACAGAGGCTTTTTATGAAATTCTGGAGACAGCAGAGTTGCTGATTTTTTATTTATGTTCCTGTGTTTTAACAGCTAAACATGTAATAATAAAACAGCAAACTCACCTGGTTTTACATCAATGTACTATGACTTGTTTGTTCTGTTTTCAGAATCACAGTAGACTTGTCAGAAGAATGATGTAACCTCCTTACAATATTAATATACAGTATTAATTTTCAAAATTAGTTTTCCTCATTGGCTTCAAAAACATAATATACAATACCCACTATCACCAGGATCAATTTATAAGATATTTCCACTGAGATTGCTAATTCACAGTCTAATAACTTCGTAAGGTATTTTACTTTTTTAATTTTAAAATCCTTTATATTACACAATTTTGCTAGCTCAGGAGTTTTAAGTGGCTAAGAGATGTGAGCTTTTAGTTAAGGCAAATTATGAAGTTTCCTCTTATTCTCTGGAAGATTTTTCCCACTTCTGCACTTCAGTGAAGTTGACTTCTTGTAATTAGAGAGATCCTGCACAGAAATTCAAAATTGCAAGTCTACAAAAAATAAGAAATAACCTTATGTGAACAGTGCTATGACTCAAAGAATGAAAGCGGTTCTTCATATTTGTTTTTCACAAACAGATTTACTAATCATGATCTTACACACCTTCAGTTTGAGGATCTACTAAGAGGACTGTCTACATTTAGCTTGTATCCAGGTCTAAACTGTAGCAGTTTCTTTATCACCTGATAATTCCATCCTGGCTGAGAAGGGGAATTGGGAAAAACTGGAAGAAGCCTTGTGGAATAAAATTTGAATGGATTTAATGAAATAACAAAACTAATACAAATACAGACATAAAGCGTATGATGTTATACATAACCTGGTCCTTGGGAACAGCAGAAGGAACAAGAGACCAACAGGGAAGACCCCCAGGAAGATGAACTCTCTCTTCTAAGTAAACACCCCCCTTTTATAATGAGCTTGCTGTAAATGGTATGTGATACACCTGTGAGTCAGCTTGGTTCAGCTGCCCTGACTGAAACTCCCAGTTGACTCGAGGCTACTCATGACCTGCGTACCATGGCTGGGCTGTGGTTTGCTTCCTGTGAAACCAGGAAAAGGACCTATGCAGCTATTAAACTGCAGTCAATCTAGACCATCATTACAGGAACAGAAACAAAAATGTTCACCTAGTATGTCACCCTGTAAGATATTTTTCTCTTTGGAGTTCAGGAAACATAACATATAGAAGGGAAGACTACCCAGAACATCAGTATGTGTCCTACTCTATTGCTAAATGGATCTTTCTCTAAATGTTGCATTAATAAGAAAAAACTGAAGCTTAGGGCAGAACTACAGGAGCAGCATCTGCATCACTTGTAGCATCAGTACTTGGTGAGATAGCATATGAGATATTTTTGTTGTTGTTCATCCTGCTACCTTTGTCTCCTGTGCATTTTGCAGCCTGATCCCCTACTGAGACGATACAGCTAAATTTAAGATGCATCTGAGATGCATATTGATCAATATAGTTTCATCTTTGACATGGGAGATCATTTTACATTAAAGCCCTTCTAACATTTAGGGCTCACCTTAAAGTTACGCAGAATGTTTTACAGATCATTGCACAATCCTCAAAGTTCCTTTCTATAAGTTAGTCACTACCGGGCGTATTTGTGGGATTTGCAAAACCTTTTCAATAGGTGTCCTCTCTGTTTCTAAAAGCACTTAGGTGATTTGAAAACATTTGTTAGGAAGATTCACCAGCACCTTAGCAGTTAAAATACCAACATAGAAGGATAGCTCACATCTTTTCAATAAGAGAGTGATGAAACCTCTGCCTAAATTGAGGTTTCAACAAGTTTTCAACGTGTTAGGCAACTATAATCAATGTAAGAAAAGAAATTAGGGTATTTTGTGTGTGTGCAGAAAAAGGATTGGCTATGGAAGTAAGACTTTTCGATAGTGATAGTGACAGAGTGACGATAGTAATAACTCCAATGAAGACAATTTAAATCATGACAGAGGCTGGCATATCTAGCCTAGAAAACTTACAGATTCCTCTGGCTCAGTGGAAAATCAAGGGCTTTATTTCACCAGGAGGAAAGACATCTGAAGTATCACTTTATTGTTGTTGTTATTATTACTATTGTTATTATTATTATTATTATTTTAATCTTCATAAAACCCAAATCATCTGCATTTTGAATAAAGATAAGAATCTAAAGAGGAATTATCAAAATGGGTGAAGATATCAAACATGCTAGCTTAGATATTAAAGAAGTTGTGAAGCTTTTATTTAAAAAACACAGGCAAAAGCCTGCAGGGAGAAATTGCACAGGAAGCTGTTGTTACTTTAAATAATTGCTTGCAGAATTTCAGAAATACTAAAAATAGGAATGCTGTTAAGTCTGTGTGGTGCTGGGTAATCATCACTGGGGAAATCCTCAGGCCAGGAAGAAAGAACATAAAAACATAAGCAATGACTATCTGTGTAAAATACTATGTTTTCTCTTTCTTCTCCCTCTCCTTCTTTTCCTCTCACTTTATGAATGTTCTTGAGGCTAAATGCAGGTCTGCTGCAGGATTATGACTTTGACATGGTTATTTCACTTTCTTCTTTTAAAGGATTTCTCTTTACCAACTACATGCTCTTTTTTCTTTTTTTTGTGTCACAATGGGAAGAAACTTTCATCTAAAAATATCCCATCACTGGAGAACATGATGATGTCATGAAAGATACAGATAATGCAGATAATATCATCTCTGAACTGAAATATCTCACACAGTTTTTATTGTGTAAGACATTAGTTGATGCATTTTTCCTTTTGGTTTGTTGTTTGTTTGTTTGCTTGTTTGTTTTTTCAGAGAACAGCCTTTTTTCTGCTTTAAAAATTACCTTCCGCAATCAAAGATATATACATAAACCTAGTAAAGTATAATCAAAACATTGTTTAATCTATCACAAGGTATGATACCACTTAATAAAAGACAAAAGCACTTCCAAACATATCCAAATTTTTAGAAGAGAAATATGATCTTTCTTTCTGCAGTCAGCAACCTTTTAGATTACGTGGTTAAATTTAATTAAATAGTACACACAGGTACACACATAACAAGAAATTAAGCTATGACAAATCTGAGACACAATACACGTATCATAGTCTGAGTTTTCCACGGGCTAACAGAACCCAGGCACTGAGATTGTCTGACTCAGATAGAGCTTTTCCCTCACTCTCACTGGCTTTCCTTGTTTTCAGTGGAATTCAAAAAACTGATTGTGTATTTTTGTTGTTATTTTTGTTTGGTTGGTTTCATTCTTTACAGTCCATATGTGTGAACCATCTACGATCTGATTTAATTTCAAGTAATGACGTTTAGAAAATGAACTCCACTCAACATTCTCAGTAGGCTGCAGTGGTCTGCAAGAAAGAATTAAATCATAATGAAAATTAACCTCAATTCCTCAGTCTGGAAAGGTAACAGGAAGGGTACTGAGGAAGGTAAGAACATTACTTCCAAGTTTGCTATAGTAAACTGGTTGCCTTGTTACAAACAGAGAGACACATTATGATTAATGTATAGCTGGAGGGGGCAGAGGAAGCAGAAACTTGATACCTGAAAAATCAGCTTTGACTGGCAAATATATCTACATGCATTGCCATACAGAGACAGTGCCTGTACAGACCATACTGTAAGTAATTTTCCATTCAGTGTGTTATGTACCTCCAAAACCATAATGTGACTACAGGTAATTTTGCAATAGAAGATTCCACTATGAGTACTTATACTGCAAATGGATCAAATTCAGCCTTGGCTTGCATCTCTAGGAACCAAAACATTTTACATAACAGTGGTAGGAATATCCTGCATAGCACATATTGCTTCACAAACTTCATTTGCATCAATAAGGAGTTCCCTGAACCACAATCAAAATAACACCATGACAACACCAACAAAAGTAGACAATTATCACACACCCCATGTCTTTAACCTTTACTACATTACAACAAAAATTCTCCACAGTTATTTGGCCATGGATATTTGAAAGCCAGTATTTCTGTAGGCTAGTAAATCCCTCTCACCAACCCTACAGCTTAATGAGCTGAGATAATCACTAAAGAAGGTTTCCCATCTTTACCGATTCAGTCTGGTTTACTAGGTATGTGGCTACCTCTGTGGCCATGCTGAGGGAAGTATTAGTAAAGCTACCTTTTCAGTCATTAATATAATGATGGGTTTAAGTCTCACAAACAAACAAGACAATTTTAGTTTGGCTTTTCCTGCAGTTTCAGTGCTTATAAAGGCAGTTGAAAAAATTTTGTTCTAAAATTAATATTGTTTAAAAAAAAAGATGTTGTTTTCAGGATATGAAATCATTCCATCCAATGTTTTAATATTCTGACTCTGAACAGTTTGCTGAATAGTTCAGTGAATTTACCTGAAGGTGCCTTTGTAAAATGAAGACTTCAGATGTGAGAGGAATTCACGCTGTTCAGGAAGGTTCCTTAATTCAGTTCAGCAAGAATGAACCTAATTGCTGTACCTTTTGCAATTTATACAAGAGTATTTAATCTTTAAAAGTACTGTATCTCTGCTGCTTTATAAAAATGAAGCTAATGTGACTTAGAACTAATCTCCATTAAAGGCTCCTTATATCAACACAGGTAACCAGAATCCTCAGCTCATGATCTCAAATTTCTGCTTTACCAGTCCATTCAACATAACTATAGATACAGAGATATTTTTCATTCATGAAATCTAGTCCATGAAATATTATCTGCAATTATGCCGGAGCATATTTTTTCCCTCTTCTTTTTGAGATAAATGGGAAGACTAACTCTGTAAATGAACTTGAAGACCAGAAATTCAAAGAGAGCTCAAAATTACTGGGAATTTATCCTGTATGCAAATCAAGTGATGATAATTGCTTAATATCCAGTCTTTGCAACAGACTTTTCTTTAATATCACCTTCAGTCCTTTTTTTTTCCCCTTTGATAATACACTCATTCATTCCTGTGGCCATATCATGTTCTTTATGCATAACACCAAGAAAACTGTTATATTCTGAGCTACTGGCAGACAGCGGTGTAACTGTGGCAACTCTAGTTGTTATAGCAATCTGGAAGGGTCATCAATTCAAATTCTGCAATTTCATTGTTAGTACTTCTTGTTTCAATATTCCAGGAAAAATATAGAGCCATGCTAATTCCTTCAAAAATATGAGTAACTATCTCTGCAATAATAGATTTCAAAGCCAAAGTAATTGATAAAAAAATGTGTTGTAATCTGAGATTAAGAGTTTTTAAAAATTAGTAGGAACATGCTTCTAGATATTAGTTGTCCTCTGTAATCTTGGTGGTCTAAGTGTGAAAGCAAGCTCCACTCACCATTCAGAGTCTTTCACGCACAGTGACTCGGGAGAGATGAATGCCAATCACTGGCTGAATGTTACGTGTAAAATATGTGAAAATATTACATTTGCTTTTCTCAAGAAATGAATATTTCAGTTCAAAACCAGTCTAAAGAATACACAGATAAATTGTTTACAAATAAACTAGAAGTGCAATCCTATGGTAATGGAACCAGAAGCAGAATGTAATCAGAAGGGTATTATTGCTTCTTATGGACCACCAAGCCCATACTTCATAACATTAAAATCTTAGGAGTGGCAGGGGATTGCACACTGGCAAAACAGTCTAAATAAAATCTACTAAGTATATACTAGTAGTGTATATATAATATTGATAATTACTAATATTTGGTCATAGACAGCACATTAAGAATGACTTGGTAATGGGGAAGCTTCAAAAGAAGACCAGAAAATTTTATCATCTGAACTGTAATAACTTTAGTTAGCTTTATTTTTTAATAAAAATATCATTTCTGCTCATTGTATTAAACAAGGGATTTAATACCTAACAATCCACTCTTTTGTATGCGTGAAAATATCTGAATTCAGATCTGAATCATCTGAAAACCATACTTTATGATGTGCTTTGATTATAAGCACGTGAATGTTCTTTGAAAAGCAATATGGAGTGAAAGATAAAGAACTTATAAATAGCAAGTGCCAGTGTTAAGAACAGGAAATGGGTGAAATACATCTGCAGAACCTGAGGATGAACCTGCAGAAACACAGGTAGGGAAAATAGGGTGATCCAAAGTTATCTCCCACTAGATATAGGATCAGAATATGGAAATCCCACAACCGGACTGAGAAACTCAGAATCAATTTTGGATCCAGTAGGACAGTCATAATTGTCTTGAAGCCTTAAGTAAGAATATATTGGTATTCCTGTACCATAAGATGAAAATGAGTATCAAAAAAAAAAGCCTTTCACAGATAAATAATGTAAAATGTGTCTAGACTGAACTTCTCAATAGTGCATTGTAAAGGCATGTACAGTCACTACTGGGAAACGTAATTGAAGCCAGGTTTTTTATGACTTCCAAATACTGTCTGTCTGTCTGTAGCAGTCACAGGTTTAGATTCTCCAGAAAATTCTGTCTGGCCTATGCGGGCAAAGCCAGATAAAGTTTTCTGTTTCTCATGATCTGATTTTATTCTGGATAGATTCGATTAAGGTACATTACACTCCTTTTTGTACTAAAATATGCACAGCATTTCCTCTGAATTACAGTTTTGAGCTTTTATTTCCCCAGGTTTCTATAGAAAAATCTAGGACAAATCATTTTATTTTCTTTAAAATGAACACAAATGTGTTAATTGTGATTTTATTTCCTTTTGTCTGCTAGTGGGTAGGCATTCATGTGTATTTCAGAGAACAAAAAAAGATCCGTGCTGTGTTTCTCACAGTGGAAATCGTGAAGAAAATCTAAGAACTGCTGTAGCAAGAAAAGTTGCTATTGCACCTGGAAACTTTGAAGTCAATTGTTCAATGACTATTTCTTGTAGGATTTTAAAAGTTAATGTCTGTGAACAGGAGGGAGCCTCCAAACAAACTGCAGTTTTTATATATCTCACAATACCTCTTTTCTCTTCTGTTCCCTAGTGCAAAATGCTGCATCTATAGCATAGGAAGTATGAGTTCACGTGCTGGAATAAAAAGGGAGATTTGGGTATTTAGTCACGCTGCATGTAATCATCTATCATGTCATTATGTTGCATGTCATAACTCATGGCAGTTGGGGTATGGTTCTGAAAGTGGTAAACAAACGTGTGAAAGAAAAATAATAATAATAATAATAATAATAATAATAAATAATAATAAAGTTTACTCCATGAAAAACAAACAAACAAACAAAAAAAGGAAAGCCCTGAGACATTGAGTTGTTCAATCTGGTCCCCTCTAGCCAGTAGCATCTGCTATTGGACACTGACAGAGGCAAGGTATTATGTAGAACATTTTTACCAAAATGGCATGCCCAAAAAAATACTGACTTAACTCTGCTCACATTGTCACTGCACTTGAAAAAAAAAAAAATTCTGATGTGAGTTTTGTTTTAAAATGTGTACTGCATGTACCAGTTAAAGACTGGAACTATCAAAATTATACTAACAGACAGAACCAGAAATATCCGCTGAAGAAAAGGGCGATTTTCACATCAGATACAAAGTTAAAAGACAAGGTGGGAAGGCTTCTCTGAATGCTGATAGCTTGCACAGAAATTAGTAAGTTTCTTCCAATAAGAAAGCAATTAATGTGTTTAAAATACAGGAAGGAGAACCAAAAGAGATCAGTATTGTTAAGAGAGAGAGTATATCTTAAAAGTCTGTTAATTTGCTTCCTGTGGAGTTTGCAAAGGATTGGAAATGCTTTAGAGTATTCACATATTAGTCAAGCACTTATTTTTTCAGTATTCATAGAAAATTTTTTATGGGACTTACTATCAGAATTCTTGCAACTTTAATACAGATACTCTTTAATTCCATACATCAAAATCGGTTTATCTTTGATTTGAATTTTTTAACAGGTAGTGTTTGCATAGAAGGAAGACATTTTTCTGCCCTTGGACATTTTACCTTTGAAAGTGTTTAGTATCATGTGAGCTCTCAAAATGCTAGTTAGGGACCCTGTGTACCTGTGACAAAAATAAGCAAATTAGACAAGAAGGGGGACCTAGAAGTCATGTTTGCCATGCCTACATATACAAGAAACCTTTAGAACAAGGAAAAGTTCACTGCCAAGGCACTGAGTCACTGAAACACTAATTCAGCTAATGATTTTTAAGTGTATGTACACCTCACCATAACTACATACAAGATAAGCTTTAAGGGTAAACAAGAACTATAGACACCTTCTCAATAAATACAACAATGTAAAGCAACGACATCTGATGTGCTTAGCTGACACATATGCAGTTGAATACCTTTCCCTTTCTGTTGTTGAATACATTTCCTTTCCTTTCTGCAAAACTTTCTGCAGTACAAGTTAATATAACTATGCTATACAGGGCAAGGACAATAGTTTTATACTTCAAACAGGCATGAAAGTATATAGGTGAGTCCATGTAAGAATTCCTCAAGTTAATTCAATTTTCTAGAGTCCAAGTTAAATTTTAAATTTAACTGAATTTATAAATATTAATGACTCTTCAACGTGTTCTTACCACCTTGTGTGCGATTCTCAAAATAAGTGAAGATATATTATATGTAAAATATGCAAAAAAACCCCGCACTAATTTGTCCCGTCCTCAGAGTCAAATGACCTTTATTATTTGAAGTCTTCATTCCTTTTTGCATTTTTATGTAACTCATTTTTCACAGAAAATCAATTTACATATTGTTGGGCATTGTTGCTCGTTCTCATCATACAGGGTGTGGTTAGGACAAGCTCAGATCTTGCTCTTTACAGTTGTACCAGAGTTACCTGAAACTACAGTTGAAGGAAAAGATTTTACAAAGGAAAAAGGAACATAAATGTACGTATCATCCATACCGGCCTGAGGTTTCCTCCCTCAAGATATTTTCTGGGCACAGATATTAGTGTTCTCTGTATTAAAACTACATTTTTCTGAGTGTTTAACTGAATCAGGAGATTTCAGGGCTAGTTCTGAATTTTACCGACTGCAGAAAGTATCAACAATTTGCAGAAAGAGTAGATGGTTCCTTACTTTTCTGTTCCATGGTGCTTAATTCTTTCCAATAAAAGTTGGAACTAGACCCATGCAATTTTTAAGTACACAGTGACAGAAAACTTATAAAATAAGATGTGGTTCTAAGTTTAAAAAAACCCTAAGAAATGAAACAGGTTTAAAATAGGAAATCCAGATAAACTGTCACTTTAAAATCTTGGAAAAAGTGATTTTTAGAGGTGTTTGTTTTTAAGTAAACAAAAAAGAACAAAAGTTTGTGAAATAAAGCATGAGCTGAAATTGAATGAGAAACTGAAAATGTGTTGAGTTTTTTCCCCTTAATTATTAAATTAAATATTTTTGGGTCAGGGACATGTCTAGCCCACCAGAAGAGACACTTCAGCACTGGCTAGAGGACTAGCAATCTTACTGTGAAAGCCTGTCAAGGCCTGTCCAACACCAGGTTTTTGATGAAATTCCCTTTTCTGAAGGAAAATAATTGAAAGAAGTTTTTTGCTTTCTCTAACTATAGTTGAAATCTGTCTGCTTACTCTGTCAGGAATCAAGAAGAGGGGATTGCTCTGAACCAGGAGCAAGTGCTGGGGCTGTGCCCTGATCAGAAGGACTGGGAGGAAGAGCGGGTTAGAGCAGCAAGCCCAGGCTTGCCACACTGGTGAAGCATGGAGGTATAATGCTGCAGATGGGATTCTGTCTGAAGAAAGCAGGTTGGAGAACTTTCTCTCTTGCCACACTCTTTTAGCAGCACAGACCCTACATTGGTACCTCTGACACAAGCGCAATGCTTGTCAGAGCAATGCTTCTCTGCCAAAAAAAAAAAAAAGCAGTTCTTTTCACACAGTGACCTAAGCTTGGGAAAAGTACTCTTAAATAAACTAAATGCTTCAACCTTCCCCTTTAAGTACACAGCATGCTTCTAAAGGCTTTGCAGCCTGTGATGTGACTTCACAACCATGTGAGTATTAAACAGTCATGAACAAAGAAACCCCAAACAAACATCAACAAAGACTCATACTAAAAAGAGAAGAACTCTGTTCACCTGCTTTCCCTTCACTATGAAGTATGAAAGCATACTGTGTATGACAGATGTCAGTCACAGTTCTGGCACGTACTTACATACTCCAGTAATAAGCATGTTGAAAGAATATATATTAAACTACAGCATCCAGATGGCTACACTAAGCAGTGCAGCATAGAAAATGAGAGCCATCAGCTGTATTTTGCCCATCTTCTTCATTTAATCTAGCATAGTCTGTTGCACAGAAAATGTAATTATGAATAAATAAGCATTTCCTGCCTTTCACAGGACTTCAGCGTTATACACAAGATGCAAGCAGTATCATTATCATAGCAAGGCATGAATGACAGGAGTTAAGTGAAGGATAGAGAGGGAGAGCCCTGGTTGCTGGCAATTTTGTGACAGTTCTGTGGTTATAATGCACAAGCTGGAATCTCAGCATGATTGTTCTGGGGAATGTGGTGTTTCCCAGGGCTCAGTATTGGGGCCACTCCTGTTTATCTACATGAGGGGGTCGAATGCACCCTCAGTAAATTTGCAGACGACACCAAGTTGGGTGGGAGTGTTGATCTTCCTGAGGGTAGGAAGGCTCTGCAGAGGGATCTGGACAGGCTGGATCAGTGGGCTGAGGCCAACTGTATGAGTTTCAATAAGGCCAAATGCCAGGTTCTGCACTTCAGCCGCAACAAGCCCCAGCAGCGCTACAGGCTTGGGGAGGAGTGGCTGGAAAGCTGCCAGTCTGAGAGGGACCTGGAGGTGTTGATTGACAACTGGCTGAACATGAGCCAGCAGTGTGCCCAAGTGGCCAAGAAGGCCAATGGAATCCTGGCTTGTATAAGAAATAACGTGGCCAGCAGGAGCAGGGAAGTGATCTTACCCCTGTACTTGGCACTGGTGAGGCTGTACCTCAAGTACAGTGTTTAGTTTTGGGACCCTCACTACAGAAAAGTCACTGAACTGCTCAAGCATGTCCAAAGAAGAGCAACAAAACTGGTGAAGGGTCTGGAACACAAGTCTTAGGAGGAGTGGCTGAGGGAATCAAGGCTGTTTAGTCTGGAGAAGAGGAGGCTGAGGCGAGACCTCATCACCCTCTAAAACTGCCTGAAGGATGTTGTGGCAAGGTGGGGATGAGTCTCTAACCAAGTAACAAGTGATAGGACGAGGGGTAATGGCCTCAGGTTGCAGCAGGGGAGGTTTAGACTGGATATTAGGAAGCATTTCTTCACAGAACAGGTTAGACATTGGAACAGGCTGCCCAGGGCAGTGGTGGAGTCCCCATCCCTGAAGGTGTTTAAGAGATGGGCTGACATAGCCCTCAGGGATATGGTGTAGTTAAGGACTGTCATTGTTAGGTTGATGGTTGAACTATATGATCTTCAAGGTCTTTTCCAACCTAAATGATTCTGTGATTCTGTGAATGTATACCACATCTCTATATAACTGTAAGGTAAAATAGTCCATATTGGATCCTCATTAACCACCAGAAAAGCAATACTTTAAAATGCAGAAAGTCTGTTTTACTCAGATGATGAAAAAGGATATATGAATTCATAACTACCAGACTACTTCCCTATTCATAGACCTACTTAAAATCAATTTTGCTCGAGACAAAAAAATGTATGAAAAAGGGATAAAAAAGTTGTCCTTGTCCATAAAAGACACATTTCATTGTGCGATTTCCACAATTCATGAAGTTACATAAACCCAAAGCAGAGGTAGTGGATTTACACTCTTCTGCACAAAGATGGTGGGCTGCCTCAGTATTATCAGCATAGAAATTTCAGGATATCAGTATTTTGGATGAACTAAGTGTGAGTCTGAAGAGAACTGAGTACCAAAACCTGTGAGCACTTCCTTGCTCTACAGAGTTATTTCTTTACGTGTGAATAAAAATTTTCATCAAAATAACAACTCTCTTAGAGGAAACACTATTTTTAATGCATACGCAAAAAAAAACCCCACAGTTAATTTTAAGTTAGTAATTACTTTCATTTTAATTGAAATTCCTCTTTAAATGACTATTAGCAAGAACTGAAGCATCCTAGTGTGTTGTTAAATTGAACAAAAAGGAAATGGGTATTTTTTTTCAATTCATAACTATAAATTTCAGATTTTTACTCTGAAATGGAATTGAAGAAGTACTTTTTTGGGTATGTACACATGTCCTGCAGGTTTAATATAAGGCCACAATACACATTTTTGAAACCTTCTGAGAACTTTTTACCTGGTTATCTTCAGTGTCTTTGATTATACAGTTAAAAGTAATTAAGAATTCATAATTTATGGGATTACATTGAGGCATAAAACTTCAAATGTAAAGAAATAGAATATAATTTTTGGTAAATCAGCATATTTATTCAGATTTGTTGGCCAGTAGCCACTGTACTGTTATAATTATGTAAATCAGAAAGCAGATTACAGAAATGGATAAGTATATACTCTGAACTCTTTTTCCTAGCACAAAGTGCAAGTCTTTTGTCTTCGTATGTGTATAATTCTCTGATTCATCAGTTCTCACATCTGTTGCTCCAAATCTTCATTCTCCTATGCTATTTTGGACTAATCACATCAACCATTAGCTAATTAAAATGCTCAGATGTTTGGAAATGTTTATAGAGAATGACACTCTCTCCATTTCAACTACATAATTGAAATACAGTAATTCAAAATGACCTATATTAACCTTAGAGCTTAACAACAAAAGCTGCTTCTACGCATGTGAAAAGCATATTAATTCTTCTTAAGGATCAACTGACTGGAAAACAATAACTGGCCATTCCTACACAGTGCCTAGGAATACAGAACTGGTTTCTGTTTCTATATAAAATCAGATTCAGTAACTGATAGGAGGGAATGAACCCTTTCTTTCTCCCACACCTTGTAGCAGTCTGATACCTTTTCTTTTCCTTTTTTTTTTTTTTTTTTTTGAATAATGTATCACACTAATATTATCAGTGGGAATTCATCTCCAATCATTTGCACATAAATGGGGCGATATCAAGTTAGAATGTCTAGGAGCTCTGGGCTTATTTTTGTGTACAGATGACTTTCTGACAGGTACTGCCTATTCATTCAACATGGCCTCAACACATGGTGATTTATTCCTTGATACAAAGCTATGGCATAAGAAAACAGTGGGTGTTTTATCCTGTGTGATTTAGTTCAGTGAACATGTACTGTCAAATAGTAAAATGAAGTCTGTATATCGTATAATGGGGGAATCAAAATAGAATTTATAAACTGTCAGCTTATTGTAAAATCCTGTGCAATTTCTACTAAACTCTTCAAAAAAACGCTATTGAAAGTTGTCTCAGCAGCATCTGCAGCTGTTTAAGACATGCTGGGAAGAAACGATAACACAAGTGCTTAGCACTTCATTACATAGCATTAATTCATGTCACCATTATGCTCCTCTATTTACACTGTGCTGGCACGTAACTTATCTGCTTACTTTCCTATAAAATCTGTCCAAGGATTATTTCCATTAACTTTCACTGCCAGTTTTTTCTCATATAAGATTGGAACCCCTGTTAGCCTCCTGTGTGTGCATTTGAAGGCTTTCTTTTCTGCTTCTGGAAATCCTGCAGCTATTGTTAGAAAGCTAAGTAATGCTGAGTTAGCTTCAGGCATATTCATTCAGGAGAAACCAGCATGCCTTTTGCAGCCCAGCTGGATTCCTTTCAAGATTTCTGATTTCCTGTCAGGAACATAAGGGGCATAAGGTTGTAGGAAATGGTACCTCATGTGTCAGGCTGTTGTTGAGTTCATCCCATTATACTGATATAATGCCTAAAAAGACTCACGTCCCCTTCACCTGGGAGAAGTAGAACTTCTTTCCTCCTGAGGCCATTGTTAATGCTGCTCCTTCACTAAATTGCTCAAGAATGATGCAAACTGCAAGAGACTGAAAAGGTCACCTTGCAATGGCTCCTGTTTATGTTAGTCCAGTGAGCAGTTAACCTGAGGCTAAGTACAGAGAAAATTCATATCCCTAACAAACTGGCAAGTAACCTCATCGAAGGACCTGCAAGGCAACTTTCTTAGTTTCTTCATCGAAACATAATGTTGTGACTGTTATCATTATTAACTGTGATTAACAAAGGTATATTTCTTCAACTTGTTTCACATACTGTTACTACTTCAAAGGAGTTGTCTTTAATTTTAACCTGGTAAATCTCCAACTATTTCACTGGATATGTATATACCTTATCATTTTTTTTAACTTTTAAAAAAATGTTTCTGTGAGCAAGAAAAGGAAGCCAACATTACCATTCTGAAATGAATGCTTGTCTTCTGGCTTGAGATGATCACCTCAAGCATAGGTACACCTCCAAAAGATTTCATTTGAGTATGTAAATGTTCAGTCCAGCTATAACTAACTTCTTAGTGACTCACACTGGAATAGGACTATGAGGAATCTACAGCAGTAGTCTATCACAAAAACATCAAAATAAACTTGCATTCTTGTAATAGATTGCAACATTGCAGTTTAAACACAGAAAAATAATTGGTCCAGGGCAGACAACGGCATTACAGTCATTAAGGAGAAAGACCACAATAGGATTCCAAGTTTTCAGCTCAGCTGAGCTGACACTAAATTCAGCTGAGTGAATCAGAGAGAAAATGTGTTCCACATACATATTCCTTCTCTCAGGCGTGCACAAAATGTACTATGGCTCTCTCCTGATCAAGTTGCTATATGTCTGTATTGATTCAATATCATCCTACCATTCCTGTCTACTGTGAAAAACTCCATCTACTCTCTGAGATCTCATTTTGTCTCACAATGCAGAAAAAGTACTGAGAGTCGAGGACCAGAATTTTACCTAGTTTTATGGATGGTTTTTTCGTAGACTGTTATTTATTGCCTGTGTGGACAGTTCTGTAAATAATGATGAAGCAGTCAAGCTCATCTTAGTCCAGACACACTGGCTCCCACTTAGGCTAAAGTATTCTCATTAACTGACTGCTGTATGGAGCTTGTGATACATGGTTATGATCCTCACACAAAGCTTTTAAGACTATAGTTACTGGCTCCTGTTCAAGGGAAAGGACAGACTGGCATAGAATACCATCCTTTCTCTTCTAGAAAAATATATTAATCTCTACAGCCAAGCTGCTCCTGGAGGGAAGAACAGCCTGTTCCCTGCTATTATGAGCATTTTCTATGTTTTAATCTATGTTCTTTGCTGCACAGCTGGTGGGAGCAGCAACAGGCCTTGAACTGAGGGACAGAGGGAGGCTTTTAAGTGCAGTGTCAGAAGTCTAATCAGAATATCTGAAAGTACAGTATCTGAGGGCAAGAGAAGATGAAGAAAACTCAATTCTGCTTGAGTAGGCAAACTGTTACTTCACGTCAGTGGACTCTTTTAACAAAACAGATAATTATATATTTTTTTCTTTTCTCCAGTATGTTATTTAGAATGATTTTAGCAACTTCTAAGTACTGCATTTCATAGAACCTTTTCTCTAACTTTCTATCAACTGTAGACTGACGAAACTTCGGTTCTTGTTGAGTTTTCACCAATGTAGCCATATTGTAATATTGAAGGTCCATATATATATTTCTGAAGTCCCAAAAATGTTGAATTTCTGTTTAATGGTATGACTGTGCTATCAAAGACTGAGTCTCGTATTCTCCAATAGAAGGAACTGAGATAAATTTTTGACCTGGCATTCAGAGTGCAATTCATGCAGCCTAACTTCTTAGTATCTTCAGTCAAAACATCTAGAAGTGCGGTAGTCTCTTCAGGCTCCTGCTTTGGTTAGTTCAGGAATATTTTTGGCTTCTACATTTAAATGACTGAATCTCACCACAGAAATATCTTTGTTTCTCCACTGTAAAGGACATCCAATTAATTAAATGGGAATTCCATTCTCCAGGTTCATAAAAGAAAAATACTTGTGTTGAGCAACGTGCAGAAGCTAGGATTAACAAAAGCTATGTTTGCTAGTCAGAACTAGTTAATGAATTCAGCATAAAGATTCTGGCCAGGTTAATAATAATGAAAGAAAGGGAAAAAAAATTGTCAGGGGAAGCATCGTAGCCTCCCTCAAAAAGATTTACAGATTTAAGATATAAAGCAGTTCTTTTAAAAATATGTAAAGGATCTGCCTCCAGCAAGGCATACATGTTCAATAGACTTTCTAACAGTTTCAAATGCCAATAACATTGCTATCTTAGAATGTTGCATGAAAGATTCCATATAGTAAGATCTACAGATGTCAGTTGTTAAAATTCATTTGCTTTTGTCTGCATAGTATCTCATAATGGAAATATAAAACACTGGAACTTCATATAAAAGTTTACTTGTGAGTTTAGGGAGGGTGTTTAATTTCTGTATGATGTTATCATGATGGTGGCTGTACTCAACTGCATCTTGTAATTGCATGTATTTCAAAAGGATTTTAAAAGTTAATGTATAATAGAACTAAGGAAATTTCTGCAAACAACTGACGAATGTTTCAGAAGATATGTATTCATGTTTAGCAACTAAAATTTAGCAATGGTTACATCATTATGTGCTTGGGGGCTGATTGGAAAGTTGACCATGAGCCAACAATACACCCTTGTGGCAAAAAAAGGCTCCTGGTATCTGTGCTGCATTAGGAGGAATCTCACCAGCAGGTAGAGGGACATGATCCTTCCCCTCTGCTCAGCACTGGTGAGGTCACACCTGGAGTCATGTGTCATTATGGTCTGCTCCATTTGAACATCAGGAAACCTCTTTTTTTTTACTAGGAGGGTGACTGAGCAGTACAACAGGTTGCCCAAGAGGGCTGTGCAGTCTCCATCTTTGGAGATACTCAAAATCTGTCTGGACATGATCTTGGGCAACCAGCTTTTGGACCAGGTGACATCCAGAAGTCCCTTCCAACCTCAGCCATTCTGTGATGCTGCAAACTAAAATCCAATGGTCTCTTATGCATTCATACTACTGCACTCCTTCTTCTGAAATATCAGATTTTAAAAATTAATTTATTTTTCACATATTGTCATGTAGCATAATTCTGTACTGTTATATTTTCCTGAAGTAAAAGCTAATACCTAAAGAGGAACATAAAAATGTATATCTAGGGTCTAGATAAAATGTATTTGGAAACTCTGAGTTTCCTATGAAGAACTAATTAGTCACTTTTGGAAGGGATGTTAACTGAGCTAAGCTGGAATAACTAACAGATAAGCTAAAGCTATTGGAACAATGTCACCACTTTATCTGACTCAGCTTGTCATGCAGGAGTTTACTGTGGCTAAACAGAGCAGCTAATAGGAGAAAATCTTAGGGACATAAAGGGAGGATGAATCATCACTCTGTATGTTTACTGTAGTATCATGTTGGGAATGTGTTTGCAAACACTAATAAATTTGCAGGGGGATAAGAGTGTGTCATACCTATAACAAAGTCTGCCCTTCCTTATGAGGAGCATGAAAAGGTCTAAGAGCTCCTCATCTCCACTATACTTAAGCAAACATTAGAATCTGAACTCCGACTAACTGACTCTTATACTTTTGTTATCCAGACACTAAAGTATGTACTTGTCATTGTTTGGCTCCAATCAAAAGCTCTGTATTTATAGATATACCTAACATGCAAGTATTAAGGAACCTACACAATTTCTGAGGAAAGATTACTTTTACCAGTAGTTAGGTTTTCCAGTCTACCTGCTGACTATTTCTATGTGGAAAGTGGTTGTTTCTGTTATTCTCAGTTTCTTATTTGCACATCTAAATATTTGCATATTTCTGACACAACATACCAGAAATCTTATTTTTACCATCATGAGCCTCATGAATTATTCTGACCTGCAATTTCAGTACAGATTCCATGGAGGGAAAAACAATAGGAGTGGGTTTAGTATACAGTCAAGTAAGGGCTGGGAAGAAGGATTTACATTAGCTAATCTAGCAGTATGCGCTCAGGTGCCAATACAAATTCAGACACGTCTTACCTAAAACTGGTCTTAAGTGAGAAAAATTTACTCCTCTGTAGTCACTGACTGCAAAGGGGACTGAGGCAGTCATAGAAATTAATTTAGATGTCTTGGTCACTTGTCTAAATGGAGTGAGTCAAATAAGTCTTCCTAGGTTACCTTTAGCAAATGTGCCAGACTCTGGCCTACCAAGGCATCCTGGAGGATCCTCTCTCCACAGTTCACCTAGAGAGACTTCTGAAAGGTAGCCTGCTGCCTACAATAGTGCAAATCACACAAATTTAGCTTACATATGTAACTAAGCACATTTGCAGCTGACTAGAAAACAGTCGTATTACATGACAAAAAGGGATGTGAGAAAGAAATTATGTGTTATCATATAGCTAAAGACAGATAATTCATGGTATAATGAAGCCTAATTAAGGTTACACAAGTTGTTGTAAATCTGGAATTCCCTAGCTTTTCATCGTTTCAGATTTCTATTAGACAACTTTACTTTATGGAAATAAAAACAGAATATTGATATAAGCAATAAAGAGAAGGAAAAAAAGAAAGAATTTTAAATAGTATCTTACACAGCTAAGCCTCATAATACTCACAGATGGCAAAGTACAAAGCTTTAGAGGTTTGATGTAAAGACAGCAGATGCTGGTTCTATCCCTCCCTCCTGCAAGAGCAAGCACGCACACATGCAAAAACCACCCATAAAATAAAGACATAACATAAAAATAACAACCCTACTGTGCTAGGAGGATGGTCTATCTGAGCTGTTATTCTACTGTGGTCCCAAAACTGGTTTTTTCACTCAATGTGCAGAAGCCAATCAACACACTGAGTTGAGATTTTTGTTTTATCACAGTTCTGCACAGAAAGAGGTGCCAGGCATCTAATACAGCAAGCACACCTTCTGAAAAACAAGCAGTGTCTTTTATACTTGATATAAAAGAGAAAGAAATTTTAACAAAATATATGATTGGTTACAAATGCTTATATAACAGAAACTTCTATGCGTGCTCAAAAATTTAATTATCATAGAATCATAGAATGCCTTGGGCTGGAAGGGACTTTTAGAGGTCATCTAGTGCAACCCCCCTGAACTGAACAGGGACATCTTTACTAGATCAGGTAACTCAGAGCCCCATTCAACCTGGTCTTGAATATTTTCAGGGATAGGGCCTCCACTGCCTCTCTGGGCAACCTGTTCCAGCTCTTCACCACCATCACTGTAAAAAATTTCCTCCTTATATCCAATCTAAATTTACTCTCTCTTAGTTTAAAAACATTGCTCCTTGTCCTGTCACTACAGGCCTTGCTAAAAAGATTGACCCCATCTTTCCTGTAGGACCCCTTTAGGTACTTAAAGGCTGCAATAAGATCTCCTCAACCCTCTCAGCCTGTCCTCATAGGAGAGGTGCTCCAGCCCTCTGATCATTTTTGGTGCCCTCCTCTGGACCCGCTCCAACAGTTATACATACTTTGTCTGTTGTGGGCTCTAGAGCCGAACACAATACTTCAGGTGAGGTCTCACCAGAGTGGAGTAGAGAGGTAGAATCACCTCCCTCAACCACCTGGTCACAGTTCTTTTGATGCAGCACAGGATACAGTTGGCCTTCTGGGCTGTGAGTACACATCGTTGGCTCATGTCCAGCTTTTCATCTGTCAGTACCACCCCCATCAGTACCTTCTCCACAGACTGGATCACCTGTCATCATGTAGAGGCACCTGGGGAGGCACGGTGGGCAAGGAGAGGGTTCACTCACTGCCCTGCTTGTGGACTTGTTTCCACTCGCTGCTTCCCTTTAAGACCCTACCTACATTCTGACGGGGGGAGGATATAAGATCCCTTTGATCATGGGCTTTTTCTGGTGGCTGTCCCTGTTCATGTCTCAGGGAGGTCAGAGCACGGTTCCACCAGTCTAACTCTTGCTCAGACTCCCCTATGCTCCTTAGCCTGTCTACTTCTTATAGCTCTGCCACCAGGCTGAGTAGGTAGTCCACCTGATCACACCTTACACAGCTGTTCTCAATACTGCCATCTGTTTCCAGTGCCAGCTGGTGTCACTCACTGCAGCTGGAGACCTGGACATCTGTGTGTTTTTGTGGAAGCTCAGTCTGAGTTGATACATCCTTTCTGGCAAGTGCAGAGCACATCATGGTGGGTGAATACCGTGGCTGAGCTTTTTCTCACCAACTGAACTTATTGAACTTACCTCCTTTAGGAAGGGCCTCTCAGTGTGACCCTCCACTCTGGAGCCCTTTGCCTTGGTGGCTTCACTGAAATGGCAGGTACACTATACTACTACCTAATGCATTATACTAGGGTGGTCCTACATTTGCATTTAATATCTCCTCATAGAAGTGTAGGGTTTAGTATTAAAATCAGCTAAGGTAACTTAAAGGTCATTCCTTCATTCTGTCACTACCACCAAATTCTTGATCCTGCTTTGGACAATAGTTACCCACAAAGTAGGGTCCTGATACCCTGGATTCTGAGGATTTTCCATTCTTGTTGCTATAATTTCTAATTAGATCATCATGGTTGCTCAGTTTTGCAAATCTTTAACTCTATACTTCAGACATCACTACCTCTTACAGTAGCCAAGACAGATATCGAGGAAAGAATTTAATAATAAGTAAAAAAATAGAGCAGTACTTAGCCTGAATACTTGCTTGCCTTGCAACAATTTGCAGTTCACAGAGGTGGTGACTTTGTAATGGATACTCTTTCATTAATTTCTATCTGATAAACTCCCTTAAGCTTCTATTGTGTACAGTATTTGGTGGTAAGTAACTTTAATGATGAAAAATATTAGGAAAGACTAATTATAAGCATTGCTTTTATGCTTCTATAGACAGATAATTATTAGTCAGAACACCATTAAAAAGTAGGTTTAGTACCAGTGAAAGTACACTTCCTCAATGCAGACACAGCACAAAAGCCACAAATGGGGACAGAAAGGAGTGACCTGTAGGTTAGTAATGACACTGATGCAGATGTTTTTTACTTTTATAATAAGTGTAATACTCAAGTGAAAGAATTGCTGGACTGCTGATTAAGCAACCTAATATCTTCAGTCTGAATCTTGTTTCATTTATTCCTGTGCAATGTTATTTAAATGACCGTGACTATTTGCAAAATTCCACCTTTCTTCCCAAGTACATCAAAGTATTATAGAAAGGAAACAGAACAAGCATAGCAAATTTTAATACATTCAAACAAGATTCACTCATTTCCTTGTATCTCAACACCATGATTTTTCATGCATGTGTAATAGAAAAGCTCAATATTACATGCCATAAAAGCATTTGCAAAAAGGTCAGTTCTAAAAGTAGGTGAGCTAGGTAACACAGGACAGTAAACTGCTTCGTTTTCCTGTTCCCTATGAGATATAGACTAAATATGTGATCGACATGTCCTGTCAGAGCAGCAGAGACCTTTCTCAGAGGTTTCTCTTTTTCACTTTAAGGAAGAAATGAGGCCATGTGGTGTGGCTTATTACATCTCCTCCATCTCTCTAAGCCTTAGCAACAAAGAACCCTCTGCTCCCCATAGCTCTTTCCCCCAACCTAGTCTCTACTGTAGTGTCATGCTATGTTCTGCCCCTTCTTTGCTTCATGGCCACAGAGGAGAGTGTTCTGGAGCTACTGCAGAGAAAGCAAATGTAGTCACTGAAGGTACCTCATAGGGATATAGGGGGAAATGAGACAGGGGAAATGAGCTCACAGGGAAATGAGATATGAATTATGAGGGAAAGGGTTATCTGTGACACAAATGAGGATCATCTGCCAAATGAGGAGGCAGAACAGGAGCAAGAAAATAGTAGCTGTGCCTCATATCCCCAGGAAATAAGAAAAAATGTGAGAGAGCAGAAAGAAGTGAAGGAGAGTAAGAGAGTTATTCTGTCAAGCTGCAGCCATGTTAATTCTCTCTAGCTCTCCAGTTTCTTGACTCCCTGATAACTCTTCTAACCTTTTCAGACTCCTTTTCTCATGTATGACATATTAAAAACAAACTCTAGACCTCGGTAAATCTCTCCCTGCTGTCATCAATCTTCCAGAATACTAATAGACCACAGTTTCTCCTTAAATCATTCTGCTATCACCTCAAAACTAAATTTTGCCTGCACTACTAAGAAGCTTTGAGCTGTTTCTCAGTGTACCCTAGAGCAAATCAGTTGGACAGCCAAGTAAGCAATCAGATTTCCTTTCCTTACCAACAGTCTGCAATGAAAAGATGCAAAGGAGGAAAATTAGTCATATCCTTCCTGTGTAAACAGTTTCTGACAGCTCATTATAATTATTAAATGTCAACATGAGTTCAGCCATATGCAAACATATGGATAGATGTGGTTCCTGCACAAGATTCAACCAGTTCAGAGACATCATGAAGCCTGAATAAGATGTACATAGATTAAACAATTTACACAAATATATATGTATGTGCAAGTATACAAGACTATGGTCATTACTTTAACATTAAAAATTTCAAAAAATAAACCTTAGAAATGGCTGTTACGAAACACTACGTTCTGTCCCTTCTAAATTCAGGTACAATGTAGTACTATCACTAATATCAGAGCACAACATCAGTTTATTTACAACAAAATAGAAAGGCTTCAGAAGCTTTCTCATTGTCAACAATTCTCCAAACAACTGAGAAGATGTAGTAAAGAAAGGATGCTTACCACAGAAGTGCCTGATGTAAAATAAACCAGCTTTCTTGTCTGAAATATGTATATTCAGATCTTCCATAATGCAAGTCAAATTCTATACGCTGAGGTTGATTGTTTAACTATGTACTTATACATTAACCCATATTTTTCTAATACATGATGCTTTTCCCCAAATTTGCCAGTTCTGCTTGGAACACATATACAGCTACATCGGTGTTTACAATAGTGTGTGTATATATATATATTTAAATAGGAATTGTAGTTCTTTTCTAGTTATTATTCTAAGGTGCTTTGTACATTTTCAGTCCCATTTACCCCATTTATTCAAGTAGTCTCTGTATGCATAAAAATAGATGATCCAAACTTTTCCTGAAAACTTCAACTTCAACTGGATTTCCTCATGCAGAGAATTAGTTGAGTGAGGTACCCAGAAATCTAAAGGGTCTAAAAGGGCTGTTTATCTACCTAAAACTCTGTGCGTATTCCAGAATTTAACCATATATTTGAGAAACTGAGACTGAAAGTCTGTAGCATTTCCCAGGTTTGCATAAATAGATATTTCTCTTTTTACTCAGGACCAATCCTTTTTTATGAATTAATTAAGCATTCTAGAGAAACGGTACTGCAAAACAAACTCCCTCCCTGCCCTTCAAATTACTTCAGTGTCCTGAATGTTCCCCTTAATAATGAATATAAGGTGTAGAAAACTTCCTTTGTTCCTTATTTTTTGGGACTGTTATTTTTGCATTGAAAATTCGACAGTGATGTGGCTTCAGCAATGGGATGGGAGTGTTGCTGTGGTGGCCAGGGCAGCCTCTGGAGACAATATAGAATCACAGAATCATACAATAATTATGGTTGGAAGGGACCTCCAGGGATATCAAGTCCAACCTTTATCCCATCATATTCCTAACCATTAAACCACTAGACCATGGCCTCAAGTGCCTCATCAACCCATTTTTTGAACACCCACATATGATCAGAAGGATGATACTGAAGAAAGAGAGAGGCATTTACATTTCTCACTGGACAAATTTTCTTTATTAAGAGTCTTCTGCACTACTAGGCTTGTCAGGAGGTTTAAGTGCATGGATGCCTTTTCTGTTGGCTTCTTCGTGCTTTTTGTTGTCAAAACACCAAGGAAGCCGTGTTTGACACAAGCAGTTATATGGCTTTAGGCTCTGAGGGAGGATTTTTACCTGTAATTTTAAGTAGATGGGGCTTGTCATACGCTAAGTTGGTTAGAAAAACTGTCCTGTATGAAGGCTGCTGAACTCTAAGTGACAGTTCACAGCTTGTTTGGACTCACCTATGGGGCATGTACAAGACATGGATATAATATGAGAAATTTGTAGCAGTACCTTTTAGGGCATTCACATTTCTTAACCCTACTCCTATACTAAAATCACGAGGATCCTCTACCCCTAGTTAACTACAAGGAGAGAAAGGTTACCACAAAATTTCTATGTATGTCCCTTCCTTACAACAGCTTTAGATAATCATACTGCTGCAATATTGTTGCAACTATCCATGTATATGGTACCTGAGCAGCTCTTGATAGATCATGGTAGAACATAGACCAGTTTGATGTCAGTTAAACATTTTAAGTTTTAAACATTCAAGCTATTTTTAGGTGCTCTGTTTAGTAAATAAACCCACAAATATCACAGAATCACAGAATCACATAATATTAGGGATTGGAAGGGACCTCAAAAGATCATCTAGTCCAATCCCCCTGCCAGAGCAGGAATACCTAGATCAGGTCACACAAGAACGCATCCAGGAGGGTTTTTCTCCAGAGAAGGAGACTCCACAACCTCTCTGGGCAGCCTGTGCCAGTGTTCTGTTACCCTCACTGTGAAGAAGTTCTTCCTCACATTTATGTGGAACCTCCTATGTTCCATCTTGCATCCATTGCCCCTTGTCCTATCATTGGATGTCACTGAGAAGTTAGTGCAATATTATAAAATAAAAGGATATTAAATAAAGAGGTTTTTATAAAAAGAGTTTTAATTGGAGTTGCTTTTCACCTATTTATAGCTTAGCTATTGCTGCTACTATGAGCCATCTGGAGTGAGGTCTTCCTGAATAAGTACACAGACATTTCTAGTACAAATACTGAGAAATGTGCTCACTGAAAATAGTTGTTCCTCTAAACAAATTAACTGAAATATTAATGAAGCGAGAACAAAGATAAATTAATTGAAACTTAGACCAAATATTTGTAGAATTTTCTCTCTAATTATTTTCTGTATTTTATTTAACTTCCCAAACATTACTGAAGACAAAGGATGCTACAAATATAAATATGAAGAAATTGCTGGAACTGAAACTTCAGGTAGACAATTGGAAAAATAACTACTATTACTACTTTTACAAGACACTGATAGTACAGAATTATGCTCAAGCAAAGCCCTGTGTTGGAAGTCACATACACAATGTATACTTTTGAGTCTCATCATGTTAGGTAAATTAAATACACATATAGAGAATCTCTAGTTCTGTTCCCTTTGAACGAGGAAGTATGAAATCAAACAAAAAGGTTATTTTTAAAAATACACTTTTAAAGAGAAAGCTAATGTTCAATTCATCTTTGGACCCCATCTTCAAGTACCTTTTTGTTCAATTCAAAGCATTACTTCCTATGAAGATCTTGAGCTAATACTTATTTTCCTTCAGTTATAGTCTCTCTCTCTACTTCCCTGTAAATGTCAACCAAAAACTGATGGAGAAGGTTTCCCATTTGTCCTGGGCCTTGATGCTATTAGCCTCTAAAGTTAATTTTGGCAGGCTATAAAATTCTCAGACGGGCCTCAGAAATGTGACACACAGATGTTTGCAACATTTGCTTTATTTGGAGTAATTGCTTTTGAAGATGCAATGCACTCCGACTGTGAGCCACATCAAATTTCTCCTTCCCTTTAGTGAAACTTCTTCAGTCACTTCTTTCAGCTTTCAGCAGGGGTTCCTCAGGATGCTTTCCTTCTTGCTCTTGGTTTCTTCTTCCTCAGTATTAATCTTTGCCGACCTCCCATAGCTATGGGACCTGCTGCTAGGTCACAGTGACTTCTTCTCCAGGCTGAACAAGTCCTGGTATCTCAGTCTCTCCTCAAAGGGCAAATGTTTCAGCCCTGGACCATCCTGGTGGCTCTCTCCTGTATTCACTCCATTGTAACAATACCTTAAACATCAGAAGTACATAATAAAAAATTATCAAATTCTCCATATCAGTCAAAATAAAATATGCTGTGTATTAAAAACTTTCTAAAATATGAAAGCAAAGATAAAGCAGAATTTTACAATAGTAGAAAAGAATCAAAAACCAAGATATCCTGAGTCATCTTGGTATAATTAAGATAGTAATCTGCGCCACATATTGTAGTTCAAATGTTTTAGATAATAGAATTAGTGTATACATTAGTATACACTACTATATTGCTCATATTAATGCAATATCATTTAGGACAGTGCAATACAGCAGGAGAAGGATGACTCTTGACACAATAAGTGGGTTTTGATAGGCAAACTTAAAAACATTGATCTTGCTCAGACTTCTGTGGATATTGGACAACACAATGGATAAAATAGACCTGACCCTAGGAAAGCAGTACACAGGAAAATGAGCACTCTGCTTCAGAACAGTTCTTGATCCTTAGCTCTTTGTGTTCCTTTTCTGTTTCTAGCCTCTGTTTCTAAGAAGTCATGTATTTTTAGAACAGCAATCCCTGTACTGTAAAGATCCAGTTAAAATACCTGTAATATGTTCACATATCTCTACCGAATGGCTGAGAAAAGTCCGGGTTTCTAAAAGTTTAGTATCAAACTTTCAGACTAAATTTAGTTCTATCTATCCACTATAAAGGAAATCCAAGTTAAAAACTTACAGCATGTATTGACTTTATGAAGTACTTGGTGTCAATTCAAGTTCACAGCACTTTTCTCTGTCCCTTTGTGCATCCCCCACTCATTTGTCTCCCTTAGTAGTTCACATGGTTCAGAAAACTGTTCTGATTGTTTTTTTTTAAATTTATGAATTTAATTCATAACACAGATAAAAGTAGTTAAAAATCAAGTGAAAAAGTGACTGGTGTTAAGGTGGGAACAATTAATTACAAGAAACTTAAGTTGGTATTTCTAGTTGTTATTTACATGTTGCAGTATCAGATAGAAGTCACAGAAGATAACTCTTAGACAGCTAAATTTAGATAAGCAGAATCTAACCCCCATTTGGGAAAAGGAATAGGAAAAAAAATAATAATGAAGTCATGAGTAATGAACCAGTAATGTGACAAAGTAGCATTTACTGAAATTGACTATTTTCAATGCCAGTCGGTAAGATTTATACTACAGCTTTTTTTTTTTCCCTTTTCTTTGAGGAGTGAGAAGAGAGAATTTTAATATAACATTTTAGAACTTTTCATACAATCTTGAATGTATGCTTCTATGAGTTTGAAGTAGCTGGTTTCATTACTAGTGTCATATTTTTATTTAATTTCATTTTTTATTAATTCCAAAATTATTGAGTTTATTGTTTTTAGATCCCTCCAAAATGTAGGGAGAAATTGTGGTTTATTGCTGTTGTTCTGGTATTTTAAATTTAAAATTAGAATGTACTTGTCAAAAGTTATTTGACACTGACTTTATACTTCATTTATTAACATTTCTATTCCCGTAGGCAGAGAATAGTTTATGCTGTACAATGCCCTTATCAAACTTTGTTGTCACTTTTGCCACAAATGAAACAAAAGTTGAAACAAATACCCAAAATTTATTCTGCAGAATAGTTTAGACCTGTGATTTATTTCTCAAATTTATATATAGGTGGTTCATTTCAAATAGGTAAATTTGCAGATTAGAAATAGTCAAGCATTTACAATAAGCCTTATGACAAATTCCAGATAAAGTCTTGAAGGTTTGAAGTAAGGTTTAGGTGGAATGGAAAGAACTGTGTCTAACATTGTGGCCCAAATCCTCAATTCAGCTCCTGCCAATTCCCACAAGTTTTATTAATGTAGCACTTTTAAGGCATTCCTAGAGTTACTCAGAAGTGATGTGCTGAGTTTTGATGGAGCTAAGTGTATTGTCATTGACATCTTGGCATCAACTTAAGTGAGCTCGGCAATTTTTTCATCTCATTCAAGAAATTTCTTGTTTTAACAGTTGTCAAAGCATTCCTGATATTTGGCTCCACCAAAATAAAACGTGGTTGGTTTCTTTCATACACAACTGGGCTCAGTTTCCCTCACAGCCTAATGGATGAAATATTTTTCAGGCAAATCGTTGCTTCTTATGACCAAGTGGATTAAAATCTTCTAAACATTCATTTCAAAAATATGATTTGGTAACTAAATCAGAGTTGAACTTGAGAATCAGTGTAATGAAGGGGATTGCCTATTCTTCTGAAGCTGCTTCATTGTGCAGTGACAAGTTCTTTACTGTGCAGTGAAGTGTTCAAAGATTTAGAGTAATAATATCTATGTAAGAAAGACGAACACAATTCTAGTGACAACTAAACTATCTGGGAAAGAGAACCTTTGGTTTTCAAGCATACCCCCACCAGGCTGGGGGGTGGGGAGGACTGTCTGTTTTTTGCTTTCTAATTCTATATTTTATAAAAAAAAACCCTAACAAAACCACCACCACCACCAAAAAACAGTAAGTCGAAGACTGAGATTTTTCAGCTCAGGAGTTAGAGAGTAATATCCTGCCTTGTTCCCTGTCTGAACTGAGGGACCTGAAACAATTTGCTAGATAGCATAAAAACTCCCAGAGAGGCACAACAAATAACTTTTCCTTGCAGACAGAACAGCCTCTCAGTTAAGGTGTTCTCCTGAAAGACAGGAGAATTCAGTTTCTGTCCCCTTGTATTTTCATTGGGAGCTGAACTTCCTTGGTTGAGAGAAGTGATGCAAAACGTTTTCACAGTGTATTAATGTTATTGTTGCTAAGATTAAAGGCAGATGCCTAAGCCCTGCCCTGAGGTGTACTTAACAAAACAGATGAGAAATTGCTGGGTGTGATTTAAGTAAAGACTGAACATGAAAAATAACAGCGCAAGAAGCTGGCAGAAGTTACAAATAGTGCTATGAGACATTGCTGGATCACAGAAGATTCAGTGGGAGGCACACAAGAGATGGAGCCATTTGAAGAAAGGAATCTCATAAGGCCAGTAGTGCCTTGGTAACACCATCAGTGATGTGAAGTTGAGATATCCTGTGAAACAGTAACGGTTTCCCCAAGACCAACCGGGATAAAATAGAGGTGTTTGTTCCTTTCAGAGAGGATAAGGGTAGAGAAAGGGAGGGATCAAAGTGGACCAGGGACAAATAAGCATGGGAAAAAAGAGAGAAGATGTTCAGTTTGCATGTAAACTAGAGTGCTTATACTGTGTTTGTATACATGTGTCTATTGGGAATAGGTACTCAGCTGCACTACTGGCTGGACTCAAGGTCAGAGGAAAACAGTAGTATTGCTTCTAAGCAGTCAAGAGGGAAGAATCAACTGTGTCTTTCAGTCTACCAGATTCAATCATCCTTAACAACCTCCTGTGAGATTTGTACATTCCTTAGGTGAATGAGCAAAATTAAGCTTTTGTGCTATCATTTTCAAGAAAACATTCATCAGAATCACAGAATCACAGAATAATAGAATCATAGGATAATTATGGTTGGAAGGGACCTCCAGAGTCATCAAGTCCAACCTTTATCCTATCATATTCCTAACCATTAAACCACTAGACCATGGCCTCAAGTGCCTCATCAACCTGTTTTTTGAACACCCCCAGGGACGGTGACTCCACCACCTCCCTGGACAGCCTGTTCCAGTGCCTAACCACCCTCTCAGGAAAGAACTTCTTCCTAATATCCAACCTAAACTTCCCCTGACGTAACTTGAGGCCATTTCCTCTCCTCCTGTCATTAGTAATTTGGGAGAAGAGACCAATACCAGTCATCAGTCCTCAGTATCTTGCGTCAACATCAAAAGCATTCTGAACTGAAGGTCCCTTCATTCTAAGCTTTTTTGTAAAAACTCATTTTGCAGACCCTAAATTTCTTCATAGATTCTATAATCAAACCAGAACCCTAATTTAGAGTTCTCTAGAGTATCTGAGTTTAGAACTATGTCTTTATATTCTTTAGGTCTTCCGAGACTGGCCATAATCTCACACACCTTCTGCATAATGAATTCCCAGTGCAAGAAGTATTCATATGTGCTTTGTAGGTTTATATTTTTCATAAATTGAACAAAAAATAACTAATGAGTATAGTACTTTGTTAGATATTGATCAATAGATCTTAGAATTTTCGTTAATTGGACTTTTAAGTGTATCTCATCCTCTTTTACTCAGTTTTACTTACAGTTGCAACATTATTTTTTTCCTGAATGTGGTTATCTTTCTTTTCCTCTTATTTTAGGTTTAAGAACTTTTTGTCAGCTTTTTTTTTACTATTAATGAAAGTATATAACAACTGTTTAAGGAGATAAAACATCCGTTTTGTACAAGATAATTCAATTTTAGTGCCTGACAACTTCAGCAGTATGACTTAGAAATGTTATATTGGCACATTATTCACTCTACTTGGACACAGTAGATCAAAGACAGAGAATAACTGCAAATTACAATTTCCTAATCTTCAAGTATTTCACCCTAGTGTAAAATAAGGAGACTAGATGCAAGCCCTAACTCATTCCTTTGGAGAACTTAACACTGAAATTTTCTATTCCTCCTTCCTTCATGCTTTCCATTAAGATGTTCATGTCTAATGTGTAATGTATTTCTGAAATTCACTTTACTGTCCTGTATTCCTTGAACACATTAGGACATGTTATGCAAGAGATGAGGCAGTGGGTTCTGCCCAGATTTTTGGTAAATGTTCTGTATTTCACTAAATGCCTCTCTAGAGGCATAGAAAAGCTCTATTAGTAAATTACGGATACTACTTTAAGTACATTTGGTTTTGTCAGTGTATTTGACAGTTGTACTTAAGTCTAAACAGAGAAATAGTAGATTGCAGTTTTTTAGAAAAGGCATTTTTTTTCTCAATTAAGTTGGTCTGGAAGGAGGAATTATAACAAAAAAAAATAAAAATTGAAAGGCAGTATTTGATTGCAAACCAGATGAATAAATAAATAAAGTAAGTAAAAATGGTAATTAATGAGATAAAGGAGATCTGTCTTATGCTCATTTAAATTCTTTCTCATAAAAAATTACTGTGCAATGTTAAAAAAATTTAGAGATAAAGGAAAATAACAGCTATGAAGTGCAATCAACCTACTGATAATATGCCACAGTATAATACCTAACCAAATGGCTCTACATACTCTTTTTTAAAAACAAATGTTGGAGTTTATATCAAGCAAGAAAGAAGACTGCAGTTACATGAATTAAGATACAATGAAAGAACTTTCTTTCTGCTGATACGACAAAAATGTTGACCACTACAGTCAAAGAAAGATTGTCCCACAACATTTCATTGAATAGTTGGGAATATGAAGGTGTTTTCACGGAATTCAGTAGCGAAAAGAGAATACTAGACTAACAGATGTTTGTGTACAGAGTGAAAGTATTCCAGAAATACCTGAGTCGTAAGACATAATAATGTAATGTAATTAAAACATTTTGCAACTTCAAGGCATTTTCATAAGGCTAATCTTTACTATAATGCATCTGTCTCTCTCTATAAACACACTAAATATGATTGGACACATCCTCACCACTCTCACAAAAGCAACCTATCAGAGTCTCTCTTCATTCCTTTCCCTGCCTTGAAATTCCTTAATTATTTCATTTTTTAAATAGTTATATCTTTTTGTTAAGCTTCTGCATAATGAATGAGTTTTCTTTGTTGTCTTAAAAACAATTACCTCCTCCTTCTGCTTCAATGTAGTTTTAGAAAAGTTTCTAAGTTGCCCTAGGCTTCTATGAATTGAACCCAGATGTCTTTTCTCTTTGGAGTTGTTGAACATTTTGAGCTAAATGTGTCCCTTGTGCAATAATTGAGTGGAAGAAAATGTTTCAGTTCTATGTTGATACCTTTCAGGGCTCTTTACATGCTTGTTGCAAAGGCAGCTTTATTTAGGTACAAAAATGTTTTTTCCATATTAAAAAACAAAAAGCAAAAAGCAAACCACCCTCCAAGTTATAAAGAACTTAAAAGATTGCTGTAGTTTGGGGCATTTCAATCTCTGAAGACCAAAATAGACCTAACTTAAAAGAGGCTCGTCAATGCTGCCATACATGCTGTCAAGCAGCTAAAGCCTGTAAACAGCCGCCTGGCTACACTCAGCTGTCCACAATACAGAGGACTGGACTACAAGACTGAATAACAGTGTGTGCTGTTACTTAATTATAAAGCAAATCTATTTGTTGCTTTCGGCTTTTGACAGGATGATGCGCTGCATGACAATTTGTGTGTATCCTATCCCCTCCTCCTGCCTACAGAACACCTGCATCCTTCAGACTGGCATTTTTGCTGTCCCAGCCTGGTTTTGGCCATCCATATACGTGTCACCTTGTGAAAGAACCCTATATGGAGTTGGTTTAGGCTCTTGCATCCTGTCCCTAACCACAGTGGCAGACTTCAAATGTCTATATATCTGTCTCTGAAAAGATCTGAGTGCTTGGAAATTAATTCACAACCTCAGAAGGACCTTAAGTGCCACAACTTTGCTGCGCTCACTCATAACTCATTCCATTTTAAAGGCTGCCTAACTTGGCCTGCCAGCAGTTCTTATTAATGCGGAGAAAGATAAAAAAATACGTTACTTTAATTTGAAAATTCTTAATAATTCCAATGTGAATGATCAGGCCCATTTCTATGATGCAGTCTAACTGATACAAAATTTTATTTGTGTAACCTAACACCTCAATTTTTACTTGCTTCATTGTTACTCATTATATTGTTTTAAACAGGTTATACTTCTGTATTTCAGTAAATTCCTCTCTTCAGGAAAAACAAAACAAAGCAAAAGAAGAGTCAGAACTATCAACAGATCTCTTTTAACAGATGATTTTCTGTTAAGAAGTGGTGGCCATAGTCACACAGATAAGGCATGTATTTTAACTGTGATTTCAGCTAACAGAATCTGACAACCTTGTGCATAGCCTCGTGTTCACAACTGTGCTACAGCTATGACTCTACTTTTATTATATTAGACATGAAACTGATATATTTTAAACGGCCTAGTAATTACAGTAATGCCCTCAGGCTACTGTTAATTTCAACTTCAGTTTCCATTTAACTTTGCTTGAACATGTGTGTGTGCATGTGAAAAGGAAAAAAACGTAGTCTTCATTAGTTTGTCAATTTAAAATTATTTCAAATTAATAAGTCATGAAATAGTACTTAGAGTAACCTAATATGTCCAAGCTGCCAATAATCAAACACTATTTAATCATTACTGTTTCTCAATAGATAAATCAAAACGGATTTTTTTAGCTACTCAATGTGTTCATATGCTTGGGTTTTTTTTCAAGGCAAGAATAACAAATTATTGGCGAGGTAGAAACAATGTAATAACAATTTTCTGGATAGCAACCTGGACTCTGGTAACATACAAGATACTTCTCCTGCTTGACAGCATATATGCTATAGGAAAAAAAAGAAAAGAATTTGTATTCTCAGTTTAAGAAATGTTAAGGGATTTTTTTAAAGAAGAAAAAAAAATAAAAACAAAAACCAATTCCAAGTCAAGCACCTGAAACAAGTTTCAGTGGTAAATGTATGAAGACAAAATTAACTTTTTGTTTTCCTCTCCTTCATATATTAAATTATGCAATACTTCTTCTTAGAGCAAATACAATTTTCCAAAGTCTTTTATCTTTGAAACTTCATTAAAATAAAAACTTGAAAAACAGTTACAGTGTACTAGGTTTTTATACTCAGATGGTGTTTGCAAAATGCAGTGAGTAATCATCATAATGTGTGTTTGTGCCAATGGTGTTTGCTTTGTTTTCAGAATAATAGCTTGAAAGCTTTTTATGCTCATTGTCCTTTTCACTGTCATGTGAAATTATTCACAATGAAACAAAAGAGACGTGATGCAATAAGGGGAATATACATACAGTTTCTTTGCTTTCTCTGTATTTTTAAACACATGGTGTGGTTTTAATTTGTGAGGCTGCCTTCCAACATTATTTTCTTCAAATGATGTAAGAAACATGCAGTCAGAACCATTTGTGATTTCCAATATATATATGTTCTAGGTATGGATTTTTTTGTTGACTTATAAAGAAAAGTATAGACTCCCTCTGGTGTAGGATCACTTCTGTCTCCATATACAATAAAGGTGTTACGTCTTTATAAATATGTAGATATGTAATGAACATCTGGTAGAAAACATATATTTTTCAAAGCTCTGAACTTGCTGTTTCTTAGAATATTTTAGTATCTTTTGTAGCACCCTTACAAGTATCAGTATTAGCATCTTTCCATTATACCCACAATAAGATACTCAACCAGATGTCTGTCATAGTCTATTTTGGCCCTGTTTTCTCTTAGATGTTAACAAGGTGTGAAAACCCCAATTCTCATCCATCTTCATCACAATCCATGCAGGTAGCATTTCAAAAGCTACCTTAGGGTTTTCTCTCATGATGTACTTCATACATGGAATAAAACCTTAAACAATAACATTGCTCATTGCTCTTTCTAAAATGTTATTTAATCAGTCTACCTGGGATATAGAAATAGCAATGACTATAAAACTAGTGCTCTGTTAGCTACAGGTTTTTAAAGAGCACATCTCCCCTTCCAAAAATATAGCCCCCTTTTCACTCCTGTGTTCGGATTCATTTACTGCCTCTATTGCACAAACATGACCTTCTCTAACTGGCTCTCTTTTTGATCTCAACATTTAGCTGCTTCTAAAATAAAACCTGTTTGAAGTTTAATGATGTGGGGATCACTCTGAGAAAGAAAATGTAGGGAAGACTACACTAGCCTTGGACCTTTCTTGTCTACAGCATTTCGACAAGATTTGTTACTCAGAGACCCCATCTGCAATGATAACACTCAGAGCAAGGAAAGTATTATTTTGGTCTTACTCTATAAAAGCATTGCTCTAGCAGACTATAATTCAGTCCTATGAATATATCACACATAAACAACACACATCATGTCAGGGTAGCACAGTAATTCTCTAAGAGAACAATATAAGCCCCAGTCTGGATATAAATGCTGCACAAAATGGAAATAGCTAATATGTTTCAAGTTCACTGTCAGTAATGCGGATACAGAACAATCTGCATCCATTGGCCTAAGTGCCAGGGAGAGGCTTGTGGTATATTTAACAATGATGCTGTAGCCTGTCTTCACTCTGCCTTCTAGTGGATCTACCTACCTAAAAAGCCACAAGGAACTGAAACTGGAGTCCTAAGTATCTGTTGTGGAAGAGCAGTAGGGACAAGAACAGACTGCAGAGGAACAGACCAGTAGGGACTAGAAACAGAAAGGAAATGAAGCTTGTGGGTGTCCTAGAAACAAGATAAAGAGCTCAGACTGATTCTCACCTGTGAATTCACAGTTTAAACTCCCCATAAAGAGGATTTCTAAAATAAAGCATTAATGCCTTCCCTCAATCTCATCTCAAAATCAAATTTAATAAAAGAAATCAGAGCTTGCTAAAAACTGGATTGTCAGAAGCTTGATTCCTCTCTAGAATCAAGTCTTGGAGATTTTTTTTTGATTGGTTTAGTGTGGGTTTTTTCAAATCATGTTGGAATGCATGTGTACAATTCCTATCAATTTGCAGCAGGATATAGAGTTCTCATTGCCCTGATATTTTTAAAAATCTTTCCCAAAGTCACTTTTTTCCCCCACAGATTGTTTAAATGAATGTTTAACTGCACAGAGAAAAAAGTGACTGTAATAATAAACAAAGAAGAGGCATAAATCACAAGAACTGAAGGCAACAATTTGTTCTTACCATTAAACAAAAACAAATCCTTGCCTTTCGCTGAGCATTACAAAAGTAACCTTTGATGAAAATATATAATTTTTTTTTGTACTCTATGTAGAAAAAGTTCAGGTGTAGCTCTAGGCAGTGGAAATAAATGAGTTACGGGGAAAAGATGTTGTGGGCTGCACATGTGGTTAAACTTAGACAGCAGCTTGTTCTATGACATTTCCCTGAAAAGACCAGGGCAGGGCAAATTATTCAGACAGAAACCCAGCTGACAAAGTCAGAGCTTTCAGTGTGTGTTGTTGACAGAAACCTGTCAAATATTCTTGTCCTGACATGAAACATCACAAGTACCACTGCACTGTCACATAGACATCAGAAATGAGCCTCCTCTGGGATAGCAAAATTACTTGATTCTGTCAATTTTTATTGAAGAACAGATCTTTTTTTAACCTGTTCAAATGGATCTAAGTTATTTATAATAAAACTTTATTACAAAATATATGACTTTCCTATTTTTAAAGTTCAGGTACCAGAAATCCTCTGTTACTTAAAGCTGCACTTACAGTCCTGCAGAAAAACTCAATCTTTAAACCTAAAAATGTTTAGCCAGAATAAAACTGGTATGAAATCCTCTTTCCAAAAAGTCTTCCAACATGAGGCCAGTGGTTAAAGGTCTAGTAAAAGGAGGAATACACTGGGAATTGCTTATGCAGTAGCATAAGCACAATTCTTTGGGGACACATCAGTTTTCTTCAATGTGTAGAGCTCATGCATGATGCATATGCTCAGGGATGTCTGGTCATGCAGCAGGTGTAGGCTTAGAGGTGCATGGTCTTTGCACAAATTCACAGGATGCTATCTAGGCCACTAAGAAAGAAGTTTGGATGCTGCTGTTGTATGCAGGTAGTAATTTTCACCCTGGTTAGTCCACAATATAATGTCTCAAAAACCATTTTGCGAAGCATATGATTCTCTTTCCTATTGTTTTTTTGTGTTGTTATCCCTCCTAATATTTTTTTTAAAACTTGATCCACCTGGAAATGCATAGTACAAGCTTCATGAAATCTGGATCTAATTAAAAGTCATCATTATGTACTGCTTAAATGTTAATGCTACTGGAGTGATTTATCAAGGTAATACTTCAATTCCTCAATTATCCAACACATTTATTGATATTAGGACAAAAATATTGAAGTGCACAGCTATATTTCACTTTTATTCATTTCTTCAGCTGAGATGAGACCACGCTAATAGAGAGAACGTTTGTGCTAGTCTTAATATTAGAAGACAACAACCTTACAGTGATATTTATATTTAATACTAGGAATCAGTAACAGTAAAGTCATTTCCAGATGTCTCTATGTTTTCCTGTGGCAGAGGCCCTTTTCTCTTCTGGTATGATTATATTCAGAAAGTCCATAAACCATTGACAGGAAATCTGGCCTCTGGATTTATAATTCATCGGATACAAACTGAAGGGTGAATTGGGGCACTTTATATAGCCTTTAATTTATTTGAAAACAGACATATTTGTCTGCTTGGGGCTCTATGAATTAGGACATATGTGCATTATGAGCACACAAGAAATTATTTTGTCTATGTTACACAGCTGAAAGAGATACACAGAATTCCCTTCTCTCTGACAGTGTTTTGAACATAAGTACATGTAAAACTTAAAACATGGTCGTTGTTAGATCACAAAGGAGTTTAATTTCAGAGGGAATTTTGACTGTGCCATGAGCGGAGAACTTGGCTAGGAATTTTATAACATTCTTTGACTAAGAAATCACTTATTTAAATAAAAAGTTCTGCATTTCATGATACAGTATTTTTGGGGGTTTATGGTGGGATTTTTTTTTATGTTTTGGGGTTTTGTTTTGGGTTTGGATGCTTTTTTCTTTCCCCAGAAGTCTCAGAAAAACACCTTATTGTGAAGTTTCAGACTTCCATGTGAGTTTAAATGAACAGTAGATACAGTGGCTGGATCCATCCCAACTGGAAGATCATTAGCAAGGCAGCAAATGCTGCTGTGAACAAGAAACCACTTTAACAAGTCAGTTATGAATTTCAGCATTTCAAACCTTCAAAGCCTTTTCTGTATTTTTATTTTTTTCATGTTACAGCTACAGTTCTTGATCTGAAGTCAAAAGTAGATGTGATACAACTTCCCTGGCCTCAAGCATAAAAACTTACTAACAGCATTGTGTCCTTACCATGGAATGCAGTATGTGCATGTGTCTGTGTATGGATGTAAGCTGACCCAAAAAAGGAGATCAAACAAGAAAAGTGTTACTGCAGATGTATTTTTCTTATGGCTCCAAGAGTACCTGCTAAAATGCGATCTCCTAGAGCTTTTAATTAAATATTAATATAAAGGGGAAGAAAAATATCCCACTTAGCTGCTTTCCTCAAGCACTAAATACACAGCATGAATGTGTATGCACAAATTATATTATTTTCAACAAATAGGGTTCCCTAATATGAATATTTTTTTTAAGTGTTCCTCTTAGATGTGAGCAAAGGGGAACAGATGTAGTGGCAATTCTTCTACACCTCATTATTCTGCATAGTACCTTGAAGGTTACAGACAAATTTAATTTCAGGCATCCGGTAGTCTTATCCTCCCCAACATGCACATTCAATTAAAATCTTTTCCTTTCCAAGAGCAGCCTTCACAAAAAAATGGATTCAGTCCTGTGGATGCCTGAATCAGAACTGTAGAAGTGGTAAAACACATATGACATGCACTGGTGTTGTCATGTGTAAGTCTGCCTCAGTGTCTTTCCATTTCAGAGACAGTCTGCTAAGTACACATGAACTGCTGAAACTTTCAACTTAAGGTCTGAAAACCTTTAAGTTGTGATTTTCAAATTAGCTTTGGCATAGAAACCTTAAAGCATAAATAAGCATATTTCTAAAAAAAATAAACAAAAAGGCAACAAAAAGAGATTTTCAGTATGGTGTATACTTCCTTGGTTAAAGGAATTGGCAAAATCACAGCCTTATTGCCACTATTCAAAACAATCAGCTACAAACACTAGCTCAAGCCAAATGCAAAGATGGCAAAAATATGCACAGATTGATTCCTATGTGACATAAATTTAGAATCAACTTTGACAAGCTTCCAACTGAGCCTTATTGGCTGCAGACCAGTCTCAACACTGCAAATTATTATGCATGCAAGATGTCTCACTGAAATCACCAGGACTCCTCATGTGAGTGCATGCTCTTATTTGCATCAAATATTTGTAGAAGAAAGCTCCTTGTTCAGATGTTACATGTGACAAAAAACATGTTTTCCCCATCTAGAAAATCCATTACTACGGCGGGACCTCTGCAGATTTGTTATGTTCTGTGTAGTGTTTCACAAGCAGCTAAGTGACCTAGCAATATTTACCTCACGCTTGAAGCCTTTCAAACTTTCAGTGAACTTCTGGTAAAAAAAAAAAAGTAAGAAAAAAAAAAAGAAAAAAAAAAAAAGAGAGCGAAAGAAAAAGGGGGTGGGAGGGAAGAGGCTGGAGAAGTGGTATCCAGTAGCACAGCATTCAGGAGACCTACATTTCAATTCTCACTTTCTCTCACCCCCTATACTGGAAAAGCTGTTGAGACAGCTGTTCAGTGTTGCCTGCCATTTGGTTGCTATTCAGTAATGACCTCTACACAAATCTGTGGTGGGGCTGATGAGAACCAAACTGCAAATCTCCTCTCAGTTCTCCACAGTGATAAAGATGGAAGAATTTCCCTGGTAGTCTGAGATGCTAGAAATCCTACCTCAAAGTCCAAACATTGTGTTTATGTCAGTACTGCTAACACCTACTATTTTATCATGAGTCTTGCTACGTGCATTTTCTTTGACCATCCTGTCTTGGAATCAAGTAATTACTTTCCAGCTTCAACTTTCATTCACAAAGCTCTCCTCTGTGGTTGTACAGAAAAGCTAAAAGTAGGTTCCAAGCTGTGAAAATGAAAAAGTTTAATGTTACAACTTTTTTTTTTAACCTGATTTTTGTGAAAATAACTACAGAAACAAGCAACCCTCCCCACTTGTGATTCAAAGTCATTTTTTGACCTTAAAATATGCACTTAAATATAATTTCTAATCTGATAATGAGTCTTACAAAAGCATTATTCTCTTGTTTTTATTTTATGTAAAGAGTAAAAACAGAAACTCATGTCTTCCTGTCATTCCTTCTTTCTCTGCCCCTTGTTCATTTCAGGAGCAAGAGCTCCTTTTAAAGATAGGAATAGCTCAAGTATTTTTATTTTGTATCATTTCATGTTGCTCCATGTAAGGGAGAGTCTCTATCAATATTTCTCAAGAAATGGGTTTATCACCCATGAGAAACATTAATCTCAAATTAGGTTCCAATAATCCAATGTGAATTTTCAGGCATTTCAAAATTTTTAAACAAGTTGTGATATCATGTTGGTTGCCAAGGGACATTGCATTTGAGAAGACTGTTCCTTTTTCTGAGTGGTGCTTTACCAGTCCAATAACATGTTACACCTCTCCTGATGTGCAGCGTTGTGGCAGTACCTATGCAAAATTTATGGACATGACCTGTTTTATTTGATTATACAGAACTACGCAGAAGAAAAGCTTTCTTTTTTTGTGGCAATTGCATTAGCTGTAAGTGACTGGAAGAATGGTAGAATTTCAGCTGAAAATAAATCCCTGAATTTTTAATAAAACTGATGCATAATTAAAAGCCCTTGCAATAAATCAAATAACTTCCTTTGTGGTTGGGAAAAGGAGGAGATCTTTTTGTTTGGGCTTCCTTAAAAAATAGGTATATTTCATGGTTCTGTAAATTGTAAAGACTATCAGAAAAATAATTAAAAGAGAAATCTCAAAAACTAGATTCCTAAAGCAACTGCCTTTTGAGAGAGATACAGGATACAACTCTGAATATTCCATGATTCGGTGATTCTTTTTATTATAGAGTCTCTGCACTATAAACAATCTATTTTCCAAATTGAAAGTAGAAGAACCACAGCGTAAGAAACATTCTTACTTTAATTTCTAAACTATACTATTTTTCCAGTCTTAAGAAGATGTAGTGCAGTTACCCTCAATTCCAGGTTAACAGTTGACTCAGTTCTTTTTCCCTTCAAGTTTTTTCTAAGGATTTGATGTTTTAATAAATGCAAGTAAAATCATTTACTGCACTGTTCAGAATTCCTGAGCTAACATCTAAACTCAAATATTTCAGCTTGCAAAATTTTCCCTAAAATGATCCTATTCTGAAAATGGAGACATAAACATGCTTGAAAAAAACCACAAAACAAACAAACAAAAAAAACCCAACAAAACTGAACACAGTTTGCATGCATAAAATATAAATATATTTTATCTTAAAATAATTGTGTATATTTGAGTTGAACTTCTGACAAATGCATGTCATTATATTATAAAGAAATAAGCAAAGACATATTGTTATATGGATTCATCTCATTTGCTAAATCTTTGTAATTTCTGCTGAAATACACTTGTTGCATCCTGGGGTCTTTCTTCCCCTAACCATTCAGACACACAGTAGCAGATCATGGTTTCCTGCCAGCCCAGATGGAGCACCTTTTGTTTCCAGTAGAATTAGAGCTCAAGAGGAACTGCTGGGTGTAAAATTCTCACTATGGTTGAAAATCATTGAGCCATAGTGAATTTTGAGGCTAAGCTGGAGAGTGCTTCAGCCTATTCTGGTCTAGGCATAGAATCACAGAATCATAGAATAGCCTTGGTTGGAAAAGAACTCTAAGATCGTCAAGTCCAACCATGAACATAGCACTTCCAAGTCCACCCACTGAACCATGTCCCTCAGCACCACATGTACACATCTCTTAAATACTTCCAGGGATGGGGACTCCATCACTGCCCTGGGCAGCCTGTTCCAGTGTTTGACAGCCCTTTCAATGAAGAAAATTTTCCTTATATCCAATCTAAACCTCCCCTGACACAACTTGAGGCCATTACCCCTCATCCTATCACTAGTTACCTGGGAGAAGAGACCGACCCCCATCTCATTACAATGTCCTTTAACAAAGGGGAAAAAAGTGCATGCTTAAAGTATTTACTTTGCAAGGTATTTGCAGACAAGTATCGCTCTGGACATGCATTCTTAGAAACATGCAACAGAAGTATTTTGAATTGAGTCCTTAATCTTACAGCAGTGCTAGGTGAAGAAATTACTGTCCCCCCTTGACTGTTAAACCTGTGAAGTAAGCAGCAGACAAGCTGATGTTCTCTGGGAAATGGTTATTAACGTGATGTTATTCTGTTGGGGCAGTTAAACAAGAAGAAGAAAAGATGTCAACACTTCTGCTTGTGCTTTCAAAACAAGAGAAACATTAAAACAAGCAATATATTGCAGAACTGGTGTGAGAAAAAGTAGTATTGTGAAGCAAAGCCAAGTCTGAGTATCTAAGGTGTTTTTAGCACCAAAGAAAAGCTTTTATTTAAGCAAAAAGATGTTAAAGTTGACACTGTCCCTCTAAGCAAGAAGTGTCCTCAATCTAAAACATCTAATCTCACCCATCAAAACAGAGTATTTCAAAAAGTCTGTGTAGAGGAATTATTTGTCATTTTTTTCCAGACTGTCAGCCTGATGAAAATATTTTGTTGTTTTTCAAACAATACTCAGACAGAATTGCCTAAGTTGTTCAAGGTGCAAGTAGTGTTTGAAGCTTAAAACACCATGAAAAACATCTATTAAAAATAATTCTATCTCAATACATTAATCTTCTGGCTATGGGCTTTCAGAAGTGGAAGAAAAAGCAGGCAAATATATGATCTTAAAGTAAAGTTCAGTTCCTAAATTTCTTTGTTACTGTCTTTTTTTCTAGTTTTTATGCACTTGAATAAATCCAAATATTTCTAGAATGCATTAGATATTAGTCCGTTTAGTAACATCATGGAACCTCCATATATTATTTATCCTCTTTTTGGGTTTCTCTCTGCTTTAATCCAAACAATTATTCTTGTATGTGAATGAAGATGCCAGATCCCTTATCAGCACCGTTTTCAATCTGAATGACAATGGAAAACTTTGTCAAATGGTTGCATGATGAAAGCAGATCAGTAATTGCTTAAAGTACAGTTTTTAACAGCTCTTACAGAGAGAGGGAGAGCAAGATGGAAAGCAAGAGGGAGAGACTTTGACAATGCTTCAGCAGGCTGCTCAAGTTTATTTTAGTCCCTAGTATCGTACACTGATGTTTTATATTACAATATTGAGGATCAGGCCACAGGACTGAGAGGAAACTGGGTAGTCCACCTCTTATCTTGGCTTCTTTAAATACAAGGTACTAGTAGGTGGCAGACCCTCTAGCAACAACACAACTTTTTCTTCTTCAGTCATAGTCATGCTGGAAGTGCCACTAATCCCATTACACAGGAGATATTAGAGAAACCAGAGAAGTGAGCTACAAATTTAACTGTATGATAGCCTGAAACTCAGAATCATGGAATGGTTGAGATTAGAAAGGACCTCAGACTAAAATAGTCTTTCCTGATGCTCAGACAGAACCTTCTGTCTGGCAGTCTGGTGAAGTGCTGACTGACTGGAAAAGGGGAAACATTGCTCCCATTTTCAAAAAGGGAAAAAAGGAAGACCTGGGCAACTACAGGCCAGTTAGTCTCACCTCTGTGCCTGGCAAGATCATGGAGCAGATCCTCCTGAAGACTCTCGTATGGCACGTGGAAAATGTGGGGGTGATTGGTGGCAATCAACATGGCTTCACCAAGGGAAAATCCTGCCTGACAAATCTGGTGGCCTTCTATGATGATGTAACAGCATAAATAGACAAGAGAAGAGCAACTGATATCATCTACCTGGACATGTGCAAGGCTTTTGACACTGTCCCACATGACATCCTGGTCTCCAAGTTGGAAAGAAATGGATTTGATGGATAGACCACCCAGTGGAGAGGGAATTGGCTGGAGGGTCGCATTCAAAGGGTTGTGGTCAATGTCTCGATGTCCAAGTGGAGACCAGTGACAAGTGGTGTCCCTCAGGGATCAGTACTGGGACCAGTGCTATTTAACATCCTTGTTGGCGACATGGACAGTGGCATCGAGTGCACCCTCAGCAAGCTTGCAGATGACACCAACCTGTGTGGTGTGGTGGACACGCTGGAGGGAAGGGATGCCATTCAGAGGGACCTTGACAGACTGGAGAGGTGGGCCCATGCCAACCTCATGAAGTTTAACAAGGCCAAGAACAATGTCATGCACCTGAGTCAAGGCAATCCCAAGCACAGATACAAGCTGGGAAATGATTGAAAACAGTCCTGGGGAGAAGGACTTGGGCGTGCTGGTGGATGATAAGATAAACATGAGCTAACAGTGTGCACTTGCAGCCCAGAAAGCCAACCATGTACTGGGATGTATCAAAAGTTGTGTGACCAGCAAGTCAAGGGAGGTGATTCTGCCCCTTTACTCTGCCCTCATGAGACCCCACCTGGAGTACTGTATCCAGCTCTGGAGCCCCCAACACAAGAAAGATATGGAGCTGTTGGAGCGAGTCCAGAGAGGGCTACCAAGATGGTCAGAGGGCTGGAGCACCTCTCCTATGAGGACAGGCTGAGAGAGTTAGGCTTGTTCAGCCTGGAAAAGAGAAGGCTCCAGGGAAATCTCATAATGGCCTTCCAGTACCTGAAGGGACCTACAAGAAAGTTTGGGAGGGACTTTTTACAAGGGACTGTAATGATAGGATGAGGGGTAATGGGTAGAAGCTGAGAGAGGGTAGGTTTAGACTAGATATAAGGAAGAAGTTCTTTGCCCTGAGGGAGGTGAAGCACTGGAACAGGTTGCCCAAGGAAGTTTTGGATGCTCCATTGCTGGAAGTGTTCAAAGCCAGGTTGGATGGAGCCTTGAGCAACCTGATCTAGTGGGAGGTGTCCCTGCCATGGCAGGGGGGGTGGAACCAAATGATATTTGAGGTCCATTCCAACCCAAACCATTCTATGATTCTGTGTTTCAGTCTGTGCTCGCTGCCTCTGGTCCTGTCACGGGGTGCCAATGACAAAAGCCTGTCTCCTTCTTCTTTACACCTTCCCTTCAGGTACTTATATACATTGATGAGATTTCCTCTGAGCCTTCTCTTCTCCACACTGAACAGTCTAAGGTCTCTCCGCCTCTCCTTGCACGACAAGTAGTCCAGTTCCTTAATCATCTAGATGGCCCTTCATTGGAGTCTCTCCAGTACATCCATCTCTGTCTTGTACCGAGAAGCTCAGAACTGGACACAGGACTCCAGGTGTGGCCTTACTTGTGCTGAGTAGAGGGGAAGGATCACCTCCTTTGACCTGCTAGCAATAATTTTCCAATGCAGCCCAGGATACCATTAGCCTTCTTTGTGACAAGGGCATATTGCTGGTGTGCATCAGGACCCCTATGCTCTTTTCTGCTAAGATGCTTTCTAGCTGGACAGCCCCCAGCAAATGTTAGTGCATGGGATTGTTTCTTCCCAGGTGCAGGACATTACATGTTTCCTTGTTGAACCTCATGAGGTTCTTGTCAGTCTACTTCTCCAGCCCATCATCGCCCCTCTAGATGACAGCATGACCCTCTGGATATCAGTCACTCCTTCCAGTTTGGTGTCATCTGCAAACTTGCTGAGGGTACACTCTGCCTTACCATCCAGATTGTTAATGAAGATGGCAAACAGGCCTGGACCCAGTATTGACTGAGTACACTGCTAATTACTGGACTCCAACTAGATTTTGAGCCACTGATCCCAGTCTCTGTCCCAATTTTCAAGCCACCTCACTGTCTCTTCATCCATCCCGTACATCAACAACTTGTCTGAGGATTGCCTCCTCCAAGCTCAAGAGAAGTCCAGCCCAATGAACTGATCCCAGTGAAGACCTTACGGGTGACAGTGTCAAAGGTCTTACTGATCTCCAGGTTAACAATACCCAGTGCTATCGCCTCATCTATCAGGCCAGTCATGTCATCATAGAAGTTTTATCAAATTGGTCAAGCATGACTTTCCCTTTGTAAAGCCATGCTGACTACTGATGATGATTTTCTTTAATGATGATGATGATGATGATTTTCATGGGCCTGGAAATAGTTTCCAAGATTAGCTATTCTAACACCTTCCCAGGAATGAAGGTGAGACTGACCAGCCTGTAGTTCCCTAGGTCCTCCTACTTACCCTTCTTGATGATAGGAGTGACATTTGCTTTCTTCCAGTATTTGGGCAGTTCTCCCGGTCTCCTTGATTGATCAGAGATTCAGTGGCCTTGCAATGACATCTGCCAGCTCCCTCAACACTCATGGGTGAATCCCAGCAGGGTCCATGAACTCATGTATGTTCGGGTGGCTTAAGTATTCCCTGACCTGATCCTCTTCCACCAAGGGTAGATTTTCCTTGCTCCAGCCTTTCTTCCTGGACTCTGGGACCTGGGATTCCCGAAGACCCATTTTGCTAGTAAAGACTGAGGCAAAGAATGCTTGTTCGAAGTCTTGTGCAACCAGGTCCCCTGTCCCATTGAGCAATGGCTCCACATTTTCTCTAATCTTCTTTTTGTCCCCTATGTACTTGTTCAAGTCTTTGCTGTTTTTGACATGACTGACCATTTGGGATTTGGCTTTCCTAATTTCATCCCTAGATTCTTATACAAAGTTTCTGTATTCTTCCCAAATTAACAATCCTTGCTTCCACCCTTTTTTGTGGTTGAGTTTGGCCAGAAGCAGATCTCCTGATAGTTTAGTATAACTTCATATTTGTTGGGATGTACCCCTTCAGAGCTGGGAGGAGGTGTTCCTTGAATCCTTGAAGGATTCCTGAAGGAATCTGAAATGAATCTCATGCTGTAGCTACAATGATATTTTGGACAACAGCAATGTAAATCCTGAAAAATAAGAAATTTTATTCAACTTAAAGATGGCTGCAAATCTTCTTCCTCCTCCTTCTACATTTCTATATTAATTTCATAGTATCATTAGTTTACATTATTACCTACTACCATTAAATGCTGCCAAATTTGGAAGAGAGACTATCTTTTATTAGTCTCACTGATACACTTGGGAAAAAATGAAGCAGTCATGTTTTTTCAAATGTTCTTCAGATCTGAAAAGGAAGAACTAAATTTGATACTATATAAATGCTGGGAACAGTTGCCATGAAATCCAGTTCGCTATGTTAACTGATCAGTTTGACAAGAAAGGGCAGTTAGCATTTGGAGTCAGCTGACAGGTTAGCAAGGAGAGAGTAAATGATAAAGCCTGTGAAAGATGTAATTTCATGACACCACTTTTTTTCAGGAAAGACAGTTTATGAGTTCCCCATCTTGTGCCTGTTTGTGCCCTTCCACAGATGTAGCTGAGTGAAATTGTAGGGGTCAAAATAGTGTCTTATTCCCAGTGCAGGTAATTTCAGTGACCCAGTTTACAGCTGCTGCTCAAGCTGTTGTGCAGGTGAGCTATGATCAAAGGGAGCAAATGGCATGGCTACTGCAAGCTGGCTTTGAAAGAAAAGCCATTGTCTTATGAAACTACACACTGGGGTAAGAGAGAAAGAGAGAGAGAGACGTAACTGATTCTTGTGGAATAACAAGGGTTAGCAGAAGGTGAGGGTGAAAAATCTTCAGAGGATCATAAAATAATGTCACTTAGAAGTCCACTAACTGAGGAATTCAGATTTTAAGGTGATTTTTTTTTTTCCCCACAGAAGCTATCCCAATATTTTTCTTCCTAGATGTTTGCAGCTACAAGAGTAAGATTGTCAAATGATGGCTTTTTTTTTTGAAACATATCTGCAAAAGGAAAAAAATCTCATTTGAATATCTATGTTTTCTCATAAAGATAATTTCCTTTCAAAAAGAACCCAATTATATAACATACTAGTTCTTCATGTTTATTGCTGTACAATATTCAGATTTGGAAAGAAAGCAGGGAAATTTGATTGAGCAATCTTTATATACTCTACCATTTATTTGCATTGACTGACTGCTTCCTTCCAGTTCCACAGAAGTTATAATGCAAAATCTATAATGCAATGTTAGAATTTATTTCTTTTGTTTTAATTTTCATAATTTCCCTGAGTTGCAACAAATAGATATCTTGTCTTTGAGCAGGATTTGATTTGGTATGGTTATGGGTACGGTTGATGGAACTGTGCGTTAGCAATCTGACTTTCAGATAACTTATGAAAAGAAACATGCTCTGCAAGAGGGTCACTGTATGTGTAAACACTTAATGTGATGTGTTTCTAACACATGAAACAGGCTGTATCTGCACTGCATCTTTCTTTAATAATTTTATCATGCTTTAAATCATTAAGTAAAATTAATTTTTATTCTCTGTGAAATTTTGGATGAGAGAATAAGCACCTTACTTCCATGTATTTTTTCATTTGTTTTTATTAAAATGTAAATTTCAAAGGTAAGGAAATTTAAAAAAATAAAGGAAAAGGGAAAAAAATAATTTTTTTTCAGCTTTTTTTTTATTTCTGGATGAGTACAACTGTAAAAATATTAAAAAAAGACATCTGTAAATTTATCAATTTGAAAATTTGTTTCAAAATTTTGCTAGTTTATTCAAACCTTGTAGAGAAGTATTACATTACAGTTTTCCATTACATTGTACCAACCTTTTTGTTCTTTTTCTGTCAGGCATCTCTCTGGGGTTATTTAACATAAAAATGATATGAGGATAGTCTTAGACTGTAGTTGAAAAATGGTACAATTCAGCATTATTGTTTGCTTTTTTAGAGTCCTTTTCTCTCCGATTTGTATCTCTCAGTACCTGAAGTGAACCATTTGAGAAAAAAAATTGTTTGTTTTGGTACAAGTTTCAGTTCACCTTTTTAATAAAGTCATCTAAATCAGTGTAAGTAATAACATTAAATGTGGAACCACATATATGTTTACCCTTAACAGAAGCATGCATTTAAATAGGGAGAGTGATTATTCTGTTAATTTAACTTTTAGAGTTAGTTTGCTCTTTAATCCACAATGTGCAGGTGATACCAGTGTGTTTGCAAAATGACATGTTGTGGTAGTATCAAAATGGAAAAAAGGACTCAGGTAATCATCAACATATACTATTTAGTACACAAGTATACATGTAGCCTCATGGGTTTTGCCCAGTTTTGTGAATAAACGAGGCCTCAGTCTGTATTCTAGGTGCTAAAAGGTACTCAGTTTGAATTCATTCTTATGAGAAATGTTTGATACTTTCACCTTTTCCTTAATGCAGGTTTTGAAAGAAATTATATTGGTTGTTATTCATACTGTTAGCCTGGACTGCTTGCTGCCATTACAATTATACAAATGGTTGCTTTTGTTTCATTATAGTACCTGTACTCTTTGACGGACTGGCCTGTTCTAGTCCAAAATCTAAACATGCATGTAATGAAAAGACCATATGCAATGAATAAATATTTATTCATGCAGAATGTAATGTTTAAATTAAAATGAAAAGGTCTCCTAAAACTAAACATTATTTAGTTATAAAAGCAGAACATAAATATCCAAATTAACCTCAAACTTAGCAGGCTTTCTGTGTCAAACTGGAAGATTTCAACTTAAAACAGACCAATATTCAAGGGAGGCTATAATGTTTTATTTCTTGGTTTTTCCTGCATGACTGGATTCTCCTAATGCTTTCCTCAGTTTACATCAGAGTTAGTGGGTTTATAACATTAATACCACAGAAATTGTTTGTTTCCCACAACAATAACATCCTGTTGAAGGAATTTCGCAAGCAGAAGACTGGTGCCTGGAAATGAAGACCCTTGTCTGTCTCACTCTTGCACTGTTAGTTTGAAAGAAAATGTACATGATAGAGAGAAGTTGTGCTGCCGTATATTAAGACATCTGCTGTAAAGCTGGAATTGACACTGAGGAAATTTTGAGTCAATCTTAACTATAAAAGAAATATATTAAGCTAAAATATCCACATCTAGCAGAAGGCTAAGTACAAACAATAAGACAGTAAGTTCATCTTCCTTAGCTATAAGCTAGTACCTCCATACGTTCTGTCTTGCTGGGAAAGAAATTAATTTTTGTCACCATTAAGTATTTGAGCATGACTTTGATTAGGTAAGTTTTATAATCAAATCAAAAATATAGGGTAATATTTTTGACATCAGGAACATCTATCTTTTCAGATTTCTGTGTCAGATTTTCCCTGATTGGAAGTCCATAAGGTCAATATTTTCCAGAGCTTCTATTCTAACCTGGCATTGAAGTGTAAAGCTAAATGATGATTTTTTTTTCTTTTTATTCTTATAAACTAATATTATAAAAAATGGGAAAGTAAGATATCTGGAAGATATAAGCAAGGACATGTTTCTTGATCATGCAGGATTTCTTCATTTTACTTTAACAGCTGAACAGTTATTTTGTCAGACTAGACCTAGACACTCCTTCACACAGAGGTCAGCTGTTGGTATATAGAATGGCATTGTTCCAAGACAATGGAGGATACAAGCTTACTCAAACATGACACTTTCATTTGAGTGATGTATGAAATATTTTATTTCTTTTCCTCTGAAGAAAATCATATGGCAAGCATTGTTTCAGTTCACAAAGAGCATTCTGTTCTGCCTGTTTCATCTGGAATCCTATCAATTTACTCTGTAGTTTACACAGAATTTCAAGCCTACCACATAAACCCAACCTCTGATTTGGTTGATTTGTGGTTTTTTTCTTGGTGTTTTATTTTTTTTTAATTTTTATTGATGTTTTAACATCACTATCTGCCTACCAGCTAGATAGCAATTGAGAAAATTAGCCTTGTGATCCCAGAGTAATTTCTGAAACAAGAGACTTCCTCCCAAACAAGAAAACTATTGCCACAAAAGGAAAGAAAAGGAGGAAATGAAGACACATAAATCCTTTTTCATCTCCAGTCGTGTCTCATAGTTTTAAAACACACAGCACTCTTCTGTGGAAGAAATGGAACACTTCTTACAGTGCTATTACTTACTCCTTCCTTTCCTCTCCCAAAAGGCAAGATGGCATTCATATTGCGTACAAATTCCAAAATCCTTTTTAGATTGTGACTTTTTCTCTAGGGCTTTTTATGCAGGCTGTGTTCTATACAACTGTTTCTAAGAAACATGTTTTCCCTCAGACAGCAGCCATTGTCCTTCTTAGTCTCCAAATCTGACAGTATCAAAGGGCTGACCAGAGAATGAAAAATGTTGATTATTTCACGAGCTACAGCTCAACTTTGCTACATTTCCCTGTAAAATGCATAGCACTACAAATTTGCTAATTGATTTGAAGATATTTTTGTTCATTTCATACCTCACAGCAGTTGTTTATATGTATGTCATAAATTCTTGTCATGTTTGGAGATATTTTAGCTTTCAGTGGCCTTTTGATGTAGGTATAATATGTATGGATGTCAGGCACACACTTGCTGAAAGGCCAGCTTGGTCTAGTTCAGTTGAAGGCCTTCAGACTCAATTAGCTCCATCATCATTGTCCAAAATTATTCAACACAATACAGAATTCCTGCCAGACACATAAGCAGTAATTTCTGATTTCGCTGACCTGTTAGACACCTAGTCCCTTCCGAAAGGTTAAATTGTGATACATTTGAAAGGACCCATCAGAGAGAGGCAGTAGACTTAGATGCACAGAGAGTTGTGGTGTATTTCTGACTTTAATTCTCCAATTCAGAGAAGACCATTGTTTACTTGTAGACGACAAGCCACAGTTAGTGGCTTCCTAGTCCTGAAGTAATAGGTACTACATTTCCTAGCATTAATTATATGCATGTAGAGCTACTGAACATAAATTATTATAAGCTTATATACAAATGCCATGCAAAAGTTTCAGCAACACGTACCTTCTGTAAATATATATTTGCCTTTTCACATACAATAATATTTTGGGATTATGCAGATTTGTATTTGACATTTGTTTTTTCTTTTTACTAGGCAGCTGGACATTAGGCAAACTTCATTTAAGAGAACAAACTGGAAAACAATTTCCTTCTCTGTAAGTAAACAAAGTAATATCCAGACTTTGAATAATCAGAGAACACAGAAAATGAAAAGATACTGAAAAAACTGGCAGCGTACAATGCTTTGTATTTAAAATTACTGTATAGAGAAATAGCCATGGGTTCAGGGAGACTTGAAATGCGCATAATGATACATATATATGAACCTTCCCTTTAAAATCAGTAGAAGTTTTAAAGAGCTTATTTTATATATAGGAATGATCCTAATGCACATTGTGTAGAATGCCATTTTAACGTGATCTTTTTTTTTGAAACTTCCAACTTTTTCAAATTCTATTCCAGATATTTACGTGTATGTATTCAGTTAACTCTAACTGCACTTTCAAGCTTTCCTTTCACATCTGAAATTCATTTCCAGTGGCTCTATTTTGTATTTTAGCTTCTGTTTTTAGGGTTAAGTGGGAGGTTTTGTTGCTGGTTTTGTGTTTTGGGTTTGGTCTTTTTTATATTTTGTTGAATTTCCTGAATTGGTTTGGTTTTGGTTTGGTTTGATTTGGGGTTTTTTTGGATTTTTTTGTGTGTCTGTTTTTTTTTGTATCAGATCATCTGTTGGGTGATTGCTTATTTTATTAAATATCACTTCTATTTGGTATCCAAAGCAGTACTGCACATGTTGGCACAGTGCTAATCAATTTATAATAGGACTTTATTCATCAGTCTTAACTAAGGCTGAACAGTAGTTACACATGCAATCAAAAATAAGGCTGACGATAAAATAACAGTCAATATAAGTAAAGATTGTAGAATAGAATCCTTAATATCGATTTATGTGGAATAGCACTTGTTTCAGTGTACTACTTCTTTCAGTGTACTATTTCTTTCCATTGCTTTATTTTGACTGGTAGACATGAAGCCATCAAGTCACTTATAGCTTATCTTTACTGCACTAATAGCTTTTACACTGTCTCAGAAGAGTTTGTGCACTTGTGTAAACATGTAAGAAATATCCAGAAAAGAAGTGAATGAGCATTTGGAAAAAGATCTCATTAAATTACTGCAGGGGAAAATAAAGGTGAAAGAAAAGGAAACAGTCTGGTTTTGCAATTTATCTCCTCTCTTCTCAAAATCATGTCAAGTTTCTTAATTACTTGGAGAATGCAATGTTTAAGATGATGGTTAAAAGTGGTTATTAAAATTTGATCATTAACAGCATAACTATTTCACCTTCAGAAGTTTGGGGAATAGGGTTTTGCTTTGTGGTGAGTTCTGGCTGCATTACTGAGCAAGTGTTAATCTGCCATAACTTCACTACTTTTAATGAGAAGTGAATGTCTCACATATCAGAAAATCCTGTGGTCTTGAAATGAACTATTATTATTGTTATTTAGGTCACTAAAACCAGAAAAATATCCTAACTGAAACAGCTGGGGTCAGGGGTCCCTTCTAAAGGGATTATTTTACAATTTTGATTTAACACTCATTAAATTACATCTGTTGCTGAACTGGGAAAAGGAATGCACAAAACAGTGTCTTCAACACTAATCAGAATCAGGTCTCTTATTCTTTTGTTTTCTTTTTTTTTTTCCTTCTGAATAGACTAGTTTAACATTACAAAGAATACAGTTAGTAGCTCTGAAGTACCATATTTAACTTCTCCATTGCTTTTTCAGGGACTGAAAGATGTGGTTTCAAGCAAGCAAGCCTAGAGCTCAGTCCTGAGAGAGATCTGCAATCACAAGGTTCACACTTCCCAACTCATTACACTCCTCCTTCCCAGTCTTGAGGCTTTAAATCAGTGTTTAAGGCTAACTATTCCCAGAAATTTCTGCATAATCTTTCTAGTCCTGGAGGCAGGGACTTATTTACAGCCAAGAGATAGTTGCAGTAGTGACAGACGAAGGGAGAGAAAGCTCTATCTCCTGTCTCCAGGTGTTAAAGACAATCTCTCTAAAGAGATCTGATAAGGCAACTATTAACAGAATCACAGAATCTCACATTGGTAGGGGTTGGAAGGGCGCAGCAGAGCACAAAGCTCATCACCCTTTCTCCTTTTCAAACTGCCCCTGATGGAAAGGCAGAATTAAAATCATCCAGGCTGTTTGACTGAGTGAGACACTTCTAATTAATACAGTCCTGGTTGAAGGCTGTACAATGCACACAGAGCTGGTCCATTTATTTGTAATTCCTGGCCAAACAACTACTAGAAACTTGTGTGCAAACAACAAGCTGCTTCATAAAAATGATTCCACAGAAGAAAGCTTTGACACATTTCCCATGGTGTTCCACACTTGTATGCACCTTTTTTTTTGTCAATTTAGGTTATCAGCAACAGTTAAAATAGAAAAACACATTTAACAAGGTTTACTGTTGAAATCTTCAAAGCAAAATTTACAGTCAAAACTGTAACTTTCAACAGGTGAAAATAAGTTTATTTTCTTATATGTTCACCTTATTTTGAAAAGAATTGGGCTTCTCTAGATCGTTAACACTGCCTATATCTTTTGCATTAAAGCAATGTATTTTTTTAAAGCAAATCTTATATGTAAGATAAGAAATACAGAACTGAACTGAATATCAAAAACCCTGTCCCTTCACATTGTCTCTATATTATGGTATATAAGTGAGTACACTTTACTCATTTCCAGGCATTCTGTTCTCTTAAGTGTCTGTTAGCGGTTGGGAATTAATGATGTCCTCAAAGGTGCTGTAGAGGAGTAGACACAACTGATATAAGCCCTATATTTTAAGTGAAGGCAGCAGCAGAAACAGCTCTGTGCAGTCCTGTGGCTTACAGACAATTAATGTTATGCACAACAGTTTAGGAACTCTTGTAGGATTCATGTTTTGCTCAGAGTCATAGTATGCAACAACTATTATAATATTCCAAAAAAAAGCAAAACAAATATTAAAGTAGAAAGATTTTTTTTTGTTATTTTGTTCAAATAATTACTGTCAGTTATTTAAATGTGCACGATCTGTAGTGTGAATTATCTTGGCTTCTTTATTTAGTTGCTGACTCTTGGGATGATCTGAGAATAAGATTCTCTAGCCTTTGAAACCTTCATTTCAAGATTACTTTTCCTTTCTGGAAGGCTTTCAATCATGAATGAATATGAATGAAACTCAGTAGTTAGCCTATGATGTGCAGATAGTCACATCAAATTAAGATTCTCTGACCTTTAAATATACAGGTACTTCCATTCTTAAATACAAGGATTATACTTACGCTCTCATGCAGAAAAGAAGAAGAAAAAAAATTTATGAAAGCATTTGTTCTCTTATTTTCTTTGGGTACAATAAAACTTATCGACATCTCAGTGGCTCCTTTTAGCTCTCTTTACATTCTGTGGTGAGAAATGAAAACTCTTTATTCCACTGATTGATTACACAGGGAGGTTAGAGAATTTTCTGAGAGACAAGTTCCATTTGGTCACACAAATTTCACCTTTTGCACCTACTGACTTCCTTGTTCAGTCAGTAGGTATTAAATTACAATGCACAAAAATGATTATTGAAATAGCACACAAGTGAGATATGCAAAGGCTGAATACCTGTTTTAAACCTACTTGTCATTTAAATTTAACAGCATGATTCAGTAGCCATAGCCATCACAGACCAGCTAGAAACTGTGCTTATTACTAAGGAAACTGAGAGATCCCTCATGCTGACAGAAGTTTCCATTTGACATAACTAAAGAGAAGATCTTAACTGAGGAGCATGTCACATCTAGCACTTCTATTATCATGTATGTTGTATAAAAATCTTTGTAAGATTTTTCTCTGTTCATCTCAAAAAATAGAAAAGAAAATAGTTCTATTTAACTGAAAGTTCATTAAAACAAAGAAAAAATTTAAAGTCAGTTTTTAAAAAAAGCTGCTTGCATAGTAAGCAACCTAAAATGTTGAGGATCAAACCTTACTGGAGTCTTGTAAGTTCAGATTTGCTGAGAACAGAAATATAATATACCCTTTTTGAAGACAGGAACAGAGGTGATTTGCACCGTAAACTGACATTCTTAAAAAAAAGAACGAATGAAGAACATTGAGTTAGCATATTTTTCCTGTTTCTCTTCAAAATTTGCATATTTTAACATTTTCTTAAAACATTTACAGCACAGAGGTGTTTTTAGAAACTCAGAATGCTTATCTGTCTTAAAAGTCAGATTAGATTTGATTTTATTCCTGCTGGGAAAAGTGTAGATGGTTTAGAAGACTCTGTAACATACTCATTCTTGTTCAGAGATTTAAGTCATATTTCTTTTACATCTTTTCCCTAATATCGTTATATTTGAACCACAGAAATATTTTCATCCTGAAGAGCAGTGCTTCATAGAAGTCTTATGAGAAAGATAACAATAGAGCATCAAATTTTTAATTTACTAATATAATCATTTCTTTTAGTAACTAATATCAGTGGTTAAAGTGATAATTGTAACAGATGTCGCCAAATCGAAGATTTGCCAGGGTGAATCTGAATTGATTAACATTGCCACAGGGACTCCATATAATGAGCAGCCTTCTTTTTCTCCTAGGAATCTCCTATGGGCCATAGAGGAGGAATTTGGATGTCTGAGGCAAAACTCAGTAGGCAGACCTGTGTTTTTAATTCAGTAGATCAGAGAACTGCTAGTACTTCTGGTAGATTCAGGTACAGATTCTGCCTTTGCTGCCTTTGCCTGACCATTTGATGATGTTGCAAATGACCAGGCAAAGGGTCAAATGTGTTCTATGGCTGTAACATGAGGAGCATGTGTACATTTTGTCTTCATTTGAGTAGGAAAAGCCAAAAATCTTTAATTTGATTTCCTGTAATTAACCTTGCCAGACAGACCATGAAGAAGAGTAAACAGGCAATCTACAGTCAAGCACGCAGTTACCTTTCTATAGGGTCATATGTTGAATTTATGAAGTGAAAACCATCTTACCTCTCAGTAACTCTTGTTCAAGATATTGTAATTTTAAAAAGGAAGACAGAGAAGAAATATGTATAATCAATGCATGCAGGCTTCGATTAAAGTGTTAGAAGTATGTCTATACTCTAATTTTTTTCACATATTCCCAGCTAAGCATAAGAAAGATGGATCTATAAGAGTATCCTTCAATTTTATTCCAATCCAGAGAGTATAATCTCTCAAAAGCAAGATGGAAATCTGGAAGGACATCATTATGTCATTTCTTATACTAAAGGGCATCACATGCCTTACTTAAAAAGTTGCTGGACATATATACTGGTTTGGAAGTCATCAACAGCAATCTGCCTCATTCACAAGAGGTGATGGCAAGCATATATGGGGAAACTACGTTGCCCATGTGAGAAACAGTACTTTATGGCTGTGTGTATGTCAATATATTTTGAGGACTGAAACAAGTGGATCTGTAGCAAGGAATTGATGCTAAAAACCTTACTTGACATAGTGTAAAAATTTCAAGTCTTATACCTTTTTTCCCTTTTTTAAAAAAAAACTTCACACAAGTTAGTCTGATGCTGCAGATTGAATGCCCATTTGCAACTAGAGTTCATTAAACACACTCTTGGGAAAACGTTCCAACTCACTTTTCTCCAAATAAAATTCTGTTCTTCTGTTCTGAGACCCCTCCACATTATGCTCTGATCTGGATAAAACCTGTAATATGGAGATGCACTATTGTATCAGTGGAGACCTAAACTCTCATAGGCCCATAATCTAAAACCATGCTGCAGCATAATAACTGAAATAGGAGAGAATTGCATACTAGCTGTAGTTCATCTGGCCTTAATTCTGTCCGTAACCTGGTGGTTAATGCTATATAGCATCTAGGTAAGACTACTTCTGGCAGCAATTATGAAAGGAACCATAGGAATGCTGGCTGGCTGGAACCTTTGAACTTTGCATTAAGAGTCATGTTTTAACCCCCTAGACCACTGTGGTAGCAGTAGTCATGGTACAAAACACTTTATACATGTGTTAATTGCTTTATAGAAAAAGTTGCTTTAGGCATCCAATTCTGATAAAAGAGGTAAGACAAGTAGTCCTTCAAATTAGTCTTTAGGAAAGAGAAGAACCAAGTTAAGCTTGAATTCCTTTTCACTGCCTTAGGTAACCAGGTGACAGAGGGAGAACTGCTCCCACTCAAGCTCCTGTACACTTCTATGGTTCTTAAGGATATAAACAGGGTCAACTTAATTGCAATATAGTATGTACACGTAGGTTAATAATCATGTAATTATTCTAGACTTTATAATCACAGTAGAATACCAGAAATTCTTAAGATGTCATTCATTTAATCTGAAAACAGCCATGACAAAAATTTCAGACAAATGTTGGTATCCAAGGAAGTAACTAGTGGGATACAAGCAACTCTCCACTTAGTTTTACTGAGGGTAGCTGTCTGAAGCAGAGAGCACAACTATGCAGAAGTCAGTGGAAAACACTCACTCAACTACACAGATACTCAAATTTATACTCCTCCTGGATGCTTGACTGGCCTGGAGAAAAAATCCTTTCAGAGCTTGCACTCCTGATTCACGTGGTGCCTTGCAGCTTTGATATAGGCTGCAGAGCAAAACAAATCACCCAGCAGTGCCTGGCCCCTGTCCTTTTACAGCTGCTTGATGAGTCCCTGGGTTTGCTGGCTGGATCTCTCGCAGGCAGCTGCATCCCTACACCCCAGCCAAGACCAGGCAGACCATTTTGATGCATTTGAGCCTCTCTTCTCTTCTCTTCAGCCAACTTAAGCCAAAGTTGGTCAGAACTCCCTCATCCCTCCTTGTTCATACAGGCATCCTCAGCCCATGTCGCAAACTTCTCACCTAACCTGCAGTGTATGATTTCCTGGAGAAGAGATAGCAGAGGTTGGTAATCCTTGTTGTACCATCACCATGCCTCCTAGCAAACACACATGCAGGGAGAGTAGTCCTTGCCTCATAAGGGAGCTTTTTTTCCTGTTCGTGTTACATACTCTCATATGTTTAATAGAATGTAATTGCTAATTTCACCAAATACTTCTTCTAGATTGATCATGATTTATCTTGTAACAGCTCTGATGTGTCTGTCTGCTGAATATCTGTTCATACAGAGAAATTCCTCAACAAAAGAGGAGAGTGGAAGAAGGAGGAAACAAATGACAAGACATTTAAAACTAAAGAAATCATGGCACAAAATCAAGTGAGGAAGAGAAGAAAAAATTTAGTTGCTTATAAACCATGATCCTTAGGCTTAGGAGAATAAATGTCCTAGCAGTATTACTCAAATTGTACAGAAAGATTAATGTGGCTCAAATGTTAATGAAAAAAAAAACCAACTATTAGGAAGATGAAGTGAACAAGGGTAAATGATGATATATATAAAATATACAGTCCCTTTTTCTGAATAACTGACAACTGAAAAATGATCTTGATTGTTTATGGATTAGCAGCCTAAGAAAAAGTACTAAGTGTACTTCACAAGCCATATAGTCATGCAAGAGAACAATAACACCAGACTCTTTAATCCTTCATAATATGAAATAGAATTTTAATTTTGGGCAACTTCAACTCTAGTGCTACGAACACTTACATAGATTTATAAGAATAGATACAGATATAACACAATGTTTCAAATCAAAAGAATGCATTCAGAACCGGAAAAATCTATATCTTGAGGAGCATCTTGAGAAAAGAAGCACTCATCAAAGAAGATATGATAAATGTCATAAGATACCCATAATTAAAAATATACTGGGGGAGTGCCTCTGTTTAAGCACATCTTAGCTGCTGCTATGAATATTTTGAGAAACTGATTAGCTAGGCTACTATTGCATTTGTGATAACATTAAGTGCACAGTAACTGTACGTATATAATAATATGCATACATATACATGTATAAAAAGACACACATACACATGCATGCACATACATGTACACTTAAAAATGCATATAGCAAATTGACAAAAAGAAATTGGTCATTTTGATTCACTGCTAGAAATAATTTCAGAAAATTAATAAGGGAAGTGAAACTCTAGGAAGGAAGCATAAAATAGGAACTGAGGAGTAAAAAAGAGATTGGTAATAATATCAGGATTTACATTTAACTGTAAATATATTCTGTATTTATATATTAACCTATATACCCACATTATATATCCACATATGTAAAATATGAATATCCTATTAACTGCTTAGGGGGAAAAAAACAGGTGACCTTCATATCACATGATAAAAATTTTCCCACTTCATCATAATTAAGAGGCCAATAAATGGCAACTATTAATGCTAGGATCTTAATGTTATCAGATATAGATATTATGCTTTAGACAATTTTAAAAGAGCTAGCTGCTGGTAGCTTTGGAAGATAAAGGTCAGTTTTCACTAAGTGTCTGGAACTGATGAAATTACAGTTGCCTGGGAGAAAACCAGTATAGTGCCAATATCTAAAACCCATGAGTTAGGCCATTAAAAACTCATAAATCAGGTTAATTAGGCTATTACTGTTCCTACACTGATGCTAAAAAAATGGCAGAGCTGATACAAGACTTGATTTTCTCTGTCTTCAGTATTTCTTTTTACCAAGACTTAACTTCGTTTGGTAGAAGAAATTGAATGATATAGTTATTCAAATATTTAAAAGTAGAAGCTTAAGTATAAGAGAATGATTTAGATCAGTGATCTAATACTAGAAGAATAAGTTTATCACAGCACATATTATGCAGGATGCATTATGCATCAGCCTTTATATAGATATAAATTGTTAACACACTATGTTCGTTCAGCAAGTTATGTCACACAATCTGCAGTTCTTAGTCTGCCTCCAAAGTTTAACCTTTTTATCACTGATTCATTCATAACAAAAACAATCACTGCTGAAGTTTGCAGATGACTGTTGTGAAAACCATGTGAAAACCATGTTCCTTAGCACCTCATCTACACTTTTCTTAAATACCTCCAGGGATGGGGACTCCACCACTGCCCTGGGCAGCCTGTTCCAATGCCTAACAACACTTTCAGTGAAAAATTTGTTCCTAATATCTAATCTAAATCTCCCCTGGCACAACTTGAGGCCATTACCCCTCATCCTATCACTAGTTACCTGGGAGAAGAGACCAACCTCAGATCTTTTTTCAGGGAGTTGTATAGAGCAATGAGGTCTTCCGTCAGCCTCCTCTTCTCCAGGCTAAACAACCCCACTTCCTTCAGTGGCTCCTCATAAGACTTGTGTTCCAGACACTTCACCAGCTTCATTGCTCTTCTTTGGACATGCTCCAGCAGCTCACTGTTCTTCTTGTAGTGAGGGGCCCAAAAATGAACACAGTATTTTAGGTGCGGCCTCACCAGTGCTGAGTACAGGAGCACAATCACTTCCCTAGACCTGCTGGTCACACAATTTCTGATACAAGCCAGGATGCCATTGGCCTTCTTGGCCACCTGGCACACTGCTGGCTCCTGTTCAGCCAACCAGCTGTCAACCAGCACCCCCAGGTCCTTTTTCACCAGGTAGTTTTCCAGCCACTCTTCCCCAAGCCTGTAGTGCTGCATGGGGTTGTTGTGACCGAAGTGAAGGACCCAGCACAAGGCCTTATCAAATCACTTACAATTGGCCTCAGCCCATCGATCCAGCCTGTCCAGATCCCTCTGCAGAGCCTTCCTACCCTCAGGCAGATCAACACTCCCACCCAACTCAGTGTCATCTGCAAACTCACTGAGGGTGCACTCAATCCCCTCATAAAAATTGTTGATAAAGATGTTAAATAAGACTGTTCCCAGCACTGAGCCCTGGGGAACACCACTTGTGACCAGCCTCCAATTGGATTTACCTCCATTCACCACAACTCTCTGGGTGCAGCCAGCCAGCCAGCTTTTAACCCAGCAAAGAGTACACCTGTCTAAGCCATGAACTGCCAGCTTCTCTAGGAGAATGGTGTGGGATATTAGGCCCTCTTTTTTTTCTTGGCAGAGGCAGCTGTGATGCGTGGAGATGAGTTCATCCTCAGCGTCTCACTGGATGTAACTTCATCAACATCATGTGCTGCCTGACCCTCGAGTGCCAGGACCCCACACCTATTGTGTGAGGGCACCTGGGAAGGCAAGGGAAGCCGGGAGGGGATGCGCCTGCCACCCCGCACAGGGACCTGTTTCCATTCACTCCCATTTCTTAGGTTCCACACCTTCTTCCTTACTGTGGCCTCAAGTCAAGAAATACATCTAAAGGGGAAGAATGTAGATAATACCGGATGGAAAAAGTATATCTGAGAAAGAAATCCTAACAAAGATATAAAATATTGAATAACTAACAACACAAGGAACACTATCTGTCCTCTAGAATTAGATGTGGGAAAAAATGTATAATTTTAAACTGATAAACGAATACACTAGTGAAAAAATATGATTACAGACACTGTCTCTTTTTTTTTGCATGTAAAAGAGCTTTAGATTTGCTCTTGTGTTGAGTAACTAAGAAAAGAACTGAAACTAGAAAACTAAGAAAGGACCATTGTTATCTGGGGTACTCAGACAAGTCTGACAAGGCTTCCTTGCCACATATTTGATACAGTAATTTTAAAGACAGTGAAACAAGCAGAACTAGAAAATTGTGACAAGAGTAAACTCACATTCAGATTTGTTCTAAGAATTAACTCGGAGCAGATGTTGACAAGGAAGCTAATGCAGGTGACAAAAATTAAAGAGCATGAATCATTATTGACTGTGCTGGGTCTGCCATGGGCACTTTGCCCAGACAGTAAGCCAGAGACAAATAATAAGATGGAGCTGTTAAGTATGTGGTCTGGTTCAAACATCTCTGGTCTGGATTTAGATTTGGAAATACTGTTGAAAAGAAGCTGAAATGTTTCTGAAGAGTGATTTTGTGATAAAGTAGCAGTGTACAATTTTGGATTGTTGTACTGGGAAAAAAAAACAAAACACAAAAAACACAAACCAGCAAAAAATTAGTAATCTGTGGATTTGCAGCTAGGGGAAAAAAAAAAAAAAAAGTGTCAGAAAAGCAGACTGCAATATATTTCTTCAAAATTTTGTTTCAAAGATTATTGCCCAGATTCCTAAGATGCTTGTACTTCACAGATACAAAGAATACGACAATGTAATTTTCAGCTATTATTACATTTTTACTGTGCTGGAAAAGCCAGCTCAGTACTATTTAGAGTAATATTTAGGATCCTCCAGGTTGTAGATACATTTATCGTATCTTCTGGAAACATACCAGAAGGGTTAGAAGGTCAGTATCTTTACACTGTATTGTCTTTCTGCAGCTTCACTTACAGAGGTAGACTGCTCCTTATTCTATGTTACACCCCTTTGTGGTATTAGGAAATCACATCATAGGTTAGAACCTTTCATTTTCTGATTTACGATTCAGTACCCGGGCTGTTGGCCATCAGTTATATCTTGGTTTTAATAGTGTACAAATAGAACACAATCAACAACTTAGAGAAACCTCTGACTTTGTGAAGTCAACCTTAATCACAAATCAGTTATCTCATATTTTTTGACAAAACTCAAACAGATTCTGCTAAAACAGAGTGGTACCTGAGAATTTATGACAAGGTCATAACCCAAAAGTGTCAGGGACTTTGCAGCCCTGCCTTGGGCACTTGCAGAACACCAACCTTTAAAGCTTCTCCCTGTTTAAACTATTTGTTGCCTGCGGTGTAAGAGGAAGCAGAGAAGGCAGAAAACGGAAGTGTGGGGCAAAGGTCACGGCTCTGACGACCTCTAGTACATGGTTTTGTTATACCAGTTTATAGGAAAATGCAATGAAGTGGATAGGGCCAAAGTAGTCGAAGTCTGTTGCAAAATAGAAAAGATGTTGCAGATGTTGCATATATATGTTATACTGACCATAAAGCAATTGTGCTATAACATATCTAACGATAAAGTGCAAGCAGTACCTTATACAAATGGTATGGGTCTCAGCAGACAATGTAAACTATAAAACAACTGTAGCACTTTGAAATATTTCTGAAAATAATAATTAAAAAAAAAATCTACTATGTTCCTTTTTGCATATTTGCCCATTCAATTCCCGGCTTCTTTAGCAGAGTGACAGCACAGTCTACATAGCTAATTGATGTATTTCTGGCTGTGATTACAGTGTTATTTCTTGCCGGCAGCCATGTTTTTTCAGTGATAGATCCTCCCTAGAATGTCTTTTACAATGAGAGAGACAAAAAATATTAGCAGTATTTGTAAGACAGGAAAGGACAAAGAATTTTTCGGATGTGTCCACGCAAGAAGTTTTTTCTAACACAGGAAACAGACAGCCTTCATTACAAATCTCTAGTGTGATCACATTTGGAGCACTAAATTTTGTCACCTCGTAATCAGAAAATTTTAACATCTGGATCTTAATTCTAAAAAGTTTCGGGAAAGCTGAGAAAATGTAGAGATGAAAAAATTAGTGAAAAATTGTAGGAAAAATTAAAATAAGTCAGGTATGTATAATTTAGTTAAGGATCAATGACAATAATGAAAGTGCAAGAATACATAGCAATTCAGAGATATTGGATGAGGGAATAGAGTGCTCTGTCAGCAAGTTTGCTGATGACACCAAGCTGGGAGGAGTGGCTGACACACCAGAAGGCTGTGCTGCCATTCAGAGAGACCTGGACAGGCTGGAGAGTTGGGCGGGGAGAAATGTAATGAAATAGAACAAGGGCAAGTGTAGAGTCTTGCATCTGGGGAAGAACAACCCCATGTGCCAGTATAAGTTGGGGACTGAGCTGTTGGAGAGCAGTGTAGGGGAAAGAGACCTGGGGGTCCTGGTGGACAGCAGGATGACCATGAGCCAGCAATGTGCCCTTGTGGCCAAGAAGGAAGAAGGCCAATGGCATCCTGGGGTGTATTAGAGGGGGGGTGGTTGGTAGGTGGAGAGAGATTCTCATCCCCCTCTACTCTGCCCTGGTGAGGCAGCATCTGGAATATTGTGTCCAGTTCTGGGCCCCTCAGTTCAAGAAGGACAGGGAACTGCTTGAGAGAGTCCAGCACAGAGCCACAAAGATGATGGAGTGGAACATCTCCCTTATGAGAAAAGGCTGAAGGAGCTGGGTCTGTTTAGCTTGGAGAAGATGAGACTGAGAGGTGACCTCATTAATGTTTATAAATATGAAAAGGGTGAGTGTCATGAGGATGGAGCCAAGCTCTTCTCAGTGACATCCAATGATAGGACAAGGGGCAATGGGTGTAAGCTGGAACATAGGAGGTTCCACATAAATGTGAGGAAGAATTTCTTCACAGTGAGGGTAACAGAGCACTGGCACAGGCTGCCCAGAGAGGTTGTGGAGTCTCCTTCTCTGGAGACATTCAAAACCCGCCTGGATGCGTTCCTGTGTGACATGATCTAGGTGTTCCTGCTCTGGCAGGGGGATTGGACTAGATGATCTTTTGAGGTCCCTTCCAATCCCTAACATTATGTGATTCTATGATATTAAACCTTATAAGCAATGATTATTTAGAGTACCTGTGATACAGTCAAGTGGAACAAAGTTAGCTGAATAGGCATGAACTGATACGGCACCTTGCCACCAATTCCTCTTAAGATGTTAATTCATCTCCCATAGGAAGTATCTTTAATAGACTTGCAGTACTACTTACAATTAAGAAATAATTGGTCTTTGATGAAAGGATTCTTCTTCTCTGTTCGGTCACTGAAAAGATTTACGAGCTCAAGTAGCTCTGCTACTTTACACCAGCTGAGAATCCAGTCTTAATATTTGCATCACATAACGTATGAAAGAGAAAGAGAAGCATAATGCAGAGCATGGAAAGCATTTGTGTGACACAAAGTTTAGTTTAATGTTCATGGTATGGTTAGGCACTGGAACAGGCTGCTCAGGGTGGTGGTGGAATGACCATCCCTGTAGGTGTTCAGAAAGCTAGTGGATGAAGCACTTGAGGCCATGGTCTAATGGTCTAGTGGTTAGGGAGATGATGGGATAAAGGTTGGAGCTGATGATCCTGGAGGTCCTTTCCAACCATGGTGATTCTATCATTCTATGATTCTATGATTCAGAGTGAGACAGAGGGAGATAAACATCACTGGCATTCTAAAATACTACTGTTCCACTGCATTACTCTACAGTTTTTTAGAAGATATCTTTGTTTTAATCTAGGAATTAGTTTTTCCATAAATTCAGTTAATATTTTTGACACCATATAATAAGTCCCCCCTACTTATCATACAAATTTAAATCATATTTTTATCAGTCTGCTTGTCTAATTCCCAAATCTCATGAAGCTTTGCTCTAGTTTAACAGTTACATTGTAACAAACATACAATATTTGTCTGGATAAGGGTTCCTGTTTTAAACTGGAGGAGAGGCAATCAGGAATTTCACACACAATTCTTTTTTGGTTTGCTATAAACTGACATTAAAAGGCTACTGTCTCAAAATTACCGTTAAAAGGACTTACAAGATTTATGTCTGTGTAATATTTCTGTTTTACATGACTCTACAACATTCTTTTTAAGCTGGTGATTGAGCATTAGCTATCCAGACTTCACACAGAGCAGAGTTCCCTTCACAGAGTAATGCTGATAACAGCTTTGATTGCAACATGCGAACATAACATTTTGTTCAGTTACAGTTATTTGAGCCTGCAAAAGGAATGCTTAAAGAAAGCAAATACACAAATATATAAAAAATTAATTCCAGATCTTGGAAAGGCACATTTAAAGAATAAGAGGAACTGTGTTTTCTGACAATTTTATGTCACTTCTGCTTGAAAGAAATCAGTAACAAATTACATTAAATATAAAACATGAGGTGTCACAGAGCCATTCATGTCCTTACCACTCTTGCATGATCATATTTTCAAAGACAGGGATATAGTCAATAATTCCATACTCAAACAGACACTTTTTGGGGGAGAAAAGCTTCTAGGAAAACCCAAAGTAAAGTGGGATCTTTCCCTTTTCAAGTCTCCTTGGAGTGAAAAACAGAGATATTTTACTAAAAAGTTAGGCAAATTATCACAATATTGTGCCTCTGCAGCCCTCCTCCCTCTTCTCCCACAGGAGTTCTTTCCTGGGTTTTGGGTCTCCCTCTTTGGGTTCTTTAACAATCTGCTTCATGTCCTTACTCCTGTCAGTCACTGCCCTATAAACCCATACCACTATTTCCAAGCTGGGAATGCCTTCACTTCAGGGAATGTACCTGAAGTGACCATTAGAAAGTAAGCAGAATGACAAACAGCACAACAATAGAAAAAATAAACATTTTTTTAAATAAAAAAATAGTCTATACTTTCTGAGGACTTAACAATAGCATGAAAGCATGGCTCAGCACCCAGCAGGACTTGTCAGAGGCAGTGACAGGTGACAAGATGGAATCAGTGCAAAGAGCAAGTATGTAGCAACATGAAATTGCTAAGAAACACAAGCCTCTATATTTACTAGCTTTTTTACCACACCCCCCCCCCCCCCCCCCCCTTTTTTTAAGCCCCTGACTGCTCTAACAGCAATTCTTATGTGCAAAATCCTCTCCCTCTGGCAAAACACACAGTTCAGTCTGACACGGAAACACCCTTTTTAACCCTGGCACAGTAAACATATTCAGTTACTCTGTTGCTGTGAAAAATAATTTTCACATGTGAATTGCCTTTCTGAAACTAACATCAGCACATTTTTTTTACTGCTGTTTTTTCAACTTCACTCTTTTGTTTGCATTCATTGTAAAGCAATACCAGAGTATACAGGTACCAACTGTCAGCGTTACCTTTCCTAGGAGATCCACCATCAGTCTCTTCTCAGTCCCTTCCAGTAAGCAACTAGAAGTGAAGCATCCAAAAAAATCAGTGATATTTCGCACCTGTGACTTAGTGGCTTCCAACAGCCAGTCACACGTGTTATACACATGAGTATGTGACTTAAGCTTTTTTAGCTAATATTAAATATCTGTAATTTCTCCACATAAATGTACTTCTGAATAGAAATTCTGTGTTCAACTCCAGCTACCTCTGATATAGAGCTCTTTTAAATGACATTAAACCTTATGGAGTGTTGTGAGGTAGAAGAACAAAATTGTTTTCTCTTATGATCAAAAGCAGGAATTGATTTAAGACACTGCAGCTGACGTGCTAGAGGTTAGACAAAATTTTTAGGCATCATCACTCAAGATATTGAGGTTAGTCTTAAAGAAAACCTTTAGGCATTGTCACTTTGATTATTGGAACATCAGAAATCTAAACCTCTGGTTTTAAAAATGAATGTCAGCAGGCTTTGAAAATGAAGGAACTAAGAGCTAGGTTCAGAAGAGTTCCTTTAGCATGCAAGGAGTGGCTGGGCCACTAGAAGACACACTGGCTGAAATCTCATTTGATTTGGGCTTCAGCATCAACTTCAAGTCCAGTGATACAACTTCACAGACTGAATGGCCCTAGTGATTAGATCATTTAGGGAGCTGGAGACTTGTGTAAGGTTTTTCTGACCCTCGGGGTATTGCAGCTTTCTGTTCCCACTTCCCAGAGCTTGCCTTCATTAACACGCTATGGAGTAGGCTAGATGGGAGAAAAGAGGAAGGAGAATGAACACACATTCATTATTCCCCTTGTCAAAACTGGACTGCCCTGCAAAGAATGTAAGACTGACAGCATCAGAGAGAATAAACAAGAGGGAGTCTGATCCTGCAGTAAAGCAAGGAAAGTGACTGTGCTCTTCCGATGCTGACAAAGGCAAAGAACCCTCCACCAGATGCAGTAAACTGTCTAAGGTGGCACAGAAAAACTGGCAAAGATTATACAGGCAGAACATCAGCATCACTGACTCTTGTGTAGAAGTATTCCTTAAGGAATATCAATATTTAAGAGATCCCTATTGATTCTGTAGTGGAAAATGTGCTACCTCATCCTGAGAAACCACTCCACAAGAAACTAACCTTTCTGGGGACATTAGGTTTGCTGCCAGCAGGACAATACTCTGCTTCTGCTTGGCGAAAACAGCAGTGGCATCATTCCAGCCTGTCAGATTGTGATCCTGTCTTCCTTGTGCTGCAGATCCATTGAGCAATATCAGCTCTCACAGAGTCTAGAAATATTCTTCAAAAGGATCTGACTAAAGAGTTACTTTCCAGAAGTGACTAATTATATGACCTCAAAGGAGAACAGCTTGAAACAGTTTCGGCAAAGAGCAATGCACTACCTAAGAATGACAGACAAGAAAAATAACTTGGATAGCTTGAAGAAAAGTGAGGTAAAGACAAAATAATTAGAGACTGCTCTGTAAAACCAAGATTAATAAGAAAACAGAATAGCTTTAGAGAATCAAAGTGTCACCAGTGAAAGTGCAGCGAGAGCTACTTACAAGACTGTGAAAACAGCTATAGCTATGACAGGTTGCTTTATTTAAACAAAGAAAACCCCAAACACAAAAAAAAACCAACACCAAAAATGAGACTGTATGCATTAAGAATGAAGATTATATTTTCAGAGGAACTAGTTTTCAATTGTTATATTCCATAAAAGTGGCTAAATATGCCATCTTAGTGTTCTATGTGTTGTATTTCTAACATTTTTTTCAGTCTAAGAACAGTCTTTTATCAATAAGCACCAGCCTTGCAAACTCACCATGGGGTCTAGGAATCAAAGTCAGCTTTTTCAGTTTTATGTGTCATTACTAGTCTTGCAGTAAGAATTTAGCAGAGAATTCTGTTTGTATGTAACCCAGAACTGCCAATTATGTTTAGTCGCAGGTACATAATGTTGACCCAGCAAAAGTGATGGGGTTTTGTGAAAAAAATGTATAGAAGGGTCAAGATCAGCTAAATTGCAGTCAATTTTTTTTTTTTTCCTAACTTTCCTAACAATTAAATTTCAGTATTTCAAGGCACAATGTATTTTTACCTGCAGTACATCAGATAAAGAATCTTTTGATATATACTACACATCTGGTGCATGTCTACAAGTACAAACCAATAAGCAGGAATTACAAAATAATAAAAAGCAGATTTCTGCTCAATCTTCTCCTGTTGCCAGCCAAATACATTGATAAATTGCCAAGAATTTCAGAACTGCATGGTTGTCATAAAATTCAAAGCTGAACATAATTCACATCTACCAAGCTGCTGACTTAACACATGGTGTGAACTACTAAAAAACCCATATATATCTATATATCTCTATATATTCACTAAATTCCTGAACGATCAGAATACATTGTTGATTTATATTTTACATACTATAAATTGAGAGACAGGAATAGGAGATGGGGAATCAAAATACTACATAAGATGCCAAGAGTGAGAGTGATGAAAAATAAACACCAGACTGCTTGGACAATCAAGAGAACACCACTTTTCTCTAGAGTATTTTGGTGTCTGCAGTTTTGCTACGCCTCAATGCCAGAAGTAATGACACCCTGGAAGGCAAATAAACATCTCCTTATCTAAGTTCTGTTGTGAAGTAGGATTCATTAGCCGTGTGCCCTTGCAGCAAAGTGATGAATTTTAGTGGTGAATTGGCAGTGGTAGATTAATTGTTGGACTTGATGATCCTAGAGGTCTTTTCCAACCGAGGCTATTCTATGATTCTATGAAATATAATGCCCCAGCTTGAGAAAAGCTGCTTAATGCAAAGTCTTCTTAATATAAGTAAGTTAATATAATGGTGTATACAATGCAAAGCACAAGCAGCACCTAACCCTTTCACCAGGCTGAGAAGTTGATGTGCCTCCTATCCTTGGTTGCTCCATGGATTCTCTTATGTCTCTGCAGAGACATTGCTTGATGTGTTTCACACCACAATAGTATAATGATAGGAGAAGTTGGCAGAGAAAAAGGCATACTGCGATTCAAGTTCCTCTGCCTTTGAGTGTTTATAATCTTCTACAAAACATGTAAAAACCAACTAAAACCACTTTAGAATGTAGAGAACAAACTCCTTATCTTGCTACATCCTACTGAACTGATCTAGTTAGTAGTCTTGCCTCTGGACGGAAACAGAACTCCCTTAATCAATACTGACTTTTAAGCATAACATTAGTTTACAGTTCATCAACTAAGAGTATTGCTAATATTTCTCATTTTTTAAAAATATAGGTAAGGCACCACCTGCTATGTACTGTCAGTGAATGCTGAACACATAAGGCTGGTATTACAAAGCAGCAAGTGAAGCCTGAGGTTATTCTCCTTTCTGATAGCAACTTGTTGTCTTTAAAATTCAACTACACATTGGGAACGTCCTACCTCTGCTTTTGGAATGTGTGTGCCTCTTAAAGAACCAGTTTAATCAGGAAACTGTTCAATAGAAAAGGAATGCGGATGTAAAGTTTTTAAACATGCCTTGATAGTGCTACTTTGTCAATGGGATAGTATGTAGTCAGTAGTATGTTGTCAATGGGATGGTATGTAGTCAGTAGTATGTTGTCAATGGTATGACTATGTAATCTACTGGTCTGTGGAAAGAGAGATCCTACTTAAATTAGCCTAGCCAAAGAAGCTGATAATAGGACCCTTTCCCTCTTTAGTAGAAGGCTATCTGAATGGGAAAAAAAGTGAAGTTCATTAACATTTGATTGCTGTAATACACTTTATTTTCCACTTGTCAGACTTACACATTTCCTTGGTCATCATGCTCACTCTTTCAATCCAATGTATCTGTCTATACCCAAATTTCTATTAAATTCAAGCCTGTGAATTGTGTTAGCTTAATTGATGCTTAAAATTTAGAAGTAGCAATGTTCTGATATGTAGAGTCTAATTCCCACTCATGGACCTCACCCTGCTTCTTAAATTGTCTGATTGTTTGGTTTCTTTACTTTTTGTACAGGAATAATTTAGAAAAGAGTACACCACATGCTTTAGAACAAAACACAGATACACTTTTCCCTGCTAAGTTACGCAAGAAACTGAACTGACCATGCATGAAAAATTGCAGTTGCTAAGAGAGACATTGCAGTAATACAAACTAGGTCCAATGTTTAAATACAGGTCTTTGACACATGTAAGTATATGGCAAACTCCTTATGTAATCAACAGAAAGGATAAGCTGTTCATAAATTTAACAGTAGTAGTAGAAGGATATATGCCTATGAAGGTTTGAGCATGAAATTCTGAGGTCATCCTCCCTTCATTCATTCCACTTCAAAACATTCTTAATATTAATTTATAGTTACCATAGTTAGATGAGTTGTTTGTCATTCATTTTTTGACACATGGATTAATTTAGGAAATCTTATCTTGGACGTATAAGGAGGGTCACACACTGCACTCCCCCTTGCTTTTGTCTACTAATGTGAGAGTGTATCAGCATATAAGAAAGTTAACTTTGTGATAGATGCTGACTGTGTCCATTATTTCCAAATGTCCTGACCAAACCCCACCAAGCCAGTACATAAAATCTGATCTGAATAACTATTGTAGATTCTGAGATGATGCCTATACATAGTCCAAAATGTTTACACACAGAACTGTATAGGAAGACCAGAATAGGAAATATTTTGTCCATGAAATGCTAAAGACTAGAATAATATATCCAGAACAGTGTTTGTTGGCACATAAACTGTAGGCCTACTATGAATTATGGTAGTCTTCCCGTGCATGCACAAAAAAGTACTGTACTCCAAGACAAAATCAGGCTAGGGATGAATTTACACTGCAAGGTCCTGGGATCCAGCCTGTGCTCAGGAGTACAGGCATAACTATAACAGCTGTGGGATAGCAGCATACATTCTCCCCAGCACTTCTACCTGCAGCATCACTCATGCGGAAACCCTTCAGATATTTTCACAGAAGAAGAAATGAAACCCAGACAAACTACTATGACTACCCACACAAACTATCAGGTGTGGAAGGATGAGAGTTTGGGGAACGAGATGAATTATCATCTTGCCCTTCCACTTATTCACTACTTTGGAGAGAATAGAAAGTCTACATAAGGACGTCTGCAAGGGGAGTTGAGAAAAACAGAACAGTGATGTGAAAGTGTCATTCTGTTTCCTTTTCTAGTATGTCTGTCTCAGAAGTTGTGTGCTATTACCTCATGAAACTGGGGAGAGCAATAAAAACTTAAAACAATAGACACTGTCACTTTTGGTCCATAACAAATATTAGGAAAACAGAGTACTTGCCAGTTAAGTCACCCACAGAGACAGGCAGAGTATTCTGTATTTAAATCTCATAAAACGTTCTTCTGGATTCTTATTGTTTGTGAATAGGAAACTGTTACTGCTTTCTACAATTAATTTGATTAGATGTTAAGGTTATATTTTTTCTGAACGAAAGCAGCAATACTGTACACTGCAGAGCTTTCAAGTAGTTCTGGGACCATCTCTTTTATACTCTTCCCCCGCCCCCCCCTTTTCTAACCCTGACTGTGCATGTACTCTTTGTTTAAATCTACATTACAAGTAGTGCCAAAAGCTGAAACTTTTTTTTTTAATAACTTATTACTTGTACTCTAACATTAAAGGCCATTCAAAATCAGAATTCAGCAGTTAGATATTTCTCTTGTTTCACTGTGTGCTTGACAAAATTTGTTTATTTCTATCAAGGTTTGGGGCTGGGGCGGCCACTAAACAGATGATAGTTGTCGTGATTAACCCCTCTCTATCCCCAGATGGGGCAAGGGAAAGAAAAGGGAGAGAGACATAGGGGTTGGAAAAAAACTGAAACAGCTTTAATGAAACAATAACAATAAAAATAAAACATAATAATAATAATAATAAACAATGAAATATATACAAAACCAATATTGAGCTTTCCCCTCAAATCACATGTTCCCCTGATGATGCGGGCTGCTCTGGGAAGATCCTGGGCTGGAATCCTGGACACAGAAGCAGCAGACAGGAACTGGATTCAGGAGCGCATAGATCAGGATTGGAGACAGAAGAAACGACAGAGTCCTTCCAGGATGCCAGCCACAGAAGAGGGCTTGCCCCCCATGATCACTCAGCTTTATACTGAGCTTGACGTGTACGGGATGGAATACTTCGTTGGTCAGTTTGGGTCACCTGTCCTGTCCTCCCTGCAGGTGCCACTCTTTTATACCCTTATACTAATGGAAGCCCCAAGGCGGCACCTAAGGAATTCAGCAGTGACCTTGGTTTCTGTAAGATTAATTATAAGCAAGAGCCTTTCTGCACACCATTATACTGTGAGCTCAGTGCTAACTATAAGCATCGAGCGTTATCATTTCCAGGAGCAGACTTTGAAAAACCTGTTGTTAACTTCAGAAAGTGCAGTCTTAGAAGAGACTGAACTGAAAAGTAAAATCACTGCAAGGAATATTTTGTTCTGTTTTAGTCAAACCAGGAGAGTTTCTCATCATGTCATTGCCAGTTGTAATCCCCTGTCTGACAGAAGAGAAGTTAAAACACAGAAAGACTGGATGTAACGAGAAGCTTAAGGTCAAAATATAGACATCTGTCCTAAAGAATTGTGTAGGCTCTTTCTATAGTATGTAGGAAGAGCATGTGGTTTTAAGTTACAATTGCCGAAATCACAAATATTTAAACAGGATATTGTTTAAATATAATTAGTTCTATGAAAAAGGCAACAATACAGGAATTGGCCTGAGGTTTGATTGTTTTGTAGTTATTGCCTGCAGCACTGACTTTGATGCCTTTGTTTGGAGTTTTCAGCACACGAAATTTCTTAATAACTTTGCTGTTCAGTTTGCTTGTTTTCAGTTTCATTATACAAGTACTAAAGATGGATAAATCCCCAAATCTTTTGTGATATAGGAAATGAACAGTGAGGATGATTCTGCATTCCTCCTTGAGGTTTAAGAAAGGTGTTTAAAAGTTTCATTGCTGTGACCTCAGCCTTGTTTCATTAAATCCTCATATTATGCAAAAAATAAGTTATTTTTTTCTTATTAAAAGTTTGATCGAGTCATATCAAGAGTCATGTGAATACTTTTTCCCTGTAATTATCCAGGCTCCATGGTGGCCTGTCTAGTTATTCTGAGAATAACATTTTGTGAAGAAAAAAAAATGCCTGGAGAGTTAGAAGAAACAGACCTATATTGTTTAACAAGTTGAAGATAAAAAAAAGAATTCCATCTTTCTTAAAATCTTAAAATACAATAAACTTATTTTAAAGGAGTGTTCAGCTTGACAGGCATCTTTATCATTAATCTTTGTGCACTTGTAAAAAATCTATCAAATGTTCTAACAAGCTTATGGAAAGGTCCTGCTTGATGTAGTATCAATTTCCACTTGTGAAAAGGATGATTAATTCGTGGGGGAAGTAGATTAGAAAATGTTCAAAACAGTTATTTGATCCAAAGCACAAGTAATGCCTTTCATGATTGGTAGGATTCCTTTCTAGTGAAACATTGCATGCCCCTGGGGCAGGGTGCAGGCATCATCTTCTCTGATCACACCTTAACAACCAACTAACTCAGACACAAGGATCTGGGAGAAAACTCCCTGAGTCTGGCTAATGTCCAAGGAATTCACAGAGCAGTTCATTCTACTAAGGTAAATGTGGGAGAAAAAATGTTTCTTCAACAAACAAACCAGTGTTAAACTGCCTGGTGACACAGACAAGAGCATCCTCATATTCTTAGGCATCCAGTTAAAAACTCTGATAACGTTTGGGAAAAGCTACCTACTTAAAAAAAAAAAAAAAGGTCTAAAACTGCAATAGGAAGAGATTTTCTTAATCCTTAACTTTGCTGTTAAGTCAGTTGGTTTGACCACATACCACAGCAATGTATTCATACGCAGTTTTGGGCACAGATGTTATAGGAATGTGTGTGCCTCATAGATTTTGAAAGGTTTAATATTAATATATCTGTTCTTCCAAATCTATTCATCTGCAACAATCTTGGAAAGAAACAGATTGTTCAGTGAAGAGTCAAATAGTAAACTCCTGCATTTGTAACTGCAAAGGAAATTCAAAACATGTTATGATATGGACAAAGTAAACCAGGGAAGAAACTTGTTTGATATTTTTAACATGAAAACCTCACACTTCATTTGTGGAGATGAATATTTAAATGAGTTTGCATGTAAGGCTATTGTAAAAATAAGACAACATGGATAATAAACTGAATTGTTTTGTATTATTTATTAACTTATATGAATTTCAGACTAGTGTAACTACTGTATTTTGTTTCAGAAGCAGTATAACAGAGTTTTGTACCTGATAAAATAGATTTAGAATATATTTTGCTTGACAGGCATTCGGAGTTTATATCAACCAAATTTAATCTGGCTACCAAATTATAAAAACTAAAAAAGACAAACAGTAATAACTAAATCCTGAAATGAATGAGAAGGAGCAAAAAGAAGGACTTATGCATTTCTTTCCATTCTTATATTGTTGTCATGCTAGTGGATATTTCAGAATTTCATGCAGCTTTCACTTTTATAGTGAAACCAAATATCAAAAAATAACACAAATACAAAACCTGATGACAATGTCCTCTGAAGGCAAAGTTGACATAGATTCATACTTTAAAAATATTGATGTGCAATAAAACAAATAGTGCAAATCTTTTCAGTTAAATACTCATTGAATAAGACATAAATTCTTCAAAACAAGTTTTGTAGAGGTTATTTTTATCTTTTCAAATTTAGTAAGCAACGGTTTTACAACAGTTGATGATTCAAAATACAGTTATTTCTATACTACCATTCTTATATAGGTGTTTAGCTTTATTGTTCAATGACTTGATTGTATTCGTGCAGAAAAAGTTTTATTATTTAGTTACAAAGTAGCAGCAGAGAGGTATCACATGAAGATACAAACAATTGCAAATAAACATCTCAATAGAAATAAATGCCTAGGCACATATAAAAAGAATGTAGGATTTCTTTCATATATGGAGGCACAGGAGCAGACATAACTGAAATATTTCCCAGCTCTGTATGTTCTCCCTGAAGTTAATCCAGTTAAGACTTTAAAGAGACATAGCTTTTACTTAGCATAGCATATATAATTTTATGGGGAATTAAATTAAGTGTTCATTTTCCAGAGAAGAGGTTGTCCTCATTTCCAGATCTTCAGTGGATTGAATTTCTTTTAAGAAATGTCTTTCTCCACACTGATACTAGAGGAAATTAATTTCTTAAGTGAGGCAAGATGAATCTGGCCACATTGCTGTACAGGTTTATTCATACTGTGGATATATTTCTGCTGAAGATTTCACTATATATTTCTGATGAAGGTGTTCTGTGAGAAGCCTTCAATTTGAGGTGAAGGGGCACAACAGGGTGACTAGTAGTAAAGCCTCACACAGGGTGTCCTGAAGTCTACTGAGTCACGAAAAAGACCCTACCAAAACAAGGCAGAGGTATGGCCTGGCTTGAGAAAGCAAAATATGTAAGTAGTCCACTTTTACAATAAACTAGAATTTTTCAGGTATGACCATGCTTGCCCAACAAAGAACTGTGAGAAAGTTCTGGAGACATGTTTCATTTAACCTGAATTACCCACCATGTATTCCAAGCCCTTAGATGCAACTTCACAGCACAAGACTACCAAAATTTAAAATATGGATTTCTATGGGGAAAAAAAATGACATAGGAAAAAATTCAACTTAAAGAATGCTGTAGAAGTACTTACTTTAGCAAAGTTGTGCTCTGAATTGTTCAGCAAAAATAGTAAGCATATGTAAGTTAGTGGAATTGTCTTCACAACCAATATTACTCTGCTACCCTGGATCCTGAGAAACTCATGACATGGATCATTCAAAATATCTGAGTAAGACCATTTATTTAAAGAATAAGTAGACTCATTGCAAGTACATTTTTTTCTGATATTAACCTCTCTTCATTTTATGCCTGAAGGCGGATCATGCATGCTACAATATTTGCTCTCTTTTCTTTGCAGGCAGAAGTTGTAACATTGTCATTATATCTCATTACAAGTAGGTTTTTTTCTTAATGACTCCTTACCCAAATTCATGTAACTAATGAGGATTCTCTCTTGAATAAAAATAAATTTCTAGCTTTTACTGCAGTGGAGAACAGCTTGATACCATGTTTCACTGCATCTTTTTTTTTTTTTTTTTTTAATTTAAAAACTGTTTCTCAGACCTACAGTTATCTTGAAGCTGATTCTTCATTCTGAGTGGTCTACCATAATTTTCAAATATGCTAAATTAGTATTACTTGGATGGAATATGATTTCTCATAAGTGATAGATTTTCTGACAGCTGTGAATATATTCAACTTTGTAAAAGTTATCTATACACACACACATGTGAGACAGCATATGGTTTGCATGTGTATAAATATATTTATTTTCTCAAGGGTTGGGAGAACTAATTATAGAGTACTTCTTAGCATATTTTAAAAACGTAGAAAAAATGATGTAAATTCACATAACTTCATTTAACACCATACAGATCTATACATTAAGAGCAACAGAATCCGGCTGAGGAAAAGCATTTCAAACCATCATGTTAATAAAGACAGGAAAAAAAGCTAATGAGACCCTTACTGAAATAACAGAATACAAAGAAAACTGGTCATGCTTCCTACTTTTTTATCCTACATGATAGATGGACAAGAAGAGTGGCTGAAATTCATTAGACTTTTCTTTATTTACTACCAGAAACAGAGCACACAAGAACTGTCTGTGGCATTCAGAGACATAGAAATTCAGCAACATGCAAAATCTTGTTAAACTAAAACAAATAAACAAGTGGGGAAAAAAACCCCAGCACCCTGCTGACCACTAGATATGAGATCCTGGATAAAAAAGCCTAGAAGGTATTATGCTTCAGCAAGTTTATCACCCTAACTAGTCATGTAAAAATTTCAATCCTACCCCTAGTAACCTACATGATATTGGACGAATAACATTTCATCTTTCTGTGAATAAAAGGGGTAGCTGCATCTTATGCTCATCTGCTGTTATATTTACAGCAAGATGTAAGTCCATAACTTTTAATATGTGACACAATATGTTTCAGGGTCCTAGGGACTTCATTATTCATATTAACGTCTATGCAGAGAGCCTTATGGATCTCATGCACAACAAAACCACAGTTTGTTTGTGTGAGACCAGCAGGAGTGAGCAGGTAGTCCACTTCAATCACATCTGGAAAGACAGAAAAGGACCGCCAGGTGCCCGCATAGAGAGTCTTTGAGTCCACCACCAGACATTGTGTACTGGCCTCACTGAAATGAGTACACAGGGATAAGACTGAAGGAGCATGCACTGCTGTGCAGTAACAAGTCTTACGGGATTTACTAGTCAAATCCTCACACACTTGAGCTGTTTTACCATGAGCAAAACAGATTCCAGTAAGTTGTTTTTCCTTATCTGCGTTACAGAATATGCACACATTATGTGTATGGAAATAGCAAAGAGGAGCTAAGTAGCAAGCTACTCTGCAGATGGTCACAAAAGAAACTCTGTTCCATGATTTCCCATCACGAAAAACCTGTTGAAAACATATAAGATCATCTGTAATAAAATATTCATGAGATCCATTATTACTGAAACATGGGCTCACCATAACAGTTCAGAACTCTGTCCCACCTAGTGAGATATTCTGATCCTGGGAGTGACTACTACCAGGTGCTTCAAGCAATGAGTCAAAAAACTCTGTATGAATTGAAAAGAAAGTAAACACTGGTTTCTTATAAAGCATGAACAGTTCAGACATAAATCTGTAAACTTGCATTGTTTCACAAGAGTATCACTAAGATCACAGCCTTGCACAAGCGTAGTGGTGAATTCTCAGACAAATAGACAGAAAATACAATTTTAAAAAGTTTGGGTTTCTTTTTGTTTTCAAGACATGCTGTCAGAAATTACTCTTGATTCAGTCCTTTAAAAACAAGTAGTTGAATATTTAAATAATGATACTGGAAACTTTGCCTTGTACTATATCCAAAATATATCTAAAAGTGCTCGTATTTTCACTTTGAAAATTGCTGTAATTCTTCCACTCTAAACCTTTTTCCAATAATATTACAAAGTAAAAAAAAAAATGCAGCATTTGATTTTTCCTTTCTTTTATTCTTTTTTTTCTCTCTTTAACAGCCTGTTATCTCTAAGTTACCTTATACTTTTGATGGATAATGAAAACATTAATATTCTGTATGCAAAAAGACTGACATTTGCCTAACTGATTTATTGAAACGTGCTGAAGCAGTTGGCCTTGTAAAATATTTTGAGTGTTAAAAGTGCTTTTTTCATTAATCACTCTAAAAGGTTCTGACATTTTTTAAGGGCCAATTTTATGTGGAAATTATCCAAACCCTTTGGGTAAAATGATTTGTTATTTAAAACCTCTTAACATGGAGTGGTGATCATACTTCAATTTGTTTCAAGAGAGAATTATATAGCCTTTTGAGGGAGAACAATAACCATATCTAAAGAAAGCATTTATTAAACTTAGACATTTTTAGTTATATGTATTATCAGTAACTAATGTTACAGTTGTGCTTTTCCATGTAAACGTACAATTTTTATTGTAAATATGAAAAAAGGATCAACCTTTCATTTCAAATATGGATTTTAAGAACTTATTAACATAATCAATTTTAACAAGTCTGAGATGTTCTATGGTTTTGCAAAAGGAAAATAGAAAATTTTTAATCACCTCCTTACTATCACAGCCCTTTACCTGAAAAATTTGAGACTCATATTCATTTTTTTTTTCCACATACCTTAACTTTCCTCCCAGAAAACAAACCTACACATTTCAATGTTGTTAATTTATAAAAATCTTTATTGCTTGAAATAACTAGTTCACATTAATTAAATTTCCTATGGGAATTGTCTTTTGTGTTCATCTTTAAGTAGAATTTTTCAGTTCTTTCAGAAAGGTAAGGGTAACTACATGTCATATCTGCAAACTATCCTGGTCTTGCCTACTGAAATTGAATATTATTTCAGTCACCTCAACCTAGATGACTTCACAAATTTTCCCACTGAAAAAGCCTAAAATGTACATTCACTGAGATATTTTCCTCAGAGGCTGGTAAGCAGGAAAGGTCTGATCTTGTCTGATCATCTGGAAGTACCAGCATAGGTGGCCTTGTTGGGTTAATAAGCACAATGTTTGTAAGTATTTGAAAGCATAAATATGATAGTTTTACTTCATCATGTTACTTTCCTTGAGTATTAGTAAGCATTAGTAGTATATGGTATATATATTGCTAGTATATTGGTATTAAGTGGTAAGTATTATCTGTGTACATTTCTCACTTCTCAGTGGCTTTTCCTCCTCAGGCTTCTGAAGCGAGGAGCTAGGGATAAAGAATGTATCACTGAAAGCAAGTGACAAAAAACCAGAAAACAGACAGTTTTTCAGAATAGATTCGTAGTTCATCTTCTTACTGAAGGAGCAGTGATGCTTTCCTTGACAATCTGACCTTTGTTTACTTTCTCAAAGTTCTCTGCTTACTCTTCTGACTCAGTTTTAGAAGACAATCAAGACCACACTGGCTTGTTTCTGCAAGGCTCCGTTCTCCTCTTCCTTCATACCCTGTTATAACACAATCCATTGTTTTGTTGCAGCCACATGACTCCAGGCTGTGTCTGTAAGTACAGTAAATGAAAAAGTTAGACAACGTGAATTAATTCTTTTGCATTTAAAAATATCTTTGGCAACAATGGATCAAGATCAAGCTTTCATGAAAACTGACTGATAAGGAAACTTTTTTTGGTGTACAAATTATTGGACAGTTTTATTCTATTGTAGCTGTTCTCTTGCATAGTCCAAGATTATTAATACTTCAGGCTATTTTTGAATATGTTGCTGTGCTTACCTTGGCTGGGATAGAGTCAATATTCTTCTTAGTAGTTAGTATGGGCCTTTTTTTTGAATTTGTGCTGATAATAGTGTTAATAATGCAGAAATGTTTTAGTTATTACTGAGCTGTGCTTACACAGAGTCAAGGCCTTTTCTGCCTCACACACTAACCCACCAGCAAGTAAGCTGGGAGGCAACACAGCTGGGACATCTGACCCCAACTGACCAAAGGGATATTCCACACCATATGACATCATACTCAGCAATAAAAAGTTGGGGGAAGAAGAAGGAAAGGGAGGACATTTTGACTGATGGTGTTTGTCTTCCCAAGTAGTCATTATGTGTGATAGAGCCCTGCTTTCCAGAAGAGGCTAAAGACCTACCTGCTAATGGGAAGTAATGAATTAATTCCTTGTTTTGCTTTGCTTGCATGAACGGCTTTTGCTTTACCTGTTAAACTGTCTCTATCTCAACCTGTGAGTTTTCTTATTTTACCCTTCTGATTCTGACTCAGGGGGAGTGAGTGAACAGCTACGTGGTGCTTAGTTGCCAGCTGGGGTTAAACCACTGCAGTTACTTTCCCTGAAGATTGCTCTTTAATACAAGAATAAGTGGATGTGTAAGTACTGTACTTCATTATTTTGCTGAATAGCAAAAATGTATGCTTCACTTATCTATTTAAGATTATTCTATTTTAGATTAATATGATAATTGCTCAGCTATATTTGGTAGTTTGGGCAGGAACCAAGAAATCTGACTGTGTCTGAGGACACAATCACACAATTATGAATACTCAGTAACACCAGGTTTACTGTGAAATCTAAAAAAAAAATGGAGGGTGAGTAGTGTTGATAGTTCCTTCCAAGGTCTACTGGCTACTGCCTGCAGCTGACGCACCAGCCATTAATTTCAATAATCACCTGCTCTCCAGCTGTTTGACTCAACTGTTGCTGGTAGCCCAGGATGGAACACGCCATCAATCACAATGGTCTGCGCCAGAATGTCTCATGAAAGCAGACTTCCCCAGACTTGCCTAGTAGCACAATTTTATTGAACACCGTTTCATGGACATTTCTTTACTCATGTTAGTACAATAAGTAGCAAGTGTATCACTCTGTACCAGTAACACACAGTATTCAGGAACTTGAATCCAGAGAATTCAGCTATGTCTACAATTTATGCATACTTCAATCAACTCAGTTTCAGTGACTGTTTATTTTTTGTTCAGTTCATGCTACAGATCTTTAAAATACGTACATAGACACTTGGCAGCTTTTAAAACCTCCTCTTCAAAATGCCACTTTTCTTTCAGTAAGCATACTCTTTTGCTAGTACTTCGCTGAACATCAGAAATCTTACTTTAGTATCTACCTACTTATCTGTCATTTTATAAAGAAAATCTCATTTCAACACAATGTTTTTATGCTTACTTAGGTTAACTTACAATAGTGGAATATTTGAATTGTTAACATCTCTTTTTAGTCTGATTTCTTTTAGCCTAAAGAAATTAAACTTATGTGATTATTCTGTTCCTGACTGGCTGCACAACACACTCTGTCTGCCTTGCTTTATCTCAATATGTTTTGAACTCTCTGGTCAATCTCAGTCAGCATGGCTAGAAAGATCAAGTTGACATACAGATCAAGATGATCAAGATGTCATAGAGATCATAGACATCAAGATGTGCTTCAAGCTTCTGAAAACAGACAGCCAAATGGAAAGAAACACACACATCCTACCATCATACAATAAGACTTCAGTGGGTGTTTAAACATAATTTTACTCTGGAGAAACAAAATTTTGACTGGATTTCCACCAGATACCAATGAATCCAACCAAATGACAAAAAAAAAACCCCTTAGAAAATCAGACTTTGTCAGTTCCAGTGAACTCGAAAGTTGCTGCCATAGAAATCACCTGTAAGATGGTACCTTCGACACTCAGATAAAGTCATGATGGGCATTACTGAAATAACATAACTAGTTTATTTTATTAGCTTTGCTATAATTTCCGAATATTTTATGTCTAGAATCCTCAGCTTTAGTGTTTACGGGTTTTTGTGTCCTGCCTTATGCTTGGATTTGTGAGAAACTACATTTATACAAGGATCTGATCCAATAAGGAATGAAGATATTGCATTCATAAATGCTGAAGATTTTTTAAGTGATGGCCCAAGATAACTTTGAAAGTCCTTTGTAACCATGGCAGAATATCAGATAAGAGAAACCCCAAGTCCAAAACTCTGTATTAAATGTAACTTGCTGGAGACAGATGATTTGGAAAATGAAGTTGGCTGCCTTCAGTCAAAGAGGGTTCTTCTGAACATGTAAGTTGAGGCAGACCCTGGAGGGATTTAGGAACATACAATTTTGGAAATAATGTGTTGGATCTAGTTGGCAATGAACTGACAGTTGCCATGAGATTTGGACAGAGGAGATGTTTTTCATGTTTGTTATTTACTTATACATCTTTTACACCCTAAGTTATCTAAGACTGTCTCTCTAAGTTTGGCATAAGAGAAGCATAACCTGATGCATGATATGTCAACTGTTTCTAATGTTTGAGTTCCATGCTTTACCTATTTTAAATATAATTTTTTTCATGCGGGTACCTGAAAAGGAGAGGAAATCATGCTATCCTAACAACAGGTATCTGAACACAAAGAAATTCAGAAAGCTATCAGCCCTTTTCATGGTGCCTAGATAAAAGTATCCTGTACTAATGAGGTGTGTTACTACTATGCTGGATCCACACAGCTGGAAAAGCCAAAAAACCAGCAGAGAAACCTGACAAGGGTCTTGATCATAAAGTGAAAAAAAAGAAAATAAAAAGAGCGAAAGATTAAAGAATCCATACGTAATATAAACATTCCCAGAATGGTTAGTATTTTATACAGGTTTTATATAAAACTGCCATTTGAGTTTGGTGTATTAAATTGTTCTAGAAAACCATCTGGAAAATAACCCTATTTGCAACTAAAAATCAAATTTAACATTTTCTCCTTCAGGAAAGGTCTTCAAACAAAACATTGTTTTTCACACTCTGTTGATATTTTTGTGTAACCACAGGTGTGTGTGGCAGATGCACCCGCCCTGATCCTGGAGCCGCCTTCTAATGGTGTTTTGTTAACGGTCCCCTGCAGTAAGGGTACCTGCCAATTAGAACTGCCCACAGATCAGACTCGACATGGGTATAAACGGAGCCCTGCCGGAGAACCAGTTTGAGTTGGTCCTCCTTGGAGCAGCAGGTCTGCAGTCGGGGACGCTCCCCTTGGATCGGGATGCCGCCCAAGGAAACTCCCTGGGGTTGAGAGCCCTCACCACCCCCTGCCTTGGTGAGTGAATATTTCTTCTGGATATCCTTGAGTGAGCCCTTGTCCCTGTGGGTGAGTGTATGTTTCGGGTACCCTTGGGTAGGAAGTTTTCCCCCCTTTCAGAGTGAGCGTGCACCTTTTTGAGTCATCTAAGTGAGTTAAGTCCAGCTGTGTAATAATATATTCCCACATGACATCCTAACTTGTGTTTTACTTTTGGTTTGTCAGAGTGTTAAGTAGTTTGGCTCAGAACAAATCTTTATTTTTGAGTAACCGCCCTGTCTGTGTGTGAGCGCCTCCGCCTGGCACCCAGGCTGCGGGTTGGCTTGGGTTGTTAGAGTGTTTGAGGGGCTGCTCTGTGGGTGCCTCTGCGACAGTGTGTCCCTTCTAACTTTTATCCTCCTTGGAGTGGAACGTATCTTGCAGTTTCACAAACCCTAAGAAAATGTCTTATGAAAAGTAGTTGCTCAAAAGTGTTTGATTACTAAATTATATTAAAAGTAGATGTTTCAATGCCATTGATTAGGGAATAGCAATTAGATCACCCTCAGTGGTGTTCAAGTTATTTAATATGTCAACAGTGTGGTTTACTTCTGAACCATAACATCTTCAAGTCGATATAGGGAAAACACGGTTTTAGGGCATGAATAATCTAACCTATTTTAGCTACTTGTAAAGAGTCAAATAATCAAAGCTATCTTCTTTAGGAAAGGTATAGTACCTTGAAGAGTCAACGTCAACATCAAAGGCAAATTTGGCTAGCTACCTCAACTGTATTTTGCGAAAGTTTACATTTGGTCAAACAACCACTAAAGGTCTCTTTCACAGCTGGTACTAGACAGCTAAGTGTATTATTCCATGCGACTGAAATGGAATGGAAAAGACAAATGGGATCACTGCCCATGGCTAACTGTCTCAAGCAGTTTTAGGTGAGAGCATAGTGCTACTATAGTGATTTTTGAGGTTATTATCTCTATTCACCTTAAAAAGTAGGAAGATTATACCGCAACTCTGTGCCATAGAGTGGTGTTTCTTTCACTTGGTTTCTAATCCTTCGCCATCTTTCAGAACACCTATTGCAGAGTGCTACAATCACACATGATTTTCTTTCGCATGGAGGAAGTGTTAAAAGGAATGACAGTATCCAAGTCATGTCCTAGTACAGAGTCATGACATGACAGCCACATGCATCTTAAGCTGGGTTTCTAGATCCAGTTATATGCCTGAAGCCTGTTACAATAAGAGATACCTTGCAAAGCAGAATGTTCTGGTTTGACCTTATTGAAACATTTCCCGTTTGCTTACATGAAATTATGTCCTCAGATGTGAGACATTTCCATTCACTGTTTCAAGTTCTGTGAAACAAGATTTGTAAGAAAAAAAACCCTGAAGAATTAAAATGTTTTCTACATTTTATTTTCTTTTGAATTTATATGAGCTCCATCTTCTCTAAATTTTCAGCACACATATTTTTTCATAGAGAATAATACTAGGTTTAAAATAGAAAAACAGAGGGACAAAGAGGTGGAGAAATGTGTTATTTATAGATCTGCTTCAAAAATATCTGGCTACTGCACAGTAGCTGGCAAATAAAAATACATGTTTGCCAAAATACATATGCCATATGATTGCCAAAGACAAACCATCTGCAGCAGATGTCCTTTGGGTAGGTAATATCTTGTTTTCCTGAATGACCAGTTTTACTCTGTCCAGAATAAAGAAGTGTACAGAAAAAAAGTAATATGTTAAAGTAAAAGAAGTGAAGCTTTCCTCACTTGAATGTTTAAATTATACACATAGAAAGAAACACATTTACCAAAAAAACCCACCCAAACCCAAAAGAGACTTTCTAATAATGTTTCTCTAAATACAGATTAAAATTCTAATAACAATTCTTTCTGGTGAACCTGTAAGCATTTTGACAATAATCACTCAAGTTATTTTAACTTCTCTACTGGAAAAGTTTCTCAGTGCCATTACAAGAGATTACACAGTAGCTAAATGCTGAGGTAGATTTTTATAGGATCATAGAACTGTAGAATGGTTCAGGTTGGAAGGGACCTTTAAAGATCACCTAGTTCATTCTCCTTGCCATGGGCAAGGACATCTTCCACTGGACCAGTTTGCTCAAAGCCCCATCCAACCTAGCCTTGAACACTTCCAGGGAGGGGGCTTCCACAGCCCCTCCTAGCAACACATTCCAGGGTCTCACCACTCTTATTGTAAAAAAATTCTTCCTTATGTCCTATCTAAACCTAAACCTACACTTTTTCAGTTTAAAACCATTGTCCCTTGTTCTATCACTACAGACGCTGGTAAAAAGACTCTCTCATATATATTTTATATACTTTATATATTGAAAGGCTGCAATAAGGTATCTCCAGAAACACTGACTGATTCACTGTTTGTGTGTTTTAGTAGTCAATAAGACTGTTTGAAATCTTCAAACTGATGGTAGATCCTGCAAATGGATTAGAATGCACACACTGTAGAGCAAGATATGTTTTTTTATGAATGAATCAGAATTAATTTACCTATTATGTGGCAATTTGTTAATTACAAATTTTCATTTAAATGAATACTTTTGATCACTTATCTTTGACATATCATTTCTGTGTTATCATACTGTATATCTCTTCCACAGTTTTAATCCAAATATAATTAAATTCTGCATCCTTACAAATAGCACTTGTTCATTGTTGTTTCACACTGGCTTGCAAGATTAAAGAGAGTCTAACATAATGACTTCAAACCCATCACACCGGCTTTCATTTATTACTGAAGCATGTGATTATTAACTTGTTTAAATTCATTCTGTCATTTATGCATCTCTATATTCATATTGTTTGCATACCTGGTCCAAGGTTCATAGACAGCCATATTCAGCTTTCAGATACCTTGTGAAGTATTTACTTACCCTTCTTTTCATACTAGTTTTCAAATCTCATCTGCTTTTCCCCTCTAATTTACTCCATCAGCAGTGATTAATACTACATTTTTTCTATATTGCTGTTGAATTAAAAAAAAAAAAAAAACAACAAAAGCACTACTCCCTAAGCCCCACCCCCGCAACACAGCCTCAGAAAGGGCTTGCCAGTACATAGCAAATAAAACTGCTTGCTAAATGTGTTCAGTCTTCTCTTTCATATGTGAAGTACTATGATTTTCACAATCTTACTCTGAAAACATGAAACATGACTCATTTTTTGCCGTTTTTTTAAAACAAATGAAATCTATTATGGTGCAGAATTTAATAAGACATTCTCCATTAATGTCTGTCAATAAATATTTTCTAAGTGGAATTTTTTAGAGGGCACTTCCATAGCACATCAGTTTTTGACGGAACCAGTCAAAATACTGCATCTGTTGTTTATCAAATGCATAGTTCACTATATCAAAATAAGTTTAAAATATTTTCACCATATTCTCAAATTTGTCAAATGACGCCACTCAAATAACTTTATTGAAAAAAACCTCACTTTGGATTCGAAGAGAAAAAAAAATCACACTTTCTGTTTAAATCTGGAAGCAAATATGGCAGTCAATTACATATAAATTATATGGTTACAAATATAGACAATTTATTTAATTACACTGATATATATACTTGTATATTTTTAAGAACAACATGACTGTGCATAGATTCAAACCAATGCTGTTGCATAGTTCCTTTTTCATCCTACCCTTCACAATAAATAATATTCACAACTTAAAACAGTTTCTTTGAACCTTGTACTTTCATTTTCTTTGTACCTATTCTGTGAAAAGTTTCTAGAAAGTTCGTTGTACTCTCTGATGTCACACATTTGTATCAGATATTTCTTTGTTTTAGTTTCCCTTTACCAGACATTTTGAATCACAGAATCACAGAATCACAGAATGTTAGGGATTGGAAGGGACCTTAAAAGATCATCTAGTCCAATCCCCCTGCCAGAGCAGGAATACCTAGATCAGGTCACACAGGAACATGTCCAGGTGGGTTTTGAATGTCTCCAGAGAAGGAGACTCCACAACCTCTCTGGGCAGCCTGTGCCAGTGCTCTGTTACCCTCACTGTGAAGAAATTCTTCCTCACATTTATGTGGAACCTCCTATGTTCCAGCTTACACCCATTGCCCCTTGTCCTATCATTGGGTGTCACTGAGAAGAGCCTGGCTCCATCCTCATGACACGCACCCTTTACATATTTATAAACATTAATGAGGTCACCCCTCAGTCTCCTCTTCTCCAAGTTAAAGAGACTCAGCTCCCTCAGCCTTTCCTCATAAGGGAGATGTTCCACTCCCTTAATCATCTTTGTGGCTCTACGCTGGACTCTCTCGAGCAGTTCCCTGTCCTTCTTGAACTGGGGGGCCCAGAACTGGACACAATACTCCAGATGTGGCCTCACCAAGGCAGAATAGAGGGGAAGGAGAACCTCTCTTGACCTACTAACCACTCCCTTTCTAATACACCCCAGGATGCCATTGGCCTTCTTGGCCACAAGGGCACATTGCTGGCTCATGGTCATCCTGCTGTCCACCAGGACCCCCAGGTCCCTTTCCCCTACACTGCTCTCCAGCAGGCCAGCTCCCAACCTGTTCTGGTACATGGGGTTGTTCTTCCCCAGATGCAAAACTCTACACTTGCCCTTGTTGAAATTCATTAAGTTTTTTCCCGCCCAACTCTCCAGCCTATCAAGGTCTCGTTGAATGGCAGCACAACCCTCTGGTGTGTCAGCCATTCCTCCTAGTTTGGTGTCATCAGCAAACTTGCTGAGGATACATTCAGTACCCTCATCCAAGTCGTTGATGAAGATATTAAACAACACCGGTCCCAGTACCGACCCCTGAGGGACTCCACTAGTCACAGGCCTCCAACTAGACTCCATCCCATTGACCACAACTCTCTGGCTTCTTCCCTTCAGCCAGTTCATAATCCACCTCACTACCTGATCACTAAACCCATACTTTATCAGCTTATCTACAAGGATGCTGTGGGAGACAGTGTCAAATGCTTTACTGAAATCAAGATAAACCACATCTACCGCTCTACCATCATCTATCCACCTAGTTATTTCCTCATAGAAGGCAATAAGGTTGGTCAAACATGACTTACCCTTGGTAAAACCATGTTGACTGCCCTTAATGACCCCCTCATCCTTGATATGCCTAGAGATAGTGCCAAGAACAAAGCGGTTTCTAAAGAACTGGTTTCTGAAGTCTCTCAGTAGAAAGCAACAAACTAAAGCAAATGAAATGTTAAAAAAATAGGCTCTCAGAATAGACACCTTACACACACATAAACATGTATATTCACTATATAATTTAGATAATTTCATAAATATTTTTGAATATTTAAATTTCAAGTCACATTACTGGCTGGTTTCTGACAAAATGGATAAAGCATTTTATTGTTGTGAACTTTAAAAGTACCTCATTCAATTAACCAAAGCAGTTCAAAGCAGAAGAATTGCTTACAGATGATTGAACAATCAGTACAAGAAAATGTACTTCAATATCTGTGTGAAAACACAGATGGTTTCCACGTACAATTAAAGATTTTTTGAGATAAATGAGTCTCTTCAGGTTTGACTTCAGAAAGTTATTTGCGTAGGTGACATTTCAAGCATCATTCAAAGTTTAACAAAAATGCACTTTAAGGTAAATTAAAAACAAGGTGCTTTAATTTCTACCAGAAATTACACCACAGCATTCATGTATGCCTAAGACATAAAATTAAATGCATTTTAAAGCTGAAACAAATGAGTCTCTAGTGGTATTACCTATATTCAGGTTATTTTCTGACAGCAGCAGACACCATTGTCATCATAAAGGCAGTAAACAACTTAACATGATCCAGATGCAGTCATAGTTGAAGAAATAAAGAAGTTTGAAAACAGGATACACACCTTGGTGTCATGATGATAGAGTTTTAAACAATTCTATTTTCATTCAACTAAAATGGAAGTACAGAAAACTAATGCAATCAGAACCTAAAATAAATTTTGTATAGGATCTGCCTGTAGATCCAAGATTTAGAAAATTTTTTTGAGAGTTAGAACTCTTATTTTTCATACTTTTCATTTGTAAAATAACCTTATAGATTAAGCACATTAAGAAATGTTTCCATATTTCACACAATCTTAACCTAACTAATAAATCATCTTTAACATACAGTCCTGTCTCTCTGTTTATCTGTTTCAATCATTTTTGTCATATTTCTACCTTATTTCTTGTACATGAACAAACCCATATGGTGGAAATTATCCAAACATACTGGCATCATATTTAAAATAATTCTAATGTTGATTTTTTATATTGCACATTTTACTGCCTCTTTCAATATTTTGCAGAATTTATCAGAATTGTTTCTTTTCTGATTTCATCTGATTACCCTGCCCTCCAAATAATCTAGTGATTATTATTGGTTTTTAAATGATTTATAAGAGTCCCTTATTCATTCCAGTATTTATTATTCCTCTGTGTAGCACAGAAGCCATGATTCCCTGCACTTTTCTATGTACGTTGCTTTAAGATTTTTCTTCTCTCACTGACGTTGAGGATCAATAGCAGATATCCACATCATCTTTTCTGTTTTGTCATTACTAAAAATGAGTAAATATTTCACTCCTACTTTTTGCATCTTCAGATGGATTGTTTGAAAACTACTGCTATTAATCCCAACTGTTTTTCTATTGACTTAAAAAGTATATGGAGTGTTCACAGTCAAATTCTGGAAATCTTTTTATCTAATGCCACATACACTAAGTGATATTCACTGTCACTTAGATTTTGACTCCTGAGTTGTTCTGTTTGTGTTTTATTCTCTGAATCTTCACTTTTAACTTCTATAGTGGACCTAGTCTTGCACAAATGTAATCATGGAGCTAATTTTTGCACTCAGAGTAGTTCTATTGCAGTCAATAAATACATGAATGTCTGTACAGTAACACATCTGAACTGTCGTGGGAAGAATCAACATATGATTTACATGGTTGGCATAATCAAATACTTTGTGGCAAAAAAGTTGCATTGCAGACTGCTTCAGCATGTGTTTTTTATTTTCTAATGAGGCCCTCATTTGGATGGCAAAAGCATGCTTATACCATGGAAATTTTACTTCTATTAGTTAAGCCTCTGAAGTCATTTCAAGACATATATTTGAACTGTTTTATTTCCTTTTCTTTGAACACTTTTCAGAACATGGGACTTTATAAACTATATTTAGAACCAGCAAGACTGATTTAGAACAGAAATACTCCTTTCATGCATAAATTTAAAAATTTCATTTCATATCATAGATGTTATTTTTCTTTAGCTGGAAAGAAGATTTTTTTGGAAAACATTCTTAAAGCAACAAAGTCACATTTGAGCAGTCTCAAGACGAGAGTTAGTCAGCAACTTCAGCACTTTGTATTTTTTAACTCTACAAGTTTAAATAGTTAATGGAAGATCTACTGAATTTGCAGTAGATATATGTCACAGAAAGAAATGACATTATTCATACTCCTGCACATACCTCCATAAGAAAGAAAATCAAAAGACATCCTTACCCAGCCTTTATGGAGCCTACCACTAAGGTGAACACCAATATTTACTGTTCTGAAAAGAAAACACACACATACCAGTGCTCTTTCAGTATCTACCACAAAAGACCTTTAGTACCACTGAGTTATGAAGTCAATAATGAACATCTCTGAACTACCCAGATAACAAACAGATCAGTTGAGACTTCTTTTATTCTGGTGTCATTGCAGAACAAAAAACTTATTTTCTCATACACACCCTAAAATAATTTATGAGATATGCGTTACATTTTTTATTTTAGTTTCACTCTTTGAAGTCAGTTGCATAGGAAGAAACTCATATCCTTTTTCTTTATCATTATAAGTCTTTTTTTAGTTATCCTTTATGTATTCATGACCAAAAGTACAGTTCATTGTGTCCTTGAGTGGAACTTGTCTTCTGATGTGGTATTTAAACTATTTTTACATCTCAAATTAAAAAGGAGAAAGATTTTAATTCTGACAATGGCATGAAAGTGGGAGAGACAGTTACTGTTTCAGGCCTGGAAAGAGCTCTCTGAAGTCTCGTCAAGAAAAGAACAGGCCTTTTCATAATCTTATTTTAAACTGTAAAACTGTTATTTAAAAATTGGTAGCACCGTTTGTTTTCCAGGTGACACTGATACCATGCACTATCATTTGCCAGTTGATACAAATGTTATCAACTGGCACATTTACCTTCAGTACACTTGAATAGTGAACTGGAAATTCAGCCAGTTATTCATTCAAAATATAAACAAGTCTATCTATTACTTGACTAACTTTTCAGTCCGTAGTTCAAGCCAAAACTTCAGCTAATCTAATGGAAGAAATCCATGAGAGAGATTCCTCTTATTTTTCTAACTGAAAGTCTAAATGATGGAATGAGTTCTTAAACTGTCAGGAATACACAAAGAAAGTATTGGCCTGTTCACACTGGAACTAAAATCTTCTTGGAATGAGACTTTCTTGGGTGGAGATTAAAGTATTTCATACCTTCAGTGAATTTGCTGAAGGAGATCAGTAACACAGACCCTTACTGGTAGGCTATAGAAAGGAACAATGATGCTTCTTTTACACTTAATGATTTGAAATTCATTTTGCTTGGCCTTTTCTCAAGGATCAATAGCTCTGACTTAAAATGCTGCTCAATATTACTACCACAACATTTGAACAGGATACAATCAATAACATTTTAATAACATGATCACAAAAAAAGGTCTATGTGTGGTAAACAAGTAAACTAGTAATAAATAGTTGAAATATGAAATCTGTGCTAAAGTTACTTTGTTTCTTTCAAGTGTCTACATAAACTGAAAATAAACAAACAGATCATTTACAGATCAATGACTGCCAAAACTAGTGCTGTAAGCTTGTTTTACAATACTTAATTATGTCTCAAATTTTGATTACGGAGGTAAAAATGGCCCATGTTTCATTACTGTTTCTTCTAAGAAGTCAGTTTAATAATCTCTTTATGTCAAAGAAAAATAATATGTATTTTAAAATCTACTTCTGGAAAATTCATGAGTAGAAACAGGGTGTTAAAAGATCTTATGCAGAATAATACATGATTATCTCATTGAAGTTCTGTCATTTAGGAGTCATATGCTTCCTTGCCTTCCCTCTCAAATAGTCAACATAAAAGCTGAATAAAATTAATCATGAACCTTTGTAACTCTGAGGAGTTACTCAATATTTGCATAAGCAAGGAAGTGGATACCATTACACTAAATTTGCACAGTCAATGTATCATACAGTCAGAGCCATGAAAAAAATCTTTCATAAGCATTATGCATAACTGACCCAGAGCTCTCTAATCTGTGTTCCTAATTACAATGATGTTCTGATGGGTAAATTCAAAACAATAAGGTACTAAAACTTCTGCAGCAAGCAGCCTAATGCAGACCCAAATTTCAGTTTACAAGCTGTACCTTTGTTTTAGTAAGGAAACTTAAAATAAGAAAAAGTTTATTATTACTCTGTTCTAATTTACATGTTTTTGATTTAGGAATTGTGACCAAAATCAGCTATGAAACCAGAGCACTTCTTTCAGCATAGCGGTTTATTAACCAGGGATATAGTTATCACCTTATTAATAGAAGTTGCTTTAATGTTGTAGTTCTGACATTTTTAAATGGTAACAACTACAATGAAGAGAAAAAAAAAAAAAAAGTTTAAAAAAGTGGAAAGATTATCTTAAACCTTGAGTTCCTTTGTTTTCTACTTCTATTTGCAAGAATACTTTTCCCCTTTTATCTGTTTCTTCCCTCACAGTATCATGCTTACTTTCTTGAGGTCATAGCCTCCTACCTTGTGTAAGAATAAAATAATTGTCCTAAAACACACAAGCTTTTTGTCATTATTCTGTATGGTGCATATTTTGCATTATAAAACTCTAATCATTATTATAGAGTGTTCAAGTCCTGTACACTAGAGCAAGACAATTCATCAAAATGATCAAAAGGCAATTATTTTTTGTTTGCAATAATTTGATATGTTTAACAGCTAACTTTTGTACTACTTCTTCCTCCCTCCTGACCGATACTGTAAAGATTGTTCTTCTTGTTGAATAAACAGAAACACTATGGTGGAATCCTTAGTCCTGGCAAAAACCGTCAAAGTAGAGTCACTGTCCAAAGTCACAGCAACAAACGGCAGCATATCTGAGAACCTTAGGCTCAGGGGTAACTTCTCATCACATCTGGGATATTCTTAATATTAGTGCAGAATTATAATTTTTGATTCAGATCCATAAATTGGGTGAGAACGCATGGAAATAATTGGGTTTAAATAATTTGAAAGCAAAGTACCTTTTTTTTGAAAGGAATAGTCAGCAAGAAATTAAAAATAATACATGCTGTATGTCTCACACATAGCTATAAAAAGGAAAAATAAAGAGTGATTTATTTTTAAGAAGCAGATAAATATCCATAAAAAGCAAATTCATTTTTATTTCAATGATTTGTATTTCCCTGCAGGGATTTAGGCGACATTGAGAAACGGCCTTCCAGGGCCTGTCACATTCTGAACATACTAAAAAAAGAAGCACTTACTGACCCTGATTTCCATAGGAAATAAAATCAGACTTTCAATATGCAACTATGAAAAACCATCTGATTTGAGAAAAATAATTTTTCTGTAAGTGTTCTCCAGAGAACCTCTGCGGTTTTCAGTGGCTGAGCTCTCATAAAACCTAATTCTAATTCAGCTGCATAAAATCTCACCTCACTGACCCTGCAGCACATATAGCACAGGCTTGTTTTTAAAGCTCTCTGATCCATGAAAAAATCTCTTCAAAATTCTCCTTCTTGACCAAAGCACCCCAGAAACTTCTCTTCAGTTTCAAGAAACAGAATAGGAGTGATAAAGACCCCCAAAACATGCTACATTAACAGTAAGCAGAACATCCTATAAAGCCAGTAAAATAAACTAACAGAAATGTAAATCTCCTGATGAAATACAAAGACAGTATCAAGCTGAGTAATTTTTTTGGTTCAGTTTCAGCTGAACATTTGAAGTTTCATTTCTGGCATTGATTTAAACTCTGAGCCTGAGTTCCGGCAAACAAAATCATAAGGCTTTCATGTGAGGACATGGCTTAAAAATTTGAAAGTCCAGGGTGTAATACTAAATTTAGAAGATGTGGTGTCTCTGAGGTGAAAAAAATGTTTCTTTTCACAGTCAGTCAGGCTCAACAATCAAGTGACAAATCTCTGTCTCAGGAACTTGTGGAAGAAAACTCTTCCTATGTCATTAATTCAATACTGCACTTGTTGAAGATTCATATTCTCTCCAGCTCAGCTCTATCCAATACACTTTTCACTGATAAATTCTAGGAGCATATTTCTTTCATCAGTTGTTTTTTTGTGAATTTTGGTTTCTTTGTGGTTATATTTTATTTGCTTGGTTTCTTTAAAATTGAGAAAAAAAACCCAAACTCAAGTAATTAACAGGCTGATTTAAAAACTCACAGGTAAAGTGTACCCCAACAAAAAAATGAAACTCGGAGTTTACAAAGCTCTCTGACACAATTCAGGTTCCTCCAGTGAAATAGTGAAATGTATTTTGGAAAAAGAAAAATAAATAATTTTCAGTACTGAAGCTGTGACTTGTATAGAGAAACATATTCCTTCTTTTAGCTTTAGTGCACTGCAGTATTACCTCAGGGCTGAGTTTTATTCATACTATATATCTGGATGACAAAGATGTTCAATTAGAGTTTTTTAAATTAGCATTTTTAAAGGCAAAAATCTACAAATAATACACATAATGGAGAAATTGTTCTTATAGGTTCTCCCAAAAAAACCATATTCTGTATTAGCCGGTCTGGGGGGGAAAAAAGAGACCTAAGAACTGTCCAGCTCTTCTTAGTGTCCTGCGTGAATACAGTTGCTACCCCAACACAATACCCTGAGTTACTGAGACTATAAACTAGTCAACTACTTACTTACAAGAAATTTATGCTTTGAAACGACAACATTTGACACAACTGAAGGGATTACTAAATTCAGACCTAAAACTTTCTGCAGGTGGTATGCCTTCTAAAGGGTACAAATGACATAATTTACTTTAATCAAGTATACAGGGAGTCTGGCATCTGAGCAAACCTTCACTGGATCTAATGAAAATTTACATAGCTAAGTCACATGTAGAGAACTCCTTTATATACATCTATATTTAGGGGTCTGAATTTGAAGTTTAACTCCATTTTTAAATGTGTAGTGATTGTGCTATCCAGACTGCTTACTGGGGCAGTTCTTTGAGCCATCAAACTATGTAACAGCTCCTAATTTTGTCTGGGATGATGCACAGTTTTACCTCCATGGGAAGGAATCTGTGGACAGTCCTTGATACAGGGAGAAGAGGAATCATACTGGCAAAGTAGTTGCTTGGGTGTTTAGTCCTTCAGTTCAAAATGGAATCTAAGAGGTCCGAATACGGTCCTAAGCAGGTCAGTAATTCAGCAACTGCTCAAGCCTGCAATATTTCATCTTAAGAGATTTCATCTGAGAGACCCAAATAATTTGGAGTTCTTCAGACATCCATTTAATGTGTAGAAAATAGGTTTTTCTTTTGTAGGTTCTTGTTGTTTTTCAATTTTGGTTTCTGAGGGGTTTTTTCCCTCCTCAGAACTGAAAGAGAAGACTAACAAGATGATCATTTGTGATCATTTCTGGTGACATATGGTCCTGAATGTCTCACAGTGTCACAGAAACTAAGGAAACAGAGCTAAAATATGTTTTGTGCACTGGTATTTTAAAAATGCAAACAGATTAATACTATTTTATCTTTGTCAGTTATTCATTAGTGTTAAATAATAAACCACATACATTCATTTGTATCTAAAATAATTCATACAAGGCATTCAAAATTTTAAGCAGATGTCCATGTTGCATAAATAATGTGTGTAATTAAACATGGTTAATACTAAGTGTATACAATTCCTTTTCTTTCCATACATCTCATTGCTAGAATGAAAAAACAACTTTTTTGCTCTACCATGTGCACAGAAACAGGTGACAGGCATAACCCATCTGGGCTGTGAGTTTGCTTTGCAATCTGTGTGTAGACCACTTTTTCCCCCTCTCTCGATGCCCTCATGCGAACATCAAATAAAACCAAGCAAATGGTAAAACAAAAGCTTTCCAGATAACTTAGTGTATTTATTTAGTTCTGTAAATAAGAAGCTATATTCTGTACATTGAAAGTAAAGAAAAATAACAGGCAATGCTCTTTTTCCCCCCAGTACTTGTGTTTTGGGCCCGTAAGGCAATCAATCCACTGTACATAAAATACTTTTCTAGAAAGAATAACTTCTGCAGTTTTTCACCTATTTTTTCAGGACCTTTTTAGATCTGTGAAATTCTGCTTGGCTGACAAAAAAGTAAACTTTTTGTCCATAGCACTAAATTGATTTTGTGGAGTCCCAGACCTCTATTACAATCTTTTAGGGAAAATATGTATATTGAAAAAAATACATAATTATGCAGCTAGAGAGAGCAATTCCTCTTTTATGAAACTTTTCAAAGATCAACATAATTTAATTCTAGAATACCAAGCATTTTGAGTACAAATTGTGACACTTGACCCTCTCAGCCAAGTTGCTGCTTGATATAATTAAATGAAATCATTCAAGAGTACATTTTGCTCATTTTGATTAATCTCATAGGGCTCTGATAATTGTTTATAAATAGGCAGTAGCAGAACTGACTGACTAAAAAAAATTTACAGTAGCACTATATGGTTACTTCAGACTAATCAAGATCACTTTGAAAATATTTTCTGGTCGTCCGTGTCTGAGAAGACTGCTAAACTTATTTTTTGATATATTCAATAAGAATACTACATATGATTTAATACTACTAGAATAACCTTTGATTTTCCTTCTTCTAACTTTTTCATCTGTAAATTAACAATCTGAATGTTATTCTCATGCATATTGTATGTCAAATGCCAAAAATACGTCAATTCTAGCTTTGAATAAGTCCCTTTGTTATGAATGAGCATATGGTGCATTTTCCCTAAACTGAGGATGTTAACTTCTGAAGCGAAGATTCTGAGAGTTTAGGACTGCTATGTATTTTATGAATTAATTGAAAATATGTCTTTTAAAATGCTATGTCAGATTAAAATTATGTCATTTAAAGAAATACCACACTTAGAGTATCTTTACACTTCCACTCTAGTAGAAGCTAAATTTAAGTGAAAACTCTGTCAAATCAAAAAGTCCAGCTGTATGTTATGATTAAGCACAAAGTTAGTTAATCCAGCATTCTAAATGGTCGTTTTGTGACATCAGAGTAGCTCAAACTATTTGCATACTAGAATTACAGCTGTTGAAAATGCATCTTCATATATTAATACATATGGATTTTCAGGTTTAAAAAAACCATTAAGTTTTCTGGATTAGTCTTTTAGGCTAACATTATGTTAATATTTTAACCCCTACACTAATATTACCTGCTTTAAATCTTGAATCCAATTTAACATACTTTTCCCTTGGTTTTGTTTTTCAGTATCAGTGAATACTGATTTGTGTGTTTCTTCTTTATATATTTCAATACTATTTGCTTGTTTAACTATTATATTTATCTACAAATGTACATTATGTATAAAGTACACACATTTCTTCAGTTATCCATGTGAGGTTGTCTGAAAATCAGAAGTGATTCTTGGGTGTGATTAAAAACACAGGCTTCTCCACAAGGAATAATCAGAAGACCAGAATTACTGTGTTCAGAGAGAAAAGGAATCACTGGGAGCTAAGCAGTGCCATCTTATCTTCATACAAGACAGAGCTACCTTTAGTGGCAAGTTGTTGCAGAGCAAAGCTGCCTGCTTCAAAGAGTTTGTCAGACTGTTATGGGATTTCCTGATCAGTGTGGACTTACATACTAACCTAATCATTATCAAATCAGAACTAGTTAAGATCACCAGTATATCACAGTTTTCGTTTGTAATAAATGAAATATATTTCTGCTGGTCCCCATCTCATATGAGCTGCTAGATACTGCCTGCTGCTAGGCTAGGGTGAAGGTGAAATTCAGCATCAGAGGGTCCTTGAGTAATGTCTAACTTCAAGTTACATTTTGGAATGAATATGCATGTAAAGACTGCATTCTTTGGTATTGCTGATGGTTTTAAAAATAACAGCATCTTTAATAGCAGCTGAGACCACCTCAGATAAACACCAGATCTATGAGGAACTGAGGAATACTCTGTGCTCTCTAGACAAACAAGAATGTGTAAAGCTTTATAAAATAGAAGGGAAATAGACAGGACAGTGAAGTGTTGTTATCCTGTTTAGTCTTTGTTTGCAATGGTATTTATGGTAACATCAAGTATTCCACACCATTTCACCAAAAAGTACATTGGGCTTGATGGTAGGATGCTTAATGCAAGCTGAACAAATCTGTCTGTGATCAGTGAGTTTCCTCTGTTTATCTCATCTTTCACTTTTAATTCTTAAGGGCAGTTTTGTTATCTTTTGAGAGCACTGACAGGCTCAGGGAATGTTATCTGTCCAGAAGGAGCAAGTTCCTTCAGTCACAGTATGATGCGGAATTTTAGTTGGGGCATTAAATATACTAAGTGGAAAAGAAATTCAGTTTGATCAGATTCTGTTTGCAGTCTTCAGGCTCTCTACTTGTGGGACTGACAAGACAATTCACTATCTATCTGTCATGAATCCTACATCTTGTCTCCATGTGGCTTGTAATTCTGTAGTGCAGCTACTCAAGGGGAAGAACTGGACGTATAAACAGATCTCATGCACATTATCATCAAGGTAAATTAAAGTTCCTGAATCAAATTGCATAGTACAATACTGAAAATGCCATTACTGGTTCTAGGTTTTTTTTACGTTGTTCGTTTTTTTTGTTTTTTTAACCAGTCCTACTGTTCCAGCAGTAGTCAGTAAGAATGACAGATGACTTAGTCTATGAAAACAGTAGGTTTCAGTCTTCTTCATGGGCTTATATATATATGTGCATGTGTATAATGAATATATAATGCACACAAGTATTATTTTTTTCTTTTAGTTGATACAGACAGATAAGTAATGGATCTTCCATGCAAATTCTGAGTTTTCCTTGAAAGAAATTTAAAATGTCAAATATTTTAAAAATAAAATTAGGAAGAAAATGCTTTTCAGAGCAGTTAAAAGCTTTCTTTCTAGTTAGCATGACAGAATATATTTTAAAGTAAAAAGTTAAAGTAAGATATTTCATGAAAAAGAAAAAGAATTTAGTGTTATTCAAAAAAAAAAATTGTCTCGCTAAGATATACTTTATTCTTAACTTTTTAAGTTTCAGTAAATCAACACTTCTAACCAGAAAAAATATTTTGCAGTCTACGGACTGGAGAGAAGGCTCTGGGGAGACCTTATAGTGGCCTTTCAGTACTTGAGTGTGCCTACAAGAAAGCTGGAGAGGGACTTGTTACAAGGGCATGCAGTGATAAGATGAGGGGCAGCGGTTTTAAACTGAAAGAGGGTAGAATTAAGTTAGATATTAGGAAGAAATTCTTGTGTGTGAGGGTGGTGAGACAGTAAGCAAGCTCGTCTAGGGCCTTATGGTGAGGATTAGTGACTATAGTGCTCCACTTGGGCAGAAGCACTTTTACTGAGGTGACCTTAAAAACATAGGCAAAGGGGCAGATCTCCCATGTCTTCAGACAGAGCCAGCAGAACCTGGACTCTCAGACCTATTTTTCAGCTGATTCTCACTTGATAAACATAGAAATCTTTGTTGAATCCATTTCTTAGGTTTATCCTTATCATAAAACTGAAACCTACAGTCCTAAATCGGGCAACTTTCCAGACAGTTTCAGGACTGGGGAGCTCTGTGCCAGTACTATTTAGTCTGACCTTTCGGTGAGCTGTAATACATTCAATCTTATGTGATCCAGAGTAGTGGGGTCAATTCTGCACTGAAGGAACAGTTTTCAAATTTCTTCCCTTTGATTTATATGAGAAACTATAATTTGCTTGGTTTACATAACCTTGTTATGCAGTTTATTCTTGTAAAGATATTTTCTCTCACTATTTAAAATCAGCCAATACATGTAACTGAAGAAAGAGAAAGAATTTTCAATTATATGACTTCAATAAAAAAACAAGTCTTTCAATTGTTTTCCACTAATTTTCACTTTTTAAAGACAAGTTCATCAGTTCAGAACTTGTCCAACATACTAGAAAACAATATTTTCACTCATTCTTCCATCTGCAATATTTAAAAAGAATAGTTTGAACATAGCCTTTTGGAAAAATCAGATAACTCATTAAATGATTTCATTGTACCTTTAACTGCATGTCAGCCCTGCTTTGTATTATTATTCTATTTCTATATAAATTAACCTTTTTTTAACAATTTCCAATTCTACAAAAATCTTACAAAATAATTCTGTCAAGCTTTCCCTTATTCCTCTAACATGTGCGTGAAAACTATATTTTTACAGCTCTTCACTGGTAAGGATTTCCATACAGGGCCTTTTGTCTCAGATTTAGCAGCTGGTTCAAAAGAAAATGTGAACATGTTTTCAGCAGTTCTTGATAGTTTGAGCAGCTACTGACCTCTGGGTAAAAAGAATAAACAGCAGAGCTGAGAACAAGAGGAGTCCTCAGGCTACTATTAACTCACAGTAATAAGGCAGACATGATGTACTGTGGTCAGTACAAGTCTCATTTGTAGACAAGCTGTAAAGAAAAGCATTCCATCACCAAAGAAAGTTCAAAGGTTAAAGTATGATATGATTGTTTTTAACTAATCTTCCAGTGGCAAATTTCTGAAATATGAATGAGTTCTTACATTTCAGAAATATATGTCAGGGTATTTTTATATGGCACTTGATGTTTCAAGATGCACTTAACAAATATAAAGCTTTCTGGTAGATTTTGGAAGAAAGGGAGGGTTGAAGGGAAAGGGATTTTAAGTTTCTTTCATAAAGTAGTCAAAATAATGTTTATGTAAAATCTTTACACTTTTCTGGTACCTACTCTTTTGGGAAAAAGTCTCTTTTACCTAGCATAACTTATTTCAGTATGAAATATAAGGAGGAAAAGTGATTTTTAATACATTCTTTGACAACTGATAGGAATATGTAGAATACCTCAAGTATAATGAAATAAGGTCAGGTTATGCATGTTTCCATGCTTGGACTTGATACTTTGATAGTATTTCTGTTCTCATGCAAGTTTTTATTTTTTCTCACACAACTTCAAGGCTTGGAATATTATCCTTGAGAAAAGGAAAAAAAAAAAAAGGTTGTAAAATGTCATCAATTTCCTTCCAGTCAGGAGCTGATTGTTGGATATTTCAAAAATATAACACTGTTAGTTTAACCATAGTTAGATTTTTCTCTTGCAGACCCTATACTGCACAAGCCCTAAACAGCCTTGGGCCAACATACTATACTTGCCTTGACTATTCCTATCTCCATTTTTTAAAACCAGACTATGTTAATGAAAATCTGGTGGCTGGATCCTATTTCAGTGCTTTATAGCAAACCTCCAGGAAAATGCTAGTCATCTTTGTGAATACTCAAATATTCACTAAAGAATACAAAGAGAAGTGATGCAGCAAGAATGATCACTTCCAATGTTTCATATTAGGAGAATCTGGAAAAGGGAATGAAGGAGAATCTTTTCATTACAGTTCTGAAAAACTGTGTAAGACTTTATGAACATGATTCACCACACCTTTTATTGTAATTCAGAAATTATTTTGAGATAGGTGTCCAGGTTCCCTCAGCAGACAGTGAAGAAAACTCTTCCAGGGAATACCCTATTCCATTCTCCCTTAATAGGAAAGGCTGAGGGAGCCTGGAGCAGAGGAGACTGAGGGGTGACCTCATTAATGTTTATAAATATGTAAAGGGTGAGTGTCATGAGGATGGAGCCAGGCTCTTCTCAGTGACATCCAATGATAGGACAAGGGACAACGGGTGCAAACTGGAACATAGGAGGTTGCATATAAATCTGAGGAAGAACTTCTTCACAGTGAGGGTGACAGAGCACTGGCACAGGCTTCCCAGAGAGGTTGTGGAGTCTCCTTCTCTGGAGACATTCAAAACTCTCCTGGATGCACTCCTGTGTGACCTGACCTAGGTGTTCCTGCTCTGGCAGGGGCATTGGACTAGATGATCTTTTGAGGTCCCTTCCAATCCCTAACATTCTGTGATTCTGTGATTCTAAAAAGAGTGTCCAAAAGAAGTGATATGAATCACAGGACTTACTGCTTTGCAACATGAACTCATAGAAGCTTGTGACAGAAATCTGTTTACCACCACTTTTAAAGTGAATAGAAATGTTCGGGTTTTTTTAATAGCAAAATAAAAGAAGACCTTAGGTAGTTAGAAATTCAAGGCATACAATTAGATAGTAAAGCTCACATATGAATTGTAAAATTCTCATTTATGTGTTTTCGTAAGAGGTCTTGCCAGGCCATGTTATTCCATCAATAACGTTTATTCATTCTCAGAGGATGAGAAACATATTTTCTTTTAATGTACGCAATTCCATTTTATTTTCTGCTTTTCTACAGTACTCATCAGTGACCATCTCCCTCTTATTTCTCCTAAGTCCTGATTCATACCCCTATTCATTTATTGTCATTGCTCAGGTCTGTAGAAATTCAGGAAGAGATATTGGAAAATTAACTGAAAGCTTAATATTCACATATTTACCTTTTATGATCTTGCAATTATATGGGTGATATGCTTACTGCCTAGTCTATACAGAACAACACTTACTTTTAACAATTCCATATTAGTCATTCTCTATCAAACCTGTATGTTGTTACAGATTGACATGACATTAATGTTAATTTTCAGCTTGCAAATTCTAGTTTGAAAAGTTTCTAATACCTTTTACCCTTCAAAATGTGTATTAATAATTCTAAAGCTTGTAAATGGAAGCTTTTGTCTTTCATAAAGCGACTCACATCCCGGATGCCCAAAAGAAATGAGCATGTTAAGTTGCCAAGTCCTGGCCTTGACTCCTCTCTCTTCTCCAAAGTTATATATTAAAAATGTTAAAAGCTTGATGCTAACTAATCTAAATTCTTAATAATTCTGCCTGTTCAGAAGAGCTGCTAATGCAAAAATACTAAATAATTATGTTCTGAGGACATAATTACAACTGCAGTGGTAAGTTCTACAAAATCAAGAAGAGTTTCATTTGACTTTTTTTTTCCCCCTCAGTAGTGTTTTTAATGGATAGTTCAAGAATTGCTTAAGTTGAATTAAAAATAAGACCCTAAAAGCAGATTTTATGAGATGGCAATTATCTGATTTGGCTGAAGCCTCCAGATGAATTTGATTTATTCTCTTCTTTTAAAATCAGTTAAAAGGACAGACTACACAAGGATAAACATCACAGATTTACTTTGTTGAACAAAGGGAAAAAAGGTCTTTTTCCCCACCTCACTCACTTCAGATAAATGTCTCTAAGGCTATCATGCTTTGGAATGAATTAAGGGAAAATCTAAGTTTCTTGTTACCCTATCAAGCAAGGAACTGTAGCACTAATAAGGACTAGAGGAAGGATGAACCTAAATCAGATGCCAGGAATTATTTAGCTTTGTCTCAAGCTATTCAACTTCTGAAGGATGAGTCAAAAAATGTAAGATAATGAGCTGAGCAAGACTGAAGAACTGCTGTCTTATTACATCCTTTCTCCTCTTTATTGCAAATGTAGTAAACTTCTGACCATTGCCTGAAACGTGGCTTTTAGCCTCAGGATTAATTTTAACACAGTAAGATGCATTTCTCAGCCACTGTGCTTCAGCAGTTGAGGATGATGCCTTGCATTAGAAAGTTGATTGATGGACTCAGCATAGTCAGTCATATAGGTGGAACTGCTCAACAGGTTGCGTGAGCCTTGTACAGTGTATCTCATCATGGTTGTGTGTGAAGGCTGACAAATCTGGTATTGCATAACTCAAAAAATTCAGAGCAAAATGTTATGAGATGGGCACTACTAACCTGAGCTTTAAGGAGGAGTTGCTCCATATGTTTTTAAATTAAGCATAGGAGAAATAGTTCCTAACAGTCCTATGCATAGTAATAAAATTTCCAGGTTAAAACGTATTCATCAGAAGGTCACATCTCAAGCCGTCAAATCTTGTTGCAGAGCTCTGCAGTATTGCTCCACTTCTCAGCAGAGGGCTGCTCCTTTGGAGGATAAGGAAAGATTTACATAATAATGTTATACAACTCCAAAGTGAAAAAAAAACAACAATTCATGACTGACAATGAGAAAGAAGATATGACATCGAAAGAAATAGCAGCACCACTGCAAACCAAGTACTGGATTGTAATGTGGGTTTTTTTTGTTTGTGTGGTTTTTCCCCAAATACATATTTAATTGGAGAAAAAGGGCTTCTGAGAGCTTATTTTGTGGTGTGGCTTACCTGAAAGGAAGTGACTTTTATAGTCCAGAAATTTTAATATACAAAAAAGTGAAAACGTGCATGTCAAATTCCTTATCTTAATTGAAGTGTAGATAAGGTTCTGGTTTTCTGTCAAATGACAGTTCTGTGTTTCTGTAGTTGTTACTCATGTCACTTAACATACATTAGAGCTTAACTTTGTGGTTTTGAGATTCATTACAGTTTTAACCAAAAAAAAAAAGACAGAACTTGTGTGAGATATTTTATTCAAAAATAATTTCTCCCCTCCTCCAAAGTTGTTTCTCAGCCATAAGTGTTCTCTCTCAAGCACACACAAAACAAAAATCTAAACTATGGTTACTGTGAGATCATCATACAATGATCTTTGCTCTCAATTCCCCTGTTGTCTCACTACGGACAAGAGGAATGCTTCAGTTCTCTGTGCCTCCTGTGCTTGCCACAGTGGCATGTGTATTTCTAGCTAAACTGTGCAGTAATTTTTTCCTATTTCTGTTAGCACCAGCTCAATAACAGTAGGCATAGAGCATTACAGGCACTTTTGCTAGTATCTGACTCCTCTGTAGTGAAACAAGCTTTAACTATGGCTGTTTTGCTGAAATTACACAAAGATACTGTACAAAAGGTAATTCAGTTCAGTGTGTAAACAGGGTGATGACAGTAACAGCAACTGAATAAAGCTGTTACTTCATGGCTTCTAATTTAGTCATTACTTATACCCCAGTAGAAAGATTTTTTTTGAAATTCTATACACTATTTCCTGTCCTTTTCATCTAAAAGAGGAAAATGATCCCCTCTTTCAAAGAGCCAATGTTTAAAGGAATATGGGAATGAACATTTTACAACTGCAAACTGTAAGCATGTAAATTACTGGGAGTAGTTGCTGCCTTTGTTGCTGGAGGAAAAATGAGAACTTTGTTTAGCTGAAGGCACAGTGACTGATAAGCTATCCTGAAGGTTTTCTGGGGTTTTGCTGGGGTTTGGTTTTGGCTTTTTTTTTTTTTTTTTTTTAAGCTTTAAAAACAATATTACTTTGGTTCAGAATTGCAGGTGGTGATAGCTAGAACAGCAGCAGCAGTGGCTAAGAAGTCTATTAAATTAATGCAATTTTGTATTTCTAACATAGTGGGATTAAGGGTACTAGAGAATAGGATGGAAAAAGTAGGAATCAATCACAGTTGCTTATAGCAGAGTAGTAATGGGAGAATATGAACATCAGGTCTATTTAGCTTGGAGGAGACTGAGGGGTGCTTCATAAACTTACTAGGTCGTTCCCTGTTGATCTGGAAGTTCTCCAGTTCTTTCATACCTATGTAGATGAAGTTGTTTGGCTGTCAGCTGAACCATAAAATGATTCAGATTTTATACTTATGTTGTGAAACTTGATTTGAGATATACTCTGTATACACCTCACATATACTGTCTGGACTGTGATTTGACTAAAGTGTGGTCTCAAAAATACTCAGATGCATCCTTTTCAGAATGAGGTACCTGGAAGAAAAGTACATTATGCCCACTTTTTACATACAGTTTACAGTTGTGCTATCTGGCCAAGAATAAGGAACATTAATTTTATGCCTTCCGCAGTACATAAGGATTAAAGATAAAATTCTTCACTTTCACAAGAGTCTGTAGCACATAACCTATTGATTAGGCTTTAATTAGGATATGTAGGGAACTCTATGTCTTGTCTGTTAAATACTGTTATGGAGAATCATGGAATCATAGAATTGTTTGGGTTGGAAGAGACCTTAAAGACCATCTAGTTCCGTTCCACCCTCCTCTGCCATGGGCAGGGACATCTCCCACTAAGACCAGGTTGCTCAAAGCCCCATCCAAGCTGGCCTTGAACACTTCCAGGGATGGAGCATCCACAAATTCGCTGGGCAACCTGGGCTAGTACCTCACCTCCTTCACAGTAAAGAATTTATTCCTAATATCTAGTCTCAATCTACACTCTTCCAGGTTAAAGCCATTACCCCTTCTCCTATCACTACATGCTCTTGTAAAAAGACCCTCTCCAGCTTTTTTGTAGGCCCCCTTCAAGTACTGGAAGGTGCTATAAGATCTCCCGGGAGCCTTCTCTTCTCCAGGCTGAACAATTGAAACTCTCTCAGTCTATCTTCACAGGAGAGGTGTGGTGCTTTGTGGCCCTCCTCTGGACCTGCTCCAACAGCTCAATGTCCTTCTTATGTTGGGGGCCCCCAGAACTGGACTCAGTAGAGTCTCACAAGAGCAGAGTAGAGGAGGAGAATCACCTCCCTCGACCTGCCGGACATGCTAGAAAAAAAGCATATGAAAGAAGCATTATTTCACAAAGTCACTGGGAGTTTGATAGAGAGCAGACTGTATGTGCCTGTGCTGTTTTCTGCTAAGAAGAGAATTCTGATCCCTTCCTGCAGTGTTATCTGTTATGTTTTTTGGTTTGTTTTTTTTGTTTGTTTGTTTGTGTTTTGTTTTGTGCTTTTTGTTGTTGTTTTTGCTGTTGTTTTTTATTTTGTTTTGTTTTTAATTTATAAATTGCTGTATTTATAGAATATGTTGTTACCTGGCTTTTCTGTTAGCTACTTCTTGACTTCTTGTGCTGGATGTGTACGTACTTTGGTTGAAGATACATGCATGTGTCTTCAGCCAAAGTATCTATCTTTCCCTGTGCACTGTAGTGTGCCTAGTACATGATTGTTCTCGTTCTGCTGCACTTCAACTGTTGCAACAAATGGCCTGGGAATCCCAAATTTCTAGTTTGAATTAGATTTGGGGTTTTTTTTGTTTATTTCACTGCTTGGAATAAATAAGATTATTAAATACTCCTTAAAATGAAGGAAAATGCTGAAAAAAAAACCCAACATAAAGATCTTCTTTCTGGTACAATAAAAATACAGAAGTGCAAGTGTTCGTACTTTTAGAAACTGTGCTAAGGACTTGGCTTCTCTTATGCAAGAATTTAAGACCGTTAGTCCTGAAATGCATTTATTTGGTAGCTACAAATCTCATCCAGTATTGGTAGATAGGTCCTTTTTTTACACAGGGGGATAGAGGTCTGTCTCCTGACCTGGTCACCAAAGTCAGTTGTTATGCATATAAGGGTGAAATCCAACAGCTTGAGCACTGCAACAGCTTTCTGCAGTCAAAGTATTTGGCTTAGATTAACTTCAGTGGTGCAGGAGGAAGAGGAGAAAACAAAAGTTGATGAGCAATGAAACTAAAGAAGCTGCCCAATTTCCTGCAGACTGCTGTCATTCTCCTCTTGCTGGTGTTTGGGGCTGCTGCCCACCATGTTCTTCACCTGCTTGGAGAGGCAAGTTGCAGCGTGCACTGGGCTGGCTGACAGCACCACCAGCGTCTTCAGCTGCTGCTTCTCAGAACAGGGTTTGGTAGCAACTGCCTTTCATCTGACGGGATATCAATTTGGATCTCTGCCCTCCAGCCAACTGCCAGCTTTCCCAAGCCTATTGGGAAATGCCTGATCTGTAAGACTCTTCACTCTTCTGACAGTTTTGCTTAACGAGCCATCAGATTCCACAGTTACTGATGTGAGACAGATAGACAGCCAAAAAAGGATAGTGTTTGCATAAGCCAGGCTTTTTTAGAAAAGCAGGCTGATACAAAGTAAAAAAACAAAATTGAATAACATTTTTTAAAAAATCTAAAACAAGTGAAATGAAAGCAGAAGAAATATCACAAATGAATAAAAGATGTTGAGCACAGGTAACTGAAAGAGAGATATTAAAAGAAAGCAAAAGAAACAAAGATTTTAAAACAGGAAAGGGGTATAAAATAGAAATAAAAACAGACAACAAAAGAAGGGTAAAAAATGTGAGCTACACTAAGAATTAAATATAGAAAAAGAACAAAAAATTTCAGAATTAAAGGAAGGCAAAAATAAGACAAAGATGTGGGCATGAACTGGAGAAGGACAGCTAATTTTATTTATATAATGCTTTATTATACATGTGCCAGATTAAGGATTTCCAGTAAAACTTCTGTTATTGTTGCAGTGCTCAGCTTCCCTGGATATCTTTACTGTCTCAATCTACCCACAACATGAATCTTTCAGTTTCATAAGCATGCAGTCTTGAAGTCTTCCATTTTCTATTACTGTAGAAACTATGAGCTATAAGATTCAAATTGTTATAAAATTGTATCAAACGTATAAACTTACTTTCCCCTATCTTAGTTTTTGTTTAAATAATTACTTTCAAATGAAATGTAATTTCGTAAATTCAGTGGATTTGTTTCATGAAGAATTCTGTAGATCTTTGACATTTCCCTCATAAGTCCTAAAGTTCTGAAATAAGCATATTTATGTTCAAGAGTTTTGAGAACCATAATTTCGCTATACAATTTTGCAAATTTTGATCAAAACATACAAATAAAGTAATACAACCTAGGGTCCCATCTGGAGCTCATTGATCTCCAGTTGTAGAGGCTTTCTTGTTTTATTTAGTTAGTTAGTTACTTCCTTGATAGACTATGTTTGGTGGAAGGCCTTTTTTTTACTTAAAATTTTGGTGCTCCTGATATTGAAGCAGAATCTGTAAATCTATGTCATCCCTAGAATCATCCTCCCAATCATAATGTCACCTTACAGTCACAAAGGTCTTGAATTTATTTTGCAGTGCAACACAAAAGGAGAAAGAGAGAGAGAGAATTCAGTTTCTCTTACCTTTACTTCCTTAAAAGGTTTTAAAAAGAATATTCTTAGGAGATGAGTTTGTAGATGAGGAGTGGTGATAAGTAAGCCTGCTACTAGTTGTATTTTTGGTAAATACTATAATTACTAAATTATTCTACAAGTTGTGCATCAGAGCTGGTTTAAATTTTTATTTTATTTAATTTTTTATATTTATTACTGTAATTATTTTTAAAATATTATTATTGATTAACTAATTAATTAATTTATTAATTAAGACTAATGCATTATGAATTGAGATCCTCAAGGGCCTTAGGTGAAAGAACAGCCAGGTGAGCCATATTCTCACCTACTACTCTGGCTGTGGAAGTTTCTAACATGAATGGAAGTAGGACTCCTGGACATGGGATGTCTCTACACTAACTTTAGGCACTTCTGGTGTAAATACTTCTATTGCAGGTACCCAGCTTAGTGAAAAATATCACTTAATGTAGTATGATTCATGCCATGCAAAGCTATCTGTCTAAAACAAGTCAGTCTCACCCTAAATACATATAGTTCTTTCTTTTCTCTATTCTGCAGCTATCTGAAGCTAGAGCAAATATCACACCTTAAGAGCCTTCCAAACTTCCAAATCAAATAAACCCATAACTTTCTTTAAAGAGTTCAGATGTCTCAAAGCTTAAAGCTTCAAGGACATTTTGATCGCATTTTGAATTAAGACATAAATTTCAGATAAATCATTCTTCAGGCTTTGCAGTCTGTAGCGATATAAGGGACTGCTGCATAGCTGTTGTTTTTTAAACCACTGATAGTTTGCCCTTTGCTCTGCACCCACTGGAATTAAGAAAGTATTTTGTAGGATAAATTATATCTAATTTTAAACCACAAAATTGTAGAAAATAAATAACTAAATCATTTCAGGTTGCAGTGTTTACTGCATACATGATAGAAGGAGATAAAATATTCATTTGGAATGACTTGCACCACTCAAAAGATATAACCATTCCAACCTCATGTCAGCATAAAATTTATACCATAACATACCATCATTTATTTCTTCTATCATCTACAAAATATAGATAGTAATAAAGCTCAGAATAAAAAAAAAAAAAAGGTTGGTTTTTTTTTAAATAGTATTATTGAAAAGTTTATGTTAAAGCAAAAAGAAGATGCTGAAAAAAAAATCCTCAAACCATGAAACAAAGTAATCCACTGAATCCAGTAATCTAATACTAGTGATCTGTCTCCTCCTACCCCATAATGCTTAAGGTTCAGATCACTCATAACACAGCTAGGCCCAGCGAAATATTCACTTTGAACAAGCACTGGTCTTATCTATTCATTCTATAGACTGGATTAATCTGAAGACAAAGTCAATCCTCTTCCCTTTATGCTGCTCTAAGGTACTGCAGGCTGATCTGTATGGAGCTGGACAGAAGTAGAAATGTTAGCAATTCTCTAAGTAGGCTTTACATTTTAATGACATTAAGTCAAGCATTAGGTTAGAATTTGCTTTATAGCAACTTTATCCTTAAAATTTAATTCTTCAGGGGCATAATTACAAGTAATGTTGTGAAAATGAGTCAATTTGGCATTTTGTGATATGTTGGGGTAGTGTAAGTTTTATACCTAGTGCAGCACTACTTCTTTTAAAGCCATCTTTCCCCTTGTTCCCATGATAAAGCTGTTAAACAGGATAAAATATCCATATTCATATCCATATCCAATATCCATTAAGCCAGGATATGTAATATGTTTTCACTGACTCTTTATAGATCATTCAGTAAGAGGTGTGGAGATCAGTGTTTACTGAGGAAAACTTAGCTAGTATATTGCCCCTACAAAATGTCAAGGCTCTTTGGGCTGAAGGAACTTTACTGTGTGAGGTGATTGAAGTCAGTTCTTTGAAAAGAGGCTGAAAGAGCACTGCCAATGAGTCAAATATAATACATTAAACATTTCTCTGAAAAGTTCAGAGAACCTTCACTTCTCCTTAGTTCTGCATGAACAGTGGTAAAATACTTTTCTGTAAAGTTATTCTTTTCAGTCTTCTCAATATGAAATCTCTGCTTCAATATTCAAGTGTAGACTTGCAATTTCAAGTATTTAGAACAAGAGTTTGTTTAAGACTTCTGCATTGACAATGATGGTACCTTTTCCTTTAGGTTTAGTATTGTATTTTAGTTTTATAAAGCTATATGTATGACTTAGTTTTATTAAAGCTTTGTCAATAAGGCATTTTGGAAGAAAATATAAAATTAAAAGCCTTCCTCCATTTTTATGATATTAACATAGAAAAAGTTATATTAAAACTAAAGATTCATTGTGGTGTAAATTTTACAAACACACAGGAAGGGCGCAAGGCCACAAAGATGATTAAGGCATTGGAGCATCTCCCATATGAGGAAAGACTGAGGGAACTGGGTCTGTTTAGCTTGGAGAAGAGGAGGTTGAGGGGGAATCTCATTAATGCTTACAAATATCTAAAGGATGAGTGTCAGGAAGACAGGACCAGACTCTTCTCGGTGGTGTCCAGTGACAGGACAAGGGGCAATGGGCACAAACTGGAACACAGGAGGTTCAATCTTAACCTAAGAAAGCACTTCTTTACTGTGAGGGTGACAGAACACTGGAAAAGGCTGCCCTGAGAGGCGGTGGAGTCTCTGTCTCTGGAGACATTTAAAACCCTTCTGGACGTGTTCCTGTGTGATCTACTCTAGGATCCTGCTCTAGCAGGGGGGCTGGACTACATGATCTTCAAAGGTTCCTTCCAGCACCTACCACTCTGTGATTCTGTGTGGTTCTGTGATAAACCACTGCTAGCTGTACATGTAACTAATATGAAAGCTATATTCTGGGAATAGCTGTTTGCTATTTACTGTCAAACTGCAAGATTAATTTTTTGTCCTGGATAATATTCCATATTAACAACTGACACCCAGTGGAAGATTTGAAAGTAGTTTAGGTCATAGGTTTAAGACAAATAGACATCAACGATTCAGTCAGATGCTTAGAAAAGATTACATTTTGTAAGACAAAATATAAAACTTTTATACTTAGCAATAATTGGGTGAAGAAATAGAGGAGGCAGCATTAGTGGGTAAGTGGTAGAACTGAGCAAGGGAACTGAGAGTTACAACAAGCTGAATGTTTTTCACACTGTTGTGAAAAATGGAAATACACTGGTGTGTACGGTAGATGCATTGTCTGAAACAAAATTAATTGATTTTTCCATCCTACAAGGCAAGTAGTAAGTAATCAGCTTCAGTCATGTATTTAATTTTTGAACACAGGCAATTCAAGGAGGATATAGGCCAATTGGAAAGAACCCAGGGGGAGAAATAAAATAATCACAGAGATCTAGAAAACATGATGTATGGAATGGATTAAGGAATTGAGGATATTTAATTTAGAGAAATGAAAACTCTAGATGCAAAACCCTGATGCATACAACAAGGGAATAAACTGTTCTCCAAACCTATGGCAGACAGCACAAAGAAGAATACATTAAACTACCATGAATGAAAGAGAGGGAGAGGGCAATTCCTTGCAGGAAATATAAGGAAGCATTAGGTTAGGTTGCTTGGATAACTCAAATTTCTATCACAGAAAGTCTTCAGAAACAGTCTAAATATGCACATCATGTACTGAATGAACTTTTTTTTTTTTTTTTTTTTTTTGGTGGTAAATTTGCTACTCTGGTGAAATATTTGGAATAGTTTGAAATGATTGTATAAAAATTCAAGGGTTTTTTTTATACTATCATAAAACTGTCAAATCATAAAATTCTCCTCAAAAATTTTTCTGATATGCTTGAAAGTACTAATTTCAGTGAAATAAACACAGCCTGTGTTTACTTTTAGACTCTTCAAATTCTGTTTCTTCTCTAGTGAATACTTTCATTCATCGCCAACATTTTCTAAATATCAAGGGGACTGAATAAGTATTAGCAATCTTTGACATCAGCAAGAACTGGATACTCTCCAGTCTTTCACCTCTGTTGAAACTGATATGTAAACACTTAATGTCTTGTCTTCTTTTATTTTTTGGATCTATCTCCCTGTTTGACAGAACATAAGCATGTTCTTCTGGCCAGCTATGAGTCCAGAACAGTAGGATGACATTTCTTTGGAAAATTGTGTCTTGTGCCATCCTCAGAGCATGGCAATATGGGTATAATTATATATGAATGAACTAAAAGAGACGTTTTGGAAATGAATGGTAATGCTACTTATGCAGGCAACACATATTATTTAAAAATATAAATGGAATCCTAGAGAGACTTGGAAACAATTGCTAATATAATTTTATGGTGTAAATACACTGGTGCTAAGAAAATGTTATATTTATTCTGTGGCCAAACAAAGACTAAATCAGTATGTTTACACCACCCATGCCAGCAGCAACTTAAATAAATAAGATTTTGGTTTGGATTAATTTTTATTTTAAATATTTATGCTGACTTTTCATGGCAATAGAAACATCTTTCTGTGTGAGATCTAAACATACCAAAATTGGTGATCTAAAACTTCCGTCTTCACTATGAGGCATTTTCCTGTAATTTTTATAGGAGAAAAAATACAATAGAAACAACACGTCCTTTTTTAACCAATGTCTATAACCAGAAGTACTTAAGAAGTAATATCTATATGAAATGAATGCTGCACTTTATCACTTTTAGAAAAAACTTGAAGGAATAAATGTTTTATTCTTAGAAAAATCACCCTAGTTGTTTTGGTTTTGGCTTTATTTGTTCACGTTTATTTTCCCCCAAGAATTGGCTAGCAAATATAATTGAAGCAAAAGAAAAATAATAGCCAGTTAACCAGTAAATCCAAAAGAAGTCATATCTCATTTATTGTAAAAAAAAAAAAAAAGAATATACAGTCTCAGGTATTCTGAAAAGACAAAATAAATGTGCACATAAACATATGTATATTTTTGAAAATATAAATATCGTGCCATCTCACTACAAATGAGAATGAAAAAACCCACAGTGTTATAAAGGAAACACTAGACACAATCTCTATTTTTCTGGTTTTATGTGTTAGAACAATATTTTTGTTTTTTCTGTTTGTAAGAATTTTTAGTTTTGCTTCATGAAGAGTCCCTGCTGCAAGCACTGGTCTACCACACTTTTGTGAAAAATTGATTCTCAGAATTTTTTTAGAACTATTCTTTGGTATTTCTGGAGGATGTTAGCATTAATATATGATCTTGCTTTTTAATTTCTAAATAGCGAACCTCTTGAAAGAAATATAAAAAATCTGGAAAATCATTGATTTTTTTTAATATTTTCAAGAAAAAAATAGAGGTAAAGAAAATAAATCTATTGTGTCTTAGAGAGGTATTAACACACTGAGTAACACAGAAAATATTTGTGGGCTCAATTTATTTTTAATTATGTAAACAGTCAGGGAAGGAAAAGACCAAGAAAATCCAGAAGTATTCTGATCTGTTATAAATTATCTGTTCAGCTTTTATTTCTGGTCAGTCACTACTTTCTGCACCTTTCAAGAATTCTTGAAAGAAAAGATGTATCTTAAACCTTACAGGATCATGAGGTGATTCCACATAGCTTAAATGATGACTGCAATACACCTAGAAATAACAAGTGATTTCAGAGAAGATGATATCAGACACTTGAATTTCTTTTTATTGATCAGGTAAGGCAGTCAACAATATAATAATATGTAGAAAGAAAAAGAAAGAAAAAAAGTTAAATATTTGTAATAAGGAAATAGTGCTAGCTCTTAAGTAATCAGAGGACTGTTTTATCAAATTGAAATAATGTATCTTTTATTGAAAGTCCTTTATTATAATTGTTATTTTTAATGCGAATGCAAAGAAACAATAAATCCAGTTTATCAATCAGGTTTATGATAGTTATAACAGCTTGCAGCTTCCATGAAGCACAGCTGACTTTGGATGGCTAACAAACAGAGATCCTGGCCGTATTTGTTAGCTACTCCAAGGACCACATTTTAATTATGCGTGCTTATTAGCACTGCATATTTATTATTGCTGTAGTAATTGAAATTTCATTAAAAATATATAATGTCTGGAATAATGGAGATTTTCAGAAAAGTTTTACCACAGAATTATAATAAAACTGTTTAATCACACTGGTATTGCAGAACATTGCAAATTAAGATTATCCAAAACCGAAAACACAGGCCCTGTTTCCATTGTTTGATTCTTATGTTCTATATCAACAGATCTTACATCCAATTAGTATTTGGGCAACTCTCGTTCTTTTATAACTTCACAAGGGCATTTTATTCACATAGCAAAAGCGTAACTTATTATTTAGTGACTGTTTCATTAATTAACTTTGGGAAACTTTCTACAAACTCTGAGAGACATAAGCACGTCAAACAAACTCTCTTTATTAAATTAATCTGATAGTTTCATTGTAGAGTGGAACGGATCTACTAGTGTGTTTGACCCTAATGCCCCTTTTGAATTTTGTTAAACTGTTTAAATAAAATGATACTCTAATGATTGTGAGTGTCATCTGACAAAATTTTAAAGGAAAATTTCTTACTTATGTGCTTTATTTTCTTTTTTCTCAGTTCCTTGGTCATTTATATTTTGTTTCTTTTTATTAACTAATCATGTCAACCTATCACAAAATATGAACAATAAAAATGTTGCTTCGGAACCCATTAAATAGTCCACTGAAACACTATTTAATTTATTTACTTAATATATGTTGCAATTTACTGTTATTTTGTTGTTTAAGAGAGTTCTTGTGAAATTATGGTTCTTCACTAGAACTCAGAATATCTAACATTTCAAAACTTATACAAAAAAAAAGAAAAGAAAAGAAAAGTAAATTACCATAGGACTGTGAAGTAATGTAGTAATTTTGAAAAGGTCAGTAATGAAATTACTGGTAAGTGTTTCATTGGCAGACCAGAATGGTGTGGAAATACATATGAGAAGGACCAAACACTGTAAAAAAGCACCCTCATGAGGTACACACTAGAGAAGTTGAAGTTTTTCGAGGAAGTAAATCACAACACAGGTATAAGAATAATATTGCGTGAAGTGAAAAAATAGAGGAGTATGAAGAGCAAGGACAATTTTTGACAGAAAGCAGAAATAAATAGTCTGTTGCTTCCACTGCCTGTGTTTGGGACCTTGGAGTAAAAGGCTTAAGTGATTGTGAAGGGGAAAAATATTGCAGAAACAGCCAGTAACTAGAGATTGGGCTACCGAACAGCTGCTACTGGCAATAATGCTGATGATCCAACTTGATTCCTTTAATCAGACTATGTTTTAAGAACTTCATTTTTTTAATAACATCAACTTAACAAATGAAATAGAAAATGGGCTGTAACATGAGCACTCCCAACCATGTAATGATAGGGCCTTTTCTCCATGGAAGCTCATATAGAATTATTGTCCAAGTGTTGTTTTTGTTGTTTGTTTTGGTTTGGTTTTGGTTGGTTGGTTTTTTTCCTAGTAACAGAAAATATGGAGAAATTCCAAGTTACATAAAAAATAAGTTGAAATGGAAATACAGGATCTATTTGCTGTCCTTTTTAATGGGGCATATCACACTAGGTCAAAGAATGCTAAAACTAGTTTCTCTCTAGTTTATCACATTGTCTAATTTGAGGCCTCCCAAACTTCTTGTAACCAGGTTTCGCCATAATGTGATCTTTTAAATAATTGAAGAGAATTAAACATGGTTTCATTAAATCCATTTGCAAAGCTGTCCACTGATAGGAAATTTTGTCAAAGTAATGTATGAAAATCTTTTCTTTAGTAACATGAAGCAGTGAATAGAAGGGAATAGCTTTTGATAAATGGCAGAGTACCAGCATAGCACTACTTCAGCATTAATGGAATTCTAGGACTTTCCAACTTAAGAGGGCTTGGTTATATATCATGGAAGGGTAGAAATTATCTCAGCCATTCTGAGATTCTCTAATTATCTTCGTGACCTTTGCTGGACTTGTCCTAGTGTCACAGGTTCAGAGAACAGCCCAGGTAGGAATGAACCTCTAAAGATCATCTGGTCCTATCTTTTGTGGAAAAGGGAGCCTAGACATTATCTAACACCCTGTCCAGTTACAACTTGAAAACCTCCAGTGATGGCCACTCTACCGTGTTCCTGCGTCAGTTGTTCCACTAACTGATTGTTCTCACTGTGAAAAATGTCTTTCTTATATCAAGATGAAACCTCTCACAGTGCAACTCGTACCCATTGTCCCTTGTCTTCTCCTTGTGAAGAGAGAGCCTCTGTCCTTTTTGTAGCCACCCTTTAAGTACTGGATAACAGTAAGAAGATGCCTCTTGAGCCTTCTCTTCAGGGTGAAAAGGCCTAATTCCTTCAGTCTTTCCTTATAGGGCAGGTTCCCAATGCTTTGATCATCTTCATGGCCCTCCTTTGGACCCCCTCCACTCTGTCCACCTCTTTTTTGGATTGTGGAGACCAGAACTGGACACAGTACTCCAGGTGTGGCCTGACAAGTGCTTCCTACAACAGGATGAGCAATGCCCCTGTCAATGCAGCCCAGGATCTGATTTCCCCTCATTGCTGCAGCTGCACACTGCTGACTTTTGTTCAGCTTGTTGTCCATCATGACCCCCATGAAATAAAGTATCAAGTTAACATATATTTATAGCTTTCAGCTTCAGCTGGCTTAATGTATCTGACCCACGTGGCTCTGCAATACATTTCTCAGTGCTTGCAGTTCAAAATATGTCAAATATGGAAACAGGTTATGTGTGTTGGAGTATCCATTGTAGAAATATTTATACAAATCAATATGCACTTCGAGAATGTGTGGCATTTTAGAAAACTTTTTGAAGCTATTTCTACATAGAGTTGTTACAAAGTTATCAAGATGACGAAAATATTGTAATATCCTTTTCCTTTGTTCAGCGCTTCCCAACAGGTATGTTAGTTTGAAAATGTTACCTCTTGCGTATTTCTTTTCCTTGCTGTTGAAAACAGGAACATAATTGAATCATGTGAGCAAACAAGTTCCTGCGGTTTGATTTTATTTGACCAGTCAGACCAAGAGACTATTTACTACTTCATAAAAGTACTGTCTGAGTGAATTCTGTGCCTAGGGTCATGAATGGTGTTCTACAGTAAGGTTTATACACCAGTGTGTCTCTCCTGATTGTGTCTGTCTGGCTGTAGAGATGTTAAAATATTTATTTAGGAATACTAGAAATACTAAAATAGAATATTGTAAAGTACAATCTGCAAGCAAGATTACTTCACTGGCATGAAATTCTTTAACAGGCTAAACCAAGTCATGACAGAATGCAAAATTCTGGTTGGTCCAAGTACACAAGAAATGCCTGTCTTGTTCTGAAGAAAGATCCATTTAGTTCAGTGTACTAACACTGATAACAGGAAATGCTGTTTAGGGACTATGCGAAGCTGGCTGCTTTGTACAGCCCTCCATTCCCCATGGCATCCACAATGGATGGCAATGGTCGGCCTTGGTCCACTTCCTCTGAGTCAGCAGAAGCTGGGCATACTCTGCACAGCAGTAGGAGATGCATTTCCACTGCCACAAACCCACCTCACTTCACAAAACTATGAAGCCTCCAGCTTGGCCTCCCAGAAGAAACATGAAGGTCCCTCTACCAGTTTATGATGGAGGGGAGTTAGACTCATTGGCTCAAGATCCCTTTTAGAGGGGAATCTGAAGACTAAAACAATTATCTGCCTGCTCTGAGGTTTTCGTGACCTTTTGGATCATATTTGGACTCTATTTCTAAGATTCCTGACCTTGACAGTTATCTAAACTTAATGTGATTGCAAAATAAACTATGAAAAAATTTTAAAGTAGTTACAAATTCATATAAATCTAATACATTTAACTAAAATGTAAATTTGAAATAGTACAAAACTTCTTACAGAGCAGAGAACAATAACAGTATTACTGTGGAGTAAACAAGCTCAGAAGGTAATGAACAGTTTGTTTTTAAGTCTGATCTGAACTCCTAAAAAGGAAGTGTGGGGTTTGCAGCTATATTTCCCACTGGATAACACTTCCTGCTGAATGCATATGTTGCTATTTGTGTATCTGTTGTATAACACACTTGCTGTGACCACAGGCTGCAGTTGTGGGTTCCAGAGAGCTAGAAATTTACTATATTTATGACAAAATGTTTGGAAATGCCCAGAAATAATGCCAGCTTTTCTGCCTGAAGTAAATTTATTTTAAGATTTGGCAAATGTTAATATGAGCAGTGTTGATGAGGTTGTGAAGTTTCAGAGTTACACATTCTGTGCTGCTTTTTAATGCAGGAAATGATCACACAGTGTTTAACTGACCAACAAACCTTTATCTGAGTCCTTCATCTCCCATTTTTTTTTGTTACTGTCCTGGTTTGGCTAGAATGGAGTTAATTTTCCCCAGCAGTTGGGAGGGAGCTACAGCCGGGCTGTTCCATCCCATGCTGACATCATGTCTGGGTGCCCAGGTGCGGGCGTGCGGGAACGGCTTTTGTCCGGGTCTGTCCCTCGTGCTGTGTCCGTGCGGTACAGCTCTTGTTCTGCACATTATTATCACTATTCTTGTTATTGTTCGGTCTGTTGTTGTTACACTGTTGTATTAAATCTTCCTTATCTCAACCCCGGGGTTTGTATTTTACTCCCTATCCCATCCCTGTCCGAGGGTGGGGGAGGGGCAGCGGAAACGTGGTCTCGGGTCCTGGCAGGGTCTAAACCACCACAGTTACCCATCCAAATGGGAAAAAAACTATCTTTTGCCATAGAAAGTGACAATTTTGCTGCTTCTTAGGCCCGTTCTCTGTTGGATAAATATTGTTTATTTTTCTTTCTTTCACATTTAATTCTGCTGCTGTCACAAATATCTGTGTTATATCTTCCTTACAATGTGTTAATAAATTTTCCAGTACTTCAGCACAGCCTTTAATCTTGGAGATCCAAATTTTCATAGAATCATAGAATAGCCTTGGTTGGAAAAGACCTCTTAAGACCATCAAGTCCAACCATTAACCCAGCACTGTCAAGTCACCACTGAACCATGTCCCTCAGCACCACATCTACACATCTCTTAAATATCTCCAGGGATGGGGATTCCACTACTGCCTTGGGCAGCCTGTTCCAGTGCTTGACAACCCTTTCAGTGAAGAAATTTTTCCTAATATCCAATCTAAACCTCCCCTGGCACAACTTGAAGCCATTATCCCTCGTTTTATCACTAGTTACCTGGAAGAAGAGACTGACCCCTACCTCACTACAGCCTCCTTTCAGGTAGTTGTGGAGAGCAATGAGGTCTCCCCCTCAGCCTCCTCCAGACTGAACAACCCCAGTTCCCTCAGCTGCTCCTCAGTGTTGTTTTATTTGTTCACATGGTGTTGTTACGTAAATCCTTATATGCATTATGTGTTCCCTGCAGAGATGTTTATCAACTCTGGGAGAGGAGTCAGGACTATCATTTTGTTATACTGGGTAATGTCGACTTCCGTTATGATTATATCACTGGTCATGAAGTTAAGCTGGTATTTGTATTCAGCAATGTTGTCATGCCTGTACCTTGGGCGCCTTCTCTCGGAGTTTATTAGTAATTGCACCCAATCTATGGGAAAGACAGGAATGGGTTACTTTCTCCTGGGATCACATCCTCCCATCTCAAGAGGGGTGCATCCCATCGAGTATGATGTCAAGTAAAAACAACAGGAGACCTGTGTGGCTGAACAAATAACTCCTGGCCAAACTCAGACACACACAAAAAAGACATATATAGAGGGTGTAAGCAAGGGCAGGTAATCTGTGAGGAATACAGAAACATTAGTGTAGTACCCGGGGATTAAGTTAGGAAAGCCAAAGCCCAAATGAAATTAAATTTGGTCAGGGACGTCAAAGACAATGAGAAGGACTTCAATAAGTAAATAGGTGACAAAAGAAAGACTAGGGACAATGTGGGCCTATTGCTCAATGGAACAGGGGACCTGGTTACACATGACATAGAGAAGGCATTCTTTGCCTCAGTCTTTACTAGCAAAACGGGTCTTCGGGAACCTCAGGTCCCAGAGACCAAGGGGAAAGGCTGGAGCAAGGAAGACCTACCCTTGGTGGAAGACGATCAGGTCAGGGAATGCTTAAGCTACCTGGACATACATAAATCCATAGATCCTGATGGGATGCACCCACAAGTGTTGAGGGAGCTGGCAGATGTCATTGCAAGGCCACTCAGTCTTTGATTAATCATAGAGACTGCAAGAAGTGCTCAAAGACTGGAGGAAAGCAAATGCCACTCTATTTTCAAGAAGAGTAAGAAGGAGGACTCAGGGAACTACAGGATAATCAGTCTCACCTTGATCCCTGGGAAGGGGATGGAGCAGTTAATCCTGGAAACCATTCTGAGGCACATGGACAACAAGAAAATCATCAGGCATAGTCAGCATGGACAACTTGATAAACTATGATGAAGTCACCACAAAGATGATTAAGGGACTGGGGTATCTCTCCTCTGAGCAAAGGCTGACCCAAATGGGACTGCTTAGTCTAGAGAAGGCTCAAGGGAGGATCTTTCTAAAGTATATGAACACCTGAAGGGAAAGTGCAAACAGAATGGATGCAGGCTTTTTTCAGTGGTGCCCAGTCACAGGACCAGAGGCAATGGGCACACACTGAAACACAGGAGGCTTCCTCTAAATACAAGGAAGTACTTTTTTACTGCGAGCGTTACCAAGTACTGACACAAGTTACCCAGAGACACTGTGGAGTCTCCCTCCTTAGAGATATTTAAAAGATGTCTGGACACCGTCCTGAGCAATTGCCTCTAGTTTGCCCTGATTGAGCAGGGTTGTTGGATCAGATGACCTCCAAAGGTCCCTTCCAACCTCAACGATTTATTTTGATCCTCTGTATCCAGCAAAATGCACCTCTTCTGCTGTGGCAGCAGTGTTATGTAAAGGAGTCATACCTTCTGCCTTTCCCTCCACTCTCAAAAACATCACCTTTCTTGGACACATTGTTGCTGAAGTGTTTGATTTCCTCACAAATCACAGGACCTAACAATCAACCCATTGTCTTTTACTTTCCCACTTCAGAAAACTGAGAAAAAGATAAGATAGGTGAGAACAGGCAAACAGTGGAAAAGTTTAGGAATATTTTATTTCTTGATACTTTCATACATGCAATATTTTTAAAGCCTGAACTTAAAAATGACTCTGTTTCCTTTCATGTATATTTGGAATGCCATCAAAAGGTAATTTTGATTCAGACAAGATCAGTTGTTTCACTTGTAAACACATGGCAGACCAGAATAAAATTGAAATTCACATGATTATGTTTATTTTAAAAGAGTAAACGTAAATTGGAGCTCCTTTTGAATCCTTTTTGTCCATTCAAAGACATCTTATATTTGGTCCTGGCCAGAAGGTCAGTCATGATAAAAAGCATGAAAATGATTGTATTAATTAAAAGTATCAGACAGATGAAGAACACTTATAAAGGTAAGATCATGAATAAACATTAATGAGTTAGTCTCATACATGACTGCTACGTGCTTTGTATACTTGTGTATATCATTATTTCTCTTGGTATCTGTGCCAGTGCTGCATCTCATGTCTAAGGATTTATAATTTTATTTTGCCTTAGACTGTCTTACAAGTGTTACAGGGATGTACTGAAAGCATATTAGCAAACATTAACAAGACAATCAAAATATACTTGATTTGTAGCAAGTTTTCTTCAGTAACCAAAAATGCATTTAGACATGAAACAAAGAAAGAAAAAATGTTTATACTAAACTTCTTCATATTATAAAAAAAAAATCCTTTACATCTGGGGACACTAAAAAATAGACTCTGAAAACTGTGAACAGAAAAATATGTACAAATGCTCTAAACATGCAAACATTAGAATGGCTGCTCACTTTAAATGGATTGTCTGAGCACCACTTTCTTCTCCTGTTCACTAGTCACCTAGTTCTTCATCCTGTTATCACTTGCTTCCCTTCTGCTTCGTTTTGATCTTTGCTTCCTGTCTCTCTCCCCTGCTGTTCTTTTCAACAGTGTTCTGCTTTTTGTTTGATGAGCAGTGAAAATTGCAAGATACCTGACCTCTAAAGAACAGACAGAACTTCAGAAATCGGCAATCCTGTAAATTGTGCTTGGCTGCTGGTACATGGAATACTATTAAACATCAAGAATGGCTAACCTGAAGAACAACAAAAAAAAGTTGTATATAAAAGGTCTTATGCTGCATTATTGTGCATGGAATAACTTCAGACTCTGGTATTCATTAAGCACACGCATTCCTGGCACAGCTTGTTTGTTTTTAATTCAGCAGAACAAAAGCAATTTCAAGTTAAAGCCTGAAGTAATATTTTCCCCCAGTTGCTAAACTTCTGGAAGCTAAGGTTTATCATTTACAGTATCCAAATTATTATTACTTTCCTTTTTCCTTTCCCCATTTGGACAATAAAAGTGGAACATTATGCATAACAGACGGTGGTGGTTTCATGATCAACTTGCATAATTCCTGTGCCTTGAATAACATAAAGATTCCATTTTTCAGAAAGCCTGTCAAGCATGTCAGAACATACAATATCTAGTCTTTGGTACGTAGGAATTTTGTTATATTTGGTAATCTACGGTATACAGCACTCAAATCAGATCGACGTGTTAATTAGTTTAACACGTGCATGTGTAAAAATAATTTGTGGAATGATAGCTAAAGGGTAGCATGCACATCTGTACAGAAAAGCAATAAGTTCTTTTGAGATCATCTTCACCTAATGCATAGCCACTTAGTTCACTTCATTCTTGAGATGTCAGTGAAATCTAAGCAAAAATTGTACTGGTAAATATGAAGCAAAAAATTTTTATGTCAACAGTTTACTTATTTTCAGGTATAGGAATATTATTAATAAACTCAGAAATTAAGTACCTTATAAGAGTCAAGCCTCCAACATACTTCTAAATTATTTGTTCTCATACAGCAGTGAATCAGCAGCAAGTTGGATGAGTGCAGCTTTCACTTCTAGAAAAATCTCACATTTGTTATTTTTCTATTTTAACAGCATACTTTTCAGGGGTCTGAGTATACTAATAGGCCTTAGCTGCTTCAACCAGCCTTGATAGCAGCCTTAGTACTCAATTTAGAATCAGGTCTGGTCACCCAGACCTTGCCTGAGCCATGCTGTAGATACGTCTGTACCCAGCTGTCCTGTTTTTCTAATTAGAAGTTTAGATTAGGATACTTATGAGTTTCAAACTGCTTGGCAGGTAAAAGAAAGAAGTACCATTCAATCTTCAGCATATAATTCTAGTACAATTCAGGTAGAACTTCAAATGGGAGAAATGAAGCAGTCTGGAAATGGAGAGTCTGAGGCCACCTAAGCCATCCTAAGGCTGGGCTGTACAAGCTACCTATGACAACTGAGCAACTGACAGCTCTTCCTCATCAGTCCTAAAGTTGTAGTATTCCATATTCTATGCCTGTAGATAATACATTCTTCATTTAGCAAGAAAATTCTTTCAAAGACATCCTATGAATGGCTACCTCTCTCCATCAGAGAGTGACCAGACCAAACTCTTAGCAAATATGATCTCTCTCACTTCTCTTTTCCTCACAAAACCACAACAAATCTAAAAAATGTCCTTGTAACAAGAAATCTCATCCCATCCTCCCACAGAACACCGCAGTCAAGTAGAGGGTTTGTGATCCTGATAAGAGTAGGACTGGTGGAAATAGTGAGTTTTGAAAAAGAAGTTACGTGCAGACACCCTAGCATGAAGACAGACGTAAAGAGAGTTACTCTGAGGTGTTACATTGTACATATTAAGAACAAAAAGGATAAAAGGAGTAAAGATGTAAGGAAAGAAATACATTCTTTCTGTTGGACAAAGGAAAATGTGTAGAAAAAAGAGGAAGGAGATACTGATTCAACTCATTTTGTCATACTGTGGAGTAATCCTCCAACTCAGGCAACAACAAATATTTAATGGGTTTAAAAATTATGAAATAATGCTAATTAAGGTCATAGAATCATAGTATTGTGGAATCATAGAACAGTCTTGTTTGGAGAGGACCTTTAAATGTCACCTATTCTAACCCCTCTGCAATGAGCAGGGACATCTTCAACCAGATCAGGTTACTCAGGGCCTGACTTTGAATGTTTCCAGAGATGGGGCATCTACCAGCTATCCCACCTCCCTGGGTAAACTGTTTCAGTGTTTCGCTACCCTCATCATAAAAGTTTCATCCTTACATCTAGCCTGAACCTACTCTCTTTTAGGTTAAAACCATTAACCCTTATCCTATCACTACAGGCCCTACTAAAAAGTCTGCCCCTGTTTTTCTTATAGGCCCACTTTAAGTACTGAAAGGCTACAATAAGGTCTCCCTGGAGCCTTCTCTTCTCCAGGCTGAACAACCCCAACTCTCTCAGCCTTTCCTCACAGGTGACGTGTTCCATCCCTCTGATCATTTTTGTGGCCCTTCTCTGGACCTAATCCAGTGGGTCCATGTCTTTCCTCTACTGAGGACTCCGGGGTTGGATGCAGTACTCCAGGTGGGGTCTCACAAGAACAGAGCAGAGAGGCAGAATCACCTCCCTCAACCTGCTGGCCATGCTTCTATTGATGCAGCACAGGATACAGTTGGCCTTCTGGGCTATGAGTGCACATTGCTGACTCATGTCCAGCTTTTCATTCACCAACATCCCCAAGTCCTTCTCTGCAAGGCTGCTCTCAATCCCTTCACCCCGCAGCCTGTACTGATACCAGGTGTTGCCCCAACTCATGTGCAGGACCTTACACTTGGCCTTGTTGAACCTTGTGAGTTTCACACGGGCCTACCACTCAAGACTGCCCAGGTCCCTTTAAATGGCATCCTGTCCCTCAGGTGTGTCAACTGCACCACTCAGCTTGGTGACACCTGCAAATTTGATGAGGGTGTACTCAATCCCAACATCTCCATAATTGATGAAGATATTAACCAGTACTGGTCCCAATATGGACCCTTGAGAGACACCATTCGTCACTGTTCTCCATCCAGAAATTGAGCCATTGGCCACGACTCTCTGGATGTGACCACCCAGTCAATTCCTTATCCACCAAATAGTCCATCCATCAAGTATGTACCTCTCCAATTTAGAGAGGATGTTGTGGGGAACCGTGTCAAAGGCCTTAAAGAAGCCCAGGTAATGACTCCATCATAGTAGGTCACTAGGTTGGTCAGACAAGATTTGACCTTGGTGAAACCAAGATGATGTCACTTGCCAAAATTATCTATTCATCTTACGTGATACAAATATGTAAGTGCTAAATCTTTAGTTGTACGTATTCTTGCATATTTGAGAGAGAACAAAATGCTATGAGGACCACCACAGGTTTCCAGATCATTGCAACTTAAACTAGAACATTAGTTTCATATTGTCCATCCCCTATCTGTATTTCAAGGTATGGTGTCATTATCCTATATTATGAACGTTACTTATGTAACTATTTCACATGCATTTCTGAATAAACTTCCACATCTTGTAAGTTTTCTCACTTTTACATATCAGAGTGTTCATTTTTGGAATGCAGAAATCTGTCAGTACAGAAATTTAAGCTAGACCAAAACCACTTAAGGTTGCATATTTTTAAGGCTTACTTGACAAAGAAATAAAAAGAAAATTACCTTGCATATAAAGTGCAGAAAGTGATAGTATATATCTGTATTTAATGAACAACAGTGAGTATACATCAGGAAAAAACTCTAGTAAAATCCATAGTAAAACCCCAAAATTATGTCAGTTAAAATGTTCTGATATTCTGTCTACAAATAGACAGAATTTTTTTGACTCAAATTGGTTTTTTATTAGGTATGTCTGCATCAGTAGATTTCTTCGGCTGAAAGAGTCATAAATCTGTTAACATACAGGAAGTTGGTAACCTCCTCCAGCCTCTTAGATGTTGCATCTGAGTTTCTCTATCATGCTTGGAAATAATAAGTAGTAGATTCTAGATGTGAAGTCAAGCCTTTAAAAATATAGAATGCTCTTCCAGCTGAGGTCAGAACAAGTATCTAATGTTAACTGTCACATCATTCATTGCTCATGGTCCTGCAGCAAAAGAAAATTGCTTAGCTGTTCACAAAGTAAAATTTGCACTAGGTTCCTGCTAGCAATTTATTTCCACTCCTGTAACCATGATCTCTTAACTGTAACCATCTCTTTTCTCTCCCTGGGCTTTTAATGTGAACAATAATTTAACTAACTGAGATTCAGATGGGAATAGATATCCTTGCTATCACCTACTGTTTGGAAATACAAATAGTATTCTTTATTCAAGACATTTTTCTGCAGCTTTTTAGATACCTAGTTCTAGTTAGGACATTTGGACTGTTATGTAACAGTCCTTTGATCTTCTGTTCATAGTCTGGGGCTCAAAGTGGTTACTGATACTAAATGAAGTTCTGACAGTGATGCAGCTATGCCGCTAAGATTTTATTTTCAGAAACATATTTAGAGAAGTGCTTTAGTCACAACAGGGGTAAAATTTTCCATCTGTAGAAGTAGGAATGGTATAAATTTTATTGGTAACCATAGTTCCTGCTAGGTTTTTCTAAAGTCATATTCTTCTGGGATCCTGAGCACTAAGGCTAACAATTACAATGGCAGTATTGAATTAAGCATTGGGTAATTCTCTCTCAATTAAATTATTCCAGTTTGATATTAATGTAGTTGATGACCAGTTGACTCCTTTTTCTACATAGAAATAAGAGCAGATTCTACATTCCCAAACAGCTAATGTGTCTGAAGGCATATAAAACTTATGTCTGCACTCTCTCTGCCCTTGCTGTGCTTGATCCCTTAATGCTTTTCATCTTGCACAGGACTTCAGACAGTGAAAGGGGATAGACAGTTATCCCACTCTGATTGCTAGCATAATACATTTACTTTAACATGAATATTTGATGTAATGGTCATGAAGGAAGGGTGTCCCTCTGTGCCAGTTCAGTGGATAAAGAGAGATTTTTTGAATTCTGTCCGTTCCATAATTGCTAAAGCATTTCTAGAAGCACTCTGAAACACCTGACCCCCTCAGGTGCTGGAATCATTAATAGGTAAGGTATTTTGTTAACTGCCTCCATTCAGCCTGAGCTCTGTCTGACTACAAATCTCATCCACTCTTGCAGCAAGAAACTTCAGAACATTTCTAGGAAACACTAAAGGTTTCCAACTTACAGCAATCTTGGAGGGTGCTATAAGCGTAGGACATACCGTTCCATGGATCTGCAACACAAGTCTCCCTACAGCCATCTTCAAGCATGCCAACAGCAAAGTCATGTGAGAGTGTTATTGTTCTGGCCTGGAGGCTATCCTAAGCATCACTCTGCGCATCATGTACTATATCCTCTCAGAAGCAGCAAATTCTTGCTGCACTTTGATAAATATTGGATCCAACATTGAACTATCAGTAGCATTCTGACTAAGGGAGGCACATTGAATAATTTTCTTTATGTGTTTACTTTAGCTACAGTTTTGAAATTGACAGGGATACTATGTTTTTGATATTTATAAATTCTTCCCAGATTTTCCTTTCTGAGAAAGTTCTAACTCATTAAGGAATTTAATGGATTCACCTAATAAAAGCAAGAACAGAAGGTGAGGGGAGAAGAGAGCTCCAAGTATACTAAATATGCATCTAGTGAATTATATTCTTTCAAAGTACTTACCTGCAGCTGTGTGTAATTTACATAATGTAAACTATAGGTTCAGAAGGATAAGATCACTGTGCGTATCGGCAAAAATAATAATGCTATTTATAAACTGCATCGCATATCCCATTAATTGTGTATTTAGTAGGATGTTGAATTTGGCTTGCTAATGGTTTTATTTTCTTGCTCGTCTAATTTTCTTACAGACAAATTTTGTGTATAAAACTGTTTGAGATTCTTACATGAAAGATGAGTTTACACATTTAATTTAATTGCATATGATGTGGTGTGATGACTATTGCAATTCCTTTTCTGAAGTTGCATCAGACAAACAGCTGATCTGAATCCCTAATCACAGTCCCTGTGAGGGACTGGAAAAGTCTACAGTTTAAGGTCACTCAACAAGCTAGTTGCATAACCAGTCCATCTCCCTGGTACAGCAACTTGTGATTCATAGGGATCCATCATCTTGTCTGTGAACTATTTTCCTCCATTCCTTGTGATATTTCGCAAGTGTGTCTTTGCCTATAGAAAGATCTTAGTATGTTGGTCACCTATGCTGTAGCATTAAAAATTTTGTATAATAAGAAATCAATATTTTCTTTAAACCTTTCTTACTGGCATCTGAAACTCCTGGTTTGATGCCTCCCCTTTCTGTAGGTTCTAAGGAATAAAATGGATTCTACGGAGGAAGCTTCATGAGATTATGATGAAGGAAGGAGACTCATAACAAATCAGATCAAAACACTCAGCAGAAATCAAGTAAAATGTAGTAAACCTGAAGTTAAGCAGAAAACAGGCTCCATGTGAAGCTAAAGTGGTACATAGGGAAGAAAATATTGGTTAATGTTTTGAGCATCTGGGGGAGGGGGTGTATATAAAGTGTACAAAAGACCTGGAAAAGGACATTTTGGGGGAATGGCCTCAGTCCTCAAGTAGGAGGTTAAGGAATGTCACTGCAGTCAAAAATCAATAAATTATTTTCGTTACCTTCTTAAGTATTTTTAAGAACTATATATAATGTAATAGTAAACTATGGTAAACTATGTTGCAACTTAAAGGCAAATAAACTATCTGAAAGAAATCTTTCTATTGTACGTGGCACTTTTGTTTGAGTCAAGCTCTGTTGTGATATTCGGATTTTGCTCACTTACATGTATTGCCCAATCCCATTTTAAAGTCATACATTTTTATAGTTAATGATCATAATGGGCTTATAAAGTAGCAGAACAGATGACTGTTAATCATAACTGCTATGCTTTAGAGAGAAACATACCTCTATCCTATAAAATACTTTTTTCCAGTACTCTGAATATGAATTCTAATTAAGCAACTAGTTTAAAACATTTTATTGTGCATCAACTAATGCTACTAGAATTTACTCCGAGATGTATCTTACATCAGTTTCAGAACATTAAAGCGCAAGCCTGTGAAGTATAGATGCTGCTTTATTTAAAACTGATATATGAAAAAAAAGAAAGCATAGCACATAGACTGAAGTGACTGACAGAAGGCACTGAAAGCAAAATTCAGCATATCCAAAGGCCAAACTTTTCACTAGTTGCTTATGCCTAGTAGTAGCCATAACCTTAACCTCTTATTTTTCTTCCTAAAACAAGACACTCAAAATCCTGGTATATTTTCTTAAATTAAAAAATATATATCCTTTTTGACTAGTTTAGTTTTCTAGTAAATTCTGTTTATTCCAGTGGAAAAAAGTATGGGCATATACATTATCCATTTTTAAAAAGTATTTAATTATTCTCAATTGCAGAAATCGAACAGCAGTAACAAAGGGCAAGGTGTTAATAGTTTCATGATGCTACCTCCCTAATTATTACTTTTATATTTTATTTATAAGATATCTCTTAGTCAGGTTCTAGAATATTTGTTATAAACAAGAGGTTTGTTTTTCCATTATTGAAAGCAGTGAGATAAGTATGATGAAACGGGGGGGGGACACACTGATCATTCTGACCATCTCTTTTTGACATCTAGCAGTCTCTATTGTGTGTTTGCTGATGACTGCTTTTTCAGCTTGATCACTTGAAGCTGCTGAAAGTAAAGACATCTGCCATTTTTATGCTTATGTGGTCTTAGACAAAACTCCCTCTGTTGTTCACTTGACAGAGGAGAATACAGCTCATCTTACTGTAGAAAGCCTGGGACTAGACTTTCAACTTCAAGTCTTTTTGCCAGAAAATACCTTTTCCATGATCAAAGCATACAAGAGGTGTGGTAGTTCATGTTCACTCTCCTTTGCAGACAATGGAAAGGAAAAGGAAGAAACACTCTAACCCAAAGAAACAATCTAATTATTTTCTAGAAATCTGAATTGTACTGAAGAACATGATTTCTGATCAAAGATGTAAGTAGCAACATTTGTTTAAATTTCCCTGTTGCCATCCAGTCCACCATCAAATATTTTCTCTTTGAGGCTTTCTTTAATATTTTATTCCCAATGTGACTTTTCAAACATTCTTTTTCAAGAGATCATTTTCTTTCTTACTTTGTTTTCCCCTCAAGACCTTTATTAAACTAAATAAATATATCATGTTTAGTAATGCAGTCATTGAAATGCAATGACATTCATAAATGTGATTACTGATGATTAAGGAGTATTTTAAACCTCTTATGTTTTCCCTTTTTGACCAAGTGTGTGCAATACATTGATTCATCAGGTGTACTAAAAACAACTGCTGAACTAGTAAATTCTTTTTTTGTTTGGAGAACCACATATTTGCAGCTACTGAAAACCAATCTGTGAAAATGGAGCATGTAAAAACTTCTTCTGGTGTATACCAGGTAAGCACATACAGTTTAACATCATCATCAAAAGTGTAATTTGATTGTGTCTATAATTGCATTTGTTCTTTGTCACGTAATATCACATTATTAAAGTGGTTTCATTAGCTTTTTATTGACTATTAGAAACTTCTTTGCTAAAACTGAAACTATAACTTGCCTATGAGCTGAAATAAACTACTGGAATTCATTTATGAATGGATAAATTATCTCATAGTTTTCAGCACCCTTGAAGCAAGGTAATGAAAAATTGTGATCATATAAAAAATTCAGACTCTAATATTCAAATTCTTCATGGCTTTATTTGTACTTTTAAAATAATGCATTCTTGCATTACTGTTAGGACTATGAAAGACATTTTAATACTTTTAAGCAAGTCTTATCTATGGCTACTGCTCTTCAGAATGTATCTTAGCAACCCAGTTTTCTTAACATGGGAACTTCTTATTTGTTACTGTTACTGTCATCATTATTCCCCCCGCCCAAAAATATATATTTTTTTAAAAATTTATTTTATAAAAGCCTGTGATCTTCATATTAATTTCCATAAAATTCCCATGGTATCTGAAAATCTATTGGGATCTCTATTTTTTGGAATCCCTGTGTGCCATGTATGTGTAGCTGCTTTTACTTGTAAAAGTGGCAAGAACCCATAAAGAGGCATCTATAATCTTTTGGAGCATTCAGAAGGGTCCAGTCAGCTAAACATGCTCTAATCAGGTAACATCAGGTTTAGTTTATAGAACAGAAAAAGCAAAGAGATCCACTTGTGCATAAGTATTGGTAATTATCATGGTAGTTAACTCAGAAAGTCAGTAGTCTAGACTGAAGTATGCCTTTAGCCTGAGAAGGTCTAGCCTAACACTTCCCCTTACAAAGTCCTTGCTCTGAGCACCTGGCTAAGTCAAGGCAAGAGTGTCTTTCCATTCCATTTGCAGGTGACTCAGCTAGATGGCTAGCTATATAAGAAATAATGAAACTCAAAAGCCAGATGCAGGAAATTCCCTAGCAAAATTTTGAAATTCAATTGAAATAACATCACTGCTTTGGAAAAAAAAAATAAATTTGGTACTATACTCAATGAAAACCCAGGTTTCTCTATTAAAAGAACTAAATTAAAAATATTGCATGGCTTTGACTAGGAATGTAAATGCTCTTTGTTGATGTTTGAAGCTGAAATTATAAGTAATAATCTCTAAAATATATTTTCTTCTATGGTTTTTATAACTTGCACAAATATTTTTGGAGCATTTGTGGAACTGCCAAGTTCATGGATAATGTCCATCAGCTTTCATATGAAGAATGCAAATTCTCCATTTATCATTTTAAAATAAGGCTAGATATAATCATATATGCAATTCCTCTGAAATGCAGTCTTAAACGAATCCTAATAAATGCCTCCTTTAAATGCGTATGTTCTCAAATTAGTCATTTCTGCACCTCACATAAACACTGGGTAATTCTATAATTATCCTGGACATTCCAAGGAAGCCCACGTGTACTATGGACATGCATTTCATGACAAATGAAAAACAAATAAATAAATAATTTTTGTGATACATATTCACTGTTCCACTTAACAAAGGAGAAATTTATACCATGTATATTTAGTCATAACAATTTATTTACTGTGAATTTTACCTTAAAACTCCGGTTTCCTTCAGAATTTCAGCATAGTCTTACATTCACCCTTCCCCTATTTACTGTCATCCTAATATGCTGTTTGTAATCAATCTATGAAATGTTTTGGGACTATGGGGTAAAATATATTGTTACTACTAGTATTAAGGAATATATGTTAATAAAATCTAGTTTCTCTCTGGTCATCCACTGTATTATTATTTTAATAGAAGATTATTTTAAGATAAAGTTATTTACTAGGAATATATCTTATAAAATAAACAATAACTGTTTGTCTACTAAAGAAAAAGCTACTGCAGATTTGTACTCTAATTTACTTATCCAGTTCTATTATAAATAGTAAGAATTATTTTTTATTTCATGTGCTTACAATTATATAAATATGTACTACTATACATGTATACAAACATGTATAAATACACATATTATATATATATATATATATATTTACTATAAACCAGAATTCAACAAGATATTCTCACAGTCTTCCCAAACATTTAAAATGAGCTTGACAAATAATTTACACAAAGACTTTAACTATTATGCCCTCAACAGCAGGCTAAGTATTACTAACCTTACATAAAATGTCATTAACCTGTCAAATAAAGCAAGTTTTAACACTCAACTTTGAATCTCGCCAAGATTTTTTCGGTTTCTTGGTTTCCCTCCCCATTATTACAAAACGTTCTTAAATCTGGCCTGAAACCACATTAATCTCTGCCATAGTTATTTGCAGTTGCATAATGGATGGATTTCTGCCCTTGTAGTTTTACACAGATGGATGGTATGGGCCTCACCTGCTGCGGATAGGGTGGCACCATCAGGATGGAGTCAGTTTGCATTTCTAATAGCAGAATAATACTTTCATGGTAACGAATGTCTAGATGCAGAAGAAAATAATACAATTTACTGGAATAGAGAAAGCAGCTGGGACCTTTGGCAAATGTTGCTATTCTTGCCTGCCATTGAGTGTTTATTCTAAAAGCATCTGTAGCGCTGCAGGCAACATTTTTTTCTGAGTGAAGAGCCCTGTGTGTTAAATGTCGAGTACCTCACATTTCCTTCAAAACAGCATGAGAACTTCCCTGATTTTGAAACTTTTTCCTTTGTTGTCTTGTGAACGAGGCAGGAGATAAAATCTAACAAATATAAGACTAGAAATATGCTGTATGTTTTTCTCTTTAGAAATGCAAACTGATTATTGCTTCTACAACAGTATGGGATTCTCATGCTGATGTTCAACTATATAAATCAGTCTGCAGGTAAAATTTTTCTTTCTCAATAAAACTCTCCACTTTATATCCTCTTTCATTTCCATCTTTGTTATGAATAATTAAATGAAATATGAAACACCCTAAAATTACAGAGCAAAATTTCTTCTCAGTTTGGCTGTGTATTGTCAATAGATTCCTTGACTATTTTTTCTTCCTAGATTCTTGTTAATGATTGAGGCATAAGCACTTTATGACAAAGAAAGAGGGAAAAAAGTCATTTTGGGAGGCATTTTAAGTAGAAAATAATGCAATATCTACTCAACAAAGATGCTTCCTTGTAGAAGGCTTTAGAGAGCAGAATAAGGAAAAATGAAAAGACTAAGATAAATTAAGGGCAAACTGGTAATGTTTATCTCAGTCTTCTTAGATGGCTTGTTGATGTTTCTATGGAACACTTCTGACTGGGCTTGTGGATTGGCATCTATCCCTTTTACTTTATGTTCTGGAGAACTTGAAGCAAACACCTTCAACCAAAACTTCCTAAGATAATTTTTAAAATATGCTGAAATTTTACTCCTCTTTCTGTTCCATTTTTTCAACTTTTGCTACATGTCTTCTTGAATAGTAAATAGAACATTCTTGTGTGTTCTCATCAATCGCTAGCTGCATTAGAGGCTGCTAGTTTTTCCGGTCTTTAAGTATTTTTTTAGGTTTTTCAGCACTTCTAATGACTATGGTACACATCTGGTATACACCATGTTCTCTGATCTTTTAGTAGAAACATTCTGTTACAGCACAAACACAAGTTGCATGTTTGTTCACAGTCCCTCTCCCCCACATTGCTCCTCTTCCAGAAAATGTCTTCAGAAAGACTTTTCATTATGATTACTCAAGCAGTATGTCATCTGAGTTCTGTTTCTTTTCTGGAACAAAAGAAAATTTCTTCAGTAATACTTTGCAGGTAATACAGATTAGTCTTCCTCAGTATATATATTTATTTTTATTTTAAATAGTCAACACTTTTTCTAATTTGTATGCTAAGTTAGAAAAAAACCAACCATACAATTTGTAAAAAAGTTATAAGGAGAGTAGTTATTTCTTCCTCTGTTTTCCATTTCATTCTCCTTCCTCTTTCCAGCCCAATACTTAAATAAGTACTGGAGAACAAGTGTTGAAAGGGGGGAACAATCTATCTTCAAAAGCCTTACTCCTGGTGGAACAAAGAACATATGAAAATAAAAAGGTAATTTATTTTGAATAATTTTTTATTCCTGTGTTTAACTGGATATTTGACTTCAAGTAATTTGTAGTTTCATGAAGCTATAAATTCTCCATGTTTTATAAAATGGATGTTCTTCCTAAGGTTTCTGTCAGGGAAAAAAAAAAAAAAAAAAAAAAAGCCTGAAGAAAGCTACTAGTTCTTGCTAAATAAACTTCATCCTTCCATTATTCCAAAATATTTCAAGTAACGTAATAACATTTTTAGAGGCCAGTCAGTTGTATCCTTCATATGACATGAAAAACATGAATTTCATTGCAAAAAAGTTATGATTTAAAATAAAAATCTTGTAGAAAAAAAGAATGGGTTTTCATGCAGTGGAAAAGTGGTGGAACACAATAAAAAAGGAGCATGAGAAAGGTATTTTGAGAAACAGGAGATACATATGTAGCAAGCAGAAAGCACTAGGACTGGATCCACTTATATGTTAATCTATCAGCACTTAGAGTTTATCAGTTCAAAAAAATCTAGTAATATTATAATCTATCAGACTACAGAGAGGTAAATGTAAAGAAAAATAACATCTACTTCAGAACAGAACTAGTTACAAGGTAAAGTTGTAATTAAGTTAAATATGTCTACCTGCTCTTTACAGTGATTGCTAACACTACTAAAAATGTACTCATCCTCAGGATGTTCTTTTTAAGGTCAATAGATAAATTCTCTTAAATACTACAAATTCTGTTTCTTCATTTTACTGTTGATTCAGCACTTTACAATATAAAAACACAGATCACTGGAACAAAGTTAGAATTATTTTAAATGAGTTCTCAAAACAATGGGGAGACCACATTAATTTCTGCTTAATATAAAAGGAGAATTATGTACACTTAGTGTGACTAGTGTTAGGTTTAATAAAGTCTTTCAATGGTGCTCAAAGTAGAAATGGACAAAAATGAAATAAAGCAACAACAAAAACTTTCCTTACGTCAGCTTCCAGACTGATGTTATCTAAATACAGACAACTAAATATTAGGAGCTAAATCAGGTTTATAGACTTCCTCAACAGTTAGTGAAGGGAGAATTATTCTAGCAAGGAGTTGGTTTCACTTGCTGTTTGCTTCTTTTTCTCTATACTTACAAATATAGAATGCTGTAGACCTAATTTATGGGTAGCCAGATTAGGTAAATTTTGTTAGCACGGGAATTCTGTGTATTTATGCAGAATTATTGTATTTCAAACAATTCATTTTTATTAATATATTTATTAAGGTATATATCCACCATCAGGATAACAGATGGAGAATGAGCCTGATGAACTAACAACTTAAGTATAATAACCTTGATGTAATGTCTTGAAAAATCTCTTTTTCCCTATATATTCATGTTTTACTGGAGACAAGACTCAAGTCAAAACTGTCCTGTATATAAAATTATTTTAATATGAAGAAGCAATTTACCTATTTTTAAATTTTAAAATTAAAAATAGTTCTAATTTCACTATAGGCTTCTTCATTTTACATAGCAGTCCATACAAAGATCTTGGAGGAGAATGAGTCAGTTTTCTTTCATTTATTTTCAACTTAGTAAGTGAAAGAATTGACGTGCTACTGCTACAAGAGAGGTACATTTCCTCCAGTTGGGAAGAGTTGCACCACTTTGTGTGATAATGCTAGTTGGTGATAATGGTTTGAGAAATGTTGTACAGGCTATGAAAACAGAAAATACTAACAGCAGCTCCTGAAATAGAGCTCTTTTCTGTAAAAATAAACACTAACAAGTTGCAGAAGTACTTTCTCCTTATGGCTGATGCCTTCTCAGAAGCAATACTATAGCCATAGGCTCATATTTTTCCTTCAAATCAAAGGATATGAAACAATATAGTTTAGAGTTTTATTTGCCTCAAGTGTTTGCAATCAAAAAGATATTGTTATACATTCAGAGAATGCTTCAGGCCTGATCAACCATTTTCTGAATGGATTTTTACTCTTTCATGCATATAAGTTATGCAGTTATCAATCTGAAAAAAAGGAAAAACTCTGCTGTTTCTTGCAATGATGCATTGAGAAGAAAATCTCAGTAACAAACTAACAACAGCATAGGTAGTTGTCTTTTGCTTCTTTTTCTCCCACCAAATCTAAGCCACAGTTTTATCACCTTACTTGCTATAGCTGCCAATAAAATACTGATACTTGTCCAAAGTTGCCACACAGCCATACCCTAAAAATTAGCTGTTATTTACCACACAGATATACATAACTTGTCAGGTAGCATTGCATATATTCCCACAGTTCATTTCAGTCTTTCATAATGACTACCACTTTTGTAATATTAATGTAGAATTTGAACACAACGTATAGAAATCAGTGTCAAAGGCAATATAATGTGACATATATTTTACATGGTTAAGCCTAAATAGAGAAAACCATATACTGGGTATTTTCTCTGAAGTTTGTTACAAAACCAGAATTTGACTGCTGCACCAGCACAGTCATCTATTCTGGAAACATGTTCTGAAATTACCCACTGAATTGTCATCAGTCAGGATTAAAGAAGCACAAATCTAAACAGTAATACTTGCAAAATTATTAAGATCATCAGCGTACTAGAGTTTGTTTTATGTAAGAAAAACAAGAATGGGGGGGCAAAAAAAAGAGGCTTGTGGTTTAGCTAAATGAAGGCATAAACAGAGGTAAATTTACTTGAACAGATGAACATAAACTGGACAGTAATAAACTCAGGCTGTAAATTACATGGTGTCTCACTTTCAGAGTGCTGGGGTTGTGAAAGAATTTTCAGATGGTCTTCTTGACGTACTATTGTTCGTATAATAACAGTGAATATAGTAATGAATACACATATGTACCTGCAACAGTACTTGAAGACACCAGAGACCTCTTTCATTCTTTTATTAAAGAAATGTGATCAAATCAAATCCATCCATCCCTGCTATTTGTTTAAGACTTCTCAGAGAGGGTAATATTTTCTTGCTTCAACAGTCAGTACTCAAATTGTCAGTATGCATCTACTCATACAAAGGACGTAAATAATTTTCATATTAAAGAGAATGTATTCTCTATGTTCCTACTCCCAAATGGCTGATTTTTTTTTTTTTTTTCAAAAAAACAAATCACAGAATCACAGAATCATCTAGGTTGGAAAAGACCTTGAAGATCATTGAGTCCATATTCACAACCAACAATTTTCTTAAAGAGATAGTTAAATTTTCATTAAGAAAGGAAAAGATTGAAGAAAATGCATGACTGAAAGTATTATCCACTTATATTTCTCAAAAACCTGCTTTTGTTCTAATATAATTCTAACTTTAAACTATTTTTTTCATGAATATTAATACCAAAAACCATACTATTCTCTGCACGTCACTTAAACTCTAAGTGTATGAAATTTGGTATTACATTTTTCTTTGTTCTTTCCTACTGATTATGTTTCTATTTTCCTTATGCATAATTCACAGACCCACATAACATTTCTAGCTGTCATCTATGCTCCAGATACTGCTTTCATGCTCATCTTTAGTTCTGGAAGACTTAAGGCTTTTTCTTCAGTAGGTTTAAGGGACATTACGTTGTTCCTTTATGGTCTTTAATTTGTAATTACTTCACATTAAATACTGTACAGACTCAAGGTTCTTTTAAGTTTAATCAAACACCAAGACAACTCCTGACTTTCGGAGAAGCTCTCTTTCTCAAAATCACACTTCAAACAATGGGATGGAAAACAATGAAAGTAAGAAAGAATATGATTCACAATTTCCCAAAATAATATTTTATCTTAATTTTTGGAGAGAGGAAGAAGTCTGACAGCTTCTTAACCAAAATTTTACTGTCATAATGCAACTAGATTATTAAAATTTAAGATAACGAAGATTCTTATGAATACATATACATGTGCACAAATATGTTTAGTTCTTTCCTCCGGTTCCTGTTCTGAAACTTCCCAAAGTAAAATGTATATCCAAATAAATCACTTTTGATTGATATAAATTTAAGCTTAGCCCGTTCACCTATTTCCACTAACTGTCAACTTTCTAGGCCTTGTTAATAAATCCCCTTAAATTTAATTTACATATGAATACTGAAAGTTACACATTTTCGTTTTTACTGCTTGGATAGCAATATTTTGAAGTGTCTATGTTACAGATATTGGCATGGGGAACTTTGGGGTATTATCTTAAAAATTAAGTTGATACTTTTCTTAGAGACTCAAAGGCCTCCTATGGAGCTGAAGTAATCACAGCAAGTAGTAATGGATAAATGTAGATAACATTCACCTGTTTTCTATTCACACAATTTGCAGTTTGTCCCTTTCTCATTTACATGCCTACAATAATAAAAAAGGAAACCTATCATAAATACTGTAAGCTTTGCTTGAGAATGAAAGGGTTTGATGTCACCATAAACAATGAGGAAACTTTCTGTCATCAATTTAGTATAATATACACTATTCTGGTTTTTAGTATCTAGCATGTTTTCAATTTATTTTAAGGAGTAAGCAATTGAATCTAGGTGTTGTGGTTTAACCCCACCTGACAACTAAACACCACACAGCCCCTAGATCATTCTTCCCTGGTGACCCCTTTTTCCTTTTTTGTACACACATAGAAGACACACAGTACACTTTCTTCAACACTTTTCAGCAACTGAACGAGATAGATAAGTAATTTTCTTCTACTTCTTCTCTAGTTTCATTACTTAGTTTGGTTTATTGAGGGTCTTAGTGATGGACTGCATGCAGTTTTTTATTGTTTTGTTGCCATTGAAGAGACTGGCTGGGTGAGCTCATCTTCTCTTGAAGGTGGAAGTGAACTGCTTTTTCCACAGAGAATAACTGAGAGTATTCAGTGAAACAAGATTTGAGACATTGTAGAATATGACATAAGAAGGAATCTGGTGGCCACAGTGAAAACATAGGATCCTGCAGCTTGCAGAGAATTTGCTGAGAGGGGCAGAGAGCTTGATCTCAGAGGCAAGGAAGGAACCCTTGGAGACATCAGAGAGAAGTCGTCAGACTCTTTATGGCTTCGTCTTCTTACACTTCTTTCACAAGAAAAAACGGTGGGAAAAGCTCATGCAAACTTATTTTATGTTGTGCATGTAAACATTTTTCTGGTCCATCTTCTCTAGTTAATTTTTAAGGGGGTTTGTTCAGATGGTTTTGTGGAGTTTTTTATTATGTTCTTTGTATTTTGGGGGGGTTTTTTTGTTTGTTTGTTTTGTTGTGTTTTTTTTTTTCTCTTTCCCCTCTTCTGTTTAATAATAGATTTTATTAAAGAAAATATTAAAAGAGTTTAGAAGACTGAGTCTTTTGTAAAATCTGAGTATAGAAAAAAAATTTCTAATAATTTCTAGCCAACTTAGGATCTTGTAATTTGGTTTTTAGACAATTTGGAGACCTCAGCTGTGCTTTTACTTCAGTAAACTGACCCAGGGATGACCTTTGGCTTTCTCTTTTTATCTGAGGTAGATTTTCTGAAATCAACATCTAGGTATGGCTTTTGCTTCCCTGAGAGGATTATAGAATTTCTTTCTTGTGTGGTATTGAGGTTTATTCTTGTAATTATCATAGGTTTTGTCACTATAGACTCAGGGACAAAGGTATTACAAGCAGATGCTCCTTTTACCTGACTTGAGTAAAAGGTAATAAAGAATGGCATCTCCAGTGCCATATTTCCACAAAATCAGTGAACTCTTGGTTGAATTGCCCAATATGGAAAGGGCAGTAAAGGTAAAGCCTGCCATTTCCAGATCCCTGAAGATATCTGCTTGTATATAACTAAGATCTAACAGAGAAACCATTCTTGGGGTCATTCTCCATCTAAGCTGCAAACTGCAAACTTTGCCTTTCAATCTCTACTGTTCTTCACATGAAGAACTTCTAGTCCCTGTCCAAGTCTAGGGAAGACTGCTAGAATGTGAAGGCCACTCTGCAGTGGCAAGGACCAGCTGATGTTTGGGCAGAGGCTCAGCACAATATTTTTACAGATTAACTATGTAGAAGATGTGGTTTCTTGTGATCATGCTTTGGCATCAAACATCAACAATAGTTCTGGCATATAAACTATTCACAAGCCCTTTTTTAGAGGCTTTAAAGGATTTGAAAGTGGCAGTGTGTCTCTACTAATAAAACATCTGGAGGAAGAAAAGCTGTCACTTACCAACAGCTGTTCTTCTTCAAAATGTGTATATACATTCACAACATTCCTTCCTATCTCTGTCTGACAACAGTTCTGAAATGTGGGACTTTCTAGCTGACAGGAACTACAATGGGGAACCATGTGGACCACACACAGAGGAAAGGATGCCTCAAATGCAGACTTAAGAATAATTCTGTAATAAAAAAATTAAATCTGACTAACACGGGGTTTTATGCATAAATAACCACAAGTATGACTTAGATTCTACTCACACCGTTTCAGTTCATGACCTCTGATGACACTGTCAACAAGACTGGCAACTAGCACAAAATATGACTGTTTAGGGGATGCATATAATTACCCCTTGGGAAATGTCCTGACTGAGGCAATTAAATATTTTCTTACAGGCCCTCAATTAACAATGAATTTAAGTCACTACTGACCTGGGATTAATTAAAAACAACAGCCCAAAACCTCAGGTAAAATCAAAGATATTCAGGAAAGCAAAATCATCTTTGCTGTTTTAATACAACTTAAAATGTGCCTGCCTTTTCTTGCATAGAAAGACCTTAATAGCAAGTCTCATTAATAGTGAAAATAGTACCTCTGAAATCAGCAGGTTTAATATTTTTCTCAAAAATTAGATTCATAATTAATTTCCCTCCTTTTTTCCCCCTTTTTTTTTTTTTTTTTTTTTGGTGTTTTTTTTTGTTGTTTTGTTTGTTTTGTTTTGTTTTTGTTTTGACAGGGGCTGGGGGTGGGTGAGCAGGTAGGTGAAGGGAATGCAGACGGGGAGCAGTCTTTTTGCACAGATCACAGGATCATAGAATGGTTTGGATTGGAAGGGACCTCAAAGATCATCTAATTCCAAACTCCCTGCCATGGGCAGGGACACCTCCCACTGGACCACATTGCTCAAATACAGTTTCACAACTATGGAATGCTATGGATAAATTTCACTGGAAATCATATAATCTAATCTCATGAATCTGATCTCTTCACATGTCATATTGCTCAGATATTTTTTTCTCTGTTAATACAAGGTTAAAATATACAGTTCTTCTTTACTCACTTGAGAAATGCTTATTCTAAGAAATATATTAATTTCAGTAGTATTATATCACATTAAAATTAGAATCCTTACCAATCTAACAAATCAAATCAGTATTTTATGTACTTTAATCTCCATGTTCCTATTTATTTTGTCCTTGTTGTATGTGTATGAGGGTAAATCTTTCTACAACTAAAGTTTTCTTTACTTTTTGTTACCTAACTGGAGATATCTTAAAAAAACCCAAACCTCAGCTTTCAGAAATCTGTGAGAAAAGTAAACTAGTCCGGATAACTAAAGACTGTACAATTCAACCATAATAAGACTTACACTGTTATTTCAAACCATTATTAATAATGGCTTATTTTGATAGTTTTGAAGCTGAATCTCACTTTATCATGTCGCATGTTACCATGAAGTAAATTGTATAGTCTGTTATACAAGTTAACTAAAACAAAAAGTTATTGTTAACAAATTCCCAAGAGGAAGTGCAGGTATTCTACAACATGATTTCCTTTATTCAGCTAAAATGTTACGTACACAAGAAACTAAATGTAACAAAAACATTTCCATGTTTTTCAGTATGCTCACCTGTCTTGAAGGAGTGAAGATAAAATATAGTTCAGACATGTCTCCCTCATTGTTTTCAAAGTTTCATTTGCAATTAACCTTTTGCTGATTCATAATGAGGTATTTAGAAACATTTTAAGTCTTGCAAAAAAGGAAATGAACCAGTGTGTGGACTAATGATAATGTTCGTGAGAAACATCAGCTATTGCTTAAAAACAAGAGGAGATTTACAGGGAGTAATATACAAAAGACTTGATGAACCCATCTAACTTTTATATTACAGTATATGCACTAATTTTACTACAATTGCCACTGATAGGCATTTACAAATGAGAAGTCATACGTCCCCTCAATATTCCTTTCAGATAAACCTGAATTTTAAATCTGTAATGTTTTGTGGTTTTGAATTGATGATAATAGGCACAGTTCAAAAGAAATTTGTATGAAATTTTCATACAGAAATATAGAATCACTGTTTTCTATTATTAAACAGATGATTCATTTCAGAACTTAGTTATTCAGTACAAGATCTTTAGATAAATTAAAAGTAGGAGAATTATTGTTTTTTTCCTAGCAAAATCAAAATATCTTCCACGCCTGTTACTAGAGAAGTTAGAGGGTGTAAGGCACATTATGCTCAGAAGAAATGTGTCAATCTCTTCAACCTGATTAAAAATGGCTGAATTTCAATAAACTTTATATTATTATTATTACTTTCTAAACTGTGAGTAGAGAAAATATGGTCTATAATCAAACAGACATTCAAACTTTATATTTATTATATTTATTATAAAATTTCTAATAAAATATTGTGGCTTTTTGGAAAATTATTTTCTTAAAGCTGACGTTTTCTCTATGCAACAGGCTTTGGCTTTTACTAAGATTTACTTTAGTCCTGCTGAAATGACCTGTGTTTAAACACATTCTTACCATGAATTAACTATTCAGGTAATGTCGATTTTATAAGCCTATTTCACAGGTAATTAAGTTAACAGTAAATGAAATTAGAGCAGACTAATATTTGTGGGTGAAAATCACTACTTGACATTTGTCTGAGCAGTCTTCCAGTTACCATCTATTCTGACTGTATTTTCATGGATTAACTGATATGTTTACCTGCCTTCCCATCTGCTGAGCTGACTGTTTGCAAGTTACCTGCTAAAATGTGGGCATCGAGCATAAATTAAACCATTTGCCACTGTATGTTTGTAAAATGCAAAACATTTTGACATTAAAACAAGCACATACAAAAAAGTGCTGCAAAGGAACAGTCAAAGAGGTTGCATTTCTATATTTAGCAAGGTCGAATGAGAAAAAGGTTGGGGAAAAAAAAAGAAAAATCTAAAATCCCACCATGTTTAAACTATCCATTCAGATTTTGAGAACAGTGAAATTGGAAAGCATCCAGTTTATCCATTTCTTTTTTTCTTATTTGGCTCCTGCCAGGGCAATCACAGCAGCAAATTACTTCCTCTCTCTGTGCACAGAAGGCAGTAAATTTTCCTTAACCCTTCCTTTCCCACACAAAGAAAACTTTCTATCCTATTATGATTAATAAGATGAGGACTGTCAAAACTAGGCACAATCTGAATGAGTTACCCACACAGTTTGATCAATATGCATCTAGAAATTACAATTTTCAAAGCATTTTATAAGAGATATTCTGTGGCACTACCAAAAATCTGCATGGTGTATATTTCAGAGCATCTATTTTTGCAATTTACGAGTTATATGTTATGAAACTTTTCCTATCCTTTTTATTAGTTACAGTTTAGGAAAAAAACTAATTTGGGGGAACACTTCACCACTGAAAATGCACATGCATAAGGAAATTTGTGATGGAAAAGCATTAGAGAATTGAGATGTTGAAGACATTAAGGCCCAAGATATTTTGTTGTCATTACAAACTGTTTTCAGTAATCTTCATAGTTGTTTTCGAGGAGATATAAGGTAGAATTCAGAATTCTGAAAGTCACAAGTTGTGTCTTTAGTATCATGAGAAACTACATGATAATTATCTACTTACAGATTAATATTTCTCTTTCAGTTCTATAAATTCTGAGAAATATTCCTTTTGAGTAAATTAAACATTTTTCTTAGTCTTCCTAAATAATTATCTCATCTGCTTCTTTTTCACGTAGCTAAGCAATAGATTATTCAGTGCCAGGACATGCAATTATTAGCTTGGAACTAGCAATTCCCTTGGCTTCACCAGCACAGAAATACTTATCCTCCAAAATCCTGCTTAGTAATCCACTGGTGTGACATAGAAACAACTGTATGCTGTTGTCCTTTTTAACCGTTATTTAACTCAAAACTACACATTTAACATCTGAAGACTTCAAGGGTGATGAATGGGAAGATCTCACTAGACTTGCCCTTCAGGCTGTCCTGGTTTCCCAGGAGCAGAACCATGGGCCAGCCACAGCAAGCAGGCCATGATTAACCCTGAGTCAGCTGGGAGTTTCAGTCAGGGCAGCTGACCCAAACTGACTCACAGGTGTATCCCACACCACTGACATCAAGCTTGTTAGAAACGGGAGAGAGTTTACCGAGGGTGGGGGCTTCTTCTTTCTAGGGCTTCTTCCTCTTGGTGTCCTGCTTCTGGTCCCAAGGACCAGACTGAGTATAAACCTGTATACTTTGTGTTTGCATTAGTTTTGTTATTTCATTAAATCTGTTTCTATTTCAACCCATGGGGCTTCTCATTTTTTCCCCCAATCTCTTGCTTTCAGCTGGGAAGGGAACATTGGGTGACAGAGCAACTGATACAGTTTAGTCCTGCATACAGGCTAAGTATAGACACAGGCCTCTAATATGAAAATGACTTGTCTTCTTGTTCCACTCCATACTGGGAAGATGGAATCACAAAAATTATGAAAAGGAAAGGGAAGAATAAAAAATAAGTGTAAGAATCATAGAATGTATTGGGTTGGAAGGGACCCTCAAGGGTCATCTAGTCCAACCCCCCTGCAGTGAGCAGGGACATCTTTACTAGATCAGGTTGCTCAGGGCCCCATCAAGCCTGACCTTGAATGTCTCCAGGAATGAGTCCTCTACTACCTCCCTGGGCAACCTGTTCCAGTGATCCACCACCTTCATATTGAAAAACTTTTTCCTTACATCTAACCCAAATCTACCCTTTTCTAGTTTAAAGCCATTACCCCTCATCCTATTGCTACATGACCTTGTGAACAGTCCCTCACCTGCTTTCTTATAGGCACCTTTCAGGTATTGGAAGGTTGCTATAAGGTCTCCCCGGAGCTTTCTCTTTTCCAGGCTGAACAACCCCAACTCTCTCAGCCTGTCTTTGTAGGACAGGTGCTCCAGCCCTTTGATCATTTTTGTGGCCCTCCTCTGGATGCGTTCCAACAGGTCCACATCCTTCTTATGTTGAGGGCTCCAAAGCTGGATGCAGTATTCCAGGTGAGGTCTCATCAGAGCAGAGTAGAGGGGCAGAATGACCTGTCTTGTTCTGCTGGGAGCACTTCTTTTGATGCAGCCCAGGATGTGATTGGCCTTCTGGGCTGCAGCTGCCCATTGGTGGCTCATGTCCAGTTTTTCATCAACTACTACCCCCAAGGCCTTTTCCTCAGGGCTGCTTTCCAGCACATCATCTCCTAGCCTGTACTGATAACAAGGATTGCCCTGACCCAGGTGCAGGATGCTACACTTGGTCTTATTGAACCTCATGAGGTTCACCTGGGCCCACTTCTTTAGCTTGTCCAGGTCCCTCTGTATGGCATTCTGTCCCTCTGGCATGTTGACTGCACCACCCAGCTTGGTATCACTAGCGAACTTGCTGAGGGTGCACTCAATCCCACTGTCAATATCATTAGTGAAGATATTAAACAGCACTGATGGGGTTCACCACTTGTCACTGTCTTCCATCTGGACACTGAGCCATTCACTACCACCCTCTGGATGCACCCATCCAGCCAATTTCTTATCCACTGAAGACTCCACCTATCAAATCCATATTTCTCCAACTTAGAGAGAAGGATGTTGTGGGGGACTGTGTCAAAGGCCTTGCAAAAGTCCAGATAGATGACATCCGTAGCTCTTCCCTTGTCTACTGATGCAGTCACTCCATTGTAGAAAGCCACTAGGTTGGTCAGGCAGGACTTGCCCCTAGTAAAGCCATGCTGGCTGTCCTGTATAACCTCCCTGTCTTCCATGTGCTTCAGCATGGCTTCTAGGAGGTTCTGATCTATGATCTTCCCAGGCACAGAGGTGAAGCTGACAGGTAGGTAGTTCCCAGGGTCCTCCTTCCTACCCCTTTTAAAAACGGGTGCAATGTTTCCCTTTTTCCAGTCACTAGGGACTTGACCTGACTGCCATGATTTTTCAAATATCATGAAAAGTGGCTTGGCAACTACATCAGCCAATTCCCTCAGGACTCTGGGATGCATCTCATCAGGTCCCATGGACTTGTGTATGTTCAGGTTCCTCAGATGGTCACGAACCTTATCTTCACATACAGCGGGAAGGACTTTGCCTCCCTTGTCCCCATCTTGTGGGCCATCAACTTGAGAACTGTGAGCAGAGAGGTTGCCAGTGAAGACTGAGGCAAAAAATTGTTGAGAACCTCAGCCCTTTTCTCCTCTGTTGTTACTAGAGGTATGAACTCAGAGGTAAGAAATAAGATATTTTTTCTCCCTAAGATAGAATATAATAAAATAATGATATTTACTTTTTTTTTTGACAGCTTACCTGGTATTCCCCTTAAGATCACAGCTATCAGCCTCACAGTTCAGAAAACTGACAGAAAGAAGAAGAAATAAAGAACGGGCTGAGAAGTTTCAGAGAATCACCAGGCATACAAAACCAGAGAGATAAAGTATGTAAATGATTTTCTAAGCCTGGGAACAAAAATAATAATTTAGGTTAGATGAAACCTCTGGAGGTCATGTAATTCAACAACCAAAGAAAAGAAAAGGCTTATCAGTGTTTCACAGTGGTCTGAAGCTGAATGAAATGTGATTTCAGTATTAAAAAGAAGTGTAAATGCACAAAACTAAAGAAAAATGTCTCTGATCTAACAGCATCAGGGATCATTGTGGGAGTGTCATGATATGGAGAAATACACTCACTTTTGAAGTAACTAGCAGATTAGATCTTGGTAAGTAGGATCTACAAATGGATTTAAATGAACAATTACCACAAGGAACATGAAAAAAATGCAAGGTTTCACACCCCAAATAATTATCAGTTTCTAGAATTGTGCTAATATATATTTGTAATAGGTGGGCTGGTGCTGCCTGAAGAAAAGGAAAAGAAAGGCAGCTGGTGGGAAGAAAGTGTGTGTGTGTGTGTAAAAACATACCAAGAGGGGTCCTGGGCTGAGAGGACTGCACCCATCACAGGCACCCTGCACCTCCTACCTGGGACTGCAAGGTGCTGACCTTCCCTGCAACAACCACCAACCCAGGTTGAAGGAGACCAGAGACATGCATGGGGACACATAACACTGGAGAAGAGTGGTTGCTGTTAGGCACACCTCTCGTATAACACTTGCAGAGGTATCATTAACCAAGGTTTTCTGTATTAGTTTGGAATATAATTAATATTTTTTTTGTAGCTAAGTAATGATAATACTGGTATTTTTATCTGAGTGTTAAATATTTGACTCCTTACAAAAGTGGTGAAGGTTTTTGTCCATAACAGAACATAGTATTTAAAGTGTGTTAGTGTTCTTGTAGAGAAATTCCCTACATTGAATGAAAAAACACACTTAAACAAATACTGAGTACTTTATGTAGAACATCACAGTCTTCTCCTTTATTGTATTTTAGAAGTTCTGCATAAGGACAGGAAGAAAATAGAGAATAAGAAAGACAGACTAATCTAATTGAACAGCTGCTTTTTTATTTGGGTAAAAAGGAGGGTAGAAGAAAAGAAGCATGCAAAAAGCATTAAGGATTTTGGATAAGACATCCTGGCATGCTTGCATTTCTGCCTATTAATGTGCCCTCCCAGGAGCCAAGATCCACAGCCTTCATAGCCTTTGAAGATTGCAGATGCTTTTTAACAGGGCTGGTTATTGACAGCAGATCCTTATAACCTCTTTGCCTTATTTAATAAAATAGGATACAGAAACAACCAAAATGTACAGATGGAGAGTGAATTATACTGAAAAGGAAAGAAAGATAGTTTTGTAGAATTTCAAAAGCTTGAAACTGCATGTTACTTTTGTGTTGATCAAACAAAACAAAAACAAAAAGACTTAGATATAAAAGTCTTTTGTAATGTTCCAAACAGCTTTTTTTTTTTCCCCCAATCTCAGTGTCAATGTGAAAATGTAGGTGATCTGGGCAAAAGTCTGTATCCTCTACTTACTTTTGCTATGTACAGTCCTCATATTGAAGCCAGAAAGTTAACACGGAGAAACCTTTAAAGTATGGATGTAATTATTTTGGCCACATCAAATATGAACACTTCCTGTTCACACTGTGAGTAGTAGTTACATCATTCCTTCAAATCTGGTTATGAATGTAAGAGAAGGACAGAACAGATTTATGCATTTTCACCTGTCCAACCAACTCTTCAACTTGGAAATACACTGACTCCTTTGGATAGAACACTTCTGAATAACTTTATAGCATCAATTGTTTGGAAGAGTTTAATATGCATAATAGTGTTTCAGATAAAGGTGTTTATATCAAAACATAAATCACTTGTGGGCATCCCATTCTGCAATGTCACTATTTTTTTCAGAATTAGTGATGATTGTAGTGCTGCCTAGTAAAGATCTTAAAGTTATTCCTTTTCTTCCACAATCTCCATTACTTCTTTTGTCTGGGAGAAGAACTTCAAGAAACAGTGGGTATGTGCAGATATCTGCTCTGCTGTGTTCCTTCTCATAGTCTGCAGGGAAATAGCTGTTTCACTGCCATCTCTTCCACAGGATACAGGAAAATATCTGCTCTCCTGTGGTCTCTTCTATGGTCTGCAGGGGAGTATCTGCTTTTGTACGTGGAGCACCTCTCTTTTTCTTTACCTTGATGTTCACGCCATTGCTTCTCACATTTTTTTTCCTCACACCGCATTGTTGTATGGCATGTTCCCTTTCCTTATATGTGTTTTCAAAGCAGAATTCTTTCCATGAATGAACCTCAATGAATCTATGCTAACATATACCTGTTAAAGCTGTGAGCCAGTATGACTAGTATTCTCAGTTGTCCCCACAGGTATGTACACAAATAGTTAAGCCAATTTCTTTCATGAGCTTTCAAAAAAAAAATGTGTTTTTTTTAACATTCTCATTTCCACATCTAAAAATAGTCCAAATTTCCTGGGGAAAACAAAAATAGATGGAATGAAGCAAAAATGTTTTGAACATGTTTTTCAAAGAACTGTGGCATATGGATAATTAGTTAGAAAATGAGTAATAGGAAAACTAGAAAGATGATGTTAGCTGGCATCATTCATGCAAAATGTACTTCTAAATAATTGTTCTTCTTTTTAATTGCTTCCCTATGCCAGCTAAGCACCATACACCAAATCAATCAGGCTGGACATCCGATTAAAGAGATAACAACAAAAGCAGAAACAGGAAAATCAGAACAAACCCCAGTGAATCAAAGGAAAAAAAATTTATAAAAAAAGAAGCATATTATATTTTAATAATTGTTCACACAGCATCTTATTCAACTCAGTTATTCTGACAAGTCTGCATATTTGAAAACTGTATCTCTGTATTTGGTTCATTTATGTTATATTTATGTTTCCGAGTAATAGAAAGTCTACTTTTAGGAAGAAATTATATATCTGGTCAAACTAAACAGTTTTCTGTGTTACATTTTGACACTATATAATGAAAGATAAAAAAATTATTTCTAGATTAGCTTCTCATTTAGAAAAAAACTAAACTAATATTCTCTAGATTTTTTAAATTCTAATTCCCTTTCCCCCCTCATCCCTCTGCCCATGCATCTGCAGGATTTCAAACTAGCAAAACCAGAAGCTATAAAGAAAATATTTTCTCAGGTCCGTGTTCAACAAAACCTTTAAAGTTACGCCTAAGTTTTTGTTATTCTTATTTGGAAAAAAAAAAAAGTTAATTGGATTTAAGCAAATGTTTGATTTCTTGGGTGAATCAGAGCCTTTAATCATTGTTTAGATTTCATTTCTACAGCCCTAACTCTAAAGAAAATCCAAGGTCACCTGTATATAATTAACATACTTTTGTGGATTCTCAGCTCAGTGTTACCACTGATTGGAGAGAGCTGGAAGCCTCCTGGGATTTCAGAAGAGGATTTTGTAAGAGAATCATTTAATTCTGTCAAACAAGAACTAAAACTGACTGTGTCTTCTGTGGCTAAACCCATGAAAAATAATTCTTATTTAGAAACCTTGAAGGCATTTGATCGAACTATATCAGAAGATACATGCTCTTCACAAAGAGGACCCTCTTCCAATGGTTTCTAGTGACTTCAGAAACCCAATTATTTTCAAAATATATTTTTGTTTATGCAAATTAACTTTTAAAAGTACTGGTATTCTCTATGTTACAGATTAAGTAGAGGAACCCTTATACACAGAGATGCTAAGCCAAGAAAAAACACGTTCATTTTCAAGGTTTCTCATCAAGGAACTTTAGTGCCCTGTGTGGGAGGTATTAGTACTGGCCACTATGGTAAATGTGGTGATGGGAATCAGCACTGTTACTGCAGTAACAGGAATACCCTGCACAGAATTTAGACTATCCTTCTCTGCTCCAGCTCCACTAGGAGAGAAGTGATCTGGACAACCTATAGCCCCTGTCTCACATATATGTCACCTTTTTCTAGGTGGCAGCAGTCATCAAAGCCTGTTTTTCTAGTATTCTGATGCTGACAAAATAAACCTGTGATATTATCATATTATTCTGGCATCTGGCTGAAGACACCAATCTATTTTGTTTTACATAGGACCCTGGCCTGGGGATCCCCTAAGAAGTTTTGTCCTTGGCATTCCAGAGGAAGAATGTGAGGAGTCCTCCCCTGAGGGGGAAGGAGTGGCAGAGACAAGGTGCGATGAGCTGACCACAACCCCCATTCCTCTTCCTCCTGCACCACTGCAGGGGAGGAGGTAGAGAATTTGGGAGTAAAGCTAAGCCCAGGAAGAAGGGAGGAGTGGCAGAAAAGTTTTTTAACATTTAGCTTTTATCTCTCATTATTCTGCTCTGATTTGATTAGTTATAAACTAAATCAGTTTTCCCTAAATTGCCTGTTTTGCCCATGACAGTAATTGGTGAGAAACCTATCCCCACCCTTATCTCGACCCACGAGCCTTTTGTTATATTTTCTCTCCCCTGTCCAGCTGAGGAGCAGCTTGGTGGGCACCTGGAATCCAGCCAATGTCAACCCACCACATTTCACCTATGCACTCCCAGCAACAGTGTAATATACGTATTAGAAACTACTTCTTTCCCAGTAAACAGTCACTTCTCAATGTTAAATAATCTGCTTTGATTTTAAAAGTTAAATAATATGGTTTACATTTTTTTCTCTTTTCAGCTGCACAGAATTTTCTGTACTGACATTGCTGTATCAATTGGTCAATTAATTGAAGTGAACAGATGAGGTCATTTGGTTAAAACTGAATAAAGAAATAATATATGGGTTATCATTTAAATGTTCTTTTTCTTATCTCTGCCAAAAAGCCTAAGGATTACATTTGTGATGCAGGGCAAAGACGTACATGTTATTATTTTTCTTTTTATTTAAATAAAAACATCCACATGATAGTAAAAGTGACAGAATCTCAAATGCAATAATAATTTCAGTGAAATCCCAACTTTAGATGGCTCATTAAGGATGGAAGTGTTCTACATTCAGGATCCAAAAATAGAGAAAAAATAGAAAGCTTTTCAAGTGTTTAAATTTTCAGAAATAGTAGTAAAATTCAAACGATTAAGAAGTTGCTCTTTAAACAGAGAAAATTTAGATCTACTCCTGTGAAATATATTAAATAGAAAGAGTTGATAACAAGTATCCTTGGACACACGATGTTTCAAAGTAAATCTTTCTGCTAGTCTGTCTTTCCAGTCCAGCATTTTTAATAGTTTAGACTGAAAGGTCACCCGTGTGTTCACTCCTTTCTAACATTTCTGTTGTTTGACTTTACGTCTCCTTTGTACTGTAGATGAACTTCTGATCTACTACCTGTCTTAGTTCTCCTGCAGACTTTCCATTTTTTCTGTCCTTAACTCCTGTCTATCTCAGCTGCAATAATGATGCCTCTCCTAACTGAATTTCATCAATACTGGTTTGCCTCCCCAGAACATAAACACAGAAGAAAGACCAACAAGCAGCTTATTTCACACTACCCTTTTTCTTTTTTTTTTTCTTTTTTTTTTTAAACAAAAATAAGATACAGTACAGATACAGTGAATTGAGAAGAACATTAATAATTCTATTTCCATTAGTATTAGTGGTAACTCTGAGGCAAAATCAATGTATGTGAAAGAATTAGAGAAGTGACTTTCAGCCACTAAGCTGTTCATAATTACTTCAACCAATTAAGACATTGAGGGTTGTGTCATATCCAGACTTAGAAACAGTTCCTTATAAATTCCTGTAAAGAATAGTTGGAAGAGAAAGAAACTGAAAAATAATAGGAGTGATTGAATTCTTCTTTAAAATATTTCTGTAACAACAGCAGAAAGACAATAATAGTGGGAAAAAGCTTGACTTTTAAAAAGGATTTTCATTTTAGTTACAAACTATCAGCCATTAAAAACAGGATTAGAAAGGATGACATACAAGTGAAAATGGAAAGAATAAAACAAAAAAAGGATTTGCATTATATCCACTTACTTGTTATATAATGTTTGAACTCATATGGAAAGAAAATGCTTGCTGAAGTAGGGATGTGATAGTAACTTAAAAAACTCCTGTGATGATCAAAAATCTAGTAGACAATAACAATGCAAAGTAGAATTTGAGCAATAAAAGAACTGAGAAAAATTATATTTAATCGCAGCTATGAGTGGGTGATTCAGGTCTGTGATTTAAGATACTAAAGATATCTTCTTTTCAAATATACTTTTTGATGGGATGGTAAGAAGAGAATATTTCAATATTCCATGTATCTTCATCAAGGAAACTTCAGTAGTTATTTATATCCTAGAGACAAAAATAAATATTTAGTGTGCAATAATATACATATTAAAAACTTTTTTCAAAGCAAGTTTTCATAATGCGTATGTTCAGCCAGCAAATGGAATATCTTGGAGCAGCCATGTCACACAAAGTTACCAGGAAGGTCCTTCTGTGATACCATAAAGTATCATTATACTGACATGATAAAATTTCCAATTCCTAAATGTTACAAAGTGGGGAGGTTTGAATCTATGGTGGAAGTAACTGTAGCAAAAGTAACCAGAACAAGTTGAGCTAATTTGACCTCTACTGTAGGTAAGTACGTACAAAATGAATACACTAATACTGACCATTCCAGTGCCTCTATGACCAAGATCTCTTTCACATCCATAGCTCAGCCCAGGTTTCCAAAGAAAACGCGAGGCATTTATTTCTAGAGTACAGTTCTGTTCTGATGTTACAGGCAAGACTTTCATTGCTTTAATGAGACCATGATCAGCTTTCTGCTTTCTATCATGCAATTGTTCATACAGATTTATTTTTCTTTAATAAATATCATAGTATATAATTTTGTGGTATGTATACTGTTGCAATCTATTGTACCGTGAAATTTAGTAATTATATCATTTTTTATTAGAATTTTTCTCTGAATAAATTACATCTTAGGATACAGGTTTAAAGGTGTAAAAATGAATACACACTTTTAAAATATATTCTGAAAAATGTCAAGATTTTATTAGTTTTCCAGAGGCAAAAATTATTTGCTATGTGAGGTAATCTTTTTAAAACTCTTCATGGGAATATTTTCCTGAGAAACTCTGGAAGATACGCATTTTATATTAATATGTTTGGAGTCCTTAATTTTACCCATTTACAATTAGATATCCTCTCTGAATTAGTTTTTCAGGCTCTCTACTGAAGCTGTCTTCTTCAGTTGAAGGTTCACTCCCAGAAGCAATTCAATCTGCCTAGTTAGACATTCATCACAACAGGAAGAGTCTCACTTTGGGGAAGCACCAATCTACTTTCCATTAAGGATGGCCTTAAAGGACTGCTTTTGAATAACTATCTAATTTCTAAATGCCTTGAATTAGGTGAAATAAACTGACTCTTAAGGGTATAGTGAAAAATACTAATTGTTTTATTAGTCTCTTCAATCAGGCTAGTATTTAATCTTAGACTCTATTTTGAATTAACTGTTAACAAATATATTAAGTGCATTTAAGGAAAACTTTAAAATAATATAAAATAATATAAAAATAATCTAAATTCCTTCTATATGAACTATGAATGGACAAGCAGTAAACAATCACATCTCTAGTCAGCATGAGTGAACATAATTAATCTACTCGGTGCAATCATACCATTATATATTATTTGAGGATCCAGGTCCAGAAATACATCCAGTTTCCCCACCACAAGAAGTTTTACAGACATGACAATGATAATTGTGACAGAAATCAAATGTGTTTCTCTTACTGCATCATTGCATGTGAGGTGCTCACTGAAAGTCATGTGATTTTAATCCTTTTAACAGTCTGCATTTCTACTGAAGTATTGGTTATTTTTTCACTAAAAATGAGCATATTTTTGTACACAATATAGCAGAACCAGTTCTTAGGCATCAGCACATAAAGACAGAACACAAGTTAACTTTTAGTATTCCCTTCCTGTAGATAAGCAAACTGAATATGACTATTAATTAGGTTAGATTTTTGTTACCCTTTTGCCTGGTCTTTGTCAAGTAGAAACCCAACTGGAAGTCTTTAATTCCACATAAAGCAGGTGGGATAGGAATCATTGCAGCAGCAAAAATTTTTTGGCAAAAGCCCTTATCTGAGCTCTGTACATAGAACAAGTATTGAATATTCTGTTACTGTCCCCAAAAGAATGAGCTGGAGGTGGTGAAGAAGCCAGCAGCCAGGTAGCCTGGCAGTAACATGCAGTCAAAGTCCCTCCTGAGCAGGCAGGTACACAACCTTTTATCTAGTTAATCAGAGCCACAAAAAATTGTTCTTTTGCATCTCCTACATCACAGATCCACCTTGAAATGGACAGTTAAGTCTTCTATTGCCAAAAGGCAAAAAAGAAAGATACGTCTTGAGGTCTGGAAGGAGCACTGATATAGCAAACAACAGAAAGATTCCTTAGAGTGGTTCTTGGACAGAAGAGGCATAAAAGGCCCCACAAAGAGGAATCAAGTCATAATTATTTACGGCAAAGCTATCGAGTACTCAGAACATACAAAAATGCTGAACAAGACCTTCCTTTTGTCAATTTATTATTAAATCAGGACTGGAAAGTGTCAGGATTTTTTTTTACACGACACTATCTCATTTCCAATTATGTAAAATGCAAGAATAAATCCATTGACACTAATGGAAAGATACATAGCTGTTTGTGAGATGTCATAGCTTGCGTAGAACTATGCCTTAGTATGCTATTCACTGTCTGCTTGGATATGCAACATTTGAAAATAACTATATACTGTTGCATTTTTTTTTCTGTAAGGTAATTTTTCTTCTTCCATTTAAATTAAGATAATGTCTTTTGATGTTCTTCCTAGAGAATATGAGTATTAAGTCCAAACACTGTAAAACTGAGAAACATAGCTGATGAGGAATTTCAGTACTCTTTAAGACCAGTGTATGTTTTTCGTTCCTGAAAGCAGTATTTTGAAAGATTTTTTGCAGTTAGATTATGTTTACAGTTCCAGGTTTATTCAATATCTGTAATTTAATTTATGAACGTATTAATACATAATTGTTTAATTCTAGCCTGTAATATGTATCCTTTCAAAAACTATTTACATTTAAGTTGTAAATTCACATGCATTATTTCATGTGAAAATAAACATTTGAAAAATTGTAGTTAAAAGAAAAAACAAAAACTCACCAAAAATTATGCCTCCCCAGCATATTTCAAAACAAATATTGTCAGAATAATGTTAGGTTCCTCAAAGGATAAACTAAAATGTAATTTCCATCTAAATTCTTTCTTCTGGCTGTTAACACTACACTAGCATATGCTAGAACTATAAGTTCTGTTAAGTTTTTATGATTTTAGAAAATTAACTGAGAAATAGCACTGTTATATGCTATAGATTCTTTGCTTAAAATGAAACTGCAGTCCAGTTGTCATGAATGGAATAAGTTTTTGGAATTGTCCTCCTTTACAAATAAGATCTTATGAGCTTTCCAGTCTAATAATTCTAAAAGCAGCTAGTATTATGTTACTTTATAATATTTTATAATATACACTCTTTTGAGACATAATAGATAATCTGTGATGTTGCAGCAATAAAAATTGAAGCTCACTGGGTATTTTTGAGTTCATAGAGGAATGCACTATGCAGTAGTAATGGATATATCTCAAAAGGTGAAATCTCATAACTTAACAGCTGATCTGCAAACAAGTTTCAAAACAGAACAATGCCTGGCAGGACTGTATATTTTTGAGGCCAGAAATTCTGTCAAAATTGATTTTCTTCTGATATATTTGCTTTCTGTAGGTAATATGATTCCAGTGTTACTTTGATTTCAAAAATATTTGGAGTTTCTGCCCAATTTTGTCAAAATTTTAGGCTGATTCATTTCTTGGTAATCTGAACCACATTATTAATCCTTAATAATTATGGAATGTGATGAATAATTAGATAGTCATCTCCAAAAAAGGAAGAACAGATTGCCCACTCTTTTTTGGCATTGGGAACTTTACATGTTGTGCAAAGCCTTGCTAGCATCTGCTTAAAAATATGAGCATGAGTGTGTAATGAATTGAACTATGCTTGACTTAGCCCCTTTCAGTGAGCAAATTAAGACTTTGGAGAATGTCTGGAAAGAGTCATAGCTTGTTTTTTTTTATGACCTATGATTTGTCACATTATTGTTAGTTGCAGTTTAGACAGGAGTCGTTAAACTAGGAAACTGACTGCATCTTTTCTCTTTTGAAATATGAAGCATTTGATTCTTTTTATAAAAGCAAAAATATGCATATTGAAACACTATATATATAAGTAAATAATACTTTTGATTACATTTTCTTATTTTTTTGCCACTCAAACTTTAATAATAATAATGATATCATTTTCATATATAAGTCTATGGGGCCGGATGAGATCCATCCAAGAGTGCTGAGGGAGCTGGTAGAGGAACTTGCCAAGCCGCTCTCCATCATCTGTCAGCAGTCCTGGTTATCGGGTGAGGTCCCAGATGACTGGAAACTTGCCAATGTGACGCCCATCTACAAGAAGGGCAGGAAGGAGGATCCGGGGAACTACAGGCCTGTCAGCCTGACCTCGGTACCGGGGAAGGTTATGGAAAGGTTCATCTTGGGGGAGATCAAGCGGCAAGTGCAGGACAATGGGGGATCAGGTCTACCCAGCATGGGTTCATGAAGGGCAAGTCCTGTTTAACCAACCTGATCTCCTACTATGATCAGGTGACCCGCCTAGTGGATGAGGGAAAAGCGGTGGATGTTGTCTGCCTGGACTTCAGGAAGGCATTTGACACTGTTTCCCACTGCATTCTGCTGCAGAAGCTGGCGGCTCATGGTCTAGACAGGTGGACTCTTCACTGGGTTAAAAAATGGCTGGATGGCTGAGCCCAGAGTTGTGGTGAATGGAGTTAAATCCAGATGGAGACCGGTCACAAGAGATGTCCCTCAGGGCTCGGTCTTGGGGCCAGTCTTGTTTAATGTCTTTATCAATGACCTGGATGAGGGGATCGAATGCACCCTCAGTAAATTTGCAGATGACATGAAATTAAGTGGGAGTGTCAATCTGCCTGAGGGTAGGGAGGCTCTGCAGAGGGATTTGGACAGGCTGGAGCGATGGTCATGCGCTTCGGCCACAACAACCCCATGCAGCGCTACAGGCTTGGGGAAGAGTGGCTGGAAAGCTGCCTGGCAGAAAAGGACCTGGGGGTGTTGGTTGACAGCCGGCTGAACATGAGCCAGCAGTGTGCCCAGGTGGCCAAGAAGGCCAATGGCATCCTGGCCTGTATCAGAAACGGTGTGACCAGCAGGAGTAGGGAGGTGATCATGCCCCTGTACTTGGCACTCATGAGACCCCACCTTGAGTACTGTGTCCAGTTCTGGGCACCACAGGATAAGAAGGACATTGAGGTGCTGGAGCGAGTCCAGAGAAGGGCAACGAGGCTGGTGAGAGGTCTGGAAAACAGGCCTTATGGAGACTGGCTGAGGGAACTGGGGTTATTTAGCCTGGAGGAGACTGAGAGGAGACCTTATTGCCCTCTACAACTACCTAAAAGGAGGTTGTAATGAAGCTGGTGTTGGTCTCTTCTCCCAAATTGCTAATGACAGGAAGAGAGGAAATGGCCTCCAGTTACGTCAGGGGAAGTTTAGGTTCGATATTAGGAAGAAGTTCTTTCCTGAGAGGGTGGTTAGGCACTGGAACAGGCTGCCCAGGGAGGTGGTGGAGTCACTGTCCGTGGGGGTGTTCAAAAAATGGGTTGATGAGGCACTTGAGGCCATGGTCTACTGGTCTAATGGTTAGGAATATGATGGAATAAAGGTTGGACTTGATGACCCTGGAGGTCCCTTCCAACCATAATGATTCTATGATTCTGGGAACTAAATTAATGTAGAAATAATATTTTCAAATCTTATGCCAAACTCAAATTACTATAACCACACTGTAAAACCTTGATTTATGTGATTTAATTACAAACTTTAATTTCTATAATATGGTTTTGATTTTGGTTTTCATGGAATGCTTCCAAACTGTCTCTGACACTGTCATGTGGTCTTTAATATACAGTTGCTTGTTTATTATTCCTTTCAGAAACAGTACTTCTAACTTTTTCCTTGAATAAAAAATAAATTAACTATATAGTAAAATATAGTCTGATATAATACAGATCTGTTTTCTGTTTATCTGACTAGTGATGTATATTGTCACTAGCTTGTGAAGTGGAATTGAGAGATACACTCGTGGGTTGCTTGACTGATTATAGTAATGTGTGATTAACCCTTTACTTGTGTTGTTTTTCTGTGGTCATGTTGGTTTCCATATCTTATATATGCTGTAGTCAATTAAATCAAAATAAGATCTAAATCAAAACAAATTGGCTATGCAAATCATTGTCAGTATGACTATATACTTATTGAGACCCTGGTTTTCTATATTTCAAGTAATTATTTTAAATGAGACTAAAGTCCTGTATTCCGTTTACTTTTCATGTCAAATTCTACTGAACTACTTCACCAGAACACAGAAATATACATTGTGAGACCCAGAGACAGAAATGAAGTCCTTCTAGAAATTATTGATTTTAGCAGACTTCAGGATAAGCTTTAAACTGATTTTTCTAAATGTGGGTATCTGGAATTGTTAAGCTTTTTTTCATGTTCTTATTTAAAGAATGAAAGAGAACACACAAAAAAATAATATTTTCTATGTTAATACTTTAACTACTCTCTTTTATCAGTTGTATCTCTAAAATAGGATCTAGAAGCTCAAATCTAATTGTGCAGATCACCTCTACATACTGAGGTTTGGTGATAAGCAGGAGGAGCTGAACTTGAAACAGTACACAAAGCACCTACTTCTTTTCTTGTCTTTGTTTTTTAAATTTTGGAAAAGTGAGTTTTTCTTGTTTTCTCTTTCTCTATTTTTTTTTTTAATTTTATATGTTATATATTTTAATTTTATATTTTATTCATCAAGCTATTTTTTCTGCATGTTCTGTTGCTAGATCCTCCAAAGTAATAATCTATTGTGTGACAGAAATTATACCATCACGGCACCAAGTTCCTCAAGAAAAAAACCACAGGAGTGGAATTACTGCAACTTGTGGCAGATGCACCCGCCCTGATCCTGGAGCCACCTTCTAATGGTGCTTTGTCTGGACAGCCTCGTCTGGCACCAGGTTAATGGTCCCCTGCAGGGAAGGCCCCTGGCTAATTAGAACTGCCCACAGATCAGACTCAACATGGGTATAAATGGAGCCCTGCCAGAGAACCAGTTTGAGTTGGTCCTCCTTGGAGCAGCAGGTCTGCAGTCGGGGACGCTCCCCTTGGATCGGGATGCCGCCCAAGGAAACTCCCTGGGGTTGAGAGCCCTCACCATCCCCAGCCCTTGGTGAGTGAATATTTCTTCTGGATATCCTTGAGTGAGCCCTCGCCCCTGTGGGTGAGTGATTGTATGTTGGGTACCCTTGGGTGGGAGATTTACTCCTCTTTTGAGTGAGCGTGCACCTTTTTGAGTCATCTTTCTGATGTAAGGTAGTCCAGTTGTGTAGTGATTTATTCCACCATGACATCCTAACTTTTGTTTTACTTTTGGTCTGTCAGAGTGTTAAGTAGTTTGGCTCAGAACAAATCTTTATTTGAGTAACCACCCTGTCTGTGTGTGAGCGCTTCCACCTGGCACCGGGCTCGGGGTTGGCTTGGGTTATTAGAGCATTTGAGGGGCTGCTCTGCAGATTGTGTGGGTGCCTCCGTGACATCACTGTAACAGTAAAGAAGGACAAAGTAGAGAACATAAGATTTGGAGACAGTAGTTAATTGGCAGATATTCCAAATAAGCCCTACACCCCTCAACCCGCCCCCAGTATAATACAAATCCAAGATATTTATGTATATTTAGCAGTTATTATAATTTCTGAAGTATAACACCAGTTAGGAGAGGATTTCAGTTTTCCTTACAATTCAGTTGAACGTGTATACTTTCATCTACTTTTAACTCTGATTTCTATCCTATCTCAAAACAACTTGTTCACCTTATACTTGTTGAATATATGATTATAGTTATTCTGTGGCTCTGAAGTAGAAAAGCAGATGTTACCATTTCCTATGGGTATTATATGGAAAAGGCATGGCAACACAGGGCAGGGCAGAGAAAGACAAGGCAAGGCAGGAAAAATATTTTGATCATGATATATTTTTTTCCCTTTCCTTCTGTTTACATTTCTGTGTTATTGCCCAATTATAAACATAATATAAATATTTTTATTGTATGTGCATATGTTAAATTTCATAGTTGAATTTACAATACGTTTGTTGAGCATTCCAGAAATAAATTTTCATTAAAAGTGTAAGATATTTTTTATAAAATTTTAGTTTTGTTTCTGAAGATATATTTGCAAGTTTATTTTGTTTTAATGTTGGAGATGAACTTTTGTAATGAAAAATAAATATTCATAAAACAGCCATATACTGATGGTTGTACATTTAGTACACCATTTCTTAAAGTGATTCAGAATATTGTAAAAAATAACTATGAACTTAAAGCTGGACTAATAGGAAGTGCAGAGCTGAGGAGAAAAAGAATAGGATGAAGTACTTCCAAGTCTTAAAAAATGAGCTGATGGGATCAATAGCAGTTCAATATCAAAGGATTTTCAGTCTCTGAATAGGAACTGAGGTGGTTTAACAAATAAGAACTACATGACAGCATTATAAGTAGAGCTTTTAGAGTCCTGTGATTACACTTGAAGGTTGGTTTCGGGAAAATATTTCTACCTGTTTAATTTGCAATAAGAAGGTTAAAACCTTGAATAAATAAAATTAAGGCTATGAAATTTGATTGTGTGCTTGAACCAATGGTTTATGTAGGGATGAACTTCCCTCACTGTCCAAAGGTGAGGGAAGGTTTTAACTTGAAGACGCACTGATGCGGAACGTTCCATAGGCCTTTCAAAACAAGACTATTTTTGGAATGGCTGTTCTATTCAGTTGTGGATATAAATTACAGCTGTTCTGCTGATGGATGGTGAAAGGAGTCAGATTGTTTCTGATAGAGGATGGACTGCCAATGCTTAAGTTATCATTCTGTTTCTATTGGTAATGTTGTTAGTTTAGTTAAAGTTACCGATAATCACAGTGCATTCAGTTATCTAACAGGACTTTTTAGACTGGGACTTCAACAGCACTTCAGATGAAAATCCACATCTGTAAAAAGTTTTTATTCACACTCACATTAAGTAGTTGAGCCCTACAAATGTTATGAATAGCTTATTTCTGAACATTTTCTTAATGACTTTTGGCCTGAACCCCGATATAAATGTTCCCTCTCTCCGAGCTCCACCAAGCAATTTGTTCTGGAAATTATGTTAGAACTTATTCCCATACATTCTAAATGGAATTATATCTATTAGCATATGAATTCTGTACATTTAAGCATTGTTTAAGCATTAAGGCTCTAAACATATGGAGCCACATAATTTGAGGAGACTAGCAAGCCCTCAGGCCTAGTCTTCTTCATCTTCAAAACAGAACAAATCTTCAAATAATGTCTGAAAAAGAATAGGAAAAACATAGTCTACAGTATTACAGCACAAATAAATTACTAGCTTAATTGAAAAGTGACTTCTTCCCCCCCGTTTACTCTCGACTCAGCTGTGCTGCTTTTAGAAGGAAGCTGTCATACAGCAATGAAGCTGTTGAGCATACAGATGGCTGTGCCTCCTTCTAGGCACAGACAGCTGCATTCATCCTTGGCAACCGTATCGGCACTTTCTACTAATTATCTTTTCAATGCATTCTGATTATCCTCAGTTCTTTCCACTGGAAAGCCATGGAGGTTTAGTTTTCCTTTGCACTGTAGAACCCATGTTATTTCTGAAGTTTGATTGCATATGCATGTCACACATACATAAATTGTGAATGTGCACAGTCACAGCAAAAGGTTACTATTGAACACAGGAAATATTAAAAACCTATATAACTGACAAATTTTGCCTAGCAAATGCTGGCATTCTGAAAATTATAATGTTTTGATTGTTTTATCTTTCCTAATCATGACAGTCCAAATCTTTGCATATTAAAAAATAAATGGAAAAAAGGTAATAATAGAAAAAGTGCCAACTCAAAACTAAAAATGTTTCAAAAGACAATTACTTCAGTCTGAATGTGAATTTAAATAATCCACTAGAATCTAAGTATTCTCTTATTTTCAGGACTGCATATATGGACTAGTTATGAGATTTTTTTTATAGCTTTTAGAAACTGGGTCCATCTTTGACTGAATGTCTTTCCTCATTCATAGCACCTCGGGGAAAAAGAACTGTCTGCTGCTCCACTGGAGGATCACATATGAAACCATTCTTCTGTTCCACAGTCCTGACCTACACTGATACTGAACAAACCTGTGCCAAATTCTAAGGCTGTTGTTGAGTTCAGACTCCTGGATCAGGTGTGTTAGTCAGATATTTGCTTGCTCCCCTTTCAGAAACTTGCTAACTCCTAGAGCTCCATAAAACAGCTGTGACTTTCATATGAGTAGCTGTAGGATAAAGAAGATACATTACACAGTATAAGGTACCTTGTGTAAATTCATTGATTCCTTTTTACTTAATGGCTACTTATCATTAGCAAAAGAGGAATTCAGCTGTTCCTCCTGCCTCTAGTGATTTAAACAATAATATTTTTTGACATAAAGGAGATACAGTAGTGGTTGCAACCTACTTGCAAGTCTGAACAACTTGTTGATAAAAAAAGAAATACCTTCAGGAGCCTAGATGAAGGGATTTTCTTATTTCTTTGTGTCATGATGGTTATTCCCCAATCTAATGTGCACTGAATTTGGATATTTACAATATTAAATACAACTTTTTTTTTCCTTATTCTATGTATTGCTACATGTTAACATAAAAGAAGAAGAAAGTTACATAGAATATGGAAAGCCATTTCATCCGTTTCTGCAAAGGGCACACTGGAAACATTGCCAGTGTTCTTTTGTCTGTGAAAAAGATGCTACATGTATACCACTTTATAAATACATTGGTGCATTAGGAAAATGGCAATAAGAGGTTCAGAGAAAGCATGTATCAGGCATTCCAACTCAGGATTGACTTGAAGTCTGAGAGGTGGTCAAGGAATATTCTTTGCTTGAAATGAATCTTTAAAGTGTTAAATCTAATAGTTCTTCTCTTTTTAGCTTAAATATCGGAATACGAAATGCAGAAATATTGGGAGATAAAAAATCTAGAGAACTTTAGTGATAACCACTGTGGCTGCTATATTGCTTTCTTCTCTCTCCCTCCCTTACAGTTAAGGGGATGCTGGTGTATATCTGGACTCCATTCAGATTTGGAGTCAGCAGGTATATGAGGTCGCTCCTAGGTTTCCCTAGCATATCATAGATATCACGATAAACAATGGTTATGAATCACTTTCATGCTCAAATAACTTTAATCTTCAATGTAGAACTTTAAAGTATCCTAATAGAAGCAAACAATAAGTTCACAAATCAAAATAAGTTATGTTCTCAAAAAGCACTCAGAATTATACATCTGAAATACAAAGCACTCTTATGACTTCTTGTTCTCCTGCGGAAGCATATTTTTATGTTCTATTTTTCCACTTGCATTTTAGACAAGAAAATGGTATAAAAGAAGAAGTTCTAAAAAGGTTCACTAATGAATATATCAATATTAATTGTCTGCCACATCAAGGAACTTTCTCACAAAGTTTGTCCGAGTACTGCTTGCAAGTGGGTCCAAAGCAACACTGCGACAAGCAAGAGGCTTGTAAAAGAATCTGGAAATCTTTAAGTAGAGACTATTCAAAGACCAGGCACTCTATCTGGAAGAATAAACTGAGAGACTTCTGCACATAGGTAGGATTAAGCTTCTTGTGAGGCATTCACAGAAGCAGTAGTTCAAAACTGTATAGCAGAAATGGAACGAGACTTTTTTTGGTCTTGTCTCCCTGACCTAATAGCCCAAGGCCAAAGAGGGATTTAAAAAAACCTCTATCAAGTACATGATAAAAATATTGCTTAAAGACTGGAGGCTTTGCATAGAATGCAAAACAGATGAATTTGCATAGACAGCACAAACAGAAAATGAGAAATGGGGATTAATGAGAATCTTTCTTATAAGTTTCTTTACTCTAAAAAAAATTCTGCACAAATTCAAGACTGGTGTATTTGACCTCAAATATTGATTACTTTTTGCCATCGTTTTTGAGATAAAAAGATTTTAAATTTCTTTGACATTTGCATAAATTATTTCAAGCATCACAAACATGTAAAATGATACATTTAAAACTACATGAAAGGTCTGCAATTATGATCACCTTGTATTCCTACAAGTTTTGGTATTAAAGGACTGTTTAATCACTTACGTTTATCATAATATTTTATATAGAATATAGTTTGTTTGTCTATTGGTTGAATACAAACAGAGACTAAGCACATAAAACTATCATGATTCAAAGTCACATCTACTTATTATTTATATTCTTATAATTGATTTAATCAGCATGACAGTGTTTTTTCAAAAAACAAAGACACAGTGCCTATAAGGAAGAAGCTTTATGTTTTCAGGGCAAAGTAGAGATATGACTTTGCATGATTCCATAAATAAACAGTTTCCATAAGGTTAATTGTAGCTTGAAAAGGGGAAAAAAGGAAAAAAACCCAAACAACTAACATCCTAGTTACCACTGATGGAATGTTAGTTTCATTACATGCAGCCAAAGCTGATGATACAATGAAATCCGAGCATTATTTCTAAGATTAAATAACAGTTTTGTTTCTAAGAAAAGAAAAAGATGCTATAGAATAATTCAAAAGCACAGACACTCATGTAAATCACTTGTTTGTGGCAGCAAAGTTAAATAACTTTTTCAAGATTCATCCATAAATAAAATGACACATCCTGCCTGGATCAAAACTGCAACATTTTTGTTGTTGTTTTAGTCGTTTAGTGACCAATAAACATGAGCTCATAATTAAAGCCTTGGCCTTAGGTCATTTAAACAGCAAAATGCTGACATGAGTTTCTTTTCATTACTAAAGAGAAATCAATGAACTACTGAATTATGTATGTAATGGAAGAAATATCTTTTGACACTGAGGTTCTCCTGTAAAAGAAAACTTGTTAGAAGCATTTTTTTAAGAAAAAATAATTTAGGAAGTTCATATTTCATAGGATTAAATCAGAAATGTAGTATTATGCTTAATGCAATTAAATTTTTGTATTCAGTTTTTCAAAAAAGGCTGTTATGCTACTGCTCCTGTGCTCTTTAGACAGTGGTTTACTACATGAAGATTTCTACTACATTGAACTAAAGATACAGGCTACTAACAAAATAATAGAAGTATAATGCAAACTGCTGTAGAGGTCAACCATATCTATACGAACACTTTCTCTGATTATTAGATAAAAGCTGTGTTTTAAGCAATTGAACAATCCAATTTACTTAAATTTCTTTAACAAAAAGGTTGCATAGCTCTTAACACCAATGATCTATTTTTCTAAAAGCTCTCAAGAGAATTTTTAACATTTTTTGTTCCTCTCTATGGTAATTTTATTTTCTTTAATTAAACGTGCTTCTTTAGAGACACCAGGTTTTATTTTTTGTACAGACTGAATAACTCTTTCACAATCAACTTATTCTGTGCCGAAGGCATAGCAAGCAAACTGAAAACAGTTCACTTTGATAGTGCTTCCAGAAACATGACCTACAAAGCACAGAATTTTCTACAGTAGCAGCCTAACACCAGTCTCACAGCCTTTTTCTTTCCTTGGGCTTTGATATATCCTGAGAAAGTACACATGTTTCTTGTCTCATATCAAAGAGAGTTGGAAAGCAAGGAATTATAATTTCAGTATTTAGCATATTTGTATCTGAAATTGTGTTTTTCATTTTATAGACAGATATACTTCACTGAAAAGATGAAATAAACTTCTGAAAACAGTTTGCAACAATTAGAGGAAAAGTTGAAATAGAAAACACTTGCAGAAGGCTGTCAGTATGCTATGATTGAAGGGCATGATATCATTAATCTGGGAACTGGACACATATAAAAGTGATTAGTTGACAGAAGTTCTTAAGTGGATTTTTTTGATCAGGAATAGGGTATTTTGTCTGGGCTATTTTTTAATTCTTCACTTTTTCTCCTCTTTTTTTAAAATTTGTTAATAAGCCAGGTAACAGGAAGTCAATATCAAAAGTTGGCACCTTTCCAATATAACTACTATGTTGTAGACAAACTAGTTGTGTATTTGCAAAAGGAGTCAAAAGGAGAGCAGGACTAGCTCCAGCACAAAAGGCAGTTTTCTTTTACACTTGATTTCCAGCCTTTCTTCCTGCCTTCAAATGTGATATAAAGGGACAGCTAGAGAAACCTTATTCTTAGGACAGTTACCACCTTTTAGACAGGCAATCTAAAACGAATTTTACGTACAATACCTATATTAAGTGTAGAGGATCTTACTTATTGAGGTGTTCAGCTCATACATTGAGAGATGTAGAGTTGGCCACCAGTATCAAAACATAATGTATATAAACCAAATGTCTGGCTCCTTATTATACAAAATTATAGGGGAACTGACCTATTGGAGAGCAGCATAGGGGAAAGGGACCTGGGGGTCCTGGTGAACAGCAGGATCATCATGAGCCAGCAATGTGCCCTTGTGGCCAAGAAGGCCAATGGTGTCCTGGGGTGTATTAGAAAGGGGGTGGTTAGTAGGTCAAGAGAGGTTCTCCTTCCCCTCTATTCTGCCTTGGTGAGGCCACATCTGGAGTATTGTGTCCAGTTCTGGGCCCCCCAGTTCAAGAAGGACAGGGGAACTGCTTGAGAGAGTCCAGCACAGAGCCACAAAGATGATGAAGGGAGTGGAACATCTCCCTTATGAGGAAAGGCTGAGGGAGCTGGGTCTCTTTAGCTTGGAGGAGACTGAGGGGTGACCTTGTTAATGTCTATAAGTAAGTAAAGGGTGAGTGTCATGAGGATGGAGCCAGGCTCTTCTCAGTGACATCCAATGATAGGACAAGGGGCAATGGGTGCAAGCTGGAACATAGGAGGTTCCACATAAATTTGAGGAAGAACTTCTTCACAGTGAGGGTAACAGAACACTGGCACAGGCTGCCTAGAGAGGCTGTGGAGTCTCCTTCTCTGGAGACATTCAAAGCCCACCTGGATGCGTTCCTGTGTGATCTGATCTAGGTATTCCTGCTCTGGCAGGGGGATTGGACTAGATGATCTTTTGAGGTCCCTTCCAGTCCCTAACATTCTGTGATTTTAATTTCATGCTACAAACAAGTAACTCAAACCAATTCATATAAATAGAATCTCTGCCTCATAGTAATGTAGGAGGTCTGAGCTCTTACAGAAGTTTTTCCATGATAATGTTCATGCCTCTTTCCCTCAGTTAGAATACAAGAATTTGGACTAGAATTGAACATCTGTGTCATTGAAACCAGTTACAATCAGTTGTTCGTAAACATACAACAGGCATCCAGTTTTTCCTTAAATAGTATTCCTCTGCCATAAATGAATGCTTCAAAATCACATAATTATTTTGTATGCAGTCAATGGAAGAGTTTTTAAAAGTGTAGAAATATCATGCTTACTGATAAAATAGAATATAGCAGTGATTATGATTTGGCTACATACAGCTAAAGTAAGGTTGTTATGATTCTATCAAGAATAATATGCAAATTCATTTGATCTGAACCTGTTTTCATATTCTTTACAGAAAAGAATGCTTAAATATTCATGTAACATGCTCCAGGTATACAACATTTTTTTCTTAGATTTTTTCCTTCCTATATTTGTATTCATTTTCTTTGTCCTAGATAAGAATTTTTATTAACTACCAAAATGAAAGTGTTACTATCTAATAATTTGCCATTTTTTAATTTTAATGGCTTTTATTTTTTTGTTAATCATGTAAGTTAGAGATAGAATTGAAACATATCATATAAATATTTCCTAATCAAAGATGACAGTCAGCATTTAAACCCAATTCTGTTAACTGATCCAGTAAACTCCATATCATGTGGCAGCATTGGTACCTGACATTTAAAAGGACAGCTAGTATAACAGTTTTCTAAGCATAGTTTTCTCCTGTGGAGCTGCAGTTACAACTATTAAGTGCATAGTTACTTCGCCAGATAGTGGCTTTAGCCACAAGATTTTTGTTTCATTTTAAGTAAACCGTAGTGATTTGCCTTCCAGTAGGTTAGGCTTAAGAGCTCTCCAAGTTCAGGGGTTTGTAGGGTTTTTTGTTTGGTCTTTTTTCCCAATCATATAAGGTTAGGTTTTCAACCAATTACTACATTAGCTGTCGTGTTTAGTTTGTCCTTTTCCATCTGGTTTTCTTTTACAGAGGGAACCTCTAACAGAGTAGTCAAACCCACTTGTTTTATTCTTTCCCGTTTTCTTTTTATCTGCAAACGTAGCTTATCATAGCAGGTGCCTTAAGACTGGAAAAGCCCGTGTCCTAGGTACCTTCCTAATGCAGACATTTTTAACTGATCCCTCAGGCATCTTTGTTCAAATTCATCCTATTTTTCCCTTCACTTGGCATTGAAAATAAATGAAGTGGATATTAGACCACGGTTTTTGGGGTATTAAGTCAGAGCTAAAAACTTTACATTTTGGGCTTCCTGCTAGTTCTCCTGTGTGTCTTCATTTTTTAAAGTACTATGCATCAAGACATTCCCATCTAATAGAAGAAAAACAAATAAATGATTGGGTAAGACAGTAGATCCCCTCAGGCTTTCTGTCAGACCTGAATCAGCTGACCTGAATTTCTGTCCTAGAATTTTAATCTTGCATCAAAGTAAAAGCTTCATTTTTCATATATTTTGGATTGCCTTATTCTCTGTAAATTTCACCTTACCGTGCTGGTCATAATGAAATTTTTTTCTAAAGAATAAATGTTTAATTCGTTTCTTTCTGTCAAATACTTCATATGTCTTCTGATACTTGAAATGTAACAAAACCTAAACTGAACAGAACAAAGTTAATTGAGCAAATATGCTCAAATATTGTTAGAAGGCAGTCTCCAAACTTTTTGAGGTTAATGTTTTTAGTATATTTTTGTGTTTGTTTGTTTAATATACTGGATACAAGTGATCATAACAATTCAATATTTCATTTTAGTATTACTAATCCAACAATCACAGTATGATAGTGCATCATAGCTAGAAAAAAAACCAAAACAAGGAGAAAGAATAATTTTTAAAATTTTTAATTCTAGATATGCAATAAGACCAATACAAAATATTGTGGATGAGATGCCAGTAAAGGGCATTTTTCTTAAGGCATGGGACTCAAGAATTCTCTTAAGAATAGGACTATGCTTTAAAAAAAGGAAAGGGAAGGAGATTATTTCTGATGAAAGACACATGCTTTACTAATTAGCAGTTAAGTTTATTAACATAGGCCAATACTCACAAAAAGGGAAAAGTAAGAACTGATTGAAGACCTGTCAACTTAAGGCAGCTTTGACTGTAATAACTGTAAACCAGGGCTGATCTTCAAGGACAATCTTCTCAAATTACAATGTACATTCTTAAGTGTAGAAAGTAATGCATCCATGGGAGAAGGACAGCATGGATGAATAAGGAATTCTAGAATAAGTTTAATCAAAAAATGAACTCTCCCAGAAGGTGGAAGCAGGAATTAACTATTTAAAAGGAGTAGAGAGGCATTGTTTGAACATAAACCAAAGCTTAGAAACATGAAAGGCAAGAAGAAAGGTTTCTCCAAGTAGCTTGGCAGTAATAGATTTCTACTAGTAAGGTCTGGCCTGTAGACTCCCAGGTTCCTGAATTTACTAAGATGCTCTATGGAAATGTGGAAGAAGTAAAGTTAGGGAATACTCAAGCAAACCGTATATACGCAAGTCCCGAGAGGATGCATCTAACTGATGAGGGAGCCACCAGATATGTGGTCAGTTACCTGTGAGCCTTAAAGTATGGCTGAATCCTCATTCTCTTCACTTAATTTTAGACTAATTACTGTTTCTAAGAAATTAATTTATTAAAGAATCATATTAGGTTACTGTGGTAACATCTACTTTTAATAAAATTCTTGAAGTAATTTTTCTTTCTCATTCATGCCAGCTGATTGATTGCTTCCCAATTCAAAATATGTTCTAAGATTCTGTTAGATTCCATTCCATTAAAGATTCTGTATATTGTCATATGCATTTAACTTGCACATGAGGCTAAACTGTAGCAGCTGTTCTGCCACTGGATGACCCCTCCCCACCTGACAAAAGGAATCAGGGGAAAAAAAGAAGCAGCACAATGAGTCGAATTAGAAACAGATTTAACAAAATAAAAAAACAAACAAACAACATAAAGTGCACAACATTATACTCAGCCTGGTCCTTGGCTAATTCTTGGGAGGCAGGAGGAGGCAAAGAGAGAGGAGCCCTAGGAAGAGGACCTCCCTGCTTCATTAAACTCCCTTGTTTTATAATGAACTTGATGTCAGTGGTGTGGGATACACCTGTGAGTCATCTTGGGTCAGCTGCCCTGACTGAAACTCCCAGCTGACTTGGGGCTTACTTATGGCCTGCCTGCCATGGTTGGCCCACATCTCTGTTCCTGGGAAACCAGGACAGTTGTCCATTTAATAAATTCGTATGTTCATATATTGTCTTTTCTAACATTTGCAAATAAGATAATTTTAGAGATTCTCAGTATTTTGTGGAGTCTGGAGGACTTTGCTTGTTTGGATAATCAAGATACTGTCTTTGGCACTGGAAATTTACAGTCACTAGTGAACTTTGGTTTTAATGAAACTGCTCACAGGAGCTATTGCTTTGAGTTAAAAGCAAAGCTGAATGTAAAATTTGCTTAGGGATTTTACCACCCTAAAGCAATTGACTTAGAGCTTTTGAAGTATTTTCTTGTATACTGACATTACAGTAGATTTTTTTCCCTTTGCAAATCTAAAATTTCAAGAAATAGAGACGTAATTCTCTAAAATTAAATTAATTGAGTATTATTGAAATAATAATGGCAGATGGTGAACATAAAACTCAATTGAAAAAGGCTTTTATTTGTAGACATAAGGTAGGGGTTTTCCCTGATTTGTTGCAGATTAAATGCCAGAGATAGACAGCATGTGCAACAAGAATGAATGATCCAGACCACTTTCAAAGTCCTTCCTTTACAACTTCAGCCATCCAGGCATGTTCCCCAAATTCACAGGGCTGAGTGTGATCACTACCTGTAAATTACTTCTAGTGGTTTGAGGTTTTTTCAAATGTCATCTTGAAAAGGAGGAAAAAATACTTCGTGTTTTCTCTTTAGCTTGAGAATTTTCATTGGAAAAAATTACTATTTTCTCACTGGTATTGACATCTCTAATGAAATCACACTGTAATATAATCACTCCCTGATGGCAAACACACTTCAGTGAATCATTTACCTTGAAGTTAAGTGCTTGACTGAGGCATTTATATTAAAAAATACAGTTGTGCTTGGAATAAATCACATCTGGAGGGAGAGTGAGACCTTAGATGGGATGAACTGTTGTTTGATAGATAAAGGTGTATTAGTCACCTTAATCTCTTGAGCCTAGCTATTCTAATGCATGCACTCATTAATTGCTTAAACTTAAATGGATTAATTCAGGCCTTAGACATTCAGATAAAAAATAATTTAATAGGATAGTTTTTAATAATCCTAATCAGCATTTAAACTTTAGAGTGTGAAGTGGGAGGAAAACAGGAAGGAAGGGAGTGACAGTAGGATAGAAAGTAATTCTTTTTAATCTGTCCACATTGTCTGCTCGTTCTTTTAGGTCATCAATGTTTGTGGTATTTAAACTGCCAGTTTAAAAATAGTGTAAGATACACATAGAAGTCAGCCAAGATATCTATAAATAGGTGCGTTCCTGACAACTGATAGAGTTTAAATATATGTCCCTGAAAATCAGCAAAACTTAATATTCTATAATATTTGATGAAAAAATTAATCTAGGTTGCTTTCCTCATTTCAGTTAGCAAAAAGCAAGCAATTTGTTTCTCTTGCATTTTTTAATCTGTTAGGCTGACACTTTATTTTTTTGTTTCTATTCATTATTGATGAGAATTTTTCTAAGTCTTGGGGTCTTTGTGAATTTAGATGTAAAAACAAAAAAGTACTAATAAATAATGTACCTGCCTGATAATAACCAAGCTTTGTGTAGGTTCATTTTATCATTTCATTTACTGTATGAATGGAGGAATATATTTTTCCAAATCATCAAATTTGTGAGTCTCTTGATAATAACCGCTATACTTCCTGTCATGGTAGAAGACGTATTAATTATATTATGAAGAAAAACTCAACAAAAAGCTAGACCAAAAAAAAAAAAATCAAATATATCATTATTGAAAACAGAGTTACTCAAGAAATATCTTGGCTAAGTACACTCCTAATATAAATGATTTGGGGCAGGCACAAAGAGGGGATTATTTAGTTCTAGTAAACAACCCCTGTTTTCTACTGTTCACTATCAAGTTTCAGGAGCAGTTGATACATTGCTAGGTGAAGCAGAGCTGAAGTTTATATGCTTTTGTGCTATTAAGGTGATGTTGCTTTGCAGGTTACTATCCTTTTTCATATTCTATTGTCAACACACTGGAACTCTTTGCTGTCTGTGCTTTGCACCATTTCTGATTCTGAAGTAACTTCTGATTTTATATTAGCTAGCAAGAATTTCAGCTGTAGATTTTATGGGAAAAGGATTTTTTCCATATAGATAGATTCAGTCATTTATGAATTGTGGAAAAAAGTTAAATTATCTTACAATTTTTAATGCACTATTATTTTTTTAATCAATTTCAGCATAAACAACTATTTTATTTTCCCCTACTGCACGAGCCTATATTTCAGACTGCCATTGGCCTCCTCTCACCCTGACCACAGCCCAGGCCCAATCCTTCAGGGCCATCAGCCCCTGCCCCGGTGACATCACAGAAGGGCTGGTATCCAGCTCGCCACAGCCCTGTCCTGACTGGTCATGGCCTGCAGAGCTGGGCCCACCCATGGGCCTATGTCTCATCCCAGCCTTGACCAGTTCCTGTCCGCAGGGAGATGCCCAATGCCTGAGGCTTGGACTGCCCCTGCTGACCCCATTCTCATCTGTCCAGTTGCCTTGCTCTTGCTGCACCCTGCTGCAGTGCCTGATGAGACTTGATATCCAGTGCCTCTTCTGTTGTCAGCACAGTGTGATATTGTCTACAGTGCTGTCAATATGTATATGGGAAGGAATTCAGGAATACTTTATCCTCAGTGTCTCATTTTGCCACTTTGGGATATTTATGTAGCTGTAAACTGTCGTGAAGTGAAATTTAGTTTGCTTTGAAATAAATATACAAAATAAACTCTCTATGTTATTAACCTTCCTGCTCAAGGATACTACTTGGGAGTCAGGAATTTCTTCTTTAGACAGACCATTCTACAAACCTCTGCTTTGGATAAAAACATTTCTCTCTGAAACATCTTGTCCAGACAATTGGTCTGTCACAGAACAGCAAGCTCTGGCATAAATAAAGTTATATTTGCAGTGTGCGTATAGTCTAGATCTATTCTTGTGCTAAGAATTTTCTTATTAACCCTGTAGTTACTTCTAGAGATATGAATTTAAAGAGTGTTTCTGTAGGACTTGAGTGTTTCTGTTTCTCAAGGAAATACACACATACTGATTCAAAAATATGCATAGAACATGAAAACTTTAGTTATGAGCATTTTTCTACTCTACAGATGAAATGCTGTGAAAGAAACTTGGCTTTATATTTCCAGTCACCTGAGTAAGATTCTACAGGCTTAAAATGGACAATGCAACAAAGAGTAGTTACAATGTTATTAAAATATGTAGCTGTAGTATTAACATCTAACACGTAAAGCTAAAGAATTTTGAACCACCATCTTTTCTGTAATTATCCACTGATGACTTACTCAGAAGTCATTGTTTGTAATTTCATAGATACAAACATAGGTAGAGAGTACTCATCCTTTTTTCATTATTATTAATTGCTATTAGGAGTGCAATAGTTTTGCCTTAAAATAGTATCCTTAATATACTGCCACTATTGATTGCCATCATACTGCAGTTACTGTAGCTGCTGTACTATAGTGTTAAGTACAATATTTGGATAAGACATACTTCAGAAACTCCTTTTTTTAGTAGTTAAGGTCTGCTTAAGAGATATTATGAAGCAAAAAAAAAGTAATTATGGAGAGTACTTGAGATTGTCACTGTTAATTAGATAGCAACTTCTCATGTTAAGATTATATTCTTAGCATCTCTGTAACAGTTCTCCACCTGCTATGCAGTTCTGCAGAAGGAAAATGGGAAAATAATTCATGGTGTGTTATTCTGACAGTAAGCATCAAAGAATGGTTGCCTGTAGCTTTTTACCTGTTTTTTCAGTTAATTCAGTTCTCAAAATTTGAGACCTTCTTTTAGGAACCTATGAGCAAATCTATGAACCTATGACCCCAAAAGGTGTTAATATAACAATAAAGTTATGATTGCAAGAAATTTTAACTACATTCATATGAATCAAATAATTTAATAATGACAGCTTTCTCCTATGTCATAGGAAACTAAATGCAATTCATAAAATAAGCATTCAACTGGAAAATATACACGGATGAGCATTTTCTGCAGTGCTGTCAAAATGTGCAACATAGCCATAATTCTTACTTTTCAGCGCTTTAAAGACTTTATCCTACATTGTTTCCTGTGCTCATACATAATAGCTAAGTACCCTATGGTGAAAATATAAGCTGAATAGCCATGTGCCTGCAGTCTTCTTGCAAACTGAGCAGGTTTTTGATTGGCTCTAGCAGGTTTGGGGAAATGACCATTTCAGACAGGACACAGTCATGCGGAAAATGGGCAGATGCTGTAAGTTGCATAATCAGTACAAAGAAAACTCATCTGCCATTTATAGTACATGAGATTACCTGATGGGATACCGACTGATTCAGGCTAATTTAATGACAACCTCTAACCATCTGGCTAGAAAGCTGTGTTTTACAAAGGCCTAAAGCTGACCCACATAAGCTTGTCTAAAAAACATTTGGTGCATTTAATAATGGATTATACATCAAAGCAAGAACTCATTACTGTTACAAGTCATGAAATATTTATTTTTAATCTGACAGTTCTACTATGGCTAAACAATAAGAGATTACACTATGAGGCAGTATATATAATAAATGACTGACTACTTTTCTGCTGTGCTAGTAAATGCAAAGCTTTGTGAGCCTGACGTTTTCACTTGCTGACAGTGTGAAATTGTGGGAAATAGACCCCCCCTTTTCTTCAACGGCTTCTCCAACACTAGGTCTTACTTAGCTCTTTGGACTTAACTTATAATTTTGCAGTAATATTCACCATAACTTATGAATTTAACTGACTTGTTAGTTTCTTTGTATTTAGCTTGATTTCACAAATAGTCAGCATCTTGGTACTCAAAATTATACCTGTAATGTTTTTGCCTGAAAAGTCTTTGTGAAATGTCATTGAAGAAGAAAATTGAGGATGGGGGAGGGAGGGGCAGAAGAGTGCAAAGTATAATTCAGAGCATAATTTGGCAGACAAGATCTGATTAACAGGTGATGATTTGTGACATGGAAAGGACCCAGCCTGATTCTCAAAGCTCAGAGCTGGCAGTAAGAAAATGTACATCAGCAAACTTGATTCAAAGGCAGTGAAGCGATAAACATTCAACTTCCTCAATGCAATTTTTATGAAGTCATTGTTATAAACAGAGTCACATATTAAAATGTTAAAATGCAGCAAAGTTGAGTGTTTTTCAGACAGGTTATATTATTTTCTGAAGACTTGTTCGCCATTGTACAGATGCATAATGATGCATTCACATTTAAGTATTTCCTTTTTTTTTTTCTTTTTTCTTTTTTTTTTTTTTTTTGTGATCATGTTTAAATACAATTTGAATATAATAGTATACACAAGTTGATGAACATGCTGTAACACATTCTGTTCAAAATAGCAGAGATCTGGGAATGGAGAAAGCTACTGAGAAATCAGAAGAGTGTATTTCCACTTAAACTTTGCACAGCTGTAAGAAGTATTGTCAAATTCTTTGAGGCATAATGTAAATAATGCCATTTGCACCAAAATAGTATGTGCAGTACGCCGCACCTATATTGATTTGTATACTATTTCTTCACTAAAATCTATGATCAAACATATAACTTCTTATGAAGCAGTTGCAAGTAGTTGTTCCTAGTCAAATTTCAGAATACCTCAGGTTTCTGTTCTGTTGCAAGATTCCATTACTTATTCTTTTCTGTCAAGATTATGTGGTGTCTCTGACACCAAGTGGAAAAAAAATTGGACAACTTCACAGACACTCAAGAATAATCCTTGTTAGTGTTATGTAGGTTTAAATGAAAAAATTTCAATTGAAAGTGTGCCTTGTATGCAGAAAAAAACAACCAACAAACCAACCAAAACCCAAACAACAAACCTAGAAAAGGTTTCCCAGAAGAACAACAAATTAAGGCAAGCTCATCTAGGAATGTTATTTGCTATATTGCTGGAATATTCAACTCAAAAATTAGCCCCTGTGCTGTGTAACTGTTTTCAGATATGGTGTTGAAGACACAGGCTTTTCAGGAGAGATAGGCGGGGCAGGTGAGTTGGAGGTATCACACTATACATAAGGGAGAAATTTGATTTAAGCCCTTACAGATACTGATGATGTGATTGAGAGCTTCTGAGTGAGGATTAGGGGGTGGAAAACAAAGAAGATGTTCTAGAGTATGTCTACTACCGATCACTCAGCCAGGATGTAAACACTGATGAGTTATTCTATAGGCAATTAGGAGAAATTTAAGGATTGGTAGCCCTTGTCCTCATGGGAGATTTCAACTTCCCAGACATGAACTGGGAATATCATACTATCAAGATGAGCAGGTCTTGGAAATTCTTGAAGTTTGGAGGAGATAACTTCTTGTCACAAGTGCTCAGTGAACCAACTAGGAAAGATGCCCTTCTAGACTTGCTGTTTGTGAACAGAGGAGGACTTGTGGGGAATTTGATGGTAGGTGGCTGTCTTGGCCGCAGTGATCATGAAATGGTTGAGTTGAAAATTTTCAGTGTAATGAGAATAAAGGTCATCAGAGTTGTTACCCTGGACTTCAGAAGAGCAAACATTAAGCTATTTAAGGAGCTATTTAGTAGAGTACTCTGGGAATCTGCTTTTGATGGCTTAGGAGTCCACAAGTGCTGACCAGTCTTTAAGAAACACCTTTTAGAAGTGCAGGAGCAGGCAATCCCACTGTGCCATAAGTTAAGCAAGAGAAGCAGAAAACCAGCTTGGCTGAACAAAGAACTCCCCATGGAGCTCAAGAGGAAAAATAAATTGTATGTTCTTTAGAAGTGAGGTCAGGCTGCTAATTGAATTCAACTCTAATTGAAACTGGCCAGTGTTGTTTCAGATAACAAGAAGAGCTTTTTAAGGTATATTAACATCAAGAGGAGGTGTAAAGAAAACATTGTATCGATACTTGTTGAAGATGGTCATCTGACTAACAGGGATGAAGAAAAAGCGGAAGCATTCAATGCTTTCTTTGCCTCAGTCTTGAATAATACTGAGAGACCTTGGGCTGCCTTGTCCCATTTCAAGGGACCGTTATGTACAATTTGAGATAACATAAGAAGATGCTAAGATATACATAGCCATTTCAGGAGTAAAACCATATAATTATTCCATGCAGCAAATCTTTATCTACATGGATTGATTCTTCTGAACCCCATGATCTCCCTCTGAAAAATATATGCACACAACACAGAGAAGCTTTCCTTGATCTGAAATGCGTTGTTTAGAGAAATGAAAAAGCAGAAGACATAATTTGAGAATTGCCACTTTCCTTTCATGCAAAGGAGTATTCTAAGGAACATCCAAACCACTGTTCTCACCTCAGATCTATGCAGCTCTTGTCTAATGAAAGAAACCTGACTCACTGGGGAACTCTGCTACTTTCAACTGTTTGAAAGGGGCAACTCTTCTGTCATCTTCAGAGAATCAAGTAGTCCAAACAATAGTTAAGAATCCACTATTCAGAACTTAGTTTTACTACCAGTTTTCTTTCACAGTTCTTTTCTCTTTGTAAATATTGTACATGCTTAAAGTTAAGTTTAAAGCCAAAATGAAGAATGTAAATTCCATTAGGAATGTAACGTTTCTCCACATTTTAGCTTCTGTTTAAGCAGACAATGATAGAATACCTACTGTTCTCTAATCAGGGTATCTATCTCTTAAGAAAACATTTTCCCTTCAGGATGGTTCTTTTCAAGTATTTCTTGGATGGTTTGGGTGCTACTCTTTCACACTGTATTTCATTTATCTCACCATTAAAATTTCTGTCTCACTTTCTTTTTCTCATGGCAAACATTATTTGCATGGGTGACCTGAAAGCTACCTCTTGGTCAGATTACATGTGGCAAGATAGAAATAAAAATGTAAATGGTATGTGTGAATGGGACAGTAAAATCTGTCTGAGAGGGTGTTCACCAAAAATTGATCATGCCAAAGAAACAGTCAGCCATCAGCTGGACTAAAAAATCAGCTTCTGTCTCTTGCATATTGAATCATAGAATCAGAGAATCATCGGAGTTAGAAGGGACCTCTAGAGATCATCTAGTCCAACTCCCCTGCTTAAAAGCAGGATCACCTAGAGGCAAGCTTTGAATATCTCCAGAGAAGAAGACTCCACAACCTCTTTGGGCAGCCTGTTTCAGTGCTTTGTCACCCTCACAACTAAGAAGATTTTTCTCACATTTAGATGGAACTTCCTGTGTTCCAGCTTGTGCCCATTGCCCCTTGTCCTGTCACTTGACACTACTGAAGAGTCTGGCTCCATCCTTCTTACACCCACCCTTTAAATACTTATAGACATTGATAAGGTCTCCTCTCAGTCTTCTCCTCTCCAGGCTAAAAAGTCACATCTCTCTCAGCCTTTCCTAGTAGGAGAGATGCTCCAGTCCCCCAGTCATCTTTGTTGCCCTCCACTGGACTCTCTCCGGTAGTTGCCCATCTCTCTTGAACTAGGGAGCTCAGAACTAGATACAGTATTCCAGATGTGGCCTCACCAGGACAGAAAAGAAGGGGAGGAGAACATGCTGGTGGCTTGCTGGCCACTCTTCTTAATGCATCCCAGGATACCACTGATTCTGTGATTCTATACTTTTGAGTTGCTATCAAGGAAAGTCTTTTAAGTTCTGATGCACCTTCCTCAGGCTAGTCTTCAGTCAGAATAGGTACACGACTTCCTCCAAACATCTAACTTTCCACCCTGACTACTAGCTTGTGAGACAGCAAAAGAGAACACAAACATAAGGAAGTCAAAAGAGGAACTTTGAGTTGGAAGTAGTCACAAAGTGAATGACAACCATTACTCTTAAGCAGATATAGAAGACAGCTATGGTATTTTATAGATGGAGATGAAAATAGCTTCCTACTCACAAAGGGGGGGAAAATAAATATTTTTTGAACACAAAAGGGAGATAACAAAAGAAAAAAATGAAATAATCTTATATTTGTCAGTGTTTCAGTGTTCTTTTCTGCACTCAGTTGACCTCAGCATCTTTATATTCTTGAGTCTTTAACCCAAAGAAGTTAAACATGAAAAATAGTTGCCCTATATAGGTGCCTTAGTCATTGCCACTTTGAATTATTGAGAAACTCATGTCACAAAATGACTGCCTTAGTTTTTTATACACATAATAGAGATATATGGGAGCCCCTGAATATTCACAGAAGGCTTATAGGTGTCTCACTTTACTTCTGTTTACTCTATAGGAAACCTATATGAAGTCCACCCCCAGGGATTCTGTTTACCTGTTTACATTATCTCTAAAGCTGGAAAAAATTGTGATGATAGCTTTATGTAGCTTTAGTTGTTTTGTTCTCTTCTTAAAAGCACTTATAGTATGTGGGAGATGGAAGTATTTCAAGGTCGATTAGGATCTCCTACATTACAGGGTTGACAGGTAGTCCTGAATGCCAGACAGCAGTCGCTTCTTCCTTTCAGGGGTAGGCTAGTATCAGGCAGGTGTGTAAGAACCAAAAAAAAAAAAAAAAAAGAAATTTGTTTAGTATTAAGAGAATTGATTCATCATGGCTCAGAATATCATGAATGATAATTACTAGTTATGAAGACTTACAGCTTTTAGAATTTTTGAGGAGAACTCAAATGGAGTATAAATGGCTACCCACTTAAACCTGGACCACAGTAACATGCTAGGTACAAGGAGAAAGAGAATTGCTTTTTCACGTTCAGAGCTATAGTTGCTAGAGGAGTTTCAAGGAAAATAGATAGGTACACAGTGAGTTTACACTCACATAGTGAGTTGGGAATTGCCATAAAGTACCCTAGAAACCTTTCAAAGCTTGTATGTGTAAATATATGAAGTATTATCAAAGTACTGCTTGACCTTTAGTATCTCTGTTATTAATCCTTCCTTCCCCCCACACCTGACCCCATATTTTTTAGTATTGTATTGTTCAGTATTATGGCAAGAAAGAAGTTTCCCTTAAAAAAAAAAAAAAAATGTTGTCCCATAACAAACATAGAGTTTGGCTAACTTGGGCTAATGGGAATTAAATGCATGTAGAGCAGCTTTCACATGCTTATATAATTCTGAATGTTATTTCTTACCGTTCTTTTAATCATGCTGGTGATATTTATCATAAAGACTGAATATTTTAAAGAATATTACAACAAACTAAGGCATTAAAATTTGAAATCTATTCTAGAAAGAGACATGCATCCACTAGGATATATAGTAGCTTATTCTTTATACAGACTTTGATCTTAAATTCTCTGTCTCCTCTGTATGTTAGTCAAATCAGTTTTAGCATTTTCGTTTTCTAATTAGCAGTCTCTTATTTTGCTTTGACAAGATTAAGCTCTGACAGAAAAAATAGACAACAGTTGACTACATTTTGAAACATAAGCAGTAAGTTCTAGATAGAGAAGAAAATACTCTTAGGATCTCCTGAATTCAACCTTCTTTATTTTTTTGTATGAGCACTTATTTCACTTTGTTTTTACAAAAAAAGAATTAAAAAACCAAGTGCTAGACAGTACTGCCAGCTCTTCTAATGTTCAGATTCTTGTAAATGTTTTCCAGTACAAAAAACCACATTTGTTTTAACATGTTATTGTCTTATTTATTTCTTAGTCATTGAAGACTATGTTTGCTTTATTTTTGTCTCTTTCTCTCTCTCAAAAAAAAAAACCCCACAAAACACCCCCCCCACACACACATATTACAGTTACATCTGAGAGCTAGTAGAGTACATAAGGGACAAGTTTTTCTTCTTGCCACTTCAGTTTTGCTTTCATGCAGTAATGAAGTGACAGCTATACTTAATACTTTCACAAACGAGTATCCATATAAATTCTAGTCCTTCATTCCAACTGAAATAGAGAAGAAGGATGTGATACAAAACAATTACTGGTTTGTATGGGTTTTTAGGGGGTAGGATGGTTGTTGTTTGTTTGTTTTGTTGTTTATTTTTTCTGTTGTCCTGGTTTGAATTAGAATGGAACCAATTTTTCTTCCAGTGATTTTACTTCTTAGTTCAGTCTCTTCTTAAGACTGCATTTTCTGAAATTAACAAGTTTTTCACACAGTGTCTGCTCCTGGAAGTGATAACACTCAATGTTTATAGTTAGCACTGAGCTCACAGTATAATGCAGAAAGGCTCTTACTTATGCTTATTCTTACAGAAACCAAGGTCACTGCCAAATTCCTCAAGTGCCGTCTTGGGGTCCCATTAGTGTAAGTGTGCAAAAGGGTCACAGGTGACCCAAAGTATTCCATCCCATACATGTCAAGCTCAGCATAAAGTTGAGGGATCATGAGAAGCAAGCTCTCTTCTTCTATGGCCAGCATCCTGGGAAGACTCTGTCTATTCTTCTGTCTCCATTTCCGATCTGTGCATTCATGAATCCAGTTCTTGTCTTCTGCTGAGTCCAGAAGTCCAGCCCAGGATCTTCCCAGTGCTTTCCTACAGCACCAGTGATACGAGCATCATCAGGGGAGCACACAACTGGAGAGGTGGACAGGACGGATGGAGCTCGATATTGTTTTCGTATAATTTGCATATATTTATTTTTTCTTTTTTCTTTTAATTATTAAATTTTCTTTTTATTGTTGTTGTTTCATTAAAGATGTTTTAGGGGTATTTTTCCCAACCATAAGTCTCTCTCCATTTACTTTTTTCCTTCTTTCCCTATCTGGGAAGGGGGAAGGGTCAATAGAGAACATCTGTCATCTGTTTAGTGGCTGGCCCAGCCTCAAGCCATGACACCTTCTCTAAGGATTTCTTGTCTTCCCTCTGCATTTTGTAAAAGATTGATGCAGGGTTTCGGGGTATTTTTAATCCTTTGTTAATCATGCAGTTCTAGAAACCAGAATACAACACAGTCAGTTTGAAAACTGAAGCTAGTGCACAAATATTTATACCTATAGGTTAACAATGTGATTTTCACTACATAGATATCCCAATCAAGGCTGCAGCAATAGTTTATATGGAAGTTGTCTCAGATTCCTTCCCCCAGTTATGGCATGGATTTTAGTCATATGGGCAAAGTAATTCAGAAACAATTGATGTAATGTTCTTCCTCTGGGAAGACTGCATACAATGGTAAAGACAACATTAAAGTTTTTGCTTATAAGCCTTTTTTGTGCTTTTATTTAGTTCAGGTTATAGCAGCTACACCGGGATCATTACATTGATTAAAGAATCTATAAATTATGATGATTAAAGTTCAAATGTGTCACCGAGTTCATGGTAGGACATCACTGTGGCTATTTGCAATACCTATTACAATAAGCATGTTGCAAAACTATTTAGGTGCCAACAAAATAAAAATATATATTATATTACAAAAAAATATATATTTTGGCCATTTGAAAACTCTCCCTTGCTTTATTAGTGAAATGTTCTAAGACAATAAACTGAGTGAGATGGCATATATATTAAATAGCTGAATGTATTTAACAGCAGAAAAATATTTGGACTAAGTTTGCAGGAAAGTTTCTGAAATTATTCATTGTATCACTACAAAGAAAAATAAGCTTTTTTTCCTCTTGATATTTTGGTCATTATTGTTATTATTATCTAAACTCAAGACTGAATAGTAAATAAACCATAAAATGTTTTTCTTTAAATCAGCAGCAAAACAGAATTTTAAAAAATATCAGTAAATTTTAATTTAATTATGTATTCTTTCTGACAAAATCTTAAAATAACTTCAAATGAAATATTTACTTATTTATTGTTACAATTTTAAGTGTTGAATAATGAAAGATTTTTCCTGTGTGATGGTGGAAGTGGTATATGATATTTTCTCACACTTGCTGTGAAAAGTATTTTGACCTCTAATAAATAAATAAATCAAACTCAAATGATCATAACATGACACTATGCAATGGATGATTACATATGCATTGGGAATATTTTGTGTTGGATTTCAAGTATCTTGTGAAATTATTGTTGACAGAAGATGATTAGAAAAGCTTGTGATAAAATAAAGAAACTATAAATGTGTCTTCTTTCTTAACCAGTTTAGTTAGCATGATAATGTTCTATAAAACAGAGTGAAAAATACATAACAGCATGATGAAATGTTCTAAAAAAAAAAACCCTAAAGAAAAGCCAGACTACCTAATGCTACCTTTTTTAAAAATGTACTTCTATTTTATGACAGAAGTGGATGCCCAGTTGTTCTAACTCTTATGGAAAGAAATGATGGGACACTTGTGTGTGCAACAGAGCACTCTTCTCCTATGACAGCACTTGCAGGTGAATTTTCAGAATGGGGAAGGGTGCAGCAGGTATTTTTAACTCACTGCAGAGTCTAAACAGCTACAATATCACTCTTATGGCTGTCTTCCTCTCAGTCAGATTACTGTCCTTGATATGTAAAGAGAAAAGTGTTTAATAAATGTTTGATACCTCGAATTTTAGTGTGGAGATGAGGGGAGACTTTTAGATATGTTTTGGATATTGAAGTAAGCATTTTGGAGCCATGTTAGTCTTTTAAATATCCAACTCAACACAGGCATGAACAAGTGGTTTCTCAAAGAACTATGCTAAAAATATGTAGTAATTTCTACTGATCAGGTCTCGAATAATGTGGTAACTAGTGGGTTAATAAACTTGAAAGGTATTCTACTCAGAATCTTACTCCTTCAAGAAGATCCTTTATTGAAGTACATGGTCCATCACCCTTAGTTTTACTTTAGTAGTTTCAGGGGCTAACTGTAGTATTGCTGTACTACAACAGTCTTGCTATATATTAATTTTACATTTTAGAAGAGTCTCATTTTTTCAGCATTTATCTATTCATCTCAAGCTACAGAAGTTGCATGAATTCATATATATTGATTTGTGTGTTAGTATTGAGGCAGGCCTTGTTAAGATAAGAAATGATAATGTCTTTATCTATCATTCCTTGCTGCCAGAAAATTTAGTGTGATTAGATTGTTATGAATGATACTGAAATCAAAAGACATTAATTTCCATGCTAATGTAGATTTCTTGTACCATTTTCAGATCAAGCAATGATGATGAGTAAGAAAGAATGAACAGGTGAGTCAGCCATAATCCTAAAAAGTTTTAGCTATAAAAGGTGGAAATCCATATTTCATTCCAGTTTAGCTTATGCAACTGAAAAATATAAATACTAAGCAAGTACATATCATAGAATAATAGACTCACAGGATGGTTTGGGTTGGGAGGGAGCTTAAAGATCATCTATTTCCAAACCCCCTGCCATGGGCAGAAACACCCTCCACTAGACCAGGTTGCTCAAAGCCCCATTGAACATGGCCCTGACCACTTCCAGGGAGGGGGAATCCACAGCTTCTCTGGCTAACCTTTCTTCCTAATATCTAATCTAAATCTACCTGTTTCCAGTTTAAAATTGTTAGCCGTCATCCTATCACTACATGCCCTTGTGAAAAGCCCCTCTCCAGCTTTCTTGTAGGCTCCTTCAGGTACTGGAAAACTAGTATAAAGTCTACCTAGAGATTTCTCTTCTCTAGGCTGCACAACCCCAGCTATCTCAGCCTGTCCTCATAGTGGAGGTACTCCAGACCCCAATCATCTTGGTATATATATATACACCCCCCAAATTTTTCTGAATATTTTAAGTCCTATATAGAATTGAAGCTTAATGTAAATAGAAGTACTGGATAACAATCAACAATCTGACATTCTATCTTTATAGGTTAGCCAAATATTATCATGGATATAAAGATTCAGTTCTCAAATGTACATGAGTATACTCACCTAGAGAAAACTATTTTTTCTTTCTGTTTCATTAAACAAAACGCTTCCACCTAAAACTGTTCAATGTAGAAAACAACAATGAACAAATATAAATTTATCTCTGAAAGTAGAGATAAACTGTAAAAAATATAAGAAAACAATATTTTACATAAAAAATATCTCTTACTACTCAAGACCACTTTATTTTTATTTGAATTTTTTGTCTGTTACTCGAAGAACTTTTTTGTGTCTCATAGCTCATTTTTCATTGTTTCTTTAGCAAGCACTATAATACAGGTTTAATGGTGCAAATTACCTTGAAATATTTCAATATCCGTTTAGTGACTTAGTTATTAAGTTTTGTTCATATCATCTTTTGCAAGACTGTTTTAAACAAAAGTACCTGTAATATTAGTCCAAAGTCCAACTTTTTGTTGCATTCTGGGCAAATAATCAAGCGTGGTCTGATGGGATATCAGCCTTTCGATTTGTTCGTTAGAGAATACGTATCGTTTTCAAATAAGGAAATGATACCCTTCAGTAAGTCTTTTCACTTTTTGTGGAATGTTTTCAAACCTTCCTAAACATTTCTATTTTCCAAGTGCTCAAGAACTGTTTTGGTTTTCTTGACAGAAGTGTCTCTGATACGCAAGTCAAAAAAAAAAGATGTGAGGGAATGATGTTCAATTAAACTGTGACCTTACCAATTAATCTAGGAATTATTTAGTAATTTAGACCTTCACTCCATTCCTTACTTCTTCCTTTTTGAGACTTTTCTCAGTCTGTGCTTAGAACACATTAACCTTTTCCTCATACAAGGAAAAGGAAGCTGCATGCATGAGTTGTTACACCACTCTTAATTTTTTCTGTGAGACTCTATTGTCTCAGCCTTTTTCTGACTGCTATTAGGGAATTGCTACACTTTGGAATTATTACCAAATGTTTACTAAATTGTTGGGTTGGATTTAGCATATATTAAACCCAGAATTTTACATGAGAAGACAGAGAACCTCCTTATACCACTCAAAAAATCAGTCTGAAACTCAAGGGAAAATTCCTCTTTAGTCGTAAGAAAAACAATCCATCAATAACAAAATATTAAATAAGCAAGAAATAAGCCAAATAAAACCCTGTGTTCTGACCTTAACCAGCGGATAGAAAAATAAGTTATTAGATCGGGGTGAAAGACAGGCAAACATTAGCCATTATACAGGGAGTTTAACTGAATCCCTCAGTCATTCTCCATCACTGGTGATTTTCTCTCAGCCTTAAGGAGGAGTTCTTTCTGGAGGGATGACTATTTCTTTGTGATAAGATAACTTTATAATTGTTTTCTTGTTCACAGAATCACAGAAACACACAGAATCACAGAATGTTAGGGGTTGGAAGGGACCTCAGAAGATCACCTAGTCCAATCCCCCTGCCAGAGCAGGAATACCTAGATCAGGTCACACAGGAATGCATCCAGGTGGGTTTGAATGTCTCCAGAGAAGGAGACTCCACAACCTCTCTGGGCAGCCTGTTCCAGTGTTATGTTACCCTCACTATGAACAAGTTCTTCCTCATATTTATGCAGAACCTCCTATGTTCCAGCTTGCATCCGCTACCCCTTGTCCTATCACTAGATGTTCATCTCCTTCCCCATAACGTGAAGTTTCAGAAATTCAATCTAGATAAGAAAACAGTACAGAAGGCTTTGATGGACCTACAAACACTCCTTTAGCTGATAGCTAACATAATAGACTCCACAGTCTAACTGATTCACTTCATACAAAGAACAGATACTAGAGATACTAAATATAGATCTTCGGGGTAATCATCTGTCCCCTTAAAAAAAAAAAAAAATAGCAAGAGCTATTTACAAATAAATGAAAGCTGTTAGACTACAGTAACTCTGAGGACTTAATGTATTCTGCAGCGTTGTATCAATGCTGACGCATTTCAGAAAAAATAAACACTCTAGTGAGTTATAAATACATAACTAATCCTGTTTTACACAGAGAAAAACTAATTTTCATAAGCAATTTGACTTGAATTAAAGCATATGGCAAGATCCCTTGAAACTGGTTTTCCTTTGTGGTATGCTAATTTCCAGAATCTAGGGTTTGTAGACAGCTTTATGATGGACCTGGAGATTAATGACTATTAGTTTTACTCTACATATGCCCTACGGGTGTAATGGTTTTGGCTCTATAGGAATGAGGTTTCTTTTGTGCTGGTGGTTGACATCAGAACTGCCCCAGAAGAATGTTTCTGAACCATGAACAGCATTGGGGGAAATTTGGCCTCTCTCAGCCACAGACTGCTGGCAACTTCTGGGAAAATGGGTTTCAACACCAAAAGTCAGGTCATGAATACATAAAAGGAAGATACTAATATCTTATAATCCCTATGAAATAATTACTACTGTGTACAATCTCCAGTAACAGGAAAAAAAGTCCAGCAATATTTGTTAAAAGAGTCTGCAATTAACCTTGATATTTCTTCTTCAAAAGTGTCTGTTTATATTGCTGTCTTCACAGACAGTCATTTAACAGTCAGTACAAAGACCTTTGTTATTATCATAGAGATGATATATTATCTCAGAGACTTCACTATTGGTCTCCCTAGTTTATATTTTCCAGAATCAATGTAGTTTCAACTGAACACACAATTTGTTCTTTGAGAAAAAAATATATTTAAGGCTGTTGAATTTCTGTATTTTAGGTGAGACTGGTTAAGAAATTCAAAAATTGATTTTTATTTCTCAGTCAAAAAAAGCAGAATTATATGCAGAACTTAGGTAAATACTTGGATAGTTAACATATTTAATTTTTTTTTACCTTAACTCAAATTGCCTGTTACTGAAACCACTTCCAATGGGAGAGATGTGTTTCACTAACAATCTTGATAATGCACTATGCCTGAAACTTGTCAAAATAACTAAAAGCAATGAAAAGACTGCTTTCCTTTCCACATAGTGATAGGTGATCAAAAAGCTTGAAAAGCATGGAGTTACTTAAGAAGATACATCAAAGAATGAGAATTCAGTATTCCATTTTCTAGGATTGCTCACTTCTGGTTCTTGGATAGAAGATAATTCCTCTTTCTCTATGTCATTATTCCCATCAGCAAAACAGAAAGCAGAATTCTGCATTTAGCAGCATATTGGTTATATATTGGTGTTATACAGTCATGACATAAAAGGCTTGAATGTAAAACTTCCCTTAGAAGCCGAGTGGTCTCATGTTTATCTTGGAGAATCATACTTTTCTCCCCCTATTTGTTTCCTGCAGCAGTTTGGAAACTTACAGTCTGATCATCTCAACAGCTCATGTCCACCAAAGAATAAAGATATCAAAGCTTTCAGGAAGTGGATTTAAATATTCTTGGTAAGGCAAGAAACTCAAAGCAAAGCTCTTTTGTTAAAGATGGATGACTTTTTTTTTTTTTTTTTGATAGCAGCATTTTGAAAAGAAAGGAGCCATGACTGTTAATTTTGAGGTCTTTAGTGGTACTGTGTGAAAAAAACCCCCACACTACTGCACTGTTCCTTTCCAAGAAATTCCATATTTGAAGTTCCAAGTTTCTGAATGGTAGTGAACTCTGTCGAGAAGTAGAATTTATGGTGCTTGACATAGACCTAGTTCTCCAGATCCAGACTTGTCGAAGTACAGCATAGCCTCATTTCCCTATGTGCCAAGATTATCTTCTGCTGGCAAACTTAAATGAACTGGTGAGAAGGAAAGTAAGAAGTGAGGGAAGAGCCTTAGGGTATCTCCTGCTGGCAGAACATAGCCCAGATACACACCTGTGCTCCAGAGCTGGTTATGCTTCTCCTTTTCATAGCTGAGAAATAAGTGTTGCAGTTTAGGGAATTTTCTAGCTTGGTTCTTGAATTAGGATGATTGTCGACATGTGCACAATGTAAAATTTAATTGTCTTAGATTTTTGGGGTTTTTTAGTTAAAAAGAGGAATCATCTAACAAGCTTAAGAATGTCTAGGGTTAGAGGGTTTCAAATCAAAACACTTGAAGTTCAGGACTAAGGAGCACAAAATCTTGTTCTGGACTCACCTCTACACATAAGCAGCAGTAGTTCTATCACACCTCATCAAAAGTTTCACTTTTTTTCAACTAAAAAAATATTATATCTTAAATAATCAAAAGGTTTTAATTATTATTTTCCCCTCCTTATAAGAAAAAAAAAATCATCCAGACAGTTAACACTCTCAATAGTCTCTTCACATGCACACATCAAACCATGAAAAAAACAAAAAGAAATGAAAAATAGTGTGGAAAATATATTACTGACTAATATTTTACATTACAATATTATTATCGTCCTCCCTTCTTTTCTACATCTTTAATACAGGTTTTCAAATCTTGTAATAATATTATTACTCATATGTTGAAATAATTGTATTCAAAATCCTGAACATTATGTAAGTTTTATAAAGTTTTTCAGTGAGGAATTCATATTTTCACTTTTTGATTTATGATTCTATTTGTTTTCTTGATGTTAACACAACAATGTGCCTAGAATAAATGTGACTCAAATAGGACTCATGTTTGGGAATCTAAGTCTACCTCGAGAGATTGATGTCAACACTAAGCTATAGTGTTATTGTCTCTGTCTACCTACAAACAATGAGACAGAGGCATTCTCCAAAGGGCCTTCTCCCCTATTGTCTAAAATCTGAACCAAGGAGAACCTGGTCTGTAATTCCAGATCATGCATCAACTATGACTTTTTTGTTTTCTTGCAGAAACTGAGCAGTTGGGGATGAAGTTGAGATGTGACTGGAAGTTGTTTCTGGACCTGTGAAATGCTCCCAGACCACCCCACTCCCACTGGCTTTTCTGTCCTCGTGTCGTATGCAGTAGCTGATGTGATATAGTTTATTTGCAAAATATTTGAAGAATGTCAGTTTGTTCCTTAATCATCACCCTTGAAATACAATTGTTTTCAATTTCTCTGAATCTGTATTCAGTTAGAATTCAACAACTTAAATAAACTTCTAAATTATATTTTATTTTGCACAAAGGACAACAGTATATGCCAATTCTGTGTAGCACAGTACATGACTGGAGAGTTTTGAAGTAAAGAAATAAAAAGTGAATGTATGTACACAGACTACACACAGAACAGTACAGAATTCTAGTCAATACATATTCCTCAGTAATTTGCCCATTTTGGTAAATACAATTGAAATACTAGATATGCTAGATCTCTTCCCGCCCCGCCCCCCCCCACCCCGCCCGCCCTTCATCGTTCCATTTAAAAAAAAGATAAATAATTACATAAAGCCATAGACTTCAAGGTTTTGGGGGTTGTGGGGTTTTTTTCTTAATGTCTATCTTGAATTTACTTGGAAAAAATATCCTTAAAGTGAAGTTGCAGACCAGAATTGCTGGATCCTACATAAAATAATCTTAATTAATTTCCCTGTATACTTTGAGATACTAAGTAACTTACCTGGTGTTAAGGAGAGATTGATTCGCAGCTGAAGCTGCTTTCTACAGTAAAGGAAAAGACAGGGATGTATTTAAAAGTGTAAAATAAACCACAGACAAGAAATTCTTTGTTATGCTTCAGGGGACAGCTTAGTCTGTGGGTAAAAAATAGTATGAGACAGTAGTCTCCTGACACTAGGGTAGGATCTTTGCCTCAGGATTTTCACAAAAATCTGTGTATTATGTGTTCATAACAATGAAGAAAGTAAAACAACTTTTGTGTATTTCTGTAAATGGATTACAACATAGATTACCCCAACTCTAAACATTGACTGTTTCCCTTAGAGAGTTACCTTTGAGGCTTTCAATTTCTCTTTTCTATTTTGTTAAAAAAAACCAAACACAAAATGAGTTATGATAATGTAAGCCTTAATTCTATGGAGTTTGGTTGTAGTGTATATTTGTGTATACATAGCATATATAAACAAGAACATATTCTTTTATATGAATGAATGAAATGTATATATATATAGCATATATAAATAAGGCCATATTGTTTAATATTAATCCAAATAAATAAGAGAAAAAAATATTCCTATTTCCCACACATTAGATCTTTACATTGAAGCAAATCTTCTTTAAAGATACCTTTTTTCTAAAGTGAACTGACTGCAGAAGGGAACTGTACAATAGAACATACTTCCTGCTAACTGCTAAAATGGCCTCAGTCAAGAATCAAATCTGTCAACTCAGGAACCAACACTGGCTTATTTTCTGTAAAGACAGATACCTCTTGCACTTTTATTTGTCTTTAAATGGAAAAGTCCAGAGTACTTATCTGCCCATAGTATTTCATAGGCTATGCATTTAGAATTTTAAGTGAGTGAGTGTCTTTTTAATGGATATCAATAATCTTGTTGCAATTCACAGAGAATCTGCTTGTCTTGCTCTTGCTTCCTTTCTGTCTAGCAGACAGACATGAAGTTGGTCATTTTCTATATGCATTTTTTAATTGTTGCTGTTTAAAGTAACAAAAGGCAATCTTGTTAGTGATCATAGTTAGCCAATAGAGAATTTGAAATTAAGAATGAGAAGATGGACATCTACAAGGAGATCCTTTAAGTCATTTCTTGGCAATTCATTCATTTAAGTTTGTCTTCAATTACAGTGGTCTCTGGTTGCTGAGACGGCACATGAACATAGAGTTTTAATCTGAGAATTTGGATGACTCCTTTCGTTCAGACAAATTAGAGACATGCAAAAATGTTACAAAACAGTGAAGGTCCCAAGATAGGATAAGAGGGTAAATGACTGAAAGTTTGAGAAAAAGTCAAGAGTTGAATTAAATTGTTCATCTTTGAATATATTGTCTTTACCTCCATTTGGCTCTTCATTCCAGCAAATGTTCACATGAATTGTCAGTTTTAAATGCAGTGGTGACCTAGTTGTTATAAGAAGCCTGGCAGAGAATGGATAATCACGTCACATAACTGAGTAAAAACAATGTATTAAGCAATGTGTAAGTTGAAATAAGATCTTGCAGAGAGGAAATGCAAGCAGACTGTTCAAGGTAGTGAATTCAGTTTTTTGGCTGGGTAAGGACATTCAGTCTTTAATGAAGGTGCCTGAAATAAAGTTCTCTGACCTGTTCCCAGTTTAGTTCAGGTCATGTTGCTTATCTTTGAAGCAATGTAGGATATTGTGGTATTATCGTGGCAATGTTGTGATTCATGTGGTTGTTGGGTTTTGATTCCCTTCCCTCCCCACACCCCCACCTCTGATGATTTCTTGTACACATGAGAAGTATAAGACAAGAATGAATTTTCACAAAACCTGAAAATTCTAAATGAAATAAAAACTGAAAGAATTTTTCTGAAGTCTAATGATAAAAAGTCTGAAATGCTTCACACTTAGCATTTTTTTCTCTATCTCTCTGTGAAGTAGGAAGCTAATCTTTTCCTCTTTTATAAGCATTATTGCTAATGTACATCTGGGAAAAAAAAAATTGTTTTCTTGTTCCCTTGATAATTATACGTCATTTGTGCTTTGGCCTCTTTACACTGTCCATTCATGGTTTTAACACGCGAGTTTTACAGCTTCTGTGTATTTTATTTTTGAGATTGTAAATAATTAAGAACTTGTAATTTATCCAGGTTGGTCTGTCGTGTAGCAGAACTTGAGAATTATATTTTGAATTCCAAGACTTTCCTCCCTTTTTCTTCTTCCTTTCCTTACTAAAAAGAACTATGATATAAAGCTAGGAAAAGGCTCAGCACACTTTTTCAGCTGTTTGAAATCGTTTGAGAAGAGTCAGTTCCCTTTTTTGCCCAAATTAACATAATCAGGAGAACCTCTTTCACACTATGGAACATTGCTAACTCCCCAGCTGAATCATCCACATGAAGACAACTTCACTCAGCACCTTGGTCAGCACCATCATTTGCCCTTTTTTAAATTTTCATTTTTATTCATTTAAACACCTTTTCTATACCTGGTTATGTTTTTGATTTCTTAAATTTGTCTACGTCTCAGTCAAACAGTATAGATTCCTGTTTTTCTCACTCGGATGATTTAAAAATTATTCTACCTGGACTTCAGTAAGGCATTTGACACTGTTTCCCATAGCATTCTGCTGCAGAAGCTCGCGGCTCATGGTCTAGACAGGTAGACTCTTCACTGGGTTAAAAACTGGCTGGATGGCTGAGCCCAGAGAGTTGTGGTGAATGGAGTTAAATCCAGATGGAGACCGGTCACAAGCACTGTCCCTCAGGGCTCGGTCTTGGGGCCAGTCTTGTTTAATATCTTTACTGATGACCTGGATGAGGGGATCAAGTGCACCCTCAGTAAATTTGCAGATGACACGAAGTTGAGTGGGAGTGTCGATCTGCCTGAGGGTAGGGAGGCTCTGCAGCGGGATTTGGACAGGCTGGAGTGATGGGCTGAGGCCAATTGTATGAATTTTAACAGGGGTAAGTGCCAGGTCATGCACTTCGGCCACAACAACCCCATGCAGCGCTACAGGCTTGGGGAAGAGTGGCTGGAAAGCTGCCTGGCGGAAAAGGACCTGGGGGTGTTGGTTGACAGCCGGCTGAACACGAGCCAGCAGTGTGCCCAGGTGGCCAAGAAGGCCAATGGCATCCTGGGCTGTATCAGAAACGGTGTGACCAGCAGGAGTAGGGAGGTGATCGTGCCCCTGTACTCGGCACTCGTGAGACCACACCTTGAGTACTGCGCCCAGTTCTGGGCACCGCAGTATGGGAAGGACATTGAGGTGCTGGAGCGAGTCCAGAGAAGGGCAACGAGGCTGGTGAGAGGTCTGGAAAACAGGCCTTATGAAGACTGGCTGAAGGAACTGGGGTTGCTTAGTCTAGAGAAGAGGAGACTGAGAGGAGACCTTATTGCCCTCTACAACTACCTAAAAGAAGGTTGTAGTGAGGCTGGTGTTGGTCTCTTCTCCCAAATTACTAATGATAGGACAAGAGGAAATGGCCTCAAGTTACGTCAGGGAAAGTTTAGGTTGGATATTAGAAAGAAGTTCTTTACTGAGAGGGTGGTCAGGTACTGGAACAGGCTGCCCAGGGAGGTGGTGGAGTCACCATCCCTGGGGGTGTTCAAAAAACAGGTTGATGAGGCACTTTAGGCCACGGTCTAGTGGAATAGTGGTTAGGAATATGATGGGATAAAGGTTGGACTTGATGACCCTGGAGGTCCCTTCCAACCATAATTATTCTATGATTCTATGATTCTGTGAAAGAGAGGTATATATTTCCAGTGCAGATTTTGTTACAGACTTCTGGATTTTCCTAATTCAGACAACCTGCTACTCATTCTCATGCAGTTCCTCCATATTGATTTGAATTAAATACAGAAAGCTCTTATCTTTAAGGCTCTCTTGGTTTGCTAGATTATTTAATTTTTTGTTTGTTGTTTTGGTTTTGTTTTCCCTGCCCCCTACAATTCTCATACCAAGCCTTGTTCATTATTAATACAAGAACTTTAATATCAATCAGTTTAAGTTACCTAACGGAACTAATATTATGTCTATTACTCTAAAAATTAGTACAAAATTGGAATTTTCCCTTGTTGTCTAATGTGAGTTTGTTTTTTTTCTATTTCTGCTATCTCTGGAACCTGAGCACCATACTCACTTTCAAGGGTTAAAAAGATTTTGTGCTGCTTGTTTAGAAAATAGAACAGCCATCACTGTCTTTCTTGTATGATAGCTACCAAGGATGTCAGAAAATTCCCTAGGGGAATTCACTAGCCATACAAATTCAGTAAGTGAAAGCAAGTTTTTTTCTTGATAAAATTATAGACTGTTCTATAGTGGGTGCTGTTGAAATTGTAACAATTTGCAGGAAATCCCATATCTCTTGTAGAGGAAAGAATAAAGAAAAGATATTATGCTCTAGATCCACATCTAGGGTGGCTCCTCAGATGTGGATTTTGTGCTCCACTGGATAGAATTTTATTGTAAAATACCTTCACAGTCCTTGAGGCAGTGATTAGAAACCAGATCTCCTACAGTGAGTACTACTTGCTGGAATACACAATTGGATTGCTTCTTGGTTAACCTGATTTATTTTTTTACTTTATTTGAAGGAATAGAAGGGGCATTCATTAGAGGGTTATTCAGCATTCTTGCCTCAATTCTAAATAATAAATGTGAGCTTGAGCTCTATCAAGGTCATAAAATAATTGAATTTAGGATTCCCTCTTTTCATATTTATTCTATACTATCATACACAATACACAACCCTATAGTATAATATGTATAAGAAGTCATCACTCTTTCTGTCATTTCAGTGTCTTTTATCCAGATTCAGTTTAATGAAGCAAATTAAATTGAGGAAAACTTACATTAGGATACAGCAACAGTCAAGAACACTTCAGTGTATTTCTGAAAAGCCAAACAATTATTCACGTATTTAAAAACTAAAGTTTTCTAGAGAAAATATATTTAATAAATTGGCATGGGGTTGCTTTAAAAGTTTTAAACTTGACACTAATCTCAAAGATTAGAAATGTTATTTCCTTCAGGGGATTCAGAACTGTGTTACATGATGTTGTAGATCTATGTGCTCATTAAATAAAATGTAGCACAGGAGGGAGGGTAGAAGAGCAACAAGGGAAAATTTCAAGATAATTTTGAAACTTCTGATGCAAATGAAAACAGACTGCTCAAACTGACTCATTAAAAGTTCTCAGTAGAGGCATCCCATGAGGCATGCCATGAGGCATGATCTTGGGATAACAATTCTGTTGGTTATCAAGCTATATAGTCTTATAGTTGGCTTAAGGTATACCAGTGACAGCTCTCTTTTGAAGTATTTTCATTTGTCTTTGTTAATACTTTTGATAAGTGAACAATTTCTACAATAATATTTTTAGAATTGCCTCTTTGTCTCCTTTGGCAAAGCCTGAAGCTACATACATAAACAATCAAAGACATGGTCTTAGATTAAATCATATTTTGTTTGTTCTTTCTCTAGGCATTTTGTAAGAAAAAAATAATCAGTCAAAACACTACATTCCCCTTTTCTTCTGTAATCCAGACTACGTACATACTTGTCCTTTTTTTATTATCTAAAGTGATACTACATATGTGATTAATAATTATATTTGATTTCATAAGAAAAGAAAAAAAAATCTTATATACAATAGTTATTTTTATTAAAATTCTCCAGCATAGTTAATATAAAAATTAAAGCTTATTTCAAAAAGTATAATCATGACAATGTAACATCTTGAATGAATCAAAACTATGTCATATAAAACACAGAAGAATGTATGTATAATATATCTGAAAAGTTGGTTTCTCTATCAGTGTAGTCATCTATTGAATTTGTTTTAATTAGTTATATCCTGAATTTTGAAAGACAGATTCTACTGTTTATAGTACACTTGAGTTGTAAGGATTTTCATGAACATATGGTCCTGACTCAAATGAGAGTGTTATCCAATACATGCATAGGTTGTCCATGAGAGGAGACAGTGAAAGAGTTTAGTTTTAGGTATAGGATAAAACTCAACCTGCAATTGTCATATACGTGCAACTATTATTTCTGTGAGGCTTGGAATTTGCTAGACTTAATACCATGTGACTAATAAGAAGAGATCTCACTTTTTCATCTCCTCTGCAGGGGCTTGTTGACTGTATGTTTCAAGGTTCTGCACCTTGAGACTGAATGGCTATACAAAATGAAGACCATGACTTAGAGCAATTGAAGCGAGATCCTAGCTTCCATGCAAAAGAAAAAAAAACCAAAGCAACACAACAAAAAACAATCAACAAACAAACAGACAAACAAAACCAAACAAACAAAAAGTTGAATCCGTATAAGATGATTAATTTGATACTTTACAAATCCTCTGTTATGGACTACACATAATCCAACCTTATTGAGGGTTTCCTGCAGTCACAGAATTTATGCTTAGTGCTCAAGATATCTGGAAAAATAATTATTTTATCTTACAGACATAAAACTAGGCTCTGCTATTCACTTTAACATTTCCTAGCACATTATTGAAGTTTATTTTACTGATTTCAAAGGTCTGAATAATTACTTTCCAAACTATATTCAATCTACACAATAATGTTAGTCAACCAATATTTGTTTTACAGTCAAGGCTAGGATGTTTAAAAGGGTAAAATCTATAGTAAGAGAAAATGAACCATGTCTTCAATGTGCTTACTTTTATCCTTTGAGGCTATATCAAAATAGATTTTTTTTAATTGTATACAGAGTCCAGACAAGCAGAGAGTATTTTTATGTAAGAATGTCACCCAGATTGTCATGTAATCCTTAAAAGTAAGCTAAGATGATGTTTTTCAGATAAGTCCATAAAAGGCTAAAGGCAATTAAAGGGACTGAAATGATTAGTGACAAAGGATAGCTATCACTTGCTCACTGTCCAAATGAAAGAATGATTCCCGTGGCATTTCACAAAGATTTCCTTCCATACTGTATTTCTACCCAATAAAGAGTGACAAAAAATCATTATATAATACAGAATTTGTGCAGTATCTAGACAAAATAGAGAAATTATGGGAAAATATAAATAAATATGTTCTAATAAGGTTTATTTTTGAGAAACACTAATTGTGAAACATGAATTGGAGACCATCTGGAGATATAGTAGCTAGAAAGAATGGAGTTTAGGAACTACAGTGGATCAAACACTGGAATGAGTCAATATTTACTGTTGAAAAAAGTGAAATATCATAGCAATAATATATAAAATGAGCTGTTGTCTGAGATGTATGATGTACATAATCAGTCTATTCTATATAGAACTGACAAGACCTTATAAAAATTTATTTTGGGAAACTATGTTCCAAAAAGATATGAGTCAACAAAAAGATTGGGTATGGTGGAAAGGTGGAAAGATTTTGGGAGTGAGGAGCATGGGCAGATGTAGGGGAAGCTTCTATGAAAAGAGACCATGGGCCCAAAATGGACCCACCAAAGGACTTAGCTGAGCTCATCATCCAGTGGCAGCCCCAGAAAAAGATATTTAATAAGGGACAAAAAGCTGCACGGACAGTGAGGAGTGAGGAAAAGTGAGAAATGACCTTTCAGACATGAAGGTGAGAGAAGAAGGAGAGGGTGGAGGTGCTCCAGGCACCGGAGCAGGTGTTTCCCTGCAGTCCATGGAGAGGACTGCAAGACAGAACAGTTGAGTATCTTCCTCCACTTCCCCCCAGAAAGGTAGAAATTGAAGTTATTCAATGTAAAAAGAGAACAGTGGGGAGATATGTGTATACTGGTTGTAAGAATGGAGGAAATTAACTTTTTTCTAAATTTGTGGTGGAAGCAAGAAGTAATGGATTTAATTTGAATAAAAACACTAAAAAATAATAATAAGAAGAAAAAAACTAACTTCTTTATCTATTGAAGGATCCAAACTGAAATTCTTAAAAAGCCATCTAGATAATGCTAAGAATAACAGAGGCATAATTGATAATGAGTTAGGGTAGGAGGATGGGCTAAATCAACTCTGATGTCTCATAGAGCATTATTTAACTAGACTTCAAGATTTGAGAAATTATTCTGTTAAAGCCTACTGTCTATAAAATCTTCCAGACTACTGCAGGAATGTCTGTGAGCCTGAAAACACCTTAGCATGGAAATGTCTGGAGAGCTAAAGAAACTCACTTATATTTTCAACCCTATCAAGTTACAATCTCTAAAAATTTTCAGAGAACTTCAGAAGACAGGAAGCTTTTGCTTCATAATATTTGTATAGTGGATAATTTTAGGGGGTGGAATTCAGAGTAGAAGACAAGTATATAGTAAGGTAGATGCTAAAAAATATATTATATGCAAGATGCTCTCAATTTTAGCTAAAATAAACCTAAATCCTTATGGATATCACTGTACCAAAATATAAAAGTCTTTGTCATATTTTAGGACACAGTCATGTAGATTTTTCCTAGTATCTAAATAGTAACTCAGGTACACAGCCTCCTCTCTTCTTCTTTACTTCCCTTTCTTCTTTCCATTCCCCTTTCTCTTCCTTTTATATAATAATAGTAACAGTAACAGTAACAGTAATAGTAACAGTAATCATTGCATTAGTAGATTTAATTTCACAACTGTATAAATTAAGGATGTTCCATGTGTAGATATACTAGCATCAATAATTAGTTTAGTGCTGTGCAAGATAAAATGCGAACTTCTAAGAATAGAGTTCAAAAGCTATAGAGACTTTTTATTCCCTGCTGAAAAACTATGTCACTAATGACCCGTTTGTTATATACACCTGATTTTCTCAATATGCTATTACATACAATAACAAAGTAGCTTTGTGTTGAAAATTACAGTGGTTCACAAGATGCTATCATTTCTACAGAGAACAGGAAGCTTATACCAAGAGCTTTTAAAACCTTGATGTTCTGTCATAGGTGGTTACAGTTTCAAATTGGTTCCTACTTCTATTTGATTTCATATTTTGATAGATTCCTAGTGGAAAACAGAACAAATCAAATGAAATTAAAAAAATCCCAGTAAAATCCAAATAAATTTTCCCACCAAAACTCATTATTAGTCAAAACAGCTCCTTCCTTAAGAGTCACTATCTTCTTTGTTTCGCTATGTATTTGTCCAGCAATTTGACTAACTTAAAATATCCTTTGATTTAACTTATTTCTCACAAGAGTATCAAAAAGTTATCTTTTTAAAAATAACATTACTCAATGAAAACTTTTGCTATTTTTCATTTTTAATGTAGAATTCAACCTCGCAAACTTGACTTTTTACAGAACATGAAGATTTCTTGTTACTCCACAATTCCAGTGATTTACATACTTGAAATAAGAATTTCAAGGAAATTCCCTGTTCAGCCAGGGAAGCTGATGGAGCAGATCATCCTGAGTACCATCACACGGTACATGCAGGATAACCAGATGATCAGGCCCAGTCAGCATGGGTTTATGAAAGGCAGGTCCTGCTTGACAAACCTGATCTTCTACGACAGGGTGACTCGCTTATTGCACAGGGGAAAGGCTGTGGATGTCATCTGCCTTGACATTAGGAAGGCCTTTGACACCGTTTCCCACAGCATTCTCCAGGCAAAACTGGCGGATCATGGCTTGGATAGGCACATGCTTTTCTGGGTAAAAAACTGGTTGGATGGCTGAGCCCAAAGAGTTGTGGTGAATGAAGTTAAATCCACTTGGCAGCGGGTCACAAGTGGTGTTCCCCAGGGCACAGTATTGGGGCCACTCCTGTTTAACATCTTTATTGATGATCTAGATGAGGGGATCGAGTGCACCCTCAGTAAATTTGCAGATGACACCAAGTTGGGTGGAAGTGTTGATCTGCTAGAGGGTAGCGAAGCTCTACAGAGGGAACTAGACAGGCTGGATCGATGGGCTAAGGCCAACTGTATGAGGTTCAACAAGGCCAAACTCCGATTTCAGTTTTCAGGGAATCCTCAAAATCTTGTGAGTAGCACTGGAAAAAGATGATATTTCCTTTGAATTTTACGAAAAGACAAGATGAGACACAAGCAGAAATAGGAGGGTTAGTCCCACAAACATGAAGAAAAAATAATTTTAAAAGTTATGCAGCTGAAATCTCTCTTAAACTTTGCACTCATTATGCTGCTTAATGATGAAGGAATTTGGCCAACCAGCAGCAGGAAATTGTATGTAACCTCAAGAAGCATTGTCATTCAAATCTCTAAATAGCTGAATCGGATTGTTTTTCTTCTGGAAATTTTACTTTAATTTTCTATCTTTACCCCAATCCAACCACTTGCTTCAGATAAATCCCTGTTTACCTGACCTGAGACAATATACCTCACTCTTATGAATTATCTTCAAGTCCCCCAAATTAGAAATATTTTTAGAAAAGCTCTTACAGTTTTACTAGAAGCCACATTTGGAATGCAAAAATATGTTTGAAATAGCTTTTCTTCTTTTTAAAGAGCTGAAGATATGAACACTTTATCTATGTAAGCTTCCATGAGGTAAAAATTATGTTTTATCTTACACACATATTATAATCTAAGCCCGAAATTGAGCCACAATATCTTTCTAAGAAATCAATTTCAAATTCAGATGCCTGAATTTCATTGTCTGCAGCAGCTGAAGACCAATTAGAAAACACAGGTCAAACCAAATGGTACTATATGCCAATCTAAAAGTAAATACAAAGAGCTCAGTGCTGCCTGAAAAAAAAAGTGTTCAACTCCCCAAATGTGCACACATATTTTAAGATGAGCTTAGCAACTCCCTTGATTCTACTGACTCTATTGCTTAGACCAACTATGTGTATGAAAACATCTAACTAGTAGGCAGGTGCTGTAGACAACCTCAATATCTTAATCTGGGGATGAATTGCCCTGGTTATTGCTGCTACTTACACTGGAATGCATAAATAAAAAGCATGATGTAATATTATCCATGGTTTTTTGCATGAACCAACATTTTACAACAACAAATTAAAAAAACACAACACCCAAAAATACACGTAAAATACTATTGTTGTAAAAGCTTCACCTACACTTAAAGTAATACATGTTGCTAATCTAAAATCTCTATGTATTGCCAAATGAACTATAAGATAACTCCTTTTTCCATTGAGAAAACAATTAAATGTGTTTTGGAAAACACATATTCCTCACAACATTTAAAAATGCCTCAAGGCATGAAAACATGAAAATGCATCAGTAGTGAATTTGTATTTGAATTAGCCATTATTTCCTGTCTATTTTCAAGTCATAAAGGAAACTGTACAAGTGATATTTGAAAATGGTTTTAAAAGAGCATAACTATACAATTGGTTTAAACTTTCAAAAGGTATCACCATTTCCATATGATAATATGTACATAAGTTTGGAAGATACTCAGACAAAGTCTACAAATTAATGTAATGATAACCAATACGTGTTTTCAGGTAACTTTCCATTTCACATACTACCTATCATGAGAAAAACATTTTCTAGATAACTGTCTGTTGACGTTTTCTACAAAGCAATTCAAGTCCAGTACTGCATTTTTTACCTCAAAACATGTGAGCTGGTTGAGGCATGTTCTTACAACATAGTAGGCCCTGTAGCCTTGAAACTGTTTTCTAGGTATTACCACTTCTGTGATTTTTGTTTCTTTTAAGAAAAAAAAAAACAGTGAGTGTTAGAAACTTGTGATCACTGGCTATTGTTCCTACTTTTTACTCAGTAGCTAAAACATTTTATATTCTACCTGAAAACCAGAAAAATACTGTCTTCAATGTGTCAGAGATTTAAAAACTTAATTAAAAGGCAATTGAAAATTGATAGGAATATTTTTATTGTAGTTTGTTTAAAGATTGTGGTGATTTCACCTCGGCTAAATGCCAGGTACCCACCAAGTCACTCTATCACTTCCCCCCCGCTTCTCTCAGCATGGTAATAAGGGTGAAAGAAAATAAGATAGAAAAAAAACCCAACCCTTGTGGGCAAAACAAAAGCAGTTTTAATGTAAGCAAAGTAAGGTCCACGCACAGAAGCAAAAAAAAAGAAAACAGATGTATTCTCTACTTCCCATTAGCAGGCGATGTGGGGCCTTCTCAGGAAGCAGGGCTGTGATACGCGTAGCGGTTGCCTCAGAGGACCAAGGGTGACCCCAACCCCCCTTCCTCCTTTTTCCCAGCTTTATACTTGAGCAGATATCATATGGTATGGAATATCCCTTTGGTCAGTTCGGGTCAGCTGTCCTGGTTGTGTCCCCTCCCAAGACCTTGCCCACCCCATTGCACTGGGGGGAAATGTTGGAAAGAGCCTTGGTGCTGTGTACGCACTGCTCAGCAGTAGCCACAACACCAGTGTGTTATCAACACCCTTCTAGCTCCCAACATAAAACACAGCACCATGAGGGCTGCTATAGGGGAAAATCAATTCCAGCTCAGCCAGACCCAGTACAAAGATATACCATGGGAAAATAGAAGAAATAGGATTTTTTTTTTTCTAATTCTGTACCCATATTTATTAAGAAGCAGATTATATTTGATTTCACTTTTCTTCAATTTGTAATAAAAGTTTTATTTCAGTTCTTTCTTCCATATGATGCTGCAGATTACATTTGTATCTCAGTCACAGTTTTGGAAAACTACAAAAAGAATATTTTGGTGCTAACCCAGATGCATGGCCCTGGATCTGTCCTATTTCTATTGTCTTATCACATTCTTCAAGATCATATACTAGCCTATAATCTACAGATCAAAACATTCCAAAAATTTCTTTAGGACAATACCTTCCAGTACAGATGCTTCACAGTTTAAAGTCCTTTCACATGCAGACATTTAAGGCCCGTCACATTCAAGTCCTTGGGCTCAGCTGTTCTTTTTCCTGGTATAAGAGACTTTGCCCTTTTCTTAAATCCAAAACTTTAATTACAGACTTGTTTTTCTTCCATTTAATTCAAATTGAATCAAACTTCAACACGCAGTCCAAGTTTTTATGGCTCTTCTATGTTCTCATTAGAAAAATAAAACCCAAAACATGTCTAAGATAACACCAACTCCTAATGATTCAATAACTATTTGATGAAGAATTTTTTTTACTATGACGTCCACATCCTTCCATTTTATTATTTTTGTTTTCCAATTAACAACCTGAAGATTAAATAACTTCATAAAATAATCCATATTCATGGTGTTATTTATCCCCATCGCACTATGTCAAAGCCAAATAGACAACAGAAATCTACCAAAAAATAAAACCTGAAAAGCTCAGCCTCACTGTACTCTGTTTTATCATCCTTCTCCTAAGTGATTTGATGGGAATGTGTTCTACTGTATGAAAGCTAAATGTTTTTACTTCTTCACAATCTCTCACACACATTGCACAGCATTGTCTTGTTATCTTATATTCCTGACTTTCTTAATTATTGCATATTCTTCGTCAACTGTATTTTAGGTTAGAGAATTATTTCATAGTATTCCCGGTATCTACTCAGTCTCTAGTTTCAGTAATTTAGCTCATTTTGCTGCCAAAGAAAATTTCTTCTTGCTGAGTTTGCCTGCTCAGTCTATTTTCATTTAATGCATGTCTAAGCAAGACTAAATGAAATCTGTCCAACTACTGAACTTTCATTTTCTGTGATAAAGAGCAATATTAATAAGGAAAACAAAGAGAATGTCAATCTATTTTTAATTAATTCTGCTATTAATATTCCTTTAACTATTCTCATATTCTAATTTATCTGATTTTATTTCCTCTATAAAATAAAACTAAGCATAAAGTCTGTGAAAGACTTTTGTTGATTTCTCAGTTTGTATGAGTCACTCCAGTATCAATACCGAAGGCTGTTTCTCTGTTTGCTCATATGGGATTTGTCATTCTGAATAATTTTTAGTACATATATCTCAGTAATCAAATATTCAAAGCCTGTAAGACTGTAAGTCTATCACTATATTTAGAGGCTTTATAAACTTCCTTTTCTGGAATTATGTGAAGTCCATAGAATCATAGAATAGCCTTGGTTGGAAAAGACCTCCAAGGTCATCAAGTCCAACCATTAACCCAGCACTGCCAAGTCACCACTACACCACGTCCCTCAGCACCACATCTACACATCTCTTAAATACCTCCAGGGATGGGGAGTCCACTACTGGCCTGGGCAGCATGTTCCAGTGCTTGACAACCCTTTTGGTGAAGAAATTTGTCCTAATATCCAATCTAAACCTACCCTGACACGACTTGAGGCCATTACCCCTCTTCCTATCGCTGGTTACCTGGGAGAAGAGACCAAGCCCAGCCTTGCTACAACTTCCTTTCAGGTAGTTGTAGAGAGCAATAACACCTCCCCTCAGCCTCCTTTTCTTCAGCTAAACAACCCCAATTCCCTCAGGTTCTCTACATAAGACTTGTGCTCCAGACTGTTCAGCAGTTTCATTGCCCTTCTGCTCCAGCAACTCAATGTCTTTATCATAGTGAGGGGCCCAAAACTGAGCGCAGTATTCAAGGTGTGACCTCACCAGTGCTGAGTACAAGAGGACAATCACTGCCCTAGTCCTGATGATCACACTATTTCTGATACAAGCCAGGATGCTGTGGGCCTTCTTGGCCACCTGGGCACACTGCTGGCTCATATTCAGCCACCTGTCGACCAGCACCTCCAGGTCCATTTCCACCAGGCAGCTTTCTAGCCACTCTGCCTCGAGCCTGTAGCATTGCATGGTGGTCTTCTGACTGAAGTGCAGAATCCAGCACTTGGCCTTATTGAACATCATACAATTGGCCTTGGCCCATTGATCCAGCCTGTCCAGGTCAGCCTACAGAGCCTTCCTTCCCTCAAGCATATCAAAAAAATCAAGATAAATAAACTTATCCAAAGCAGTTCCCAGGAGAAGGATCTGGGAGTCCTGGTAGACACTAAATTATCTATTGGCTGGAAATGTGCCTTTGCTGGCAAGAAGGCCAATGCCACCCTGGGCTGCATAGGGCAGTGTGTGGCCAGTAGGTCGAGGGAGGTCATTCTTCCCCTCTACTCTGCCCTGGTGAGGCCGCAACTGGAATACTGCATACAGTTCTGGGCTCCCCAGTTGAAGAGAGACACGGACCTACTGGAGAGAGGCCAGCAGAGGGCAACGAGGATGATTGGGGGACTGGAGCATCTCCCCTGTGAGGAAAGGCTGAGAGAGCTGGGACTCTGGCCTGGAGAAGAAAAGGCTGAAGGCTGATTTAATTAATGTTTACAAATACCTAAAGGGTGGGTTGAGGGAGGATGGAGCCAGACTCTTTTCAGTGGTTCCTGGTGACAGGATGAGGGGTAATGGGCACAAGCTGGAACATAGGAGGTTCCATTTAAATATGAGAAGAAACTTCTTTTCTGGGAGGCACTGGCACAGGCTGCCCAGAGATGTTGTGGAGTCTCCTTTTCTGGGGGTTTTCAAGACTTGCCTGGATGCAGTCCTGAGTGATGTGCTTTAGGGGATCCTGCTTTTAAGCAGGGGAGTTGGACTAGATGATCTCTGGAGGTCCCTTGCAACTCTGAATATTCTGTGATTCCATGATTCCATGAAAAACTTTTACACTTTGTGACCAAAGAACAGTGACAGTGAAAGACTTCATGAAATGCAGTGGACAAACATGATTATCTGTTGACAAGCTTGTAAGCTTACTAGAGAGATTTCAGTTAGTATCTGGATGACATATCTTTATCATAAAAAATAGTGTCAAAAATTTTCTGTCTCCATGTTACTAAAATTCCTTATATTTTGAAAATTTAAATAAATTTTGTTTTGGAAAGTTCATGTTCTTTAGGATCCCTTATGGTTTCTAATGTTAAATTCCAGTACGTGAGTCTGCATAGGTAACTAGAGAAGTCTAAGCATAAAGATTCTACAACTTATTCTATATTCTACAGAAGAAAAACACTTGCTGAGTCATGTAACTGAAATGTAAAACTTTTTCAATAAGTAAATATTAATTGCATTTTGTATGAACTAAGTAACATAAAAAGATTGAAAGAGCATTGAAAATTATGTGTGCAGGACAACTATTGGGGAAGGATACAATTAGTAACAAAATGAGATGTGTCCTATGCCACTCAAGATATCAAAGTAAGAAAATGAGTAAGGAAAGTTTCATCAGTGGGAATGGCTCAAAGAAATAAGCAATTTGCCTGGATTTTGACATACATAAACCAATTTCAGTGTGTCTCTATTCTTAATACTCTAACAGTAGAACATAAGAGAGGTTAAAAGAGACTTTGCAGTAAGAGGAGACTGTAGATGCTCAGATGTAAAAAGGATGTATACAGGCAACAGACCCAACCCTAGTACATGAGTTGCATAAAGATAAAATGGGAAGGAACTTGACTCTGCTTGGAAGTGGAAGTGTTTGAAATCACAGAAAGCTTAATGGGACAGTAAATAAAAGGTATTGTATTATGCTTAAAAGGAACATAAGTTATTCTCAAAAGAATAGCAGTGCCTACTTAATGACAGTTCCATTGCTCTGAATTCAATTACAGAGTGTATTACTCACTTTTAAAGGACAGTCTAAGAGTACAGGTTTTACAACAGTAATTTAATTAACCAAATGATGCCAGTTCTTTAAGTGGGATACATTAAGATGAATCGTTCAACATTTTGGCTGTATTTGTAGTATGAAGACATAAAAGAAGACTTGGTGTTCTGTTACCTCTCAGAGTTGTGTTACAAAGCTACGTCAAAATCATATACCTGAACTTCTTAGGGAAGGTTTTTGTACATGTTGTGATTCTACTTCCCATGCTCTAGGAATGATTTTTCTTCTTTAGTGGCTACATTAAAACTGTAATTGTGATGAATTAATTAAATACCATTCAAAAATTATGTTAGAGTAGAAAAAATAATGTTTTCAAATAAGAATCAAATTACTTATACACTCAATATTTTTGGCAGTTTCCCCTGAATAGTTACTTAACTAGAAAAAAAAGAATAGCTTCATCAGGAGAAAAATTCTAATACTTACTGTATTTTCAGCAGACAGTAGAAATTTTTCTCACAGAATCTTTTATTTAACATTGGTGATTAATGCTTTTCAATTTTTCAATAGATTATTTAGAAAGTATTGTATATTGAAATAGTTATGTTTGGAAAGGTGAGTGTCCCTTAGTAAGAAACCGTTCTGTTGAACAGCTTTATTCTTATGCAATCTGCTTCAGGTCAGGACATAAGAAGGGAACAGTTTAAAATACTATAATTCTTATTGTCAGTAGTATTATCTAGTCAAAAATCTGCCTGGAGCTGTTATGCTGGGTGCTATAAGCACAGAACTAAAATGTAGACCTTTTAAAAGAGTACTTAATAAGTCAAAAATGAAGAAATGAAAACAATTTTTCGAGAATTTCACTTGGGAGCAGCACTATCACTCATATTATCTGATTATTTCAGTAAAGACCAATGCGCTTAGATCTCAGGCCATATTTATACAATAATAGTTGAACCATTCTCATTCTTGGAAATAATAGTAATAATAAACTACCCATATAAGCACTCTTAGTAAGATATTTCTGTTGTATCAGAGACAGTATGAAAAGTTTTCTTCTACTCATTTATAGTTTCAGAAACAGGAAGCAAAATAATTCTCTGCACTCTTAAGAAAGAACAGTAACAAAAGGGCTGGTTTTAGGGCTCCTGAATGTAAGTCTGACTTCTACAGGCCAGGCCTAGTCCTCATGCATGACTGATTCTCTGTAACATTCCTGGTCAGAAAAAAAATATATTTCCATGTAGTACTGCAGAAAGGAAAAATTATGATGCAAAAGTGGCACTCTATCCAAAGAAAAAACCATTGTGTACTCATAAACTTTTTCTTTAGGGGAGAGGATAATATACGTAAACTTAATCTCCTGAATGCATTTGTGTAGAATAACTGGCATATCACTTATATCAATACATGTGAAGAGAGAAAGATAAGTACTGCAGTGGTATTAACTACAAGTGAATTTTAAGAGCTTTCAAATCTTTGCATAAAGGCTTTAATTTTCACATTGTTTCCAGGAATTTATTCCAGAGTAATTTCAAGAATTCATTAACCTCTCCATATGGATAAAAATTACATTGAAGTAAGGTAAAAAGATCTGTATCCACAATGCAAAGTTCTTTAGTCTGAAATAATGGGAAAACAACTCCCCTCCATTTTTTTTTTTCCTTCCCCTTTCCCCCCATATTTTTTATACTCAGAAGTAAGGCTTATGATAAAAATGTCTTTTGATTTTTTCCATCTACATTCCAAAATTTCCCCCTGCCTCACATGGATTATATGCTGCTTTGGACTCGTAATAACTGAATACCACATCTCATTTAAATACTGGGAACTGGTAGGAACAGTCATATATCATTTATACACTACCAGATATGACATACATAGTTATTTGCTACCATATTATTCCTTATTTTCCTTTATTTTTGTTTAATTTAAAAGTGGAAAAATAATTCAAGAGAAAATCAAATATGATTTCCATCTAATGTCACGTTAAAAAAATATAATTTTTTTACAAGTGCCAAAAGGCTAAACTGAGACCTCTGACAGCAATTTTATGGATACAGTCCTAGGATCAGTTCCTGGCAGAGACTGACTTCAGTTGAAACACCACCATGTATATCTAAGAGGACACAGAGGACTGTGGGAGAAATGATGCCTTGGAAAAAAGACATGACTAACAAGTCTTCAATATACATAACTGATTCAGAATAACCATAAATCAATCTGAACAGTCAGCTTGTCTTCTGTCCCCAGAAAGAGGAAAAAAATGACCTGTTGTTGTACAGTAAAGACCCTTGCACTATCATTACATTTGCCTAAAGCACACATTATAAGATTTGAATTTCATGGATGAGTTTCTGCCACAGGAATATTTCTGTTCACAGAGCTGGTTAATGTCAGCTTGTTCAGATGTGAATGTCCCTCCAACAATGTCAGGTAGATAAACGCCTTAATAATGTTCTGGGGACAGGCATATCCTAAAGTACAGGGTAACAATTCTCTTGAGCAATGGTACATATTTCTACAACAGACTGTTGGTCAGTTTGTTACACCAGTTTGATTTTATATTAATTTTCTGAGCAGTAAGATTCCAAATGGCAATGGACATGTGCATCAAAACAGACATGTGAGTTATCCTTTGCTTTAGCTGTTTCTTTCCTTCTAGCAACTGATCTACAATACGCTGAGAAACAGAGATTTTTCTGACACACACATTGTTCATCCATAGACATTCTTCATCCAGGCATGCTTGTTCTGCGATCCCAAAATGAAAGCATTCTACATCATGTCCTTCCTGAAACAGTCAGGCAATCTTGCCATACTGCTCTTTGTTCATTTCTCCTTTCTCTTCCTGGAGCTGCTGGAGATGGCAGGGGAGGCTATAGATGTGGTTTTTGAAGCTGGTGCCAAAACTGCTCAGTAGTACAGCAACTGAATTACAAAACTGCAGGTGTCTGGTGTCAGTATATTCTATATATCTATGCAAGCTGTTGCATATTCCAAATATGTAGCTTATAAATGCAGAACATTATTTTCATCCAGAATTTCAAAATAACAATTTTAAATGGGCTTAACTATCTATCATAGACTCTCATGGAAGAAGAAATATAGGCTAATTTTTAATGACAATCAAAATCTCCTCAGAGAAAGAAAAACATTTCTAGAAGTATGTTAACAGCAAAAGAAGAACTAAAGAAAACGTTGGTCCATTATTTTATGAGCTTGGTCACCTCACAAATAGGGATAAAGATAAAGCAAAGACATTTAATGCCTTCTTCATATCTATCTTTAAAGCCAATGATGGGCTCTGGGACCCCCAGAGCTCTGGGCTGGAGGACTGTGACCATGAGAGTGATACACTCCCAATTGACTTTGAACTTGTACAGGATTTGCTGCTGCAACTGAATGCACATAAGTCTACAGAGCCCAGTGGGATTCATTCAGGGGAACTGAAGTTGGCCAATGTTACTGTAAGATGTGTCTCAGTCATTTATCAGTGGTCTTGGGAATCTGCAGAGTCCCAGCAGACTAGAAACTAGCAAATATTATTCCAATTTTTAAGAAGGGCAAGAAGGAAGACCCTGGTAATTATAGGCCTGTCAGTCTCACTTCAGTGCCTGGTAATATTATGGAGAAGATTATTCTGGGAGTTATTGAAAAACACTTGAAAGACAATGCAGTCATTGATCAAAGCTAACTTGGTCTCATGAAGGGAAAGTTATGCCTTACTAACTTAATATCCTTTTCTGACAAGGTTACCCATCTAATAGATGAAGGGAAGGCAGAGGATAGGAGTGGCTGAGAAATTTTAGCAAAGCTTTTTATACTGTGTCTCACAGCATCCTTCTGGAAGAAATGTCCAACATACAGTTAGACATGGAAACAATACAATGGATGAACAATTGGCTGAAGGGTTGGGTTCAAAGAATTGTAGCAAATCAGGTAACACCTGACTGGTGGCCAGTTATTAGCGGTACTCCCCAGGGCTCAGTTTTAAGGCCAGTTCTTTGCAATGTTTTTATCAATGACCGGACACAGTAGTTGTGCGCGCACAAAGTAAATTTGTTGATGATATTAAACTAGGAAAGAGACATTGATTCCCTTAAGGGTAGAGAGATCTTGATAGATGAAAGTGCTAGGCAATCATTGGCTGTATGAAATACTGGATTCTGTACCTTGGTTGGTGTAATCTTGGATGTGCATATAGACTGGGGGACAAAAGACTGGAGTGCAGGCCTGCAGAAAAGGGTCAGGAAGTTTTGCTTGACAATAAGCTCCACGAGTCAACAATGTGCCCTGGCAGCCAAAAGTTTGGCCACCAAAAGCCTGGAAGCCAACCATATTCTGGAGTGCATCACCTTTCCAGGGATGGAGGTGAGGTTAACTGGCCTGTAGTTTCCTGGGTCCTCCTTGCCCTTCTTGAAGAGCGGAGTGGCATTGTCTTTCACTTAGTGTTTGTAGTTTTGAAGATACACTAGGGACTGTTTTTCTTGCCACCTCTCCAGAGTTAACAAAGGACTCCAAAGACTGTCTAAGCACTGAAGATGACATCTACTCTGACTAGCAAAGCACATTTTTGCTGCATATTAAAAGTTGAAAGGCAGGTGTTGCATTTACTTCCTGAGTCACTGAAGTGCAAAATGTTAAGACGCTGGATTCTAGACAGTGACTTTCTCAGTCAAATTATTTCAGTCCTGAATTAGACATTCTTTGAAGATTGGAACCTGACCCTTCTACATAACACCAACAAAGCACAAAATCTGTAATATCTATACATTTTAAGGAGCTAATTAAGCCCTGCAAACAAAAGTATCATTTAAATTTGGGCATAGAACTTCTGATATTTACTACATTTTTCCCTTTGTAATCAACAATTAACAGAACATTTCATATATCTTTTCCAACTGTTCTACATGCAGACTTTTATAAGTTTGTATCTAGTCATATCCATATTTAGTCATCTTCCAAAATCAGGTCATATCTATTCTAATTAAATGAATAAATGAAAAAAAGATAACCAAAGCCCTTCCTGAAAGAAAGGGAAAAATAGTAAGTATCTAGTAAAGAATACTGTAAAGAAAATCATTAATCTATCTATTGTACACCCAAATATCAAGTAACAGCTGTCATTTTTACCATTATGTCCACTGAAGTTGTTCACTTCATGAGTTATTTTTAAATCTAATTTTTGTAATCCTTACATAAAAATTGCAAATCCTCAGCAAAAAGACCACAAAGTTCCATATTTTTGCTTTCCTTAAGGGCACAACTGTTCCCTTTCTGCTTACTGTTTACATCTGTTATAATTTTAAGTACTATAATGTTGAAATAAGAACAGCTTCCATCATTTTTTGAGGTAACAGATGCAGTTCTCTCATAAAATGATGGTTATTGCTTCTGCTTGCTTCGTATTTCATAAGCAAGCTCCGTCTCTCTTCTGCTCACAGGTTGACACAATGCTGCAGCCTCATCTAGGCAGATTTCATGTCACTGCTCAGTTACAGTTTAAATTCTTTTTCACTGTAAATACAAAAGGAAGCAGATGTCAATGGTTAAGTTTGATTTTATGGCCAAAAGAATCCTCTTGAGTCATTCTTTTTAAAGCAATATTAAAAGTTCTACAAACATTTATATCAAGTCTTTTAACCCTTTTTAGAATTTCATGTTTTAATAAGTCATATCCAGTAAATAAGTGACAGGTATAAACGCATAGAAGTATTTTCTGTGAATCAGTTGTGAAAATTTTCATCCTTCCTAATTTCCTTAGGTAGGGAATTCCAATCTGAAGTTCAGAACAAAACCAGAATTCCGTTTATCTTTGCATCTGTCATGACATGGAGGGTTACCTGAGCTGCAGATATGTAGAGTCTGCATCCATAGCATTCTATAATACACAAGAACATGGAGGCATCTATCCTCTAAATTTCTCTACTTTACTACAGATTGCCAGAAATACCACAAAAATCACCACTAGCATGTAAACTATCATAATAAATAACCACTAGCAAGTATATCTATGATAAATAAAGGTAATATATCTCAAGCTATTACTGTTATACATCAGTAATATAGTATCAATCAAAAGTATGACAGCAGTTAATAATAGCAGCAACCAATCATATAGCAACAATCAATAACAGCAACAACTAAGCAAGTATATACTATTACAGGTTACTACAAACATCACTAGTGAAACAACTTGCAATAATACAGTGGCAGATATGCTTATGGTGGATCATTTATATGGATATATAATACCAGTATCACGTGCATTAGAATTCAGAAGGGACCAAACCATCTGAGATGGGAGGACAAACAAATCCCAGAGGGAGACCCAACCATTCAAGAGGCTGGAGGCCAAACTAAGTAGAACCAAAGGGGAACCAGTAAAATAACAGACTTCAAAGATGATTCGCATTACAGAATCTGGAGTCAGCCAGGCATCACTGGTGAGAGTCCAAGATTTTGTAAAAAGTTATTGTGGAATTCAGCCTCTTTAGGAAAGAAAAAGTACATGTAGCATAGGAAGTTCTCAGAGACAGCAGCTTCATTTTGGATGAAAATTAAGTCCTTTTTATATCATAAAGCCATTAGAAGGTTTAGGGCATCACTACTTTCAACAGCAAATAGATGCCGTTCATTTCTATTTTTCACCTATAACAGCCAATAGATCACAGAATAGCCTTGGTTGGAAGAGACCTCTAAGATCACCAAGTCCAACCATTAACCTAACACTGCCAATTCACCACTAAACCATGTCCCTTAGCACCTCATCTACACGTTTCTTAAATGCCTCCAGGGATGGGGACTCCACCATTTTTTTTTTTTCCTAATTTTTTTTTTTCCTAATATCTATTATAAACTTTTTTCTGTTATTTTGGATCAGTTTTATTTTCCCAGACTGTTTCCACTTTTTCAGATAATGAGATGCTTTTACAGTTTTAGTTTTGATGCTTATCAATGGTATTTCAGGGTGTCCCTGGTTTCTAGGTACCCAGCTGTACTTCAACGATGCCAGCTGCACTTTTCAAGGATGTTCCTGGTTCCCAGGCCTACTTTCCAGGCTCACAGCTCACAGGCCTGCAGAAAATTTCTCTGTCGATATTTTTGAACAGGTATTTTCTTCTGTTCAGTGATTTTTCCCTTCTAACCTTTATGGATGCTCACATCAGCATCTCCACCCATCAACACATATCCTGTGAATCTTTCAAGGTAGTTTTGTGTTAAAACTAACCTTTTCAGCATTGAGTGAAGATCAGAAGAGCAGATTAAGTAGCATATCATTAATAATGCTTTCTATCTTAATGAAGACTATGGCTCTGTAAAGAGCTGAATGATACTGTAATGTTCCAGGTTTATATACATTTTAAATGGTTTACCAGGGGGGCATAACAGAACCTTTCTTAAATTGTAGATGTTTCATATCAGTAATAAATCATGTTCCAGTTTAGTCAACACTTCTTAAATGAAAATTGTTATAAACACTTTCTTATTTCAAAGGTCAGAAGTAAAGGATTTCTAAACATTCATGGAAGAAAATGAATAATCTAGGTAGATGACCATCAGTTTAAATAGGTATTTAACATTTTTTGAAGGTATCTGAATCTATTCTACATTTAAAAATCAGAAGGAATGCAGATTGTCCCAATAACTGTCCACAGTATAAAAATGTGTGGCTAAAAAAATCAAAAGAGGTATATTTGATAAAAGATGTGTTGTGTTGTTATGCTAGAATATTTTCAGATTGTTAGGTAAATATAAGTTAAAGTCTGAATTTGAATATGTTGGATAATCTATTTGAAAAGAAAAGAGATAATTTATTTTTAAGTTCTAATAATGATCACTTGATCAAGTATTTAACAGTCTTTTTTTAAAGTTAAAACAAAAGCATGGAGGTTTCTTTATCTGTAACGTTTTCCAGTTCTAAAATCAACATCCGATGTTCTCCCCTTATTCACCGAATATGTCATCTCGTCATGGAAAATTGTCAAGTTCACCAAGCAATATATGCCCTTGGTAAATCCATGCTCACTGTTTGCACATTCCTTCTTTCCTTCAGTGACTAGACATACTTTCAGGAAAGATTGCTCCAAAATCTTCCTAGGACTGAGGTTCTGCTGACTGACCTGTAGCTCCCTGGATCCTCCTTCTCGGTTTTTTGATGATGAGGGTGACGTTTGCCTGACTATTTCCCTGGCTTGACTATTTCCCAAAAGATCTTGATTTACTTATACATGAATGTACTTGGACAATTTATGAAAGAAATATAAAGTGCATGTAGCCTAAAATCAGTACCGAACTGATTAAGGTCTTATTTAAACAAAGGTTTGAACTATTTCAATCTGTTCTATAACTATGTGCCTAGAGACACTTACTATGGTGATTAAAATCCTTACAATAGGAAAACAAAGATTACTATGTTTGATCAGAAATAATTTTGCACTCTGATATCTTGGATTTCAATCATTTCAACTATGTTGATAGTAGTATCTCTTGATACATAAGAATTTAAGAATACACACCTTACAAGAAAAACAAGATATGTTTAAACGTATTGAACAGGAGAAAAAAAAAATCAAAGAAATTTTAATTCATAAGTTCATGGACAGACTGTAATAAAGTGTAAAATTAGAGTGTAGGAGGACAGGAACAAGAGAAACTCAGTTTTTTGTTTGACATAATACCATTGATTGCATTTCTCACTTTTCCTTTCTGTGCTGGAAAACTAAGCAGCGTACTAATTCAGTGTGAGGAAATCTCAGTCAAGAACATTCAATATTTCAAGAGAAAATAAGAATTCTCTGAAATCTTTCACTCACTCTTATAGTGGTCATTACTATGTGTTTTTCCTGAGACTCAGAATGAGAAAGGTTCCACTGGGCGAATATGCCAATGAATTGGCTGGCAAGCTGAGTCAAAGATGCCGTATTGCCATCAATGCCTGTATCAGAAGAACATTAAGTGCTCTACATCTTGTTGCATTATGAAACAGGCAAAAATCTATGCCTTTATTACCACATATAAAAGAAAAACACAAACCCACAACAAATGATCTTTTAACAGCCAACCAAACAAACCCAGAGACATACTACTAAGTAAATTTTTCACAATACATTTTTGATTTAGCATGTTTTCTATTTCACATCTGTTCAAAACACTGACATACAATTAAAATTTGCTCTTGAAATGTAGTACAGTAAAGCATCTACTCACAAAGTAATTCTTAAATTTCAGAGTGAGGGTTTACATGTCAGAAACCCTTGTTAAAAAAGTGGCTTAGAAGATAATGGTTATGACACATTTATCACCTTTATACTTACATAGATCAGAGACAGACTTGGCTCACCTGAGGAAATTTCTACAGTTTTAAAATAGCCAGCTGACAGTCAAATGTAGAACACATGTAAACAAATTTAGAAATATTGCAGTGGTACTCATGGTATATTCCAGATTAAAATTAGGGTAAGCATTTTCATACAATTTGCAAAAAAACAGTGGAGTTTGTTTTTATTTTCCTAAAGCAAAAGTCTCCTGTAATGCAAATGTGCTCATTTAAAGATTATTTTACTTCTTTTCACTACATAAAAAAGCAGGAATCTGCTGTGTGAAAGTTTTGTCCATCTTTTTCTGATATTATGTTCAAAGTAATTATTTTCTTTTCCAGCAATTCTGTTATTTTCAGGTGGTTTACTGCAAGTATATGTATATCTACCAGACCATCATCTATCAAATATATATTTTTAATATTACAGAAGTCTGTAATAAGCTTCTATACTATTTACTCTGATCTATTTTGGAATTTACAGAACTATCCTGATGTTATTCCCCACAAAACTTCTAAGCCAATATACAAATTAAAATAGCTATACATCCTCTTTAGCTATCATATAACCATGGAAATGAACAAGGGAAAAATAATAGGAAAGAAATACTCTGTCCACCTGCTGAATTGTAGCATACAAGTATTAGACCCAAGCATTTGTCAAAGCATGATCAAAAAAACTAAAACAATTTTTATCAGCCCTTATAAAACATCTAAAAAGCTTGGTTGCAATTTCCAAACTATTGCCAAAGGTGACAGGCATAGAGCAGGTAATGAACTATTCCTACTGAAATAATAGATAGAAGACTTCCACATTTCTGACACAAATTCAGATTCTGTTAGCTTACAAATTTTTATTGAATGTCAGGTTTTCAGGGGATTTCAGACTGGGTTTTTGAGCCTCACTACCTCTGAAATAGGTTATAGCAGGTGAGCAACACCGTTGAGCGTAAGCATTAAATTCAACACTATCAACAAATGAGCCAATTACCCAATTTTAAAGTCTTAGGCTTCAATCTAGTATAATGTGTCTCCAGCTTGCTGAGCCTCAAGTCCCAGAAGGTCACTGAGTAGATATTGCAGGTGTGATGGATCCATTTTTTTTTTGTCCGAGGAAACAGGCAGTCATGGTGCATTGAAAGAAAGTCCCTCTATATCTGCCTAATCCACTTCCCTATCTGCCATGTACTCCCTTCCCTAGAAACTTGAACTGAGTCACTGAGTCAAGGAAATAAAGCCGCCCAGAAAGCAAGAGAGATTCTGAAAGACAAATCTCTTTTCTTCCCTGCTGCCTGATTGTCATAAATTTATTAACTTTAACTGCTGGCCTGGGAACAGGATATTGAACAAATTCATAAAATCATAGAATCATAGAAAGGTTTGGGTTGGAAGGGACCTCAAAGATCATCTCATTCCAAACCCCCTACCATGTGCAGGGACACCTCCCACTAGACCAGGTTGCTCAAAGCCTTGTCCAACCTGGCCTTGAACACTTCCAGGGAAAGGGCAGCCGGAACTTCTTTGGGCAACCTGTTCCAGTGTCTCACCACTCTCACAGTAAGGAATTTCTTCCTAATATCTAATGTAAATCTACCCTCTTCCACTTTAAAACCATTACCCCTTGTCTTATCACTATATACCCTTGTAAAAAGTCCCTCTCCAGCTTTCTTGTAGGACCCCTCAGGTACTGGAAGGCTGCTATAAGGTCTCCCCAGAGCCTTCTCCAGGCTGAACAACCCCAACTCTCTCAGCCTGACTTCATAGGAGAGGTGCTCCAGCCCTGTGATCATCTTTGTGACCCTCTTCTGGACCTGCTCCAACAGTTTGATGTCCTTCTTATGTTGGGGGCCTCAGAACTTTACACAGTACTCCAGGTGAGGTCTCATAAGAACACAGTAGAAGGGAAGCATCACATCCTTTGACCTGCTGGTCATGTTTCTATTGATGCAGCCCAGGATATGGTTGGCCTTCTGAGCTGCAAGCATACATTGCTGGCTCATGTTGAGTTTTTCACCAACTGACACCCTCAAGTTCTTCTCCTCAGAGCAGCTCTCAAGCCATTCTCCACCCAGCCTGTACTTGTGTTTGAGATTACCTCAACCATAATATTTAATCTTTTATATATAAATATTTAGTGAAATTTTATCTGAAAGGAGATACTTACTTCTCACAGTAGAAGCTTTTCTCTAAGTAAACTATATGAAGTTTTAGTTTTGCTCTCTGGAGATATTAAAAAGTATTTAGCTGCTATCAGCTGAGGATCTGTAGAATTTCATTTTTTAGTATAAGACAGGTAAGTAGGCATATTTATATGTGTTATTGTGTATGGGTAGGGATACATATATATTTGCTAAAAAGAAAAAATAAGAGCATCTGGAATTAATGCTGCGCAGGATATTTTCCTCCATACTACAAAAAAATAGCATTTGTGATCTTCTAAAGTAATAGATACTGGCTTTTGACATGATTCCAACAGCAAAAAGCTCTTACCTTTTGTGCAATGGTATTTTCTGTAATGGTATTTTGTTTATTGTTATCCAACTTGAGCACCAGAGCATGTGACATTACATTGATCATTAATGAGATTTTATTTCACTCACTGCATGAGATCTCAGAGCTAATGTAAATTAATTACAATTGTAAAAAAAAATAAATCATGATTGTGGTAGTTTAACTTTTTTATCGACTAATTAGCAGTTTTAAAATCACATGTCCAAAACCAAAATGTAACATTTGTGGAACTGCAACACAGCCGATACTATTATTTTCAGACCATTTAGCAACACCTAGTAAAATTTTATTGTCATTGATCAGTTACAAAGTGATGAGCCCAAAATATTCACAAGAAAAACTATGTAAAATACAATTCTTAAAATCTGAAGCTATATTCCATCTGTCAAAGGAATCACATTAGGACTACTCATTCAGCATTTCAGCATAACTCTTTAGCAAGAGAGCACTGCAGGCAGCTATTCCAACAGCTATCATCAAAAATAAACTTTTGACTTACTACAAATGCATTTAGAAATAATATTCCAAGTCAAATTGTATTTTTTATTTCCAATAATTATTCTTTGAATTCCCATAAAATATTAAATTATGCTGTTACTGCAGTTGACAAGTTTTCAGCTCAGAAGTTAGTTTATGCACTCTATCAACTCTGCCAACAAGTCATAATTTTTATAGATCTGAATTGTAGCATCTTACTTTTTACTAAGAAGCAGTTTCTTTTTCTTGTCAGAGATAATTGAATAAGCTAATTGGTAAGAATAACTTTCTTTATCTGTAAAGTGAAATATCAACACTGAAAGAAATGATCTACCCAAGATCTTATACTAAATTAATCGAATAGCTAATCTTAAATCAGTTAATATATCTAAAAAAAAATCTGAGACAGCATCAGTCTGATAAGTTGACATGTTAATATGGCTGCATTGTCAACAAGGTTAGTCATCCTACAGTTTAATTGTGCATTTCTACTTTTTCTGGTTTGCATAGGCACTCAGAGTGTTAAGAAGTGAAAACTAATTTGTTGATCTATGGGAACAGAGTAACACGTGTGTAGGCTCAGAGAAGATAGTCAGTCACTGTCCAGTGGCAATGGGACCCTTCGCTGCAAGGGTTCTTACACTGGCATCTTCAACTGCACTGGGAGAAACTCTTCAAACCATTGTTCTGTTCAGTGGTTATAATCCATGTGGCCCAAGGTCCCACATGACCATTTCAATACATGCATTACTTAATACACCCTAATCACTTGATACACCTTAACTAGATACAAAATATCTCTTAAATATCTTAGCTACATACAAAAGTCTACCTGACATGGTCATTTCTGAAAAAGTAATTTCTATTAGCTTTTTACCAATATTATATCCATGAACACCTTCATCACTTCTGTAGCAAGTCTTTGGGACACAGTTAATCAACATGGATGTTAATCAACACATTCAGACATGCAAATTGCACTAGATGCAGTAGCAAATGGGAGGGGGGGGCGGGCGGGATAGGCGTGAGGGGAGTGGGACTGGTAAAAAATTATAGAACTGTCCAAAATTCGCACCTGGAGTTTTTCTGTCTAATATTAATAGTGAAGGTCCACTTTGTTTCAGGCTGCTCTGTTTTTTCATACCAGTCCATTACCTCATGGATTCAGATGAATGGCTGGGGAGTTCCTGGACCATGCAAGGAATTAACTACTTAGGTGCTTTCAATAAACATACAAGCATAGTCCCGATTACCTGACCAAACCACAACTATAGCAGAAGAACAAATTTAATTTTCACATTTATAACTCACTAATAACTTAAGTCTTATCACTCTGTCCACATCTGCAGCCACATCTCTAAGTGCAGTGTTCTTTGAAACTTACTGCAAAGCATTCACTATGTTCACACTCTTTTCATCATATCATACTCCATCACAGGACAAATAAACACTGCAGTGCCCTGCCTTTAAGAGGTTAGGCAATAAAGCTCTACTCTTCTAAGAATTTATTTGCAGAGTGCTTAATATAGCTTTAAGTCCGTGAGCTGTCTCAATGACATCAAAACAATTTTATAGGCAGATAAACGTTTACTGTCACAGACAGTTAGTGCTTAGGCTGCAGGAGGTTGAATCTTCCCTGTACCTATTAGCTGCTGTGGAACTTTGCCTTAGATGCAAAATGGGAAAAGAAGCCCTTCTGGACATAAGTAGGTTTGGTTTTCTTTATGCTTGCCTGGGTGTAAATGACTATCCAAAGTGCAAGAATGTGGAGAAACAAGCAGGAATATTATGCTTCTTACAGCTGTGTCTCTAGTACAAAAAGATGACTTATTTAAGCACACAGATTCTAAGAAAATTGAGGATGATGAGTATGTAATTTACAGCTCACCACTCACTTGGCCATGTAGATATAGAAACTGATTACCACAAACTGATAGATTCCTAGTGTGAGTACACATTCTTCATAATACAAAGAACCATAATGACAATAAGACAGGATGGCATTGGTAATATATTTTTTTAAGTTTTTTTAAATTTATTTTTAATAGAAAATTTATATCAGAGAAAATAGAAAACAGCAGATAACGTAACTGAAACAAAAAATTCAGAAGGTATTACTATGGTTTCAAGAATCCATGGATCATGCTTTTTCTTGTCTGTGATTCAAGAGAGGTATCAATTATATCTGTGTGTGTAACAGAAGAGTCAGTTTATTCCAAATCTTTCTTCTGATCCTCTTTAACCTATTGCCCTTTGAACTCAACATTCCCCTAAATTTTATCTTCCCCGTCTGTTATATATTTCCGCAAAGCTGAGAGAAGAATACTTCTAAAGATCTCTGTGTTATCTGATGCTTTGGTTTACAAGTATAAAGATAATTTTGGGTATCTTTACCCACAAAATTCTGCATCTCCATAGTACATTTTCACACCTAGTAATTAAGAATCATTATTTGCACCTTACAATGGAGTAACTAAGGATACTTGCTCAAAGGCAAATACATGGGAAGCACAATGTGCCTCAGGTGTATGGCATATGCAGTAGACCAGTAGGACTTCAAATACACATTGCATATGAAGTGCATTCAATCCATTTTAAATATTCTTTGTATGTATTGTAAACCCTAAATTGACCCTAAATAAGACAATCTTTATTTAAGCATCAGATTTGCTTCTAGGTCAATAACAAAATCAATAATGAAATCCATATGCTGGTCCATTAACTGCCAGTCTGAAATAGTAAATTAAAAAAGAACCATTGCTCTTGAAACTACAGATGTTCTTCTTTCCTTAACGTAAAAGAAAGTGAGCCAAATTATTATTGCTTTCTTATTGAAATAAATCTATACTACATTTAAAAGCTTGACTTGAAAGTAGGCTAGAGTTTTCTGTGGGAAACCTTTTTGCCCAGTTCAGTACAGGTGGAAACAGAAAATATGCAGACAATCCTGCCTCTTTTTGTCTACTCTTATATCTGAGATTAGATTTTATATTTTAAAAAGAAATTAGTGATATAACATCTTTCAAGATGGGAGAGTAATGTACACAGTATAAGACTAATGTTGCCTACATCTTGTTAATCTAGTTCAAAGAAAATAATTTGTATGTCAGAAGAGATTACAACAAAGCCTCAAACTCTAGAAATTGTATCAGTTTATGAAAGAACAAAATATAGGAGAGATATAATTAATTTTAATAATTCAAACCTTCTTAATGAAATGTGTGTTCTACAAATTACTTAATATTTACTGTAGATAAGTATTTAGGCTTTGTTTTCTGGTCCACATAAAAATCTACTCTGTACAGTGTTTCAGATGCATGACATTTTGAAAAGGTTTTTACAACATTAAACAAGTTCTGTAAGAGTTGTAACAGACAAAGACATTTCATGAATAGCCATAAACCATTTACTTTTGAATATAGTACTAGGTACTAGTTAAGATATTTTTGGATTAAAATCAATTAAAAATAACCCAAACAAAACATAGAGTTTATTTTTAGATTGCCCCTATAAAAGCTTCATGGGTACGGTCCCTAGAAATGTAGAAAATTATCCATCCATTTCACATACCATTCTTTTTTTACTGATCTTTGAAGTTTTTTTATTGCTACCCACCAATTCTGAGTGTGCTCTAAGTAAGAACAATCATTACTACAGGTTTCATGCTCATCCATCTCCCGCAAAACAATCTATTTCTGTCTCACAGACTGTATAAGAGAGAACCTTAACTCCAGCTCTGGTGGGTAATGGAGAATATTCTATATTACCAAGAAAAAAAAAGAAAGCTATAGAGAGCGGTCTCACATAATGGATTGTTTGTTGTCTTAAATTTGAATTTACAGTTATAGTAAAGATCAAGCATAAAGAAATGATATGGAATTGGTGAACTGATACAGAGCCCCCTGGTGTCTGTAATGATGTATAAGAATCTGTTCTTCCATTCTATTCAGAAAATGCATTAAGGAAACAAGTCATCTCATATATTTCTGCTTTGCTTAGTCAGAATACAGTTGATCAGACTCACTCTCTGTAAAGCATAGAAGTGAAACACAATACTCAGATAAAGCAGAGAAGCTCAAAATAAAGACTTTAAACTTGAGATTTTAAGTTCAGCTTTTAACCGTAAGAGACCTGAAGGCACCACAGGCCTGGCTGTCCCTGCCCAGCCCCTCAGGGTTCCCTTTGCCCTGACCACAGCCCAGGACCCTATTTCAGCCCAGCAGACAGTCCGACCATGCCCCAGCCATGCCACAGCAGGGCCGATCTCCAGCTTCCACAGGCCTGCCCTGCCCAGCCATGGGCTTGCTGATCTGGGCCCGCCTGCAGGACTATGTCCCAGCCCAGTCCCAGTTCATCCCCACGCCCAGGGAGGTGTGTGGTTTCTGAGACTAGGGCTGCCCTGGTGCCCCCCAGATGCTCTGCTCCTCTGGGGTGGTGGGACAGGCCGAGAGTGCCAGGTCCTGCCCTGACAGGCTCCCTGGGGTGCCCCTGACAAGACCACAGAGAGCTGTCAGCCATGCTGAACCCAAACATTAACTCTGGTCTTGCCAAGTTTAGTCCATATTAAAATTCACAGAATCGCAGAGTCACAAAATCACAGAACAGTCGGGGTTGGAAGGGACCTCTGGAGATCGTGTAGTCCAACCCCTCTGCCAGAGCAGGTTCACCTAGAGCAGGTTGCACAAGATGGTGTCCATGCAGGTTTTGAATGTCTCCAGAGAAGGAGACTCCACCACCTCTGGGCAGCCTGTGCCAGTGCTCTGCCACCCTCAGAGTTGTTTTTCCTCATGTTCAGATGGAACTGCCTGTGTTCCAGTTTGTGCCCATTGCTCCTTGCCCTGTCACTGGGCACCACTGAAAAGAGTCTGGCTCCATCCTCTTGATCATCCACCCTTTAGATATTTATAAGCATTGATAAGATTCCCTCTAAGTCTTCTTTTTTCCAGGCTAAACAGACCCAGGTATCTCAGCCTTTCCTCATAAGAGAGATTCTCCAGTGCCCTAATCGCCTTTGTAGCTCTCTGCTGGACTCTCTCCAGTAGTTCCCTGTCTCTCTTGAACTGTGAAGCCCAGAATTAGACACAGAATTCCAGATGTTGCCTCATTAGGACAGAGTAGATGGGGAGGATCATGTCTCTCAACCTGCTGGTCACAGTCTTCTTAATGTACCCCAGGATACCATTGACCTTCTTGGCTACAGGGGCACATTGTTGACTCATGGTTGACTTCTTGTCTACCAGGACTCCCAGGTCTTTCTCTGCAGAGCTACTTTCCAGCCCATCAACCCTTAACCTGTACTGGAGCATGGGGTTGTTCCTCCCTAGATGCAAGACCCTGCACTTGCCTTTGTTGAACTTACATTAAGTTCCTCTTTGCCCAACTCTCCAGCCTGTCCAGGTCCAGCTGAATGGCAGCACAGCCCTCTGGTGTGTCAGCCACTCATCCCAGTTGTGTATTATCAGCAAACTTGCTGAGGATATCCTCTGTCCCTTCATTTGTACTTTTCATTAGCCATGTGGGATCTGTTGGATATGATATGGAGGAAGATATCACAGTCAAAGAGAGAGAAGGGGATATTTATCATATTAAGAAAATCAGGTTATAGCAAAATGAACTTTACTAGACAAAACTACACAGTCTATACATCAGCTAGTTTACAAGTTTCATATTAAATTAACTAATCAGAGTCTAGTAACACTGACAAATGATTGGTCAAGCATTACAGCTTCTCTTAGTGTGCTCAGTTCTGTATGCACGTAGGTGTGTCAAGTGCAAGCATGAGAAAACTTTATGAGAAAACTTCTTTGGCAATTGGATTGCTTACATATGCCATTTAAGCAAATGCTTGTATTTTTCTTGTCATACCAGTTTTCAAACTTTCATTGACAATCTCAGACCTTATCTTCTTGTCTGAACATGCAGTTCCTTCAGCTTCAGAGCAGACTGTCAGAAACAAACCCCATCAAGGGAGTTGACCTATGCATCGGACTTTGGGCTGTGGGGATTCTGCGTCCCATGTCCCTTGAGCTGAAACTTGTGTGCTGTCACACTCAGGAGATTTCTTCCATCTCAGTGAAATGGATGTGGCTGCTGCTGTTCCTGTTGGCAGTTCTGGGCAACAGCAAGACTGAACATGTATTCCAGAGATGCAGCTGGAGAGACGCTTGCATGTACATACACAAACACTCCCCACCAGCATGTCTGGCCACCAAAGCGAACACAGCCAGAAGGCAGCATTGTCATGGCATCCACATAAACAGCTGCAGCTCTCACATACATGAACACAGCCAGCCACTGCTGTGTTTTCTCTGCTAACAGTTTGACCTTCACTGGTGAAAACACATATACACATTGAAACTCCCTAGTGGAAAATACACTCCAGCCTCTACAGCTGCAGATATCCCTGACATACAGACTCCCTGTGATCTGTGCCCCCTTTTCCAGATGCTAGCATCGAGGGACATGCACACACAAAATAGATAGTGAAATTGCACAGAAAATAGTGAAAAACATGATTTAATAAGAAGACAGGACATACTACCAGGATCAGGTGCAGTGGTCAGTCCGACAAGTGTACTGCTCAGCAGCTTGTTTGCATACAACTGGCCCCTTCTGTTCCTTCTTTCTCTCCACTTCCCACGCTTCTACTTCTGTGATTCACTTGGATCTCCTATTTCTCCAGCCTTGACTTCTTTCAGGAAACCTACCCCTGGTTACCTTTTTCCAATTTGTCCCAATTTAACTAAATCCATATTCAAATTTTATATTTCTGTTAGCCCTTTTGTGCCTAAGCTTTACAGGAAGCCTTCGTTATACTGTAGCAGACAGGATTCCAGCCTGTTTCAACATTGCATGTTGTAGCTAAAAGAGAAAATAAAAGTACTTGTTGGACTTTGAACATATTCTTTCCAGCTTCACTACTGCGTCTTTAAACCTCTGAAATTCATCCAGCTTTCATCCAGTTTTCTGTTGACCTTTCTGGAAAGAGCATATTTCCTTCTATTTTGTTAAAGTTCACTTTACTAATTCAGAAGCTGTAACTTTTAGCAGGAAAATGTACATTAATAGGAAAAGTGTACTTGTCAAGTTTCCGTTAGGGTGTCCAGGAATCTCTTTTTTCTGGACAGGACAATGCTTTCATCTGGCAGTCATCCAGTTACAAATTCTGAGTCAGTTCCAAGGCTCTTAGTAAGAATAGTACTCACATCCTATTTTGTTTTTTTACAACTAATTTTAAAAGTGTTTTAGAGCACTAGAGATGTTCATAGATGTTAGGATATCTATAATATACATGCTGTCATAATTTACACAGCCAATGGTTCTTAACTTAACTTAACGTAACTGAGATTTCAGTTTTGAAGGTAAAAAGCAAACCTAGATTTGTCCATGAGAAAATTCACTTGCCTGTAGAAAAATCTTTGCACTGCAGAAATGTCAGCAATAGACAATGAACTCAAAATGAAAGTAGAGGTTAACATCCATGTCAGTGTCTGAAGTGCAACAAATAAATCTTTAATAGCCCTGGCCAGCTTTGACTGAGTCCCCAAACACCCTGTCTACCCATGGGCCCAGGATATCCATTTCAACCCAGGCCTGGTGAGACCTATTGTAGGTGTGCCTGTCTCCGTCAGTGTCTCCTGGACTGACCCTTCTGATCTTCACTGCAGTTAGCTTGTCTCCAATCACTGATGACTGGATGGACCTCTTGGGTGGACTTCTCAGACTGTCATTTGGTATCCCCATGCTGCTGGTGGGAAACAATCCCAGCCTTGGCTTGATGCTCACCACAAATGTCAGGGGCTGTTGATAGACCTCATTACTGACTTTAGTACTGCCTGCCACACAAGCCCTGCAAAGCAGCACTCATCAGGAGGGTACAGCCACCCCATGGGTCTCTGCTGTGCTTGGCTGAGCCCTGAGGGAGCAATTAACCCTAGCTGTGCCCTGATAACCAGTTCATGTCTGTAAGCCAAACACCATCTCCACATAGAGCCAAACCACTGAGCAGTCCCAGGCACCTGAGTGGGTCCTCTCTTCCCAGTTCTCCCTGGACTCAGGGCTCCTTAGAGCAGCTTGAACACTGCCCCCTCCCCCCAGGGCACATCAGGAACAACCTGGATGCCTTGCCTAACTCCAAATGCCTTATGTTGTTCCTGCCACAGTCCTGACACAGCTCCAAGCCCCCAGTGTCGTTTCCCTGTCCCAGCTTCAACTCTCTGCCCTGTGTCTATCCTGAACTCCAGATTCCTTGTCCCACTGTCAGGCATCCTTTTCTGTGACCCTGTTGTGATACCACAGCCTTGCTGTGATCCTGACCTGGCTCTGAGCTCCAGTCTGAGCCATGTTCCTTTCCCAGCTCCCTGCCCCACCTCTGCATCCCGTGAAATAGACCACTGATGCCCCATAGCAGTCAGATCACTGTCCAGCACATCCCTTCTGAGCCCAGGGTTTTGTGAGATGAGAGGACAACACTTGCTCAGGGGAGGGGAAAGGAGGGCTTCTGTCAGGGCCCTGAGGGCACTAAACGCAGTCACTGTCCCTTGTGAGCCTCCACTGGGGTCTCCTCTCATCCCTGTCTGTTAGCAAATAAGAATGTGGCTAAAGAAGACTACATAGGAAACTGTTTGCTATGCAGGCATTCATGGTATCTCAGTTGAAATCACCCACCTGTTGTCATTTCTCTTCCACAAGCTAATTTACTGAGAAGACACTGCAGATAGATAGCTGTTTTATTTAAAAACAAATAAATAAACCCACAGAAAATATGAAATCTCATGACAAAAATGTCATAAAGTGTTGATACAACCTTTTTTTTGTTCCTTCATTTACACTAATTATTTCTTTTAATAGTATTTTTGAAGTACTTTCTATCAACTTACATAAAAAAATCCCCAAACATTGTAACTATCCTCAAAGGTAGGGAGACCCATCCTCCCTATTCACCACCATCTCCTTCCAAAGGAGATAAGGTACACAGAGAAAAGATGTCACTCACAGCTTGTCCGAATATCAAGTCAGGGTATTTTTGAAGCATTTTTACCAGAACTGTGTAATGCATCATGGAATCCATGTGTTACTTGTTATTGGGATAATTTACCAAGAACTGAGTTGAAATTAAGGCTACTTGTAGTATAAGAATATTAGTTTCTACAAGTAACATTGACGTAGACCTTTTGTGCTAGGTTAATGGTTGAGCTGAATGATCTTAAAGGTCTTTTGCAACCAAAACACTTCTATGATTTTATTTCATATATGTGTTTTCCCAACTGTATGACAGAAAAGTCTAAAAGCACCAGGGAAAAAAAAAATAAAAGCTCCCATATTATGATGTCTTGTTTAATATACATGACAGTATGTATACTTTCATGATTTTATTTATATATATGTCCATATGTGGGCTGTTTAGAACATTAAGGCATATGCTGTAGGAAGCATTTACTACAACTGGAGCATGAAAACATACGAGTCTTTTTCTCTTCTTAGTTGCACAATGTTCATGCTCTAATGAGGTACTCACTCATCCTGCATAGATGAACTTTTCTGCCACTCTGGTTCTTTATTATAAAAAATATAATTGGCTATTCAGACTTCCTGAAAGTAGGTGAAACACCACAGACTTCAATCAGTTCATCCCACAGACTCAAATACAGATGGGGCTATAGGAAATGAAAGACAGAAGAGCAATGTTATCTATATTGCAACCTTTTTGTTCAGTTTTCAGTCTGACCGCAGCTTACGCTCTGCAGTCAATTGAAAAATTAGTTCTAAAGCACAGCACCATTTATTGAAGGCTATGATCATATTCTTTAAAAGAATCATCAGAAAAAAATAAAAGGGAAGATTGCTTCTGAATTTAATTTGATGTTCTTTGGCTGTACTTAGGGATACCTACCTACCATCTAAACGACCTCCTGCAATATAAGAGTTAAAGTTATTGTAAGATAAAATAGGACACACATTGTTGCTGCACACAAGAGATTTGATTAAAATCATTGTGACCTCTGCAGTTCCTGCCCTAAACTACTGAAAGCCATTGTTAGCTATGCAAGGGTATTTGATTTTTAAAACTTGTGCCACAGTTGCTACTTCAAGAAACCCCAAGAACTTCGTTACATGATTTTGTTTTTAATTCTAAAACATGAATAACAGCATTTTTCATTGAAAACTGAGGCTGTTTATAATGAACACAGTATAGGAGATCATTACCTTTTTTTAAATTGTTCGAATATAAAGGAGGCAGTTGATTTCTATTTCATTTGGCACTGAGGAGTGAACAATTCATTTGTATTTTCTGAAGAAAACTGGGCATAGATAAAGTCCAGCTGGTTGCAGATCAGTCCTGAGAAATAAAATGATGTTGGTATGATGCCAAAGATGGCAAAAGGTAATCATTCAGATGTTCTCTCTGCAAAGAAGCTGTAGCATTTGGACATGGGATAATTATTTAGCTGATTAATTGATGATTAGTTAACTTAGCTGCTTATTTCAATGACAAATTAAAGACACAAGCTGCATCTTCTGTGGAGTGCACAACATTGAGAAAAGGTGCACAAATATATGATGGGAGATGACTTGAAACAGAATGGAAAAAGTAAACTAAACCAATCAGTAGTTCAATCATGCCCTCAGGAGCAGTTATTTCACCTTTCTTCTGACTCAACTACTACTCCTTACTGCTACACTAATATATTATGTGCTCCTTAGAACCACGTGTGAAAATTAAGTTCCAACGTAAGTCTCCTGCTCCAACCAGAAACAGTTCTCTATTGGAGAGAGAAAGATATCCCATAATTCAGAGCATTAATGCGATGAGCTGGTAAATATTAAACTATTAGTATTTTCCCCCAGATACTTACTAGAAGCATCAACTTGCTTTGCTTTACTATGCCATATTTTCTTGTGTCTGCATTGGCTGCTACTTCAGCTACATATGTACATGTTAAACATTATGAGGTTGAAAAAACTGTGAAATGAAATATATCTTAAATAAATTAAATAGCCTATTTTACTTAATCACCTTGTTTTTGTGATTGCTAATAAAAAGTGAAGAAATAAGAAAATCAAGCTATATTGCCAAGCAAACTATTTTACAGAACACCAATAAATTAAACTCTTTCATAGTTGATGAAAAAAGCAGTCAAAGTGAATAAAAAGAAAACAGAAGCACTCACAATTCTCTAATGGGTTTAACAGCTTTTGTTATGGTTATATCAAGCTGGACTAATGAGAATGTACTTAAAATAATGAAATAGAGAGAAATCCAACAAGTATTTTGAGATGGTTATGATTTATTCCCAAGCATTGAAAAAGGCAAATCAAAATATAACAGTGGTAAATATTTTGAATAGTTCTCATTTAATATAAAAGATTCCAAAGAATGTTAAGAACACATAAGTACTGCTAATATCAAAAGAGCAGTGACAGACTAACCCAGGAAATTACTGTAATAGTCATTCCAGATAAAAATATGTAACCTTAACTGCATACAGAGCTTGAGGCAAACCTTGGAATAGAAGTTCAGATATCAGTAAATAAACAAGACAAAACAGGTGTAATGTAGATGTGACAAGATTTAATTTTTTAAAAAAATTCTATTTAGGCCTGTTATATCTAGGCATTTAAGCTGTTATAAGTGTGTCAGGATGTAGAGATACATGTGTCATTATTTATTAACATTTTAAAGAAATGCTTGGAGAAATTATATATACCAAAGTAGGCAAAATGTTTAAAAATAAACCAAAATAAATAAAAATGACAACTTTCCAAAGGAGGAATGTTTCTCAGTATATCTTTTGTCGGATCTAAAGTATGTGTTACTTACAGGTAAGTCCTAAGAAGTCTTTTAGTCAGTTAGAAAATGTGGGGGTTTAAAACAAGATTAACTATAGTTTGTAGTTTGTCTATTAGCACAGCCAATATTGGCAATTCAAAGAGAATGATGCCTTGGAACACTTTCTGTAAGCCAGGAGGGTGCTATTTTAACTGGATCAACAAAACAGTTGATGATCTACTTGTTGCTACTACCTGGTATAAGGAAGGACATACGCTTTTTGCTCCCCCTCAGCTTGAAGAGGAGATAATTCCTGTGAGTCATTCCTTCTAGGTACACAGAATGCATAAAGACTTCTACTATTATTGGCCTGTCCTGAATTTCTGTTTCAGGACTATTACGTGTAGGTTTACATATTATCTCCTACCTTTAGTTACTTTCGATTAAGGGCTGGATCTGTTGTACCTAAAGAAGAAATAATTTCATTCTGTTGTCTTGGAATTAATTTAATTTGTTTTCAGTCTAATACATTAAATCAATTTCTGGGGTTTTTGCCTTATGTTTTGTAGAGATTTTGACAAAATATTGCCTCACATTGAAGAAAAATATACAGCAGGATCTAGTTTGAGATTAAGACATCTAAATGGAGACATCTACATAAAAGTATCTTTATATCATCTATATTACTAATTCCGATTTTACCCAATGGAAAACTAATCAATGCAGCCAGTGGAAGCCAGAGTGAAATGCAGCTGAGAAGATGCTAAAATAGGATTATTACATAGGGGGTTTTGTGTCTTTTAGGATAATATAGGGTACCTAAGGTATCTATATAGGGTTGATGGATATAAATTAAGATTTGCAGAAAACCCTCACAAAGGAATGGCAGCTCTAGATGACACTAGGCGAGTAGCAGAGTTTTGCCCTCAGTGTCTGCTTTAGAAGATTCTGAATCAGCATAAGAATTTGACATTGGTGAAATTAAACTAGTATGAACCACTTTCAGCACCGTTTTAGGACCCAAACTTATCCTTTCTGCCTTTACAGGTCTTGAAGACTCTCTTATGTTATCACTAAAAAGAGAATGTTTAATTTAAAATGATTAATAATAAAGTTAATAAAATAGATATAGAAATTTGATCTGATTAATAAAAGTTTTATAATAGCTATAGCTGTGGCCTATCTGTTCTTACTAATCTCCATCAGTTCTACAACTAAAAAAATGTGCAGTTTGCCTCAATAAGTTTGAATTACATTATCAGCTTTTAATGTTCCATACGAAGTATTTGTGGGAATCGTTCAGACAAACTCATGTATACAACAATGTACTGAAATGAAATTATTTTTATGTAGACTGTTCTTGTTCAGGGCAGTAGCATCTCAAATCATTATCACTAATGCAGCAAGTAGAAACAAAAGTATTTCTGATTATATAGGAGGTCATGTAATCATGTTAATCCTGTTGCCTTCAGAATTTACTCTATCATTTTCACAATCAGCAAAAATACTCAAAGGATTGAAACACTCAAAGCTAGTGTTTCACTCTCAGCAGCATTGACATCTTTGAGCTATATTAGCTATTTGCAAAATAACAGATCTTTTCTTCACAGATTATTTTCTTTGTGACCAGAATTGCTTTTATTCAGTACATCTCTTTCTGCATTTTGTATAATTAATATTCTCATATGTGATCACTATCTAAGATTTTATACAGATATTTTATAGATCAGGAGAGAGAGTCCATAGAGTGATACAAAATAATGCATGTCCACTCTGAATATAAAATAAAAAGCAAGATGTAGGAAATACATTTAACCGCTAAAACACTTTGAGTACAGTTCCACCAGAAGTCATCATCTTCTAGTCTCGAACTAATAAATGACCTAGACAGATTGATGGGAATTATTTTAAAAGAAGTTACCAGTGATCAAGTTTGGATGTTAAGAAGTATTCAGAATAAACAGCATGGAAAATCCAAAAAGACTTTAATTTATGTCGTTGAGCTGAGACATGGCAAATGAAATTTAATGTTGACAAATACACATCAATACACAATGACAAGAAAAACACTGACCTCAAATGTAAATTATACAGAACTATGTTTTTTTAAATATCATAAAACAGACCTTAAACTAGGAGCAAAGATTTGACTAAAAGGATAAGGATTTATGGAGAGAGCATTTTAAAAATTAGTTCTCTTACAGACCCTATTAAGAGTGTCAAACAAAATATTTATTGATTGTCTGGAAATGAGTTGTAATTATTTATGAGTAGCAAGTAAATATATGTATTTCTTAGAAGAAAGTATACCATAAAAGCATGTGTTAATAAGCTATATAGATAAAATAAGAAAAAATATGTAAATTTGGCTTTCATATCATTTAGCCATATATCTATCTAGGAAGATTTATATTTTTGTAACCATGATTAAAATTTATTTATTGCATTCAGGCTGAACAATTATTTGAACTATTTTTTGGTTCATTAAGTAATCAAAATCACTGAGAGATATTCAAATATTTGATTCATATTACTACAGTAAATAATGCTTAATATCTATTCTAAGAAAGTCTATACTTTAATTCTTTTTCAGTCCCAGTTTTAAATTATGTAAGTTCTATTCTAGGAGATACTGAAAGAATTTTACTTGGTAATTACATGCAGGTATCTGAAGTGTTATGTCTTTGTTTATTCTATGAATTTAGATAAAATACAGACTTTTCCTGATTCATGATTCCCTGACTACCCTCTAAATTTTGCTTTGCTGCTTAAATGTTAGATTTATTCCCCTTCTTGAACAAGGAATAGCACTCAGTTTATGAGTATAAAAAATTCTTACTGAATATTTCCTAAAGGATAACATTTATTTTTGAATGGGAAAAATATACAGAATGGCCAATATACTTAAGGGTTTGGACTGTTTTGTTTTTGTTGTTTTGGGGATATTAAAAGGCCTATAATCTTTCTGAAGCATTTAAAATTATTTGGTGTCATATAGAAATTGCACAGCAGCAGTGGTCAGTGACTTAAGTCATTATGTATTCCCAGCATAAAGGATTTCTGAAAGTCAGGCTGAATTGATTGTGACAAAATGATAAACCCCAGCAGCAGTAATAATATAGAAAGTTAAAAAGAATAAAGTTAAAGCAAATCACATTTTCCTGTAGCTGTCTGCACCTATGCTAGTATTATCTTTCAGTGATTTATTGTCTTCCTTTCTCATGAAGGTATATGAAAGCCAGTTTGATTGTAAAATGCACACACATACACAGTGGAGCTATAGTTGTTTAAAAAAGAAATAAATGTAACATATTTTTTAAAAGATACACGAAGTCTTGTCTTGAGATAGTGCACTGCATGTAAGTGAATGGAATCATAAACATGTTATTATGTGGATTCATCCTATTTGGATGAATAAAGGCTTGAGTATTAATACCAGTTTAAGCTATTTTGTTTCACTTGTGTGTATACTTGCACTGAAAATGAAAAAAAAAAAAAAAAAAAAAAGAAAATGACAGTATTTACCATCTGTTCTTCCATATTCACATCACTGACTGTCTTTTACAATGCAGCTTTTCTATCTTTCTAATCAAGCCATTTCAGAATTATTGTCCTTGCAGACTGCCTGTTACTTTCCTGTAATTGATGATTTGTCCCATACTGCGTCCCTAGTATACATTTTTTGGTGTCAAATTCTATGATCATTTGTTTCCCAGTCCTTTGACTAGGAGTCCCTTTCCAGACTAGCTTTTAAGCAGCAGTGCCTCTGATCAGGACTCAAATTGGGTTATCCCAGGGTATCCTTTCTTTGATTTCTTCATGTAATTAAAAACAGACCTAATCCATAATGTCTTTGTTTATTTCCAAAGAAACCTAAAGTGTCAGATATAATTTGAGATTCTGGAGTGATCTGAACCATGACTGGAAGAAGAATACATTCTTCTAGAAAGCAACCAGATACTCTGAGTAAACCTGAGTCTCAGTATACAGAAAATATATGATACTTAGAATGCACAACAAAATAAATCAAATGGCTAGCCAAATAGACAAATGCTTGAACCACAAATCTTTGTATGTTCCTTAGCTATTAGTTTAAAGCATATTTTCTGTATTTTTTTAGATGATTTTAAATATTTCTAAGTATTTTTCAAATTAAAAAGTTTCAAGGAAATTAGTTAAGAGAATGGTGTTTAGATATAAACTTTTAAAAAGGAATTCAAGCAATGTCAGTTTGGAGGACAGACAGAATAAAAAAAAAGGATGAATACAGGTTTTCTGGCCAGTTTATGATTTAGATGTTTTCTGACAAGTTACTTAAACTAGACTATTGGACAAATTTGCTTTTTGGCACGTGCATGTAAAATGAAATATTTTCATTAAAACTGCTAAATAAAATGGGCATATTTTTTCCATTTCAGTGCTTAGCATATTTTCAGTGTTAGGCAAAGGAAGGAGAGAACTGGTCCAAATTTGTAACCTGGAGGACTCTGTAGCAATGGTTTTGAAAGCCTTGACAGACATAATGCTGAATGTTAGCTCTGAGAAAAGATTCCTGTCAGGGACTCTAAACTTGTTTTCTTCCAAACTCTGAAGAGTCCTGAATCTGCTGAAGATTAGAACCAGCACATTTTATCTACTTTACATTCTATTTGTCCACAAAATGCCTCTGAGCCCCCCAATAACCTACAATTACTATTTTCTGCTCTTTCATGTTTAATGTCTCTGTAATAATATAATAGCAGTTTTGCAGCCCTCTAGGCCAATGTTTTATTAGCTTGAAACTGCTGATATTCCTGTGTGATCTACTCTAGGATCCTGCTCTAGCAGGGGGGTTGTACTAGATGATCTTCAGAGGTCCCTTCTAACCCCTACCATTCTGTGATTCTGTGATATGTTGCTGAGGCTATAAACCCCTGCAAGATAATTTAAAAGCCTTTGGATGGTAGAGGCAAGGAAAACTCTGTAGTAACACAGTATCAACCATATCACCTTTACTGTACTATCTGTTAAGTTTCGGTTTTGATGTAGCACCCAAGAGTGAGCTAAGTGAAGTGAACTAGGAAATAGTTATTTTTCAATAAGGTTTATCCTGTAAATTCCTAGATTTCTAATTGTGATCTAGTAAGCATCCTTGTCCTCAGCTTTGGAAACGCATAGATTCCAGGGTGCCTGAGATGCTTTAGGAGAGATAAATGACAATCAGATGTACAACTCTTTGAATTTTTAAGCTCCAGGCTACATGGCAGAGAGCTTAAAAACGATGTTGCTGCATGCCATATGGGCAAGTAGCATTCCAGATCAGCATTCTACTCTCTCTGCTTCTATTTTTACAGGCCAAAAAGCAAGGCAAATTTATTTTTGAATTTGTCTTCCATTTGAGATAAGTTCAGTAAACTCACTATGAGAAAGACAGGAAGGAAGGAAGGAAGGAAGGAAGGAAGGAAGGAAGGAAGGAAGGAAGGAAGGAAGGAAGGAAGGAAGGAAGGAAGGAAGGAAGGAAGGAAGGAAGGAAGGAAGGAAGGAAGGAAGGAAGGAAGGAAGGAAGGAAGGAAGGAAGGAAGGAAGGAAGGAAGGAAGGAAGGAAGGAAGGAAGGAAGGAAGGAAGGAAGGAAGGAAGGAAGGGAGGAAGGGAGGAAGGGAGGAAGGGAGGAAGGGAGGAAGGGAGGAAGGGAGGAAGGGAGGAGGGAAGGAGGGAAGGAGGGAAGGAAGGAAGGAAGGAAGGAGGGAAGGAAGGAAGGAAGGAAGGAAGGAAGGAAGGAAGGAAGGAAGGAAGGAAGGAAGGAAGGAAGGAAGGAAGGAAGGAAGGAAGGAAGGAAGGAAGGAAGGAAGGAAGGAAGGAAGGGAGGGAGGAAGGGAGGGAGGAAGGGAGGGAGGAAGGGAGGGAGGAAGGGAGGGAGGAAGGGAGGGAGGAAGGGAGGGAGGAAGGGAGGGAGGAAGGGAGGGAGGAAGGGAGGGAGGAAGGGAGGGAGGAAGGGAGGGAGGAAGGAAGGGAGGAAGGAAGGGAGGAAGGAAGGGAGGAAGGAAGGGAGGAAGGAAGGAAGGGAGGAAGGAAGGAAGGGAGGAAGGAAGGAAGGGAGGGAGGAAGGGAGGGAGGAAGGAAGGGAGGAAGGGAGGAAGGAAGGGAGGAAGGAAGGAAGGGAGGAAGGAAGGAAGGAAGGGAGGAAGGAAGGAAGGAAGGAAGGAAGGAAGGAAGGAAGGAAGGAAGGAAGGAAGGAAGGAAGGAAGGAAGGAAGGAAGGAAGGAAGGAAGGAAGGAAGGAAGGAAGGAAGGAAGGAAGGAAGGAAGGAAGGAAGGAAGGAAGGAAGGAAGGAAGGAAGGAAGGAAGGAAGGAAGGAAGGAAGGGAGGAAGGGAGGGAGGAAGGAAGGGAGGGAGGAAGGGAGGGAGGGAGGAAGGAAGGGAGGAAGGAAGGGAGGAAGGAAGGGAGGAAGGGAGGGAGGAAGGAAGGAAGGAGGAAGGGAGGAAGGGAGGAAGGGAGGAAGGGAGGAAGGGAGGAAGGGAGGAAGGGAGGGAGGAAGGGAGGAAGGAAGGAAGGAAGGAAGGAAGGAAGGAAGGAAGGAAGGAAGGAAGGAAGGAAGGAAGGAAGGAAGGAAGGAAGGAAGGAAGGAAGGAAGGAAGGAAGGAAGGAAGGAAGGAAGGAAGGAAGGAAGGAAGGAAGGAAGGAAGGAAGGAAGGAAGGGCCAGGAAAGAGGTTGACATACATTCTTTTTCTGAATGAAAAAAAAAAAGTCAAAAAAAATCCAGTTTAATTATGGCAAAATCTGTATAGTTCTGTCAAAGTTCAGTAATTAGTGAATAGACTGCTCTAGCAGGCTGTAATGACTCATATAGGAATCAATTCTGAGAAATGCAGGAACTGATTTTATTTCAGATATAACAAAAACATATCAATACATATCTATCACTCTATGTAAGTTTTAATCAAGAATAATAAACTTTGATTTTCTTCTTACTGAAGTTGTGACATATTCCATGCAAATTTCAGTATCTGTTTATCTGATATTACATACAGCAAGAAGATCGATAAACTTTCAACTACTTCAAATAGTTTTGGATTATTTCTTGCCCTATTACAAGTTCTGTTTAAATGTCTGTCATGTTGCTTGTTGGTGACATTTTCAGAAGCAGTTTTGAAACTCAATTTCATCAGTTTGGGGTAAATTAAGAAAGTATGAATTTGGAGGTCAGACATCACTTATCTATGTTATTACTAAATTACTGTTCAAAGATGCAATATTATGGGTAATCAGACAAGAAATAAAAGCATTACTAACGTTATAAAGGAGAAGATATGAACCTTTTTTCTCTTTCTTTTTCTTTGGGTTTATTGTGTTTGGGGAGTTTTTTGGGTTTTGTTGTTTGTTTTTTTTTATCATCACACTTGTGGACAGAAAGAATCCAGAACACTTTCCTAGACTTTTTAACCATGCTATGTTGAATAATTACTCCGCAGAGGTTTCATAACAGGTATTGCATTCACTGTTTTGGGAAGATAATTCAATTTTTTTACATCTTTAAATAAATTACTCTTATGTCACCTCTCTTGCTTTTTGTTTTAAGGCTAAACTCACTAATACAAAGCTTAGATCCAGTAAATAAAAAAGAAATATTTGAGTGACTTGTTTTCCAATTGTGTATTTTAGTATTGATTAAAAAAAAGATGAATATATGATGAATGTTTTTGTATTCCTAACCAGTTCATATTCTAGCGTTCCCTTATTTCAGTATCGTATGGTGAGGGTTTCTTGTCCGTTATAGGAAAGATTTATTATAATACCCGGGTTGTTTTTTAGCAATAATCTTTAGGCAAGTTTTCATGCATTGTCAAAGGCATTAAGTACCTTAGTGCTTATTAGCATGTGTCTGTGGTCAAAAACTGGTTCTGCATAATGCTGCAGTAAAGAAAAGGTATTTTAATAGAAAACTACTGGTATGGTACATGACTGGGATGTAGAATGAGGGCATAATAACTAATTTCAGAATCCATTTGCCTTTTCTTATGACAGATGTGAAAATGCTGTTAGCTAGGAATGTGAGCAGGACATTGGCCCAATGTCAAAGAAATACCAGTCCTTCTCAATGTCACCCATTTCCATTTTATGAAATTCAACAAATCAGTTGAGACAAAGTGCTTGACCATTCCCAAAGGGTAGCATTATATCTACAATATTTTGATTAGGCGTATAAAGCAAAAATATTACAGGCAAAATTATTTATGAATACAAACAATTAATTTTTCCGTATCTTAACTTGTCAAGCACATCTTTTAAATACCCATACGCTGTTTGTGAATAGCAAACTTAGCAAGTCACAGACAGAAAACTTATACATAATTAAATCATTTATTCTTCTTCCCATTTGTTACCTACCTTATCTTTAAAATATCTGGTGCCTTAGACAGAACTTCTCAGATGTTTTCAGGATCTGTTGGAGGACACTTCAGTTACATTTTAATTCTCAGCTAAGTGCAATTTTACAGTATAATGAGGCAAGCAGTAGTAAATAGTGACAGGGTCATATAAATGTTAAGTGCTGTAAATATTTTAGACCAAGTAAAACTTGATAACAATTGTCTGGAAGGGTTTTTTTCCTTTGCATCCTTTTCATCTACTTTATTTGTTCAAATTGGCAAATACATTTCAACAATATACTTAATGATTAAAATAATATGACCAGCATAGTAATTATGAGCTCCCTGTCCTCACATATGTGACTAAAATGTTGATTTTCCTGCAGCGCTCTCTAAAGTTTCCTTATTCAGTTTCTAATCCAGTTTCACAAATATAAATACGTTGTTTTCATTAGAATAATATCACTTCAGCTCCTATCAAGCATAGCATCTTTCTGACTTCCTGTGGCTGACCCTAGGAAGGAGTGAAAGTGTGGTGAAAAAACATTGTTCTCAACAACATTAGCTGACACAGCTCTCTAAGTCTTAAAGGCATAGGTTCTCACTTTATCTTTATGTGTATGTATGTGTGTGTGTATGTGTGTGTGTATGTGTGTGTGTGTGTATAGACATCTGGTGAGTTCCTACATCTTTCTTATCTGTTTCACAAATTCAAACAACATTGTACTCTTCAGGTACTAAATGCATTTAAGCCAGTCAGCCCTGGAAGTGTTTAATTAGCTGTATAAGTTTTCTCTCTCTTTTTTTTCACTAGAATGTGTTAGGTCTGAGTTCCCACTATCTCAGTGAAGTTATTGATTTCATTAATCAGTCCGTTCTGTCTTTCATTCCATTTCACAGCCTCTAAGTAAAGAACGTGGGATTGTAGCCCTTGTACTGATTCTGTTTCTTAACATTGGTTAGCGCAAGATCAAACAACTTGCCTCAAGTCTGAATTTGAAACACACCAAGAAAATAATTTATGGAGCCTATGTTCTACTTTATCTCATAGAATTGAAGAGAAAGACACAAATAGAATCCAAATACTGTGCTGACTGTTTTATTGATAGCATTCAATCATCAGTAGAAATTTCTGCATCAGTTGAAATTTAATTTATACATAAATATCAGAAAAATAACAGCTCTTCTGCTAACCTCAAAATGTAATATATTTATTTTCCAGTTCATTATTTTCTTCTTTATCCCTCACCCCCGCTTTTTTTTTCCCCTGAAGAAGTTACTGATACATGACTTTACATATGGTCCTTGAAGTTCCTGTATTAGCATGTTTTATAACATACATAAGCAACCAGGGAACTACTTTGATAGTCAAAGCTTGAGGAAGTGTCAGCTGACTGTTTTTAACAGACTTCAAAAATGCTGCTAGCAGTTCCTGACAATTTTAGTTTAGGTGCCGCTGCTCTGACTAACGGTGACTTTGTGATAACTTTAGCAGTGTATAACCAGATACCCCCAAGCTGTTTCAGCCTTTTCATTAATAATTCTCTTCAGTCCAACTCAACTTGGTGATGCTTCTCAGATCCGAGAATTATAAACCAGAAAATACTAGTTCCCGTACAGTTCTATCATAGCTGAGGATCTGGTTTTCCTAGTCCTCAGGTTAATACGTGCTGACTTCAACAACCGACTTCAACAACCTTTTCTTTCACTGAGGTCCAAGATCATCACTTTAACCATCTGAACTTTGCTTTCTTTTGGCCTACACACACACACACGTACACAAACACACACACACACACGCTCTTTATATCCTAGCCTCATCAGTGTTTTTTCTTTGTTTTGTTTTTGGTTTTGTTTTCCTCTGTTTCTCCAGACTTTTTGTCTCCTGGAATCCTTATTCATCTCTTTCTCTTACTGTTCCAAATTTCTAAATGACTGCTTCCATCACCCATTGTCTATGAGCTGTACTAGTGACAGAAGAACCTTTTGACTGACCAGAAAGCCTTTTCATCAATCCCTGTAGCTCATGATGCAGCAGCTTTCAGTAGACAGAAAGAACAGCTCCAATGAAAATCCATTCTGGGCCATTACAACTATAGAAGAGAATCTACTTTGTTGACCAGCAGTGTGGTGCATTCACGGTCTACCTTGCCAACAGAAGATCTATAAGGTTAGGTAGAGCTGCCTAATTAATAGCTAACTATATATTAACCAAATCGGGATATCTTTCACAGGAGCTATAAATGGAAACTCTTCACTAACAGATAATCTTGAAAAAATTCAAGTCATGGTTGCCAGCTTTGTAAACTTAAAGATTTTAAATAATATACATGCTTTCTACAATTTAATTTATACATTTATATCAAAAAAAATATGGCTCTGGATCATCTGGTTAAAACACTTCCAGAAAACTTTACAGTAAGGGAGACAGCTAGGAAAATTAGTTAAGTTATAAACATCTGAAAATGAAATCCTATAACAAGAAGAATCAGGAATCTTAATAGTAGGCAGTACTAAAAATTGTCTCTAGCATCAAATAAACACCTATCAGAGATAACAATAAATTACGATAGTGCCCTACAAAAATATTTGAAAAGCTGGAGAAATCAATCACCAGCTTAAAAAGAAAATTTCAAGACAAAAAGTTATATGCAAATAAGAGATCACTTTGCCAGAAATCAGTAGTTCTTATGAGTCACAGTCATTCATTAATTCTGTCCTTCCATTTTCTCTGTCATTACACAGTGCAGAGTAACAAACTCTTTTTACTAAATTATTCCAATTCATATATTGGATCCTTTTTCAGCTGTGATTTTGGGAAGTGCCTAGCATAATAGATAAATAAATAAATAGGTATCCTACTGCATCACTAGCTCTAACATGTATTTATAAAGTATTCTGTAAAGTAGCATTATTAAGTAGTTAAGGCAAAAAGATGATGTGCTATAAAATGATATACTTAGAGATTCATTACATTTACAGAATCACTTATCATGTCATTGAAATGTCAAATCATGTTGTGTTGATTGTTTCAAGACCATGTTACTAGCTAAAGAGTGTCTAGATGGTTTCTGCATATCTGTAAGGAGGGAGACACCAAATTTCATGTGAACTCAAGTGCATTTTATCCAAGTTATCTCAGTTTAGGAGATTAATATTTTTCAACTATAATATCATGGAATCAGAGAATTTTCAGAGTTGGAAGGGACCTCTAGAGATCACCTAGTCCAACACCCCTGCTTAAAAGCAGGATCCCCTGGAGCACATCACTCAGGACTGCATCCAGGTGAGTCTTGAAAATCTCCAGAGAAGGAGACTCCACAACCTCTCTGGGCAGCCTGTGCCAGTGCTCTGGCACCCTCACAAAAAAGAAGTTTCTTCTCATATTTAAATGGAACTTCCTGTGTTCCAGCTTGTGTCTGTTACCCCTAGTCCTGTCACCAGGAACCACTGAAGAGTCTGGCTCCATCCTCCCTCAAACCACCCTTCAGGTATTTATAAACATTAATTAATTCACCCCTCAGCCTTCTCTTCTCCAGGCTAAATAGTCCCAGCTCTCTCAGCCTTTCCTCATAGGGGAGATGCTCCAGCCCCCCAATCATCCTCGTTGCCCTCTGCTGGTGTCTCTCCAGTAGGTCCCTGTCTCTCTTCAACTGGGGAGCCCAGAACTGGACGCAATATTCCAGTTGCAGCCTCACCAGGGCAGAGTACAGGGGGAGAATGACCTCCCTCGACCTACTGGCCACACACTGCCCTATGTAGCCCAGGGTGGCCTTGGCCTTCTTGCCAGCAAAGGCACATTGCCAGCTCATGGATAATTTACTGTCTACCAGGACTCCCAGATCCTTCTCCTTGGAACTGCTTTCCAGGAGGACCCCCCTTAACCTATACTGGTGCCTGGCATTCTTCTTCCCCAGGTGCAGCACCCTACACTTGCCCTTATGGAACCTCATGAGGTTCTTCTCTGCCCGGCTCTCCAGCCTGTCCAGGTCCCGCTGGATGGCAGCACAGCCCTCTGGTGTGTCCTCAGCTTTCTGAGGATACACTCTGCCCCCTCATCCAGGTCATTGATGAATATGTTGAACAAGACCAGACTGAGTATTGACCCCTGGGGGACACCACTGATTACAGGCCTCCAACTCAGCTCTGCTCCATTAATCACAACCCTCTGTGATCTCGATCCCCAGCTCTCGATCCACCTCACCATCCCCTCATCTAACCCACACTTCCTGAGTTTCCTAATGAGGATGTTACAGGAGACAGTGTCAAAAGCCTTGCTGAAGTCAAGGTAGATGACATCTGCTGCTCTCCCCTCATCCAGCCAACCACTTATGACCATAGAAGGCTATCAGATTGGTCAAGCATGATTTGCCCTTGGTAAATCCATGCTGACCACTCCCAATAACTTTCTGTTCTTCAACATGTTTGCAGATGACTTCCAGAATGAGCTGCTCCATCACCTTCCCAGGGATGGCGGTGAGACTAATCAGCCTGTAGTTTCCTGGGTCTTCCTTCTTGCCCTTTTTGTAGACTGGAGTGATGTTGGCCTTCCTCCAGTCTTCAGGCACCTCTCCTGCTCTCCATGACTTTTCAAAGGTGATGGAGAGTGGCCCAGCAATAACATCTGCCAGCTCTCTCAGCACTCACAGGTGCATCCCATCAGGGCCCATGGACTTATGGATGTCCAATTTGGCCAAGTGGTCTCTAACACTGTCCTCCTCTATCGAGGGAAAATCTTCTTCTCTCCAGACCTTCACTCTTGCCTCCAGGATGTGGGATTCACAAGAGACCTCTTTAGTAGTGAAGACCAAGGCAAAGAAAGTATTCAGTACCTCTGCCTTTTCTGTGTTTTCCACCACCAGGGCACCCATCTCGTTCCTCAGTAGGCCAACATTTTCCCTAGTTTTCCTTTTTTTATTGAGGTACCGAAAGATCCTCTTCTTATTGTCCTTAACCGTGGTGGCCAAGTCGAGTTCTGCTTGAGCCTTGGCCCTTCTAATTTTCCCTCTGCATAGCTTCGCCACATTTTGGCATTCCTCATAAATTTTCAACCCCCTTTTCCAAAGGCCACAAACTTTCTTTTTGTTCCTGAGGTCCAGCCAAAGCTCTCCATTTAGCCAGGTTGGTCTTCTTTCCCACAGGCTCTTTTTTCGGGACCTGGGGATGGCCTTCTCCTGTGCTTTTAAGAGTTCTTTCTTGAAGTATGCCTAGCCATCCACGGCATCTTTGACCTTCAGGACTGCCTCCCAAGGGACACTCTCAACCACGCCCCTAAGCAGGCCAAAGTCAGGCCAAAGCTTAATTCCATGATTGCGCTGTTGACCACAAACTCTGAGTGCGACCATCCAGCCAATTCCCTATCCACGGGTGGTTCATCCAGCATATCCATGCTTTTCCAATTCAGTGACTAGGCTGTCATTTGGTTAGAATAAAACCACTTTGCTTTGTGAGTGCCTCTGGCCTGGCATCCGGGCTCAGGGTTTACTTGAGGTTGCCAAACTGTTTTGAGTGAGTGTTCTACAGGTTTCTGTGGGTGCCTCCGTGACATGCATATCCCGGACTACAGATCGTGAGACCTCTGTATGAAGAACAAGCCTCAGCTCCCAGCACCCAGTGGTTTTGCCCATGCCAACGTCCACACCACAAACTGTGAACATGGACTGAACCAAGGACACTGGGTAAGAGCTCCAGACACATGTCCCACCATTTTGACCTACTCTAAAGGATACTCATGACATGAAACCCACGGCCATGGACTAAAAGGACTGATACTTCTGTGTATATCAGTGTAAATATTGAGAAATGGGAAGAGCAGTGACTTGGGCACGATGTAACTGGAATGGGATAAGGGGTGGAATGTTGTCCTGGTTTCCCAGGAGCAGCCCCCCAGCCCAGCTGTGACAGGCAGGCCATGAGCAGCCCCGAGTCAGTGGGAATTTCAGTCAGGGCAACTTCCCCGAGCTGACTCACAGGTGTGTCCCACCCCACTGGCATCTGCTCATTATAAAAGGAGGGAGTTCACTGAGGATAAGGAGTTCCTTTTCCTGGGGCTCCTCCCTCTTGGACTTCTGCTCCTGCTGCTGATCCTAAGGATGAGGCTGAGTAGAACCTTGTGCACTTTATGTTGGTGACTGTATTTTGTTATTTCATTAAATCTGTGAGAGGGAGGGAGGCCACTGTGAGCCTACTGATGAAGACCCTGACTGGGAATCAAGTTCATTATCCCTGTCTTCTGAAGATGCTGAAATGCTTTTCCCAGGAGCACATGGATTTGTTAACACCAAAAAGGAGGTGCAAGGAACACCACAAATCACCAGTGGGCTCCTTACCGGCTGCCCATTTGACAGTCCTGAGCGTTTTGGGATGAGACGGTCCTTGAAACTCCATGCAGCTCTACTACTTATTTTGCCATAACATTCAACTTTTAATGCTCAGTCAATTTTACATGAACTCAAATAAAATCCTCAGGCTGAAGCACTCCAAAAGATGGCAATGGGGCAGAGTTCCCAAAGCAGTGATGGTTCTGTTGTGAGGCAGTCACCGAAGGGCGAAGCACTCCTCCAGGGCGGGGTGATGAAGAACTCCTCTGGGGCTGCTGGGCAAAGGGTCCTGCGGGGACGTGTGGCGAGGGGCTCCTCTGCGGTGCTGCAATGAAGGGCTGCTCCAGAGCAGTACGATGAAGAGTTGCATGTGGCTGGGTGTGAGGGAGGGGCCCAGGGGAGGTGCCTCAGGGGGACACCTCTGGGACAGTGCGAGGGGGCAGTATGCTCAGGGATGGCGCATGGGAGGGGACACCTCAGGGACGGCACCTCGTGGATGGCAGTGAGAGGGAGGACACCCTTGGGGGCAGTGCAAGGGAGGGGACTCTTGGACACAGCATCTCAGGGACATCTGAAGGGAGGAACATCTCAGGAACGGCACAAGGGAGGGGTATGCTCGGAGGAGGCGCGAGGGTGGACCCTCAGAGACAGCACCTTGGGGATGGAGCGAGGGGGGTACTCTCGGGGATGGCACAAGGGGGAGTACACCTTGGGAACAGCACACGGGAGGGGTATGCACTGGGATGGCACTAGGGGGGTCCCTCAAGAACGGTGCAATGGCGGGGACCCTTGGGGACGGCACCTCAGATTTGAGCATTTTATATATAGATCAGTGTTTGCGTGTGCTTGCTTGCCACATACACATATATGTTCATTTGGGGAGTATTTTGGTTGAAATTCAGATAAAGTTATTTAGAGTTCTACAACAATAATTCATGTATCTCATATACAAGTAAAAGCCTTCAGTTAAAATGTATCAAAGTAAAAAATCCAGTAAAATTCCAAGTAATATCACTTTCATGCTCATTGACTATCACTCTATATCTACATGCATATATTTTCATATATATGTACACTGAAAAAAGTCTTTTGCTTGAATGTTATTGATGTTTCTCAGGGATTAGGAAGTCAGAAATTGGGGCTCTTCAAAAGATATCTGGACATGGTGCAGGGCAACCTGCTAGAGGTGAACCTGCTTAACCAGGAAATTGAACAAGAAGACCTCTAGAGGTCCCCTCTGCCCTCAACGAGTCTGAGATTCTGTGATTGCTGTCCTTTCCCAGACTCCCCCAGGACTCTCTCCAATTCTATCCATGACTCCATTTCACTCCCTCAGGCTCATCATCCCCTGCTCCAGCAATCACAGAATCATGGAATTATGGAATATTCAGAGTTGGAAGGGACCTCCAGATATCATCTAGTCCAGCTCCCTTGCTTAAAAGCAGGATCCCCTAGAACACATCACTCAGGACTGCATCCAGGCGAGTCTTGACAATCTCCAGACAAGGAGACTCCACACCCTCTCTGGGCAGCCTGTGCCAGTGCTCTGTCACCCTCACTGAAAAAAAGTTCTTCCTCATATTTAAATGGAACCTCCTATGTTCCAGCTTGTGCCCGTTACCCCTTGTCCTGTCACCGGGAACCACTGAAAAGAGTCTGGCTACATCCCCTCAGCCCTGCCATACTTATTCGTGGGCGTGTCAAGTAGGGCATGCCTACAGGTACATGTCCCAGCCAGGCCACACACCATCCCTGTCCCAAGGAAGGTGCCTAATAGCTGGGACTAAGGCTGCCCCATGCCCTTTGGCTAATCTGCTAGATGGATGGGCCCAGGCCTCCAGGATCTACCCTGCCCAACTCTCCTGGGGAGCCCCTGCTGCTCCCTGGATCCAGGAAGACACCAGTCCTTACTGTGCCTGACAACTCATGTCACTGAAATTTCTTTTCAAGGGATAGTGATACTGATGCTCTGCCCCTAAAGCTTGATTGTTTTCGGGTTTTTTTATTTTATGAAATTTTGTGATCTCTAAGTTATCAGAAAAGCCATAGGTATCATCCTAGTTTTAATAACTCTAGTTTTTATGACTGGGATTTTTCAGTATTTTTGTTGCAGCTTTCACTAAGTGAAAAATTAAAAAGTATAACTTGTGCGTCATACTTAGGAATTCATACAGCTTTTGGTCAAGTATTTTTGTTTGTTTCACTGCATAATGTAATGCATGCCCTGAAAACTCCAGCTTCACAAAGAAAAAATAAAATTATTCCCTTATATAAAATAGGAGCCAAATGAGTATGCTAGCAGTGCAAATCTAAGAAATAACTTTTCATCAGTAACTGCAAACAAATGGTTTCTTTCATTTCAAGTCAGAGATAATTTGCGTTCCCACAGTGAGAATAAGGGTAATCAAGAAATATTTTCTAAGTTAATTTCATGCAAAAAACAGTACTGTGATAAACATTTAATAAGATGGAACATAGAACTCTTTGAATTTCATGAAGCTGCCAGTAATTTTTATTGTAAGATTCTAAAATGTGTGACCCGGACACAAACCACCCCTCATCTATCCAGGATCTCTGTGGGAATACCGAACTGAGCACAGGAGTATTAAACAAAAAGTACCATTGTGGGGCCATCAAGTTTCTACAGAAAGGTTATTGTGTTCACAGTAGTCAAAGCACAGCATATCTCAAGGCTGTTGAGTTGAGTCCAAACCATCACTTATCCTGTAATGAGCTATGGAAAATTATCTCAGATCTTTTATGATGAACCTTCTTGAGCCCAAATAAGTCATTTGCGAAATCCTTACTATTAAATGGGTAATTATAATGAAGTTACATAGTGACAAATCCTGTCCCAATATTTGTTGCAGAAGAAAACAAGTGTCAATGCAATCTGAGCTGATTTACACTCAGTTATGTAAAGTAAACTGAACAAACTCAGAGTGGTGAGGTTCCTCCCACAGAGTTCATAGACCTAACCTGGCAAATTTTCAGGGCAGCACAAGAAGAAAAATTGTTTCTTGACTCACTGCTTTGTCCTCATACACTATTACCTCATCTGATTACCTCATAACACTATCTTATCTTGCTTGCACATCCGTGAGATGTTAATGGTTTTCAAATGACACAAACTTTTATTTCAGTCATGCTTTATTTAAAAGGTCATTTCAGTGTTTTATGGTTTCCTCTGTTTTCTGTTATTTGTCATTTTCTCTCAGAAACCCAGATCAGTGTTTCCTACAAATACCCCTTTTTTTCATATAGGAATTATTGATCTCAGACTTGCAAACCTCATTAATCAATACGATTACTTTGGAGAACCCAGTAGAACACAACAAAGTAGACTGAGTTTTGGGAAAAGGGGTGTCGGGGGGAAAAGTACAAAGGCAACCAACACAGTTCCAGCTTTGTGCATGACAATTTTTTTTTTTTTGTAATTGCAAGAAAAATGCCAGACCTTTAAAAACTTTAATTAAAAATTAAAATTTTAATTTTAAATTAATTAATTTAAAAGCTCTAATTAAGCATTATTCATGTCTTCATTAGACCTCCTTAGAATGTCTTTTATTTTAGACTTGAATATCTTATTTTAATTCATAGAATGCTGGTCAAAGTTAATTAAAAGTGCCATTTTAAGTATTACCTATTTACAGATTTGTCAATTAGCTATGCACATTTAACTCTGAAATTTTGATTACCCTGTTTCTGCCTTAGTTTGATTATAAACCCCTTGTCCTCAGTGGGCGTTGTGTCACTGTCACGTAACTCCCCAGCATCATTTATGTCTTACCTGACTGCATACTGTGGATCCATGAATTGCAGATCAAATGTGATATCTAAAGGAACAAGCATTATCTCAAAGATCACATAGCACCACAGGAAGCCTTTTCTAGTAGCTCTCCAATGCCAAATACAACTTTCATATCATGCAGCCCAGCTGCACTGCCTTTGCCAGGGGCCGAGCTAGCTGCTGCTCTTCAGTTTTCACACTTATATTAATGCAGCAGTCATTCACAAAAAGCTGAAGTCTAATTCTGGGGAAGGAAAAAGAGGACAACTCACCACATTGAAAGAAATGGTCTTGAGGCTTTCCACAGGATGACCAGTGCCCTACCTTATGGTGGGTTAGCCTTGGCACACAGCCAAATGCTCACTCCCCCTCCTCATCAGGAGATGGAGAGAAAATAGGATGAAGAAACCTATGGGTCAAGATTAGCGCACTTGTCAGTTGAGATGAAGACAGGGAAATCACTTGCCAATTACCATCACAGGCAAACCAGACTAAACTTAGAGAAAATTACTTTACTTTATTGTCAATCAAAATATATTTGGCCAGAAACAAAGACAAACATTAAACCACTATCTTTTGCTCCTCTGCATCCCCCACCACAAACAATGTGGGGGGAAGAGGAAGAGGGGATGATGGATTATGGTCAACACATAGTGGTTTCTGTCTGTTACTCTTTCCACCTCATACTTTTCTCCTGCTCCAGGCTGGGTCCTCTCCATGAGCTCCAGTTCCTGAGCAAAAATTCTGTTCTGGCATGGGTCCTCCACACACCATAGTTTCCATCAGGAGAACCTGTTTTAGCATGAGGTTTCCACCTTCTTTAGTTCCTTTAGGAAATACCCATCTTCTTTAGCATGACTCCTCCACAAGCTTCAGTGAATACCTGCTCCAGTATGGTCTCTTCCATGGAGCACCTCCTTCCTCTCCTTCTTTGACCTTGGTGTCTGCAGGATTGTTTCTTTTTTTTTTTTTTTCTCATTCCTCTCCCTCAGAGCTTCTGTTCAGTGAGGTGTCACCAGTTTGGTTGATGGGCTCAGCTATACCCTGCCATGAATCTGTTGTAGTTGGCTGGAACCATTTGTGCCTGCTATGGGACAGCCCCTGGCTTCCTCTCACAGAGGCTACCCCTACAGACTCCTGCTACCTGCACCTTGACACCTACACAAAATGCAGTCATGTGCTGAACCTGGTGGCTAATATCAACTTTATTTTCTCTCTGAGCATCTACACAGTTCACGGGGACATGAAAGGTGCCCTGTGTTTTTGTCACCAGACTCAGCAAATCCAAGAATGTGAGAAAGACATATAGGCCTGCTGTATTTTTCAGATGTGAGATAGTAAACAAATGATTGCTGACACTGACTCTTAAACATTAGCATACCTATTTCTGCATTTCTTGTATCCCTACCACCACAATTCTTGCCTTTCATTCCTTATTATTCCCATGCTGTTTATCATGATCTCCAATACCTCACACTCCTTGCCACAGTCCACAGGAAGACATATATCACAAGACAGAGCAAGTCTCCTTCCTTTATAGTAAGAAGCAACTTTATTTTTCATGTAAGAATATGACTATAACTGTAGAGGGTGAAAAGCTCACTTTGGGATTCTACTTATTATGTTGTAAGAGAGGAAAATCTGCCATCTTTAGGGAGAAAATGGTGGTAAAGAGAATGAAAGGGAGAGAAACATAATCTGAAAAAAGAGAGTTTAGAAGAACTAAGGGGAAGAGAAAGAGAAGAAGTTGACATCAAATGAAGGCACGAGTTATACATGGGAGGGTATAAAGACATCCACATGAGAAGCAGTTTTGTACACTGGCAACACCACAAATACAGTCAAACAACATTCACTGACAATACCTCGTCACTATAGGATAAGGCTGCCTTCCACTGTGGAGTTACTAAATATACTTGAATAGCAAGAGACACATCACAGCCTCCTATGCACGTTTTGAGCAAAGGTCTTTCAGCTACCTGCCTAAAAATATAGATCAAGTCTCCACTGATGTGCCAGTTATATGAGTAGTGATGTCAGATATGACCTGGGAAAAGTCAGTTGTGATTGGTCTTTGTGTAGTCAACATGTCAGACTTGGGCCTGCTTCTATGATTCCCACCACCCACAATCAAGTGAACCAGAATGAGCCAAACAGTCATTATTCCTGCTTTCAAGACAACATCAAGGGAAAAAGGTGCTCCTTTAGAGACGTCCTGATTCACTCCAAAGTCAGTTTGCCAAGACTAGTTCCTTTCTCTGATAGAAAGAAACAAAATCCTGATACTTAATTGCTACCTGCTCCTAAGTGCTAAACTGGAATTAACGCACCAAGAAAATTCTGGATTTGCAATCTCTTTACATTTACTGCAGAAATGAAAAGCTATCTTCCTTGAAATATGTTCCCTTGTATTTATATGTGCATGTAGGATATATAATGTGGAATAGGGAACAGGTAGACCATGAAAAATTCTATTACAACATTCACATGGAAGTTCTTGTGTTTTTGTCTGCACGTTGAGATGCTTTAGTGACCTATTTTCCTTCCATATAATCCTATAAGCAGCACTCATTTACTGCTCTCAGAAGCACATCATGCTATCTGAAATGATCAATATTTGATTTCAAGACAAAGCCTAAAGATGGTTATTCAAAAATTCTTAGTGGATCAAGACATTTAGTGTAGGAAGATACATTACACTAATGATAATAAAAACTATTATACATTTTATATTCTATAACAAACAGATTAAAACTAGAAAATCATTTAAAATTGAATTGTAAAAAAAAAACCAGGAGAGAATTTTAATATCTATTAAAAAATTAAGGAGTCTTACGTCCTACAAACTTTCAAAGACTTTAGTGATCTTACATCATGATGGAGCTTTTAGAAATAAAAAAGCTTAAAAATAATTTATGTCTTTTAGATCTATAGGCATATATAGTAACACTACTTCACAAAGGGCTGATTTTATTGCTTGTATGGAAAGTAATCAAAGTTCACATTTGATAAAAGAAACCATTCATAAGCATTAGTGATAGTGCTTGGTGACAACACTTAAGTTCTGTACATTTATAGTGGCATTAGATAGTTTGCTATTTATATCATTAGTTAAGTTTTAGCTGACCAATTCTCAGCATACTCCTTAGTAATTTCATGATAGCATGCTGTGTCATGCAGTCATGTTTTTGTTGCAGTTGCTAACTGTATTTGCAAAGAGGAAAAGAGCTCTCAAGTAAGCAACCTTTCAGTCTTATTGAGGTATATGTACATTTTGGAACAACCATTGCGGAAATGAGAGCACTCATATCACAGCTGTTGGTAAGGACAGGTAGCTCAAACAAAATTCTGCAGAAAACTGAGTTTCATTTTAAAATACTACAGATTCTGTTACAGTCAACTTACTGGCTCCAAATATCAGAGGCCTGTAGTTCAACCATCTTTATGAACTATTTTCTATCACTGGAACAAACTCTAAATCACATCCTTGCATCTCTAATGACTTTACTAATTCAATTATGAGAGATATTTAAAGACCTTTGCAGCTTGGTCAACTTGTAGTAAAATGAATGTTCCAAAACAATATTGTCTAAGGACAAGACATGCCATAAAACTCTGAGGTCTTATCTCTGCATGGGGAAACATAAAGTGTTTTGGGGACACTAGTAAAAAGATTCTGTAAAATATATATTCACAGAGCAACAAATTCAAGTCAGACAAAAGCATAAGGCTACACGTATTTCTTAGGTCCTTGTTGCATCCTGGTAGACATAACTAATGGTATCAATCTTCTGTGACTTAGATGTCTGAAACAGAAACATCTGACTGCGAACTCATGTCTTTTATGAATTATGAATAACCTATAAATAAATAAATAATGAATAACTTCTAAATAATAATTCAACTGATTTCTGTTAGGCACCTAATTTAGGATAAGATTTGTCTTTTAGTCACTAATCTCTTCCCACTGAATAGTATGGAAGGCTAGATTAGCTAGCTCCAAGTTAAATATTAAACTCAGAAACATATAAAGTTAGGCAAAATGAATCTTGGACTGTTTGTCTGCATAGATAATTTCAGTTTATTTGTAAATTACTGAGAAGGTTTTTTTTCTTCTTGACTCTATGTATTTTCTGAAAAAACAGAATTCCTTATTCTGAGCATAATTAATCTTTTTGTCTGTGACACTATTTAGAAGCAATTTACTTTTCAGAGTGACACAAGGAAGGAGAAGGCAAGAAAGCAAAGCCATTCTGAAAACTGTAGTGAGATCCCTCAGCCTTTAGAAAACCTCTGCACTGGAACAGGCTGCCCAGAGAGGTTGTGGAGTCTCCATCTCTGGACGTGTTCCTATGTGGTCTACTCTAGGATCCTGCTCTGGCAGGAGGGTTTGGACTAGATGATCTTCAGAGGTCCCTTCCAACTCCTACCACTCTGTGATTCTGTGATTTTGTGAAATACCATACAAATATTGCATCATTCATTTATAAAGTTGTATATTTCCACATTTGTAAAAATTGACAGATATTTAGCTGAAAATGGAAAATATTTTACTTTCATTAATGTACTTCCGGCCATGTTTATTTATGTCTGATTGTGAAAGAAATCTTCCCTGCCCTTCTTCCTCTCTAATTTCCTTCATACACTCTACTATCTTTAGCTAAGAACATCAATAATAATAACTCTGTCTTCATTATGTGTCTACGTTTAACCTCTACCCAGTACTAAACTGTAGCAGTTGCTCTATCACCTGATGACCTCTCTTCAGCTGACAAGGGGAACTGGGGAAAAAGGGAGAAGCCTCATGGGTTGAAATAGTAACAGATTTAATGAAATAACAAAACTAATACAAATACCAAAACAAAGTGTACAAGCTTATACTCAGCCTAGTCCTTGGGAGCAGCAGAAGGAGCAGGAGACCAAGAGGAAGGAGCTCTAGAAAACTCCCTCCTTTTATAATGAGCTTGATGCAAGTGGTGCCAGTTGGCTTGGGTCAGCTTCCCTGACTGAAATTCCCAACTGTCTCAGGGCTACTCATGGCCTGCTTGCCATGGCTGGCCTGTGGTTCCGTTCCTGTGAAACCAGGACATTATGAAATTATGATATGAAATGCACATAATGCAGAGGAATTATTTTACACATTAACAGATGAAAATCTTGCAATGGTTAGTCAGTCACTGGCTTTACCAAAAGAGAGGCAGGTCATGAGGTGAAATTCTGCTTTAAGAAGATTTCTCTTCCTTTTTTTTTTAAGGAATTTGGACTTTTCCATCTCTGAGGTTTATTTCAAATCTTTCTCAGGTTTGAGTAAGTCATACCTTTTTTGTTTTGTTTTGTTTTTTCTGGAAAGAAGTAAAAAGATTTATACACTTTGAAGGCATAATAGAGTCTCTACAGATGAAAATGCAAATACCTGAAAGATCTCATGCATATTAATAGCACTGTTTGACTAAAGAACAATTGTTTGATATTTTTAGATAGACTTTTCGGAAGCAAAAGAAGAAATACCACCCCATGGCCCCTGAGGGGGCAGGAATGTCTTTTATCAGTTCTTTTTTCAGGGCATCAGTCTAAATAAGAGTCAGAAAAATGTCAAGATATTTTTGTCAGAAATTAAGAACTGTAAACCTGAACAAAGAGTTTTACTACATTTAGATCTAAAGGAAAAGGAATTTAATTGTACACATATCTATTTTACTATTTCTGTCTTCTTCTAGGCTAAATATTTATCCAAGAGGTCTAAGAGGGTGATCTAAGTGATAAATATGCAGTTCTTGGAATTTAATCCATGATTAATATATTTTTTGTGTTGTACTTCAGCCTATTTTGTATTTCTCTTCTGGAGCATGCAATAGTTCAGCAGTAGAATTACACTGATGAGAGAATACTAATTCACCAACAATATGTATTTATGTTGGAACATGTTCAGATTGTACATCTATGACCTGATGAATGGTCACCCTCAGTGTATAATGCGTTTTTTTGTTCTAGTGGGTTTTTTTGTTTACTGGGGGTGTGCTGGTTTTGACTAGGATAAAGTATTTTCTTCATAGTAACTAGTAGGGGGTTATGTTTTGGATTTGTGTTGAAAATAGTGTTAATAATACAAAGATGTTTTCATTATTACTGAACAGTGTTTACACAGAGTCAAGGCCTTATCTGCTTCTCACACCACTCCACTAGTGAGTATGCTAGGGGTGCACAAGAAGTTGGGAGGGGACACAGCTGGGACAGCTGACCCCAACTGACCAAAAGGATATCCCACACCATATGACATCATGCTCAACAATAAAATGCTAGGGAAAGAAGAAGGAAGGGGAGGATGTTGAGAGTGATGACGTTTATCTTCCCAAGTAACCATTATGCACAATGGAGCCCTGCTTTCCTGGACGTGACTAAAACACCTGCCTGCCAATGGGAAGTTGTGAATAATTTCCTTGTTTTGCTTTGCTTGTGCATGTGTCTTTTGCTTTACCTATTGAACTGTCTTGATCTCAACCCACAAGTTTTCTCACTTTTACTTTTCTGATTCTTTCCCCCATCCCACTGTGAGGGAGTGAGCAAGAGGCTGCGGGGACTGAACTGCCTACTGGGGTTAAACCATGGCAGGCTGGATTTGTTTGGTTTTGTTTTAATAGAAAAGCTTAGTATACAATCTGATTTAAATAGCTCAGGGCACAGTACACCATATGGCACACTGTTTTTTTGTGTCATGCTACGGCATGACACCAGTTTTAATGTCACAACTACACTTAAACTGTAGAAAGTGTAGTGAATAAAAAAAGTGCACGATCTTAGACTTCTACCTTAGAAATGCATGACTACTTTTATTTATATGTATGAATCACTATACATTTAACATTGTGCAAAGCATGGATTTCTACAATTGAATTATACTCAAAAACTTTGCTGTTACTTCAAATCAAAAAGATGACGTAAGTCATAGCAGTGTATGTTACATATCCGCACTACTGCAGGCCAGTTACTGGTGAAACACAGCCAGGCAGTGATTCACTTGGTCAAATATATATACAGGGTCATTTAAAGTACTCATGGTTTCCTTCCAAGCCTTCTGTTGATGCTTCATAATGCCATGGGTGTCCTGTAAGCCCTATCTCATGTCTGCCAACCACATGTGCATATCTTGAATCCTTTAGGGCATGTGATGTGTTTAAATAAAACCAGATGACTGTTTAGGCAATTAATTCCCACACTCATTTTCTCTATGTAGTCCTAAACTTGAGGCTGCTGTCAACATAATAATAATAGTGCAGACAAAGTATTTAATGAATATGTATAACCTATTTTGTCACAAATTATCATGTCTGTATTGGTTTCCACACAGAGCTTGACCAGGTTTCTTTTTCAGTTTTGAAACTATAAATAAACATCACCCTGAGAGTCAAACAACAAATAGAAATTCTCAAAACATATTACCAAAAAAAAAAAAAAAAAAAAAAAAAGTGCAATATCCCAGTGAAAATGGTACCTAAATTAAAACAAACAAACAAAAAACTTACATGATTAGAAAAGTTCCTTCTAGATATATGTGTATGTTTATGTTATGCATATATATTTGTATAATATATACTTATATATATAAGCAAAGAAAATTACATAGATGTGAACACAAGGGAAAAAGGGTAAGTCTGTAATATAAAGGCCAAAAGAAATCCAGTTACACAGGAATTTTTTATTCTTTATTAGTGATACTTTATGGCTGAAAGATCACTATTATGCCTTTTGCATGCTTTCTAGTACTTTAGAAATTTTATTTAATTTAGTTTTTTTTTTCTTTATTATTTTTTCTTTTCTGTTCAATGTAATAGCCTCAGTTATATTGTTAGAGGGGTTTTTAGATTTCTATTTCAAATATTTCTTTTCTCTAAGAAAAACTAGTGTGCAAGAGGAATGAAATGTATTTTTCACAACATCTCCATAATGAGATATTCAATATCATATTTCAGACACATAATCTGTTTGAGGTATATCTCAAAGTTGTTACCAGAATAATTTTTAACTAATTTTTTTCAATTAAAGCTTTCAGTACTCAAACAGATACTTAGAAGTTATATGTATATCTATACAAGATAATGTTTCAATTTACTTCAATTATTGCTTCTTATTGGATTCTTATATATACCCATATCATTCTAAACTAGACTCTCTGCTATCTTTATACTTATAGAAATCATTCAAGCACACTCATTCTTCCAATCAGCCTCTCACTAGGACCTCTTATTCTCCTACACTTAAATCTCAAGTTTAATTACTTTAACTAGAGTTCCATGCTGAGGAGCAAAATCAGCCTACCTTGCAGCTGCAAGAACAACCCACTGGCCCTACAGTCTGCTGATATTTATTGTGTGTTGACAGGGATGGTACCTGATCTAATTTTAAATAAGCTATTTGTTTCTTTTAGCAAAAACTTCAAGTCCCTGCATACAGCATGAGTCTAGTGATTGTTTGTAATTGAATTGTTTGTAATAGAATTGGGCTTTGATAATAGGACTAATTTTTCAAATGTTACTTTCAAGAAGCAAGCATCTGAACAGCAAATATTGAAGTGTAACAGTTTACTTCCTTACAACAGATTCTCTTTGCAGAATTACAAGATTGTGTTCAAGGGTACCATCAGGACCATTATCAGCAACTCATATATTTTTACTAAGTGAATCAAAGTTTTAACCAGTAGGATGCCACTTATTTTATTTGTTGTAAAAATAATGTGGCCAGAATTCCAACAAATCTAAATACTATATATGTATTTTTATAATCTTTTATACACTATGATTTCATGACAAGATAGTCTTTAAGGAGCAGAAAAATTGATTATCTTTACCAACACAAAATTCTAAATTCGATAGCAAAATAATTGACACGAAATCACTAGAATAAAGTAGAAATGCTGATGCTTCATTCTAAATCATATTTTTTTAAAACTGAGACAAGACACTGGATAACAATATTATAGTATCAAAGCACTGAAATTACTAAATTACTATTTGAATTTCGATTGAATTTCTATCTATCATAATGTGGAATTCAAGGACCTGAAAATATTTCCAATAAAAAATACTTAAAACCTTTGCTATAATAAAGGAAAAAAAAAAAATATGCAAAAAAGTTAGCCCTGGGCTCAAATTAGGTGTGTGAATCACATGAGCAACAATAAATTTTTCTTCATAAATTCTAATTTATGTTATCTCACTCTTTTGTAGTAAAAATAAAGGAAAAACAGGCAATTACATTTTTTTTCTGCAGTAAAGACACTACAAACATTTTTCACTAGCTGGCTTGCAGATGTTGGAATTCAGCAGCCTCAAATAGTTAGGGGAAGGCAATTTTATTGAGTTTAAGTGGGTAACATGAGGTGTTTCATCTGTATCTCCAGATTTTAGGATTCCAGTCTAGCATGTATTTTGAGATCTATATCTCACAATCAGCTTTCCCACAGAAGTCACTCAGATGACAGTAAGTAACTAACAGTACCAGAGTCATGTGCAAATAAATAACTGCGGGTTTTTTCACCTAATAGCATTGCAGCACATATAATTTTTCCTTCTTTCAGTACCTGCTCAGAATCATTTTGAAAAGAAGGAAGCTGCAGTATGGTTATTAACTGTAAAGTGAATCTGAATATCTACAATGCATGGCATGCAAAATATATTCCTGAAAGGTAAACATGTCAAAGAAATACTGCTTCTGCTTTTCCTAAGATGCTAATATAATTGTGCTTCTGGCCCTAAGAGTCCTATATCAGTGGTGTACCATGTAAAATAGAGGAAATACTGCTGAACAAAAAGAAACAAATGTGTTCTGAGCATGAATACGAACCGTCCCTGTGGCATCATTGAATTTATTCTTTCCCTTAAAGAATTTCTTATTTTCTTGATGGGGGAAGAAGTGCATTATAGGTAAAAGGAAAATAAAACCTGATATTCACTTATTAAGGAAAAAAATAAGGACCTTTTATTTCTTTTGTTGTTGTTTTCTCATGTTGTTAATTAAACCATTTTCATATTTACCATTTAAAAAAAATACCAAAAGTTAAATGTTCACATACATGATACATGTACTCTTCCTTTCTTTTAATTCCTTGTTTTTACCATTGATGCCATTTGCTATGCAAGTTATTTTAAATGTAAGAACAATAGACTTTTTTTTTTCCATTTGAACTCAATCCATCAGAGACATTTTATGTCATAAATGAAAGGAAGGGAGAAAAATCATTTGTCTAAGAGACCCAGAACTGTTCTGCCTCCTTTGTTTGCAATTCTTTCTGCAGCTAAGAGGAACTCAAATCTGCAGTATATAATGGAAATACCTCTTCAGCCAGAGAGATTTAGTGTTGGTGAATAAACAGAGCAACACTTGTTCTCAGTCTACATTCTTTCAAGTATTGTAACTGGAAATCGTCATTTTGTGCTTGTGTTCTTGAAGATCCTTTCATGATTGTTCAGCTACTTTTTTATTACTCCTTCATTTTTCTTCCAATTTAGCACATTTTCATCTTACAGTATATCTGGGAAATAAAGAGAATGTTATGGTGTATAGTAAAGCTAACATAACAGAAATGCCTTTTTATTTTGATATTTATATATGTTTCCCTCTTTCAGTACGTAGGATCTTAACACTGATGAGACAGTCTTCACTGCACCTGAGAATGTCTGTATTAAGCTGAATCTTTTGGTTTATCCTAAAATGTGATACTTAATGTTTTCTGCTATCTTATCCAGTAAACTTCCTCCTATGAGTGAAAAGAACATCATGGAGCACTGAAAGAATTTATTTTCTTGTAATATAATTAAGGAATTATTTTATAATTTCCAGTGGGATTTAGAAGTGTAAATAATGAATAATGATAATTTGATGGACCACCGTCATATACACTGTCCACCACAGCTCTGAATCCTCTTAGCAATTTCAGAACAATTATTTCATAATGCTGATGTTAAATATTTTAGCATTAGGCTAAGAATTCACTCCTGCTTCTGTAATTTTACATCAGAGGAGAAAAGGCTGTGCCCACAGTTTTAGGATATCAGAAACAGAACACTGCACTACAAAGTGAACATTGCCTATTTATCTGTAACATATGCTTCATGTACAGCCTCAAGGATATATACCCTGTATTCCAAAGAACTGCTAATTCTGCTGAAAACAAAGTATATTATATTTGAATGGGGCTATAATTTAAGTTAATTATAAATAAAATATGCCTGCTTAAAATTTATGCCAAGTAATAAAAATAATTCAGAAGCGAAAAATCTAATTTACAGATGGTGGAACATGCCTGCATTTACACACAACAGGCTCTGGTTATTTGAAGATTTTATAATAAGGTGGGAACACATGTTTTTAATTGAAATGCAAAGAAGATAATCACCTGTTTTAAACATCAGCCAGTCCTTAATGCTAAATATTGAACAATTCTGAATCTGGTTCAAAACCATTCCCAACAGTAATTAACTCCCCCTTGCACACTTAAATATTTCTTATGTTATCTGCAGGCCACACACCCGGAAAAAGACCAAAGCAGTATCTTTTCTTGCAAAGTGTATTTTAAAACGAGAAATACCTTTATCAATGAGATTCACTGAGATCTATTTTAAACTTCTCTTGACGTCTACTGACTGAAGTCAAGTGTCTTCTTCACTGTGTTTAAAACAAAAATAAATAACAGTCAAACAGAAAAAAGGTTGCACTGACTTTTGATCTTTTTTCCAAGAGAAAAATTAAACTTTGTAGTAAGTAGTACAGTATTTCTACTGAATGCATTTAAGGACACCAATCTAAGCCCAAGTGACATTAGAAGTCAAAGAATCAAATAATCTGTGTCTACATAAATGAAGTTGGTGTCAAACGCAGAGAGTTGCACCCTTCATGGCTACTCTTGCTGTGTGACTGAAAACATACATAGTTTATTTAATTTCCATGAGACATCCTGGCCTGTTGCAATTTTCAGACATTAATCCAACCAGAAACATGATGTTCTCTATATCTCTTCTGAAGATAATGCCATTTGGAGGGAGTTTTAAGATTCACAGTGACATACTCTTCCACCATGTATGTGGAGCAGGCAAGGCCCTTTGCACTCTAGGGAGTCTGCTTAGGATTTGCTTGAAATTTTGCTACTTCTGTGGCCTGTAAATCAAACAAACTTTGAAGTACAGCGTACAGATGCTCTGTGTGTTTCAAAGTGCTCCTGCATTTTGTTATCTTGATATATTTTTTCTCCTTCTCTAATCAAGATATTAAAAAGACTTTTAGATGTCTTCAGTTCATAATGAAATGGTCTGGGACCTGCAAATAACAGACAATTCAGAAGCTTGTCAGCATTTAAAGGTCCCAAATTTTAAGTCAAAGAGGGCAATCCATCAGCAACCTAAAATTCTTGAGTGTCAACATTAAACGCTGTGTTCAACCTCACCCAGTGTTTCCACAGTGACTATATTTATCACAAGCTGTTTCTTTGAGTCTGCAAGTTGAAAAGATAAGGAGAGCATCTAATCTCTCTTCCTCACCATTTCTGTCGATGTCTGTAATTGCATGTATCACTGTCAGATGGAATATTATGATTTTTCATGGTAAAAAAGTTGAATTGTTATAATAAAATATATGAGTTAAACTATATAGAGAATAATACTCCATATGTTGCATTCTTAGCCTCCAGAAACATGCATATTCATTAATGCCAGTCTGAAAGACACATATTGCTTTTATCTACGATCAACAGTAAAAAAAAGGATTTGTCAAAAGAGCACGCTTTATCAAGTTTTCAAGGAAATATGCATTTTCATTTAGATAGGTTGGAAAGAAATTATTTTGTGTGCAAATTAAGTTTTCTAAATGGTGAATGCTGAAGAATTGAGTAGATTAAATCTGTTTGGTTCATATTTAATATAACAACAGTTTTTAAAAAATACAAACTTCTTACTGCCTTATTTATATATCAACTACAAATCATTACTGCTTAAAGCCTTGACTAGGGCAATCTAATCAGATAATACTGGTTCAATTTCTTAAATGGAGCATAGCTGTACTCAATAAGAATCGCTTAAACTAACATATATATATTTACCATGAGTCAGTTTTGGATCCATGGTATTCTGGACAATATTAAGGCATTTTTTTTTTGGAAGGCAATTATAATTTGATTTCAAAGTAGATATTATTGATTATAGGGAAATTCAAGTTGTAGCAGATATGTATGGATGCAATAGTCATATTTAGAACAGAGGAATTATTTTTTTTTAATTCTAAACTAAGTATTTTCCAAAGGTCCTCATTCTATCCAGCCAGCTGAACATGAGCCAGCAGTGTGCCTAGGTGGCCAAGAAGACCAACAGCATCCTGACTTGTATCAGAAATGGTGTGACCAGCAGGACTAGGGATGTGATTGTCCCCTTGTACTCAGCACTGGTGAGGCTGCACCTCGAGTACCGTGTTCAGTTTTGGGCCCCTCACTAGTTGGGCTGCTAGAGTGTGTTCGAAGAAGGGCAATGAAGCTGGTGGAGAGTCTGGAGCACAAGTCTTATAAGGAGTGGCTGAGGAAACTGGGGGTGTTTAGTCTGGAGAAGAGGAGGCTGAGGGGAGACCTCATTGCTCTCCACAACTACCTGAAAGGAGGTTGTAGCAAGGTGATGATCAATCTCTGAGTCCTCCTTCTTAGTCTTCTTGAAAATAGAGTGACATTTGCTTTCCTCCAGGCTTCGAGCAGTTCTTCCAGTCTCCGTGATTAATCAAAGACTGAGTGGCCTTGCAATGACATCTGCCAGCTCCCTCAACACTTGTGGGTGCATCCCATCAGGATCTATGGACTTATGTATGTCCAGGTAGCTTAAGTATTCCCTGACCTGATCGTCTTCCACCAAGGGTAGGTCTTCCTTTCTCCAGCCTTTCCCCTTGGTCTCTGGGACCTGAGGTTCCCAAAGACCTGTTTTGCTAGTAAAGACTGAGGCAAAGAATGCCTTCTCTAGGTCATGTGTAACCAGGTCCCCTGTTCCATTGAGCAATAGGCCCACATTGTCCCTAGTCTTCCTTTTGTCACCTATTTACTTATTAAAGTCCTTCTCATTGTCTTTGACATCCCTGACCAAATTTAATTTCATTTGGGCTTTGGTTTTCCTAATTTAGTCCCTGGGTGCTACACTGTTTCTGTATTCCTCACAGATTACCTGCCCTTGCTTACACCCTCTCTATATGTCTTTTTTTTGTGTGTCTGAGTTTGGCCAGGAGTTATTTGTTCACCCACACAGGTCTCCTGTTGTTTTTGCTTGACATCATACTCGATGGGATGCACCCCTCTTGACATGGGAGGATGTGATCCCAGGAGAAAGTAGCCCATTCCTGTCTTTCCCATAGATTGGGTGCAATTACTAATAAACTCCGAGAGAAGGCGCCCAAGGTACAGGCATGACAACATTGCTGAATACAAATACCAACTTAACTTCATGACCAGTGATATAATCATAACGGAAGTCGACATTACCCAGTATAACAAAATGATAGTCCTGACTCCTCTCCCAGAGTTGATAAACATCTCTGCAGGGAACACACAATGCATATGAAGATTTACGTAACAACACCATGTGAACAAATAAAACAACACTGAGGAGCAGCTGAGGGAACTGGGGTTATTTAATCTGGAGAAGAGAAGGCTGAGGGGAGAAGAGGAGACCTTGTTTTCCTCTACACCTACCTGAGTTGTAGTCTTCTCCCAGGTAACTAGTGATAGAACAAGGGATAACAGCCTCAAGTTGTGCCAGGGAAGGTTTAGATTGGATATTAGGAAAAAATTCTTCACTGAAAGGGTTATCAAGCCCTGGAGCAGGCTGCCCAGGGCAGTGGTGGAAGCCCCATCCCTAGAGATACTTAAGAGCCGTGTAGATGTGGTGCTGAGGGACATGGTTCAGTGGTGACTTGACAGTGTTAGTTTAATGGTTGGATTTGATGGTCTTAAGAGGTCTTTTCCAACCAAGGCTATTCTATGATTCTATAACTCTATCCTGTATCTTAGCCTTTAAATTTGTTATATAGAAAAACTGGACACATAAAATTTAAGTTTTTCTAATGGAAAATTTGTAATTTTTCTCCTGTACTTTATAATTGACAGTATGTAGTTGTTCTGTTTCCCACAGCACATGATTTAATAGATTTAATGATAGATGTTTAAAATGCTACTCAAAAGGATCATGCTGGTTTGGAAATGTTACTGATGTGTTATACATTTATATTTAATCTACAAAATTCATAAATTAGGCACCCAGTATTTATATTTAAACATATATTTCTTTCTAATGAATGTATTTCTTTCTAAAAACAAAACCATGTGTATAATATGATTTATAATAACAATCAACACAATTTATACTGGCTATAACAATAAACAATCTATTCTCAAATACTTTTTAATCACATATATGAGTCATAAGGAGAAATTTCTAGACTTTTATTTAGATTTTATCTCAGTCGTCCAAACTGAAAGGAATAAAAAGAGAGTGAAATAATGTACTAAAAACGTTAATCACTTCCACCTGAAACTGCATATTAGCTAATGACCAATTATACTTCCACAGATAGCCATATATCCAAGTGATAAGAAATTGGTGGTTGAAGAAGTAAAATACCTGACAACAGAAAAGTCTAAAACTAATCTGCTAGCTCAATGTCTTTTTTTAAGTTTTTTTTTAAAAATTTTTCAGGAAAAACTAATCAATGGCAAATCTCACTATTTGATCTGTGTAACATGCAGAAGACAATACGACTCCTCAAGTAATATGACTCCTGTAGAGGGTATGGACAGATACAAGAAATTGTATACGCAGTTTTATTTATAAGTATAATCCAAAGAAAAATGTAATGACCATCAGGATCCATTTATTGTGATAAAGGTTGCTCTAAGTTTCTTCTTGTAACTTAGAAGTTTTACAGTGTATGGTAACACTGAAACCTTTTGCAGCTTAGTTTTACAGGAGTTTTCCCAGTGATTCCAAATCGAAGCATAGTGTTTCAGCCTTTCTGAAATGGCATATAACCAAAGAGCAGAGAATATCATTCAACAGAACTTCTGTTCACAAATGTATTCGAGTATTTCTGCCTTGCACTGAGACCATATCTTCTAGAAAGTTACATTAATATTACTGGTGTCATAGACACTCCATAATTTCCCTTAGTGATTTTTTTAATGATGAATAATTGCCACAACATTAAATGTGTTTCCTATTTTACATTTAATTTTATTTGGTTCTAGTATTGACCACTCTTGGTTTTGTGTCTTTTTTGTTGCATTAAAAAGGTATTTGGTACTCTTTCTTGAATATGTAAAATTCAGCCATATGTGGAGCAACACAGAACAAAATGGCTTAGAGAAAAAGACTCAACATACATGTAATCTATAATTTCCAATAGTTTTCTGTAATTATTTTAGAACAATTTATATTTAGAACCTAAATCTCAAGATCTACAATCCCACAGTAGCTTTGCTGGAAAATAGTACAGAGATTAAAAGGAAAGGCAAAACATAAAATTACATAAAATTTTTGTGCTTCTACAAACACATATGATATATTAAATAATTATTTGTAATATAAAACACAGCACCAACCTCTGGCAACTGTCAACCATCAACATGGAGATAAAAGTGAACTAGTCTTCATTTTTATGTACAAAACTCTACATATTGAATTTTTTGAACACGTCAAAAACTTGAACAAAATCAATGTGAATCTAGAAAATTCCATATTCTGTAGCAATGGGATCCAAGTGCCAGTGTTCATTCACCTTGATGCATTCCAAGTTGGGTAATAATATTGTCATATGGAAGTAGTTTTCCTTTCAGAACTATCAGACTGTACTATTTCTTGTAACTTTCATGTTTTACCCTTTTCTTTCCTGACACCTTTCTTTTTAGTATTCTTTCAAATGTAAAGAGCAGTCTACAATACGAATCAGTGTTTAAAAAAGGGGCATCAGGGGAATAAGTCTGCTCATTGTTAAACAGCTGTTTCCTTTCAAAAGATGACTAATAAAAATTGCATTAAATATTCCTATGTGCATGTGTTTTTAGAAGGGTGTTCTGTTTTTTCAAACGTACAATTTAAACATCAGATGAAGCAAGGAATATCATGAGGATATACTGAGTACTTTAGGCCACACCATTCTTAAAATTGCACACACAATGAAACAGTCAAATGTCAGTGGTGCCTTAAAAAGTCTCATTTGTGCTTTTTGTTGTGTTTTTTTTATTTATCTTTAAAAAAAATGTTCATATTTTTAAAATAAATCTAGTTATGTCCTTGCATCTTGGCACACTGAACAAAACACAGTTCAACTCTGAAATGTGTATTTTCTATCTATAAGATTAATTAGTTTCACTACAAATCTTTATTGTTATGAAAAGAACAATGTTTGCACTTTATTTCTTTTTTGAGGATAGGAGTGTTAGCTATTAGAGGTAAAATGAAAGGCTACTCCATTGCTATAAGAAAAGTATTGGCTGTGTTCATCCATCTTGGTTCTATGTGGGTTTTTTATGGTGCAAACAGATAATGTTTGCATGTTTGTGAAAGCATGAAAATTAAATTAGATCTAAATTATTTTGATGCTAGGTGAATCAGTCCTCCTGAAATAATAGCCTGTTAAAGTAATTTCTCTTAAAGTAGGTATTCTATATAGTAAATAAATAAAAGATTAATGTGTTCAAATACTTCCAGAGAGGGATGAATGTGAGGTAAAGTTAGAAAGACAGGTTCTTAATAAGATAAAGATTTATGTTCATGTATCATATTCTAAAGTCATCAAAATTAAATTTTAATAGCAAACTATACATGATTACAGGAAGTTATGTAAACATAGGAAGGAATAGGTATTCGTATTCATGAAACATGAACTCAGTTCATAGAGCCCAAGTCATTCTGCTACCTTGTTTTAAATATTATTAAGATGACTTAAGAATATTTGTGGACTCTCATCACCTTTCTTGATTGTAGTTTATACTTCCTTAACTGATATTTGGGAAAGAAAACCCCATGTAAGCCTAGATCAGACTAGAAGAACACAAAAGCTGAACCTCAGAACTGTTTAGTCCTTTCCCATTACTTGAAGCTAGAGACATTCAAAGACAGTGATGACAACTGCAAGCCCAGTAATTCTTTCTAGATAATATCTTTTCATACATTTTCTCTTTTGTTTATTTTGCCTTTGTTACAAGCCCAGTCCATCTCAGCAACTGAGCATTGATTCTGCTCTTATCTCCTACTTAATCACTGAAGAGCTATAACCAGCTGTAAATATACTTTTTGATCTGTCTAGTTAAAAGACAGTTATAGTGATACCTACTTAAAAAAACCCCACAATACAATAACCCCCTTCTGGTGATGATTGTTTTTGTATAATGAAGAAAATATTACTAATAATGTCAATGTTTTGTTTTGCTTCACAGTATTACCATGAATTCAGTATTTTTGAGCAAAACAAGAGATTATTCCACTCCTACATAAAAGAGAACCAAGGGTCCACATAAGAAAATACAATAATCATTCCATATTTGATTTGGTGGAGGACTTTGTTTGTTTGGTTGGTTTTCTATTTAGATTTCATAGAATCATAGAATCATAGAATCATAGAATCATAAAATCATAGAATGGTTCGTGTTGGAAGAGGTCTTAAAGATCATGTCATACCAACCCCCCTGACATGGGCAGGGACACCTCCCACTGGACCAGCTTGCTCAAAGCCCTGTCTCACCTGGCCTTAAACATTTCCAGGGAGGGGACAGCCACAACTTCCCTGGGCAGCGTATTCCAATGTCTCACCACCCTCACAGTAAAGAATTTCTTCCTATTATCTAATCTAAGTCTTCCCTATTCCAGTTTAAAACCATTAACCCTCGTCCTATCACTACATGCCCTTGTAAAAAGTCCCTCCCCAGTTTTCTTGTAGGTCACCTTCAGGTTCTGGAAGATGCTATCAGGTCTCCCTTCTCTTCAAATTTTCATATGGCTATGCAGTCTAAATTTTTTGAACACTTTTTTTTTGCTTTATATTAACAATAAGTGTTAGATTTACCTAAAAGTTATTATTTTCTAAATTTATTTTAAGCTTTCTTTTTCTACCTTCTGCTGCTATGCTTCAGGCATCTTGTGAAAGTGACTGTGACACTACTCCGACTTACTCTGAGCTTTGAGGTAAATTTTTCTGCACTTTTTCTGTGAAGTAAAACACCAAGTTTGACAAAATTACATTGAATCTTGAAATCTAGATTACTTGACTGAAAAAAATGCCCAATGAACAATGAATCATAAAAAGAACAGACAATTTTCAGTTTATCAGTAGCTAGTCCATCTCTACAGTCTCCTTACTATCATTACAGTGGAATTTTTTGTTTGTTTCCTTTACTAGGAATACAGCTTGCCTTTTACGTCACCAGTAAATTTCTACAATATTCTTGAGATAGGTGGAAGAGACAACGTTTCCCCCTGTAATGACCTGCTAGCACCATAATTATGTTTCAAAATCACCAGTGTACCCTAAAAATATTACTAGATGTCTTTGCAAATGACAACTTAAGAGAGATTCAAATATCTGTAAGAAGGGTTTTTTTTTTAATATGTGTATATATATACACACATACACATCCACACACATACCATATTTAGCCAGCTATATTTGCATATGTAAGTTTAGAAATCAACCATCTGGAACTACATTTTACCCAAGGAAGCATTAGCTGTGTTGTGTAACTAAGAGTCCTTTCCAAACTGCTGACTCCTCAGGCAAGGAATAGATTCTGTGAGTCAATACTAACATGTTAATTTGGACAACAACACTTCCTTTGGTTACAGTATTTCATTGATGATAGAACAGTGTAAAGGAAAGATTTGAACTGGAATTTCATTTTAGTTGAAGAGTTGCTCAAATCTAAACTATCTTCGAAGTTTCAAATTTCTAACTAAAACAGTTTTCTCATTGAGACAGTGTTATCAGCCACATATCTGGGCAGCTGCTTAAGACCCAACACTGAAATTACTTAAACACCAGATATTATTAATGAGAAAACCAATCCAGCAACAACTTAAAACAATCTCTGAATGTTCTTTTTTGTTGATTAGTACCAGAGTTGTAATTCAAGCTTTGATACATGTGCATACGTACTCCCTACACATACATTGTTTTATTAAGCATTCATTCATTCCTGTAAAATGTCTATTCATAAGGATTTATTTTAAAACTATTCTTACTTAAGCAAACCGAATTAAAAGTTTGCTGGAAGTTGCATTCAGGCACAAATCTGGCGACCATCTGTGACTAGAGACCACAGCACATACCCAGACAATCCCTGGTCACAGCAGAACACTAGCCCACTTGACTTTTAAATGTCTGCCTTGAAGGCATTTTTTCTTCCAGAACAATTAAATTGGGATGTCTGGAGTGTTCTTCTTAGTACAGATGATGCTGTACCCTTATTTTAATTACCAATTGTAAGAAAATCAGAGGAACTATGGGGCTTATTTTATGTCATTTTTTTTCTAATTTACTTTTCAATGTAAATGTTTTTACTTTTGGTCTGGAAAAGTTTTGGGTTGTTTGTATTTCCTTTTTAACAATGCCAGAAACTTCTGAACATCTGTTGGTTCTTGAACTACCATAGCAAAAATTATTCTAAACAACTGCAAAAGAATCTACCAGAAATCAGTAAACAGTTTTGAAAAAAAAAATTTACATAGATCTTTTTTAGCTGGAGATGTAAAAAACAAACAACAAAAAACCAAATGAAAACCCACAACCAAAAAATACCAACAGAAACTATAAACAACAAAAAACCCCACCGAAACACCTAAAAAAAACCCCAAAGCAAAACAAAACAAACAAACAAAAAACCCAACAACAACAAAACCCAAACAAAAGCAGTCAGTGAGAATAATCAAAAAATAATAAAAGTTTCAACTTTTTCCAGGACGAGTAGGAAAATATATCTGTAAAAGTAAAATGGTGTCTAAAAATTAAAAGGTGATGCAATGAATACAATTTTGCTGCAAATCAAAAAACAGGAGAAATACAAGAATCAAAATATGAAAACATAACCTAAACACTATTTATATGCTGCTGTAATTCAAGGAACAATAAGAATTACGTAAAACCTTTCCAGACAATGTAAAAATGACAACACTTGTATACATAATCTGTTTTTTCTGTGTTCATCTTACTGTTAACCTTATTGGAAAAGTCTTTGTAAATACATACAGTGCTTATTCTGGCAACAGATATTTTTTTCTAGGAAATATATACTTGCTACTTTCAAAATCATCACTTTGTAGCTATGTCTGAAAAGCATACACCCCTAATCTTTATAGTCCTCAGAGACATGGAATTTAAAGGCAATTAAATTGTGATTATAATTTAGGTCATATTGTGACTTCTGAGTGGGATACAAATTGTTGGCATTAATTACGTATTAACTTTAAATAGGTCTTACCTTTTAATATAAAATCAATTTCCTGATGGCTGTGGATTTTTTTGATCTTCCTCTTTTGGCTTGTAAAATCATTTGTTTACTCTGTGCACATGTGTTAAAATAACGAATTCCTGCTGAAATCTGGTGCAAATGAATGTTCTGTTCTTTCACTTCAAAGATGAGTGACTTCTGGACTCCTAACAGGATTGGATCAAGACTCGTATATTTATAGAAGACATTGTAATAGGTACATGTAAACCTACAATATAGCAGGTCCCAAATCTCCAATCATTATTTTTCTCATTAAATACTTTATGATGTCCAAATAGATATTTTGACCTGATAAAAAAAACCCTTGCATTTTAAAATATATTTTATTTTATTTTTCCACATAGATCTGAGACTCAATACTGAATATGGAAGTTTGCTGAAAACAAACCAGTTATGTACGCAGTGTATGCCAGATTTTATGAGTCTTCACACCTTTTTGGGGAGTTCTACCAAGTAGGTGACTGTGTTTTATAAAGTTGTCCTTGTGCTTTGGGTCCAAAACCCCACTCAGAATCTCTGATGTTGTATTTAGTTTACATCGCTGATAGGCACAAAACTTAGAAGAGATCTTGGGATGTAGGAAAAACATGACATTCCTAAGACTGAAAGAGCTTTTTATTATTAATTCTGTAATACCTCAGAAACAACTATGTGTATTTTAGAAACTCCTAGTATACTCTATTTATTTTCCCAAAGAAAAAATAGAATTTACAATGATGTATGGGAAATTGAGAAAATGTGGCAGAAAAATGGAAAAAGAGGGATTTAAAAGAGCATAAAAGTAACTGGTTTTTCTTTTTGTTCCTAAATTTTTCATATTTATTTATTTTTTTTTTACAGAATAAAAGCAATAAACGACTGCTCAGGTATATTTTATTTGTATCAGTTAAGAAGCCATAAACCCTTTACGTCACTTTGACAAAAAGTCATAACACAGATTTAAAAAAAAATAAAGAAAGAGAGAAAGAAGAAATGGTGACATAAGGTAGAAAAAAGGGCTGAAAATGTAGGCTGAAAAGTATCTGCAGATATTTGAGCATCTAATAAAGCATGTAGCTTCATGTTGGCATTATGTGCAAACAGGAGGATCTTCTGGCAAAGAAACTGATTGTTGAAGTATATTTGAGGGTGTCCTCCTATCTTTGGATAGGGCTAATGTCCTGTAAATAGTGGTCTTACATCTTCTGAACAGGCAAAATGCCACACTAACAGATGGATATGAATATTACCATGAAAAAAACTATTATGTACTTCATGTTTGAGTTTCACAGAAATACTGTCACAGCAAGTTGTGGGCAGGTTTTTTAAAAGTGCATGTTATTATTACTCAGTTTAAATAATTAAGCTTTGGAAATCCCATAGGTAGCAGTCTAACTATTTCTGAAGTCTGCAAGTTAAGTTTACTGATTAAGAAATATCATAAGAAATAAACATATAAGGATTTTAAATCCCAAGACAGTTCAAAGACAATTGAAGTCAGCATAAATTATTCTCTTTTACTCAACAAAGCTTTTGGTCAGGCCACAACTTAATGCTGAATGAATCACATTTTCAGGATTCTCCATGCTTAATAATAAATAAGAAGAACATTAATATCCAGATATCCTTTCTAAATGGATAAAAAAAAGACTTGATAATGAGAAGCTTCTTATTCTTATGTTATTCCTGAAAAAAAAAAAAAGAGGAAGTACATGAAATTTCAAAAGAGGGAAAACTGCAATAAGGGAAGAATTAAACCATTTTTGAATTAACATTGCAGGATATTGTTACAACCAAAACCAAGACTCTAACATCCACAACACATGTAAAATATTCAGTGTAATAATGAATTGTGCATAACCAGTAGTTTTCAACATAATGTATTACTTATATGAAACAGAATCTGAAAACTTTAATAATGAAATATATACAATTCTATATATACACACACACAGAGACGCAGAGAAGCAACCAATGTATGTGAGTGTATATATGTATGTACAGCATATGGTTTTTATTGCTTTGTTAAACTAGGAAATTGCATTGATCTTAGAAATTGAAATTTTTCCTATATGCCTTCCTTATTTAGCAGATTACCAGAAAATTCTAAAGCTCAAACACAACTATTTGCACTGGGGGAAAAAAAAAAAAAAAGTATATGACTTTCCTACTAGCACACATGGAGTTTTAAGGAAAAAAAGAAATGAAGTGGCTCATCAAAAAGTCTAATACTCATGCTTCCAATCTTTTTACAGTGTACATCTTTATTTTACTTTTATTTTGTCCCCTTCACCCCCAGAAATAAATAAACAAAATAAGGCTACACTATGGTTCATATCATGTAGGTCACATCATCATGAAACTAATGCATAGTGACATTATGCCACCTGAAATATTCAACCAACAAAGACCCTTGTCTTTCAGCCTCAGTGTCATTTTTAACTATGATTTAGTCTTTTTTTTTTCTTGATGTTAAAACTCAAAAGACCTGAAAAGCTCCTACAATAACAACTGAAACAATGAAAAACTGCTGTATTGGGTGGTCAAGAAAGATGATCTAAGGTCAATCAACTGCTCTTTGGGTGAAGGCTTTAGGTAGTACAATTACAGTTCAACAAATATTATTGGAGTAAGAAGGATTTGATAATCCAGCCTTATTATTTTAATTTAGGCTTTTGTCTATTTTTCTGTCTCAGATACTTGTGGAACAGAATATTTCATTATGAATAAGCCTGAGAATTTTCGTGTTTCTGATTGTGTAAAGAGATTTGTTTCTAAGTGCCAACATAATGCATAAAAGAAGCTTAATATATTTAGTGAAGGTAACTGTCTGCTTGATAATTTTGTTCAGTAAAATAACTCACTGTCTGCTATGACCTTGTGTAAGGGAAGGGTTTCACTTCTCAAAGATCTTGCTCAGAGCTAAGAGAGATGTGAGATACTGAAAAAGAATAAAAAAAAACCAAACAAAACAAACAAGTGCTAGAGGACTAGATAGATATAGTCTCTCCAAATTTTACCCTAAATTACTCTGGTAACTAAGAACAGGAAGCTATTCCTAGAGTAAAATGCTGTTCCCTAGTGCTTGAATTTCAGAGACACCATGCACATGCCTCATTATTACTAACACAGGGGAAAAAAGCATAAAATAGTGCAATAAGATTACTTTTTAATCACTCTTCATTTCAGGCAGTCAAAATATGGCACCCATTTACTCTGTAGCATGATATTCCAGAAGTGAAGTTGTGTGAGAGAGATGGATAATGTGTGTCAGCACCTACATCAAGAATGAAGTGAATTCAGTACAGCAAGCAAAATGAAAACATAAGTTAACAGCAGGCCTTCTGAGGTTGAAAAGGGCCTTCCTCACTTCATTAGGGAAGCAATTCTTATGAGGATGTAGAGTAAGATGTAAGAGCTACCCTAGGGTAGCTACTTCTGAGTGGAACTGAGGAGCAGCCAATTCTGTGTGCTCTCTGTTTACTGAACGGCTTATTAGGTTCCTCCACCAGTCATATTCTTATCTTTGCTGGGGTCCCTGTGTTCATGATATTAGACTTTAAATAGTATAACACTTTCCTTATTTCTTTTTTTCCCACTTAGGTCCTCTTCTCTCACCAACTCTTATTTCCATATCTATTACTCTCTAACGGTTTCCAACTTTTAATTTCATAACTTTACTGCCCACCTCTGCCACCTTTCCCCACATTTTATAATTTAATGAGCACAGGGAAATTAACTACCTCATCTGCCTTAAGATTTAATTAGAAATTCTGCTTTAGCAAAATGGAAGAATACACGCTGAGCACTGGCACACAAGCAGTGCTTACTCTCTGTTCTGTTTGGATACCATATGAGATAGTTTCATACCTTTACCATATCCTTTTAATTACAAAAGTCTATTACATGCCCATTTCTATCCAGTAAGTCTTAGCTGCCTCTCACATGACTTGCCAGACACCTGAATCTTCTCCAAATACTGCTTGTGATCTGGCAATGCTTTATACACATATTGAGCATTTGCTACTGAAAACCCCTCTCTTATCTGATCTCTGTATGAGACAGGAGAATCACACAAGATGAAGCATAAGGAATACTCCCACACAACAAGGCAACATCAGAAGAAGACCGTTTATCCAGCATGAAGCCACTGAAATTGAGAAAATTTCATAGGAACCAAAGAATAGAAGATCTATCCAAAAAAGCACACAAAAATTTTCATTCATACAGATATTGCTTCCAATGAAGTATCATCTTAGCATAGTAGAACACTGTCTTAGTACTTTTTCTTAATGATTTGTTTTCATTCCATAATTAGAATATTTAACTAATATTCTCTTAATAATATAACCTATGTTGTGTCAGCCAAGATTCCTTCTTGTTCTCACCCGGGTACGACCTACACTCACAAAGAACACATACAGGACAGATTCCATCACAGGAATGATAATCTCACAAACTGTTTTTTCAGAATATGTGTTGAAAAGGAAAAGAAAAATCTAGACTCTGCCTTCTATATATACTGGTTCTGTCATATTAGTAGAGTTAAGACATTGAGAAAAGCTGGGTTTGTGTTGTTTTTTTTCTAAAGAGGCTACCATCAACAAACTGACTAGGCAGAAGGCATGACATCTTCATATTCTGGAATAGACTGAAAGTAATTAGTTGCACTCATTTACTCCAACTAAGGAAGAATAAACATATTAAATGTTCTGACAATTTTAATCGGTCAAACTCTATAGGAAGCTACTCCATGTTAGCTTAACTTTACAGTAAATTCAAGACAACAGATGATCCAACTTTTACAAAATGTAGATACCTTTTTACTTCTATTAGGAAGGAATTGTTATATAGCTCTGGAAAACTAGTGATATATTCAGTCATGTCTTAGAGGTGTCAAGGATATTTCAGTCTTTTTAGTTGAAGTGAGACTTTAAAAAACATAGATTCTCATTTATGCATACAATATAGCTCCTGGGAAATAAGTTCGTTCCTGAATTGTGCAGATGACTCCATTTTTCTTCTAGAAGTAACTTTGGGTTTTTGTCTCTCTGCCTTTCACCAGTACCTCAAGTGATTGATCACCCTCCTTATTTTTTCGTTTCATTATTACATCCACCGTCATTGGCCATACTTCTCTATGTGTCAAGGAGGCTAAAGTACTTGACAGAAGTGAAATGGTTGATTCAAGCTTTTCATAATGTTGAATCTAAAATGAACAAAAAAAGAAGTCTAAATCCTAAGTTTTAGATGCCTACTCATAAGCTAGCTTCATCTATGTGTCCCTTTATAATCAAGGGGCAGAAAGATTCATTTCATGGCCGTGATTCTTTTCACTTTAAAGGAAAAAAACAAAAGCTGGTCAAATGCCCCTTTTTCAGAACATATCAGTAGTTAATATCCAACATAATCTGAATAATCCAATTCGAAATTCATCAGAATACAGATTCATTGAAATAATGGAAATAAGCCACGATTGAAGATCAGTGGCTTACTAGTAAGTTGCTTCTGTTATTCACTATAACTGTATGTTTCTTCTTAATTATTAGCTGAAACATGGTCTTCAGAGAGTTATGAACTGTGTCTTTCTTTTTTTTCTTTTTTTTCTTTCCCCCCCCAAATTGGCTGGGAATGCTTACTTTTCTTACTTTAAAATGAAGTTAAAGGATATTCTAAACCAAGATGGCAAACACTGATCAGCTATTCTCCTGTAACTCATGAGCACATAGCAGATATACCATTTTGCCAACAGCTTTTCCACTCTTGTGGTCAATAAGATGTGAACAGAAAGAAGGTCTGAATTCTGAAATTAAAAAATATTTTGTCTACTCTTTAGTAACATATCTTTTGGTGATATTAATTATACTTTCATAAAATTTATCTACTTAGGAAGGCATGATGCATAAATTAAATACAGTGTGTTTTCTTTGACTTAATGAGAGAAAGCATTTGTAAAGTTTGAGAATTGCCATAGAAAAACTATATAAAGTACCCGTATGTAAGTACATGAAAAATATAGTAGAGTGAAAGAATTACAGAAAATTTATTTTTCACTAGAATAAAAGTATTTGAACCCAGAATATGCAAAATTAAAATTGCATTTTGATTGTTGCAAGCTGATTAAACATGATTATGCACAATGAAGGAAATTCTAATACAGAAAAGTCATTCTTTCAAAGTCAAACAACAGCATAGACCGTGATAGGAAAATTTACAGAAATTAAGATTGGTGGGTAGAGTTTAGAGAGAAGAACTTCATTAAGAACTCTGAAATAAGGGAACTGTCAATATTGTCTTCACACAAAGTCAAAGGTCATAATTCCAGAATAAAATGCAACACTCAGAATCCAGTTTTCAGCAATCCAATCTTGAGAACTGTATAGAAAATGTGAAGTATTATTTATATTTCCTGATCCTTTATATTCTCCAAACATTATGTTTTCTTATATCCATGCAGTGTCCCTTGAAACAGAACATACATGTTCATTTCTGTCCTTCAAAATAATTCTGGCAGGATTTCAGGCACATGTTTCTTTTTGCCCTAAAAAGTATTGTTTCTCAGTACATATACGTAGATTCCATGCTTTTCCTCTTTTCTTTTTACAGTTGTTTTTATATTCCCATATGTACTATAAGCAGGAATTTATACTCAGGCTTAAGAGAAATGACAGTCTATTATGATCCGTGTGAAAATACAGCTCAGTATGACATTCATAATGACCCAAGGAGGGGGAGGGGAAATAAAATGAAAACCAATGATTTTAATATTAAAAAGAATAGTTTCAGAAACTGAATGTCACTTATACTTTAGTATCTCATCCTTAAAATAAAATAAAATAAAATAAAATAATAAAAAAAAAAACAACAACAAAAAAACCCAATTTTGGGTTAGATTTTTTGATGGATAAGTTTCTGTAGACATACTTGCAATTTAAACAGTAGAATACAAAATATCTCTCCCTACTGTAAAGGCTTGATGGAACATATTTCATCTATTTATCTAACACACTTAAATTTTTTACCTTGCTTATGATTTTCAGAAATATTTCAGAGCTATTTCAAGATGTATATATGTATAGATATATAGATGTGTGTATATGAGTATATTATGTATTTTATATGCGTCATGCTTGTTATACAATTATATATGTATCAATATTATAAAATATAGCTTTCTTAATTTCTTTTTCTAAATCAGATTATTAATTTACTTACTGTGTACAAAAATTATGACCATAAGTGCTCTTAAAGTGTTTCGTGTGTTTCCAAATTACACATTCACAAGTTTCTTTGAAAAGCCAAGTGATTATTACCGCAGAAGTCTTGAATCAGTTAATGATGATGCTAGAAGAAAACTACTGCCAAAAATTTCCTCTTTCAAGTTTTCAGGCCAACTCTATTTTTTAAAATGAAATGTCCCATGAACAAGCACTGTCATCTGTCACACCATATCTTCTTTGGCATCCAAAGCTTATTTAAAAGGACTCTCTTTCAAATGTCTCCCACCCATACTCCTCACTTCTTTCGTTGCCAGCCATTCAAAAAACACTTGGAAAGCTGGAGGAGGAAGTGAAATGAGGTTACGACATATGAAGTGCAAGTACTGCACACATGCGTAACCATCTGTAGGCCAAGCTTTGAAGTCCCCATTTGGCAAAGCTGAAGCTTCTTATCCTTATTTCCCCAAATACTAGGGAGAAAACCTCTGCTTTCAAGCCAGATCTGGCAACAAATCCATCTTGTCAAAAACAACCACACAGCAAGTGATTTAACATGTGCCAAGAAGAACTTAAAAAGCGGAAAGCATGGTTTTAACAGAAATTTTGTAGTAGGGGAGCGCTTTTGAAACAATAATTGATGTACCCTTTTTCAAATATAGTTTTACCTTCGTAATTCAACTTTATCATGAAGGTAGATATTGCTTTCAGTACAGGATCCCTTATCCTGTTTTGGCAGCACAAGTCCATCAAGAACAATATGAATTAAATTACCTCTTTAAATATATACCTATTATTTGAAAATGAATCCCTTTTCTCCCTAATGAGATTTTGGTGGTGATTTTTTGTGTTGTTGTTTTTTTTCTTTTTTTTTTTTTTTTTTCCCCAAAAGGACTAACAGAGTAGTAGCATTAGTAGATCACAAAAAATATGACACATTAAGTGAAATGTTTTTCATAATTGGCAGATAAAAAATGAAATCAAATACCATATGCACATATATAAGTAAAACTTCTTTCCAGCTTGTTTTCTTCAGCAAAAGAATGTAGTTGGCTTTTTTCCCCCCTATGTTTCCTTAAATCTGTGTTGTACCAGGAAAAATCAAGCATGCCTACATTCTGACTGGCTGCCAGTGAGACACTGAACAAAGCCCTTTCAGATCAGAGAAGATCTTTAATTGGGTTCAGCTGTCAGATAAGAAAGAGAAATATATTTGGAGCATCACTGCCTTCTCTGCATACTGAGGCATTTGCTGAAAACTAGTCAAAACTGCCAATAAGTTATATCAGATATATACTGATGTATTTAGAACTCATCCTGTGTATCGTAAACAGTTTATGCTATTGTCACTTCCCCAGGCTGATGAAGTTACATGAAGATACACATTAGCAACCTTCAGCAAGGAACTGTGTTCTAAAATACTGCAATTAAAAGTGATTGTATGGTAAATTTCAATAACGTTTAGTTACCAGAAACTTAGGAGGAAGGCAAACAAGGTAAGCTTTGACAGTCCTTCATTCCATTTATCATTTTCATTCTTCGTCTTTTTTGATTACTTCATTTCTGTCTTATTATTTGAAAGTGACAGCCCACATTTCAGGTTCAACCAATATTCCATAGATAAAAGTGCATGTCTGCCACAAATAGTTTTGCAATAATGAAAAATTTATGGTCCTTACTCCTGTAACAAAGTTTTCAAAAGTATAAAAGAACTGTATTAAATTAATTCATTTTCTGAAGAAACTCTTGCTCTATAAGAAAATGAGACACTCCCTGGCTCTTGGTGCTTTAGGCCATAGTTTGTTAGGTCAGTACAAATATCTTTCCTCTGAACATCCACAACTGTACACAACTGTTCTCTTTGATCTTCAATAAATCATGCATTTAAATCTTACATGAACTTTTGGGAAATAAGACTTTCTAAACTTTGCAAACTAAGTGCTGTTTATTCTGCTCCTTTTTTCCTCAAGGTCTGTTTTTTTTTCAGGAGCAAAGAATGAGCTTTAAGGGTCTGTCTTGATGAAAACTAACCAATATTAAAGCACAGCTGTTTGGAATCAACACAATGAAGGGACAATTGTTTTATGAATATGCTTTTGTCTTACCTAAATACTGAAGACTGTATTAAAATTAGATAAATAAAAAAGATGTAGGGAAATGGGATACAACAAGGTGAGAAGTGCAGAAAAAGGAATTAAGTGGCATGGAAATATGTTTAAAATACATATATTTCAACATGTTCTGGTTCATAGCTCTCCCACTAAAGAGCTGAGAAATTAAAATCTGGTTTGCATTGGATAAATTTTTTGCTTCAGTAAGACAAATAGGCTCAATATAATTAACTGACAGTGGCATAGCTTTGCACTGCTAATGGTTTGAAATTAAAAACAGTCTCTAGAGCCTGTAAAGGGAACTTAAGCCCTGTTGACTAACTTGTGAAAACTTGTCAGAAACCTTAATTATGGATGATGGCTCCAAATTGTACTACGTTTCTGGAGTTTTCTTTGTCATTTCAGGTTGCTAAAGCATGCTTTGGTCTGAAATTCTGACTTGTATTTCTCATGACATAGTAGATATTTGCATTAGAAAAGAAAAAAATCAAGTCTTGCCATTAGGAACAAGATAGGAAATGAGGTAGTAGAAAAGAGAAAGGAGATGGAGGAAAAACAAAATAATAAATAAGTTATTTAGATATAAAATTAAGCAAAGACGAGCGATATTTCCTAGGGAGACAATAGTAGGGACGCTGCATCTACCTACCAGTCCTATAAAATTACTCTCAGATTTCATTCCAAGGTGGAATTTTCTGTTTTCTTTTGTGACATTAAAGTGACATGTACACCAGCCTGTAGTAGGGACCGATAGGAGCAGATCTATAGAGTATAACAGCTGGTGCTGAGGCCCTGATGTCCACACTACACGTATTTCAATGATATTTTTTTTCTTCAAACTAGTTCCACTCTGACATCATGAACTGCATGCATGTATGGCATTCTGGTGTAGTCCTGAATTACATTTTTCAGCTTCATGATGCAACCTAAAGGACAGTAGCACAGATAACTGAGGGATTAATTCCGAAAGCTTAGTCCTGATCCAGAATGCAATAGTGTAGATGAACTTTGTGAGAACTATGATGACACAATATGGAAACTGAATATCCGGGGTACTTTTTGTGAAGATATATTATTTGTATTTAATTTAAATTGAAGTACAATATATACAGTATAAAACATATAAAAGTATTGGTCTAATTACAAAGCTTTATTTCCTTTGTTTTGGAAAATTAAAAAAAAAGAATTAATTGGGACAATCGAGACTGAGAAACAAAAAAAGACAAAAAGCTTTTCTCCTAATTCTCAGTATACTTAACTCCTCCCTGAGAATATGAGAAAGGCAGGTAGCAGACCCTGGATTTCAGCATATTTTGGCTTGTTCAGTGTAGGGGGATAGGCAGGTAGGGAGGTCCTCATGTGAGGCTACCCTGAAGGACAAAAGAACTTGGGAAAACTGGTCTTTTCTCAGGGACAGCCTCTCCAAGGATCAGAGCTGCCTATTCATTTGTGGAACAAAATACATAGGCGAAACTGGAGGTTAGCTTGCCTGAGCAGGAAACTCTTGACTGAGCTCAAATACAGAAAGGAAGTGTGTGGCAGGTGGCTTCCTTTGAGGAATGTTATATCATCGCCTGAGCATGCAGGGATGGATTTAGCAAAGTCAAAGCTCATCTTCTGTTGAAAATGGTCACTTACATGAAGTTGTTTAAATCTGTTTCACAACATCATAAATAATTCCCTCTCTTCCAGAAGACTTGTATTTACAGTCACTTTAGTTTATGGATCTCAGGGTTATGAATAAGGTCATTTTTTTATTCCAACATTTAGATTAAAGGAAAAAAAAACAAAGAGGGTGTGGTTAGGTAGATTAAGAATCATCAGGGAACTTCTGCTCCCCACCATGTGTCAGTTCACCATCTATGCTCTTCTAGTTCTGACCTCATCTCAAGCCCGTTTCCACTGCTTTTGTACAAAATGGATCTATAAATTTGTAGGGCAGTATTAATTCAGAGTTCACTAATTTGCACACTAGCAAATAAGATACTGCTCTATCAGCTGGAAAAATATACTCATGCTCGTTTCTGATGTTTTTATTTCACTCTTTTCCTAAGTTAAAAATTTAGATAACTGGGAAAAATTTTAGTAAAAAAAAAAATGGTCCATAAAGGATGAAACAAATGAACCTATTACTTGAGAAAAACTGAACACCAGTCTAGGAGAGAGGCTGATGTTATTTATATTTTTTAAGTGGTTATGAGTTCTGCCTTCTAAACAAGGAATAGAAGTTATCAAAAGAAATACATATTTTGTAAGAAAGAGCAGGGTCACTTCAGTGATTCATTAATAATCACTTACAAAATACTCTGGGTGTAATAGTACTATTTTATTATCACTCTGTCAAATGCCCCTGGAATTATTATAGTTAAATATCAACCTTATGACTGACTGTAGATCTCTCACCAAGAAATGAAAACCTTTAATATAATCTTAAAATTCACACTCTGAATCCAGTAATTTCTGTATTGGGGAAGGAAAAATAAAAAAACCAAAACCTTTTACCTGCAAAAAAAGAGGTTATTACAGCAAGTATTGCAAAAGTATCAATGTCAAATGGCTTCATGACTGTTTCACATATTCTCTGTAATGATATACTCATTAACTCCCCTTGTTTTGCTGTCACTCTAATATCACACCTATTTCCGACAAATGGAACTATGCTTTTACATTAGGCAGATGAAACTAGAGTCAGATACAAGGAAGAATTTTAAACACAACATAGGCTTTCCATATAGGTGATTGATTTAGTATTTACTGATTGGATACACTTAGAGATTGCAAAGATGGCAGAAGACTACATAGCAGGTAACTGTAAAATCATACTTAGCTAGTTTAAGCCTCCTCACACAGTTCTTTTTGATAAGTTATTTCTTCCCAAATCATGGTTAAAGAGAGAAGCTTATCTAGACTGATTGATTAACAGTTTTTGGTTATTTTTCAGTTTGATGTGATAAAATGTTTTGGATAAAGTTGGGAAACCCTGTAATTCCAAGAGTCAGTCATTAGAAACACTAATGAGTTCAATTAGTTCCACTAGACATGAGATTGACCTCTATTTTGCAATTCTTTTACTTAGGAAACTTTTGGCTTCTCAAACTGATTTTTAAGTGAACTACATGTTAGATGTCTTTCTAGCTACAGTGGTTGAATTAGGAAAATTGTGTGGGTTGACCTTGAAGTTCTTTAATGGGTAGAGAGCAGCTCTGAGGAGAAGGATTTGGGAGTGTCTGTTGATGAAAAACTCAACATGAGCTGGCAATGTGCACTTGCAGCCCAGAAGGCCAACCATATCCTGGGCTGCATCAAAAGAAGCATGGCAAGCAGGTTGAAGGAAGTGATTCTTCCCCTCTATTCCACTCTTGTGAGACCCCACCTGGAGTACTGCATCCAGTTCTGCGGCCCTCAAGATAAGACGGACATCGAGCTGTAGGAGTGGGTCCAGAGGGCCACAAAGATGATAAGAGGGCTGGAGCACCTCCCGTATGAAGACAGGCTGAGAGAGTTGGGGTTGTTCAGCCTGGAGAAGGCTCTGGGGAGACCTTATAATGGTCTTCCAGTACTTGAAAGGGCCTATAAGAAATCTGGAGAGGGACTTTTTACAAGGGTATATAGTGATAGGACAAGGGGTAATGGTTTTAAAGTGGAAGAGGGTAAATTAGATTGGATATTAGGGAGAAATTCTTTACTGTGATGGTGGTGAGACACTGGAACAGGTTGCCAAAGGAAGTTGTGACTGTCCCCTCCCTAGAAGTGTTCAAGGCCAGGTTAGACGGGACTTTGAGCAAGCTGGTCTAGTGGGAGGTGTCACTGGCCATGGCAGGGGGATTGGAACAACATGATCTTTGAGGTCCCTTCCAACCCAAACCATTCTATGATTCTTTGATTCTTTCTCAGGAGCAGGCCAATGCAAATATCCTCTTATGAAAAGCAACTTTAAATAAAAAGTTATATTGGGGACCTCATTTTTTTTTTTGATTGAGAGATATGGCTCTGGGTCCGACACATCTTTAACCATGGCTCAGAATTTTTGCATTTCTAGAAACATCTACCTACTCAAAACTTTACTTCCACTGTAGAGTTCTCCAAAATCAGCACAAAAAGATAGCAAAATAGAAATAATCTTGAAACAGCTACCCTAACACAAAATAAATGTCCCCATTTATTCTCTCAAAGTGCCCTAATCTTTTGATACACTAGACTGAGGTGTTATCAAAGGCAAGTAGAAGCTCAGTATGTTTTTAGTTTTGTAAGAAGAAACTTAAACACATAAATCTTTTTGGGCATCTTGTGCAGTGATAGATAATTCTCAGTATTTCATCTGCACTTAAATTCTCCCTCTGAGTTTTATGGAAAAAATTCCATACATTTCAAGCATTTTATAGATTTTATTTTAAAAAAATCCAAGTAAACATATTCTATGCAGGTCTAATTTTATGTATTTTCTAAAATTTTCTAAACTTTGTTCTTTCTTCACTGATTTTCATTTCCACATAATGTTCAAGTTTATAACCCCTAAGAAAAGTTTTACCCTACTCCTAGTATTATATCCCTTTAAGCACTAATAATTGATTATGGGTCAGTTGTTCACATACTTGGAGCTTCTGTCATCATCCTGTCCACACACTTTCAAGGCCTCTGTTATCATGCTTTCACTTCTCTGCACTGGGGTTTTATTCTAGGGTCGCAGTTTTCTCTACGCAGGCTCATTTAGGTTTAGCATTTACTACAGAAATCTATCAAAACCATTACAAGAATAGTGTTATGTCACACTGCTGTATAAAAGTAAAGTAAACCTAAACCAAATGAAGCAATATTCACTTGGATGTTTGACAACTGCTGTTACAGCTAAAGCAGATAAATAAAACTCCAGACAGCCCAAGACAAATGCAGATGCAGCAGTCCTGCAAACTCACTTTCCTGAGACCTTAGTTTTTGAACCAAACCTTTGGCTTTTCAATAGCAATGGCAATACTACATTTGCCTAGCTACAGGTCTACAAAGAGAGAGGAATTAAGTCTGTTAATGTATAAAATTTTTCATATTTAGTACACTTACAATAAGATAGAATGTGATAGGGGTTTTTTATCATTCTAAGAATTATTTCTATGTTTTAGTCAATATCTATTTAATGTTAATTACAAAAATATTCTTCAGTGAATGCAAACTTGTGAGTAACCGACCATCTGGGAGAAAGATATGTCAGCACTGCCAGGATGTCTCAACACTCAGTGATATGTCTCAACATTGTCTGTTCCTGCAGCTGGAGATGGACTATTGTGGGAAACCCCTAGGACCACTCCCCATTCCTGCATCTGAAGGGAGATAAGCAGGACAGTTCACACGGATACTACCAACAGGATGTATCAGTGCCGTGCTCCAGCAACAAGGAGGTCTTCAAGAGGAAAACAAAGGAAGGATGGAGATCGCTCCTAACGATCCTCAAACGACCCCTGGAGTGATAGGCAAAGCAGCGCGTGGCAAAAATGCCCACCCATTGTCAGTGGGTGGAGGAAGAGACTATATCTAGCAACAACAGCTCACAATTTATCAGAAAATCTTCCCCACCAATCAACAACTGGATTTGGGAGACCTCGCTGGATCTGTGGTGGTAACCTCCCCCTCTGCTCTGTCTCTCATAATACTGCTTATTCTTGTATCCCCTTCTTTCCTATCGCTCTTTAATTTTCAAGTGCACACAACTTTATAATAAACCATAGAGAGTCTGTGACATTTGACCTCATTTGTGTCTTAATTTTACCTCTGGGATCAAAACGAATCTCCCTTGGCCCCAACCGGGTCAAGACAAAACTACAGCTCCTAGCAAATGCAAAAATCTTTTGCCTGTAGAATCATGTTATCAGTTGTTGAACTAGCCAAGCCTCACATTTTCCACACACAAAAAGCCAGAGGATTATTCAACTGCAAAATAAGAATAGGCTATGACTGCCTATTGCTGTTAGGTCTTTATTTTATTCTGGGTAGGTGTATCTTGCTGCTGAGAGGAAAATTAATTCAGGAAAGTGCTTTGTCTCCTAATTACTGTTTAATAGGAAGCAAAATCACACAGATGGAAACTTTTTTTGTTTTGTTTTACCCCTGAATGAAAGAACATCAGAGAATGTCTTCAGAATAAGTCTGAAGTGCACAGTGGTGTTTCAAAGTATCTGCTAAAGAAGCAGATTATGTTGTTCTTCCATTTTTCTCCCCAAATGCTTCCTGTGTACTTAACACCAAGTAGCTTCTCACACTGTGAATATGAGCTATTTGGAATCTATGTGTGCAAGAAGAGCAGGTGCGTGGCCCAGGGGTCTGGAACCCAGGTTCCTAAATATTAGTCATTGCAGCACTTAGCGTTATGCAACCTACACCCTCTGACTCTTTTCCCAAATTCCTCACAGTTCATGGAAAACAAAGACAGGTAAAAGACTGCATTAATACTTTCACTCAGAAGTTTAGAGAGAGAAATGAGATCTTTAGCTCAGTTTTATCACCCCTAAGATGGTCATAATCATTTAGTCTGCAAGACCTGCAGACTGACATAGAACTATCTTTCCTTTTATTTAATTTGTGTTCTTTATTAGTAGATTTACTACAGTGAACAAAGCTATGATTGTGTTTATCTGTTAAGCAGGGCAGCAGTGGGTGATATCACTAAGAATCCATCAGAGAATGACAAATTTAAATTCCTATTCTTATTACAGAAAATATTTTTCCTATTATGCTTGTTGACAAAAAATTGCCAATGGTCATCCCTGATGTAATTTGACAGAAGCAAAAGATTTATATTAGGAAAAAGCTTATTATATATAATTAAACGGTAGAAAAAATATCTACCAATCAGAAAACATTTTTCTTTGTAATTTATGAGTCCTTTTAATGTTATCTCTTAAGAGTAAATATTTGCTTAAACTATCTGTGAAAAATTTTCATGAGTTTTTCTAACAAAGTTCTTTATAAGACTGAAGACAAAGTAACAATGTACTGTGTGTAGAATGCCTAGAGAAACCCCAAACTAAAATATACAAACCTACAGATTCATTTCCTTCATGTTTTCATGTATGGCCTGATCCAAAGCTAACTGAAGTTTGGAATTGCTTTCCGTTGACTTCAGTGAGCCTCAAAGTACAGTTCTTACTTAGTAACTTCATTGTGTTGGGGTCCAAATGAGTTAAATTTTACGTTGCTTAAGTGTTTGCAGACTGAAGTCCAAGTTTTTATATCAATTACTTTACATTCTATAGTGTGAAAGTCTGAGAGTTTTATTAAAGCTAATTCAATTCAGAAATTATATTTCCTGTGGATATAATTTTTTTCTGTCCAAAAGCCTTCTATTTTATGTGATAGCCATACTGTATATCTTGATATACCTTGAGAAAATTTTGCAGTGTTGATTTAAAGTAAATTTTAAAGAAGTTATCACAAGTAGTTCAAATGGACTGGAAGTTTGAACTTGTACTTACAGATCATGCTAGAAGATGTTCTGTGACTTTCTCTCCATCTTATTGCATCTTTTGTAAACTTGTCTTGGCTTAAGTTTGTTACTGGGATCAGAGGAGCAAAATATCAACATTATCTCTAAAAAAACCCAGTTGAAGATTCTTGTCTTCTATCCAATATACATTCAGTTTAAATTATCTCTTCTATAAAAATAGTTTTATATTTATGATAATTAAAATATTCCCAGGCAATTCTGTGTTATGTGTTCTTATAGATAAAAAATGTTTGTGGTAGCAAAGAGACAAGAATCATCTGGATTCATTTTATAATGGTGGGTTAGTAAGTCATATTAACAATGAGAACTTTTTTAGATTTAGCTAAATCTAAACTGTTTATTCTTCCACTAGACATGCTTTAATTGCTACATAATCCTTTCAATGTTTCGATTTTTTTATAAAACAAAGTACAGTGGCAAAAGACTAACAATTGTTTCAGTGGCATAAACTTAAAGTATTTTTAGAAATATAAATTTTATCTTCAAGTCATACCTCTATTCAATATTTTACCATTTTTTTTTCATGAGAAAATTAATGAAACTTCATCTTATTTAATATATAAAAGTAACAAAGGGGAAGAGAAAAGTTTAATGTCACAAGATGCTTATTAGCAAAGGCAAGAATCAAGATTTCTAAGTTCCATTTCAATGCTTTACTGTTAATCAATGCTACCTTGTACAAATGGAGAGGAAATGAAGAATCAACTACCAACACTTTTCATTAAAAATGTTTTTTTCTAAAAAATCCGTATATATAACATTTCCATAAATAACAATGCATCCCATACTGCATATCTAGTGAGTGTCAGACTGAATCCCAGCTCATTTCATCAACCTTCTTGATTCTTACAATGGTAAAACATTAGAAGACAGGAATATAATTAGAAAATATTCATCCTTAATTTTTTCCTTAAATGTCTTTATAGGCCACACCTGGAGGTTAAGCTGATGGATATAAGAAGTGCTGCCCATTCCACTACCTGTTCTGTATAGTCTTCAGAAGCAGTAGTGAGAATGGTATGGTGATGATAAGCATAGCAATGGTGGTCAGTTGTAACATCATGAAGGTGTTAGTCCCAGCCATGGTGGTCTCTGACTACACCTTTGATGAAATAGGGCTCAGGAATGGCTTTAAGAGAATGAACAGCTGTGTTTGCTACTGCTGAGTCCAGCAGTTCTTCCCTGTAGGGCAGGAAATGGGTGGTTTGAACATTTTTCCTCTGGTCATAATTCCTGTGGGTTTTCCCAGTAAAAATGAGTATCTCTACAGGAATCTGGAGAGAAACAAAATTATTATGGAAGACAACAGATAGAAAAAAAAAAATAAGTTGGAGGGATGGGAAGGTGTTAACAGGTCAAAAATGTAAAAATGAGGAACAATAGGTGGACACTGAGCAGAACACTCTTTACAGGCCTAATGGTGGTCAACCTAAAGATGAGATAAGGAAAAAGAAAGTCTCACAGTTGGTCTTAATATTTTCTTCCTCATGGAACATGGTAGTTGTCTAGGACTAGAATAATATCTGTAAGAAATTGACTGAAACAAGATTGTTTAAAATTGCAGAGTGGTTTTCCACCTCCATTCCTATTTTGTATCAGAATACAAGGTGAAATAAGATTGTTATTTTTTTTTACACAGAAAACACTCATATATACGTTATTCCAAATTTTTCATATATGTAAATTCATGAATGGGACAGTTCCCTTTCCAATAATAGTTGATTGTCCTTTCCACAATGTGTCCCCAGATTAAAGGCAGAATTTTTTCACCAAACCAAATTATTTCTCAGAATATGATACCTCTTATAACAAATCTCCTCAAAGTCAAAAATGGAATAAATATACCATGGATAACAAAGCTAATCTTACAGTTAGCAAATTGAAATTCTTAGTCAGTCTGAAACATTGTGTAAAGAATTGTTTGTTTAAGGGATAAGTTAAGATCTTCTGGAGTATATGGGAAGTTTCACTTCAGCCAGCTTTGGAGCAGAGTCTGACTTGTTGAAATTAAATCATTTCTGGCAAACATCTCTGTCACACAAAATATTCTGGCTGTCCTTTATGGATTTCACTGTTTTTTTGCGTGTTCACAGTACAGAAGACTGAAAGAAACATTTTATTCTTGGGAATCTAATTAACCCTATATTTATAAATAAATCTTCCTTCCTTTCTCAGCACCAGATATTCTTCTCCTGGGATATTCAAATCACTTTTGTTCCAAGATTTCAGTTTACAACTTCTCTGGTTCCTTCCTGACCCAGGAAACCTTTTCCAACCTCACAGAAGCTCATGAGTTCTCTAACAACCTTTTTATTCCCCCACAGCTTTCCTACCTTTTTTAATCTCTCAAGGTTTGTCTATATTAGCAATTAAAATGAACCAGGGACCCTTACTGGTCCTGAGACAAATGGTAGAGCACAGTTAGTGTCAAGATTGCTAAACTCCTATCTTTCCTCACATTATACATCTGAAAAAAATATATGTATTATCAAACTGCAACTGTCCTTCATCCATGCTGTCCTTTAACAGTGGAAGAGCAGAGAGCACATGACAAAACCATGCCTGAGAACCTCCTGACATTTGAGCCTGGCTGAATGATGACAGGACTGTGCTTGTGCTTGTAATTTAACTAGTTTTGCTTTGCTCTCTTGACTTTTCTAGTAAAGACCTGCACAGGATTTCCAGATAGAATTTCCTAAATTGCCACTTTTTCTTGTGGTTACTATCCTGTAGAATTGCTTAGTGTTGTGAAAGTTAAATTTCCTTCCTCTTTCAAGCTCTACTGTATCCTGAAGAATTTTACCTGATTGGTACCTGCCTTTGTTTTTATAACATGGGTTCTGCTCCTGTTTACTGTTTCCCTCAAAGTTTAATGTCATAAAGTAAAGGCTAGCATTTGGCTCTGCTAGTTCTTCTGGAGAAAAACATCTCCTAAGCTGCATTGCAGCTCACCATTTTTACAGCAGTAAAACATTGAGCTCAGAGCAAGGACTCTAAAAGAATGTTATCTTTACTTTCGCAACAGACGCTGTAGTAAATCTAGTGATGCTCTATACACATGGGGAGTGTTCAGTGAAGTGCTGTCAAACTCACTAACTTGTGAGGCTCAAAAGAGAGGAAATATCCATTACTCTTCAGTAATTTAATTAAAAAGTAAGGGAGAAGAAATTTTACAGAATTAGAGCCACTATCTAGCACTGTATGATTTAAGAAACCAAATTAAAGAACTCTTATTGAAATGAGTTACTGTACCCTTTGTCAGTGTGGACATGGAATGAACAGCTTGACCCATAATATGGGAAGGTGTTTGGAAACAAGTCTGAGGTTTCTTTATTGTGACTTTGAAAGATATGTGCATACCATCTGATACCTATCATGAACTTGAAGTATCCACAAGCTGCTGGTACTTAAAAAAAGCTACAGCCATCAAGTAAACAGAACTAACTTCTACTTAAAAAATATATTTCAGGAAATACTTTTAACTAAATTAAATAATTTCAAAGTAAATAATAAATAATTTCTGAACAAAAGAACTGAAAATATTAGCTTTAATCAAGGAATATAAAGCACATTTTATTAAACTGGGGAAAACCAAAAGCATCTCAAGTTACAAAAAAAAAATATTAAGCTTCCAAGTACATCTATGGAGTCATCTTACTTATTAAAGCTGGTAGTACTTTACAGAATTCTTTGAAACACTGTTTAAAATTTTAACCCGTACAGCCAGGTGAGCATGAAATCGAACTATGTTTCCCCTTGTAGTTGAACTAGCACTACACCATGACTTGTCTTTCTTTCAAACATCATTCCAATGTTATCTGAAAAGACTGAAAGGTCTGAAAGGCCAACACTATTTTTTTTTTTCCCAAGTAACCTATATTGAATGTTAGTGGAAACGATGTTTGAAAAAATCTCGTCTTCATATTTCTAGTGCTACCTGTAACCATAGAGGGGTTTTTAAATTTTATTTTTACTTTTTATGAGTATTAGTTTTATTGTTTTATTTATGAAGAAGTCAGTGAGGTCTCCTTGAAAGCAGAGACAATTGTTTTGAAGGTTAACAACAGGACTGATATATGCTAAATAGATGTTTATAATGTTGGCATGAGTTCAGCAGTATGTCATTTCAATTGTAACTTCAAAATCATATCTCGGTTATTATTTAAGACCACAACAGCAGCTGCAACAAAACATTTCTGAACCAATTTTCTACAGTGAGGTAAGAGCCCAGACAGCAAAACACAAATGCTGACTTAAAAACAGTGAACCAGGAAAGAACAAATTAATGAGGTTTAACTGAGAAACTGTATAGTGCAATTTACAAAGCAAAAAAAATATTGGTAGATGAAACCAAATGGGGAAAATGTTCCAGTATTACACAGTAGATCCAACCATGTTTTGTTTTACTATTTGCAACACTTTCTGCACTGTAGCAACATTGCTATTGATTAATTAACAGTATTAGGAAAAAATATTTTTGAGATTATAAATTAATAAATGGTTATCTTCAAAGTACTTTATCCTCCAATAAAATTCATGTCATTAAGATGTTTATCTGGAGCTAGAGTCCTTCCTTTTCTTTACTAATTACAAAGAAGATGAAGAGTTTGCAAGGACATTCCAGCAATTTAAAGAAAAAAACCTTTTCTTACTTTGCATCATTTTTTCCTTTTTAAGTTACAATCCTTTTGCTTTAATTATCTCTTCTTCCATCTATTTCCACCAATAGATGGAATAATGTCTTTTCCCTCATAATTATTGGAATTACAGAATCTCTGCTTGACATTAAGAAGAAACAAAGTTCTCCTTTAATAAAAGGAAGTGGAAGAAATTGCAAGTCAGTCTAAAACAGACAAAAATAATGTACTAATATATCAAATGAAATAAAAGAGACAGACATTGAAAAGATATAGTATTTGAATTATTTACCCTGAATACTGTTCAGACATTGAATTGATTGAATCAAAATGAACTGATTAAGATTTCTCCTGAACAAAGAATAAAGTCTCTACCATACAGTCCTTCCTGAAATTGCATAACATATTTCAGATCTACCTCATCTGTGGGGGTGTGCACCCCATCCACTCATACTTTATTATATGATACTATATCCAGTTATCCATTAAAAAAACAGCTCTTGTCTGCTATTTCTCTTGCCAGTACGCTGAATCAATACTTTTAGCCTCTTTTATGATACTGCAACCAGCATAATAGATAGGCACATCTCAACCAATGGCAATTGTTTTATATAAGATAACTTCTGAATAAGTAACAGATAATGAACCTCTTTAGTCCATTTTAATTTATAATCACAAGAAAGAAATTAATACTTTTGACAAAAACGCAAGATATTCTGTTGAATTCCATGATACACAGTATCATTTCAAGCAGGAATGGACACGTGGAACAAATATTTTGAAGCTCAGTGGTCTCATTCTAATTATTCCCGTTATAAAAGTACATTTGTACAAACTGGAAGAAATAATTAAATGGAACTAAGATGTACAAAATGTTGACATGGCACCTCAAATGGAGAAACGCATGTTATCACTGAAACTGGGACAAGTGGGGAGTGAACACTCATCAGCTTATGAGAAAGAGCTCATCACTTAGAAAACCAGTGCCCTAACAGTGGCTTCTTACTGTTACATGTTATTCCTTAATGCTGATAATTATTTCATTGTAGACAATATCACAAAAAAACAAAACCAACCCAACACCCCCACAAAAAATATCTCAAGCAGAAATCAAGGCACAGAAAAAGGAATGTTAAATAGGCAATAGAAAATTCTGGGTGTTGGAATTTAATGCTTAAGGAAATAGATCAGTTTGGAAAGCCTTAAAATGTGTTAGGTTTGGATTCAGCTCTAACTACATTTAAAAAGTTCGAAGTCTCATGACATATAAAACAACATTTTTTGTCTTTAAGCTTAAATCAAAATTAATATTTTCAACCAGATTCTGTACTTGCTTATCTTCCATGTTTATTCCAACTGAGTCAACTCCCAGCTCTATATACATATTAAAAAAAAATAAAAAATTAAAAAATCTTTTTCTGCCATTCTAGCAATATAAAGATGTTGAGCTGTGGCAAAATGTTCTTACCAAGGTCATTGTCAATGGCTTGATGTCCAAGTGGAGATCAGTGACAAGTGGCGTTTCTCAAGGGTCGGTATTGGGACTGATGTTGTTTAACAACTTTGTGGGTGACATGGACAGTGGAATCAAATGTACCCTTGGCTAGTTTGCTGATGACACCAAACTGTGTGGTGCAGTTGGCACATTGGAGGGAAGGGATGCCATCCAGAGGGACCTTGACAGGCTGGAGAGGCAGGCCCATGCAAAGCATATGAAGTTCAACAAGGCTGAATGCAAGGTCCTGCACCTGTGTCAGGGCAATCCTAAGCACAAATACAGGCTGGGCAGAGAATGGATTGGGAGCAGCTCTGAGAAGAAGAACTTGGTGATGTTCGTTGATGACAAGCTCAACATGAGCCAGTAAAGTATGCTTGCAGCCCAGAAAGCCAACAGTATCCTGGGTTACATCAAAAGAAGTGTGGCCAGCAGGTCGAGGGAGGTGATTCTGCCCCTCTACTCTGCTCTTATAAGACCCCACCTAGAGTACTGTGTTCAGCTCTGGGGCCACCAACACAAGAAGGACATGGACCTGTTGGAGTGAGTTCAGAGAAGGACCATGAAGAGGATCAGAGGGCTGGAGCACCTCTCCTGTGAGTTCAGAATGAACTGTTCAGCCTGGAGGAAAGAAGGCTCTGGGGAGATCTTATAGCAGCCTTCCAGTATCTGAAGGGGCCCACAAGAAAGCTGGAGAGGGACTTTTTACAAGCGCATGTAGTGATAGGACGAGGGCGAATGGTTTTAAAATGGAAGAGGGAAGATTTAGATTAGATATTAGGAAGAAATTATTTACCATGAGGGTGGTGAGACATAGGAATATGTTGCCCAGAGAAGTTGTGGCTGTCCCCTCCCTGGAAATGTTTAAGGCCAGGTGAGACAGGGCTTTGAGCAAGCTGGTCCAATGGGAGGTGTCCCTGCCCATGTCAGGGGGGTTGGAACTAGATGGCCTTTAAGGTCTCTTCCAATACAAGCCATTCTGTGATTCTATGATTCTCTGATGATTGCTCATACAAAAGATTTTGGTATAGTAATACAGTATTAGAGATGTGGACAGACTGTCACTGAAATATTCTCTTTAATGAATTTATGGTAGCAAAGGTGTTACTAATCAAAATGTGTAACAGTTTTTTTAAACTACCTGGACAGTCTGGAATAAAAGATTATAAAGTGGATCCAAGCACAGAACCGATGGAAACTGATAATATTTTTTTTTTCATTTTTTCCACCTTTTTTATCCTATGTGTGTTTCAATAATTAAAAACTTCACATAAATCAGTGATAGATATAATAGCCATATTTATATGCCCAAAACAGTATTTACTAGAAAATGCCATTTTTCTACAAAATCTCTGTATGTTTTTTCTGATACTTTTAATAAAAAAGTTTCAGAAAGGTCAGTGGCAGCAGTAATGAGACTTGAAATGTAGACTTATAAATATTATAATTCCACTTTATCTTTTTCTGGCATGTTGATGCTGTAGTAGAGAGCTGTTTACAAATAGGCAGCCCTCTGCTTTGCCTCAGAAAGATGAAAGAAAACCTGTAAGTATTGCTGGGGTAATCGCTTAAGAAAGGTATTTTATTTATATCAACATTGTAAGGAGTTGCAATCTCCAGGAACCTTGTTTAAAGATTAATATTACATGGCAGGTGTGATCTTTCATTTTCTTTTCTCTTTTCTTTTAAACAGTTGCTAATTTAATGTCAGATTAAAAGCAGGTAGCAATTTTTTTCCTTGTTAACTTTCAGTGTTGAAATAAAAACTGCATAAAATAAAAATGTAGAATGCCTTACTAGGTTTTGATATCCTGTGCAGAAATCCAGGATTAACTTGGATTAGGGACTGGTTCTTGAAATAGCTACTTAGTCTATAAGAAACCATCAGCACAGAAAACTGTGATTTAAGGATGGGAAGTATCACCATACACTAGCAAAGGCAGAAAATTTCATGAGCTATTTTAGTCAGCAAAATCATATTCTAGCATAAATGATGCGAAGCTGATTTGAGCTACAGCATTTTCATTGAATGGATACTACAAGGTTCAGTGTAAACACACAGCCAACAATTCTTTCACTAAGTCTCTGATTTCCTCATATTGTCAGAGATCCAAGAAAGAACATTGTTGCTGTTGGCCCTGTTTCTCATTTCTTAGGAGGAACAGGATAATACAGTAATACTACTTCATCTGACAACAAATTTAGGTAAAATTACAAGTAATGTTCTTTTTTTCTTTTTCTTCTCTTTGCCTTTGTTAGAAAGAAAAAATAGTGATACAGTTTCAGAGTTCCAGAAAGATAAGTTTTTAGTGTTAACAAAGAACAGAAAAAAATGTCAATAACTGGTATTCCTAATATCTTGAAAAATAGGGTTTTATTTCACTTATTCACTTGCACACAATAATTAACAATATAAGAGCTTGTATAGACTAATTGAAGCTATTAATGATATTTAAAATTTACTATATAATAAGAACTTAACAAATTATTACAAATTTGAATGGTTATGGAGTTATTTGATTTTGTTTTCTTTAATGAGTCTCACATTTTCTGTCAGCTACGTTTTGCTGTATATATGACTGAAAACACTACTATTGAGACTAAAAGGTTTTAGTAAACTCCCCTCTTAAATATTCTCAGCTCTTTGTTTTCTGTTTTCAGTGACTTATTCTGGTCAAACTAGCTAAGCAACTTTCAAGCTTCTTTGAAAATGTATTTTTAGGAGTTCTTTTACAAATAAAAAACAAGGCATTATATGGAAAAGTAGGGGAATCCAAAACGGTATTAATTATCTATGTGCACACTTCAGTGTCATCATTTATATGTAAGTTTCATATATTCTATTCATGAGACCTCTGGTTCCTTCTCTGTTAATTCTTAATTCTGCTTTACTCTATTTGACAGCCAAGACAACCTCTTTCTGATTCAGGGTAATTCAGGGTAATAAGTCAGAGGGAAATCTAAGAAACAAACTCTGGAAAAAATACAGTTTCCACTTTCACAGTTTTGTCAGTGTCAGTTTAAATGGGTAAGACTTTGAGGTGTTGAAATGAATTAGCATTTTGCATACTTAGGGAAAGTTCCCCAGTGAAGGCGAGCTAGGGATTTAAATACTCATCAGGTTATGATGTTCTATACCAGCATCTTTTATGTAGAAAAAATTGTCAAATATTTTGAGCTACAGCAGCGTTCAATTGATGAAGACATTTCAAATAAAATCAAACTTGCCTAGTGCTTCTGTAATTTCCGTCTATTAGACACTGTTAGGGAGTCAAAAAGAGTAGGGGTACCCACAATAAAGGAGATGGAACTGGAAAGGTGAAGTCCCTTTATACTTTTTCTCATATTTCTTTGTGTATTACCTTATCTTGGCCTATAATATTCTAAAAAAACCCTCAAACAAAACAGAAAATTAAAGGGAGACAGGGAAGGAGAAGATCTAAAATAATAAGAAAAGGAGCATTTTTGAAAATTAAGAACAAAAATAAAATCGAAAAAAAATAAACTACATATAAAACCTGACAGTTCTGAAAACCCCAGCTAAGAATTTTACTGTATTTCATTGTGATGTAAATTGTAGAGAAACCTTTCCTGCTATAGGAACTAAAAAAAAATCAGCTAAAAACATCTTCACTAATAAATAGCTTGGATATGTATAATTAATATGTGGCAATATAAATATATGAACTACTACTTTTGGGAGTTTTCCCTTGATTCTGTAAAAGATGTTCTACTAGTGCATAATATATATATATACAAGGCTTTGAATATTATAACCTTTACCCTTCACTGGTTTAATTCAAGTCTTTCTTCTGATCATGTGCTTTTTACTTTTAAAGACATGTTTATTTCAAGCTATTCTTGTCTCTTCAAATCTTTGCTTCACATATGGTATATCACATTTCTTAGGGTTTGTTGTGCATGGATCTATATGCCAGATGTTTTAGGGCACCTTTCCATTGTCTCTATTGATGTATTCTGTGTATTCACTTCAATGGACAGCTGATCTGTGTGAGTGTAAATTATATGGAAGAACTATTAAACGTATCTTCTTACTCACAGATTCAGAAGAACATTTGAGTATTTGATATACTAATTAAGAAATGGAAGCAATAGATGCACTTAGAACTTCCCATCAATAAATGAAACCATTTAATGAAACTTCACAAGAAATTATTTTCCATATGCTCATTCAGTGTAGCACACTTTGTGTTTCACCTTGAGATAGAGGTTGAAGTAAAAGATATCTGGTGATATTGCTCAGCTTCACATGGTTTAATATAACTACAGAACACTCTAAAATATTCAAATGTCATGTGAATATTGGAGGAGTTTGGACAGTTATTTTTGTATATTTAAATTAGGGAAATTTTCATTATAGTTAATAGGCGATATCCACACTGCAGCCTGTGGCGTACTCCATGCCGCTGTAGGTGGATATTCCTTCAAGCAAGCTGCACCCCATAAAGAGCCCATGCTGCAGCTGGTAGGAACTGTGGCCCATGTAGACAAACCCACACGACAGCAGGTTTTCCAGCAGGGCTTGTGACTGTGTGTGGGACCCACGCTGGAACAGGCTGTTCCTGAAGAACTACAGCCCATGGGAAGGACCCATGTTGGAGAAGTTCATGACAGACTGTCTCCTGTGGGAGGGACCCCATGCTGAAGCAGGGAAAGAGCAGGAAGAGGAAGGAGTGGTAGAGGTAATTTGTGGTGAATTGACCACAATCCCCATTGCTTGTCCCCCTGTACTGCTCTGGGGGAGAAGGTAGAGAAATCAAAAGCAAAGTTGAGACAGGGAAGAAGGGAGAAGTGGGAGAAGGTATTGTTAGTTTTATATTTTTTTTTTGTTTCTCACCATCATACACCATTTTTTGTTTTTGTTTCTCACCATCATACACTATTTCTAATAGGCTACAAACAAAATTAACTTTCCCAAAGTAGAGTCTGTTTTTACCTAAGACAGTAGCTGGTGAGTGATTCCCCCATCTATCACAGCTCACCGCTTTTCTGTCTTTTTTTTCCTCCTGTCCTGTTGAGTAGGGGGTGAGACAGTGGCAAGATCCTTGTGTTGAGGGGGACTGAGACAGTGACAAGACAGGGGGTTTGGCAGCCAGCCAAGGTCAAACCCACCACAAGGTATTACACCTTTCACAACAATTCTTCTGGCCTTATTCTTTACAAGAGTTTTAATTTCTCAAAGGGCAAACTTATTTCTTTATAAACTGAAGATCACATGCCCTGTTTCAGGCTCATTTTTCAACATTAATAGTGGCACAAAATATTCAGACTATATTTGCACAAAATAGGACCAGGTAAACACAGCCTTTTTATGAGTAATTCTATATTTTTAACTACGCAGCCTTATGAGTTGTTACTGGCACAGGAAAAAGAGATCAACTAAAAAGCTTCAGTAAAGGAAGCATTGCATTATCAGTGCATTATGACTATTACAGTAGTGCAATAGGGTTGCTGCAAAAATAGTATATTTCAGGTTTACACCATATGCTGAAATTAGGCAAAGAACACTTTACGGTTTTGGTCATGGCGATGTAGGAGAACTATCAGGCCTAAATGAGTGATATTCTGTTTCAGTACACTCCTGAAACATCATGGAAATGGCTTCCACTCAAGCTTACTTCTACCTCCACAGGAACATAACACTGACAGTGAAACAATGACCAGTGAAAAACTGTTTGGGTCTTACTAAATCATGTTTAAAATGTACTGAAAGAACATGTGTTCTATATAGCAGTAGTTATTCACCTAGTTGTGTGGGGATTGAATTGAGCTACTTCAGAAAATAAGCAAACAAAATCCTTATTTGAAGGGGACTGCAGTTTGTAGAAGTGATATTCATTCTGTCATAATTTAAATCCAAGGAGCTGACAAAATGAAGATCATTTTTAGGGTACTTCTATACCTACACAACACATTTTCCCTGCCAGATTGAAATTTCAATAGCAACTTCAGTCTGTTTCCACCAGACAAGGAAACACAGTGTGTATATTCAGTCTCTTCCACTATGTAAAACATTTCCTTAGTTATGCTCTCACGCTTTCTCTCCTGTCCCAAATGGATATTGCATTGTTTCCTTAAGCTATGCATTTATAATAACTATGAACACAAGTTCTCGACTGTGTAGAGGTAAATTTAAAATTATATTTCTGTTTTATGGGGGTTTGGTTGTCTTTTTTTTTTTCAATTGCAGATGAGAATGGTTTGTAGTACTGCAGAAAGCTGCAAATTTAAAATTTGAATGGTAATACAGTTTTATTTACATCCATAATTAACCCTATAAGCCTAAAATTAAGCAAAATATTTTCTTAAAATAAGAAAACTTTGCATCCCTTATATAAAAAGTTTAAAACTGAACTGGTTCCTTATATCCAATATAAAAGTAATTAAAAATACATTTCTGTTATAATCACTATCAGAACCTTGGTTAGCGTAGATTTAAATGGCAGTGTTATTTTACAAACTACCTTTCATTGTCCCATGTATTTTATTTGGCAGTCCCTGCAAAAGAAATTTGTTGGTGGGAACTTTAAGAACAGTAAAAGAAACGTAACACCTGCTAAGTATACATTTGTTACAGAGAAATATTAGTCATCAATTCATACAATATTTAATTATTTCTTGTAAGTAGCAATAAAAGGAAATTTTTTTCTGATATACACAACACTCCCATAAATAAAACTTTGTGGTATTTCTTTAGAATAACAACTTCTTTACTGCTTGATTAACCAAGTTAGCTTAAGTAAATCTCAAATGTTTATGATAATCTGGTATTTCTCATATGTTGCAAGTTGTAAAAAGAGGCTTTTAGAAGTCTGAGGGTGACTGTTGGCATCAGTGTAAGAAATCCTCCAAATAAAAGTCAGATTACTTGAGGCATCAGGGCTAGTACAGAAAGTTATGTGAAATAAGCAGTGAAGAGGAAGCATATTACAGAGAAGACAAATTCACACCCACCTCTCAAATTCCAGGTGAATGTCCTGACTACTGGAAAGGCTCTTCTGAAGTGAGATCATGCCACTTAGCAAAAAAGATCTTTCCCTTTCAAGACCTGACTTCTGGTCCACACTCCTAGTGCAGTCCATACATTAAATGGAGTGACTGCTTAATATACATTTGATAAAAAATCTTAAGGACATAGAAAGTAGATATTTTCCCTTCTAGATCAGTAGTCTCAGTCAACAAACTGCAAAACAAAGCTTTAACTGGCTGGTGATTAAAACAAAATAGTGTCCATTCTCTGGACTGGAGAGCAAGTAACTCACTTAACGCTAGTTGTATTTGTCATGTGAAACTTTTCCCTCCCTCAAGGGCAGAATTTATACAAGTCACTGGTAAAAGCCTCTGAACACAGTATTCAAGGTGTGGCCTCACTGCCCTACTCCTGCTGGTCACACCGTTTCTGATACAGGCCAGGATGCTGTTGACCCTCTTGGCCACCTGGGCACACTGCTGGCTCATGTTCACCTGGTTGTCGACCAGCACCCCCAGGTCCCTTTCGGCCAGGCAGCTTCCCAGCCACTCTTCCCCAAGCCTGTAGCGCTGCATGGGGTTGTTGTGACCCAAGTGCAGGACCTGACACTTGGCCTTGTTGAATCGCATACAATTGGCCTCAGCCCATCGATCCAGCCTGTCCAAATTCCTTTGTAGAACTCCCTCTGTAGTGAACCCTCTGTATTATTTCAGTAATAAGTAAACATTTTTCTAAGTTATTCTTCATTTTTTTAATTTATATTCATTGTCAGCATTGCACATAGCATTTCACTTGTATTCATGCTTTACCTAGAGAAGTTTATATTAACACTGCAACATGTAGTCCAGTTTAATTTCATGCAGTTATTGTTTTCAATTTAGGTAAGTAAAAATGTACTGTTCACTTAAACACCATCCAACCAGGGTCTATAAAGAAAATTGCTGGGAAGCCAACTGGAAAATATTCTGTTCACTGAAGTCTTAAACGTTTGGATTTTTTTTTCTGAATGAGGACCATTAAAATAAAAGAGTTTGTCTACGACATTACTTATTACCATTATTGTCCATGCTTTTTGGCAGGCGTCAGAAAGGTAATAGATGAATGAATACTTACAATTTAAATAAGTACAACTTCTCAGTGAAAAGGTCTCATTATCTCAAATGAAACCAAATTAAATTAAAATAAAAGGTGAGGAGTAACAACATGTCAGTTATAACAATTATAAAAATGGGCTTAGAAAATGTGAAGACACTTATCACTGCTATTATTTCATTGTATAGAATTATCAAATGAACCTGTACAGAATTCAAATGGTGGTGCATCTGGGTTTTTTTGCAATATATTTCAAATTTATCATAAACAATTTCATAACTTCTGTAGTAATGTAAACAAAGAACAGTTGCACAGGACTGTAGCTTTTGTTTTCTGCTATCTTCATGTCACGATAAAATTTTAAAACAGAAAACTTACCTTCTGCAGTCTTTTTGATCATTTATCATATGTACACTATGGACACGAAGTGACAGAGAAACTTGCCAACTGTAGGTAAAGGAGAAATATCAGTGAGGTGCTTCTAGGGGAATGATTTTACATACATTATCAATCAAGAGTAACTGTTATAGAATCTTAAATTCCTGTTTTATTCTCATGAATATGAGGAGACTAGTTAGCTGTGGATTTAACAGTTAGGACCATCATGCATCATTACCATGAATGCAGAAGTGAGGCATGAGATCTGGAACATGAGATGTAGTCACAGCTATGCATCCTTCTTCCTCTCCCATTTAGGCTGAGGATGTACTGATCCATGAAGCAGTTTGTTTCCTGCTATCATCGGCATGTCGGTCTACAAGTATGCAACATCCTCTCACCACATCTTTAAATGCATCCACTCAGATATATTTTGATTATCCTTTAATTTATATCATAAGTGTAAATAAAAAAAAATATATTTCTCCTAGTTCTTTAGGAGCCAGCCAAGGTAGCTGAACATCTTAGAAGCCTTTGAAAGTGACTCATAGAGAGTGTCTGATATTCATATTCTCCAGATTAAAGGAAGAGAAATAAATAGAATAATTCACTTTCTCTTCTCCCTTGATAACAACTCCCACAAAACTATTATTTATATTTATATAAGTTTTTAATAGTTACATTGATAAGTCTTCTTCTAAAAAGTTCATTCACAAGAAACCATTTCAAAATAAATACAACTATGCTGTACTGTTGCATCAGTTTAAATGATGTTCTATTACATAAAGTTTTTAAAAAGCAGTATGGCAAATATTGCACAGAAATATTTACTGTTCTTTGTCTGTTAGGCTTTAAACATTGTGGAATTTTTCTTATATTCTGCAATATCTGCTGAAGAGTACTACAGTTCTGGAAGTTCATACCAAAAGGTAAGTTTAAAGCATGAATTCATTTCAGGTTGCTATCACTTTATATCAGATCCTATGAGTTCAATATCTATAAATAAAAAGACTATTACTATAAATAGAGTATTAATATACACACTTTTAAAAAACAAAACATTAAATCATAAAATTTAAATATATAAAAATTTATGTTAATATATGTCTGCGTAATACATATACTTTAATAATGAATTATGTTGTGTAACTTATATATTATGATTATATATTTTAAATGATAGTACATATTAATATATTTTAATAATAAATTATTAGAAAATACAGTATAAAATAAATATTTTTAAATATTATATTAACATACTGGTTATATTGCATTATATGTTTTGATTTACAGAGTATATATTTATTATATGCTACATATAATTATAGCGCTATTGTATTATAGTACTTACACAATTGTATAATATAGTGCAATATTATAAAATTAATATATCCAACATAATAATATAATATTAAAAACTGATTTATTAAGTACTAACAGATAATCAAGGCTGCTTCCTAGCCTTCCTGTGGGTGGCTAAAAGCAGCTGAGGCTAATCCATGAAGTGCTGTAAAGGTTTTATTTATACTGCATGTATAAAGACTGGATTTTTTATTATTGCCATTTTAATATCTGGTACAAAACTTTGTCAACTGTTATAAGCCTGGGGCTCTTTATATTAAACTCCCATCGCCTTTAAACTACGCTAGTTTCATATTTTCTCATTCATGTTAATATTTCAGTGACTGCCATAAAATAGCAGTGAATTGTCCCCAGGTCCCTAGAAACCAAGGAAATCTAGGGCTGTACTGGGTCTGAATGAGCTGGAATTGATTTTCCCCTATAGCAGCCCTCATGGTGCTGTGTTTTATGTTGGGAGCTAGAAGGGTGTTGATAACACACTGGTGTTGTGGCTACTGCTGAGTAGTGCTTACAGAGCACCAAGGCTCTTTCCAACATTTCCCCCCAGTGGGATGGGGTGGGCAGGATCTTGGGAGGGGACACGACCAGGACAGCTGACCCGAACTGACCAAAGGGATATTCCACACCATATGATGTCTGCTCAAGTATAAAGCTGGGAAAAAGGAGGAAGGGGGGTGGGGTCATCCTTGGTCTTCCAAGACAACCGCTACGCGTATCACAGCCCTGCTTCCTGAGAAGGCTCAACATCACCTGCTGATGGGAAGTAGAGAATAAATCTGTTTTCTTTTTTTGCTTTCATGCGTGGACCTTGCTTTGCTTTGCTTACATTAAAACTGCTTTTTTTTACCCACAAGGGTCGTTTTTTTCTATCTTATTTTCTTTTCCCATAATTGCCCTGCTGAGAGAAGGGGGGGGGAAAGTGATAGATTGGCTTGGTGCGTACCTGGCATTTAGCCAAGATCAAACCACCACAAGTGCATTTGAAAAGAATATTTTGTATTTGTAAGACATGGCAGCTGCAATCAGTCTGTGTCTCCAGACATGCTAACTTGTATTAACTGGAGTCATAGAGGGACACATGTAGCTGCCTGTACAATTCCTGTGATAAAGGGACAAGACATCTTCTAGAACTATGTAAATCTCACAGACATGCAAGGACATGGACAGATTTTCTGAGCTTTGCAGCACTAGATCAGTAATGTTATCAAGAAATTAAAGAAAAAAAAAAGGGTTCAAAGAGAGTCCGTAGAGCCACTCTGAAAAATCTGGGTTATTTCCCTTGCAAAATGTGTCAAATCATGCTACATAAATAAGTAAATACGTAAATGAACAAGCAAAACCTTTATGTATGTGAAGAGAGAGGCCATCTAATCCAAAATTAATTGCAATTATAAACAGTCCATGTTGTCGCTCCAAGAAACTGCAACTTTAAGACATCTGAGTTAAGTGGACATCTTTCCCCCAGGGATGGTTTACTTAGTGTATTAAAGATTGACAAAAAAAAATGTGATTTCTTAAAGGAGGAAAATGACAAAAAGAAAAAAAACAAACTGGCAGATGGGCAGATGAGGGCAAGAGTGGCCAAGAAGGCCAATGGCATCCTGGGGTGTATTAGGAGGGGTGTGGTTAGTAAGTCAAGAGAGGTTCTCCTTCCCCTCTACTCTGCCTTGGTGAGGCCACATCTGGAGTATTGTGTCCAGTTCTGGGCCCCCCAGTTCAAGAAGGACAGGGAACTGCCTGAGAGAGGCAAGTGGCGGTGCCGGAGCACTGGAACAGGCTGCCCAGAGAGGTTGTGGAATCTCCTTCTCTGGAGATTTTCAAGACTCGCCTGGATGCAGTCCTGAGTGATGTGCTCTAGGGGATCCTGCTTTTAAGCAGGGGAGTTGGACTAGATGATCTCTGGAGGTCCCTTACAACTCTGAATATTCTGTGATTCTGTAAATATGGAACACCAACATCTAGATTACTGGGGATTAATGGTGATTGTAGCAGAAATGTAAAAACAATAAATATGTATATTCCAAATAGTACTTTCTCTGATTTTCTTGTTTTCATGCAGATACGTTAATCTCCATGTCCAGGATGAATAGAAGAAGAAATAATGGACTTAAGTGCAGCAATGGAGATTCTACTGGACATTAGGAAAACTGGAATAGGATATTATGTCTCCAAAACTGAAGACCTTTGAGGGTAGCTTGAAAATATACTTGCCAGGCATGAAATAGGTAAGTCCGATCATGTTATGAAGCAGAAGTGGACACTGTACAGCTCTTCCAGCTGGACTGTATAATGCTCTGTCATTTGCCTTTGATCTACTTTATGCTGGTGTGGGAATGCCAGTTTCATGGGACAGCTGCAGATCAGACCATGAGAAATGCTAGGTTTCTTTGTTTGCTTGCTATTCAACTTCAGTCTTTTTTTGGAATAAACCCAGATTTTAGAAAACTTCCCATGAAATTCAAACCCTAATATTGAATCAGATTTAGTGCAGAATTTATGTCTGACACCTTCCAGTGCAGTGGCATTCTACAGTGTCATTACTTTTAGGCTTCAGAAACACTTCAGAAATCTTCCCAAGCCCACAGTTGCCTTGACATTTTTTTTTTCCTCAGCAGCTACATGCAAATAGAGCTCTTGTTTCTATTTAAGAACTTCAGGGACAGTGTAGCAGAAAATCAAGAAATTTTTGTTTAACAAAGGGCCATCTCAACCACAAAAAAAGACAAAGCAAAACAAATCAACAACAGCAATCCTTTGGTATTAGAGAAGCAGTCTGTGGAGTTACATTCTTTTAAAACCCGGCAAAATACAGGACAATGGCACTACAAGTATAAATTTATCCTGCTTTTTGATCTGTGAGTTAAGGAAGGCCTGAGGTGTAGAAGCCCATTCTACAGTCTTGATTTTGGTAGTGATATATGTATCACTGAACTGCTACTTTGCTAAGAAAGGTATCTTTAAAAAAAAAATTAAAAATTAAGGGCTGTCATTCTTGTAAGAAAAAAATCAAATTTTCAAGATACTTTTTCTAAAATCCAGTAATAAAGGTATTACAGAACTGATCAAAGTAAACATCAATAGCACTGTAGAGAGACTTTTTTTTTATTGTTTTCCAGGTGCAAGGTGCTAATGTAGCTTTTCAGATTGAAGGGTCATTTTGTTCTTTTGTTATTGTTTTTTTGTATGCATCTTGATATTACTGTTTGTTTTGACATTTGAACAGTTCTGCCATATAACATTTTGACAGATATGCTAAAAAGGAGATTACAAAATTAAATCTCTCAGAAAGCCATACAAAAAAAGAGAACTAGTTATACTGAAGTCTTCACTTCACTTAGACAAAATAAACTGAAAGACTGTTATATAGGTTGTATATATATTTTTCAGACTTCGCAAGAGAGGAGAAGAAGAGTGCAGAGAGTAAACCTTGATGCATGAAGTTCATACAGTTTGCAGGAATGCTCCTATCTGATCCATATATCTTTTCACACAGGTAAGATTTAATAGCTGTAGTAGTATTTCTTTAAAAGACAAAACTATGATGACAAGAAATTCAACTGATGATTGTCACTAGTGTGTGGAAGTTAGGCCTTTTGCTCTCTGAAGAATGGTAGATATTACCACAAGCATTGAAACAGGCTGTCCGGGGAAGTGGTTGAGTCACCATCCCTGGAGGTACTTAAAAGATGTCTAGATGTGGTGCTGAGGGACATGATTTAGTGGTGACTTGGCAGTGCTAGGTTAATGGTTGGACTCGCTGATCCTAAGGATCTTTTCCAACCTAACCGATTCTATGAGTCTGTGGTTCTAGTGGGTGGTAAGAAAGGTGAATACGTTTGACAAATTCCCAAATTTTATGACAAGCTTTATTACATTTGAAGTGTTAAAAAGAACTATTAAGATGTGTGCTATTGTCCTACTTAATGCAGGTCTTGCTTATCATGCACTAGTGTTTGGCAGTTCACTACAAGCTTATTTGTATCGCTGATTTTCCAAGGATTAGAGTATTTATTTTTGGCAGCAATATTATTTACATCAATGTTCTCTGAAGGTTAATTATTTCTAGAAATGGCAATGGTATCATAATTTATTCTGGGCCTGGTTCCACCACTTTTCTTCCTACAGAGTTAAGGCATGAGAGAAGCCCTAATAAATCAGTGAAGTCACTCATAAATAACATAGTATTCACCTTGAATGAGAATGGAAAAATCAAGTCCTCTGCTGTCAAGATCCCTTATGACTTTTTTTATTTCACCCCTACATTTTGCTTAATTTAAATAATTGTATTTTCTACTGAAGATTTTACCAAAACATTCATAGCACAGTCAGATGTCTTCATTGATGGCATAAATGAGAAATACTAAAGCTACTTCTTGCCTTTCTTATCAGAAAGATCAATTTCAGCAGTACAAAGGAAGGCATTGTGAAGCATGTTGTTTTCAGTTCCTTTGAAATGCTTGCATCTTATTCTGAGCCTCTAAGAAAATCACATGTCAGAAAAACAAGGAAAAGGCAACAACTGGCTATTGTGTTTCTATTAACATATCGTCATCCTTGAGTAGAAGTGAAAAGGGCACAAACAATTCTGGATGGAAGTAGAGAAGATGAACAGCAGAAAAGCTGAAAGAAGAAATTACTGTAAGTCTTATATTTGTTTTGATTTTTAAAATGTTAAATATTCCTATTTATTTTCTCATTCCTTTAGATTTAACTCAAATAATTAAGTTGCTGTCTTGTGTTATTAAATTCTGCAATTCTAACCCATTAAGAGGAAACATTGGGCAACAAGGGCCATTTTTGGGTCTCAACACCTCTGCTGAAGCCTGTCAGCTGGAACGTCAGGTTAGAATTTTAGGCTTCACTGTCTACTTTTATAGTAATATTTTTCTATTTTGAAAAAAAAGAATCTGAGTATAGAACAGGAAACAATACATTAGAAAAGTGCTTTGCAATGTGAATTCAAAGACAAAATAATCTATCATGTACACATTTTAACAAAGTATTCTATCTGTGTTCATATATGTGTATAGATCTATTCTTGCATATATACCTAAATGATCACAAAATTACTACTTCCATCCTTTGACAGTAGTCTCTGAATTTCACTGGTGTAAACTTTTAGTAGACATCTTTATTATATCATTGTTATTGTCCATATCTGTTAAGCCTCATCAAAGCCTGGTGCTAATAGCATAGTCCTAGTTTTCTCTAGTAAGTCTTCCTCTAAATCACTACTCAGAATCAACTGAGTGGTAAAGCTTCACCATCTCATGAGGCTCTAATGATTTAAGTTTCATTGAATTTTTAGTAGGCAGATAGATGTGAACTTATTTCATTTCTAGTCTTTTCAGTTTCAAGTGACTCTTGCATGCATGTTTCTATTTGAACTAGTTGTTTCTTACCAAAGAGTCCTTGTCATAGCAAAATAACTTTCATGCTCAGAAACAGCAATCATGAGAGAAAGCATTATCCTTTGTGATCCACTTACAAGCTCTTCCTCCCAATTTCTTAGATAAGTTCAGTTATTTTTAACAAGATGTATAATGCTTTATATATGTACTGGTATCATAAGGTCAGCAGATTAGTTGTGGGCTGAAAATTTAAGATCTCTGTGAAATTATATCCTCACAGTACTTCAACAACAGAAGAAAGCATAAAGATCCTTGCTTTTCTAGAAATTCTGCCTTTCTGGATCCTAGATAAACAAGATCTGCATTTTAGAAATTCTATTTCTATTCTGCCTCCAAACTTTCATTGATGTATGAGAATCTAGAGATATGTCCAAACCTTGGGACATAAGATTTCTATGAACAATAAGTGCTTGGCTTCAAACTGAGTGAGAGGAACTCTTCTGTCCTAGGAGTGACATATCCTCATCAAATGGCACATTCACTTCAGATACAACCGCATACATTGTAATAGCAACCAAAATAAACAGGCAAAAGTTCTATGGGAAGAATAAAAGAAGAATAAGCATAACTTGCTCAGTACGTTAAAGAGCTTAGTGCAAAGTCCTAAGCCAGAGTCTCGCTTTAATATTGGACAGTCCATTACTTAAAACTAAGAAAGCTTTTTGGTTATAGAGATCATCAGAACTTGAGGGGGAAGAAAAAAAAAACAAAAAAACCCCTTTAAATTTAAATGTCAAGTTCAAATGCCTACCACTGACAAGTGGAAAATCATCCTATGTGCCCATCACATTCAATGGAAAGCAGCAGACATTTCTATGACAAACATGACTTCTGTTAGCACCTTAATTCTGTTACTTCAGCATTGGCGTCATGTCCCATTTGAGATCCCCCTAGTATATTTTTGACAACCACTCAAGGTTTGCAAGTAAAAAAAAAAAAAAAAAAAACCAGAAGAACAGATCAAATGACTTTCTGCACTGGCAACTAAAGCTCAGGTGGGATATCATAGAGTTCATTTAGTGTCATTCGACATATATACAAGAGTAATTGAATTATCTTAGATGTCTGTATAAGGATGAGATTAACTAAATCTTATAATAGCATTTCTTCTTAGGGACTGTAAAGGGAGTCTGTGATGATTAGCTCAAGTAGAGATGTTTGCCATGTAAGTATCTATATCTGATTGGTAAATTACATCCTAGTTTACTCGGGAGAAGATAGTGATTACTATGAAATGAGTGCATGAAATGAATGCATAAAATAAAGAAGTAACTGAGAGAAGGAAATGCAAAAATCTCAGAGTGGAATTAGTCTGTGAGTAAAAGAATTTATGTTTAGGTGTCTATAGGTTTTTTAGGTATCTAAGCTCCCTATATAGTTGATGAACACCTAGCTAATGAAATAAGCGCAGTTTAGATAGTCAAGTGAATTAGTTCACTTTGAAGTACACACCTAAAACATTACTCAGTTCCCTAGATATCTGTATCTAGAGCTAAGTGTCCTTCTAGACATCTGCAAAGATCTGACAGATATAATACAGGTCTTACAGGAGACTACCATGCTTCTGGAGCAGGAGTTAAAAGCCAGAAGGTATATCACTCCCATCTAAATTCTAACATGAAATGCTTACATTTACATAATTGCGTTCTGCCTACAGCTGACAGTTATTATTCACCACTTAGTTCTTTGCAAATTTAACTAATTTATGTCTATATGGCACTGCAAGAATGTGATGAAACATGAAACTAGAATATAGAATAGAATATAGAATGTAGAATATATTTACATTAGGTTAGTAGCACTAAATTAGTGTCTGTAATTGTAACTTTTATGTTGTTGTCTGTACATATACAATTAACTAATTAATAAATAAAGAAGATGTTGGCTAACAAATTTTAAAAATATACAACTTAATTCCTCAGTTAGCAAACCCCAAAATATACGCTCCAAAGACTCCACATAGTGTCATTTTGTTCTTGATATGAGCTGTTGACAACAATTGTCATTAGCATGACTGCAATGAAATACTAGTTTTATACTTTACATGTGGCCTCTTTAATACGTTCACCTTCTCAAGAATTTTCACAATGTGTATGCAGCCTGGCTTCTAAATTTATTTCATGTTTAACAGCTAAGGCTTTTAGAAATATGGTGACATTAGAAGGTAAAACTAATGACGTTTCATTAAAGCTGTAATTACAAATTAAAGCAAGATAATTTTATTTACTATTAATAATAGCAGTAATAATGATACCTTAAAACTGTTCTTGAGCTGGATTAAATAAAAAGGCTGAAAACCAATCTTTTGATGTTCTTGAAGGCCAGGTCCTTCGCACCTGTCTCTTTTTTTTTTTTTTCAGTGGATGAATTGAAAAAACTGCTGTTGCTTGACTTGCTTTATTGCTCATTGTCCTTGCCGGTTTCATCTGGAAATTACTTTAAGTTGTGCATGCACTTAATGTCTTCATTAATTTTATCCTTTTAGGCAAGGACTATAAGCTTGTAGGCATCCATCATCCCTGCTTGCCAGCCACTCAGTTTTCATACTTAATAGCTTATATTAACATACACCAAATTCTAAGCAAATAAATAAAATATGTACGTCTTCCACATAGAGAGTAAAAAAAGTTTTCAAATAATCTTTTATTACATTGTAATAGCACTGACAAAAAATAGGAACACAAATAATATGATAAATTTAGGAAAAAAAATGCATGTTTATGACTTCATGTTCTGATTTCCCAGGAACAGACCCATAGGCCAGCAGGCAGGCTGTGAGTACTCACAAGTCAGCTGGGAGTTTCAGTCAGGGCAGCTGACCCAAGCTGACTCACAGGTGTATCCCATAGCACTTATATCATGCTTATTATCAGATGAGGGGGTTTACTGAGGGTAGGGAGTTCTTCCTGGGGTTTCTTCCTCCTGTTTTCCTGCTTCTTCTGTGTCTCAAGGACCAGCTAAAGGCCAGGCTGAGTATAAACGTGTGCACTTTATGTTGGTGTTTGTATTAGTTTTGTTATTTCATTAAATCCATTTAACCTTCAACCCATGGGGTTTCTCTCTTTTTTTTTTCCTGGTTCTCCTTCTCAGCTGGAGGGGGAGCATGGGGTGGTAGAGCAACTGCTACAGTTTAGCCCTGGGTACAGGCTAAACTTCGACGCATCAGAAACTATAGGTGATATTATGAAGTAAAGCAATCTCGTCTGATAGCACACATACCGCTTTAAAAAAAAAAAGAGTATAAATAACCTTATAAAATTGCTGAATGTTTTTAACTAGTGTGGGGAGGAACTGTCCAAAGCACTATTTACTAGAAGAAAATGTTTGTAAGGCTAATTCCATCCTGTTGTAACAAAGCTAATTTGTGCAACACTGTTATTAACATAGGTAGTACATCATCTGTAGTACAGCTTCTTCTCATAATACACAGCTTTCATATTTTTCATTTTCCTGCTGAAAGAATTCACCTTCTGATATTAAATAATTAAAGAACAGATTGTCATTCAGAGAGGACGTGAGGTTTGTCATATTTATAATTTCTATCTGTGATGCCATATATTCAGAAAACTTTTATGTGAGGGTGGGATTAATTTAACTTTTTATATTTCTAAACTTGAACTGGTTGTCCAAACTAGCCATAGTAGGTAAGGTAGGTCTAGCTATGAAACCACTGAATCTTAACAAATGTAGTCAATTGCTTTAGGAGGTGATTAATTGCTCTGTGAACTGAAATTAACTAGCTAAGTTAACAGACTCTGTTCACTACAGAGCAATTACAGTGACTGTTCAGGGATACCTCACCACATCACAGAATCACTATGGTTGGAAAGGACCTCCAGGATCATCAAGTCCAACCTTTATGCCGTCATCTTCCTAACCACTAGACCATAGCCTCAAGTGCTTCATCTGCTCATTTTTTAAACAAATGGCCACTTCACCACCTCCCTGGGCATCCTGTTCCAATGCCCAACCACCCTCTCAGTAAAGAACTTCTTCCATGGTTAGTATAGGTCCTGTTTAGGTAGAATTTCTCATGTATTTCTTCTCTACTAGTTGTCATGCCTTGATAGTGCATAGCTTTTAGAAAACAATTTTTGAGATTGTACACAGGGTTAGCCTAGCCCTTTCCTACTAGCTTATTTGTGCACTTATCAACCATATGTCACTAAATTATATATCTTCTCTTTCAGAGCAAACTGGTCATGATGTCAAAAACATGGAGGTGCACTGGTGCGTACTGTTATAAAAAGTGCAAAGAAAATAGCCGGTTTCTAAGAAGTAGTTATGTCAGAATTCTAAGATGATGTTAATTTCTCACTGATTTTTATACTGAAGTCAGGAAAGAACACTGCTAACCCATACTTCACATAACCTACATGGCACAGAAGCAGTTGCGTATGCTTGTCCTATTTAAACTTCTAACTGGATAGATATGAGAGATCTTTCCCTGTGCAGGTGTGTTCCCATGTTGTGTTATAGCCAGCTTTTAAACATTTCTGCATAACTATCTATGTCCTCTTACACAGACAAACCTTCTGTACTTATGAAGTCTTTGATTAGAGAATTGAATAGCTTGGACCATGAGTTTACATAGCATTCTAACTACAAAATGATATAAGCTGTAGTACACTCAGAGGACATGGACAGATAGATAAACCTGGTAATTTAATCTACAGTTATTACTCTAGAAAAGGTTCAACTGAAGTTACTCTTTGGGAACAGCAATTTTATTTTATTTTTTTTCTGCAGTCTGTCTCCCACTCCAAAATCAAAGACAAAAGTAATGCTACTAAAATGACTTAACAGCAACAACCTCTCTTTTGCTGGCAACCACAGAGCTTACAGCAGAGAGTGGTCTGACAAACACAGAATTGTTAAGCAGAACGAAAGAGCTACATGATGAACTGGGATGGTCTGTGCACAGGAAGGTCAGACTGAGTGGCATCCCCTTGTTTAAGGATCTTCTACATGTTAATATATGCATCATCCTCCCATCTGAAGGAAAAATGGGATTTTTAAGTCAAATAACAGATTTAGATATCGTAAGACCCTTTTACATGATGAACATTAATATGTTAAGCATGTCAGCAATGTTTTTAAGGTGAGAAGCCTTTGTGATTTTTGTTATATACTGTATAACCATGGCCGTAGCTTCATCAACAAAACAATATTCTCTTGGACACCCCAAAGGTATCTTCTAGAATTTTGATACCCTGATGGCCTATTCTGGTACAGTCAAAATAAAGGTATACCAGCTCCATGGGCCCCTTTTCCCGTAATGATGAAGAAAGAGCCCTCATGGGTACCTGGGAACTAATTAAAGGCTTTGGGGAAGGGTTACAGGGCTGATGAAATCTATGAGGCTCATCACCTACACAGACGGCCAAAAGATTTGTGTCATCACATTTAAAGTTGAATCAATTCTTAGCATAAATTCCACAAAAAGCATCATTACCTACAAATCAAAAATAACAAGTTTGGGTAGCTCTCCTAGAAACAAATTCTCCTGGTTACTGACATTACTGCCTGCTGGTATGCTTAACATATTTCTAACAGGTGGCTAAACAATTTCCAAATACTTTTTGAAAAGTGGGATGGTGCTGCTGTAGAGATTATAGAATATACCTCCAACATCTGTATCGTACATCACAGGAGCATCCTGATATCCAGGGAGACCATTGCCAGACCAGGCTCTGTAATAATTTTCATAAATGTACGGGTACCCATAATGTTTTCCCACTTCCAGGGACTAGATACCCTGAACATGGAAGTCGTCTCTCCAGCTGTTGAACTTCTTGGGCCAGCCACACCATTTAAGTAACAGCTGTTTCTTTCTTCTTTTCTACTTTACAGCAATGATCATCTCAATTTTGTAGATTCATACCTCACCAGGACTGATTTTTTGAAGTTCTTCAGGGCAAAATGTTCCTTAGACTGCTTCATAACAGACTATAGTCAAGTAAGCAATACACGGCTACCTGTCCCCTTCTCACAACTTCAGCTACTATGAAAATTTCATCTGTGAACATCTGTTTATTTGCTTTCTCAAATCCCTCTGTTGTTCTAGACACCCAGACACAGTCTTCCTTTTGGAGCAGAGGTACAGATTCTTTAATTTTATGCATATCTCCAAATAGAGTTTTCCAAATTCTTGCAGAGTTTAAAAGGTTCATGTCCACAGGCTTGGCTCTGGTAATTCTGCAGAAGCTGTGGAAGCTCTTTATAAACTCCAGCAACACATCAATGTTGTGTGCTGTTGTACTGGTTTTGACTGAAATGGGGTCAATAGCTTCACAATAGCTGGTATGGGGCTACGGTTTGGATTTGTGCTGAAAACAGTGTTGGTAATGTAGACATGTTTTTGTTACTGCTGAGCAGTGTTTACACAGAGTCAAGGCTTTCTCTGCATCTCACACCACTCCACAAGTGAGTAGGCTGGGGGTGCACAAGAAGTTGGGAGAGGACACAGCTGGGACAGCTGACCCCAACTGACTAAAGGAATATTCCACATCATATGGTGTCATGCTCAGTGATAAAAACTGGGGGGAAGAGGGAGTAAGGGGATACATCCAGAGTTATGATGTTTGTCTCCCCAAGTAACTGTTACACATGATGGAGCCCCGCTTTCCTGGATATGGCTGAATACCTGCCTGACAATGGGAAGCAGTGAATGAATTCCTTGTTTTGCTTTGCTTGCACACACAGCTTTTGCTTTATCTATTAAACTGCCCTTATCTCAACCCACAAGTTTTCTTGCTTTTATGCTTCCTATTCTGTCCCCCATCCCACTGTGAGGGGAGTGAGTGAGTGGCTGTGTGGGGCTGGGCTGCCTACTGGCGTTATATCACAACAGCTGTAAAATATTTTCACAACCTAAAACTAAGTGTCTTGTCTAAATGGTCTTCGACAGAAGATTTAACTTCATTATTAGCAACAAAATAGTGAACACTGCTGCTTTATCAGTTTTAATAAAGTACACTCAGTCTGTAATATCTGAGACTTTCACCCTCTGGTAAAAGTTTCAGAACATCTTTTACCTTTTAGTCCAATAGCCCAGGAGTGCTTGTATAACATGGCTGTCACCTTTAAGATGTACTTAACACTGTCATTGTATTTGGAAAACTGTTGCACATATCAGGAAGTTATTTTCTAGAGACTCCAGCACACATCTGGGAATATGAAGTCCTCCATGAGAACAAGAGGTAGTGATTGTGAAACCTCTCCAAGCTGCTTGCAGAGTATTTCACCAGCTTCATCATCCTGATTGGGTGGTCTGTAACAACCTCCCACTGCGATATCTGCCTTGTTATCCTTCTCCTTGATTCTTATCCATAGACATTCAACCCTATCATCACCATCATTAAGTATTAGATATTCATATTGCTTCCTAACACAGAGGGCCACCCTACAGCCTCTCCTTCCTCACCTGTTATTTTGCCAATTACTAGGCTCAGTACAAAGGACACAGCCAGCAGCAGAAAAACAATCCAGTAATTAGATTCTATTTTGCGTAAAGGAGTCAGCATATAGAGGATTGCTGGGGGTACAAACAAGTCAGATAGATCACAAATAATAGATATCAGCCCCAGCGACCCCAGGAATGACACAGCATGACCCGTAATGGATGGAACAAACAAAGATACAAGGTACCCCATAGAGAAAATGGGAGACAACCAAGTCAATAGGGTGAGCACATATGATAGAGGTAACCCCATGTTGCCTCCCCACAAAGCCCACGTTTGTAAGTGCCAGACCTGACTGGGATCCAGTTGCATGAGGAGCCAGGAGGTCCTTCCCCAACAGGAAACTCTGTGAAGTGCATCCACTTCACAGACAGACACTCCACCCTTCCTGCAAGTGGTCCCAGCTTTTATCCCCAAAACAGGACACCTGGCACTCATTTACCCAATGCAGGGCACCTGGGGCTTGTTTACCCAAGGGCTTTCCCTACAAGGTCAGCCACACCTTGGAGGAAAGCCAAAAGGCAAACTCATCCCCTCCTCTTAAAGGACCATGGGGCCCACCCATATGTCAACCTTAATTCAGGGCTCAGGGTTCAGACCCCAGCACTTCACCTGTCCCTTCTGAAAAGTTGGTAATCATAAATTGCAGCACTCCAGTCACATGAGTTGTCCCACTACACTTCCGTGATGGCAACTATGTCATAGTTATCTTGCTGCAAAATGGCCTCCAGTTTCTCCTGTTTGTTGCCCATGCTGTGTACATTGGTATAGATGCACTTCAGTTGGACTAATGGTCCTGCCACCTTTTTGGAGGGAGAAGCCCTCATTCCCACCAGGCTGTTCTCAGATGCTTCCACAGTTACCAGCCTATCAACTCCTGTGTCTTGGCTGCAGCACAGATCACCATCCCCTACCTCCACTGAGACAGCTGACTGTAAGACCTTACTACCCCACTGTCCCACAGGTACCATCAGCATGCCACTCCAAGGATCCTCTCTAGGAAGCCCAGTTTTATCTCCATCCCCCTTTGTGTCTAGTTTAAAGACCTTTCAATGAACCCTGCCAGCTCTTGCCCCAGAATCCTTTTCCCCCGTTGAGAGAGGCATTGCCCACTCATTGCCAGTAGGCCCAGTGTTCTGTAAAGCAGCCTGTGGTCAAAGAACCCAAAGTCCTACTGATGACACCAGTCTCAGAGTCAGGCATTTATCTGCTGTCTCTTCCTGTTTATCCATTCATCAGTCCTTGCAACTGGTGGGACTTGTGCTCCCCATCCCCTAACCAGCCATCCCAGGGCCCTGAAGTCTCTCTTCACTGCCTTCAGACTTCTCATTGTCATTTCATCCCTGCCTACCTGAAAAATCATTAATAGGTAGTAGTCTGAGGGCCAAACTAGGGTAGGCAGTTTTCTCTGTACATCCTTAACCCTGTCCCCAGCAGACTTCCCTAAGGAGTGGGCCTGGTACCTACCAGACCTACCACATTTATTTATACCTACCACATTTAGCTTTCAATGACAATGCAAGTTCATCATCTGTATTCATGGAGCACTAAGTATACTTTCTCCCTTCCTCTTTCTTTAGCATGCTAATCAGTTTCTATAAAATAGATATGTGTCCAGAAACTCAAATTTGAGATCTCACACACATTCACTTCCCCTTCCAAGGAAAACTCTGAATACACATGACATTTATACATGGCTAGAAATATAAAATAAATTCTGAGGTTACTTGTAGTATGTGTTTCCAAACAAATAGAAGAGATCTAAAGTCTCGTAGAAAACATAAAAAGATGAATAAATCATATATCTTGAAATCTAAACTGTTAAGTCGTTACATTAGACTGTAACATAATTTTATTGTTTTATTTATAAGTAATGCCCAGGTATTTTCATTTTTCTAATGAACACATAGCATGTGTTTGCTGATGACATAGTAGAAATAGCCAGTCTCTGGAGACTACTTGGAGAAAAGACAATGCCTCTAAAGGGCATGCCAGTCTAGTGTGTTGCAGTGACTGTAGACAGTGTGCTTGACTTGGCTGTCCTTATCCACCAGTCATAAGATCTTGGTGGGGATAAGTGGCCCTGAACTCAAGGGAAGGATGCATTAATCATACTCTAAGTGGCTGATGAAGACAATGCTGACTCACCATCTTGCATTTAATGACTATGCTGGAAAAATCTGTAACATGCAGTTGCATATCTGAAAAAGTATGCCATAGTATTAAAAAAATAATAATTGAGAGATAGTGGGCTTAGGGAGTTATGTAGGGAGTTTTATGAAATGTTTTCAAAAGAAAAAGGACAATAGACTGAAACATTGACATAATTTCATTTTCAGGACACCTGTTTGTCTTACTACTTTTCATCAGTAAGCAAAAGGATTTGAAAAATGAACGATTCAGTGATAATCTATTTAAGATCATTGTATGTTTTTAGAGTGTTTCACATCCAGAAAACATTTTGCTCAGTAATAGACTCAGGTGACTGATGTGGAAGAGGTTCTGTGAGCAAACTCATTAGTTCTACTTACTCTTATTAACAGAAAACTGCAAAACATAAGGAAATTTATCCTTGGAGAAATTTCACTTGGCTTCAACAGTAATAGCTGCAAGATGAATTAATTTGCATCTTTTTGAATGCTTTTCATAATAATCTGAAAAGTAAATTAAGCCAAAAACAGTGTCTGTGAGATGGTGTCCCTAACTTTAGGCATCCTTCTCGCGTCTAAAAGATTAGATTCCTGCAGCAGTACTTTATTCTCTGTATAGCCAATAAAGACAGGTTGGCATAAGGAAAATCTCTCAAAGTAATTGTGTGTAGTCCTTGACAGATATCTGCTGCACTTCACACACTGAACAGGAACTACAAACTATGCTTGTCCTAAGTAAAATAGGACAAGCATAAATTCCTGCCCAAGAGGCCAAGAGAAACAAGCTATCATCGCTTTTGCCTATTTCCCCCTACAGGAAGTTGTCTTTATCAATGCTATGTCATTTGACATGTTCTTTGGTCAGGTAACATTCCTTTGCCTCCAGCTATCATTTTGTATGGGTATTCTTCAGCTTGGAGCATCTGAAATAGTTTAGAATGTAGTGCAATGTATTACTACACTGGCCTTATGCCATAAGGTTCTGGAAATTAAATAACCCTAGGACCTTTCCTGAATATTGTTCTGGAGAAATCTGGTCAGAGCTGTTCAAAGCAGAGTCAGACTTGAGCTAACAGCTAAGATCAGGCATTCAGAGATTAATTTCTCTTCCTGGCCCTCCTTCATCAGGAGTACAGCTAATAGTATGCAGTTCTTTGCTACAGCTTTTTCTCCATACAAGTAAGTACACAGACAGATATTCAGGGTTTAAACTAGTTTCAGTGGATCCCACCTCCTAAGTTTAAAAGTGAAATCCTTTATTTGTCTTGTTCTTACACAGCTTCTGAATTGATCCCTGTTCTAAAAGGCATAATGTTCCGAAAATTTCAGTTCCTTGTCAATATAGATTTTAAACAGAGCTGTGCCATGTATTTTAATTCCATTTTGTTGTCCTTTGCTTCTGGCAAACTGCAGAATTTAATTTAGTGGCAAAACAATCTAACAAGCTGTTTTGGAAATGAAACTGGTTTAGGATAGGTTTAGATGTCAATGTTCCTTAAATGGGATATTGAACAGTTGCGTAATCACAAAAGAAATAATCAGAGGGGTGCACCACACACATACTATTTGATGAAATTGATTTAGAGCTTGTAGATCTACTCAAACACTCATCCATGTGCACACAAGTTTCATGTGCATGAGTGCATGAGCAGGTCTCCTGCAGTGCGTTTTCTGAGCACAGTTTACTTCACCAGTGAAGAACATCTGTGCTGCTGGAGAACAGGAGGAAAATAAGGAAGTATGCCATGTCCAGTATCCATTCTTTTGTTTTTAAGTTTTTAGGAATCTGTTTCCCCTAGAGAAAAGCCCAGTATTCAAGAGTCTGTGAACTTTTCAGAATAGTCCAAGAGTAACCAGTTCAGTTACACAGCTGTTAAAAAAATCTTGCATGGTCTAGTAAAGCATATTGCAACCTCTGTCCTCTGTGTTCAGTAATCATGAAAAATCTATATTTTTTCTCTAACTGAAGGCTTTAAAAAGTAAATTCATTTTGCTCTACATTGTCTATGGACACTAAAAAAATCTAAATACCACATGAAAATCTTTATAGTTCAAATAGCTTGTACATTACATGTTTTAAAAATCTTATTGTTTTGTTTGGTGTGCCATCCTAAAGAGGCGGGGAATGGAATGAATATACTGTCAACTTAGAGGTTAATATATAACTATTCAGAGAATTTTGAACTTGCCCTTCATATATTATCTTGTTAAATATATCAGCAAAATAATGCCATGGGGAAAATACCTCTTTTCAAAGCTATTTAAATGTTTGTTCATGCTTCAATGATACAAGGTCTATTTAAATCTAAATAATTAAATGCTAGAAGGCATGGCCATGAAAAATAAAAGCCATAAAGTTTTGAATGCCTGTCTTCCTTCTAAGAATTGTGCTAAACCTCTACCTTTTATTATATACTTACTTATACTGTCTGTTATATATACATGGGTATATATATTTATTTATACAAACACAAAATATATACATATATTTCATATATCTGTGGTAGCAATGTTTTTTGTTATTTGGTTTTGGTTTGGGTTTTTTTTCTCTATAATTATTTCTACATACTCTCCATCCAAAATTTGTCAAGAGTTACTTTAATTGGTGTCAACATTCAATTGCACCAAAATCAATAAAAATTACTTTTGCTAAATGATTTTCTTCCATAGTGAACTTAGAGCAGTTATATTTCTAAGTGAGGTCAAACACTCGTAAGGCCTTTAAACAATAATAAACTAGTCAAGGTTAAATTCCCAAGCACTCAGAAAGGACATTTTCTGATCTTGTCTCTCTTATAAATAAATAAATTCTCATGTTACCACATAATGAACTCTTACAAGCATCAGTGAGTAAAGCATTAATTACATTAACTCTTGTAGGCATTCAGACTCAAAGCTTTATTCCCTCATCTGGGACTGTCAGGAAGAATATTAGAGTCAGTTTGTTAAACGTTTTGTTTAGGCCTGTCTCTACCATCTTCTCTCTATTAAGCCATTTCTGTTCTTACCCAATAATCTTTCTGAATTGGAGTCAGTCCAGCAATGACATTATTCATCACCGTCTTTTCATGTACCAGTGGAACTGCAGTGAAGGACAGATCATTATTTCATATTTAATCGGTGAAGTGACCGAGATTTTTTTTTCCCTTATTGTCAATATGTAGGCTCAAGCCTAAAAGTATGGAGGAATAGTTTGTGAGGAAAGAATACTTAATAGTGTAAGAGAGACTGTAGATAAGGAGATAAGCAGGGAGAAAGAGATGATTAGAAGAACCTGATAGAAAGCTAGAGAAATAAAGCTAGAAAAAGAAGATGAAAGAAAAACTGGTAGACTTGATGTACATAATGAGAAAGACAGAACTCTGATGGCAGTAATGCCAAATAGGCAAGAGATAAAGGAAGGTTTAACAGGAAGAAATAAATATCTTGAAAAGAAATTTAAATGAAAACTTCCTGAAACCAAATAATTCAACTCAGTAAATGTGGTCTGAAAGTCTATGCTTTTATTCCTAAATAAGATGGCCAAGCACTGACTCCTTGTTTGAGATTAAGTGCCACAAACTGGATCATGTGCATACTGTTTAGGACTAGTCCACTTTAAATGAGAATTCTCTCAGAGAGTGATTTTTGGACAGGTTCAAAATGGAGTCACTTAAGCAGCATGGGCAATTAAGTCTGCACTGTCTGTTCAGTCTCACTCTATTATTTAATGAGATAGACTTCCCCAAAACGTGTGGAAGGAAAAGAAAACATGCTACAGAAGAAAAGAAAAACAGGGAAGGATAAACAGCAGGAGTAAAATGGAAAGCCAAATCAACTACAATAAAGTTCAAAGGAAGCAGATGAAGGCTTTCTAAAATAATTTAGAAGTACACAAGGAAGTTTGCTGCCATATGGTGAAACACATCATATGTTTGTTCTGACATTTGAATGTAAACTGGTAAAGGATGAAGCAGAGTTTCAGACAGCTCAGATTATGGTACTGATATCTCTCCACAGTACCTATCAGATGACACAGCTTTACTCTGTTGTCTGCCACCTCTTATCATGCAGGGAGCTGAGGAAAAATACGATATTCTGTTTTCTGCTACATGCCTGGCTTCCTCTGATGCGTTTTCTTCTGGATGTGCACTTAACACATGTAGCTCTGTTTGTATCTGTAATCTGTAATGGATAACTGACAGATAAAAATCAAGACATCAGAACATCAGCCCTTCTACAAAGACCAGTGATATAAAAAAAAAACATGTGTAGCTGTGGCATGCTAGCAAGGATGAGGCATGATATCCAGAAGCAAAAAAGCAAGACAAGCTAACTTTGAACATTAAACCTCACCTCCCCGCCACTGCGCCCCTCCCCCCCACCCCCGCAAAAGAAACCCCAAACCAACCAAGCAAGCAAACAAAAAACGTCATCTTTCTGACTTTCACTTGAACAATTTGGAAGTACAAAAATTACTATAGATTATTTTTATATTTACCAAAAGCTCTTGGTGGCCGTTTACCAGGATTTTAACACATTACTCAAGTGCTGGAAAGATCTGAAAAGGACACTGAACTCTTTATCATCAGGTAGGACTGTTGCAGACAATCACCCTAATTCTGAACAAATCTTCGCTTTGAGACTGTAGAGCAAGAATAGAACAAAATAGTTGTATAAGAAACAGCTATAGTCTAGCTGACTGTTGTCACTATTTTAGATACACAGGCTGCTTCTGCTCCTGAAGGCAAAGCTATTGTCTCTTCTTCCTTTGCTGTTGAGATAGATACTCAAAAGGAGCAGATGGGTCAAAATAGTTCCATCTGTTTTACTGTCATAAACTTAAAAAGATGTTCTGATTTTAGTATAAGACTTACTTAAGAAGTAAGGAAATCTACAAAAAACACATAGTTTAAAAATCGTGGTTTACTTTTGCAATTCATTTTGTCTCTTTAAGTGGTTCTTGACATGCATTGAGAAAGTTTTGATTAGGTAACTGAAGTTATGAGTTTATAAAATACACACTACATAATAGAAATTGTTACTTATTGCTTGGATTTTTTCAAGTTTCAGCAGTTATATCAAATGCTTTGTTCCTACAAACCCCACAAAAATATTATGGCTTAAAACTGGGTGCAAACTAAAATATCTGTGTTAGAGTATAGTTTCGTATAAAAGGGTATAGTTAGTATAAAAGGGTATAGTTAGTATAAAAGTTTAAAATGAAGAAAGGCAACAAGTGAGCTGTATCTTTTTTCTCCTCTCTAAAGAACTGGATAGGGCAAAAAATATCTGATGATTTTACATAGATATTGAAAATTAAGTGTCACATACTATGATGACATTTTGACACTTTGTACTTCTCTACTTTCCAAGCAACAGATTACTACTGTTATAATACTAGTGTTGTATTTAGTTTAAGTATTTTTCTGTCACACAAAACATGTCCCTGAGTTAAGTCTTCTCACTCTCAGTTGTAGAGGAGGGAATTAAGTAGCTAAATTGACATTTATGAAAATAAATCCACAAAATCATCAGATTGAACAGAAAATATTTTCATTGAAAATATGTTTAAAGCTTCTCCTCTCTCAAATATTTATGTCCTGGCTTCACAGCAAGTGCTGAGAAATATGAATGGACTGCACCCACAATTTTCAAAACAGAAATTCACAGAACTGTACTTAGATTTTTCCACGTGCAAAGTAAAAAGAGAATGTCACATACTTTATTTACACTGTACAAATAAATGAGCTCAAACTGACTCCATGAAAGCCCACTTTGGAAACAGAAGCAGAGTGGAACATAGCTTTAACACAGCCAGATGGCCTGAGCATGCACTGGTTGCCTGCAGGCTGGAACAAGAGAGCCGGTTTGGATGCACATTTATACTCATTCTCCTCTTTCTTATGCATTTGTACCTGAGCCCTAGTCAGATCCTTGCAAAGATCTGGAAGCCTAAGAACTTTATTTTAAGCAGCCACAATTCCCTTAGCTTCTCCTACAAAACAAACAAACAAACAAACAAACAACAAAAAAAACCCCAAAAACTCAGGACAGTAGACTCGGGGGCCAAGCTGCATAAAATGAAAAGGAGTCCCAGAGATGTGCAAATCCTTGTCCTACTGGAGTCAGACAGAATTTCATGATCCATTTCAGTGACAATAAACTTGCATTCAAGGATCACTCCCACAGCTGGGTACAGTGTCTCTGAACTCCCCAAGAAACTGGTAAATGCAGCTTACCTTATCTGACGAAGTTATGCTCACTTACAACAACACAGTTGTGCCTAGTAAGAAAACTGTGGTGTTTGTATTGCAATGACTTGTTTGAGGAAAGCTGCTGAGCTGAACTAGATAACAAGGATGCTTCTTTCTTCCTTTGCAGAATATCTGTTTTACAATTTTATTTTTTCACTGTTTTCAAATTATGAAGTCTTCTTTGAATTAAGCACACTTAGTTTAATTTCATTGATGTGTATAATTTAAAAATCCTTAGTAATTTTGATTTTTTTTATTTGCTCTTATGACAGCTTTTTAGACCTTTGTCTTTTAAAGGTGTTTCAAGTATCATCATCTCAACTAAGTTGCACCAAAATGTCATGGAACAACTGACATCGTTATTTCTAGATGACTGACACTAAGGAACTCCACAGATGTGGGAAATGCCATTCTCCCATTAAGAAAGCTACTGCTGTCACATCATTCAAGCTTTTATAACGCCAAACCCCAGCACATGATTACTTTTGAACCAGCAAGATTTAATTACTCTGTCATTTATATTATTTTTTGAACCAGCAAGATTTAATTACTCTATCATTTTATATTATTTTTTCATGAGTTGTAACATGCCACTGTTCTTAAAAAAAAAAGAAGATAAAGAGCTTTCTGATGAATATTTTAGATTACTGTTTTAAAATCACAGAAATTAAATATAACCATAACAATACTCTCAAAATATATTTTTAGTGGATAATTGAGATAGTTGCTAATTCAGAGCAGGTTGCACAGTTACCCCAAATTCCTGTACATACATGGATGCAAATGAATGGGCTCCACATTTTCTGAGCAGAATTGAGAGGATATTTCCAAACTTCTGCTGTAGTAGTTCTTCAAATAATGTCCTGATTTTGTGAGTGTGAGGTAAAAACTGAGCCAGGTCCTAATGTTAGACTCCTAAGGAAGGAAGAGAAACTTCAACACACTATAGAAAACTAGGAAATACAATCCTTTCAGGAGTCAGACATAGCCACACAATATTCATTCCAGTATGAATACTCCATGTTTAGTATGATTTAATATTTAACATTAGTGACCTTCTTTCCCTTCCTTCCCTTCCTTCCCTTCCTTGCCTTCCTTCCCTTCTGCCTTTCAGTGTTACTACCACTACTGAATACAACAGCAGTAGACATGTTTTCTTCATATTCATGGATTTCCTTTGTGTGGTAAAAAAATCTTTCCATTTGCAGTTTACATATAAATTTCACAAGTGCTTTGGATTGGTTTGGCATAATGCTTCATACACTGAAGGTTGATGCAATGTTTTAGTATTGGCATTGAGTATATTTCAGACTTCTGGATTTGCATTTTGAAGGACATTTTTCTATACCTTTTTAGACAGTTAACTGTAGTACTATATGGTATGAAAAGTGAGTTATGGCAAAGGAAAAAAAACAAAATAAGAAAATAGTTTTGATCTTCTGTTAACTCTTCAAAGTAAGTTTATAACTTCCTTGCTGGCCATCACGTATAGAATTATCTGTGTCTGTTTTTATAGATTCTTCTGGTTGTCTGTGCAGTGGTTGACCTAAACCTTGTTCCCACTAAGTTTTTGTTAAAACTATAAAGACCTGTGAGACAAGTTCTTTTTATAATCTTGATAGATCTAAATAATAAATCATGTGGCAGCCAAAGGAAGTACAATAATTCTATAGCCTACAGTATAAAGCAGTGCAACACAAAAAAGTTATTATCAGATTTAAAGAGAAATAGTGCATTTTAGTCTGGTTTTGGCAGTTTTTTGGTATCATCTTTACATTCTTTTGTCAATTTATATATATCATATTCTTGGAAAATACTAACAAGGTATGTCAAGATAGTTTGACACAAAGAATTATTGTAACAATATCATGAAGAAAAAAAATGTGTGTAAAGGTAATTGATGCTGACAAAGCATCGGAAAAAATGGAAAGAAAATGGACCTAATTTTCCATGTAGAATAGCTTATAGAATATTTTTTTCATCATGTTTCTAGTGTTCTTGCCTTTCTGCTGTTGTGTATGCATTCTGTGTTGAACTGGCAGAGTGCAGGCTGTCTCCCTTTAGCCCATGAAGGTTAACAGTGGAGCAGATATCCACCTTCCGACCATGGAGGACACCATATTGGAGCAAGTGGATGTGTCCAAAGGAGGCTGTGACGCTGTGGAGAGCCCACACTGGAGCAAGTTTCTGGCATGACCTGTGGCTTCATGAAGAGGACCTCATACTGGAGAAGTTAATGAGGACTGTCTCACACGGGTGAGACCCCCTGATGGAACAGGGAAGAAGTGTGAGGAAGAGGGAGTGGCAGAGACTGATGAACTGACCACAACCCCCCATTCGCCATCCTCTCCTCTGCCATTCAGGAGAAGGAGGTAGAGAACTTGTGAGTTAAATTAATTTCCCCAAGCCAAGTCTGTTTTGACTGTGACAGTAACTGCTGAGTCATCTCCCTGTCCTTATCTCAACTCATGAGCTTTTCATCATATTTTGCCCCCACCTGTCCTGCCTGGGAGAGGGAGTGACAGAGTGGCTTGGTGGGCACTTGCAGCAAGGTCAACCCGCCACAAACTGTGACTGAGTTTTCCCACTATGATAGTATTCTGAAGCAATTCCAGTTTAAATTTAAAATACATGAATAGTAGATAATCCTGGCTTATATATAGCTTTTGGCTCACACTGAGTTGGCATCATCTGCATGGAAACTGTGTAGCATACATATCATAGTCCAAAATAACCTTACCCTCTTCATATAAGCTTGAGCCTTGTTAAACAAAACTGTCTTTTTTGCAACCTTATGACCCTGCTGAGGTAGTTAATTAAAATATTATGTGAATGAAAGAGATTTTGATGCAAGACACTAATTAAAAAAAAAATAAAAAATGATTGTAGGTTTGTAAATTGTAAATATTGGTAAATTTTAGTCTAAACTGTCACCCTTAGAACTTGCATAATTTTTTTGCATTTCTCAATGGGAACAGAGTCTGGGCAGCATGGAACATTCCAAAGTAAGTTTTGGGTTTAATTTTTCTCTTTGAAGTGTTTTTATATCCCAATTTAAAAAGAGAGTTACAATTTATATAATAATCAAGTCTTTGTAGTCTTTCAACTATAAGCAATTACAATCTATCCTGGAAAAACATGTACAAGAAAATAAAATTAAAATGTTATTACATATAAGAAATGTGCTTTGTCTTTCTGAACATTTTTCTGTTCTGTTTTCCAATAGCAGTATAAACGTTAAGGCTTTCATTTTCAGCAATTATTTTTACACAATGAATCATCCTTTTTCAGATTAAGCATAATATTTAATTTTCTCTATTTTTGGTATAATTGCAATAGCAGAGCCTTCTAGCACTTCAGAGGACCATTATCTATCTATCTCCACATTATGATACAGCTGAAATCTTCAAAGTTGACAAAGTTTAGGGTAGGTATTAAAAAAAGGCCTGATTGTGCCTATTTTATTTTCCTTGACACAAATTATTTTTTTGAGTAATTTAGGTTATTGATCCACTCAGATTAGTATTTTGATTCTGTCCCTGATTAGTAGAAAGTGTAAAGACATCCTGATGCCTGTGTTTGTGTTAGAATAATTTGCTGATCAAGACAAGGGGAAAAAAAATAATCTTATTTAAATTACGTTTAATTAGGCTTAGTCCACAATTTTAGCTGACATAGATACAAATTAGCTGTTGGGAGATGACAGCTATCTTTATTAGATTGAATTTCTATAAGGATCTACCTCCTCCAAAATGTTTCTTAGACACTGTCAGTGAGTGTCTAAAAGACAGGTGTCTTGAGTTTTGAAATTATTATAGGTAAACCAGTATTTCCCCATCTAGTACATGCGTATAGTGTAAACACTACTTCAAATTAGTTTGGAACACAGTATACAATTTATATGTGAATTTGCACTACGTTAACATTAAATATGCTGTACAAAAGTGAAATACAAAGGTATGCAGGACATAACTACAGGTCAGTTTCTGTCACAGTTTTCCAAATAATCACAAAGTGTTCTATTGTGATAGGACAGTACCATCCTGTTCATAGAATGAATAGGAGAACTGGTCATAACTTAATCACTCTAGATCTTCCTATGAAATTTTTCTATTATTTGTCAACAGAAATTGTGCTCCTGAATTATTTAGTTATTTTGAAAATTTCACTGCTAGAGAATTCTCTCGCTGAAGATCCTGCTTTTAAATTTCCTTTTGGGACCTAATGAAGACACTTAATTGAGTATCATGAATAACATGATAAAATATGTCATTTTGATCTAATGACCTTGACTGTGGCTAAGATGTCCCAAAGATATTCCCTTTGATTGTAAAACCTTAAAGATCATAGGCCTAGCATGGATGTTATATTTTACCCTTCTTTCCTGTACTGTGAACAGAAGATATGCCCAAGTAGAAAAAATAACATCATGTCTTGGTTCCCCGGACCCATGGGCCAGCCATGCAGGCAGGCCATGAGTAGCTCCAAGTCAGCTGGGAGATCCAATCAGGTCAGCTGACTCACAGGTGTATCCCGTACCACCTCGTCATGCTCATTATATAAGGAGGGAGCTCAGTAAGGGCGGGGTTTCTCCTCTCCCTGAGACTCCTTGCTGGTGATCCTCTGTTCCTGCTGTCAGCATTGAGTCAGGCTGAGTAGAACCTTCTATGCTTTACGTTGATTGTTCTTTCAGTTTTATTATTCTATTAAATCTGTTTATACTCCAACTTAGAGGACTTTTCCTTTTTTTCCCAGATTCTCTTTCCCATCTGGGGAGGGAGCCTTGGGTGATACATTAACTGCTACAGTTTAACCCTGAGTACTGGCTAACCATAGACATATTGTCATAAAATTCCTTCATCCGTGATTATTATGACAGAACTGGATAATTATAGCTGATCAAAACTATTAAAAAAATAACTGTTTTTAAAAAATAATATCTCAAAAATATTACTTGAATTGTGTCTCTGTTGATGGCTGGTCTCTGCAATGCTGAGAAGGTGACTTAAAATCATTATCTGTATTTCCATTTTTAGAGATCTATTAATTGTATAAGTTATATTCAGAACGTCCAAACACAGATTTTTACAGTCCTGAAGATACATTTTTAATTTCATCGATAATGAGGTATCCTTGACCTAAAGTATGCATCTGATTATAATATGTTTCATTCAAAACCATGGCATACGAGTCCATTTATTTAAGCTAGAGTGCTACAAGAGCTGGAAAACTAGATATGAGACTAGTTTTGTGTATTAGCAAACAGCATATGAGAAGTAGTTTGTTTGTGGTTTGGTGTTTTGGGGGTTTTTTGTTTGTTGGCTTTTTCAAAGACAAGATACTCTAGAGGACATAAAGCCAGTCACAATGGAAATGTGTTTGCAGTATAATAGAAAATCTGGAACTAGAGTCTTTTTCTTTTCTGAATGATGCCTCACATAGCAAATTGGCATTAATATTTTCTGACTTGACACTGCTTCTACTTCCTGATTTTAAACATCTGATGCTAGTTTATTTTCATTTCATTTAGTAGCCCCAGGGCAAACTGAAATCTTACTGCTGCTTATAAAGAGAGAAAGAGAACTTGTCCAACAAACTAACGCTGACATGCTGTGAAATCCATAGAGACTCCTGCTCCCTGAGGAATAGGTGTGGTGTATGTATCATGTTGCTGAAATCCTCCTTCCTGAATAAAATTGACAGGTATGGTTTGAGCATTACAAGACGCTGGGAATGGATAAAGGCAATGTTAGGCTTACTGGAGTTAGGAATGATGGAACACTGGAATGGCCTTTGTCTGAGTAGACTACAGCAAAAAACCCCAAAAACGAATGAATAACTAGCAGCTTCCTCAATTAAAAAAGTATATTCTTTCAGAATTTTTCTCATACCTCCTATTTATTTTCTTTATTCAGTTCCCATGAAGCTCCTCTGGAAGACTGTTTTTGCTTTGGTTGTAATTAGTACCGATTCTGTTATCTATGTTATTTAAGCCTCCACTAGTCTTGAGTAAAATCATCTTGAGTAAAATCACCTTGTAACTCCACCTATCTTTAGAAAAAACACCTCCAAATCTTGAGTGAAATCTGACCCTATAAATTCTTCCATCGCTTTGGAATCAGTGTTCCACTTAGGCTTTATTTTTCAGTAACTGCCATTTAATTACTCTTTATATTTTTAGCGAAAATTGAATTCCAAGGCTCAGAAACTGTATAATATGTCAATCTTTTGTGGTTTTAATAATACTGCCATCATTTTCAGTGACATATATGAATATGCCTTTAAACCTCACTTTCTGTTAAAACAGTCTTGTAAAACTTTTTCATTTTCCCCATGATGGTTAAAGAACAATATTCTCATGGCACTATAATTCTTATTTTTCTCAGTATTTGCCTTCAGTTTCATCACAGTTCACATTAATTTCATGAAAAGCTTGCAGGATCTGTATAACAATCCCAAGACATCCACTGATCAGTGCCATGTTAGTCAGATCGCTAATCAGAAAATGCCAGCAGTAACTATTTCATGCAGAAATCAAATGTCAGCCCATTATTGTGGAGGTCATCAGGCTGCACAGAGTTATAACCATCCAGTAGGTGTGTTCATTTATCAGCCCAAGGTAAGATATTTGAAAGAAAATCTTCCTTCTCATTCTGGCACCTATGTACCCATCCCTGCCAGCAGCACATTGACAACAGAGACGCCGGGTCTCCTACACTCAGCACCAGTCTGTCAGCCCTCACTCAGTCCTTTCAGATTAGTCTATTTGACAATTGGGCCTTTTCTATGTCTTCTTTTTCTGGAGGGTTAGATTCCTTTCTCATGCAAAAATAAAGAGATGTCCCTATTGTAAGGGACATCCACTTTCTTCTGTTCCAAATGAAGGCAAGAATAACGCTTTCCTGGGTAATGCTGGGTAATGCACTCAGTGTGCACTGTGTGGTTACTTGGTTACTCCTCTGCTGATCTCAGAACTGTTAGGTAATTGAGTGTTAAGTTTAGTTTGGAGGGTGAAATGGGACAGCAGGGTCCCTTATTTGGAAAGTGGAGAGCTGAGGGTTGTGGTGAAGATGTCATCTGTAGACTGGAAGGCTTCGATTCAAATAATTTGTCACATCAGTTTTGGCTTGGCCACCTTGTGCTATGCAAGCAAACTTGATATTCACCTTAGTACCAATCATCCAGAACCTTGGCACACGACTTAAAGATAGGGTGTTTGATCTGTTCTGGTTTTGTTCTAACACAGTTCCCAACACATCTGGTCGTGAAAGGATGCAGCAGCTGTGTGGTATAGGAGACAGTGTTAAAGGATCTTTGTAAAAACGCAAGAAGGTTTTCCCATAATTCCTCCCACAGTGATCAAAGGAGATATAACTGTAATATTCATAACACTTCCAAAAGGCCTCCAGAGTGGACACAGGGGAGGAGTCTAGTGACTTCGGTGGAAACTCTTTAACTTCAGGAAACAGTCAGAGTCTTTTCTGAATCTATATGGAATTTAGCAATCAATCAATCTTATGAGACATTTGATATTCCCATCAATTTGCTTTACCATCTTTTTAATGTAGGCTTGCTGAGAAAAAGAGTGCTTCAGCTAGCCAGTTGGTAGCAGATGGCATCTATAATTCCATAGGGATTTAATAATTGCAAACATGGGATGGATAACTGTGAGAGACTGAGATTGCAACCCCAAATCCTCTCTAGGATTTAAATGAACTATATCAGTAACCATTATTTTACAAACATCACATTATTTTATTTTATTTTGTTGTTGTTGTTGTTGTTTTGCTTTGTTTCTGTTTGTTTCTTGGTATGCTTTGCCAGAAATGGTAGTACTCTAAACCTTGTACATAATGTTTGATTTTATATCTCTGGAGTTGAGATAGTCATTCAGAAACTGAGAAAAACAGAGGACAGAGAGTAGATTTGGGGACTCCTTCTTCCAAAGTAAATGGCCCACACATTGGGGCAGAAAATGTTTTTTATATTAATAGTTCTATAAATTAATGAATCTTCAATTCAACAGTTTAATCAAAGAAGCTGAAAGAGAATAGAGAATGTCTCCAGTCAGGTAGTTAGCACATACACATGGCTAATGCAGTACAGACTGAAGGGAAAACTGAACCTAAGTACTTCCTATCTTATTGTGTAAAATCTGTGCAGCATTAGCACAATTTTAAGTGAAATTGCTTGTACCTGTTATTGGCAAGTATTAAGCGTTCCATCTATTTAGAACCGGGATGTGTTGAATTCAATGCTGTAATCCTGTGCATACTGAGAATTGGGACCCTAGAGAGTCTCCTTCAGTTTTTAGATACATGAATACCTAACAGGTTTTGAAAATATGAACTTTCAGGATAGCAGAATGACAAATGACACTTAAAGCCTTTTCTACATCTCAGCATAAGCCACTGTACTGGGTATTTATCGACTGTTGCAGTAACTGGCACTAGAAGGAAAATTCCTAGTTACTGAAACTTAATATCTCTTTATGATCCAACATGAAACAAGAGATCAGATGTCAGACTTTTACATAATAGTCCTGTAAGTAGTAAATATTATTTAGAGCAGCACAAGAGATTGCATTACCAAAAGGAAACAGAAAATTAAATGATATCTTAATGTTTCTCTCATTTAATGATACTTTATAAACAAGTGCAGCAGACTTGGTTTTGTGTAAGACTTGCTGTTGGATTTTATGTTACCAAAGTTGTAATACACTTTAGGATAAAACTTAACATAAAGTATTTTCTAATAAGAGAAAGGAAAAGAGAAGACCTTTATGATGTGATCATGAATGTGCTTGCATGAAGAAAATTGCTATTACAAACTGTTTTAAACTAGTGTGTGACCTAAGCTAGACCAGAATTTCACATTTAAATACTTATTTTTTAGAAAAAGTAATGTCATTATTATAACTTTTCATAGCAATGGATCAGCATTTCCTAAATGCTTTTGCTAACACAAGTCCCTTTAAGGTTCTTCTATTTTTGAGCACAAATCCTTCAGATGAAATCTCTTCCTCCTTTCCCTCTCAAAACACAGAGCTGCCACTTAAGTGCTCCAAGAAGCTGTTCTAATTATTGTGTACAAGTGTACCATTATTCTGGGAACAGCTAACTGCCTTTAATTACTGGAAATAGCTGGGTGATTGATGCTACACAGATAGTAATCTTTGTAATCTTCTTTGAATCCTCCTGTGAACTCACAGTTTGAAAACAGGACTGCAGGAGGAGTGGTGAAATTTACTATTAAAAGCAGAAAATTCAATTCCTTGTTGACAGAAATTTATACATCCTTTACCATAGTCACTCCCAGTGCTTATTATTATTATCATTATTTATATAGTTTATATTGTCCATTGTGTCATGCTTGCACATTGCTGAGTACAACTAGTTTGTGTCCAAAAATGCTTAGAATATAAGACTTCAGTGATTAGTTTATAGATCTGTTTCCCTGTAGCAAACCTCTGTGGAGAAATCTCCAAAACAGATACACGTAGTTCAGGCTGCAGTAATTAAGAGAATAGTATGAAGAAGGCATGGCAAGGGGGAGACTTGAGGAAAGCACGTTATGATTTCTTTTTCTACCTTTTCCTTGTCCTACGAAGGAAAGGAAACACAGACAATACAACAGTGTCAATAAAGTTAGGGTTTAGTTTGTAGATGAAATTTCTGCCTATGTTCTCCTAACTTTTTCAGCCTCTTCATTCAGGGCTATCTGCACTATATTGTGTAGTAACAGTGTAAAGTTACCTAAGCTTTTTGTAAATAAGGTAAGATAGTGACTACTGTCCAACTATAATAGTAGGCCAAACTGTGATAACCTGAAAAACTGTCCAAACTAATCTGCTTCTTTCCTAAGACTAGTTCATGCAAAGCTAACTCAATTGTAGCTAAAATACACTGTAGTCTAAACTCCGGGCATAGTTAGATCACATGTTTATATGTGCTCACAGCAAAACCACTGAACTAGAAACAAGAAAACCATAGTCTTTTCCTATATATGCGCCATATGCTCCTTCAAAAACATAAGGAAATCGCTGAATCATTCATTTAACCTCAATTCAGCACTTGCTAGGGATAATGATGAACATATGTAAATATCTGAAAACTGTTCAGTTACTATGAGACTTTCTATATCTAGTTAATATTGATATACTTGTTTGTATATGTCCAATAGGAATGAGGTACACATGTAAGACTGCACTAGCAGGTGAAAATGAAAGAGATTTAAAAATTATTATTAAAATAACACTATGCATTTTTTGATTTTATATATTAGAATAAAAATGCATTAAATTCATGATAACTCAGAAGAAATAAAATCAGGAGGCAAAACTAACTTCCATAATCAATAACTTGATTAGATGACTAGTGACTGATCTTTTCTTATTTGTTCAGTGGGAAACTTTGTTCAAAGAGGAACGTCTTAGTAGAACGTGAGAGAGGAATTTTCAGAGCTCTACAAACTTTAAAAATCTGAGAAATTTTTGTAAACAGGATCATGCTGACTTTCAGTTCTGTTTACTTTCTTGAATAGATTCCTCTGGAATTTCAGTCATCTGCATAGTAAGTGCTTGTGGATAAAATATCTGTGAAGTGTGTATCAAGCTTGTTTTTAAAACCTGTGTTACCTTTTGTATTGCCTGACAGTTTTGCCCATTAACTAACCTCTTTTGTCTTTCTTTAACCTACCTGGACCTGTAAATTCAAGCCTAGATTAGGTGAAAGTTCTGAGTTAAGAGTCTAAATACATAAAATGCTCAGAGCTAACCATATAAAACACTGCATTAATTTGTCAAGAATGCTCTATCTCACAAATCATCTACTCATTTTGAAAAAAATAATAATTCATTATAACATGTTATTTAAGTATTGAAGCAAAAAGTAAAACTAAGGAAAAAATAAAAGTTGCCATTCTGAGATTAAAAAAGCAGCTGAAGTGACAGAAAGTGATAAAAGAGTGTAAATTAAGTCTACTGAGAAAGAGACAGATATAAAGTAGTTGTTTACAAAGCTGTAAATTTTACTACTTTGTATTTTTCAGCAATGTGAACAGGTAAGATTTATAAGCAATTCTAACTTCATAGACTAATGAAAATTTTCTGTAATGATAACCTAAGCCAACATGAAGAATAAAATGTTGAAAACCTACTAACTGTATGACAACTTCTCAAGTGAACTTAGCAAAAAAGGAGAGCAAGAACCTCTTAAAATTGGGTAAATGAATTATTGTGTCTAATATATTGAATATAATGAAGAAAAATGTTTTGTTGATTTAAAAGGAGTTCTTTATGACTCTGATAATTAAAATCACCAACTTTACACTTAATTGCTTTACTTGATATTGAAAAAGAAACAGTAAATGCCAAGAGGTACTATTCTTGGCTGAGTTTACTGAAGGTACTGAAGGTTAGGTAAACCTCCTTTACTGAAGGAGGTTTCATATGACTCCTTATCACCATCAAAGAACAAGTTTGGTAGTGAACAAGTCACATGTACTGTACCTATCAAAACCTAACCTTTAACAAATTACTGTGTATTTCCACGAAGACTGATGACCCATGTTTGGTTTGTAATGTCATTATATGTTGTATACTTATGCTCTACAAGAAATTTATCTGTGACAAATTTCTATTTTGATTGGTAGGTGCAAAGCAAATTTATGTCATGTACTGCAATTGAAAAAAAAAAAAAAAGTAAAACAGAAAAAGAAACAAACCTATGTGTCTGATTAATGAATATCTAAATTTTCCCTACAGGTTGTGTTTTGATTTGTACCAACATTTTGGCCGCTATGGTTTAATCATCTGATGTCTTTTAACTCTACTGAACTGGCATTCTAGAACATGTGCAAAGATTCAGACAATAACAAAAAAAAATATTGGATTGCCTGTCATTCAAATCAGAATAACATGAAGCAACAGACTTGCTAACAGCAAAGAAACCAGTTTTTAGAGAGGCAACAGAATCAACTTCCTGATGCTTGCCTTAGTGTGAACTGACTTGTTCTCCTTGCTGCCTTAACTGTATCGAAATGAGCATGTTTCAGCTCAGTTTATCCTACTGTATCCTTGTACAGTGTATCCCATGCTTGGGTATTTGAGATGTACAGATAGGCTTAGATATGATGGAAAACTGACAGGAGCCAACATATGGACAGTGGACCAAACTCTAGATTTCCACTAACGATAATGAGATCTTTAACATATAGATCATCTAAGGAACACACCTACATTTACTTGTCTTAATCTGTCCTAATCTGCATCTGGAACCCACTCTCTTTTTTTCTTTTTTGTCCTGTGTTTATTTCTGTTGTCTTAGTCCACTGAAGGAAACACATGTCACTTATTGTCACATTCTTTTCCTTGATTTCCTTCCAAAGCACTAATATGCTAGCAAGATCTCTGCTACAGAGGCAACCCATATGTGTGGCAATTTGCACTGAACTGGAGCAGTGAGAGGTCAGTTACCTGCTGGGGTGCTGATGGAGGATCTGTGTTATGAAGTGGAGGAGCTACTGCAGGAGATCAGCAGTCTGAAGATCACCAGAAAAAAAGATTGACTGAATCATCTCTTGAGATTCTGCATCTGCAAGAGGATTCTCAACCCCTCACCTCTTCTGAAGGAGGTGTGGGCAGAGTCTGGGCTTGTTTGGTTGGAAAATGGAGATGTCTGTGATGGTGAAGGCTGGAAACATGTCACTTTTGGTACTAGAAGGGGCTCCACCTGCAGATTTGCATCTACAGAAGTAATTCAGTGACCTGCTAGCAGATGGGGTGCTGGGAGCTGTGTCTAGAAAAGCATCTCAGCCCACTGAGTCTAATCCTTGCAGCAGCAGGAGGAAGAGGATAATGTTAGTAGTGGGTGACTCCCTGTGACGATGAGCAGAGGGCTCCATCTGCTGTCCCAACATATCATCTTAGAAGACTGCTACTTGCTGAGTTTTGGACCTAGAACACTTTGGAGAGGCTGTAGAGGGTTGTCTGGCCCTTGGACTATTACTCCTTGCTACTCTTCCACATGGGCACCAAAGGTGCAAGGAGCATGTTGAGAGTGACTACATGGCTCTGCAGGTGAAGACCAAGGACATGGGCCCATGCCAGTGAGGCAGAAGGGCATGCAAGGGAGTGAATGGATCTTGAGGTTCAACAGCTGGTTGTGTAGATGTTGTCAAAACCAGGGATTTGGTATTTAGGACCATGGGACACTCTGAGGGCTGAGGACTGCTAGGAAAAGATGGTATCCACCTCACCAAGTGTGGCAAAAGCATTGATATGGTGAGGAGAACTTTAAACTAGGAGAGAGAGATGTTGAACCATAGTCAGTTGAGGCAACTGATCAGTTGAAGCATCTTGACAGGATCACAGAGATGTGGTGGGATAGCTCACATGACTGCAGTGCTGGATGGATGGAAACAGGCTGGGAAGGCAAGGAGAGTGATTGCAAGGAGACCGATTGCACTTTTCACGGGACAGCAGTAGAAATGAATGGAGCTCTGCCTAGAGACAGGTTATGATCCAGTTGAGACTTTATGAGTCAGGATTAACAGGTAGACCAAAGTGGGTGATGTTATAATGGGCGCCTGAGTACCTGCTACAGACTGCTTGATCTAGAAGTAGAGGAGGACTTTTTCAGACAACTGGGACTGATATCAACCTGATATCTGCTGGAAGAGCAACACAGAAGATCACAAACAATCCAGGAGGTTTCTGGAATGCATTGGTGATAAGTTCCTGACACACATGATGGAGGAGCCAGCAAAAGGATAGGCTATTCTGTAGCTGATAAATTCTTATCTACAAGGAGGAACTGTCTGCTGAGTTGGAAGTCAGGGACAGCCTTAGCAGTAATGACCATGATATGGTGGAGTTCATTATTCTGAAAAGGGAGGACAAGGAAAATAGCAGGATCCTAGTCCTGGACTTGAGGAGGGGGTATGTTCCTATTCAGAGGGACCTCAACAGACTGGCAAAATGGGTTGATAGGCACCTCCTGGAGTTCAACAAATGCAAATGTAATGCCCTGAACTTGAGAAGTAATAATCCCATGACCAAGTGCAGATGGTTGCTGGTTGGAAGGCAGTTTTGCAGAAAAGGACCTGGATGTGTTAGTGGACAAGTTGAACGGAAATCGCCTTGCAGCAAAGAAGGCCAACAGCCTCCTGGGCTGCATTAGGAAGAACACTGACAGCCATCCAAGGGAGGTACCATTTCTCTACTCAGCGCTGGTGAGACACATCCTGTTCTGGGCTCCCTTGTACAAGGAAGTCATGGAGATATTGGAGCAAGTCCAGAAAAATGCAATGGAGCATCTGTCATATGAGCAGAGGCTGAGAGAGCTGGGACTATTAAGGCTACAGAATAAAAGACTCAGGGGAGATATTAATGTGTATAAGTACACTATGAGTGGAATAAAGAAGATGAAACCAGTCTCTTCTCAATAGTACCCAGTAACAGGATGAGAGGCAACAGGCACAAATACAAAGAGAGGAAATTCCACCTAGACCTAAGAAAAAACTTTGTTACTGTGAGAGTGATTGAAAACTAGAATAGGTTACGCAGAGAGGTTACAGAGTTTCCATTCTTAGAAATATTCAAAACCCAACTGGACATGGCCCGGAGAAACCTGCTCTAGGTGACCTTGCTTTGAGCAGGTGGATTGGACTAAATGACCTCCAGAGGTCTCTTTGGACCTCAACTGTTCTGTGATTGACAATAGTACACTATTTTAGCAGAAATGAAATGTGTAGTTTGCTAAATCTCACGTTGATTTTGAGCTGTCCTTTAGGAAGGACAAATACCTTTAACTGCTATGAGTCATAGAATGTTAACTAAATTACCACTTGTAGTTGCTTCGTGTTTTGTTTTAAGGTTTTGTGGCCTTTTATCTGGTTATTTGATTTCATTTTGTTCAAATATATAATGTCAGACAATCCAAAGAAATGCTATGTTGGCTAAGTATAGCTAGTTAAGTACTAAAGCAAATATTCCAATATTCCTCTTGTGGAACACAGATGTTTCATAAAAGCAGTATTATAAAACCTGTCTTGTCTTAATATGAATGCATATTTACTTATGGATTCAATTATTCAATTTGAAGACAGAAATTATAAACAATCCTTAGACTGTTATTTCTTCGTGGCAATTTCTATGTTGGAAATCTAACATTCAGATTTGAAAGGATATCTGAATAAACAGGATAGTGTAAGATAAGCCTGTAATAAGAAAATGTGAATAACTCTCTTGCCTTATGATGAACTTAGTTTCTGACCTTTCATATGTAGTAGAAAGGGTTATAAAACTAGAGGTTTAAAACAGATGCCCTCATACCTTCTTACTATACTATACTATACTTCTTACTATACTTACTTACTTCACATCTGGAGTATTGTGTCCAGTTCTGGGCCCCCCAGTTCAAGAAGGACATGGAACTGCTTGAGAGAGTCCAGTGTAGAGCCACAAAGTCCAGCGTAGAGCCACAAAGATGATTAAGGGAGTGGAACATCTCCCTTATGAGGAAAGGCTGAGGGAGCTGGGTCTCTTTAGCTTGGAGAAGAGGAGACTGAGGGGTGACCTCATTAATGTTTATAAATATGTCAAGGGTGAGTGTCATGAGCATGGAGCCAGGCTCTTCTCAGTGACATCCAATGATAGGACAAGGGGCAACGGATGCAAGCTGGAACATAGGAGGTTCCACATAAATGTGAGGAAGAATTTCTTCACAGTGAGGGTAACAGAACACTGGAACAGGCTGCCCAGAGAGGTTGTGGAGTCTCCTTCTCTGGAGACATTCAAAACCCACCTGGACATGTTCCTGTGTGACCTGATCTAGGTATTCCTGCTCTGGCAGGGGGATTGGACTAGATGATCTCTTGAGGTCCCTTCCAATCCCTAACATTCTGTGATTCTGTGATAAGTTATTCAGCTTAAAAACTGATTGGAAATCTTATATCCTTACATTTGAAACTGATATTTCTTTCAATCTGATCAATTCTGAAGTTGTCCATTTCATAGTCTATCCAATAATTGGTATCTCAGTCAGAAGCAAATAGCAATTCCCTCCTGTATCCAATTAATTGCTGTCATTGCCCTTTGGGTCAGACAAATTCTGTCAGAATGCTGATCTATGTTTAGTAGCACAAGCCTTGGGGGGGCATCTCAACCAAGACTTCTAATTTTATACTTAGGCAACTGACCAATGGTCCATTTAAAAATTTCTGATCATGTTTTTGTTCCTCCATACCAAATATAGATATGTGCTATTTGTCTTTATATGAAAGTTCAAATTTTCAGAATATGAGTCAGAAAATTGTCTGTCTCTCTGTGTGTCATACAGATTTTCATTAAGACTGATACCATTCAGTCCATCTGTCTGGCTAGTGGTTAGAGGGAGTACATTAGGAAGAATTTCACATTAGAACACACATCTGGTGTTTCATCTGTGTTTTATTTTGCTTCAGAAGTACGGTGTTATTGGACACCTAGCTGCAGATCGCTGCCCATGCGAACTTCTATAATGGTGGTAAAAAGTCAAATACAGAAAAGAATTTTGATTTGGCTGCAAAGCTACATTTCGAACATGCATATTTAATCTTCAGTCCAATAAAATCAGCACAATAAAACCTAATCTGTTAGTAGGACAAATGTAAGTCTACTCTTTGCTGATGGTTTAGAGCATGTGCGTGTTTGTTGTTGTTGTTGTTGTTCCTCTGAAGTGTCTCTATATTTACATGGCAGCCATTTATTGAATTTTTTAGGTGTTGTTGCAACTGACTGGGACTCTACTGTGCACTTAATTCATGTGTTCAAAAGTCTGCCCCCACTATGCTTTCTGCATTTTCTGTGTATAAGTTCAGTTTTTATTGGTTTATGTTTGCTCTTATGCTCTTAGTCTTGGGAAATATTCAGTAGAAGATATAGAGGAAGAACTTCCCATCCATAATACAACACATGATAGGTAAGCATTTAAGTCTTTTAATAAGGTTTATTATTTTGGGCATTTTGCCATCCTATGTAATTCTTTTTGGACTTGAAGTCATCATGTTACTGTTGTCCATACTGGACTGGAAATTCCTGCGTAACTCCTCATAGTGCCAATTTGTTCAAGCACTACAAGGACCTGAGGGTCCATTCTGAGTTCTGGAGTGCTCAGCTCTGAGAGCTATAGCCCTGCACTACATCACTCTTGACCCACTCAAAATAAAACTGAACAAACTAACCAACCCTGTCTCCCCTGCTTTTTGTTGTTTTGTTGTTTTGGGTTTCTTTTCTGTTAGTGTTTTTTCACCACCTAATTTTTTTTAAAAAAAAGAAGCATAAAGGTATGGAGTACTTACAAACTTCAGCACTCATCGTTTGTTCAGACCTTGATCAACTTTATGATCTTGCTCCTGGCATTTGTCTCTCAATACCATACAGTACTGTAGAAATACTGTGCTGACAATCCTGCTTTCTCCAACATCATTGAGCAGTGTCTTGTTTGCATAGTTTCATCTCTAAGCATGCATGATACCATGTCTACCTGGGAAATGAAATTTACTTGTTCTTTATTGTTTCACTTGGTACAGTTAAGTGCTAACCACTTTTATCACTGGTAAATTATTAGATTTTTCACTTATTGTCCCAGTACTAGCAAAGTTTTACTTCATTAAAAATATCTAGACACTTTAGTCTAGAGTAGAGATTTGAACACCTGCATGAACAAAGGAAGAATAAAGGTCAACTGATTTTTTTTATTTTTTTTTTCTATTTTTTTCCCCTGAGGTTATATGATAAAATCAAGAGGCACCATCACTATACATGAAGTACTTGCTTAGACATGTTGATGGTTTTCATAATCAAGACTCCACAGGACAACAATGGAGATGAGGCTATTTGCGGAAAAGTGAAGCTTATTTCACCTTTGTTGTGAGCTGACTAGAAGTCAAATAACTATATTAATGCATGGTTGAACTTGATCTAATATATCCGATCTCCTATTAAAGCACACAAGTGGGGTGCTGTGTATTTACTAATAGGTTGCATGACTTATATCTTTTTAGCTTAGAGTATGCACAACAAAATCATACCTGTCTTCAAAATACCTGTAGGCATAACTGATTTTTTTAATTATTATTTTTCTTTTTCTCCCAGCTATTAAAATTGTGCATCAAAAATGTCATCTGACTGAAAAGGCAGAAAACAGAAACCATGGTGACTTGATTCTTTCACCCTTTTCCTCCTATTCCTAACCACATATGGACATGCATGTCCTTGAGTACAATGCATTCTTGCACAGGAGAACAAAGCTGGGAGGAGACATTAAAAAGAACTAATTTCTGTATGGTAGAGTGATTCTTACTACTTTGCAAAGAGGTCACATTCCAGTAATACAGTAATAAGTTACCTTTTTTCCTAAGGCTTCATGTGGCAGGAGCACACTATGCAACAGGCTAAGGACTCAGCAAGGACTCAATTTTACGTAGTAGTGAAACTATTATTTTATAAAGCAAAGTGGTTTACATTCTCTCTTGATTTCCTTCATCTTTCAGAGAGAACAAAAGAAAAAAAAAAGACAAAAAAATCCAGCAGGTAGACTTACCTAATAGTGTGACCCTAAAAGTTAGGGAAGGAGATTGTTTTAAGAAGCCATATTTCAAGATCCAGCAAATGAAAGGGAAGCAGTTATAGGAGAAAATGTGATCTAATTTTTGTGGGCATTTGCTGATATTCATGCACCACGAATACTACAATACATGCACCACTGCCTTTCACTTTTTTCCCCCCTCCTTTTTCTCCTTTTGAGCAGAGCATTTGTTTGGGAGATTTTTGTTTCAATGGTAGCTGGATATTCCTGATAATATTATTTTCCCTTGCATTGTTGCTACAGAAATGTTCCAATAATGTAATGTTTAATGGAATTCTGAATGAAGAATAAGCTCATAGATGTGTTAAACACCATAAAGAAGATAAAGAATGATAACATAATTTTTTTATTTTCCATTTTTAGGCTTAAGCGGCTCTGCACGAAACAAACCAAACCAAAACCCTGCAAAGTCAGTAGCATTGCTAAAACAGGGAGCTTTCTGAACTTTAATAAAAAGTTGCTGTTAAACCAAGAATTTATTTTGGGGGAGAAAACAAACAAACTAACGAACAAAGGAACAAATAAAGAAACAAACAAACACCATGAAGATGTATCGCTTGTTTCAATTGCCTGATATATGACTATTATTTTGGGGACTTATACACTTAAAAAGATGTTGATGTTCTTGGTCTTTCCTGAAAAAGCCATGTTTTTGTATGCATATACTAACCAAAAAGATTTTATTTGACATTTGACATCTGTATTCTTTTTGTAGTCTATCAGGTCATCTGTTACGTACAATTAAGGCAGATAAATAATTTGAATATGTCTTGAAGTACTGAATTTTTACTTTGTAGTGCAGAAGCATTATAGCACAGCTAAGAAAAATGTGAACCATGAGAAATCTGATATGTGAGTATATGTCATTAAATTACAGAATCACAGAATGTTAGGAATTGGAAGGGACCTCAAAAGATCATCTAGTCCAGTCACACTGCTGGAGCAGGAATACCTAAATCAGGTCACACAGAAACTCATCCAGGTGGGTTTTGAATGTCTCCAGAGAAGGAGACTCCACAACCTCTCTGGGCAGCCTGTTCCAGTGTTCTGTTACCCTCACTGTGAAGAAGTTCTTCCTCATATTTATGCAGAACCTCCTATGTTTCAGCTTGCATCCGTTGCCCCTTGTCCTATCATTGGATGTCACTGAGAAGAGCCTGGCTCCATCCTCATGACACTCACCCTTTACATATTTATAAACATTAATGAGGTCACCCCTCAGTCTCCTCGAAGCTAAAGAGACCCAGCTCCCTCAGCCTTTCCTCATAAGGGAGATGTTCCAGTAACAGTCCTGTTAGTTTCACAGCTTCTGTGATTTTCTATTTAATCCTCTCATCATTCAGCACAATTGCGCTTTTACATAAACGGTGAATATAAAGTGACAAAAAAATAAAGCCAATGCAGTCTCTGCAGCTCATTTTATAGCAACAGATGTGGTGAACTGGGGATATTAAAACAAATCTCCAAAATTAGCATGATAAAGTATTCAAGGTAACGCAAGGATGTTTGACCTAGAGCTCCATCTAGTGAAACTTTCCTGAAGAAATAACAAAAACGTGCTCGCTTAAATTGCCATCTTTAAAGTTAAGCTTTATGGAGTTGCTGTCGGCTACAGATAAATTTAGGAGCTCAAGCTGCTCATTCAGTGACAGTTTATTTGTGTTTTGGAATGAATTTATTTTAATTAGCATAGAATATTCTTTCACTTCGTTCCTCCAGCCATATTTAGAATGTTATAATTTTGAGATTGCTAAAGAGTATGTTAACCTTTTTTTTCCCCAGAAATCCTCAATAAACAAACAAAAGAATCTTTACTTCTTTATCCTGTCCTCATCTTTAACACTATTTCAATGATATTTTAAATAGATTTCACTTCCAATCATAGAAGAAGTTCTTACCCAGTCAGTACTAGATATCAGTCTGAATCATAATGTCATGTTAACTAGGTTCTGAGGACGAGTAACACAAATTTAGAACTGGGCCCATATTTAATTAGTGATATTGTGATGGTGAATATGTCAGAAAGTTTTAGTGAATTTCAGTAACAGCACAAATATACTGGGAAAGCAAGTGACAAAGAAGAAGAAACTAAGATGAGAGAAAGAATATTCTATATTTTGCACCTCTACCTTTTTTAGTTCTATATGGAAAAGGAAGGGCAAATACAGCACAGCTGTGTGACACCTTTCATCCTGTGGAAATCAATATTCTGTAGCAGTGGAAGAAAGTGCTCTATGTTAATTCGCAAGCAAAAGAAGTTTACTGAGACAAGCATACTGGGTTGAGCAACACAAATCCTGGGAGAATACTGCATTCAAGATGAAATCATATTATAATTTTAATAGCATTTCACCATTTACAGATTTATTTTTTTTTTAGTTGGCAGCAGACCACATATTAAAGAAACAAGTTATAGAATCAAAGAATAATAGGCCTTTAAAGATCACCTAGTCCAATCCTCCTGCAGTAATCAGGGACATCTTCAACTACGTCAGGTTGCTCAAGAGACCCGTCCAACCTGACCTTGAATGTTTGCAGGGATAGGACACCTACCACCTCTCTGGGAAATCTATTCCAGTATTTCACCACCCTGATAATAAAAAAATTCTTCCTTACATCCAACCTAAATATACCCTCTTTTAGTTTAAAATCATTGCCCTTTGTCCTGTCACAACAAGCCCTGCTAAAAAGTCTGTCCCCAAATTTCTTATAAGGCTCTTTTAGGTATTGTTTACAATCTATGCCATGATATAATGTGGCTTTTGCAGTTTTTATGTATTCTTCCTAACATTACACATAAATGTAGAAGGTATTGAAATGCAAACCACCAGAATATTTCAACTAAAATTGATCCAAACCTTTTGTTAACATAAAATCCTTAAGACGATTGCATATGCTAACATAAAATCCTTAAATGATTTTTTGGGAAAAAAAAAAAGGCTCAAGAGAGTCAAAAGACTAGTACTTCCTATACTGACATGTTCAAAAATATAAGGATCAATAGTTTATACAGATTTTAAAAAATAAACAAATTCATGCAATTATGAGACAGTGTTCAAGAAGCAGACTTGAGAAATAAGGAAAAAAGAATGCTAGGCAAGATGGAAAAAATAGTTAATTCCTGAAATGTTTTCTTCTTTTTGCAGTTATGAATAAAAGATTTTTCATATTTTGAGGTGTTTAATATATTTTTCGCTAATGATTGTATTTGTTCGATCCACTGAAGAAAACATAGTACTGAAGTTGCTTCACAGTAGGTGCATAGGAGTTAAGAGCAATTTGAGTACATTGTAGCAGATTATCTGTCAGGATTGTCCTACTATCAGATTGAAAGATACCTAAAACATTGGGTTTCCTTTCAGCATCTGCAGTCCTTCCACAGGAGAAATATGCTGGTCTTGTCAGTGGTTTCCTCTTTCTTAATCTATGATTCACTTGGGGTCATTTTTCTGTTCTTTAATATGCTTCTGCACCTCTGTTTTTCCTCATTGGTTCACAGCTCCTTGTTAATCCAAATTAACAATTTGTAGTGTTTTTTACATACATCAGATACTATGCCTTTGTTCACTTTTTGAACTCCTGAAACCAATTTTGACCAGCACTTCTTAACTGACCATGGATGAACTGTTTACAGTCGTGGTGTCTCCAGTGTGAGAAATGAAGTTTTAGGCCGAAAAAGTTAACTCTCACATCAGTGTCAAGCTTGTGCCCCATCTTTTATCACCATGCCTGTGCTCCTCTGCACCACATCACATCCTGAGATACATCTCTGATGTATGTATATTTGAAATCCAAGCTTTGGTACCTGGTATACATTCCATGCTCCTTAAGGTCTGCAGCAAAATTATACGTCTTAAAAAATGCTCATGAGCATGACTTCTTCGTTAAGCAGAAAGCAGGCTTTAAAAATGCATGACTTAAACACTTCATGCTTTTAAGAAGTTATAATTAGTTTCAGCTGAGTGTTCACAATTTGTTCATTTGTTGAAGAGAATCAAGATTTTGAAATTTTCAGAGAATAAAGTAATAACAATAAAGCACAGAGATCCATTCTTAAACAATTTACACTAACATAGCAAATTTCAACACTCTGCTGAAAAACCATTAAATATTAGTTTACAATACAGAAACATGTATTAGTACTCATTATTCATGACTTTCAGAAGTAATTGTGAATATTTTACTCCTGAGTATAACCTTATAAAGATTTTATTTCAATTATTTAACCTACAGATTATGGAAGTTAAGTAAAAACTTTCTTGGATTCTGCCTCATTTGGTGTTCACTTATTTATGAGCTAATCTTATATGTTGAAATGTTTGATATATATACCGAAGGACTTAAAACATGTAAACAGGATTTTGTGTTGATAGCACATATTTTTCAGAAAAATTATAATGTTGAAATTCTAGCAAAAAGCCTATATTACTGCAGAGTAGGACATATGAATATTAGTTATGTATTATTTATTACAACTCATTTATTCTATGCCTTTCAACTGATAAGCTTGTCATGAAGGAATGACATTTCTATTTTTAAATACCTTGAATAACATTTCCCAGCCTTTGCATTGTTCAGTAGCTTTGTGGACTTTTTTCTTCCATTTCAAATAGATTCAGTCCATGCATTATCCATTTTTTTTCATTCTGCTTTTCAACATTAAGTATTTTTGTTTACTTGTTTGTTTGCTTTCTGCCAGCATCTTTATTTCTTGTGTTTGTATTCAATTAACTTTGACGTGCTTTTCGACTGCAGCATTTTCAAAATTTCATGCATGTGTTATTTATGCTATCTCACCAATGTTTTTGAGATGTCTTTCTATTTTTTAAGAGTAAACAACAGTTAATGTAAGTTAAATTGTGTTGGAAGTATCAGTTAGAAGGCAGAACTGTAAAGCTGATGTCTTCTCATTCAGGGAGAATAAATAACTGCAAGAAAAGCAGATGCAGACTTTTAGGCAAAGATAGAAATACTAGTACCACTTCAAACAATATTTGTTCAGAATATTTGTGATGGATTTTTGAATGCCAGTAGCAATTTGGTCTGCTGAGATTATTTTAATTAACATGTCTTTACACTCAGTAATACCTACTGAATAGGATGTCCAAGGCACCCGGAACACACTGATTTGCTGTGTATGTTCTACTAAGTATGTTGTCTGCAGAAGGTCTAATGTGTCCTTCAAGCATCAGCTGCACTGTTTATGTCTACACTGCTATACCAAAGAGGCCAGCTAGTACTCCCTGGCCCCAGGATCAACACGTACCACTGTAGTTTTGTTTTGTTGTTTTTCCTCTCTTTGTTTAGGGGTAGCTCCTTTTATAACAGATTTCTTTTGGAGAGAGCTAGTGGGAGTTATTAAAAAATGAGCGATAGAGTGACTTTAGAATTAAGCAGTGTGGATCATCAGGGAACTGAGCTCGTTCCCTTACACCTTTTTATTTAGCAGTATAAACATATCATGTATTCTACATGGGCACAGGCACCCATAGTTGTGCAATTGACACTGTCTAGTTATAGGACATATAGGAATATCAAAGTATTTTGTTGTGAACACCTGCTATACTGTTCAGTGTGACTGCAGATATTTGATTGTAGAGATTTGTTCCCCTTCTCCTTTAGTGTGACACTTTGTGCTTCTCTGATATTACATTAACCTTGAAATGTTCCCATTCAGTGATTAGTAACTAATCAGCCAGAAGACTATGAACAAAGCTTAAGTTAAGTACTACAGAACTGCACTTCTGATCTCAAAATTTGATTGTGACTAGTCATTTGTAATGGATCAGATCTTAAAAAAAATAATTTTAATGGAGATTTTGATACATTTAGTTTTGAGATGTATGGGACAAGCTTTCCTTAAGAGGATTTGAGTTACATAAATAATACCTTCTTTTTCTCCTACTGACAAAGCATTGGATTTACTCTACTTCTGCTTCTGGTGCAAATATAGAGGTTTATACAGGTGATCTGGGTTCAGTCCTTCATGATGAACCTGGGTTAAAGCAGAGATTTATAAAATCCTTCTAAGAAATTAGAAACTCAGGGAGGATCAAGTTTTGTAAGTAGGTAAAGACATTGCATATCAGCCTTACTCAGAGACTATGTTACCGTTTCAATATTTTTCTGTACAGAATTTTAAGAAGCATCTTTCTGATTAAAAAAAAAAACAACAAAAAACAAACATTTCATCTTTCTTTTATGTTTAAATTGCAGTTTACTTGTCATCTCCTTCCTGTGATTATGAAGTCTAGTTGTGAGTAGATGTGTCCAGATGGAAACAGTGAAAGAAGCCTGAAAACTAGAATTACATTTATGTGGATGCTGTGTGATAGGATCTGGCTAAATGTTTCGTGTTGCTCCCTCCTCACCATGCTGTTGGGATCTGTCAACTACTCTGATCTTTTAAAGCTTCTGGCATGAGACCAACTGACTAAGTAAGAGTACAGATCTCTTCTTAGTATTATGTATCATCTTCTGAAGGCTGAGAGAGCAAGGATCTCATCCTGAGTCTTTTCACAAAAATTCAGTGCATCTGTAAACCTACTGCCTCGTGGCATTTCAGGAGGCATATAATGTAAAGTCATAAATACTTATACAGTTACAAAAAGGCTTTTCATCATCTGAATACATCATCACTTTTATAAGTGATAACAGACCACTAGAAAAACAAACAAACAAAAAAAAAAAAGAAAACAAGAACAGTGCCATTTATTCTTTACTCCCTTTGAAATTCCTTGGAGAACATTTGTTCATACACCTCCTCACTGCACTCCAGGCTGTGCCACATATTCTCAGTTGCCTGCTATAAATATACTTCTCTGATAGACTGAAACACTGTCTTCCACTATTTTGGATATTTCGAATCTTTGCTCCACATATTCGAGAACCATTATTTTTGAATTCGTCGTTCACACACACTGCATGACATATAGGCTCCACATACTGTATGGTAACAAGAAGCTCCTATGGCAGATTAATTTTGTTTCATTTTCTAATAGCTGTGCCCAGCCTTTGGACATATGTGCAGCACTTACAAAACAGCACAACTGCAACCTAATCAAATTGAAAAAAAATCCTCCAAGTGGCAAAAAAACAATCTCAAGGAGCCTTCTAGGCAAATGAATAGATGCATTTGCTTTCAAGATTTCTGTTGGCTTTGTTGAGAAAAAACCCCCAATCGGCATACATAAAGGTTCACTTGCTTCATACATTCCTGTTAGAATTATAAAACCTGAATTCTAAGGGCTGCTAGCAAGAAGGGTAATATTTTTCTTTAAAGTATTATTGCTACATGAGATATAATATATAACTGATTTTTAATGGTTTGAATGCTCCTACATATGCAGATATAAAAACTTTGAAAATTGTGCATATTTTTTTACTGTATTTCTTTATGTATACATTTATAATAATTTAGGTAGCTAAATACCAACCCAGGGGTCAGTACTGGGACCGGTACTGCTTAACATCTTTGTTGGCAACATGGACAGTGGGATGGAGTGCACCCTCAGCAAGTTTGCAGATGACACCAAGCTGTGTGATGTGGTCAACATGCTGGAGGGAAGGGATGCCATCCAGAGGGACCTTGACAGGCTGGAGAGGTGGGCCCATGCCAACCACATGAAGTTCAATAAGGCCAAATGCAAGGTCCTGCACCTGGGTTGGGGCAATCCTAAACACAAATCCAGGCTGGGCAGAAAATTACTTGAGAGCAGCCCTGAGGAGAAGGATTTGGGGGTGCTGGTTAATGAGAATGCTCCTTAAATTCTTGAATACTCCTTAAATTCTTTCATTTTATCAGATTATATGATCCAAGCTTTTATAGAAGAATGATGGTACAAGAAAACAAGTATTCTAAACAAAAAGGAAAAAGAAGGTGACTGGGGTAAATTAAAGATTTTGACAGTAATTTATATAAAGTCAAAATTTCACTATGAATTTTAGGCCACAACAGAACAGCAGAATTCATTCTCTTGCATTTCAGTATAACAGAACTGGTTTTGATGTTTTTCACCCGCAAAGATTTTAAAATAATATTTTGTAATATAACCCAACTGACTGATGGGAAGCTCTGAAAGTGTCAAGTATAAATCAAGAATCTCTGTGCTTTTTCCCATTCCAGTTTTAAGGTATATTCCTTTAACATTTTTTGCAACAGAATGAGATCAAAGATGTCAGTTATTGTGATATGACGGATGTGCAAAAACACAAGAAAATTTAAATCACATAGGAGGCCTACAAACTAAAAAAAACAATAAAAAGTTTCCACTTCTGCATATTGATGTTCACAAAATCATAGAATAGCCCATTGGAAAGGACCTTGAAAGGTTAACTGGTCTGATCTTCGTGGCAAAGGGAGCCTAGATAAGATTATTTAGCTGTCTGTCCAGTCGTGTCTTGAAAACCTCAAGACTACCACCTTCCTGGGGAGGCTGTTCCAGTGATCGTTTTCAGTTGATGTTGCTCCTCAGTTGCCATTATCATTCATAGGCTGCCTATAGTTACTGAAGCAACAGCAATCACTTATCCATTAATTTCACTCTGTTTCATAGCAATATTTATTTCAGCAGCTACAAATACTTAGCACCAATGTGGATAGCTGGCAGGTAGGACCATCGCATCTCCTACAAAGCCTTCTTGCCTTCTTTATGATGAGAAAAATTACTCCTATGTATATGAAAACCTAACTTCCTTATTTTTTTGCAACAAATGTGAGGCTAGTATTATACCTAGACTATACATTTTCTTTCCAAAACGTATTTTTGAAGTTCAGCTGCTCAGCCACAGGAAAAGAAATAGCCATAGAAATTAACTTTATTAATTATCTGACAGAGAAATGATACCTCTAATTGTAGCTCTGTGTATTCTTAGGCTCTTCAGAATTTGTCTTAAAAATTACACCTACTTTTTTGGAAGATGTACTAAAATCCAACCTCCACCCAAGAAAATCTCCAAGAGCAAAAGTGTCTGAATTGATTCACAAACATATTTCTTTCCTGAATGAGCCTGAATAGTAGGATCTTTTCATTATTTCTTCATCATATCTGGTAGAATGAGTTTATGACCAAGAGGGTTTTCTAAATATGGGAATAATATAAATGGCAGAGATAAGAAATACTGGCAGCTGTGACACAAGAAATCTAATTAAGTGATTAATAACTTCAGTACTGTGTTTTCAATTTCTCTCTTCAAGTAAAACCCTATCTAATTTACTCCTACAAACCTACATAGCTACATGCATTTGCTCTTATATATGATGTGCACTTGTTTTAATGTGTATTAATGATTAGAGGAAAACATGTTAAATTAATTAAATTAATCCTGTTTAGTGTGCATTTGAAACATTGTCTAAATATTATTTTAATTTTCTTTAAAAAATGTATGACAGTTAACTTGGTCTTCCCAGAAGTGTAATGTAGTACATGTAGTTTAATGAATCTTATTGGGAAAAGATCTGCTATTCAGTTAATATTTGCTGCCACCTGCAGACAAAATGCAAGAAATGCTTTTCTAAGAACAAAAGGTCAATTTTTTTTTTTTTTTTCTTTTCTGGTCCCTCAATAAAACCTGTTTATTATGATTAAATAACTTTTAACTAAGATTGAAGTGGCTACAACTATCAGCTAGAATAAAATCATGGTAAATCAATTAAGCACTTAAAACGCAGTTTGGTTTTCTGTTGGAATATTCTAAGTAAATTTGCATAGATTATTGTAGCTCTTAATTTGATTGTTTTTAATAATTGGTTTTAACATAATAAGTTTTTATTTAAACAGGTTTCTGTAACAGAAACTAGTGCCCTCTGAAGTGTGAACCAAAATATTTATACTTCAGCTAGCAAATTTTAGTAATACAACTTTCTCACAATTTCCCATTGCAAAAGACCAGTCTCACTATCTTTGTATAGTTTTTCATATGCAAGGACTAACGTTTATTTTAAACTTTTGTTTTTACAGCTCTCAGATTCAGAGACCTGATCTCAGATAATCTGGTCACATCCTATTTCTAATTGATCAAGAAGTGAGTACCTGTTGTGTTCTTTATCCCAAACTATCCTTAAAAAAAATATTATTTATAGGGTACTTTCAGGTTTTTTTCTTCTAGAAAATGAGAAGAAATTTTATACAATTTTTATTCATACTACTTCAACTAAGTAATAGAAGTTCATAAAAATTAGCAACATTATCACATATATGAATGAAGAATTAGGAAAAAAAACCCCACAGGTATATTAACCACAAAAATGTCAGGAGGAGAAAAACCTGTATTTCAAATGGCATTTTTCATTTTGTATTGAGCTGTGATTAGGAGCTACTGGATAGATTTGATATACTTCATGTTCAGTAGCATAATTAATATGATATCTAATTTGGCATTGTGTTTCCCTCTCTCGCCTCCAAATGCCTTAAAGGGGGGGTGGGTAGGGGAAAGGCCTTGCTTAATAATCACAATGAAAGGATATGCACTCAGCTGAGCACTTTTTTCCCCATGAAACCTACTCATTGCCCATTAGCAGCTTGCGGTGCAACAGAATGTCCCTGTGAAGGCTACAAGTGCTCATGGGCTGGACAGATCGCCTGCCCCGGGGCTGAGGTGTTGTTCCCTCAGGCCCACACTGGTATGGCAAGAATGGGTGACCTGGGGAAGATCAAGGTGAGAGAGAGCTGAAAGAAGACTCACCAGGGCCTTTCCACTCTGCTTGGAAGCTGTATTGACACTCAAGCGCTCCTACCTGGTCTCTGCCTGAGCTGCATGACAAGCATGCCGAGCCTGGTCATCTGCTTTTTGACACCAGCCTTGACTTCCCAGCTTGGCCTCAGGCCTGCCTGGTCACTGTGAACTTGCCTGGACATCAGTGGGCTCCCAGCTGATCCCAGTCATCATCCCCATCCCAGTCTTATTCTCCTGGACAGGTACTGTGGGACTGCATCCCTTGGTGAGTCGCTGCCCTGCCCTCTCCCTCAGCACCTGTCTCCCTTCCCTTGAGAGCTGCTCGGTGTTGCTGTTCCCTTGCAGGGGTATAGGGGAAGGATATGAACTAACAGACACAAGTTAGAAAAAGGAAGTATGAATTAGACATTAGAACAACTACTTCCCTGTGAGGGAGGTCAAACATAGGAAAAGATTGACCAGAAAGGCTGTGGGGTCTCCATCCCTGGAGGTAATCAGGGCTCAGCTTGGCATGGCCTAGAGCACCCTTCTCTATTTGGTCCTGCTTTAAACAAGGCTGTTTTAGATGGTATCCAGACATCCTTTCCAAACTGCCCTCTATCCTGCGATTACTGAAACTCTGTGGCAAACTCCTGCTTCTCAAGTAACCAACTGAAAATCTCATTCTCTGTGCATCAACATTTCTTCCCTCAGGAGGTAACATTCAGCTACAACAACAGTATATTGTAAGCTCTTGGTTGTAACCAACTGTGGACAAAAAACTGAAATTCAGATTCCAAGACTACAAACTTCAGATGTAGTGCACTGGATTTATCCCTTTCAGTTAATGTTGGAGGCTAAACTCTACTTCATTTTTTGGTTAATTCTTTTCAGTTAAAGGCATATCATTGCATAGATTTCTCTATTGTAATTAATGCCTTAGATCTTTGTAATACTATGACATATCACTTGAAGGAAAAATGTGAAAGATGTTTTTTATAGTTTATGGCAGAAAATCCAGACTCCCAAAATTCTATTCAAAATGCAGGGGATGGCTATGTGAATTGTAACAGTTTTCTTAATATAAACATATATATATATTTCTTAATATATATTTTCTTAATATATAATATATATACAGACTTCTGTACTATTGTCATTTTTGTATTAATATATATGCTGAAATGAATCTTTGCAACCAATATACCTACATGAGCTTCTGGTATCTCTGTGGTCACTCAGGATTTTACAAATAAGGAAGTGAGAGCAACAAAATCCACTATGAGGCATCATATGCCTTTCAGAAAAGACAAATGGAATTGCATCATATTTGTTGCCATAATACACATACAGATTGAACTGACTGTGTCTAGTAGTCACGTCCAAGATTAAGGGGCTTCAGTGTTTTGAAGAAGACAAAGCTGGCTGTATGAGAGTGAAACAGAGAGATATTCTCTCTGTGCTTTTTCAATAAGGATTTTAATTTTCTTTTTTTTTCAATAAATCTTTTTCACAATGAAATGCTAAGGAATCCTGAGAAAATAGCCTAACCCTGAGGTGTTGTTGTTTAACTGTTATTATTTTTTTAAATCAATATTAAAATCTCAGGCATCAGATGGATACATATTATGGGTATTTTTGACTGTTGCATTGTAGTAAGAACAAAAGGATGAAAAGAGGTCATTATTAAAAACTCAGCCTTCTTATTTTAGCATATTTTGGGGGCAATTCTGTTTTCTGTTAAGGTAATGCAAATAAAGAATAATTTCTCTAGAGTAAACTTATTCATCATAAAGCTGGCATGAAGTTAAGAGTCTCAGGTCATGTCTCTCTTCTGGTCATAGAGTGCTGTTTGGAACTAGAGTTGAGAAAATACAAAGGAGATTAATACTTCTTTATTTAATCCTTCTACTGTTCCCCTCCCTTCTTCCTCTCCCCTTAAAAAAAAAAATAAAAAAAGAAAAGAGAGTAAAAAAGGCTTTTCTAAACTCTAGCTATTGCATAAAAATCTTTCTGATTGTTTTAAAGTGCTTCACTTCAGCACAGCTTAATTATTCAGTTGGATGTTGATCTCTCAGAAGCATGAGATGCTAATTATTATGCCAAAAATTTATTTTTAAAGATTAAATTCAGTTTGGGTATGCAGTTCATTTCTTTCAATTAATTCAGCTGCAGCGTGTGCCTTGCTTTCTGTCATCTGCATTACAATAGCAGTGACTTCCTTGCCTCTGTGGGCACCTAGCCAGAAAGACAGAGTAACCCCAGTGTCTCCCTGCACTTTCACTGCCACTTCAATGGACTATTGCTGCCAGCAGTAAAAGTACAATAAATTGATGCTCTTTTTTCAGTAGAAATTCTATGATAGAATCAAGGAGTATTTTCATATTTTACAAGAGACTGAGACCATCTGTTAAGATCCAGCTGGATGGCTCTTGGTCTAATAAAGTAGAAATGCATCTTGTGAGCATCTATTTGGATGGTTTCTTCATCTGTCTTTCCCATTGTTAATCTTTCAGTAATCACATTCCGTGTCACTGAGCGGTCAGAGCAATTTCCACTCTCAGGTCCAACCTTAGGGATTATGCTTTTAATTTATTTAATTAATTAACAGCTTGCTCAGTTAAAGTAAAGTCCTGTTAAGCTTTACTCAGGGGGAAAGAAAAGAGGAGGAAAATTGGAATGGAGAAGGCATTTCTGTTTTAAAAGGGCAAATTTAGGATTCAGATGCCATACAGCTAAGTAAAGAGCAACAAAAAGGTTAGGAGATATTGGAAGTTAATCGTTAATCTTCCCAGGATGTATGTGATGTTTATTATTCCACTGCCAAAAGGTGGACTGTCTATTCACTAAGTTGCAAAAGAGGTATTTTGCAGTGTCCATCAGCCTTGGATACAGACTTCATACAGGTTCATCCTACATTTTTGTTTTAGACATTAGAATAGATATTTTTACATTTTGAATAAAATTGATCGATCTGTACTCAGATCTCTTAGCATGAGTCTTCCCTACTTCATAGCTAAGGAACCAAGGAGAATTTTACAGCTCTGAATTCCTGCTCCTAGTTCCCAAACCCTTCCACCTTCCCAGATCTGATATAGGTCAAGATGCACTTTCTCAAAAAAATGCATTTCTTCTTGGTCCATAAAGCCCCTTTTTGGGTCTGAGATATTTTAACAAGTTTTTGATATAGTTTTTAGACATCACTTGCCACATTCATCTTTTGAAACATGATATAAAGTATTTTTGTTTTTTGCAGGAGGTTGTGGAATGAGCCCTTAATACTGGCTTGGGCTGGAAGTTACAGAATGATTGCTGCAGAAGGCTGGTTGTGATAGAGTGAATTTAGCAGAGTCTTATACATTCAGTGATAACTGAATGCAAATATTAATTATTTTTTGTCTCAGACAGACTATAGCTCTTCCATTCTCAGAAAAAAACCCAACAAACCAGCACAAAAAACCCCAAACAACCAAATAATCAAACGAAAAAAAAAAAACATCAAAACCAAGAAAAGAGCAGAAGCCAGATTTGTGTAATTTGGAGGACTAGAGTAACAGGACCCTGTAAAGAGAGAGGCACAGTCATTAAAATTTTTGTCTAAGTATAAAACTGTCTAATTGAGTTGCTGTATTTCTAAGAAAAAAAATTCAACGTATACTTTTTCCATTACTTGTGATATTCTTGTACTGTTTCACAGTCAGACTTTTGCCTCTAAATAGGAGAGATATGGATTTGATGGATGGACTATTAGATGGATAAGGAAGTGACTGGATGGCCACATCCAAAGAGTTACAGTCAGTGGTTCAATGTCCAAACAGAAACCACGAATGAGTAGTGTCCCTCAAGGGTCCATACTGGGACCAGTACTGTTCAATATCTTTGTTACTTACATAAACAGTGGACTGAGAAAACCCTCAGCAAGTTTGCAGATGGCACAAAGTTGAGTGATGCAGTTGATTTGCTTGAGGGAAAGGATGCCATCCAGAGGAACCTTGACAGGTTGAGCAGTAGGCTCATGCAAACCCCATGGAGTTCAATAAGGCCAAATGCAAGGTCCTGCACCTGGGTCAGGGCAATCACTAGAGGATGAATGGGTTGAGACCAGCACTGCGGGGAAGGATTTGAGGATACTGGTAAATGAAAAATTTGACATGAGCCAGCAATGTGCACTTGGAGTCCAGAAAGCCAACCGTATCCTGGATTGCATAGAAAGACGTGTCATCAGCAGGTTGAGGGAGGTGATTTTACCCCTCTACTCTTCTCTTGTGAGACCCCACCAGGAGTTCTGCATCCAGCTCTGGGGTCCCCAGTACAAGAAAGACATGGACCTGTCAGAGTGGGTCCAGAGGAGGGCCACAGAAACAGAGGGCTGGAGCACCTCTCCCATGAAGACCAGCTGAAAGAGTTGGGGATGTTCAGCCTGGAGAAGACAAGTCTCTGGGGATACCTTATTGTTGCTTTTCAATATGTAAGAGAGGCTTATAAGCAAGACAGATGGAGACTTTTTACCAAGGCCTGTAGCAACAGGACAAGACACAGTGATTTTAAACTGAAAGAAGGTAGTTTTAGACTGGACATAAGGAAGAAATTTGTTGTCATGGGGGTGGTGAGACACTGGAACAGGTTGTCCAGGGAAGCTGTGAATGCCCCGTCCTTGGAGGTGTTCAAGGTTAGCCTGGATGGGGCTTTCAGAAACCTGCTCTGTGGAAGATGACCCTGCCCACAGCAGGGAGATCAGACTAGTAGATTGTTAAAGGTCCCTTCCATTCCAAACCATTCTATCATTCTATGCTTGCATGGAATGCATTTAGAGAAGAGTTCTACACAGAAGTAGAGCCAATCTTATGATATTTTATTAATTAAGAAAAATCAAACCAAAAAAACTCTATAAGTAATTTTTCTTGTTTATGTTCTTTACTTGAAACTTTTTAAATATAACTTCATAGAATGCATTAGTAATTCATTTTTCACATTTGGAGGGAAAGAGAAAATTGATAACTAACCTTTCTTTAAAAGAGTAGATATGAAAATGGACAGAATTGAAGTAATATGTAGTATTATGTCTAAGTATTGTACTCATTATATCAGGAGACATTTTTATTTCAGGTGGCACAGAAATTTAGGCTGTTCATCAGGGGTTTTATACTTTGAATGTAAAAGGTTTTCTTTTAAGAAAATTCTCAGTGTAAAATGACAAATTGTTCATCACATTTTCAAGTTTGAGTCTCTTTTTTTCACTTTCAGTAAATCTTCCTCTCAAAAGAAAAAAGAACAAATTGCTTCCAATTTCTTTTTCCTCTTTAACTGGATTATAATAAAATAGCTTTTGAAACATCTACAGATTAATATACAGCCTCTGACAGGCAAGCCATTTTGTACAAGTCAAACTTGCTCATAGATATAAAAGACAATGATAAAAGTTAGGTCATCTCAATGAGCTATTAGGAGGATGGGTAGGTAATGTCTCACTCAGTCATTCTGTGTCCTTCTAAGAAAGGTAATATCACACACAATAGGAGCTTTTGTGCTCTCACACATGTTCATACCACATAGACTCTACATACTATTTCAGGATTTGGGGGTTTGCTTTGGTTTAGGGATTTTTGTTGTGGTTTTGGTTTTGTCTTGTTTTTCTGTTTATGCCATTTATTTAATAAACACTAAATGCCAAATCCATACAATTTTTATGCACATAGACTTTCCCTTGTTTTCTTCAGGAAACACATGCATCTTAATGAGTGTTTTGTCTGAATTCCACGTGTGTTTGTTCAATGTAGTTCTGTTTTAATGTCCAAGTTCAATGTGATATGCATACTTATTGATGTAGCTGTGGTGATGTAACTCTAAAATCTGATTGATGATTAGGTCTACTAATTTTAGTTAAATAGATAGGCTGTATTCTATAGCAACTAAATGCAGAATAAAACTCCTAAATGTCAGAATTTCACATGAAATCCAGTACATCTATGACTGCTTAAATCTGACTTTGAAATTTACTGGTAGAAAATAATCTAAAAGAACTATCTGATATCTTATTTTAAAAATCCCTGGTTTATTAGTGTTATTCAAGTACTAGATGATTAGGTGTATGTGTAAGAAACACATTGTAAGAAATCTCTAGACAACACTGTAACACCTAAAAAATACTGTAACCTCTAAAATCACATGTAGTAAGGGACAGTTCCTGTCCAAGAAAGTTTATAAGTCCGAAGAAATTATGCAGCTAGTGAGAAGAACTACAGAACCCAAGTGATTTGCAGTCAGGCCAGATGTCAAAACTAGATCTGAGTGTCTTGACTTCTGGGTCACTGTCATAACCTTTTCTCCTTTACCTTAGAGGTATTTCAGAATTGCTTAACTAGTATCCAGTACATCCCAGGAACAATTTTAAAAGTTAATGTCAAAGATCACTTCATAAATGGAAGTTTGATCAAATTTAATGCTTTTTCAAATGACTGTTGTGAAATTGAACTCCCCACTATCTCTCTTAATGACCTTTAAAATTTAATGTGGATTGACTGGATAATGAAATTGCTAAAGGACAAATTTACGTTTCTCAAATTATGTGTCAAATGTCATAGAAAAAATATAAATTACATTAGCTCTGAACTTTGTTGGAAAACAAAGAAAAAGAAAAAACTTTTGTTGTAGCACATCTAAATGGAGACTGAAATAAACTATATTCCTCTCAGTATGCTGTTCTCAGTTTCAACTTACGCTGCTACTCTCTTCAAGGCATTATCTGGTAATCAGAATATTACTCTTTTTACATTCTTATATCTGAAGAATCCTTCTGTGATCATCCTTTCATTTTTTTTCTGATGTTAAGACAGATTACTTTCTCATCAAAACACTCAAAAATAAACCGCATTGAAAATTGACTGAATTCCTATTCAAAATCTTGATTTAGCAAGCATATGTAAGTGTATTCATAGATTAATGTATAAATTTTAATTTAGGAGTCAGTGAGTTTATTTGCATTCTGGATAGAAAAAAACTTGAACACCAAGCTAGTCAGAGGCCTAGTTTATTCTGTTTAGCCAGTCAGAATAAAACATGCTCATCTTTGACTTTTTCCATGTCGATTAAAGTCCTTGATAATCTTTTAACTGTGTTAGAGATTTTTTATTCTGTCCTATGGTGTAATATAAACTTCAGAATCCATGCACCTATTCCTGTAGTGTATCCAGTCATCACTTGTTTGAGTTTTTGAAGTTTTTCTGTGTATATAGTACAAATCTAATTTCAATAAAGGTTCTAATTTTGCTAAAATTCTAGAGTACATGATTGGTTGTTGGAGGTAAGGTCTTCCTCTGAATTCACGAGCTTATAAATTCTTAGGGTTGAATGCTCAGTAGGTGTAACGCAACACAGATTCATTAAAACTAGTGAAAGTAGGCAAATTTACATAGGCTGAGAATCTATCCCTTAATATTTAATCTAGTTTCCCAAATGATTATTCTAATTTCTCTCTATGTTCAGCTCTACAGCTAGCTGGCAGTTACAGTGGGAGGGTTATCAAATATTTAATTAAATTGGGAAATCACAACCATATTTTATTTCAAAACATTCCCAAATGGTTTAAATCAATTTGTCCAACATGAAAATTTTAAACACTAACAGGCCCAACTTCTTGGCCTGTATCAGTTAGCATCATTTTGTGAAAGTAAGTGAATTATACCACTTCTAAATTCACTCCTGCTTTGAATAAAGAGAACAAAGCAAATATTTCTTGCCTAATTACTTGCACGTCTTCCCACAGTCATTGATTTTTTTTTAATGTTTCTATTGTTTTCAGATGAATTCACAGTCAAAATCCATCTTTTGAGAGATTTTTAAAAACCGTCTTACTGTTGTTTTGTTTTGTTGTTTTTTTTCCCCTCAGGGAAAAAAGTTAGAGACATTTGTAATTGTTTAATTGGACTTGAAAATAGGATTGAAAAGTCTATATCCTTTAAGCAAAACTCTGGAGGAAGAGCTGTTGTAATACTAAAAAGCAGATTAAGTAAAATTTCTTTTAACACCTTATTTCATAACAAGAAATATTTGTGTATTAAGGCACAGAATTGGTCAAAGGGTTCAACATTGTGCTTCAGTGTTACCACAGACCTTCATGGTTCACACTGAGTTCTTTTGTCTATGTAGTGGGCTCTCATTCATCAGTAATGATCTAAAAGTAGATTTGTCCTGAAGAAGGATATCTTAACAAATAAACATATATACAAATATTATGACTTTTTTTCTTCACAGAAAGAAAAGCTCAAATAATAGTCAAGGTTTTGAGAACAGTTAGAAAGCCTCTAACAAAATAAAAAATTGTAAAGAAATGTAAATGATAATTAATAGTTAAACTCTCAAAACACAGTCTGGCATTCTGGGAAAAAGTCTAAACAGATTGTTTAAACTTAATGATGACAAAGGTCAATAAAATAACAGATTATAGTCAGTGTAAATAAATATGAAGTGATGCACTGCTGTGGATTAATTGAGGTATGATCTAAGTCCTACACAGCCACTCACTCACTTCACCACAGCAGGAGGGGAAAGAGAATCAGAAGGGTAAAAGTGAGAAAACTTGGCAAATGGTAACCTTTGAAAAACTCTCCTACAGCTTTTATTGCTGAGCACAATGTCATATGGTGTGGGATATCATTTTGTTCACCTGGGGTCGACTGTCCCGGCTGTGTCTCATCCCAGACTTTTGTGGACCCCCAGCCTACTCTCTTTGGGTGGGGGGGAGAACAGACCAAGAAACAGAAAAGGCCTTGATGTTATATAAACACTGTTCAGCAATATCAACACACCACTGATTTGATCAACACTGTTTTTTTTTCACAAATCCCTAACATAGCACCATACAGGCTGCTGTGAAGAAAATTAACCCTGTCACAGAAAGGGAAATTTCAGAGAGGTGATGCAAGATGATCAAGGGTTTAAAACAGCCTCAGCATGTAGAATGATGAGACCCTTCAGATTAGAATGGGTTACTTAAGAGATACATGGCAGAATTCTATGAAACCACAAAAGGCATAAAGATGATGAAGAGTGCAACCACTTTCTCATCAAATAGAAGACAGTTCAAATGAAACTAGTGGCTGACAGTTTTGAACAGCATTAAGCAGTAGACATTTTTTCTTCAGCATGTTGTGAATACTACGTTTACAAACATTCAAAAATCGTTGTTCTCAACCTCAGATTCAAAGGACTATACAATCACTCAAAGAAATAATATTGTATTCTGAAATTAAAACTCATTTAATTGCTTAGATTTTCCTTCTAACTCATTCTGTCAGCATTTTTCATGCCTCTACTTCTCCCTTTACAACCATGCATCTAACTGCCAATTTTAGGCTACAAAATCCTGTCACAAATATTTTGTTTTACAGTGAGAATTTTTGTTGTTTTTCTTTCCTAAAACACACTTTGAAGAGATTAGTTCAGTCTTTTTTTTTCCATGGTTCTTCTGGTCTGTGTCCAGAGTAAAGGACATCAATCAGCCTGAGATCTGCAAGTTTCCAGGTGTGTATATTAATCTCTGGCTGACAGTTTCTTTTTGGTCTAGTGAATATTTGATGGTTTATAAAAATTAAAACACCATTAGCATGATATTAGGGGGGACTTCTTTCACCATGAAGCATCACAGTTGATGAACTCACCTAAGATGTGGAACACACATCTTTAAATCCTCAGTCTGCCTCAGGAATTAACAGTCAGATGTATCACCCATGCATTTTCACTCAATCTTGAAGCATGTATCTTTTTTCCTAAGTAAATTTCAACAGCACTGTGCTACAGGATCTAACAACCACTTAAATTAAGGGTAATTATTTTTGTAAAATGAAAATAACTGATAGAAGATTTGAGAGAGCACTGCAGTGGCTATCCTGAAATGTTGAAAGCATTCTCCTATATATCTATTAAGTTGACTTTTCAATTTGTTTTTTCTTAATTGCTTATTGTTTTAAACTTAATTCTTAATTTTCTTGTAATTGACCTGCATTGAGTAAAGCAGAATACCGAAGCATGGATTGTTCTAATGAACAATCTAATGGTTACATCCAGACCAAGGAAGCTCTACTCCATATAATCTTTAATAAGAGATAAAGTGCAAATAAAAAAAGATTTTAAATTATCTATATTGTCTTGGGAAAAATTACATAACTTTTGAAAACTTTTGACTAGCCACATTTACTGGTTGCCTCTGAAAAAGCCTAAGAAAACAATATACACTACCACTAATTTAGAAGAATCAGAGAAGAAACTTATTCCTGAAATATTTGCATAAGATTGTTGCATGGGGGAGATGCAATTATTTTGTTTAAGTCTTTTTGCACTAATGACAAAATAACAGAAAATTGTTGCATTATTTTGTCAATTATTTTTTTCATCAAGCAAACAAAAGTATTGTGGGTTTTGGTTTTGGGGGTTTTGTTTGTTTTGTTGTGGTTTTTTTTAAAAAAAAAACAACTTTTACCTTCTTTGTCTCCCCATACTTAATGTACTAAATCAGTAATCAGTATGTAATACCTGCAGTATATGTATCAGCTCTGTCTGGATCTGAAGGAAATTATTGATTTTTGGAAGCTAACAATCTGATTTCAGGTTGTTTTGTTTCAAAGGAAAGAAAAAAAAAAAAAGAACAGAACAAAAAGAAACGAGATTTATGTTCTATACTATTCTACTAGCACATTTGCTTAGATATTTGCTAAGCTTTTTCTGACATATCTTTATCCTCAGCATGGTAGAAGTTCTGAAATCTGCTATTCATAATTTCTTTCAAGACATTGCTTAGAGAGTTCTGAGTATCCTCAGCAAGAGATAACACTTTATCACAGTAAGATATTTGTCTAAGATTTGATTGAGTATTTAGGAAGGATATTGTAAAAAGCAAAATACTATCACCTTCAGAAAAAAACGTCTTGGCAAAATAAGATATGAAATAAGCATGCTATTCATTTTCTGTTCGATACTAAAAAAATACCTTTTCCAAATTACAGAGTAAAAATTAATTAATTATTCATTATTTTTCTAATCTAATAAATATTATAAACAACAAGAATTCTAAACTGAACATTTTTCACCCACATAATGCACTGAAAAGAACCTGTTACCATCATTTCTTGTCACTGACAGTTCTATAAAGGAAAAAAAAAATCATTTCCATTTGCTTTTTTTTTAATCTTTTTGGGAGAAGAGATAGAGCAACTTTTTTCTCCTATTCCGTTTCCTGTATTTGACCTTTCTGTCTTAACAAAGTGACTTAATAAACTCAATATAAATAATACAAATTAATTCATTTACACAGTTTACAAGAGAGCTAGTTTTCAGGTAAGGTCAAATATGATTGAGCTGATTGAGTGGGACATTATATGCATTTGTACACCTGTTATGGCCATTTTCTGTCCCTCAGAGAGAACTGGCTGCTCAAGTCCTGTTTGGCAGTGGACAGTGAATTTGCAGTACTTCTGAAAATTCTTGTACTAGGGTTGTTTAATCTGGAGAAAAGGAGGCTCAGGGGAAACTTTATTGATCTCTACAATTAACTGAAAGGAGGTTGTAGTGAGGTGGGGGTAAGTCTCATCTCCCAAGTAACAAGTGATAGGATGAGAGGAAATGGCCTCAAGTTTTGCCAGGGGAGGTTTAGGTTGGATATTTGGAAAAAAGTCTTCACCAAAAGGGTTATCAGACATTGAAACAGGCTGCCCAGGGAAGTGGTTGAGTCACCATCCCTAGAGGTGCTTAAGGACATGTTTTACAGGTGGACTTCACAGTCTTAGGTTTGTGGTTGGACTCAATGCTCTTAAGGGTCTTTTCCAACCAAGACGATTCTGTGATTTGTGTTTTTATGATTCTACAATTCTATGACTCAGAGGTGGTGAAGACTTTCCAGCTGCTTCCCACTCAAGCAGTTCCTTTCCTTCAGCACAGCACAAAGGAACAGCATTCTGAAACATACTTTCATTATGCGAAGGCAATAAAAAGCAAAGTTTGAAGGGCTGAAACCAGAGATATATCCTAGACATCACAGACAGAATGTACTCCTGATTTCTCCCCCTTTCTTTTTAACTGAGCTGAAAGGAATATTGGAAAAAAGAGGAAGATCACCCACAGCATATATTTCCTTCCTGTTTGCTATTATATTTACAAACTTCTAAGCTCACTGTAGGGCCAGGCTTCAAGAACAGATAGTGACTATTGAAGCTGTAACTTTTAAACTTATAGTCTATATTTTTTACAACACTGTCACTTCATTTAGGGAAAAGAGATACTGGGGACTTACTGCTGTGTCTTTTCTAAAAAGTTGGTGATTTTGAGAATAGTACCTTCTAATATGCTGTGGTTTTGAACCTACCTAGTCAGGCATCATATTTTATGGCAAAGCAATACAATTCCTTCACCAAGAAGCAATTCCACAACTCTCAGGATAGCTTTGGAAGTTTGACTTTCCTGTTTTGCATTTAAGATAACGTCACTTCTGAAAAAACACCATACCTCACCTCTTGTAGTTGTGTACACACTGTTTTGCCAATTAATAGGCTTAGCACAAAGGACACAGCCAGCAGCAGAAAAACAATCCAGTAAGTAGATTCTATTGCACGTAGAGGAGTCAGTATACAGGGGATTGCTGGGGGTACAAACAAGTCAGATAGATCACAAATAATAGATATCAGCCCCAGTGACCCCAGGAATGACACAGCATGACCCGTAATGGATGGAATAAACAAAGATACAAGGTATCCCATAGAAAAAATGGGAGACAACCAAGTCAATAGGGTGAGCACATATGATAGAGGTAACCCCATGTTGCCTCCCCACAAAGCCCGCGTTTGTAAATGCCAGACCTGACTGGGATCCAGTTGCATGAAGAACCAAGAGGTCCTTCCCCAACAGGAAACACTGTGAAGTGCACCCACTTCACAGACAGACTCTCCAACTCTTCCTGCAAGTGGTCCCAGCTTTTATCCCCAAAGCAGGACACCTGGCACTCATTTACCCAATGAAGGGCACCTGGGGCTTGTTTACCCAAGGGCTTTCCTTACAAGGCCAGCCGCACCTTGGAGGAAAGCCAAAAGGCAAACTCATCCTCTCCTCTTAAAGGGCTGTGGGGACCACCCATATGTCAACCTTAATTCAGGGCTTGGGGTTCAGACCCCAGCACTTCAACACACACAGAAAGTTTATCTGTACTTCTGAAGGAAACTAGCTATGCGAAAAAATCGTTGTTTAAACATTTTTCTAGGAAACAAAACAAAGCAATGCTGAGTTATCTTGGATAAGTTGTACGTAATATCAATAACTGTTCTCATAAAAATACTTTACAAGCAAACCAAAACAAAAGGAAAGGAGGAAGAATGATATGATTTGGGTGCCATTATTTTGGCATCTGTCACAAAGGCTATACATGTCATTTGGCAATAACATGAATCATGTAAAAAAAACTGATCAGAAGTGAAAATCCCTGAAGAATACTGTAACATTCTTTTTTTTTTTTTTTTTGGCCCAAATAAAAGCATGAGCTCACTCTGCACCATGCAGCTCTTTTAATATTTTAAAACAGGATTTGGCAGTTAGCCTTACTGTTTCAAAGGATGAAAATGAAAAAAAGAGCTTTCAGCTGTTAAGGGGTTAGGGTTTTTTGTTATTTCTGTACGTTTTAATATGAACAAGAAAGCTATAGTCACCAATTACCCAGGGCAAAAGAGAGACAGATTTGATAACGGTTGTTTTATTATTTAAGAGAAAGCTGGCAGAATAACAATACCAGCTCATCGTATGCCTTTCATTATTAGGTTTCTCTTTTCTTCAATTTAATAACCAGTTTCAACATCTCTGTGTATGCATGTGTGCATAATACCTATTTTAAAGAGACACACCTTCTTTCGATGTAACTCACTGCTCTGGCCCTTAAAAAGCTGCTGTATATTTCAAGTCCATTTCTGGCACTTTTGGGTGCTTTAGAAGAGATTATTGTTCATGTAACATATCTGACATTATTTATACATTCTGATACTTCACACTACACTTGAAAACAAAGGAAAAGAGGAGAAAGGTTCTTAAAAAAACTTTTTAGTAGGAGGATCAGGGACATAAATTTTACATAATGAAGTTAATGATCAGATTACCCTATTTTCTTCTTGTTGACAGAGGAAGATTGCGCTTCCTGTGATGGAATTCTCTTTCACTCTTGCATGTCTACATGCGTTTACCTTTCATAGAAAGACTAGATAACTTTTCCAGCCTCCCTCCATCAAAATATTTTAAAAAAGAGGCTAGCACTAAGAAGAGCAATATTGGTGTTACACTGTTCTATAATCTATTCAGTTTTTTAAATGAATAATGAAACTTTTCTTTTGCTCACAGCCTTATTCTATCCACTGACTCTTAACTGACAATTCCTAATGAGAATTTTCAAAAACTCTTCCCCACAGGTTAAATCATTCTGCTGCACCCTCTTTTCGTCCATGCTCAGAGGATTCTGAAGGGGAGAACAGTAAAAGTATTACTGCTCTTCTTTGATGTACCTTGTAATCCTCTCACTGTATTACTACCTACTAGTAGTAATGACACTAGTAGGCCTTAAAGGAGTAAGTTTCCTCCCTAGATGCAACTAGAAAGATGTAGAAGGCTACAAAGAATGTCAAAGGAATTAGATACTGCTTGAAAAGTACTTCAGCACATGCAAACTATTTCATGGTTACGAATAAACTGAAACTCCTCTATAAATCAAGTTCTAGGAATTGTAAATCACTTGTAAATTTAGTCCTTTATCTCCATGGTTCCACTTCAGGACATCACGTCAGAATACAGTAGATACAGCCCTTCTACTACTTATTCAGGTCTCATTTGAACACTTTTTCAAATCTCATAAACTATCAATGAAGCAAAAGATTATTTTTAACTGAACCTTTATGTTTAATTTCCTTGCTGGGTGTGATAGCACAGAAAAAAATGGCCAATTATATCACCCATTTTTTCTCTGAAAAAATTTGTCCAAGTGACTGTAGCCTCTAACCTAAGATGATATCTTCAGAAATTCATCTTGAGTTTAGTCTAACTTTTCTTATTGTGCAAAGGGGAATTTCATCAATAATCAAATCAAATAAAATGTATATAATTAATCTGTATAACCTACGTGAACCTGCTTTGGCAGAGGGGTTGAACTAGATGGTCTCCAGAGGTCCCTTCCAACCCCCACCATTCTATGAATCTATAATGTTATTTTCCCTTCAACATTATAAAAATCTGATTCATATAAATGCAAATCCGTTTTATGGTATACTGAAGTAAAATCAGTAGGCTTTTTTTGGATTTGACCAGCTGTAGTTGGACTGCCAGATCTCAGTGATTTAAAGAAGCAAAATTCAGCTCTGGACTCTGGAAGTAATAATAGATCAAAAAATAGAATGCCCATGGAAGAAAAAGGCATAAGAGTATGTTTTCTTTTGTGATATTCCTGCCTTTTGCTGGTATGACAATGGCTTGATGCTGTTCAGTGCACTTCAGACAAGTACCTTAGCTAGTCAGAGACAACTCTGATCAGGGGAATCAAATAAAGAAACATGACAAAGGACCAAGAAGCATATCAACCAACACATGTCATCAGAAATCATTACGCCTTTGTGACCTTAAACAAAACCATCTCTGTACAAAGAGATTATTTAAATCCTGAAACTGGTTTAAATATCCAAAGTGGAAATGAGCTATCTAACAAGTCTGTATGAAAGCTGGAAAAGGCAAATGGAAAAAAGTATTGAGTGTTGGCTTTTTTAATATTCTTTCTTTCTTCCTTCCTTTCTTCCTTCCTTTCTTTTTTAGGGAATAAAGAGCTGTTAAACTCAAGCTTTTAGCAGGTGAACCAGGACATATGTCATTGGATCAGATCACTCTTTCATTTGCTCAAACTTTTACATTGTGGTCAGTGTGTTGAATCTTAATTAAATGAGAATTTAGTTGTATATGTTTATTAGAACAATCAAAACCTTTAATGAGTAGAAATTTCTGAAAATTGTTCTACTTTTGAGATAAAGTTTTTTTGAGGAAAGGAAAGAAAAAGCTGTTTAACTTCTTACTCAAGATAGATTAATTATCTGTGAACATCTGGCTAGATTTCCTTTAATTTTTCCTAGCATGCATAATTTTGAATAATTATGCTACTCGAGGGTTTTCTGAAGGTAGTTTCACAGCTGCTTTTCTAGTACTATGACAGATAGTTTTAATCTATAAACCCACATCTATTATTTTTAAGTACCAAAGAAAATACGAGTCATCTTATTGTTTCATGAATACAAAATTATCTGGTAGTCATAATATCTAGTAGACTAAATTGTCTATTATCCACAGAGATAAGAGAACCAGAGCCCTGCTTCAAAGCTTTCTGAAGTAAATGGAAAAACTCCTTTTAATTTTCTGGGCGTACTGCAGATAGTAAAAGCATTTTGTTTTTCTTTACTTCTATATTTGTAGTAGTATGGCAAATACCTATTTTTTCAATGCATCTCAATGTTAAAAAAAAGTACATACTGCAAACAGGAGCAAAATACATTGGGTTTGTGCCCTAATATAATTTATAAACACAGAGATTTGGCTGCAGGATCTTCTCGCATATGGAAAAACAGTCAAATAGCTATGCATGTGCGAATGAAACACAAGGAAAACTGAACAAATTATGCTCTACATGCTTAGGTCTAGTTTGTGACATAGAATTAAAACTAATTAAATACAAAGTGTATTGTATCTGCTGGAGAGGAAAACTGAAGCATGATCAATCACCTTTTCCTTCAGAATCCCTTTTTCTCCGAGACTGAATTAATTTTTTCTTGGGATCAGCATGGTCTACTAAGTAATTTGCCAATCACAGGAGGGGCTGTAGTATTAAAATTGTGCTTCCTTCCATCTCTCTTTTTTTTTTTTTTTTTTTGAGGAATGTAGTAGTTTAAAGTCTGAAAATGATGGCATAACACAGTAGTACACAGCTACAGAGAATTTTCAACTTATTAGTTTATGGCACCACAGACTAGGACTCCCACAGTATAACACAAAGACTGTACAAGAATGTAAGTTCTTTTTCTGTGTTCAAGGCTGCATCCATCATCACTGAGAAAGCTGGGGCAAGCAGTGAGCACCAATATGAAGATAACTCAAGTTCAGATATAAATATGGGGTATGTAATAAACTGAGTTACTTTATTTTCTGCAAGAACTCTGTCTTTAGAAATAGAGAGACCTCATGAACATGAACCTGCTTTCTGCACACACATCTATAATTTCCATAGAAAGTAAAGTAACAGAGGATGATGAGGAGAAAGAGAGCAGAGGTAGCAGAGAAAAACATTGGCACTAACATATAATCTTACAAAGCACAAGGAGGAACAAGACAAAACTATGTCAATACGATGTTCATAATGACTCATGGCCTTGTGGGCAGCCTGTGGACAGCCTCCCAGGGTATGCCTGCAAGCACATGAAGGTGGACACAGTTTGTGAACGTGGTAAAATCTCCAAGGCATACAGAATCCCTCATATTTTAGAAATGACCTTCATCTGTACCTGCAGGCTTGCAGACTGGACAAACAGTGAATCTGCTCTCAAGGGCAGTCAAAGCCAGTATAGTCAGGTAACGTGTCTCTCACAGTATTTCTACAGCTGAGTGCGTTTATAAACATGTCCTTGCTCAGGGCCATATCTTCTACTGATGCAGGGGCAAAAGAGTTAACAGTAATAGTTTAACCAAAGAAGTATGCAACACTTGATTGCAAAGTATGTATCCTTGCCTGCTAAATGAAACAGGGGCTACAGGCCGCTGATAAGAGGAAGGCCGCTGAGAAAAGGGAGGACTGTTCCTGCTTCTTCTGATAAGAGGCCCTGTGAATGATGTAATGTTTTCTGATGCAACCCTCATGAATATACATTACTTTACGCTATAAAAAGGGCACGCTTTTGCCCCTCGGTGTGCAAGTTAGGAGGAGCGATCCCCCTTGCACCCGGCACTGAACAAACATACCTACTTTATAACTTTTCAGGAGTTGTAGAGTCTTTTCTGCGTGTCACTACAATAGTTAGGAATAATTTACAGTATCTAAGAGCATAGTTTAAGCGAGCAGACAGACCAGTCTTTAATGAAAAGATTAGCGTGACACATTTTAGAGTACTTAATACTGGAGTATTTTATCATAGTTTCCTACTACATCTTAACAACACTAAAAAAAATTGAAATTTTGGTTAAAACTTTTCCAAGAAAAGAAAGACTCAAAGATCTACCATTCTGTAATTCTGTGATTCTGTGTGATTTGGCTGAGAACTGAGAAAATAAGGCCAGATGTTGATATTGCATGACTTCTGAAATCTGAAAAATGCACCATTTTCACTCTTACTGAAACTTTAAAAGATTTTTCACTTCCCATTTTCTGATGCAGTCATTAGGGCTGTTGCAGCCCATAACATATTCTGGAAAGTCTTCAGCAAATCGTGTGGTTTCATATGGAAACAGTATGAGTAGGGGGATCAACAGCGCTATATCGCAGATTGGCAGAAACAAGCTAAAAGACAACAAGGTAAAAACTTGCAAGGAAAAAAGGTATAAAAAAAATCCCTCTGACTTTAAGTTTAGATAATGAAAAAAGATCCATAATGGAACATAGATTGCAAAGAAATAAAGTTAACTCCAAGGTTATTTCCTATGTGTTCTAATACCATCAATTATCTGAGCATTACGTTTGCTTAACAGTAATTACCTTTATTATTTTTTTTTTTAAAAAAGGACTTAATGTTTAATATGAAAAACTCACTTGTTCTTGTTTTTTTACCCTAGGTTAATTTGCAATGTGTATTTATTACATTCTAAATCAGCAATAAACAAATTTTTTTTTTAATATATTTACGAGGTCATGGGGGTAATATTCTGCAGAAGGAGAAGTAGCAGCCATGGAACCATTAAGCTGCTGCACCTCTGGAGGATAAGAATTTGAAAGTCATTTTAAAACTCAATATCATTGAAAGGATGCAATTATATGTCAGAGCCTTCCGTGTCATGCAGAACTTCTGTCTATTCTTTTATAGCCCATGGAGTACTCTTTCATGATTGTTGATGGCAATACACAGCAAGATCATTTTCACACATAGAATGGAATTACTCTAGCATTTATACTGAATTACTTAGAACTTGTGCTGATGATCTCCTTTACACTGAGAAAATGCATGATTATCCGACAACTTTTTAAATGCAAAGACATTAAGGAGTATTACTCAACACAAGGATGCATGGCACAATCTGGCCTGTAGTATTATAGTATAAACTGATGTTTCAGCATCTTCTGCATATAAGTTAGTTCAGGGTGTCCTTCAAAAGTTTCCTCGATTTCTTGAAATCTGTTTGAAGTGTCGTCTCCTACCTTTACATTTGCCTGGGATCTGTAACATAGCTTCAAAACCACCAGGCTCAGTGATCACCTCCTGCTGAAGACACACAGACACACAGACACACAGACATGCACACACACGCACACACACACTCTGGATCTCTCCAACAACTGCCCTTAGACAATCTACCCTGCAGCAGGCCCTTGGATCCTCTCAGCTCCAGCTGCCTCACACACAGACAGCACATGAAGATGAGTCTCTCAGTTTGTCCCTAAGCCCCACAATACTTGTCTTGGGCCTTCTGAACCCTTCAGCAGGCAATTTGCAGACCTCTCGGTCCCTCCAGTATCTGGCACAGACTTGCATACAGCCTCTTTGATGCCTGTCTCCCACACTGTTTACCCTATTTGCAGATTAGTCCAGGTTGATAGTCACTAATAAGCATACTCATATATGTCCATATGCACCTGTGCAATATCCACACACCCTGTAGAGTAGATTTGGTCTGTTCAATGTCCTCAGTTGTAATCTCCCACCTGCCTACAGTGGGACGCCTATAACATCATGGCTTTCTGCGAGATATGACCTCAGGACTGCCTTCAGAGAGAGTATGTTAGCAGAAGAGGAGATAGGAGTGAATGTGCATATATGTTGTCAGAAGCTGACTGAGGTGCACAAATTGACGTGGGAAGTCAGAAGCTTTCCCAAGTCCTGTCCTTACATGTGTACAGAGTAAGTGCAACAGAATATAATTTGCCCAAGGAAGAAGCTAAAAGAAATCAGGTAAGTAAGCAAAACCTTTCTGGTAAAACACAATGAACAAAGAAACAGAATCAAAAAACAGCAGCAATTCAAACACAATGCACTACATTGCATACATTAAGTCAGTAATTCACTTCCAATTATGATTTTAAATAATCACAAGAATGTATTATAAAGACAACCAGCCAACTAATCAACCCATCACAAATTTTTTTAAGAATGTCAATCATTAGAATTTGGCCCAGTTTACTTAAACATTAGACGGTCCTCTAAAATAGGTCATTCAACTTTGAAATGTAAGTAAAAGGCTCTCACAATCTAATCAGGGCAATTAAGTGTGTATTATTAAGGATTTACTCAGTTCTTTTAATCATTGTACAATTTAAAAGGCAGTTTCTTTTATCTGTAACTTGAATCCATGAACACAGAGCACTTGAGGGACTGAGCATCATTTTCATTAACTATAATTGCTTTGATGTAAAATCTTCAGTCTATTGCAGTATAATTCCATGCTAATTTAAATCACTGCTCTGCTTTGCCTGCAATAAGCTTTATTTTTACAACACTTGACTGTAACTGTGAGTTACAGACAAAATAGATTCTGAAGATGTAAAGCAGGTGTAATTGGCACAGGGTGCAGCTGGCTTTTTTTTTCATTTTTTACTTTAGCTTGCTCTATGAAAAGCTGCTGTTGGCATCTGCACTGGTTATAAAATGATTGACTCTTTTCCTAGGTTAGAGCTCCACTTGGTGGTTAATTAGGCAGCATGTAACACTGTCAACTTTTCATTATAAGACAGAATTGCAAATATACTCATGGTTATTTTTATAATATAAAGAAATAATTTAAAAATAAAAACAAACTGGGAAGACATGTTCTCTGTCGGTACTATGAGCCAATATTTTTAAAGATGGGAATACAGTTTGTTAAAGAAGTTACTCTAGAATTTTAATTAATTCTCTTTAATTTCTCAGATTATGTAATAAAACATTCTTATTTGTGCTTGGCAGATGTAGATCAGATAACACAAGAACTACCCACTTTTTTCCATAATAATAAAGAGAAGTGATTCTGACTTTTTACTGGGATTCTGCAGGGTGTGGGTGTGGGGGGAAAGAAAGATAAATATTTGTATTTAAAATTCTATGTGTAGTCAATTTGTTAAAGTCTGTGTATTCTGTATCAGACAGCTAAATAGTATGTGATAAATTCTCATCTATTGAAATCTAGACTAGCTGATACTTTCAATAGAGATTTACAGTCCTAAACCAATGAGGTAATATTTGCTTAGGCAGGTTACAAACAAAATGGTGCTCACTGGAAATACATCACTGGGAAGATTTTCTTCTTTTAATTCACTGGTTTAGGCATCAATTAACTCCTTTCACTTCATCACAAACTTTCATGACAGCGACTTCGAATTGACAAAAGACACATGAGCAATCTAACACCCAACAGAGACACTGGACAAGAAGCATCAATCAGGTTCCAAATCTTTCTGCCACACTCATTCTTAGGCTATTGGAAGAAATGTAGAATTAATAACTGATAGCTGGTGGGCTAGGTACTACTTGCTGCCAGCTCTTTGACCAAGTTCTAGTTTACAGAAAACCTGCCCTAAGCTAGTGACTTTGTAACAAAATCTCAACAGAAGGCCCAAATTATATCTGCTATCTTAACTTCAGATTTTCTAGGAAAGAGAGCATAATCGCACTCTGAATAGCATGCATCCTATTACTCTCCAGTAACCTCCATGTCTGAATGCCTTCTAAATGAAGATAACACAGACAAATCATGCCAGTAGAGCTTTATTCACTCTTTACGAATAGGCAACAGGCACAAACTGAAGCACAGGAGGAAATACTTTTTTGCCGTGAGGGTGACCGAGTACTGGCACAGGTTGCCCAGAGAGGTTGTGGAGTCTCCATTCTTGGAGATCTTCAAAAGCTGTCTGGACACAGTCCTGGGCAACCCAGCTCTAAGCAACTCTACTTGTGCAGAGAGGTTGGACCAGATGATCCCCAGAGGCCCCTCCCAACTTCAGCTGTGATTTTGTTATTTTGTTTAAAGCAGAATCTCAAAAAACTTGTATTTCTGAGGATAAAAGGTATGATAAATTGTAAAAATCACTATGAATTCTTGTTACTTCTACTGGTATTTCTACTTTTTCTTCATAATGTTTTTCATGATTGGGCAACATTTGACTGTTACAATAGCTGATTAACTATTCTTTCTTTTGGAAACCTATTGTTTATTCTATGAGCTGTTCAGTGCAGCTCTTAGAAAACTAGAGTTTGGAAAAGTCAGACGACAATTTGTTTTCCATAAATTCTCTCAAGCATTCTTATCCTAGACAAGATTGAAAAAAAATATTTCTGACCCAAGGGTGTAAAGAGTTTGTATGTGAGCTTATAGAAGATTTTAAAATAGATAGATCATGGAAAAACAAAAGAAACTCAAACCAAATCAAACAGACAACTCCCCCCCTAATTTTTCAATTGCCATCCTATAGGATAGCTATGACATTTCGGAATAATTTACTGAAAATCTTATAGTCTATATACTATATATAATATTTATTAGTTTGTGATAAGATGCACTGCTCTTCGGAAGAAGAAAATATATCTGAGTTATTCAATGCATGCATAAAGAACTATATTTTTTCTAAGGTGGTTTTTTTTTGCAATATTGCTTTCCCCTAGTAGTGCATATTAAGTTATTCTGTATATAGCTGTCTCTCAAACCTAACTTTTGAAGAAGAAATGCATCAATATAAGTAAAAAAAGCCACAACTTCTGCCTGTACAAAAATATTAGAGAAACATTCATAAATTAGGTGTTTAACTTGGTTCTGAAAAACATTCAAAACCTACTTCTTTATCATTTATTTACAACAATAAAAATTCTGTACTCTTTTATTAATCTTCACAACACTTTAGTATGATGATTAAAAAACCTTCAAAAACAGTCCAAATAGTCTGAATAATAAACTCTTCATACAGTGGTTTACAAAGTTAGGGTGCTAGGTAATCAACAAAAATAAGGAGTTTATTATGTTTAAGCCTAAATTTCATTTTTTTCCCTCAGAGTTCAAAAATAGAGTCTGAACCTTTTGCAGATGTTGCTAAAAATCAGATATGTGCATGCGCATATTTTACACAAATCTGAAGAATCAGAGATCAGGTAAGATTCCTTACCTTTAGTCCCTTAAAAGTAAGATATGTCTGACCCAGTCTTCCTATAATTCCCATATCGTTAGTGGGGAAAAGTAGAATGCTTTTGAAATAGGTTGGATAAAGCGGTCCTGTGCATCTACCTAAGAATATGGTGAATTTTCTTGGGGAGGTACTTATCTATCTCTCAATGAGAGCCTGTATCTCCATCTAGACTACTCAGTTCCATGTGCCTATGACTGTTCTCTGGCCCTGAGGCTGAATAATAGAAAGAGAATAGTCACCTCCAAAACGACTTGTGGGATCAGCATTTTGCCCATACTCACTCCTGAATTGTGCTCAAATGGTCTTTGGAAAAGGGTGAGTTGCCTTAGGGTGAAACCATGCCAAGGACTGTGAAATCATTTCACAGAAGATATGATTAAGTGTTTCTGCCCAGGAAAGTATTGTGACACTATTTAAGTTACTGAAATAGGTGTAGTTATTAGTTCCTACTTTCATCTCAGATACCTTTCATGCAGCTCCACCAACTTATGCCCAGAACTGTTACTTCTGATACCATAATACAGCACTTCTGAGTGCCAAATTTCCTTTGGTAGATGAGGCTTAGACAGGTATGAACCAGCCTAATGAAATCAACTTGTATGATAAATCCAAAAGATCAATACAAATCCGAAGAGGTTTGAGTTTACTTGGAATTTTTTACAGAACTTTGTGGCTGAGAATTATGACAGATCTTAAATGCCCCAAAGTGGCCTTCATCAAAAATATCGTTTTCATAATCATTGTCTGAGCATCACATCATTCTGAAAACTTTTGAAGTAAGATGTTAGAAAAGATTTGCCCTCTTCTCTGAACACAGTTATTACAGTGCAGAACTAAAAGGTAGAACAATAAAAGCTTGTCTTTCTTAGATATCAATCAAGGAATAAGAGATCACCAAGGTTTTTGCATGAATTAGAAAAATGTTTGGCATTACAAACTGGTAAAAAAAGTAGGATTATCTTCACGTATGCACCAACAATAAGTCAAAAGGACATTGTGGTTTGCTAATATTTTAGAATTTTTGAATAAGTCTTTTATATTCAGTTCACAATAAGACAGTAGATAAAAGGGAAATGAATGACATAATACCTTCAAAAGATTATTGATAGAGTAACTCAGTAAAAAGATCCCTTAAAACTAAATGATATAGTGAAAGGCAAATAACAGAGATTAGAATCTAGCTGAAATATGAGAAAGAGGAAAAATCATTAATTTTCTGCAGAATAAAATGCTAACCCACAATGTCACTGTTTTGACTGAGAATACTGTGATTATTCTTACATTTATTAACAATTTAAAAAAAAAAAAATTGTTATCACTGTAGCCATTTTCATAAGTATTTCTGCCAACTGTGTGGTTTAAATAGGAAATCAAGCATATGGATGTTTAAAGAATAGCCATTGTAATTTTTCATTAATATTTTCATATCTGTTGTTCACCATCGTCCCTTAGTTTCTGGTAAATATTAGTTGTTACATGTCAGAATAAGCAAAAAAAAATGAAAGTACAGGAAGTTCAAAGAGAATGCTAATAATTAGATGGTAAATAAATTTATCATTAGAGTTTTAAATTCTATTGCATTTTTCTTTATGTGAAAATAAATGGGAGTAAAGATACGTATAAAATTATAAATTTTATATAGAATATAGATACCTATTATTTCATGGCATAGAAAAATTCTAAAGCAATACTCACTGAAATTACAAAGGAAATTTAATTCAGTACTGAGAAAGAGACCACTTGGCCAATTTGGACATCCATAAATCCATGAGCCCTGATGGGATGCACCCGCAAGTGCTGAGAGAGCTGGCAGATGTTATTGCTGGGCCACTCTCCATCATCTTTGAAAAGTCGTGGAGAGCAGGAGAGGTGCCTGAAGACTGGAAGAAGGCCAACATCACTCCAAAAACAAAAAAGGGCAAGAAGGAAGACACAGGAAACTACAGGCTGGTTAGTCTCACCTCCATCCCTGGGAAGGTGATGGAGCGACTCGTTCTGGAGGTCATCTCCAAACACATTGAAGAACAGGAAGTTACTGGGAGTGGTCAACATGGATTTACCAAGGGTAAATCATGCTTGACAAATCTAATAGCTTTCCATGATATCATAAGTGGTTGGCTGGATGAGGGGAGAGCAGCAGATGTCATCTACCTTGACTTCAGCAAGGCTTTTGACACTGTCTCCCGTAACATCCTCATTAGGAAACTCAGAAAGTGTGGGTTAGACGAGGGGATGGTGAGGTGGATCGAGAGCTGGGGATCGAGATCACAGAAGGTTGTGATCAATGGAGCAGAGTTGAGTTGGAGACCTGTAACCAGTGGTGTCCCCCAGGGGTCTTGTTCAACATATTCATCAATGACCTGGACGAGGGGACAGAGTGTATCCTCAGCAAGTTCGCTGATGATACCAAGCTGGGAGGGGTGGCTGACACGCCAGAAGGCTGTGCTGCCATCCAGTGGGACCTGGACAGGCTGGAGAGCTGGGCAGAGAAGAACCTCATGAGGTTCAATAAGGGCAAGTGTAGGGTGCTGCACCTGGGGAAGAAGAATGCCAGGCACCAGCATAGGTTAGGGGGGGACTTCCTGGAAAGCAGTTCCGAGGAGAAGGATCTGGGAGTCCTGGTAGACAGTAAATTATCCATGAGCTGGCAATGTGCCCTTGCTGCCAAGAAGGCCAATGCCACCCTGGGCTGCATAGGGCAGTGTGTGGCCAGTAGGTCGAGGGAGGTCATTCTACCCCTGTATTCTGCCCTGGTGAGGCTGCAACTGGAATATTGTGTCCAGTTCTGGGCTCCCCAGTTCAAGAGAGACAGGGACCTACTGGAGAGAGTCGAGCGGAGGGCAACGAGGATGATTGGGAGACTTGAGCATCTCCCCTATGAGGAAAGGTTGAGAGAGCTGGGACTCTTTAGCCTGGAGAAGAGAAGGCTGAGAGGTGATTTAATTAATGTTTATAAATACCTAAAGGGTGGGTTGAAGGAGGATGGAGCCAGACTCTTTTCAGTGGGCCCTGGGAACATAGGAGGTTCTATTTAAATATGAGGAAGAACTTTTTTTAAGTGAGGGTGACAGAGCACTGGCACAGGCTGCCCAGAGAGGTTGTGGGGTCTCCTTCTCTGGAGATTTTCAAGACTCATCTGGATGCACTCCTGAATGATGTGCTCTAGGGGATCCTGCTTTTAAGCAGGGGAGTTGGGCTGGATGATCTCTGGAGGTCCCTTCCAACTCTGAATATTCTGTGATTCCGTGATTCTGTGAAATGGAGTATTATTCACGTACACAGGCACTGGAACATAGAGATAGGAAATATAAATTATAAACTATGGAGATTAACATAGAATAACTGATATTTCATCACTGTTATTTACTGGTTTTCTGTTTCTAAGTCATGATAGTGCAACTTGGTTTACAGTTTTTATTTCTGGACCAAAATAATCTCTCTTTTTCCAGAGGCAAATAATACATATGGACACATATTTTATCTCAGCTGTCACATGAGAGATTTTGAACAAACTTTAATGGTTACAAGGAGATAATGCCTGTGGTGGCATGTTTTGAGCTTCTACTTCCCCACAGAACTTTTACCTTTTTTTTTTTTTTTTCTCTCCCCTGGACATCAGATTAGCGTATGTCTCACATTGTTAGACAAATCTGTTCTAATCCATTTGGTATTTTATTTACAAAGAATGTAGGATCTTTCAAACTGCAAAATGGTACATTTTTCCTCTGAATAAGGCCAAATGGAACATTACAAATGAAAACCACCCACAGGAACCTGCTCTTTGCTTCACTATTTTTCCTGTTGCACCATTGCCTTGGGCCAAATCTGAAGCAGAATGGACATAATCGGCAACCTGGAAAGTCCAGCAGCCGTCATCTAGTTCATTCCGTGAGTGTATGCATTATGTGCCTCAGAAAGGACCACCAAATACCCAGAGTTCTGAAGTACCAGATAAATAAGTTTTACTAGAATTTAACAACAAACTTTTTTTTTCTTTTTTCCGCCCCCCCCTTCCATTATGGAGGGAAGACTTGTGGAAGTGTACCAAACCTAATCACGAACTGACAGCACTTAAAATTTTGGCTGATTAATTCTAAGAGAAATAAAAAGTGCTGAAGAAGGCTTGTATGCTTGAATATATTCTTTGGTTTAATGTTTTTTCCCCAGCTATTCCTAACAAAGATTTTTATCTGTACACATAATTATATTTTGACTATTGTGAACAGAAATTTTGAGGGATGAAAAGAGAGGCAGTTATGCTAGAGACGTTTAAATGAAATGAGAAGTGGTAGCAAGGTAAGTGCACCTTAGGATTTTCAAATATTTCTCAGAAACAATCAAGGATGGGATTCTAAATAAGAATTGTCTTTTTTTTTTAAGAAAAACAACATAACAAAAAATAAAACATGACAGCTATTAATTCTCAAAAAAAAATATCCTGCTACAGTTTATAAAAACATTGTGACAGGCAAACTTAATTTCAACACTCTTTATCCAAGTAACACTTTTTATCTGAGGTTTTTTACACCTGTCTTTCTCAACAGGTCCAGTTGTATTTTTAGGCAGCTCCTAAATCCTTCAAAGGGGCTGTCACTCAGTCATTCCCCAGTCACTTCTGGTGAGAGGAATGTGTTTTCTGCTGCCAAGCTTTGCCTGTGGTTGAACACCTGCACACACTGACAGATGGTCGTCTGCCTCCTTTCCCCTGGGTGGCAGTGCTATATAGCACTTTCCCAACAGATACACAGAACACAGCAGTGCAGAGCGACATTGCTATACTGGGGAGAGAGAAGGACACCAGTATGTACAAAGAAAAGCATTCTGTTGGAATGAGGATGGAAAATAGCTCTGGACACATTGAGAGGTCATAATGTAGGATTAGTAGGAATAAATTCGTAGGAATGTGGTTTAAATACGCTGCAAAGAATGCAGGATCCAATTCAGCTACAACAGTGATGATACAAGCACTACTGGTTTAAGTGCTGTACTGGTTTTGAATGGGTTAGAGTTAATTTCCTTCATAGCAGCTTGCATGGTGTTATATTTTGAATTTGTGACCAAAATGGTGTTGATAACACACACACGTTTTAGCTATTGCTGAGCAGTGTTTTTACACAGAGTCAAGGCCTTTTCTGCTTTTCAAACCACCCCACCAGCAAGTAGGCTGGGGGTAAACAAGTTGAGAGGGGACACAGACAGAACAGCTGACCCCAACTGACCAAAAGAATATTCCATATCATATGACATCATGCTCAGAAATAAAAATTGGGGGAAGAAGGAGGGAGGGGGGGGGTACGTTTTGAGTGATGGTGTTTGTCTTCCCAAGTAACCATTATGCGTGGTGGAGCCCTGTTTTCCTGGAGATGGCAGAACACCAGCCTGCCAATGGGAAGCAGTGAATTAATCCCTTGTTTTGCTTTGCTTGCACATGCAACTTTTGCTTTATCTATTAAACTGTTTTTATCTCAAGCCATGAATCTTCTCATTTTTACCCTTCCAACTTTTCCCCATCCCACTGTGAGGGAGTGAGCAATCGGCTCAGTAGCGCTTAGCTGCTTACTGGGGTTAAACCACAAAAAAATGCTTAAAGTGATCTCTGTTTCTTTTGAGGCATTTGCCTGAGGAGTAATCTGGATGGATGGGAGTGAGTTGAAGTCCTGGCCCACATATCAGACTGTGAAGACTAAAAGCTGTGCTGTGAATTTTAAGCAATCTGACACTCAGTTTATAATTATGCAATATTTTATTTTTTACTACAGTGTTAATGTATAGTCAGTGATGTTTAGCCTTAGTGTAAAGACTGTTAATAAAATCAACTTATGTGTAGTAATTGCATACATATTTTATTAGATTAGGTTTCGCTTAAATATTTCATCAACCTGCATCACTATCAGAATCTCATCCATTTTTCAGACAGCCTCTATTTTTCTTTTTCTATCCCCTTGAAATCTTTAAAAATATTGCAAATAGCACTCATCTTTTAATCTTGATGTCAAAAGAAGTGGACTAAATTATCAAAGATTACCTTTGTCTTTGTCACTGTTAGATTTGCTTTTTTAGCTTTTACGTAGCAGGTATCAAAGAGGTACACTATTGTATGAAATATGAAGTGAGACTTTGTCCTCTTTGTTGAAGGTGGCTTGTCAATCAACTGGATTAAGTGGATGTGACTGGGTACTTCACCCTCTCTTTTCTCTGGGCTGCTAGAGACAGCAGGAATCTCTGCCCAGCCTTCTCATGAGTAGACACTGAGGCTAGTTTTACAGTGGTCATTCACAAGCAGAGATCCCATCCCACCCTATTTGACCCCATGTCATCCCTCTGTGCTGGATACAAAGGATTACGGAAATGAATTCCAGCAATGAGGCCAAAAGGCCTCATCTGATTAATATCTTATAGACAGATTTGTCTTAGAGAAAGCTTGCTAGAGTGGTCCCAGATAAATCCAGGGACCAAGCTGGCTGGAAGCGCTGAGGATCAAGGATCCAGTTGCTAAAATTTGCTTCTTTAGCCATTTTATTTATCAGTATATATGTACTCAGTATCTTTCCTGCTGCTAAGAGTGAAATTAAGACTGGAATTAAGACTGTTTTCATGATTCATTTTATGACCTTGCCTGTAAAAACTCATCTTCTGTGGCTAAACTTCAAAAAAGGGACACAGAGGTGCAGTATATAAAGTTAGGGACTGAGCTTCAAAAGCAGCATTCATAACACAGTGTTTCTAATGTCTGAGACATTTTGTGGAAGAAGAGAACATATAAATGGCATTCAGAAAATCAAGTACATTCACAGAATCACAGAACAGTAGGGGCTGGAAGGGACCTCTGGAGATCACTTAGTCCAACTTCACTGCTAAAGCAGGTTTACCTAGAGCAGGTTGCATAGGATTGTGTCTAGGCTGCTTTTGAATGTCTCCACAGAGAGACTCCAATACCTCTCTGGGTAGCCTGTGCCAGTGCTCTGTCACCTTCACAGTAAAGAATTTTTTCCTAATGTTCAGATGGAAGATTCAAGGATGCCACAATATATAGCCAACAGAAAATGTGACAGAGAAAGTGTAATTGCATTCCTTTCAGAGCTGCAAATTTTCCCTTGTCAGAGGCAGAAGTAATTCTGAGGGCAGCATTTAGTGTAGATTTTCAGTGCTGACTTTCAAAAATGGTGAGCAGTGGCTCTGTCTGATTACTTTAATGAAACCTGCTGTTTCTACAGCCTAAATCACAGACTGAAGATGGGATGTATCAGTGTGTGTGTGTCCATATGTGTCTGTGTGTGAGGGAAGTAAGGGTTATGTCACTACTTGTCATACAACCTTCACAGAATAACTGAATCACAGAACAGCCTTGGTTGGAAGAGACCTCTAAGATCATCAGGTCCAACCATTAACAGTTCACCACTAAAGCATGCCCCTTAGCACCTCATCTACACATCTCTTAAATACCTCCAGGGACGGGAACTCCACCACTGCCTTGGGCAGCCTCTTCCCATGCTGCTGCATGCATTGGTGTAAATACACTTGAGGTGGGCTATTGATTTCATTCCCTGGTAGTGTGCCACCCCATAGGTCATCCCCAGAGAGCCTGGTTTTAGTCCTTTCCCCCTTCGTCAGTGTGTCGTCCCTGGGCTCATCCTCAGCTATAGGCTGGTTTTACTCCCCTCCCCTTCAAACCTAGTTTAAAGCCCTCTCAATGAGCCCTGCCAACTCATGGGCCAAAATCCCCTTTGGAGACAAGCGAGCCCCATCTGTTGCCAACAGCCCTGGTGCCATGTAAACTGCCCCATGATTGAAAAAAACAAAATTCCATTGATGGCACCAGCCTCTGAGCCATGTGTTGATCAGGTGTGTTCTCCAGTTCCTTTCAGAATTCTTTCCTGCTACTAAAGGGAATGATGAAAAAATTACCTGTGCTCCAGATCCTTTAACCAATTGCCCCAGTGCTCTGAAGTCTCTTTTGATCGCCCCTGGACTTCTCTCCACAGCTTCATCACTGCCAGCCTGAACAACCAGCACTGGGTAACAATCTGAGGGCCATAACAGATCAAGGAGTTTTCTGGCAACATCTTTTACCCGAGCCCCAGGGAGGCAGCAGACTTCCCTGTGGATGGGTCCGGTCAGCATACCGGGCCCTCCGTTCCCCTCAGGAGGGGAGTCGCCTACAACAATAACCCTCCTTATTTTCTTGGCAGAAGCAGTTGTGATGCCTGGGGATGACCGACTCGTCCTCGGCATCTCACTGGGTGTAACTTCATCAACATCGTGTGCTGCCTGTGTGAGTAAGCCACCCTCTGGGAGAAAGATATGTCAGCATTGCCAGGATGTCTCAGCACTCAGTGATATGTCTCTGACAACGTTGTCTGTGCCTGGCACCCCCCTTCCTGCAGCTGGAGATGGACTGTTGTGGGAAACCCCTAGGACCACTCCCCATTCCTGCATCTGAAGGGAGATAAGCAGGACAATTCACAGGGATACTACCAACAGGATGTATCAGTGCCGTGCTCCAGCAACAAGGAGGTCTTCAAGAGGAAAACAAAGGAAGGATGGAGATCGCTCCTAACGATCCTGGAACGGCCCCTGGAGTGATAGGCAAAGCAGAGTGTGGCAAAAACGCCCACCCATTGTCAGTGGGTGGAGAAAGAGACTATATCTAGCAACAACAGCTCACAATTTATCAGAAAATCTTCCCCACCAATCAACAACTGGACTTGTGAGACCTCACTGGATCTGTGGTGGTAACCCCCCCTCTCTGCTCTATCTCTCGTAATACTGCTTATTCTTGTATCCCCTTCTTTCCTGTCGCTCTTTAATTTTCAAGTGCACACAACTTTATAATAAACCATAGACAGTCTGTGACATTTGACCTCGTTTGTGTCTTAATTTCACCTCTGGGATCAAAACGAATCTCCCTTGGCCCGAACTGGGTCAAGACAGCCTGACCCTCGAGTGCCAGGACCCCACACCGATTGTGTGAGGGCACCTGGGAGGGTGAGGGAAGCCGGGAGGGGACGCGCCTGCCACTCCGCACAGGGACCTGTTTCCATTCACCCCCATTTCTTAGGTCCCCTCATTCTGCCTGGTGGCGAGGAGGCAGGGGCTCCACTGTCTCTTGTGGAGCCTTCGATTGCTGCTTTTCCTTCAGGGATGTGACTCCACCAGTCCATCTCCCTCTCACTCCTGATACTCCTCAGCCTTTCCACCGCCTCTCTCAGCTCTGCCGCCATGCTGAGCAGACCATTCCCTGCTCACACCGCACACGGCGCTCTCACTGCTGCCCTCCGGCACCAGCCCAGGCCTGCACAGCCGATTCCCTGTGAGGGGGCTCTGGCTGGGCCGCCACATTCCTCCTGGCAGCGGCTTCAGCCCGAGCGGCAGCCACAGCTGTGACTGCTCTGGGCGGGCTGTGCCCACCGGCTGGCAGGGACTGACCGCCCCTCAGGCTGCCGCCCGCGCCCCTCTGCTCGCTGCCCACAGGGGAGGCTGCGGCCCCTCAGGCTCGTCCTGGCCAGAGGTGCCGGCTCGGGCGGGGCTCTCTGCTCCGTCCCGGGTTCCCCGGCTCCGGGAATCCCTCTCCGCCTCAAGCCAGCCTCAATTCGCCTCCATCAAGCGCCCAGCCGCGGAGCTCTGCTCTGCCGCCGCATAATAATGAGTATTGTCAGACTGTATCTAGAAATCAGCAATTTCTAGTGAACAGTTAGGAATGAAAATTAGCGGGGGGTGAAGGGGTGGAAGAAAATTATACACCTAGAAGGAAAAAAATTATATTAAAGCTTCCTGACAAGAAATAAGTCAAACGACAGGCTTAAAGCTCATTTCAAAAATGAAGAAGTCTGCAGAAGTTCAGTCTTCCATCATATTCAGCTTCTCAGCCCCAGCGTAAACTGATTGTTGTGAAGTATCTACCATGCAGTTTTATAATAGTGTGTTTACACAAATATTTTTTGTGAGGAAACTGTTTTCAGCACTCCACTAATGCTATGTAATAAAGAGGAGGAAATACAGCAGGTGTCAACTAAAAGGCAGAACGGGACTGCTTTGTAAAGCCATTGACTGCATTTGCTTCTCTTCTTATACTCTTCTGCTGGAAAGATTTAACTTTTAGTTTCTGATGAGACATAATCCAAAGTAGAATATTATAAGGAGACAATTCAGGATGAAAAGTATTCAGAAACAAACAAGCAAAGCTTTTTATGAGAAATTACTTTTTCTTGCTGTATTATATCTTGTCTCTTGGAGTCTGGGAAATTCTGCATTTTATTTTATATAATCATATTAATTATCACCTTCTGAAACCTATTCTAATATTCAAAACAAAAATCTAATCCACCAGTCCAGCCATTGTATTTCCTGAACTGTCCAGGGAATACATCAAAAAAGACACAAGATCCAGGTAATTCTGCAAGTTAAAAACATAGGGTTTTTTTTCTCTTGTCTCTAAGATATAATTTGTAACAAATGACTTTTTTTGGCCTTATAATAACCTTATAAAAAAATCTTTTGTCTTTCCCTTTCAGCAATTATAAAATTCTGAAACAAGATGTTTGAAAAGTCTAAAGTTTCAAACTTTTACTAAAATTTTCCCCCAAAATTCCATGAAAAGTTTTCATACACTGTTAACCCCAAAGGGTCAAGAGATATAGTAAATTAACAAATAATCCAGATTAAAAAAAACCCAAACAACAAATAAAGCACTACACTGTATGGTACGCTTGGGATAATCATGAATAATCTATTTTCTTTGGCTAGGAATAATCAATATAGCATTTCAGATCTGATATGAGAACAGCTGTCACCATCAAATATATTTTTCTCCAAAGTAATCATAGTATTTTATGCAGCAGCTGATCCTCTTTGGTACATTATTGTCTTGAAATGCAATTCCACAGCATAGCAAAACTGGGAAAGAGGAGTGATCTATGATCTAAAACACACTTTAAAAAAAGGCCTGTCATTGTGGCTGAAAGATCAGGTGTTAAAATACATGGCAGTCTCAGCTCATTAGGAAATACTCCAGGCTGGCAGCTGTGCCCTGCCTTTCTATTTCAAACTCCCATGTCCTCTGGCAACATGTTGTATATCCATTAAATATTTTGCAAAAGCTGTTTTTCAAATTATATCTTCAATTTAGGCTCACAGTTGATGCCAAGGCTGAGAGCTTGAGTTCATCATATCTAACAATTGACACAAAAACCAAAACATCTGGATTTAAAAAAATATAATTATTTATTACTTAATTAAAAATTATTTAGTTTAATTTATTTAATATTTATTTATTTATCACGTTATTTCTTACGTGACACCTAGCCTTCTGAAAATTTGTTAAAGCATGAGGAGTACTCAGACTAGGAAAATTGTATAATATTACTACATCTGACAAGATTTGCATCATTTTCAATGCTTTATCTTGCAATTCATAAACAAGTTGTGATCTAAAATATGACTTGTTCAAATTTATTTAATTTTTTATTTCTAAGGTGATTTAAATTTCTTTTAGGCACACAGAAAAAACACTATATAAAAAATATAAATACAAAAGTATGCATATATTTTATTTGTAAGAAGAGAACTTTTAGCTTACCCATGGTGTGTCTCACCCTGTATTACCTAGGGAAAAAATCATGCTACCGCTTTTACTGTTGCTTTACATCAACTCTTGTGTCATGAGTACCCTTGATACTCTCTCCTGCTTCACAACTATAAAATAACATATTTCTTCTTCAGCAGAACTATCTGCATCTGCTTCCACAAGAAACAGTACCTCGGCAACAATAGGCTTCATTATGTAATGGGGGACTGACAATATATTCTTTAAAAAACATATTAGGGAAAAAATAATAACCTTATTTTGATAACAGCCTTATTTCCTTAGGAAGAAACAAGGGATGGATGGAACACTGAGGATTTAAAAGAAAGGCTGTGAAGGGAGTAAGTAAAATTGCTTTTATGAGGAGTTTAGAATCTCATAATGAGTGACAGCCAATGCTACAAACAAACTAATTAATGATGCTCTGATGAGAGTAAATGTCCCCTGGAGAGGAAACAGAATAGAGCAGTGACAGAATCTGAGACAGAGAAAAAGCTAAGGATAAGGTGAAAAAATTGTTATGGTATAAAAGCTCTGTATTTAAGTAAAAACAAAGCTCAAGTTAATTAAACAGCAATGCTCATGCATCTTGTAATAACTTCTACTGTTTCCATGGTACTTGTCACATTTTGGGGAGGTAAAACATACCTGTGGGGACCCTCAATTTATATGCTTCTGCATGGCAATAATTAGTGAATTTTGGCTTCATCTGAAAAAAAACTTGTTGGCCATAGGAGGAAAAATGCCTTAAGATTTTTTTGTCCGACTTATGTTACTGTTCATATGGCAGATAAAATAATTTGCAGAGATATTTCTTTCTGCTGTGATTAGTTGAATTGAGCAGATTTGAGAACCATTGTCCATGGTTATGAAGTATTTATTTACATGAATAGTCCCATAGGCCATTTTGTCTGAGCTGCTGCAGGGGAAAGCCTCAGGTTTTCTACCTCTATCTCCACATCACTGAACATGAGCCTTGGCAGCAGATTCCTGCATTTCCTGCCTCGTGCTCACCCAGCATTTACTGGAGGCACTTTGCAATCCTGATCCATCATTTTATAAGATGTAGAGCCCTCCTTGAAACATGTCATTTCTCATTGGCATGCTCTATCTACATTGGCAGCACAGAGAAAGTTGATAAATGTGAGGTCATTGCCAGGACTCAGATTCAGACCTTTCACTTGTCAGTCTTTTCCTGCTCTTCCCCTAAGGTTTAACTGTGCCTTGAAAGCATACAGAACAGGAGTTGTAAATTCTTTTTTTTCTGTATGATCACTTGTTGTGAACTGAAGTGCTCCTACGTAGAGCAGGAGTGTGTGCTGTCCTCCTCAGACTCCAGAATTGAGACATAATGTTGAGTCCTACAACCATCTTCCTCCATCTCCCTCCTATCTGGTCCCAGTGCTAAATGCTCTTTCCTTTTGCCAGGCACATAATGACCAAAGTGATTATGGTGAAAGGAGGGGGTGGTTTGTCCTTTTTTAGGAATCAAGGCATGTTGTCAAATGTTACATATTTTATTCACATTTTGAACCCCAAATCTTCATTATGTAGTTTAAAAATATTTTTCAGGAAAGAAAAAGCTATCAGTGATCTTCCAAGGACAAGGCAAAGCAATACAGATTCTCTCTTTTATGGTCCTCTGGAAGCTGCTCAAGGCACATACTGGAGTGGCCATGTCTCTTGGTCTAGCTTTCAACACACAGAAAATGGTCACTTGCCAGGGATCTGGACTTGTCTTGCATGGGCTGCAAGTGGAAAAGTTTGAAATAGCAAGTGGATGTAAGAAAAACCCTTTCCACTTTCTCTGGCCTTCGAGAAACACTCTGGAGATTAACTGTTGTCTGTGACAGTAATAACTGGCCTTAAGCAACACTGTCAGACTGAAAAAATTGTGGGCATTTACACTTACAAGTGAAGGTGACGGTCTGCCTGCCTCTGCAGTCAGGCAGATGACATGAACTGAACAATACAGAATAAGAAGACACACTTTAAAGGAGAATTACTCCAAACAACAGCACTGTTAATGTCCTCCATCACGACTATAAAACTGAAGCCTCGAAAAAGGTGTTTTTTTAAAACTCAAGTCCTCAGATCATATTAAGACTGCTCCTTTTTTGAACTATTAAGTTAGCATAATCAGTAGCTCTGCCTCAAGAATATAACTTGTGGTGTAAAGGAAAATCAAGGTCTCCAATGAGGTCACACTAATTAAATAATTTGTTATCCAGTCTAACCTTCTAACCTGCTATGTTTGTTACCAAAAACAATGTTACCAGATAAGGCAGCAAGGATCTCTGGGTAAGCAAACTTAACTATTCTACAGAAAGTGTCTCCACAGCACTTTGCATTACCAACATATGTGTTACCAACATTAATATTTGGGGTGTTTTTTTCAGAAGGATTTCTAAATTTGATTTTTTTTTCTGTAAGAATTCCAGATTTTTGAGTCCACTGTGAGAAACTCAACTTTCATCAAAAATAACATATTGCTAGCCCTTATAGCATTAGAAAGAAGCTGAAGATATTTAATTTCTGAATTTCTAATTTTTCTATTTTGAGTATTTGTTCTAAAGAACCTAGTCAAAGTGTTTATCAATTTTTCAAGTCATAACTTTTATAAGTATTTTTTTTTCCTTAGCTTTCCTTTTTTTTTATTTTTCTTTCATTTTTTTTTCCCCCTGGTACTTACGGTGTTGTTTGTAAGGATAGGTGGTAAAGCTGATCAATTATCAATTATACAGTACATATATACCATTATGTGTGTACATAGTTGTATGTACGCACACTGTACTTTGCATAATTTGTTAGAAGGAAGAAGATGGTTAAGGAAGAAGGCTGGCTGGTTGCCTTGCCTTCACTGGCTTTTACAGAGGCAGGGCTGGGAAGAATTACATTTCCCTAACATCAAAACAACTTGCTCAAGTGGGAGAAGTTTTGTATTAAACTGTAGAGCAGGGAATTTGTTAAGAGACTGGCAAGCTTCTGGGAGGAAAAAGGAATATCTTAGTACCAGGGAGAGAAACCTGAGTCACCTTCAGAAGCCATGAAGAGAAGACTTTGACAGGGAGAAAAAGGAGCCCATCTGGAATTTATTACAATATGTGAATCCATTAAAATTGTTGAACAGAAAAGATGAGCAGAGATAAGGATGCATCAGTCAGACACCTTTTATTATCTAGCCTGTATCACCCTGCAGGTCTGAGATTCTGTTTTTTAAGAGTTAATATGGTATAGTTTCATAAATTATATACATTTACAAATGGGGATTAAGACTCTGGCTAATTAATCAGCCTATTTCTGACAAATGCGGTATTTAGTGAAGTGTTCCCTCATGTTGACTGCACAGATGGAAGTAGAAACAAGGGAAAAAGTATTACAATGAGTTACCTTTTTTTTTTAAAAAAAAATATATAAACTATCAGATAAAGGTGTTTTTGCATGTTTCAGTTAAAAATTAAAAACATCCTGGTACACATACCTGGTGCTAATTAATCCAGTTCATCTGTGGCTTCCTTAGCATGCTATCCCTCCTGCTTAGAAATTGTTATTTTCCTGACACTCCTTTAAGCCCAGTTTTCACGTCTCATACAAATGCTTATTATTCCTGCTTTCTCAGGGCTGCAGTGAGAAAACATTTAATACTCAAAATTTCTTTAGAAAAAAAAAAAAACAGAAATATTTTATTCTTGCCATTCTAATTACTCCTTTTCTTTGTTTAAAGGCACAGGAAAGTCAAGTGTGTTACTGTTCCTAAATATTTTGTTAGTTCAAAGCTGACAAACATGTCCAGGAAGATAACTGCATACTTACTTAATCCCTTATGTAATAACATTTCCCGTTTTCATTTTTCTATCTGTATTTATCTCTTTTGTTATTCAACTGTAAAATAAATAAATCTCTGTAGAATGATAATCCATGAAGAGTTTGGTATGTGAAAATGTGACAAAGCTGTCACTGAAGTTTAAGAAAGAGCATCTACAAATGTCAGTGATGTGTAAAGATTTAGATTAAGGCTGTAGAGGTTCATGTCCTTTCTCTGAACTTCATAGCAAACACTAGTTTCTGGTCTTGAACATCAAATACATTTAAACTAAATAACTAATAAAATAATTAAATAAATAAATTAACTAATTTTGACTTCTTTAAATTTTCTTGCAGAAAAAAAATAGAATTGAAATGAACTACTCATTTGTTTTTTGTTTTAATTTATTTTTAATATAAGTAGAAATTGATGACAGATTGCTGAAGTTTCTGTATGATCAGAATTGGGAAAAATATCATGTAATCTTGCAACCTCTTTCACTGAGCTTGTTTTCCCTATGTTACATTAGCATAATACCTCAGTTGTGAAATATGAAGGTGAAATACAGAGCAGAAAGGGAGAGGGTTGTTTTGTTTTTTTTTTTGTCTCTGAAACAGCCTGAAGAAATGTCAGTGCTAAGAATGTCTTTTTTTTGATGGAAATACGAATTTAATTATAAAATTAATTATTTGACTTGTTCCCTAAGATAAAAACAAGAGCAAAATCTCACTTAACAAAATGAGACACTCTTTTAACAGTTATAGTCCAGGAATATTTTGAACCACTTCTCCAATTTCAGGAATCATTTGAGTCATGCATAACAACTAATTTATTATTTTTTCCAAAAAAAAAGTAGAGATTTAGCAAGCTACTTAAAACACTGAGCTTTTTTTTCAGCTTTGATCAAAATAGTTATTTCTCTAAACTGTTTTTCTGGCATGATGAATGGAGTGGTAAAGAATTTGGTTGTAGGGGAAGGAGAAGTGTGAAAGACACTTTATCTCTCTACATCCCCATCCTAAGTAACATTTAACTTAAAGCATTAAGGGCTCTCTCCTCTCTTTAATTCAGTGGGAGTTTGCCCATTGATTTCATAGAAGAGAAGTAAGTCACTAAAGTAGGTGTTTTCAGTGTGTTTCAGTAATGCACTTTGTCAGTTTTATTATCTCCTGAATCTTGTACTGTCACTTTAAATCTGAGTAATCTGTATCATAACTGACATAAAACTTCGCTATATGAAGCCTGCCATTTTGAATTTATCATCTAAACTGTTAATTCAGCTGGAATTGCTACAGGGGCTGAAAGCACATTTTGTGACCCTTGCTTCTCACCTTGGCCGCTGCCCTGTATGCGAACCACACATCCCAATACCCTGCCCTGCTAAAGCAGTTTCTCTTCTTTTGGAAGAGACTACAGTACCACAAGAAGCCATCCTCTGGACATCTGCAGGACTATTACTGTATCTTCAGAGATGGAATGGCTATAGTCATCTTGCTTTGTCTTTGTGTGGACATTTTTATATTTTTCATTAACAGAAATCTACCCCATCAGAAAATATCCTGCAAAGACTGTCACATAGACATTGCAACTAGACAGAACAATTGAATCTTAATTTTGGATATGAGTCTGTAATAATATCTTACAAAACTTTGGCAGATACTGGAAAAAAAGGTAACCTGAAATCAAATATCCCAATTTGTATATATGAAAATGTCTTATCTTTGCTTTTTTTGATGTATCCTAATTAAAGAACAAGAGAAAAGTATTTTTGCAGTTATATACTGGTGGGATTTGATTATGCAGTAAGATAATCTAGGACCATTTACAAGCACAGTCAACTCAAGTGAATACTTCAAAGCTCAAATAAATACTTGTACATACATGTATTTTAATAGCTCTGAATCCTGGTGCCGTACATTTTTCAAACTTATAAATAGTAAATATCTAATGTCTATTTATTAAACATGTCAAAACCCCTTAGCATAAAATAAAAACTTATAGATATATTTTTCAGAATTAAGGATCTTAATTCTCTTGAAAAAAAATGTATCTTTCTTGTGGTTTGGTTATTATTCTCTTGCTGAGCAAGCAAGTAAGGGTTAATCCATTCTCAGTTCACTTTGGCCTGAAGATTTCAGAGTCAGGGCAGTAAACTGTATTCAAAATGACAATGGAGATTTTAATGTCTTTGAAATATTTCTTCAGTGATCAGATGTCAGGAAACATTCTATTATGGACTATGAAGGGAGAGACTGAGATGGAGAGGTAAAGATTAAGTCTTTAGGTTAGGAAGCAAAGGACTGGGAAGTAGATAAAAGCAGTCTCTGGAGGGCTGACACTAAAGCTCAGTTTCACTCCCTCCTTGTTCCCACCTCAAATTTATGCACTTCTACGCAGTGAAGTCAAGAGGCAGTTCCACAGTGCATCAAGAGATGTTCCCATCTGCACCGTATTTTTATCTGAATGTAGTATTTTTAGGTTTTTATTTTAAATGAATGGGCACTGTTTCATTAATCCTCAGTTACAGATTAAATACAAAATTGATACACCCTCACTGGTTAGCAGTATTCACTCTGTATTTAAGACAATGTTGCACTCGAGAGGAATTTAGTCTTGCTGAGAAAGAAATGAAAATATTCCTTTAAAGAACTGAAGGCTAATGAGATACCCTATAGAAATAGAACAGGAACTGTGAAGTAAAATAATACATTTGAAACCAGCAGTAATATCAGGAGTTATATGCTCTTTGAACAATCGATGGATCTTGTATCTTAGGTCCACAGTGTGTTCTCTTCTTTCTTCCAGTACCATTTTACTTCTATTTAGATATTATTCTTTATGTTGCCCAATGCTAACAGATAACCATATTTCAGTGGTAGTACACAGTGAGGAATCGAGTCCCTGCTCTAATGTTTGGCAAGAAAAGATGCAAAGGGGAATCAGAAAAATCCACTCTAAGGTAAAGATAAGAAAATAAAGACTTGACTTCCTCATTATGCCATTTCCTTATCTCTCCTCTCCTCCTACCCCTTAGGCTTTTTATTCTGTTTGAACTTTTTTTTTGTGAGTAAAGTCTAGAGTGAACCAAAACATAAAATTTCAAAGCATTTGTTGACCTAAGTACTTAGAAGTCACCAAGGCTTCTGCGGCACAAATAAATTATAATTGCTGAAGCATTGCTTAGGGAAAGATGCATTTTACTGAGAAGGCTCACAGGCAGAGAGTTAATAACTGAGGGAGCTTCTTCTTTTGAGAATTTATACACTAGGGGCAAATGCAACTGCAAAAGAAAACTGTGTACTATAAACCAAACAAGCTGATATAATCTTAACAGAATTGACAAGAATTATCTGCTGCTTTACTGTTGATTTTCTTTTACTTTTCTCTTAAAAAGTAAATCCTTCTTCAAGAACAAGTAGCAGAAAAAAAACCACCTTAGTACATTTTGCAAAGAAATTTAAGAACATAGCTGGTAAAAATGCATTAGCTGTTACGGCTTTCTAATAACCTGAAGTCAGCTCCACAATCCATAAACACATTACACTACCATTTTGAGGTCTTTACTGTTTTTAACTAAGATGTATGATCATGGGAGTTTTACTAAATACTTTGAACAGTTTAGTAATGTGATAGTGTTTTAAAAATACCTACAGAAAAGATGTTTTACTTACTGCATTCATATTGTTCAATGAGGATGGCATTGAAGGTCCGGGCATTTTATCAGAACCCAAAAGAGATTTCTAATTCCCTATATAAGGGACCAATATGATCCAACGGCCCTTTACTGTCACCGTAATGAATGTCAATGAGAATTACATTTCTGAGATAGTATTCGTTAGAATTGTGAAGGTCTGTTGGGTTTTATGTGTTACTCATCTTTTTGTTTACTTTTACTGTGTTTTATATCTGTGATGCCTGAATGTCAGAAATATGATACAGAAGAGAAAGCTTGTCTCAGGATTACCGATGAGGTAGAGGAAATATGCCATCCTTGAATTCTTTGAACTGTGCAATAGACTTTCCCTCCATACTCAATTAGAGTTTGTCTTTCTCGTCCAGAGCCTGGATCTCCTGCCTGTTATTTCGATTTACAGCTGCTTTCCTTCATACTCCCTTTTGTAGTCACCAGAGTGAGTAGTAGTCTGAGTGCTCCTGCAATGGCACAAGGAGGGCACTCTCATCTGTCCCCACTATAGTTTTACAGCTTCCCCTGGGGTCAAAATTGGAACTGCTATGATGTTAATGAGTGGAGGTGAATAGTTTATTATTGTTTATCACTGTAAAAGAAAGGCTCAGATTTATATTAATCACTTGCTCCTAGGACATGGAGCATGATAGGAAGGACTGATGATTTGTGTGGCTCTGAATTGCTCTGTCTGTCTCTCTGACCTTTCTGAATTGAAGTTTTATGGACCTCAGCTATTTGCCCTGTAAAGTCTTATTGAGATTTATCAGCTTTATGTATTTTCCTCTCTCTTTCAAGATAATTTTAATTGGGTGACCCAGTCACAGCAAGTGCTATTGCAAAAACAAAGGCTTTAATAATCCTAGTGTTAGGCAGTTTTTGAAAGACGGGAACAAGCATTCCAAACTTAAACTCTTGAATATTTTTCTTCCATGTCATTTTAACATCCACATCGTCATTTTAGTATGGACTGGCTTGAGAACAAGAATTCCATTTTCAAAAAGAATGTGACTACATTAAAAATTTTGGTTTTGCATTACATCAGAATGAAGAAGGCACTCTGAAAAACAATATCATGAATAATAAATAGCACAAGGGTTAGAGCACTCATCTAGCTTATGGAAGACACTGACCTATGTCTCTGTTTTGCATGATTTGGAAGAGGGATTTGAGATCAGATGAGGGTTTAGCAGGCATATAAAGAGCCTTTTGACTTCTTTTACTTCAACATTTATTGACTGAATATATGCAGCTCCTTTAATACCAGTTTTACAGCTTCTCTACTTTCTTAAGGTGCTTCTATCCCAGATACTTCTGGCCAGCCTACCAAGAAAGTAAATCTGGCGGATGACCTCCTAATACAAAAGACACACTGAGGCAGCACACAGCACCTAGCTGCAGGTGCAGACTCCTGTGTTGGCCTTGTTCTTGTAGTGTGATATAACTCAAAGCAGGGGAGCATAACCATATGGATGACAGCTGTGCCTGATTCAGCACCACTCCTGCAAAGTCTGGCTGACAGCCTACACAAAATTTACCCAACTAGTGTGAAACAAGCCTTGTCTCTGAATCAGAAAGATTTACGTTGACTTTTGGATTCCCTGTTGTCCTAGGTGAGTATACTGATGAATAAACCACTCTCCATTTCAAGTACTAATTCTGTCTGGGACACTTCTACAAAAAATGTGAAAGGGAAATGACAGTATATGCTGAAATCCTGCAAATATTTGGCTTCTGTTACTGAACAGTGAGCTATATGAAAAAAAAAATAAGGTTTGAGGCTGTATTTTTTTGATGGTATATTTTAAAATTTGATTAAAGCCTGGAAGACAAGAAGACCGTACCTGTACTAAGAGTATTTTTGACAAATATCTTTTGGAAAACGTTTTTAATACTGCATGTAAAAATTGTGAAATTACTTATTTTTCTTGATTTGTATTTCTCTGATTTGTGGTCCAAAAGAAATAATTTATGTATAAACAAAATACAAACCCTAAAAAGTGTAATTTCACTAGAGGGCAGAAAAGGCCTGAGGTTTGTCATCTATAGAATCACGTTTGAGTTTATTTGACATAAAGGTTTCTAAAACAGCTGTAGTCTGAGCTGTCTAATCTCTGAATCATCATACACCAAGTAAATCAATAATACTCTATGGTAGTCACTGTTCAAGAAAAGAACACTGTGATGGAAAGCCCTTCACTTAGACAGTCATGTACTGTAGGTGTACACCAGTGAGTAATAATGCTTTCCAAGGAAGTCACCATGAAAACAGAAATCATTTCTCTCCTCAATTCTATTGGGAGTGAGACAACAAGTGGAGAAAGAGAAGGAGAAAGAAAGGTGAAAAGTAAAACTTCCACTTTCAAAAGTGAGATTAAAATGTTCTTGTTTGCATTTTAATTTAAGATTTAGCTGTCTGTATTTAATTTAGTCAACCTAACTCCTCCCTTTAGAGGAAACAGAGCTATGCTGATTTCCAAAGAGCAAGTATATGATCTAATTATCGTTGATCAGTTTTGATATTCAAGGTAACTATAAGATTGAGATATGAATTTGTAGATGAAGTAGGATGTGCTATAACTTGTCTAAACATGGAATACGTAACAATTTGAAGACTTAGCCTGAGTCACTCCACCTAGGGAAGAGAGAACAGTGAATGTCTTTGCCTCCAGGGAGTGGTTCATTTGGTATGTCTTGAAGTATGTGACTAAGATGAGTCACCCCCCCATAATATCCAGTCTGGACTAAACTGTACAAGAAGTCAACTACAGTCTTTGCATCTTGATACACACCAGCTAAGCATTGTGGCTTACTTTTTTTTTTTTTCTCTTTTTCTATGGGAATTTTGTCTGATGAGACTAACAGACTTTACTATATTTCCCATGATCTGAATAAAATTCTTTCTATTAATTTCACAAATCAATTTAATTCTGTGTTACTTACAGTTTTTAAAAATCCTCTGTTTTACCTCAGTTTTTTGAAAATTCTGTAACACACCCTCTATTAACTGCCTTTTGTCAATAAATCTCTCCAGTATTTCTGGAGCGAGTCCAGAGAAGGGCAATGAGGCTGGTGAGAGGTCTGTAAAACAGGCCTTATGCAGACCAGTTGAGGGAACTGGGGTTGTTTAGTCTGGAGAAGAGGAGACTGAGAGGAGACCTCATTGCCCTCTACAACTACCTAAAAGGAGGTCGTAGTGAGGCTGGTGTCGGTCTCTTCTCCCAAATTGCTAATGATAGGATGAGAGGAAATGGCCTCAAGTTACGTCAGGGGAAGTTTAGACTGGATGTCAGGAAGAAGTTCTTTACTGAGAGGGTGGTTAGGCAATGGAACAGGCTGCCCGGGGAGGTGGTGGAGTTGCCATCCCTGGAGGTGTTCAAAAACCGAGTGGATGAAGCACTTGAGGCCATGGTCTAATGGTCTAGTGGTTAGGGAGATTATGGGATAAAGGTTGGACTTGATGACCCTGGAGGTCCTTTCCAACCATAACGATTCTATGATTCTCCATTTTATTCCACTCTTATGTGACGTCAAGATGCTCCCACTGAACTATTTAACATGAGCATTTGTACTGGGTCTTAAGAGTGAGTCAATTTTCACCATAAGCTGCTCATATGGCTCTGTGGTTTGGATTTCTGACCGAAACAGTGCTGATAACAGATTGGTATTTTAGCTGTTGCTTAACACTGCACAACATCAAGGCCTTCTCTATTTCTCATTGTACCCCCTCAGCAAATAGGCTCCATGTGGGCAAGTTATTAAGAGGCAACACAGCTGGGACAGCTGACCCCAACTGACCAAAGGGATATTTCATACAATATAGCATAATGCTCAGCAATGAAAACTTGGTAGGGGTGGAGGGAGCAGGAGCCTTTTCAAGTTAGCTTTTGTTCAGAGGCTGATCATGCACTGGTCTGTTCATGGGAGGCAGTGAGGGATTGGTTTTGCATTACTTGTTTTTTAGTTCTCCCTTTTTTCCTCCCTTTTATTTATTAAACAGAATTTGTCTTGACTTATGAGGTTTTTCTTACTTTTGTTTTTCCAATTCTTTCTAGCATCCTCCTCAGGGCAGGGGGTGACTGAGCTAGCAGCTGGTGGGTGCTTAATTGCTGGCTCAACTTAGCAGTTCTGGATATTAAAAAAAAATAATCAGGAAACTTAAATAACAACTGAAAGAAAATTGTGTATCTCTCTCTACATACATATACTATATCTACACATATTATTATCGACTGGTAATAATTATCTCTAAGAAAACCATTCTGAAGTTTACAAACTTTCATCAACTGCAAATAAACAAAGTACCAGATCTTCTCATAAACCTTATGGATAAGAACAATTGCCTTGTTAATTTTAGTGTCTTAGTTTCAGCACTGAATAAAAGTCTGCTTCAAAACATTCAGCTTCAGAGCTTGTATCTTTATTCAGCAGCAATTTAATCATTTTAGAGATAATAGTTATCAACTCCTCAAAAATTATACTAGGAAAAAATCTAACTGGCTCCTGAAAGCAAATCTCATTACTTAACTCTTTCAAAGCAGAGTGAATACTTCTGGATATCCCTGAGTGAGCCTTCACCCCCTTTGGGTGAGTAATTCTATTTTCTGGGTAACCTTGAGTTTTCCCCTTTTGTGAGTGAGTGTGTGCACATTTTGGGTCATCCTTCTAAAGGACTATTCGCAAACTTTAGTAATTCTTAAGCTAAGTTGGAGTGCTAAGGAATTTTGGTTAGAATAAATCTTCATTTTGAGTAGCTGCTCTGTTTGTTTTGTGAGGACCCTGGCATCCAGGCTCAGGGTTTGCATGAGTTTGGCAAAGTGTTTTGAGTGAGTGCTCTATAGTTTTTGTGAGTGCCTCCACAACAAAAGGGAAGGGTTTTTTTTTCATTTACAGTTAGAGTGAGTTTTTATTGTAAGAATATGTTCAAATGTGCTATAACTGAAAAATCTCAAGCATCTTTTGTTTTCAAGTGGAGTGAGTTGAGATGTACTGAAGATGAGCACTCTAAGATCTGGTTTATCTGATTTATCTCCAGTTGCTAAGGCCTCTTGGAGTTCCTACTATGTATTAACCCAAGCCAGTTTAGAACTAAGAAAACTATATGCCCTTGGGTAAAACTTTTAGAGGTGGTGACTATACATACTCTTGTATCAGCTGCTGTTCCATAAATTCCTTTAGGTTTTTCTTCTCTCCAGCAATAGCCACAGTAACTTCTTAAAATAAAGATGCAAATGGTCTGAAATTTCTCTTTTTAAACTGAGTGGCCTAAATAGCCACTTAGAAAGCAAGTTAAACCAAGACTAGTTCAGCAATTAAGATTGAAAATTCAACAGAGGTTATTTAATTATCAACTGAAATTCTCTATCTACTGAACAGGTAGAAAACCCTTAGACAACTCAGTATTTGTGCTAGTAAAACTCTAATGTCTTCAATTCTAGCAAAACTCAGGTAGTGAGCTAAATAAATCTCAATTTTTTAACAACTAGAGTAGAGAAATAATAGGATTAACATTAAAGACTTTAAAACCAGCATACAGAGCAATTTTATACTTCATTTCACATATTACTATACCTCCTACTATTTTCTTTACTCATTTGCCCTAAAAAGTTCCATAGAAGAGGCACAGGAAAAAAAAGTATGTATAACAGAAAATATCACCTTCTCTTTCTCACAGAGTACTCCCATGTACATTATTTACTGTCATCAGTTCACTGAGAAGATTTGAGAGGCTAATGTCCTTGTTTCGATTGCATGTATATTTGTTTGGCTGTGTGTGTACTTTTTTCCTGCACTATGAATAAAATCCAATAACTGCGTTTGAGAATTAAGTCATCCGATATTTGAAAATCCTTGCAATGCATTATTCAGCAGTGGAGGGTCCTGCGAATGCATCAAATATAATATTCGTATGTTCAATTAACAAATCAAACACTACCTAAAGAAACAACCAATGTCTCCCCAAAGACAATCAAAGCAGTCAGCATTGCTCCTTGGGTCAACAGAACTTTTATTCAGAAGAGTGATGCTTCCCTGTGCAGATGATGGTGGTAAAAGCCCCTTTAGGGAGTGAAAAAGCTGTCAGAAACCTCAGCAAATATGAAGAACACTTTTCTGGCATCCTTTCATAAAGGTAACCATTTTACACAAACAGAAAATTGTACATATTGAAAAACTGCAGACCTGCACAACTTCTTCCACAGAATTAAAAACTACGTGTCATAGTTGTTATATATACTACTTAATGCACAATTTGGAATGTGTTCAGAAAATGCAATTATGAGACAGATTATAAGAACTTCTTTTTCAAGGAAAAGAAAATGTCTTGATTACTTTCTTGAATAATTCCAAATTACTAGACAGTATTGGACTCTCTAAATTCTTCATCATTATTTGATAGTTTGTGTTAAAATTAAATAGATGGGATTTATCTCATCTAGCTCTGCTAATCAAAAAGCTAAAAGCTCTGCCTTCCCCCTGTGGACAAGAGAAAGGGTTAAGCACCCCCACAGTATCTTTAGATAGCTCATGTACAATAACATTTGGAATTTTCTTTATTCTCACTGATTCATAAGGGACACTAAAATAATTTTGATTATGCATTTAGTGCCAACTCAATTCTATATGATAATGATTACATACCAATTTCTAAATTTCATTTCTTTAAAAACATACAGAATCCTTCAATCCTGACTCTGTGAAAACTTCTCATAAATCAAGTTGAGACTGTAAAAACAAAAAGCAAGTAAATAGAGCCTTAGAGAACTGAAAGATCTTGGGATTTTAGTAGTTGAATTGAAGAATGCAATGTGGCTGGTGAAGAGTTTTCATACTCCATCATCTTGTATGATTCTGAATGTGGAAGTTACATGGAAAATGAGTTATTTATATTGAGTTTTTATTGGCCTTTAAATGAAATATTCTACCTTTTCCAGGAGACTGGAGCAATGTTGAATCCACAGCAGAATGGGCAGGGAACTGGGGAGCAGAATAACTTCATTATTTCCTGTGTGACCTCCCCCCCTGCTCTGGCAGGGGGATTGGACTAGATGATCTTTTGAGGTCCCTTCCAATCCCTAACATTCTGTGATTCTGTGTGATTCTGTGATTATCATGTCTATCTGATAAGGATATGTACTTTTACAGCACACAAACCAGTACATTACTTAACAGTAATAGCAAGCTAATATTACTCTTAATATCACAGGATTAAAATGACTGGGACTATGGAAATGAAGATGTTCTTATTTAAGCATTATGACAGTATAACTAAAATAAACAGCCTTTAAATCCTTTATTTGGAGAACACGAAATAAATAAAAGCTTTATTTAAAAACTTGTTTTGGTTTAAAAATTTATAGAAAAAAGTGATTAACAACTATTTGATGAACTGAACTGTATGCTTAACTTTTGCTTAAACCACAGGATTCTGTAGTGGTTTATTAAATTTCACAATTCCTCAGACATTGTTTTCATTCAATTGAAAGTCTTTAATTAACTATTAATTTGGGTTCCACTTACTTTCCAAATGTACTGTCTTTTTTAAAAAATCAAAGCTGGCCTCCTGTGAAAAGTAGTAGTAACTTCCTTATGCCTATTTGGCCATTGCCGGCTTAATACAGGCTTTTTAACAGCAGCTGTTACATAACAATTTAAGTCAATGAGATTAAGATGGCTAAGCTTCAGCAGTATACAAAAATCAGTGTCTGAGAGCCATAAGAATCACAGCACAGTCCTAGGCCGGAGATGTCCAAAGGACATTCACAACATAGAGATGAGAAACACACATGAAAATCTTGTTCAGGACAAAAGGTAATACACATAATATGTGGGGTTAAGAATGTATGTCTAATGAATATTTCAGCAATCTAAAAAAAACCCACAAGAAATAGTTACAGTTACAATTCCAATGACAGTAAAACTCAGTCAGTAAACTTAAGAATTAAAAGAGAGAACACTGACTTAATAAAAACAGTTAACATATATTAACTTCCTATTGCAAATCTGTTTCTTCTGATGTTATGCTTACCTTTTCACTGTCCCACTGGGTACTAAGGTCAAGAGCATCAGTCTTTCTTAGTAATAAGTGAGGGGTTTTAACAGCCCCTGAGTATCCTAAGGTTTTTGCCAAAAGTAGGTTGTTAATGGTGGGGGAGATTCTTCTGCCCTGATCCATGATTTTATTTGTTCTCTGCTTTTTCTCTGAAGTAGGTTCTGCCTGTCTCACAAAGGTGCACTCCTGCATTGATCAACTTTTAACCAATGTGTTTTGTTTTCACAGTCTGAAACCTCTTGTGTCACCAGCAGTTCCCCTCATGCAGAACTGCTCTAAACTCAAAACAAATTTAGGCAATAGCTATGTGATTGTTAGACAATTGTTATCACAGGGAGAGCAAGCTAATATCAGCTCAGGACGTGGCAAGTACAAGGGAGCCCTGAAGGACAGCACTGCCAGATCAATTCAAAGCCTGAGGCTTTTTGCAGTTAATGACAAAACATTGTATTTCCTGGACTACAGAAAGGCTACCCTTTGTCAATCCAGCTCTACTGCATACTGATCTGTGCATGAAATTAGATGCCGGGGGAACCAGAAAATTTGTCCTCATTAACCTTTGTTGCCCCTACCTCCTTCTACAGCTAAGAGAGCTACCAGATTTTAGGGTAGCACTACCCAATTATATGATCTAACTCATCACAGAAGTGTATCAGCAACTGTAAAACTTTTGTAATTTTTTAAAATAAATAAGGTATATCAAATACTACATGTGCAGACATACTCAAGTAACAGGGTGACATTTGTCACTTGCAATCTTTAGAACTATAAAACCAAAACATGTCAAAATGAATAATTCCCTTTCAGTTAATCATCAGTCAGATAAAACATGAAAAACTGTTTTCACTGTTTGTTTATCAAATGCAAAAGAAGACATTTCAGACTGGCTAAAGCAATATGTGATTAACTGTACAAACAGAATGAATATAAAACTATTTGGGAGTCTTTGTTTTCTGCTGTCAGAAGACAGTTTAGTGAAAAAAGCATGCTACATTTTTTGAAGATATATGCAGATTTAATGAAATTCTGATGGAAATATTATATTCATTTTGGTTTTGATATAATTTTGATATCCAAAATAGTTCATTTTGATATTATTTTTTGGGTTTTTAGCAAAAATTGGTTATCGTTGAATCATTGAATGACTTATCTACTTACACTAATTCATGGTTTTCTGAAACTAAAATTTACAAATACCTATGTAGAGGTTTTATAATGTTTTGGGTGGGCCTAGGCATAAATACTTTTTATACCTCTGACCACAGCCTTACAAAACAACTTTTTACACACAGAAAACAGCAAACATTTAACCGACCATGGATGTTCCCTTTATTTTTTCCTTTTAAACTGATTTTCTGTATGAAAAGTTTAATTCTTTTGCAGTCATTTTTGGAAGAACTAAACTTTTTATGACCAGATATCCCAGGCAGCTCCTGAAAATACACGTAGAAGTATTTCTCAAATGTTTTTCAGTCACTAAGAGCTACTGTTTCTGAGAGTAATTACTGACAGCAGCTACCAGCTACTCTGTACTTTATTTCAATCATGGCACTATATTGGCTAAGAGTGTTATTGGTTCAGAAATACAATAAATTTGCTCTCAGTTTTCCCTGAGAAACTCCAGTTAAGAAATAATGACTAATATTCAGAAAATCTGGACAAACATATAATCCGTTACAAGCATACTTGGGATTGGTTTCCTTAAGAATCAACAATAAATAAACTAGCTTCTGACTTACTCTTTTTTCAGACATCTCCAAGGATTTAGCTATTAATATTTGTGAAAGGATTTCATTTGCAATAATCTGTACTGTCCTAAAGTAAATTATTCAGGAAAAAATGCTCACTTAGAAATAGATCTCTTAAGGATTGGAATAGCTATGCTCTCAAGATCAGGAGAGAAAAAAAAAAAGAAAGTTTTTGAAAAGTTGGTTGAGAAATTTTGTTGTTTCGGTAAGATACTTCTAGCTAAAATGTGTTTTTTCATTCCATACTTTAAAACCCTGAATAATTCTTATTTTTTATGTTTGTAATATATCGTATTTTGAGCTTTTACTGTTTTGAATAGTACCATCACATACTCGCCTTCTGAGTTCACAAGGAAAGTGTAAGAATCAATCTATTTATCATTCATATATTAGTCAAAACCAGAAAAAATAGTTATAGATAAACCAGGAATATAAAAATCTATATTCTCCAGATATACTGTGAATATATTTCATTTAAGTCTCATATTCTTTCCACGCCTTGCTCTAACAACTGTAGTAACAGTCTTTTCTTGTACACTTTAAAATATTTGATATAGTAATTATGTTGTACTATACTTAAACTGCTGTAATGGTGAAGTGATATTAAAACTGTAGAAATCCTGTAGTACAAATAATACTAATTACCTTCATAATTTTTAAGTTGAGTTATTTCTGTGTTTGAACATTTTACCTCTAATGGCTCCAGTGTTCAACTGAATGCATTATTCAACTGAATGCATTGATAGCTGTGGAAGCAATTGCCAGCATCAACATAACTGTCATCATTTGCTATGCAAATGAATAGATTATTGAAAAAAAAGAAGTTTGAATTAATCTTAATTTTAAAAGGTATATGCAGAATTCTTCTAGAAATAAAGTTATGTATTGTGTTTTGCAAGCTGTATCAAAAATAATTGCAAAGCAGCCTTCATTACAGTTGAGAAAATACCTGAGTCTGTGTGTAGGCACACATGCACACATATATCATCTCCTAATACATAAACTGCTTTTCTGCAAAATGAATATCAAGATGTTTTGAAACCAGATGTGAGGACAGTCAATATGTTTGCATTCTGATGCCATACTCCTTTTAGAACTAGAGGCGGAATGCCTTATTCAAAACAGTCTTATCAGTTTTGCAAAGATAATTTTAAAAAGATGATTCTACAAATAATGTATTTAAGCAGATTAAATATTTGGAATCTGTTTTCCAGTGGAGAGAATTATCGTGTTCAGCATTTAAGCTACATTTTTACTTAAAAAAAATTATTAATGTGTATTAAGTGTCTATGACTTTAACATATAAACTGTATGGACTGGTTTTACCTGTCCCCACATCCCAGCCTGGCCTCAGCCATCCCTGTCCCCAGGAAGGTGCCTGATGCCTGAAACTATATTCTACCTAACCTCCCCTTTTTTAAAGATATCTCTCATTTGGTAGTGGGGGTTTAAACATTACATTGTTTTATTCTATGTGCCTATTTCCCCTGTGTATTCAAAGTCATGTCAAATCATTACAGTGATAAAACTAAAACTTTGATCCTTCAGAGATTTATACATGTAATTAGCTGTGATTAGTTCCATTGACTTCACTGACTGACTTCAAAGTGGGGCTATCCACTTTTTGTGAAGTTAACCATATGTGTCTCCACAATGCCTTGAGCTCTGTCTTCTATTTTATTTTTTTAAGATTTAAACCATATTTAAATCTACTAAAATGAATGCAGGTTTAGGTTCTTTGTGTATTTGAAATACATATACATATATATACACATATATACATATAAACAATTGCAAAACACTACTCTTTCTTATTCATGACTCTACTAAAACCAAAAGAAGTGTACAACAGTAAATGGTACATCTACTTCGCAAATGCAAAATAAAAAAAATAGTGATTTTTCGGGCACCAGGTTGAGTTTTCTGGTCCAGTATTTTTATGTGCAAATAAATTACAAGAGGCACAGAAATAGCTAAAGATATCCACCACAAAATCTTTCAGATTAAGGTCAAACAACAACATTAAATCATCAATACTGATCTTTCTTCAATTACAGCTCTAAACGTTGCTAAATTTGACTGCTTCTGAGCTCAATAACTTTTATTCATGTAGACAATAACTTGTGTTTAGCTGAAGTGTATCATCTCCCAGAAAGGTAGCCATTCTTTATTTAAAGGTTTCCACAGACAGCGAAATCTACTTCATCCCTTGGTAGCTTGTTTCAGTGATTGATTGCCATTGCTGTTAAAAAGATGTGCCTAAATTCTAATTGGAATTTATTTGGCTTCAGCTTCCAGGCATAGGTCCTAGACAGGCCTTTTTCTGCCAGATTGAAACCCTTTAGCAGCAGGCATTTCGCCCCTATATATGTACTTGACTGCATTCAAATCACTTAATCGTTTTGATCAAACAAACAGCCTGTGCTCTAAATCTTCCACTATGACCCATTTTGTTCAGCTCTTGAATATGCCTCTTTTCTGTATCTTCTATAGTTTTTCATCTTTTAAAAATAGATACACTAATGTATATTGTTCTTGCTCTACTGAGTAGAGGTAATATCACCCCTTTTTCTCTTACTACTCTCCTGTTTACACCTTTCAATATTCTTCTCTGCCAGTGTTGCAGTAGGTACTGATGGAAAATTGCACTTATCTCTAAATCTTTTTCGGAATCATTGTTTACCTAGTTTGTCTGTTTATTCCCATAGAATGTATTTCTTTCAATTTGGACACTTTGAGTGTGATCTCTTACTTTGAAATTACCAAGCGATACAGACTACTTTTTCTGACTCAACTGTTTGTCCTTATTATATATTTTTAATATTATTATCACTGTTTGTGATTCATCAGTCTTTGTTTTATTCATTGTTAGAATTGGTTGCCTCTATAAATTACTATGAGCCTCTATTGATTAGAATGAGGTGTCCAATACTGGTTGATTCACAACATCTTTAGGAAAAAGCATCATCAAACTATGATTTCCCACCATTGAATACTGTTCCAGGTTTGTCACTTGGTCATTTTTTAGTCTACTGATCTTATATTATTCCAGAATTTTACTGAAATATTTCATATTCATCATTTTTAAACAAGTGACACAAATTTAAATCAGAGAATGTAGGTATCTGAAGCAGAGAATTTTTACATGGCTTTCATTTACACCCACAAGAAAAAGAAGTTTTCTTTCTTTCTTTCTTTCTTTGTTTCTTCTGTGAGTTCTTGCTGTTGTTACTGATGGTGGTTTTGATCAACTCAGAATAAACAACCAAAAAGAATAATGCAAGGAAGAGACGAAAGGCACGTAATATCAAACTGAGAAATACTTTTTGTGTTGCAAAATGCAGCACAGTGTGGTCTATTGTTTAGAGCTAGTATAAAGAAAGAGCATTTTTGTCATTATTGAGTAACTGATTTGCTATCTGATGGGCAAAATTGCTTAAATTTCTTTTTAACCAATTTCTCCAAATTCAAATGCGAAGCACTGTGCTGTTTCGTAATCATTCTTTATTGATGCATTCAATAACTATTCCACATAAATATGTTTCCGTGACAAAGATTTTTCATGTTAGAAATTGCTATTTGATAATTTCAGAATAGAAACACAGTTTATTTTATTCACAATGTGGTGGATTTCTTGAGTGTTTTACCTACGATTCACTTCAAATCTCACTCAAAAAATCTTCATTCTTTTATCTCTGAAAGCTTTTTGCTACTTTTTGATCACAGAAGCATCAGTACTTTGGCAATATGTGTCATGATATTACTTTCCACTTTCATGGTGTAGAAATGGAAAGTATATGTAAATAGTTCTGAAATTTATTCTGGAACACATGAGCACTTCCAAATTTAATGCAAATTAAGAGCTGTGAATAAACAATATCTAGAGATAATGTTAGGACTAGCATTAGTGAGCAATTTTCTTAACATTCATAACTTAAAGTTGACAGATAGGGCTTAGCTCCAATATACACCTACAAAATTATCAAGTTAGTCCAAAATTTGAAATTTGACAATTAAAGTTTCTTTTCAGCTACAGAGGAAAAAATGGTTTAAAAATTGATGCTGTTTTAAAGAAGCTAAACAATTGGCATACAAAACAGCTTCTCATTGATCTGTGTGCTTAATAAAGCTAAATGTTAGGAAGACTAATGTACCATACTAATGTTTCAGGAATTTCATTAACGTATTTGAAAGACTGTCATAACTCACTCACCTCTGCTGAGTTTATGAGCCATGGGTTTTCTCCAGCTCATAAAATCAGCTTGCTTAACACAATACAGTGACTGATAGCATCAGAGATGAGACTTCATGAAGCAAGGTGACTCTTGCTTTTTCCTTCTTTTTTATTATAACCTTTATAGGACAATGCAGGGATATTGAAAAGAGAATTGGATAAGAGTCTCACAAAATATTATTCTGACTTTGTGACAAGTTAATTATAAACATCCTTTCTTTGTTGCTCTTTGTAAATGTTGAATGCAAACTGGTACATAATGCTAACTTCTGAAATACTGAGAAATTAATTTTGGTTTTCCACTTGTTTAAATGTAATACACCTGACATAAAAAATTGGCACTGTAAATAGTAATACGGATTTTTGTCAGCTGTGTTTATCTCTGTACTGAACCTTCATCTAAAAATTTTGAAATGAGAAATATTTAAAATTTTCCCCTACATGGAATTAAAACATTGTCATTACAAGCATCAAACTCATTATTTTCTAAACATTCTTCTCACCTCTTTGTAGTTATCCACAATGCAGATATCATTTGAGATAGTCACCCAAGACTCCCTTTATCCATGGATCAAAATAGGCACTTACAATGCCTGATTTCTGAAGAAATATTTGTCTTTTGATTACTGCAAAAGAAACATAAAGGGAATGGCCCAGATGTGAATATTTAATGCTATAATAACATAAAGTTAGACCTAATCAATCTCATTCCTTGTCCTTAGAGCAGAATATATGTCTTCAGCCATCACCTACAAGGTATAGTAAAAGATATCTATCTCAGACTTGGTTCAAACCAGTCAGCTCTGTGAACAGAAAGCAACTTATTGAAATAAGAGTATCTCTGAGTTTTGGTTGCTCTTGGTTGAACTCACATAACCCAGTGCTATGTGAATAACCCCCTTGGAACTGGACAATGATGTTTTTCCTATGTTCTACTTCAGACAATTCCCTTAAGAACGAGGACCTAATATAAAGTTTTTCTGGGATGGAGGAATTGCCTCTCAGTCTCAAAGAGACACCTGTGCACAATCACGAATAATAGACAAGAGCAAAGCTCTACAGTGAGTCTCTTTTTCACTTTGGAAAATGGACAGTATCATGCATTTCTTTTAAAACACAAAGTCGCTTTCAGTCTAAACAGTTCACTGATTCTGTGAATGCATAACACAGAATAGCACATTCACTGATGTAGTAAGTGACCTCTGGTGATCATCTAGTCCAAATCCCCTGCTCACAACAGTCAACTACAGCAGGTTGCTCAGGGCCACGTCCAGTAAAGTTTTGAATTCCTCCAAGGGTGGAGACCACAAAACCTCTCTGACCAACCTGTACAAATTCTTGCTCACTCTCACAGTAAAATGTTTGTTTGCTGGTTTGTTTGTTTTGCATTTAAATAGAATTTTCCATATTTTAATTTGTATTCATTGCCACTGGATGCCACCAAGCAGAGTCTATCTCTGTCTTCCTTACTCCCTCCCATCAGGTATTTATGCACACTGATAGATTCCCACTTAGACTTCTCTTCTCTGACAGATACTCTAAGTCCTTAACCATCTTCATAGTCCTTCTCATAGTCCTTCACTGGACTCACTTCAGTATTTCCCCCTCTTTTGTACTGGGAGCCCAGAGCTGGACACAGCACTCTAAAAGTGGCCTCACCAGGGTTGAGTAGAGAGGAATGGTTACATTCCTTGATTGGCTGACTATATTCTTCCTAATATAACCCATGCGGCTGTTGGTCCTCTTTGATGCAAGTGTACATTGCAGATTCATAGCCAACTTGTTGACCACCAGGACCCTCAGGTCCTCTTCTGCCAAGCTACTTTCCAGCCAGTTGTCCCACAATATGTAATATTGCATGGAGTTATTCCTTCATGAGATTCCTGTTGGATCAGTTCTCCATCTTGTACAGCTTCCTCTGCATGTCCCCACATCCATGTGGCTTTTTAGCCATCCCGCCTAGTTTTATATAATTAGATATCTAACTATATATATTATATAATCTAATTTATATAATCTGCAAACTTGCTGTGCAGTCATCCAGGTCATTAATGAAAATGTTTAACAGTGTTGTGCCTAGTATCAACCTCTGGTATATTCTGTTAGTTACTGATGTCAGCCAGTTTTCAGTTCTCCTCACTGTCCAGGTGTTTAGTCAAAAACTCATCAGTTTGTCTATGAGAATGTTATGATAGATAATGTTAAAAACTTACTTGATATAACATCTTAACAAAATTTTAGTCATCAGACTATGAGTTTATGTGGGTACAGGGTAAAATGAGGATTTTTGATTTTGGCACTGCCCACTTTTAGTTGCAGTTCATATGTTTAAGTTCATAATTACCTTGTGAATCTGTAGAAAGTAAATAAATTTGATATCCAGACTACATGTCATCTTTAAGTGAATGTTGTATTATTTCTGCATCCTGACTCTTCCATCCATTTGAAGATCCACTATGAAAATCTATCTTCTATTACTCTTTTATAACATATTACCTAAATTGCTTTGGTTTTGCTTTCAATTATGCAGTTACCTAACTTAGCTCTGTAAAAATGATCACTTTATTTAAAAGATCATTTGAGAGTAGTATGTTACTTTAAAAGTATGCACACTATCCTATTCTTCAGTATAATTGATGTTGTAGTGTTCTTCACCACTTGACAGGAAGCAAGAAGAAAGCAACCTTTGTGCAACTGTCATTCTTGAGACTGAGAAGTCTCTTTTAGGCATTTTTTAATATTGTTTTGATAATTATATTTTCTCTCCTTGTTCTTCCCGTCTTCTCATTGAACACGTTCCTGTATTTGCAGTGTTACTTCTAATCAAGGCATCTACATTTGTACTATTTTGGGTAAGCTTGCGTGTATAGTTACAATTTCAGTTGTAAGATAAATTTAACTTTCCCTTCTATACACCAAGATTAAAAGTAGAAAAAAATTTACTAACATCTGGTAAAAAATCTAGATCCAGCTTGCCAAATGAAGTGCTATGCCTCCTCTACATATGTCATGTCATTTCAGATACTAACACCTTTATGAGATCCAAGATTTCACAATTTGCAAGAATATTCTAGTTTGTTGAGAGCTACATTTCTATGAAGAAAATGTGGTTTTCTTGTATTAGTCGTGGAATGAGTTAATATTGCATTCTTTTTTTGCTTTAGTTTAGTTATGAATCTCAGATGAGCTTAATTCAGTACTTTCCATCCTATTTTCCAAGTTATTAATTCCAAATTAGTCTACTAATAGTGATTAATTACCTCTGAATCTATAAAGTACTTGCATGTCACAAAAAAAAAAGTTCATTATACTTAAGGAAATCAGGTTTTATGATAATGGTAGGAAACATGGTATGTGAATTAAGTTTTGATTTTTATTATTTTGCAAATTTTGGTTTGGAAAAATCCCATATATTAGAGTTTGTCTTCCAAGATATTTCTTATCCTTAATACATGTTACTTTTATTTTTCAAAATTGTTCTTTTTTAGTCTAAAATGGACTAAGCTCCTCACTACTCAAACTTACAGAAAATCTTATTGTCTTGGAGGTGTAACTGCATTTTCATGGAGCTAAATACAGTAGTAGGCCAGTCACAAGTGGTGTTCCCCAGGGCTCAGTGCTGGGGCCAGTCTTGTTTAATAACTTCATTAATGATTTGGGTGAGGGGATTGAGTGCACCCTCAGTAAGTTTGCAGACGACACCAAGTTGGGTGGGAGTGTTGATCCACCTGAGGGTAAGAAGGCTCTGCAGAGGGATCTGAACAGGCTGGATCTATGGGCTGAGGCCGACTGTATGAAGTTCAATAAGGCCAAGTGCCAGATCCTGCACTGCAATGCTACAGGCTTGGGAAAGAGTGGCTGGAAAGCTGCCTGGCTGAAAGGGACCTGGCGTTGCTGGTCAACAGCTGACCGAATATGAGCCAGCAGTGTGCCCAGGTGGTCAAGGAGGTCGACAGCATCCTGGCTTGTATCAGAAAGAGTGTGACCAGCAGGACTAGGGAGGTGATTGTCATCTTGTACTTGGCACTGTTAAGACTGTGCCTTGAATACTGTGTTCAGTTTTGGGCCCCTCACTAGAAAAAGGACATTGAGCTGCTGAAGCATGTTTACAGAAAGGCAACGAAACTGGTGAAGGATTTGGAGCACAAGTCTTATGGGGAGCAGCTGACGGAACTGGGGTTTAGTCTGGAGAAGAGGAGGCTGAAGGGAAACTTTATCGCTCTCTACGACTACCCAAAAGGAGGTTGTAGTGAGGTGGGGTTTGGTCTCTTTTCCCAGGTAACTAGTGATAGGACGAGTGGTCATGGACTCAAGTTGTTCCAGGGGAGGTTTAGATTGGATATTAGGAAAAATTTCTTCACTGAAAGTGTTGTCAAACATTGGAACAGACTGCCCAGGGCAGTGGTGGAGTCCCCGTCCCTGGAGGTATTTAAGAGATGTGTAGATATGGTGCTGAGGAACACGGTTTAGTGGTGAATTGGCAGTGTTAGGTTAATGGTTGTACTTGATGATCTTCGAGGTCTTTTCCAAGCAAGGCAATTCTATGAGTCATGTAAGGATTTATCTAGCTGTAGCTATAAAGATGAATGAAACCTTCATGAAAATCTGTGGTCTTGGACAGAGCGTGTTACTTTTAGTAGCTGAATTTGGCCCACTGAATTGTGTGAAGTATTAGTATTGTAACAGCTGAGTTTTCCTGTATTTTCTGCATCTGCCATAAATGCAAAAGCATGCGATGGGTATTAAGATTTCCACCATGCAGAAAGAGCTGCAGGCATAAAAAATTTCTAGAACTGACAGCACTGCAAGGAGGACTTGTCAGCACCTTTGATACAGAGGCTAGTGCTTCAAGTAACCCAATTGCCTAGAGAAAACTCAGACAAATTACCCAAGGAATGGGGAAGCTGAAGATCAGCAATTTTAAGCTACCACCTGAACCAAGGCTTTTATGTAATGCAGAGAAAATTTGGAAGCAATTTAAACAGAGAATTTTTCAATATCTGTATTACTAAATGATAGAAAAAGAGACAGCTAGGCACACATTGCATATCACTATGGTAACAGACACCCTAAAACCAGTGTAATAGCAACAGATTTAGAGGCATTGTAGAATACTGGAGTGAAATAAATGAACATATGAGTAATACTATTGTAGACAGTGCCACAGATTATTCTGCCGGTAGACAACATGTAGCTTCATCATGTAATTTAAAGCTTGCAGCTGCTGAGCTACTACTTCTATAGGAAAGATTTTTGAAAGTTTTGGAATTATTTGAAAAATTCAGAAATTAAGGGATAGTATTGATTAGTAAGTTAAGACCCATTATTGTAGTGTTGGGTTGCATAACAGCTACCCGAAAGCACTTGCAAACAAAGATAGAATACTTATGAAAGTAGAAGCAAATTTTAGACATCTTCATGGACAATTTGATTGATAATATTTTAAAAAATCAAATATGAAATCTTAATATAATTTTGGACTTACATAACTGAACACAAATTTTGGAAAATACCTGTGATGCCTTGGGGCCATAGTGTTATTTTGTAATTTTCTAAGTCACACAATGTAGTATATGAATTTTAAAAAGACAGTATGTATTGCAGCACTGTAAAAAAGTTATAGTAAGAAATGTCCATAAAATGTATGAAGATCTTTCTGAAACAAGGGATACAAGGAAAATACAGCCTTTTAGTGTAATGCTGAGGCAGAAACTGAATGGAACTGTCAGACTGTTCCGAATTGGATGAAACTGATAATACCAGTATAATAATTTTATCAATGTAATATCAAAATATAAACCCTCCCCACTTTTAATTCTTTTTCATCTTTCCTTCCCTCTTCTTCTTTCTCCCTTCTCTTCAACACCCCCAAAAAATGAAGCCAAAATAATCATATTTACATCTAAATTCATGACTTTAATTATGAATAGTTTGCACTTTGAAAGGATTCTAATTTTCAAATTATTATATCCATGTTCTAAAACCACATTCTCATATACACATATACATGTATATACACATGTGTATATATATATATGCAAAAAATTTCCCCAGCCTGAAATAAAACCAGGAAAATGCAACCTGATATGTAACAGAAGTTTGGAAAGAACTGGGTGACTGCTCTATCTTTTTCTTTTTTTTTTTCTTTTAAATGTTATGAGAATAATCAATAACTAACACAAAACATAAAGTATTTCTAATTTCTTACATTTTCTGCTCCTCAAGTGAGTGAAGTTTTGAAACAATCTTCCACAAGGAGCCATGAGAACAGTTCATCTGTTGGTAATTTAAAAATAGAGTTTGTATCTTTATACACAAATTTAAATGAAATGGAGTGAATGACCTAAGAGGCTTTCTCTTCTCCTACAAATTAAAATTTCATATTGGTTTTCTTTGCTTTCTGGAAAATATATCACTCTAAAAATGTTGTTTTCAGTATTCCTCCACTTGAATCATCATTTAAAATCAAAACAATACTCAGCTAAGCAGATAGTATTCTATTTACAAAGTAATGTATAGGTAATATGTTGTCTGTATGAAAAACTCCACTGCACTGCATCTTCTAATATGAGGTTAACAAACAGTTAAAATTAAGAGACACTGGGGTTTTCTGATGCCAGCTGCCTAGACACTTCCTATGTTGTATCAGATAACAATATAATATACTCACACTTACACTGTTTGGGTGCAGAATTATTTTTTTAATTCACAGATTTAAAGTGAAATTAATTTCATCTAATTTCAGATTTCTATAATATACATTGTTACATATGAGGTAGACAATCTGGTCAGTGAGTTAGTCAATGAAAAGTTATAGGAAACTTTCGGTGATTCCTCCTATTGTAAAGAAGACACCTGAAATATTTCTGTGACCCATTTTTGCGATGCTGACCATTTCCCTGGAATGACTATGAAGAAAACCTGGGCTGTCCCTCAGATGTGTGTGTCCACAGTAGAGACACCTATGAATGAGACAAACTTCAGTTGATTTGCTAACTACATATGATGTTTTAAGCATGAAATGAAAGGTGATATTCTCTCTAGCTTGCTGTTTGTTAGTTGGTTTTTTGTGGGGTTTTTTATTTTGGGTTTTTTTTGGTGAGCTTGTATAAACTAATGATGTATTCCAGGAGAACCAGAACAGGAGTTACTGACTTTGCTCAGCCATCTCTTTGTCAGTGTTTGACCGTTGACATTTTTTGTGTTTCTACGCTTTTAAATAAATGGGACTGCAGACATTGTGTAGCAAATGTAAGTCTCCTACAATGAACTTGTTAGATACCCTTTTGAGGCTCTTTAAAGCTTGTTACGAGCTGGCACGACTGACTTAGAGAAATAAAGGGTTGGTTTGAGTGGAAATGAATATTTAAAAAAAAAAAAAAGAAAAAAGAAAAAAAGAAAATCCTTGTTTTGCAAAATAGAAGAAACTTCAGAAATCCTACTTGCTCTGTGCATTTTATGCTTATTGCATGAAATATAAAGGTTTCCTGTATACAAATGCAATGAAACTCTGAGGCACGCAGCACACCTGCTCTTTTCCCAATAAGCCTGGAAAAAATCAAGCTCTTGGAGTCTCTAAAGAGAGTCACTAGAGGGAGCCATGTCCATATGCAGTTTATTATATGCCCCTGCAAAGCTTTCTAAAATAACCCACCTGATGAACAACAGAGATTTTTTTTATTATTATTTGCTACAGTATCCTTACATAGGAAGATAATGTAATATGGAAAACACCAGACTCTTTCCTCACTGAATATGCTACTTAAGTGAATAATCACAGCAATAACAACAGAAGAGGCGCTACAGCATCATTAGGTTTGCTTTACTCTGTGATTTTTATGTACTAGATCCACCGAAGTATTTAAACAAAATTAACCTCCTGGGTATTTTAGTGTGCAGATCCAAAATCACAATGAGGAGAAAAAACTACTTTACTGTTGTTCAACCCCGTCAGTAACTTGGTAGTTGCTTTCATGTTCGGTTTCAAAGTTTTGACTGCTTGCATGTTAAGAACTGCACAAATCTGAGTGTTCTAGGCATTGCCTTCTCAGTAATCAGTGGCTGGTGTTTTTCTGACAATATAACTATAGGACTTGTAGGTGTTCTCACAGCTGAAATACTTAAAACAGAAAGGTTGACTTCTGAGTGAAGTGTAGTTGCAGCCATTTTCTTTGAAAACACAGCTGGAGCCCTTTCATGGGGATAATGGAGGCGAGTTCTTCACACTGGGAGGAGCATTGAAACATGAGTTTGAGATCTCACACAAGGCATAAAGAAGGTGGAAGGGAACATAGTCGGTATAGTACATATAATAATAAATAATGTTCTTGCATAAACACTTTTTCATTTTATCCCAGAGAAGTAAGCCACTGTTCATAAGCTATTACTGTATGAAAGGAGTAAGCCCAGTAAGAAATAAGCCCAGTACGAAGAACCCCCATCATGCCACTGTACTGTGAGGCATACTCTAAGAATTACAACTTTCACATGGTATAAACAGACAGAGACATGAATTAGAGGCTGATTTGCTCTTCAACAGTAGGAATAAGTACATTTGGGGTAAAAAAAGGTGACGCAGTTATCACATCTGGGGGTGCTCGTCAGTAGTATTTATGTATGTGGCAAGTGCAGTGGAATTTAGGAGTTAGCAGAATAAGTGACTTACAAGCAAAAGTGTTCGTAATCACTTTGTTCCCAGGGAGTTACAGTGGAGTTGTGTTTTAACCATGTACACATATGCATATACAAGTATATTTATTTGTGAGAACTGTTCCATAGTTTTCCTGTTTAGATCTGTGGAGATCAGTCTTACTCATGTTAAAGCAGTATGGAAATAATTAAAAAACTAAACAAACCAGAAAAACCCCAGTACAGACTATGGAAATGATAGTATCAGTAAAAAGGAGGAATTTCATGAGAATAAATAATATTAAGTTTTAGGGAGAGAGTTTGTAGCCTAATACCAAAAGTTAAAACTAAAGTAAAACTATATGTATGTAAACTATATGTCACAATCTATTTCTACTCTTCTTTCAGTATTTTTCTTCTTACAGACATGATTAAAAATGTAAAATTAAGTAACTTCACCAGATAAATCTCAGATTTTAACAAAAGGATCAACGTACTTTATTTTTTTCAGATTCTGGAGAATGCAGTTCATTTTGGGTTTGTGGTTTGTTTTTAGCATTTATATTCTTTTGACTGTAACTTACTTGAAGTGTTACTCTATTGTTTGTGTCACATACATGAACCTATTCACAGTTGAACAATAAGGCATTTGTAGTACAAATTTTGAATGCTTTTCATATGTTGTTCCTCTTTAAGCAGGGAGCTTATAGATCTAGGCAAGTCACTTTATGAAGCTTTTCTCTGCAAGTGAGGGAGCAAGAAACATGCGGTCTTTTCTAATGAAAAGTGGGTCTTATGTATTCAGTATGGATGTAAGCACTGAGGCTTCAAGGAAAGCAACAAATTTTCTGTGGCTCGTGAGGCTATTGTAGGAGTGACATTGCATCACTAGCCCAGAACACACACATGTAATTTGCTGCATGAGGTGAATAGTTTTGAGATAAAACAGGTTAATGAGTGTCCTGGATCCCCAGGCACAGACGCATGGGCCAGCCATGCAGGCAGGCCATGAGTAGCCCTCAGTCAGCTGGGAGATCCAATCAGGTCAGCTGACTCACAGGTGTATCCCATACCATCTAGTCATGCTCATTATAAAAGGAGGGAGCTCAGTAGTAGTGGAGTTCTTCCTGGGGCTCCTCCTTCCTGGTCTTGCTGCTGACCTCAAGGACCAGACTGGGTAGAACCTTGTATACTTTTTGTTGGTGGTTGTGTCAGTTTTGTTATTTCATTAAATCTGTTTCTATTTCAACCCTTAGGGTTTCTCCCTTTTTTCCTTGATTTCCCTTCTCAGCTGGGGAGGGGGCATCAGGTGGTAGAACAACTGCTACAGTTTAGCCCTGGGTACAGGTTAACCATAGACACTAAATCAATGGATTTCTTGCATAAAGTATGTGTTTTATTTTTTTTAATATGAGCTGCAATTGATGAAAACTTTCTCAAATTAGAATTTTCTATTGTAGGAAATTGTCTGTATGTTTTCCAGACTCCATAACACTGGAGATTCATTCTTACTAGGTACCTTGCAGTGATCTTGCATAAAAGTTATTTGCCCGCTCTCTTAGGGTTGTGCATTAAATTTTCATTTTAGTGAAGTTACTGTTGACATTTGAAAGGTACAACAATCTTCCTATCTGTAATGCAAACGTGAGGCATATGACTAATAACATATTTTTTTTTATACTACGCTGAAGTAGAATTTTTTAAATATAGACACATTTTATCTTAGACTGATGTATCATAACTGCAGAATCTTTCCATTTTGAATTCTGGGACTAGAGCAGATGGCAGAGATGTATTTTAAATAATGGTACTTGACATATAATTTCTATAAATAGCTACACAGCTACAAGGTGCTATTTGTAATTTTTCTCTCTTGCAAAGAAACCAGAAATTTTCTGTCACTTCATTATATTTTTTGAAATTCATCACAAATGGATAAATTTTGAAATTTTTACCTTGAGGTAAAAAGACAGATATGAAAGCAGATGTTCTTTTGCATATTTACTGGATTCCCAGATGTCTTCATGGCCTAGTCATAGAATCAGTTCCTGAGGCATATTGTGCACACACATAGAAATATACTGACAGAAAAAATAATGAAAGACATATTCTCCAGTTCTGTAAAACACTTATCAAGTTTTCCTGTAGTGATGCAGACTACTGAAAAGATGTTTCCTACCCAAGAAAGACTACATGATAAAAAGTGTCATATATCTGACTTAGAATGAGTTTGTGTGTTACGAAATTTTCCCTTCGGATCATTGATGCAATGGTTTAGATACTCCAGTATCAGCTATGGAGGGGAGAGAGCTGTATAGTATACTAAAAATAATGTTTTGGTTTTACGCCACTGGTGGGTGCTCTTTGAGAGAACAGTTAGTTGTTGAGTCAGAAGTAAAATGAGAAATAATCATAGACATCCTAGCACAGTTTATGGTAATATAAAATAAAAAATAATGCCTGAGAGTCTTAAGCCAATTTCCATATGTTGTTTTCTGTTCCAGTGTTGTCATGTTTTCATTCAAGGTTGATGCAAACAAAGAAAAACCTCAGCAAGTCATGTGTAATGAGTATAAAAAGTCTTACTAAAAACAAGTAAGAAGGAACAGACTGTGTGATTTAAATGTTCTTTAAAATTTTTGGCAGATCCATATTTACTTTATATCCCATTTGTTCCTTATAGTTATAGCAAGCAGGTGATGCTTCTTTTGCTGTGAAAAATACTTTTGTTGCCAACTTAGTCAACTAAGCTTCATTTTTACAGTTCTGGTAGCATCTGTCTGTTGACATAAAAGCTAAAATATTCTGAACTCAATCAAGTTTTCTCAGACTTGTCTCCAGAGGTGGCATTAAAGGGTTTAGATAGCCATATCTGTTCAGTGTTAATGATGTTTGTAGCTCCTGCTAAGTGCTCTCTAGTGATTTCTTTCACGACTTTTAAGAGATTGCAATATGTCTATCTTATACATATGCTTTTTCACATCATAGAATCACAGAATGATTTGGGTTGGAAGGGACCTCAAAGATAGTCTAGTTCCAAACCCCCTGCCATGGGCAGGGACACCTTCTACTAGACCATCCTAGGGATATTTTTTATAAGGGCCTGCTAATATTGCTGCCCTCTCATCCAGTTCCATATAGACCAATAACAGTAGTGTAAGAAGGAAAAAAAACCCAGACATTTGGTACCATGCTTTATTTTGGTATAGTTACCATTGGATTTTTTAGGAGATACAGGCAAATTTTGAAGAAGTGGACTACTTCCAGCAAAAAAGTAACAAGTGCATCATGACAGAAAACCCTTTCAGATTCAGAAAGTTAGGGAAATTTTCTTTCATAGAGAAATATGGTGTAGAGCAAGACTCAAATGTGGGCATCACTTATCTTGCACAGCTTTGAAGAATACAATTTAATATTTTGTGAGGCTGTGTAGATTTGCATTGGGAAGGTTATTTGTATTATGAAATACTATTTCTATTGCTGGGCACATATTGAATTATTTCAGTGAAGTGGAACAGCTCTGATTGTGTTACTAAAAAAAAGGCAAACTACTTGTAAATGCAGATTCCAGTTACAATACAGTGTTTTTAGTTCTGCAGACTAAGACTGCTTCCCTTAGATTTTAAATTAGTGCACAGAGAAACTTGAAGTTAAATTTAATGCCATAACCATTCCATTTTATGTTTTTTAAAGTAAATTATTAGCTTTTACCAATGCCATGCTTTTATTATCTGTGATTGCACTGGTGATACTCTCACAGGCACTTAAAATAGAGCTCTTTATCATCTGTTTCTTCAGTAAAATCATACTGTCACATTCTGATATATCACTTTCGGACAAAAAGGAAGGAAAAACTAACATTCTACCTTTAGCACTGTATTTTCCTACTAATTTTATAATGGTGCCTGCTGCATGGAACAGGGATTTTTATTTTTAGTTGAAGTTATAATTTTTTACACAGATGACCAAGCAATAGAAGAGTTTCCATGCTACAATAGAGCTATAGCTACTCTTAGTTGATACAGTGCCTCTGGTTGTGGCCTATGCTCTATCTATTAAGGAAAATAAAAATGTCTGTAGTAAAGAAGACATAGAGAAATGTGTATTTTGGAAATTAGAATTTTTTCGTGAGGTTAAAACCTTGGATGGAAATTTACACTCAAGTTAATACTACTACAGAGCTTTGCTAGTGGGCAAAAATTGATGATGCATACAACGCTGCATTTGAGCATTGGCAATGGCAATACTCGGTTCATCCTCTGTCAGGAATGAACTCTAAGCATACAGTAAATTACTGCTTTTGAAGAATATGGTGTTACTTGACAGTTATGAACAGAAACACTATGAGTAGTCCTTCCTTGGAAGGAAACAGGTCATGGCAGGAGTTGTTTTTATTTACATAGGCAAAAAATTACAATATTTATGGTTTATTTTTTAGGTTTTTTTCCCCCAGACATTGACAAATGCCAAAATGTATAAACAACATGAGGAGTCAAAACTCTGTCTTCCTTCCCACTCACAGACTAGAGGAACAAGAAGTACTTTGTACTTAGTTGAGTCCTTAGTAAGTCATACACAGTAGAATTTTTCCCATTTATTTTTCTACTTAAATATGCAACAGCTGTGACAGGAGATTGATGCAGATGTCTGGAGCATGCTAATCCCACACACAACTCCTCCAAGAAACCAAATGCACACACCCATCAAATATTTTATGGCTCAAACTGCTATTCAAGCAATCCTATGGAAACAGTTGGAAGAGGTTATGCTTAGATCAACTGAGTTAAAGTTCTGATTTTGAGGTGGGGAGAAAATATCTTTAGACTAGAACAAGGAGTAAAGACAGCTTTTTTAAAAAAAACACCCCATAAACACCAAAAAACCCACCCAAATTCATTTCTTAAACATGCTCTGAAAAAAAAATAAAAATCCCCAAACAACATCCCCCTCATTTGTGATAGAATTTTTATTATTTAATACAGAATTAGAAGGCAGCTTAAGATATCATCTAGTCCATCTCTTGCTGAAGGCAGAATCATTTAGGTTTATGTAATATTTTTCTTGCAGGTATTTTTCTATCTCCTTCTTAAAATATGTCTATTGCTACCTTTAAACAAAGTTTGAGAGTTTTGGATGTTATAATGATTTAATCATGTGTCTCATTAAAAATTTTTGTTCTTTTCTCAACTACTTTCTATGGTAATAGTTCTCTGCCTCAGTACAATTCCTTATTTTTATGTTCTGAGAAAAGGGGAAAGCTTACCACTTTGTGGCAAACTTTTTTCTCAAAGTTTTTTTGTCCTGCTTATGTATCAGTTTTCTTTTTTTCTAGACAAATGAGCTTTTCTTGTTTCAAATACAGACAAGTATAGTAAAGCATGACCCCCTCACAGTGTCACACCGAACTCTTTACCCTTTAGCTGTAGTGAAAGCTACTTCAGACAAAATAGTCCCCACATTTCACTAAATACTGACCCATTAGCACATATTGCCTTCAAATTCGATGCACGAAAGTGCACCTAATTTCCTCTTTGCTGTACCTGTGCTGGATGGCAAAACTTATTCCATAACAATATTTTCATATTTATTAAGTCAAAATATTATGTGATGTAAAGTCTGACCCACATTGCTCAGTTATGAGAACTTACAGTATAACACTATAAGTACTATTTTTCCATAAAGCTGACTTTACCATAGGCAAAAAAAATGGCTTGTTCCAGAAGCTAACTACTAATAAAATCTAAGGAGAGTTCAATACAAACATAGATCAGTTATTCATCTTGTCCAGATATGTGCAGCTAGAAATTCTGCCTCTTCATTCACTTTTCTGTCTTGAATGACTCCAAAGCATATCTTGGTTTCTGCATTAAAACAGTAGTGAACATTTGTTCTTTGTGAATCCCTACGAAGACAGGTCAGTCATTACAACATTTTTACTTTTAGACCTGAAGAAATTAATTACAGAACTCCTGGATTTAAGGACAAGATTCCTGAACAACACATGTGGTGGGCCTGGCTTGACAGGGCCCATGGCCAGGCAGGGCAGGGCTGTGGGAAGCTGAAGACCACCCCTGTTGTGGCATCACTGGGGTGTGGGCTGATGCCCTTGGGGGCTGAAATGAGGTTCTGGACTATGGGCAAGGTGGAGAAAGTCCTGAAGGGGTTGGATAGGGACTGTCAGGCCTCAGTATCCTGTCACATATATATAACATCTACGCTGCTATTACTTTGTGTAATATATGCTATGTAGTTCTGTAACAAATCTGTTTTTTATTATTTCACTTTTTTTTCTTTTTGCTGGAGAGCCTAGATTTCAGAGTAACTTTGTATGTAGATTTTTAAATTCTGTATTTGCAGCAGTGACTTATTGTTTACCTTTTTTTTTTGAGCTGCAGTCCTGAGCACCCAGTCTCAAAAAATATTATCATTAAAATGCTGAGCCCCTGTTAAAAAAAGGGCGTGTAGAAATTAATCAGGAAGTAAGTGGACATAGTGGAAAGAGGAATGTCATCATAAGAAAGAAAAATAGGAATAGACAACTGATACTACAGATTAATTCATAACATCATAGAATCAATCACTGAGATGTGAAAAGTACCTTACACAGGGCAGATGTCAATGCCAGTATGTTAACACTTCTCTTAGCTGCTGACAATTTTCTTTCATAAAAAGACATGGGGGGCTAGTGCTGAAAAAAGCTTAGCTTACTCAATATATCAGCTCTTATATATTCAGATTCCACTTTCATTTTATAGACATGTGTGTATGACTTAATTTAAATTCTGTATTATATTTTTTCCATTTCCTTTCATATGGATACGTGGTTTATTAAAGATTTCTAGGAAGTATGTTCATTTTTAGTACCTTATTTTCTTCCAGTGCACCTGTGTTTCTGCTGGAAAAATAAACAGTGAGTTTCTGGTCCAGCACAGTTTCATACCTCAGCAAACAGTCTGCAATTAAATCATCTGAACAAATAAAATGAGCTCATACTCCTCATAAAAAAGGTAGCTGAACCTCTCCCTAACTTATGGATCATTTATCATTTGCCTTTTCACTTTCAAGATTTTTACAAGTGAAGAATTTTCCCCTTTCTGCTTCACAAAATTTGTATAATTGTATAAGATATCCTCTAGATCACATACTCTTGGAAAACTACTATAAGGAGAGCAACCACAGACAACAATTATTTTCCCTTTAAAAAACTGGCTTTTCCCTCTTTTTTCTTGTAGAAAGGGGAAAATCTTGAGGATTTCAAAAGTAAAATCCTAAAGTTATTTTATGACTCGGTTCTTTTTAAAAAATGTGTAGGAACTAAGAACAACAGAAATCAAAACACTCCTCTGGTATTCAAAGGTGAACTGAAGATTTTAAGCGAGACATTTCTCAAATACAAATTTCAGTGTCTTAATATTTTTCAGTCTAACTTATCTTTGCTTTACTCAGTCAAGAATCTTAACCAACCTCATGTCATCCTGTATTGATTTTTGTGATTTTCTACAAGGGCGCTCTTTTTTTTTTTTTCCATAGTCCATATTTTCTGTAATGATACTATTTAATTAAGAATGTTTTTTCACAGAACCACACAGAATCATAGAATGTTAGGGATTGGAAGGGACCTCAAAAGATCATCTAGTCCAATCCCCCTGCCAGAGCAGGACCACCTAGATCACACAGGACCACCCAGGTCCCTTTCCCCTACACTGCTCTCCAGTCTTCTGGATTTATGAAATAACCATATCAAATAGAGAAAGAAAGAATGAAATTCAAATATTTTGGAGCAAGGTTGAAAGAACAAACAGATTTCCAAGTATTGCTTGGATACTTTGAGGAAGACAGGAGTAAGTAATGAAAATTCAAGGAAAACATTGGGAAAGCACAGTAAGATTTGCATTTCTTGGTTAAAACTGCTGCTGCCATAAAGGGATGCTTCATTACAACCTCCTTTTAGGTAGTTGTAGAGAGCAATAAGGTCTCCTCTCAGTCTCCTCTTCTCTAGACTAAACCACCCCAGTTATCCTCAGCCGGTCTCCATAAGGCCTGTTTTCCAGACCTCACCAGCCTCGTTGCCCTTCTCTGGACTTGCTCCAGCACCTCAATGTCCTTCTTATACTGTGGTGCCCAGAACTGGACACAGTACTCAAGGTGGGGTCTCATGAGTGCCGAGTACAGGGGCACGATCACCTCCCTACTCCTGCTGGTCACATCGTTTCTGATACAGCCCAGGATGCCATTGGCCTTCTTGGCCACCTGGGCACACTGCTGGCTCGTGTTCAGTCGGCTGTCAACCAACACCCCCAGGTCCTTTTCCACCAGGCAGCTTTCCAGCCACTCTTCCCCGAGCCTGTAGCACTGCATGGGGTTGTTGTGGGCAAAGTGCATGACCCAGCACTTACCCTTGTTAAACCTCATACAATTGGCCTCAGCCCATCACTCCAGCCTGTCCAAATCCCTCTGCAGAGCCTCCCTACCCTCAAGCAGATCGACACTCCCACTTAATTTTGTGTCATCTGCAAATTTACGGAGAGTGCATTCAATCCCCTCATCCAGGTCATCAATAAAGACATTAAACAAGACTGGCCCCAAAACTGAGTCCTGAGGGACACTGCTTGTGACCGGTCTCCATCTGGATTTAACTCCATTCACCACAACTCTCTGGGCTTGGCCATCCAGCCAGTTTTTAGCCCAGAGAAGAGTCCACCAGTCTAGACCATGAGCCGCCAGCTTCTGCAGCAGAATGCTGTGAGAAATGGTGTCAAATGCCTTACTGACGTCCAGGTACACAACATCCACCGCTTTTCCCTCATCCACTAGGCAGGTCACCTGATCATATAGAAGGAGATCAGGTTGGTTAAACAGGACTTGCCCTTCATGAACCCATGTCGGCTGGACCTGATACCCCCGTTGTCCTGCACTTGCCATGTGATTGCCTCCAAGATGAGCTGTTCCATGATCTTCCCTGGTACTGAAGTCAGGCTGACAACCCTGTAGCTCCCTGGATCCTCTTCCCTGCCCTTCTTGTAGATGGGCATCACATTGGCAAGTCTCCAGTCATCTGGGACCTCACCCGATAACCAGGACTGCTGATAGATGATGGAGAGAGGCTTGGCAAGTTCCTCCTCCAGTTCCCTCAGCAAGAAGTTTTCTTACTTTACAGATGTGTTTATTTTTTCAAGAATTAGAATGACACTGAACAGAAAGTGCACTTAGAAGAGCTTATCTCAGCCTGTACTTTAAATTATTCCTTAACCTCTAAAAATGACTGAGTTGAACTCCACACGTAAGCACTTTCAAATGTCATAACCTACTCATTAGTGGGAGGAATATAAACAGAAAAAAAATCCAAAGAAAGCTTAAGTGAAGATTGATTTTGCATGCACTTGCTCACATGTATCTAAGACTTTACAATGCACAGTTAAGAATAATTACTGAAGAGAAAAGAAAAGGACAGAGAACTGAGCTGAACTGTGTGAAGTTCAAATGTGCAAACCCTCTCAGCTCCAGGAGTGAAATGACATTCTCTGACTTGGGTGAGAATTTGCATAATGTGGGAAAACTTGTTTTTTACCTTAACATAGTTGCGCTCACTCTGGAATGATCAATTTTCAAGGAGCATTTCAAAATAACATTGAGAAAAGGGCTGCTCTTGAACCTCTGTAATCCCATATCCATATGGAATGCATATCAGGAGAGTGTTAAACCTCTGACTTGCCTATAACATAACTTACATGTCAGTGATGGCATTGAATAACTACCACAGACAAATAATTAAATATAAGGTTAGAAGAAACAGAAATTATTAGAGAAATCATCTCAGTGTTTGAGGGCAAATGTTTTTTTGATACAAGGTCATACTGTGCAATTATGTGTTGCCAATGTCATACTTGTTGGAAGAATTTCTACTTCAGAAAGCAAAGGTGTGCATCAGGCAAACAGCTATTTTAGCAGTGCCTATGCTTGTTTTTCTAGTATAACTCATTATTTATCTGTCCATGTGGATTCTGCAAAGAATCTGGAAGATTAAGCTGGACATGATCAGTAGCTGTAGGTATTACAGAGTCCTATTACTTACATCCTTTGTCTCACTCTCTACAATAGCAATGTACACTGGGGGTTTGAAGAATGCCTGCTAATGATGAAATTGTTTTTGTTAACATCAGAGATGAGTAGAATTTTACTGAATACCTGAAAGATTTTTGGAAGTTAATATAGCTACAAAATAACAGTAAGAAAATCTTGGTTTGGTTTTGTGTTGCTTTGTTGTTTGCTTTGTTGTTTTGGGTTTTTTTTCCTTTTTTCTCCTCTTCTTCTTTATAATGAAAAATTGAATATTCAAAGGGTCCAATTTTCCAAAAGGTGATTAATACCATTTCACACATTCTCTTTAAGTACTATATTAAAAAAACCTTAATCTTGGGCCAAGGAGGTTCTTAGGTATTAAGAGACTTTCCAATACTTCATTCTACAATATTTAAGTCATTGTAGGTTTAAGATTTTTATATTTCTTTATTGCAATTTCCTAGTTGTAAAATTGGTATAATATTTTGCTGCTTTCAGTACAGCAGCATTATGAAAACAAATACATTCGAAAGGAAAATTATTCACATGCTTCAGTAATGAGAAGAATATAGCAGTGGCACAGGTGAGTCTGAGCCATGACCAATTTTACTTGAGGTAAGATAAAGGATTCAAAGTTATGTACCAAGTATCATAAGACGTTTGTATAGTGGTGATTGAAAACATGCTTTCATGCAGTTTGACTTATTTATGCTATGTTTCAAAAGACTGTAGAATAACATGCAAACATTTAACATCCACTTGAATTACTGTACACTGTGACTAATGTTGTTAAATAAACCCAAAAACTTTTAATGAGTTCTAACTCTTTTTCTATTATAAAAAAAAAATAATTGTTAGTCAGTTTTATTTTGTTCTCTGAGCTTTTTCAGCTACAGAATTTGGCTAAAAACATTTAACTTTGAAGCCACCTATGAAATGTAATAGACAAGAAAAGGCACAGGCTGCTTTTTTCTCCTGTCTTTGAGCAATTGTCCTTGGCAAGATAAAATCAGTGAAATGAATCATGTGCTGTCATCATTATTGGGCAAGTCCTCATGGCCTTAGCCTGAGGTTAAGGTTAAAAAATATCTCTGAATATTACAGCTTGCTTTCTCTCTCCATATCTCAGGTTGAAATATACTTTCTGTTGTTTTGGGTTTTTTTTAAATCTCTTCCTCCCTCCAAATCAATACAATCAGATTTTGATGAAAAAGTGAAAAATTATTTTCTTCAGCTTTTGTATGTTTCTCTGAAAATAAACAAAAACTCTTGACATTTTCTTGAACTTTTGAGGTGAAATTCTGTATTATTTATCTTGGGGTTCTATCTTCTCATCCAAAAGCAGACTGTACCTGATCTTTTTGTTAATAGTGCTGTACTGCTGCTGTACTAATACTATTCATTTCTGCACAGAGTTTCAGTTTTGCATACACAGAAAAATATTCTGTTAATTATGTTTTTTTCAAAAGTATGATTGGAACAGCTCTATACATTTCACTGAAATGATGCTACAGAAATTCGAAGTATTCGTAGTGTAACAATACTGGGATCAAAATAAGGTTGCCATAGACCTCAATCCATTCAGTATAAAATAGGGCTGAAAATAAACTCACACGCTAGGAAGTTCTGTGTTAAAATCTCAGGGCAGTCTCTGTTCATCAAGGTCAGGAATCTACGTGTACGTCACACCTTTTATTCAGTTTGCTTTGACAGTTTTGTTTTATGAAGAAACCTAATAGTGTAGGAAGGGTGATGTGGCTTTGGAATGAGACACATCTGGACTCGAGAACCTGTAAACATCTACATGCTGAGTAGCACAGTAATAGGCAGCCAGAAGAGATTAAAAAGTAAATTAACTGAGGATAGTTGCATAAACTTTCTTTATGAATTTATTCAAAAAGGGGTGGAAAATACTGAAGGTTTTAAAGGAAAAGAAAAATAATCAAAGAAAGAAATAAACTGTATGAAAAGCAACCTGTGGAAGTCATATTCTCTAGTGAAGCTAAGAATAGAAACATTTCTGCCTTTTAAGTTTAGACAAGGATCTTAGTGACTTGCATTATGACAAAGAGCATGACATAAACATATGTTGATGAATAGTTTGTTTATATGTCTCTGAATAACTTAGAAGCATATGTTAGATGGGATTCAAGATTAGGCCTTTATGAGGAGCAGCTGAGGGAACTGAGATTGTTTAGTCTGGAGAAGAGGAGGCTCAGGGGAGACCTTAGCGCCCTCTACAACTACATGAGAGGAGGTTGTAGTGAGGTGGGTGTTGGTCTCTTCACCCAAGTAACTAGAGATAAGATGAGACGAAATGAGATAAGACGGCCTCAAGTTGTGCCAGCGGAGGTTTAGATTGGATATTAGAAAAAACTTCTTTACTGAAAGAGGTCAAGCACTGGAACAGGCTGTCCAGGGCAGTGGTGGAGTTCCCATCCCTGGGGACGTGGCACTCTGGGACATGGTTTAGTGGGCATAGTGTCATTGGGTCGACGGTTGGACTTGATGATCTTGGAGGTCCTTTCCAACCTTACTGATTCTATGATTCAGATCAGTTGCCTAAACATTGTTTTCCATTGCCATTCTTTATTTGAGAATGTCCTATGTATATTCCATCTGCCTTTCCCGAGAGGGCAGGTCTCCTGCAGTCTTGTACCATATCTGAAGAATTGCGCAGATCTCAGATGCCACTAAACATGCATGCAGACAAGTTAATAAAGCCCTTAATCAGTATAGGTAATGGAGCTTAAGAGCTATTCAGCTGACTATATGAAGGTGCCTAATTTAGGGTGACATGAGCAGCTTTCAAGGTAACATTGACTGTACTGACTAAAGGCTTGATTTAGGTGCACATATATAGGCACCTTTGTATCATGTGAGATACAGACAACCAGAGACAGATTATTAGGGCTAGCAGATGAGATCTATAGAGAATCCATATCTTTTACACGAGACTTAAAGACATTTCAAAATATATTGTTTTTCTATTTGTGGACAAGTTAGCACTAAATGCAGTAATCTTTATGGGTCCCTTCCAACTTGAGGTATACTATGATTCTATGAAATGCAAATGGCTTGTACAAACATCTACATAGAGAAATGTATATGTGTGATTTTTTGACAAACTGAATCTGAACTATTTTGACTAAAGCAAATCAACAGTCAGTAGGTGTGTGACAAATAGTTTATGTTCTCTGTTATACAAATTTTCCATCTAGGTTTCTTTCCCCTTAAATTCCTCTAATGTACATTAGGGTCCATCTTGTTTCATGCTAGTTTTATTTAGGACTTGATTTGGATGCCTACACTTAATAGTTTACAGTATGAAGATATTTGTGGGTAAACTGCTGGGCCTCTAGATGCTTCTCCAAAAGGCAAAGGTTCTTGTGTAATCTTGCTGCACTGTGTGGACATTTCAGGTACCTTGTAACATCTTAAATGACAATGGACACTTCTTTGGGCAAGTAAATTGAGCCCTTAATGTTTAAATATTGAAAAGCACTTAAGGGTCTTGATGATGACCTCACCACACAAAAGTAGTGCTAATTATATTTAACACACCAACTCAAAAAGGCTTCCTTGCGCATGTTAGATGCTGCAACCTTTGCAACATTTATTTTGTTGTCATTGTTGTTGTCTGTAAAGCCATGACAAAGATAATAAGCTTTAGCACAGTCAATGGATTTCTTTTTCCACAAACTTTATGCATTACAAATGCAAGCGATATTCTTAACTGATATTCCTGGAGTAAGAAGATACAGTGGGTTAACAAGCCAGTGACCTGATTCTCACCTGCACTCAGCTGATACAGAATGTCATTGTGCTTGTGTCAGTTTCACTTAAAATGAAATGAAATGTTTTTAGGGCTACTTCACACTGTGAAATGATACAAATGAAAATAAAGCCTTGAATTTTCATGACAGTATGCTTTTGCAGAGTCCTGACTACAGTTAGGTTCGTATAAATTTAGAAGTTGTTATTGAAATTCTATCCAGTGAACCTAAGGGAAGAATGTTACTCACTATTTCAAAGTCTATTTTAGGATTTCAGTTTATTCATATTGTGTAGGCTAAAATATAGGGGACAATATAGACTGAGGCCTCACGTAGATAGTTGAATGTTTGAAATAGAAGTATGCTTAAAAATATTTTTTATTTTATTTTACTGTTTCAGACTAGAATTTTTTGATTGCTAGCTCCCAAGAAGAAGGGTAAACGAAGTTTTGTAGACATTTCAAAAGAATACCCTCATAAATCACAGAATGTTATCACAGAATGTTAGGGATTGGAAGGGACCTCAAAAGATCATCTAGTCCAACCCCCGATGTTTTTGTCAGTGTAACTGAGTCTGAGTATCCCCCAAGGACAACTTCAGCATAAGCAAATAAAATGGATTTAGAAACTTTCTGAAATTCCCCCTGCATAAACTCAATTTAATTCACATCAACTGTGGAAGGAGAACCCTTTGATAAGGAAAAATATTATAGTCTTACAAAGTTAAACATAAAAAGTCTATTCTCTCTGCTGCTCATATTCACCATGATTGCATTGCTGTCTGAATAATTCTACTGAATACAGTAAGATCAGTAAAGATGGCAGGATCTCATCCTAAATTTCAGTAAAACACACATAAGACAAGAGACATGCATGCAAGATTTAGTTTTATAGTAAAAAAAATCCAATAACTAAATTATGCCTTCATTTACAGGATAAAAGTGATATGAAAAAGGACAGACTTTTAGCCTAGATAAAAGTATCGGTGTAGCAGTCTGAATGTGTACATAACTGTCACAATGCTCCTTGTTATTTTGCAAAAAACCTCAGTGATGTATTAGCCACACAACAGGGGTTGCTAAGAAACTAGGAACCAACCCTTTGACAGTAATGGAAGCTTACTTGTAACCACCAGAAAAGAACACTTAAGGATTTAGTAAAGAATAAGTGAAGGTAAAGAAAATTTATAGTCTTTTTTTTTTTCATTTTTCCTTAGAAAAAACCCACTTATTTTAGGTCTCGTACTTACACCGTGCTTTTTAAGTCAATCCTTGTTTTAATTTGATTCGTTGCGAAAAAGAGATTTTTTTATTAAGTGCTGTCTATCGTGGAGTAACCATATAATTTTCTCTGTTGAAGGCTATTTATTTAAAAGGAGGATTTCTATCCTGTATATACAGACAGCCACCAAATCTATTTAAATGAAGACTTTTGCATTACAGGTCTCCAGACTGAACACTTTTAGTGTTAGACTTTTTAGAGACAGAGAAAATCACTGCTCAGGCAGGTATTGTATTGCTTTATATGTTTCCCAAAAAACAGCTGCTGGAACTAACTCCTCCAATCAGAATGAGAAACAATTTTATTTAAATCATCATTTCTCCAATATGAACTGTATTTTGGTTATAGAATTGATGTTCATTCCTAGAATTGCACTAGTCTAATGTTTAGTATTAAAATTCAGATATGACCTACTAAACCATAGTTAATCCGGAACAACAGGTCTCAGACAACATGTCCTAGCTCTTAAAGGAGTACGTGGTCTAAAGAGGTAGAAATGGTATGTATCAGTTGTTGTCATGCATTTTCCTTCACTGAAAATTTGTTATGGAATTAGGCATGAAATCAATAGGAAACCATTGAATACACAGTTTTAATGAGATTACTTTGAAACATATAGAACTGTAATAAGGATTATATCCTTTAAATCCCTTTCTGTATTTTATAATATGGAATTTCATCTCTTTTAGTTATTTATTGTAGCATTCATTTATCTTTGGCTCTAAGAAGTCTATAGAAATATAGAGATAAAAATAGGTTTTGATTGAGGTATCCCAGCATATCTATGTACTTCTCTGCATCCAAGAAAAATTTAAAAATACATACTTTTTAAAACGTGGGTTCTAACTGAAGCTAAAATACAACTTTTATGTGTAACTAATAAACTGTGGTTTTATTTCTTAAAGAATACATAAATCATTTTTTAAGAAAAATCTTTCCAATTGTATGTATTTTCTTACAGGATATTTTTTTAAATTTTCTACAGGGTTGGATAACATTTCTGTTCTACATACACACAAGTATGGAAGCCATGTTTCAAAGTATTGATAGACATGTCATCTGCATACTTTATTGCTAGTGGAGTCCTGAGGAGCTATTAGAGCACTGTGCTGTTTGCTCAGTGGGCTGAAAAAATATACCTGACTTATTTCTCCTTGTTTTAATATTTTTGTAAACTTCTGTTTTCTAGAATGAAAATCTTTCCAAAGGGAAAAAAACCCACCACAATAATAATAATAACAAAATAATAAAATGAATTAAGAGATTTCTATTAAGAGCAGTAGAACATTGAATTTCAGCATATATAATAAAAATATTACAGAAATTCAACATTAATATGAAAAACATTTTTTTCTTTTCCTTCTACTTTTTCTTTTTCTTTTTTTTTTTTTTTTTCTAATTTCTGCTGCCTCCAAGAGCTCTGTGCTTACAGACTGATATCATCCATTCATAGAGAGACCCTTTATGGATTTTGTGAAGGTCAGTGGGACAGAAACACCTGTGTTCTTATCTGTCTTTGCCAATTACTCACTGTGTGGTCCTCAGCTAGTTTACTACTTCATATCTCAATTTCAGCATCTGAAAAACTGGATTAATTACAGCTACCTACCTCACAAGCCTGCAGTGGCATTCATTAGCCTATCTTTAAACACTTCTTTGAACATTTAGTTTCGGGGATGGAGATGTGTGGTTTTACTTCATGCTAATTCCAGAAGAGCCTTTGTTGAAGTAGTTCATATATTTGTAAACAGAATAGTATCCTCGAAAGACTGTGAATGCCAGCTCTGTTGACAAGGTAACCTATTCACCCTAACATCATGGGGGAATTCTGGTGGGAAAGATGAAAAAGAGAACCATTACATCCGCGACATCTAATTTTAAATTTATTTGTTAAACAGGGTGCATAAAGTTTTCCCTTCCAAGGCACACACATTTCATGCTCCCACAGATCAAGGTCCCAGTCCCTCCAGTCTACCCTTGGTCCACAGAGCATTTGACCCAACTGCTTGACCTGTCCAAGTCCTGTCTGATGGCCTGGCCCCTACGTAGAAAGATTCAGTCTTTGACATGAGTCCTGGGTTCCCTCCAGGAGCTATTGCCTTAATAATCTATTACTTACTATATTAGATTGCAACATACACTGCAAATGGCCTCACTAGTCATGTTGTTACCATAGAATCATAGAATCATAGAATAGCCATGGAAAAGACCTCTAAGACCATCAAGTCCAACCATTAACCTAGCATTGCCAAGTCAGCACTAAACAATGTCCCTCAGCAACACATTTACATGTCTCTCAAATACCTCCAGTGATGGAGACTCCATCACTGTCCTAGGCAGCCTGTTCCAATGTCTGACAACCCTTTTGGCAAAGAAATTTTTCCTAATATCTAATCTAAACCTCGCCTCGCACAACTTGAGGCCATTACCCCTTGTCCTATGATTTATACCACCTTCTGTGTCTTTCCACAAATTTTTTTATAAGAAATTTGATCTTAACAACAGTTATATAACCAAGTTAATTTTACGCCTCTTTAGTTTTCAGCTCGTTTCAGATTAACCTAGTCAGTTAGAGCTGGGCAGATATAGTCAAGGTCTCATTTATTTAAGTAGTGCTTACAGGTAAGCTTTACTCTTGGCAAGTTGTTTGTAAATAAAAATGTGTCCAATACTTCTTCATTCAAAATATAGAGATGTTTACCTAATAATCTTTTGAAGACATAAGTAGCTACCTTTATCATATCATACCTGTGTCTGAGTGCTCTTCAGCTGTAGATCATAGTCACCTAAATCTACCATTTTAGAATGGAGAACACAAGTGATAAACATGTTTAAAATGGAAATCCAGAATGGATTGCAGCTGCTGAAATATAGGCTTTTTTTTTTTTTTAAATTTTAAACCCCTAAGATATCTCCCTCTAGCTGCCATCTAGACAAGTGCTTCCTTAAGAGAGATTCCTTAGGTTTGTGATGACATCTCAAATGTTAGCCTTTTCGTGAGGAAGTGAATCATGTCCCAAATCAATACAGTCAGTAGAAGCTGAAGAGCATTTATGCTTTGCTTAAATTTGGCATCCAGATCTGGCTAACAGAATAGTTCACTATACTCCACTGACTGCATTGACTCAAATAAATGAGGCAGGACAGCTTAGGGTGATCACAAATTGTATGGCTTATAAAATTGTAATATAGCTTCCCATTTTCAGCTCAATAAGAAACTAAAGCCTATATGTTGATTAGTTTTTCTAGTGATTAAATTAACTTTTGTAACATGTTAAGTAGAAAGTAGAGCCAAATTTTGGTACTTTTTTACTTCCAATAAATGCAGTTTTCTATTTCCAAACTGATACCGTTACACAATTAGCAATTTGTGGGGGAGGGAAAGATTGGGTTTGAGTTTGGTATTGTTCAGCAATTTAGCAATGTTGCTACAGTCACTGGCCTTTCAATATTATATTTTTCTGTCTGCTTGTCTGAGGAAATTAACTTTTATTTCAGAAGCAAATACACAATATTTATGCCAGCCTGCTGCCATACTCTGAAAGCACTTAAATATCTTCTTTGCTGTCATGATGTGAGAACTCTTAATGTAGCATCTGGGACAACTCACATGCATAGAATTAGGCAGTTTTAAGTATACCATCTAATCAGAAACTCTGTGTATTCAAGCTGATTACAATAAAGATGACTGACTTTATAAAGGCTGATTTCAACTTAGCTTAGAACAGAAGTTTTAGTTTTGGTAACGGTAAACTTTTCTAATCCTGATCAAAGTTTTCTGTTATTTTCCCACATTCACAGAACTTCATTTCAGATCACCCACAGTCATTGGCAGGACTTTTTATTGCTTAAAGTAGTGGGGGATCATTACTGATGTCCACTTATGCAATTCACATGTATCTGCAGAAAACCAAGCGTGTCCATCCCAGATGTGAGACTTTAAGTAGAACTGAGAGGGGTTTAATGTGACCTAAATACTGCTTTACAAATAAATAACATTGAACATCGGTGTTTTAACTGATGTTGAAAGCTGAAATGAGATAAAGCAGTGTTTCACATTGCTTTTGCAAGTGTAGGACGAGCCACGTGAGCTGTTGTTGCAAAGCTCATACAAGTATAACGTATACTGGAATTGTAAACAATCTGTTGTTTGGTTTGAGGAAAGGTAGTTACCAGTGTAAAGCCTATATCACAGTTCTGAATAATCTTGTCTAATATGGAGTCCCGATACAGAAGTGTTTCCATCCATCTGTGTTTCCTGAAGTCTTGACTTGATCTAAGATCATTATCACTTGGACTAAAAGCTTAATCTCAAATCCAAGAAGCTATATACAAGAATCGGTTTATTAATTGAAGCACTGAAAAAACTATTTGGCTTTCTTCAGATAGCTTGCATGTTTTGCACAATATTATGTTATTTGGTCATTGTACTGAACTACAGAAACTGAAGGTATATATATTCATCAACGACTTGGATGAAGGAATAGAATGCTCTGTCAGCAAGTTTGCTGATGAGACAAAACTGGGAGGAGTGGCTGACACACCAGAAGGCTGTGCTGACATTCAAAGAGACCTAGACAGGCTGGAGAGTTGGGCAGGGAGAAACTTAATGAAATATAACAAGGACAAGTGTAGAGTCCTGCATCTGGGTAAGAACAACCCCATGTGCCAGTATAAGTTGGGGACTGAGCTGTTGGAGAGCAGCATAGAGGAAAGGGACCTAGAGGTCCTGGTGGACAGCAGGATGACCATGAGCCAGTAATGTGCCATTGTGGCCAAGAAGGCAAATGGCATCCTGGGGTGTATTAGAAGGGGTGTGGTTAGTAGGTTGAGAGAGGTTCTCTCCTCCCCCTCTACTCTGCCCTGGTGAGGCCACATCTGGAGTATTGTGTCCAGTTCTGGGCCCCCCAGTTCAAGAAGGACAGGGAACTGCTTGAGAGAGTCCAGCACAGAGCCACAAAGATGATGAAGAGAGTGGAACATCTCCCTTATGAGGAAAGGCTGAGGGAGCTGAGTCTCTTTAGCTTGGAGAAGAGGAGACTGAGGGGTGACCTCATTAATGTTTATAAATATGTAAAGGGTGAGTGTCAAGAGGATGGAGCCAGGCTCTTCTCAGTGACATCCAATGATAGGACAAGGGGCAATGGGTGCAAACTGAAACATAGGAGGTTCTGCATAAATGTGAGGAAGAACTTTTTCCCAGTGAGGGTAACAGAGCACTGGAACAGGCTGCCCAGAGAGGTTGTGGAGTCTCCTTCTCTGGAGACATTCAAAACCTGCCTGGATGCGCCCCTGTGTCTTGATCTAGGTGGTCCTACTCCGGTAGTGTGACTGGACTAGATGAGCTTTTGAGGTCCCTTCCAATCCCTAACATTCTGTGATTCTGTGATTCTGTATCATATTAAGCATTCTGTTTAGCAAACAAAGGCCTTTCCATTTCAGTAGACTACTGTAGAATACCAGAATAAGAGAACTACAGAATCAACCAGTTTGGAAGGGATGTCAGGAGGTCCCTTCCATTGATGGGCTAAGTCAAACTGTCTCAGTGGAGGTTCTGCACTTTGGCCTCAACAACCCCCATCAGTGCTACAGGTTTAGGGAGAAGTGGCTGGAAAGCTGTCACTAAGAGAGGGACCTGGGGGTGTTGATTGCCAGCTGGCTGAGCATGAGCCAGCAGTACGCCAAAGTGGCCAAGAAGGCCAATGGAATCCTGGCTTGTATCAGGAATAGCATGGCCAGCAGGGGCAGGGAAGTGATCCTGCCTCTGTACTTGGCACTGGTGAGGCCTCATCTCGAACACTGTATTCAGTTTTGGGCTCTTCACTACAAAAAGGACATTAAAATACTTGAGCAGGTCCAAACAAAGGCAGTGAAGCTGGTGAAGGGTCTGGAGCACAAGACGTACGAGTGAGGCTGAGGGAACTGGGGCTCTTTAGCCTGGAAAAAAAGGTGTCTGAGGGGAGATCTCATTGCCCTCTACAACTACCTGAAAGGAAGTTGCAGCGAGATGGGGTTGAGTCTGTTTAATCAAGTAACAAGTGATAGGACAAGAGGTAATGGCCTCAAGTTGCAGCAGGGGAGGTTCAGACTGGATATTAGCAAGAATTTCTTCACTAAGCAGGTTGTCAGACATTGGAATGGGCTAGCCAGGGCAGTGGTAGAGTCTCCATCCCTGAAGGTGTTTAAGAGTCGTGTTGACATAGTGCTTAGGGGTAAGGTATAGTCGAAGAACTGTCAGTGTTAGGTTAATAGTTGGACTTGATGATCTTAAAGGTCTTTTCAAACCTAGGTGATTCTGTGATTCTGAGGTTTCTAATCCAGCTTCCACTCAAAGAAAGGTCAACAATGAATTCAGACCAGGTTGCTTAGGGCTTTATCCAACTGAGTCTTGAAAACCTCCAAGGCCAGCGTTGTCAGAGTTCTTCATCCACACACAGAATTTCAGCTCCTTCTGTTATTTTCCCAGGCTTTGCACATTTGTGCACCTGTGTTTCAGGTGAGCTGCCTTCTAATCTGCTTTATCCTTCACAAGTCCTCACTTATACCCGTCACCCTGCCCCTTGTACCCTTGTTCTACTTTCCCTCACTTAACTGCAAGCTCTTATCACCATCTGCTGATATAAATAGTTTAAAGCCTTCAGGACCAGTCTGGCAAGTACTATTGGCAAGAATGCTCAGCTTCATCAAAAAGATCTCATGTCTTGCTAGCTGTCCTTATTCCTCAGAAATCCCTCATAAAAATCAAAGCACTGCTTGAGACAGCAGCCACACATCTGCTTGTTATCTCTCACAATATCCCTCTTACCTGAGCCTTTCCCATCATCCATAGGACCAAGGAGAAAAACACCTTTGCACTCACCATTGTGTACTCAGTCCTGATTGCTTCAAGTCTCCCTTAGCAGTATTACTGATGCACACATATGGATAAACAAAAAGTCTGCAGGTCACGTGAACTTTGTCAGCCTCTATGCAACATCCTGAATCCAAGCCCCAGCAAACAACAAACCTCTTGTGTCAGCAGTTCTGGTTGGCAGGAGGATGCTTTCAACTCCTGCAGAACAGAGTCTCAAAACACTATTGCCTACTGCTTCCTCTTGGCGCTAACGCTTGGTTCAGGCCCAGCTGGCTCTGAAGTCTGCTCTAATGGAGTCTATTCCCTTTCCTTGGCTATTAGTGCAATGCATCAGTTCTGTACATTCAGATATGAAGGCCAAGGAGTCTTTCTTTTGCTTCCAGAGAGCAGAAGTTCCCGTCCATCCCTATCTTAGGAGTGTCCATCCATATTCATTCAAGCGTAGTGTAGTCTTTCGTTGTCCCTCCTTCTTTGCATCCTGTAGCTCAGTCTCTTGCCTCTACAGTCTCTATGAAGATCACAGAAACCTCCTACTCATCCTCGCTGATGCTACACAGTCTGATTGCCTCCCCTCACATGTGTGGCCACCATCACTTTGACTCCACTCTGCCCCAGGTAAAGCAACAGACAAACCCTGAGAGGCAGTATCCTCCCTCTGACACTCTGTCTGACCTACAGCCTCAAATGTGCCCAGGTTTGAGGATTTGAGGTCTTCCTCCATCAGTTTTATAGGATTGTTTTGGCACAGTTTCAAACGATTACTAAAGTAAATCTTCCTGCCAGAATATAATTTGCTGGCAAATTAATTATTGTCCCTGTTGATCATAGGTGAGATAGGTAGGAATGTTTATTTTAAATTTTTCTGGAATCTCAATTTTTATGACTGTTTTCCACTGCTTAGAATTTTGCCAAGTTTAAACATTTGGGATTAAATGGTCCATGTGTGCTGTCTTCTGCTAAATACATGAGAAAGTTTCAATTAAATGCCTTAAATATTTTTTCAGAATGTGGTAGAGAGGGAAAAATAGTAGGTTGCCAACACACCAAAAATAAAAAATTCTCTTGAAGATCCAACATTTTTTGACATCTTCAAAGGCATGAATATCTTCCTTTTTAATTTCTCAAGGTGGTCACCTTGATATCCTTAAGGTGTTTTTTATTGTTCAGTTAATAATTTCTAAGAACTAAAAAAAATCTCTCTATATATTCAAACATTCCTTAGAATTCTACAACTAAACTCTGAAATTGTCAACTGCATTGGATGCCTGCTACTTTCTGATTGACCTGTGCACAAAACTTTCTCTGAAAGTGACTGAGCACTTTCTGTCCCAGTAATTCAAGCAGTGAGGAAAATTTTCCTTAAATCATTAATTCTGACTGGATCATTTCAGTCAGGAAGTTTGGAGTATTTTTTAGTGCTCTTTCTGCTTGCCCTACTGACATCCAGAGACAAAACAGAAGGAGAATGAAAAAATTTCTTAAATAAATTGGAAGAATAAGGAGGAAGGGAGAGAGGTGTTAAATCATTCAGAACTTTGACTGGAGGATTGAATTTTACATTCACCGAATTTTGTTTTCTACTGCATAGCTAGATTATTTTATATTTTAACTTTGATACAGAAGAGTGCCAAAACATGTGATGTAAGTCGTATGTTTCCAGAAACATTACTGAGAATACTTTGTTGCTTTAAACAACAACAACAAAAAAGTTAAAAACTGAAAAGCAAACAAAAAAGTCTCTTTTCAGTGTGTTTTAGGTTGGGGTCTCCTATTTCCCTGGGAAGACCTAACATGAAATAGAGACTTTATTTAATTACTGATATTTTCATTATTTAAATTAAAATAATACATACTGTATGTTTGATTTGTCATAAACGTAGAGTTTATACACTGTGCACACAAATGTTTGTTACTTCTTCACAAAAGTATGTGTAAAGCAGAAAATATAAGTTGTCCTTTATTTAGTGTTTCCAGCAATGTTAAGATTTTTTTTAGGTAAGTCAAGTAAAGTGATGTGTAGCTTCTAGAATCCTCAGCATAATTTGATCAGTGTAATATTCGGAACATTAACCAAGAAGAAATCTTAAAAGAAAAATAAAGTTTTTCCTCTTCTATTGTAAATAACGTAGGGACTTCTCTCCAGATAGTATCAAGCAAAGCACTTTTGGCTGTCTCCTAAATTAAATAATTCAAAACTACTATTTTGTGCGGAGTAGGAATTCTGTCCTCATCTCATGAATTCCTTACTGTGAAGGAAAGCAGAATAGTGATAAAGAAACCAATATTCAATTTGCCTAGGTTATCTCAAAAGGAATGTATGGTTTAATGAGGTTTGAAATGATTAGGCCTTGACAATGGTTATTACAGTACTCCAAGATTTATAAGGTTAAAATATATTATCAACATTACAGTTTAAAAGTGTTAAAACTGAATGAAAATTCCATTATGAGATTATCTTTTAAAAATAGTACTATTAAAGCACAATGGAATGTCAGATGCTAGTGTAGTACCTTAAACTTCTGCATCAGTCAAATCAGAATGATTTTTTTCCCTTTCTTCATCAGACACATCACATTGTGTAAACAACATATTAAGTGTAGAAAAGTACAAAAGATCAACAGCTGCGGAAAAGAACAAGAATGCTGAATATGAGCATATCTATCTGCCTTTTTTTTCAAAGCCCTAAGAGTGCTCTTCATTCATATTGTGAAATTTAAAAATGGACAATAATTATTAAATTTTTGCTCAACAGACTGAAATAAGTTTTTGCTTAACCTTCTGTGTTCTGTCTTTGAAAGGTAAAAGCTCATATCTTCTAGGTGAGATGTGACAGCAAATTTCACGATGTTCAATAAAGATCAAATTGGTATACTTTCAAGACACAAAGTTCCAGACTGGGGAGAGGGTCAAAGTTTGCTGTGAGACAGTAATATAGATTAGGGTTAATGTCCTTTTGACGTCTTTGAAACCCTGTGTGGCTTCTACTAAGATCAATGGAAAAACACCAATTGATACTGTGCAGCTCCATTTTGTAAAGTAGGTAACAGCATTATAGAAAAGGTCAATCATACACATTTTCCTCATGCAGTCAGTGACTTTGCAAGTGAATGTAATTATTTGCATAGCAAGGATTTCTCAGATGAGTAATTCTTCGAAGATCAGATCCCACACTGTAAAATATATCATGATTCCTGAGGATGAAAAGATAAAATAACCTATACAGAGGCTTCTTTTTAAAAACAAACTCATTTATAATTCCTAAATGTAAAAGATGTCTCTGCAAGACCAATGACTGAGGCTTTGGTTTTACAGTTACTCGCAAGTGCCACTCCTTATTTGTTTTTGATAGGGAAAAGTGAAAGATTTAGCATCTTTGATTTTTATTTCTAAAAGACATCTTTTCATTAATGATTACTCATTTGTTATAAGTTGACTACTGAAAAAAAGACTTAAATACTGTAATACTGTATATTATACTGTAGATAAATTTATAATATCAGGTAGAAGTACTGTATGTCTTTTTTTTGCTTTTTTTTTTTTTTCCTAGTGCTGAAAAAATATTCACAGGCATGTTACAGAGCTAGGACTCAGATTCCTAAATCTGAACACCCCTGAGCTTGTGGTTTGTAATGGAAGTTATTAAAATATTACTGTGATAACTATGACACTAGAACATGGATATAAAGAATAAGGATTTCATATTTGTCCTACTTTTGCCACGAACTCAAAACTAGGATCAAAAATTTATAACTGTAATAAAGTATAAGGGATAATAAGCAGCCGTTAATGCTTATTTCTGAAGTACAAAATAATTAAGAATGTAAAAAAATTATGAAGAGAAACAAAGATACTAAACAAAGTTTGGTTGAAATTCAATTTCTTAAACATTTTTAATAATCCTTAAAAAATATAATTATCATTAACAGGAAATACCACAGTGAAGACAAGGAATGATGTCACCTTCTTAGAGAAATTGTGGAAATGTTCTGGATTTTCAGTGTCAATGACATTCTTCGGATTTCTCCTTCATAACCTGAGAACTTCCTATGAATATTATGCTTGATGACTATATGCTATTTGTTCTGCCATTTTTCTAGTATAACTTGGGGATAGTATGAGGTGAAGAACGGAAACAAATAGCATACAAACAATCCTTTAGGATACTTGAAAAGATAACCTCAAAGACTTTCTTTCTACCTTCACCTTTCTTTATAGTGACAAATACATGATAGCAAAGTCTGAAAAAAAAAAGGTCTGTTTCAGATCCTTTCAAAAGCTGAAGGCAGATAGAAATATCAGAATGATTCCTGTGATGCAAAGAGAAGGGCAAAGTGCAGCTGTGTGAACAAATAATACTTTTTCCTTAAAAAAATCATTTAAATGCATCAACTATTTGAATCACTCTAAAGATATGAACCTTAGATAATGAAAAGAAGGAAGGACTTAATTTTGATGGCCATATTTTATTTGTTTGTGCTTTTTCAATATATCTATCATTATGCTTTTGTGTTATTTTGCTCTGTAAGTTTTTTCCACTAATTTTAAAAATTAATTTTGTATTAATCCATGTTACAATAAGTAAAATGCCTAACAGAGCAATTTTAAAATCTTTTTTTTCCAGGAAATATGGTTTATTATCTCTAGGAAAGGTTGACCTTCATAAACAAGAGAAATTCAAGATAATCAAATTAACCCTTTCAAAGGACCAAATCATTAACATTTAAGCATATCCTGAACATCACTAAGTACTTCATTCTAAAAGTGAAAAATGTAAAATAGGTGTAGGATACTGTTGACTTAACCAAAATTAAATGAATGTTTTGAATTTAAGTAAAAAATTCAGTAAGTACCCACAAACACTCTAAATAATTTCATTTCTAAAGCAAATCTGAAATAGTCCTTTATCTTAGTTTTCAGTCCAGAATATGTGTTAGCAACACAAAGATTGTTTCTTTACCTAGGCATAGAACTTGAAAAAATAAAAAGTAGGGGAAAATTCTACATTATCATATGCAAATCTGAACTTTGATTTTAACTTGGGGATCTTGATATATGATGTCTTAGTTTTACCCTTTGCTTGTTTATTTCATATAAATTTTTATAACACAAGATAATAAGAGCAAGACAGACACAACACTGATCATAAAAAACTTCACATTAATATTCAGCATTTTTTGTTAAAGCTTTCAAGTCATTGAAATGTGAAAGTTAATGCTATATAAATACCATACAATACAAACCAAGCAGTATGCCTATTTATCTGCTGAAAGAACAAATCACATAAAATCAGTGTAAAAAAATATTTTGATCCACAGTTTGTAGAAAGTCCATTAAGACTCACAGATGAACTTGTTACTAGGAAAAAGCAATGGCCTTCAAAAACAAAAGTAGAAAATATATTCATGATGAAGTTCCATTATAACTTATGTTGGATATGTACGGTATCAAATTTAATGTGAATCTTATTTAAACATAGAATCACATTTTTGCTCAACAAACCAAAGAAAACAATAGCAGTGTTCTGCAGAAACACCATTCCTGATCTGACATACCACTATTTTGGTTTGAATTGATAGTAACTGATCTGGCATCTACCAGACTGTAATGATTTCTTTAAACATGTGGTAACAAATTTGAATGGTAAATGCGAACACATACTTCTTCTGTGTATAACACGGACACAGCATTTTTGGTCATGTTATAAGAATGGATTTATTAGTTCATGGAAATCTGACTTAGAAGTATGAAAAGACAGTTAAATATGAGATGGTTAAAATGGCTTAATGAAGTATAGCCTATGAGACACACAGGTTAATGACAATATTGATTGCCACTCCAAGTAAAAATATATTTGCTTAAATCTCTTGTTGAAGAAAACTGAACTGTACCCAAATTCAGATATGGAAGCTTGCTGTATTTCATTAATCACAGAATCACAGAATCGCCTAGATTGGAAAGGATCTTTAAGATCACTGAGTCCAAGCATTAACCTAACACTGACAGCTGTCAACTATACCATATCCCTGAGCACTATGTCAACACAACTCAAACACCTCCAGAGATGGGGACTTCACCACTGTCCTGGGTAGCCCATTGAGTCACCATATCACATTTTTATGACCTGACGAGTCCTTATCTTTAGCTGAATCATTAGAACAGGAAAAAAAAAAAAAAAAAAAGAAAAAGAAAAATGTGGTGTCAAACACACTTCCAGAAAAAATTTCTTATCTACTCCTTTTAATGTCAAACTGCAAGAGAGAGTTTCAGACCTGAAGCATAATGTTAATATTTAACTTAATTCTTTGCATAACTGAAGGAGTATTAGTCAGGATAGTCTGTGTTTTTAGGTAAAGCAGAAGCCTCCTGCGGTCCTATATTAGAAGCATACCAAGCAAAATCTAATAGTAGCTTCTTGTGATCCCCAAGATAAGCTCACCAATTTAGTACAACTGGAGAAGCATTTTTGCACCCAGTGGCCCCATAAAAAGTAGGCTTGCCATTGCTAATAACAGGCCACAGGCCCTGTACTCACTGTCCCTTATGCTGACCGTGCCAGGTCCCAGTTCTGGCCAACTGTTATCAATTTATTATGGGAACTGGCTGTGTGAGCTAGTACTGGGTGTCTCTTGCTATAATGTGCAGTTTAAGAGTCGGATAATGACAAAGACTTTGAAAATATGACACAGCTCAAAAGCAGAGGCTCCAGAACCATAAAGAGCTCAGTGACAGTCAAGGGCTGGTCATTGAAGAAGCTCAGCATCAAGAGATGGAGAAATACATCTTTTACTATAAGAAAAGAAGCAGCAGCTAAGTAAAGGAAAAAGGAAAATAAATAAATTTAAAAAAAACAAACAAGCAAAGGAACAGTGTAGGGGACCTGCTGGGACTGACAAAGCAACCTCCATCTCACCCCATCAAGCATGGTGCCAAAGGCTGGGATTTTCCTAGGAACTCAGCTGTCTAATAGGACAAGATCCTCGACTTAGATGCAAGTTAAAAAGACACACTTTTGTTCTGGCTTCTCTCCTTGAAGGGCTGTTTAGCCTGACCATGTCAATGATTAAGACCACCAAGGACCATAGTGATCAATGCTAGCTGTGTGGCATCAGCTGTGAACATTGCACGTTCAAAGATAATGTAGGATATGATTGTTAAAGACTAATGACTTCAAATATGCAATGATAAAACCTGACCATTGGCAATGTGTGTTGTTAATGAATGTTAGTCTAGTAAAGTTATGTTTTGAAGTCTGGAACTGGTTTGATTTATTACTTTTTATCATTCTCCTCACACTGTTCTCTAATTGTCTGACATACATATACACACATTCAATTGCAACAGTTATAATTAATCATGTTTCAAATTAACTTATCTTTTAAATAACTTGGGTCAACATATAAGTCATAATTTTAGAGATTATTTTACATTCAGGATCTGGCTACGTGTAAAGAAAAAGACTGTTGTGTACTCTCTGTGCAGTCTGTGATTTCTGTTATCATCCTGTGTCTCTACCCTTCCACACCACATTTCAATCTAAGACCACAGACAGTTTACTCCACACTTGGTATTACCATAAACTACATCTAAACCAAAACAAATTTAGGATATATTCACTTGATTGTTAAGCAATTGCTATTATGGCTAAAATAAGCCAAAATTGTCTGAGGCCAAGAAAAGATCATATTAATGCTTCTCTTTTTTTTTTTTTTTTTTTTAATTAATGTGTGGTCTTTCATTAAAAATGGCACAATTCAATTTTATTTACCAAAATCATACAGTTCTGTTTCATAGTTAATATGCTGCCCTCTAATCAGACAGTGAATCTGAAATACCATCAACTTATTACAACACTTTTTCAATGTTAGTTATACAGTTGGATGTGAAAATGGTCTTTAAGATAAATATTTGTCAGTACTTATATGTCTCAATTTCAATTTGCCATATATAACTTGTTTGCTGTATGTCTCAATTTCAATTTCCATATATAACTTGCTTGTTAAAGTGGAATATGCATAACATATTTCCAGACAAGATGATAGAGTTTTCCTGTTTATCCTCCTCTTTTCCTTGCTTCAATACATAATCATGTTGACATGTTATTAATAAGGTGTCATGATGTGCTTATTTTTTAGTAGAAAAGGGTGAATACTGAAGGCCCTTATACCTTTTCATCTTACATCTTCAGTTCCTACATTGCACTTGACAAAGCAGTTATAAGTTGAAGACTGTGCACAGACACACCAGACACAGAGAGGGGAGGGAGATATCTACCTTATGCTTAAATCCACATGGGTACCAAACCCCATTAAATCCATTTAGAAGATAATCTTTCCACCATTTTCCATATTTTTTTTTTAAAGTATGAATGTAATATTTATTTTTACACATGAAAATGACAATGAATATATGAATTTAAAATAAACATGTCAATTATCTTATCGTAATAAGGAATACTGTAAGATCAAAAGAAAAGCTACATGGAGTGAATATGCCCATAGGTTATTTTTTTCCCCATATTAACCTTTTTCCAAGATTTTTTTCCTCATCTTCATTCCCATGTGTCCTTTTTTAAAGTTTTCTTCTCTGTATTAACATTAAGCAGATTTTTCTTTATGGATAACTTCAGTGATGGTTCCATAACTCCTATTTATATATATAAATAGATGTGCTGATGTAATTTTCTCTGGCATTTGCTTAAACCTCTAAATATGTTGTAATTTGCTTTTGTGTCATCCTCTCAATCATTAACTTCATAAATTATGCAATGTGGGTGCTTTAATCTTAGCTCATCAATCCTTCCTTCTAGTTTCTTAATAATTTCTGTTGTATAGAAGTCAATTTTACTGTTCTGTAACATGAGGTGGGATTCCAGATTGCACAAATCTATATTTAATGATAGGATACAGCTCCAGATTGTAGACAACTAAATTTAGGTATTTACAATCTGGAGCTGAATCCTATTTCAAGTTTGGGTGAGTATGCTGAAGATCAAAATATGATTATGCATGATTTCTGAGGCTGTGTTTAGATTCTAAGAGTTTCTTTCTGATTAGGGAAGGGAGTAGGAAGAAATAAATCTAGTTTCTAGTTTCAAAATCAGGAGATCCTTAAGATATGTTTATAATTCACTAATGCCAAATATCAATGTGTCAAAAAGCCAGAGATAATAGAAACCAATTAGTTGAGTTCAGCATGGATTAATTTACTTGGTTTACCTTGTTATTTAGAGTAAGATGCAATGATACTGCACATGAATTCACACAGTACTTATGTCTTCTTCCTTGTGGTACATGTTGCACCTATGGTAGGGGTGTGTTTATAGATACAGAAGACACAGACTGGGGAGGAATTTTCTGTGTAAAATAAATTATGATCCATAGACCTACCTATCTATCCTCCTTTCAGGGGATTTAGCTAGTGAGTTTAATGGAACACACCTGTAGCACATGTTCAGGTAGCCTTGTGTCAAGAATGAAATATTCACAGCTATTTCCATTAAAAAGCCTAAATGAGGGAAATGGTTTGTTCTTTTAATTGGACGTTTTGCCTTGAAAGTAGGGGGCCAGGTTCAGTGATTTTTTTATCCAAAACAATTCTTTCCTTTCTAGTACCATATCTGCCCTTAAAAAAGTCCATTTTCTCCACTTTTGCTGTTGAGTAGCCAGATGGCTGGCTGAAGCTAGAATCCTGGAGTGACAGGTGCAGAAGTAGAACAAGTGAAAGTCATCATGACCCTCCTATCTAGTAGCTCCATCAGGTGGGAGAAGACAGCTGTGAGAGTAAGTTTATTTTCCCTGGTTTATCCCAATTTTGTTTTTGTTTTTACAGTAACATATGTAAGTACAGCTGTGAGCAGGACTCAGACCCTTTCACCTTCTTGCCAAGTTACCTAAGCACTTAGAGCATGTCCCACAATTATACATCTTGCTTAAATATCTTTTACCAACTGCTTTTACCAGAGACAGTGTTTTTGGACAAATGAACTCTTTCGCAAATGACTATGACAGTCATTATAAAGAAATATATTATTATTAAATATTATATTATTTATTATTAAATACAATCATATATAATAATACATTCTTACTAAATATACTACTATTGTAATTGTTATTATTATAATGGCTCCAATTTCTTCCATACTTTTTCCATTACATAATGCAGTAAATCTATTGTCTCCACCTATTAATCCACTGAATCTTCTAAATGGCCACCATCATGAAAAAAAACAAAGGTCAGAAAAAGGGAAAAGTCGACTACCGTACTGATGATTTCAGGAGGGCCTCTGAAAAGAAAATAAGTGAACTTAGGCAAATGGTATAATCTTTAAGTCAATGACTATATACATAGTTTGGAGAAGTAAGAAAAATCCATAACTTATTCCAGACTCAAGGTCTCTGCTTCAGGAAATTTGACTGAAACCTATTAGAATTCTAAATAGTATCTGATTCTTCGCTGCAGATGGGGGAGAGAAAATCTGATGCATTCTAGTTCATCCAGGTGTGTTGACAAGGATTTTCTTCAAACCAATCTTCTTATTAGCCCTAATGAAATCATAACAACACAAAATTGAAGTCCTACAGAGGGAAAAATATTCATTGAGTAATAAGCATAAATTAATAATAAAGCGAAACTCTCAGGAAGTTATAGACATGGTGTGTTGGGTGTTTTTGTACAGTATATCTTGCGTTTAGAAAATGCTGTTTCTTCTATTTTTAAATGATCAGTGGAAACACATCACTATCATCACTTTCATGCCTTCTTTTATGACTAAAACACTATGAATGCATTGTTATTTGTATAAAAACATTTAAAAGTATATTTTTACTCTTGATGGATGGCAAACTGAAATACTTTATGGATATTTCACTTGAAATAAATAATTAATATTTAAATTTTTGTAGACCATAAGACTGAACCTAATTTTGGCGTCTAAGAATTTGCCACAGGAAGATGATTCTGAATTGCAGAACAACTTTAATGCAGTACCTCTTATTTTCTCTTCAGACACCTAAATGTAGCCAGAAGATTTTAATGAAATTTCATACTGATTGCATAAATTACAAAGTAAATTTCCAATAGTAATTAATTTTTTTTTTTTATAAAGTGAGAGTGGCAAAGGGGCTGAACAGGACTAGCAGCTCTTTAGGGGCATTTTTCTTAGGGCACAAGAAGTCTTAGTTCCTACATATAAGAAATCAGTCAAGAAAGGCACGAGACCAGCAAGCTAATTAAGGACCTCCTGGTCAAACTAAAGTGTAAGAAGAAAATGAACAGGCAGTGGAATCAGGGATGTGTATCCTGGGAAAAATGTGTGGGAATAGGATGCTCATGTCTGTAGGGATGGGACCAGGAAAGGTAAGGCACAGATGGAGCTGAATGTAGCAAGAACTAATAAGAATAATAAGAAATAATAAGAAGGGTTCTACAGGCACACTATGCAGAAAAGGATTATTAAAGAAAATGTACCCTCCAATAAATCAAACAAGTGAACTAGTGACAACTGACACGGAGAAGGCTGAGGTACTCAACAACTATTTTTTTCCTGAGTTTTTAATATTAACCTCTCTTCCCATATCTCTCAAGAACCTGAACCTCAAGGAAAGTACTGAGTGAACAAAGTCCCTCCAATCTTAGGAGAAGAGCAGGTTCCTCACCTGAGAAACATGAACACACCTAAGTCCATGGGACTGGACAAAATGCATCCCAGGGTCTTGAGGTAATTGGCTGATATAGTTGCCAAGAAACTTACCATCGTATTTCAAAAGTCATGGCAGTCAGGCAAAGTCCCCTGTGACTGATGAAAAAATAATATTGCACCCATTTTTTAAAAGGGCAATAAGGAGGACTCTGGGAACTATTAACCAGCCAGCCTTACTTCTGTGCCTGGTGAGATAATGGAACAAATTCTCCTGGAAGACATGTCAAAACTCATGGAAGACAGGCAGAGGATTAGAAAAAGCCAATATGGCTTCGCCAAGGGCAAATTGTGCCTGACTAATCTAGTGACCTTTTGTGATGGTGTGTCTGCATTAGTAGGTAAGGGAGGAGCTACTGATGTCATCTACCTGGACTTCTGTAAGGCCTTTGACACAGTACCACACAAGATCTTTGTCTATAAATTGGAGAAATAAAGGTTTCATAGATAGACTATTTGATGGATAAGGAATTGGTTGTATGGCTACATTCAATGTCTAGCGGGAGGTCAGTAAAAAGAGGCGTCCCTCAGGTATCCATACTGGGACCGGTACTGTTCAATATCAATATATTTATTAATGACATAGTGGGATTGAGTGCACTCCCAGTAAGTTGGCAGATGATGCCAAGCTGAGTGGTCTAGTTGATTCACTAGAGGGAAGGGGTGTCATCCAGAGGGAGCTTGACAGGTTTCATGAGTGGGCCCATGCAAACCTCATGAAGTTCAACAAGGCCAAGTGCAAGGTCCTCACCTGGGCTGAGGCGATCACCAGTATCAGTATAGACTGGGGAATTAATAGACTGAGAGCAGTCTTGCAGAGAAGGACTTAAGTATATTGGTGGATGAAAAATTGGACACAATCTGGTGATGCATGCTTGCAACCCAGAAAGATAATCATATCCTGGGTTGCACAAAAGCAGTATGTCCAGCGGGTTGAAAGAGGTGATTCTTCTTCTCTACTATGTTCTCATGAGACTGGACCTGGAGTAACAGATGCAGTTCAGGGCCCCCAGTACAATAAAGACATGGACCTGTCCATGCAGGTCCAGAGGAGGGCCGCAAAAGTGGTCAGGGAACTGGAATGGCTCTGGGGAAAGGCTGAGAGCTGGGGCTCTGAGGAGACCTTATTGTAGCCTTTAAATACTCAAAGAGGACTACAAGAAAGATGGAGAGAGACTTTTTACCAGAGCCTGTACTGACAAGAAAAGAGGCAATGGTTTTAAACTGAAAGAGGGTAGATTTAGATTGGATATAATAAAGAAGTTATTGCCCAGAGAATCTGTGGATGCCTCATCATTGGCAGTGTTCAAGGCTAGGCTGGATGGGGCTTTGAGCAACCTGATACAGTGGAAGCTGTCCCTGCCTATGGTGGAGGGAGTGGAGTAGATGATCTTTAAAGGTCTGTTCCAACTCAAACCATTCTGTGATTCTATGATTTTGAAGCTTACTTCTAATGTTGTTAAGTTCCTTAAATATGAGCAGTCGTGGTTTTGGGGCTGTGTGTGTGTGTGTGTGTTTTGAACTCTTTAATGTAAATCATTGCAAAATATAAAGGCAATGGTCATGACATATTGAAGGGAAATTACTATGCATGCAAAAAGTTGTACCCTAGATAAAAAGTGTTAGAAGAATGCCATTGAGGATAGGCTGTTCTTCTGCACTGAGGAGGCTGTTCTTGATGATAGGCCAGCTCTTAGCCTGACTCAGCCTAAAGGTAAAAAAGAAGGGGACAGGAGGTGGAAAAGGGACAGATCACTGGAGTATAAACGCAACACATGAGCACGCACAGAGGGAATTAGAAAGTGTTAAATACTGTTTGAAATACTGATGATGAGTAATAACTACAGTGCAAAAGTCAGGGCTACTATGAATTTCTGCTTTCTCTGCTTTTCTCTGCATCATTTTGTGATGATGTTATGAAAATAACCTGAGGAGTTCCACTGTTGTTTGGGGTTTTTCTCTATATTTTTTTGAATTTAATGCAACAGCTGTTTCTTAATTTTGTTTCTTTTTATTGTTGTTATTATCATTAAATATTTATATATTAATATCATTCTTATTACTAATGATTTAAAACCTTATGCTAGCTTACATCTCAGTTGATTTCAGTCAGATGAGTCAGATTAGAAGAGGCTAAATCTTTCAATTTGTCCTGCTAAGATAGTTGCAATAAGGCAGATACTGGTTCTTAGGTCTTTAACTCTTCTTTTTTTTTTTTTTTCCCCAGTTCTGTGAGGCATATTATTTTGTTAAACAACAGTTAATTGAGTTAAAGAGATATCCTTAAATGCAGTGTTTACTCCCAAGGAAAATCCTTAACCAGGAAATATCGACATCACAGTTTCTGCATAGTTTCTACGTAGGTAAATGAACAATACGTTTTCTCCAACACTCATAAAAAACACAAGATGTGATAGAGATCATTCCAAGAAAGTGTAAGGGCCAATTCCCCACACCTACCTTAGAAGATTATATTTTAGGGATTCTGTATTACAGAATCACAGAATCACAGAATGGTAGGAGTTGGAAGGGACGTCCAAAGATCATCTAGTCCAAACCCTCTGCTAGAGCAGGATCCTAGAGTAGATCACACAGGAACACATCCAGATGGGTTTTAAATGTCTCCAGAGACAGAGGCTCCACAACCTCTCTGGGCAGCCTGTGCCAGTGCTCTGTCACCCTCACAGTAAAGAAGTGTTTTCTTATGTTAAGATTGAGCCTCCTGCGTTCCCGTTGGTGCCCATTGCCCCTTGTCCTGTCACTGGACACCACCAAGAAGAGTCTGGCCCCATCTTCCTGACACCTGCCCTTCAGATATTTATAAACATTAATGAGATTCCTCCTCAGCCTCCTCTTCTCCAAGCTAAATAGACCCAGTTCCCTCAGTCTCTCCTCAGATGGGAGATGCTCCAATCCCTTCATCATCTTAGTGGCCTTGCACTGTGCGCTGGACTCTTTCCAGTAGTTCCATGTCCCTCTTGAACTGGGGAGCCCAGAACTGGACACAGTATTCCAGATGAGGCCTCTCCATGGCAGAGTAGAGGGGGAGGAGAACCTCCCTTGACCTGCTGGCCACACTCCTCTTAATGCACCCCAGGATACCATTGGCCTTTCTGGCCGCGAGGGCACATTGCTGGTTCATGGTCAGCCTGTTGTCTACCAGGACTCCCAGGTCTTGTCCCCAGAGCTGCTCTCCAGCAGCTCAGCCCCGAACCCGTACTGATACATGGGGCTGTTCTTCCCCAGATGCAGGACTCTACACTTGCTCTTGTTGAATTTCATTAAGTTTCTCCCTGCCCAGCTCTCCAGCCTGTCCAAGTCATGCTGGGTGGCACCACAGCCCTCTGGTGTGTCAGCCACTCCTCCCGGCTTTGTATCGTCAGTAGACTTGCTGAGGATACACTCTGTCCCTTTGTCGTTAATGAATATATTGAATAGGACTGGACTCAATATCAACCCTTGGGGGACACCACTAGTCACAGGCCTCCAACTAGACCCTGCCCCACTGACCACTCCTCTCTGGGCTCTGTCCTTCAGCCAGTTCCCAATCCACCTTTTTGCAAATGCTTTAGATGCAATGGTTTATTTCATAATTTGTCTGTTCAAAAAAGGGCAATCTATAAAGAATTTACACATCTCTTTCTAAATTTTGCTGTGAGGATACTTATTGGATTAGCCCCACCTGTAAGTTTAGGTAGAGAGATCCTGGTCTAGGCAAGGTATGAGTGAAGAACAACTTAGGTCTATCCAATTAAAGAGTCTCTTGAACATTCTCAACTGTAAAAGATTTTGTTCCCCAAATACAGAAGTCTAGCTTTTTAAAAGTCATAAGGTATCGATCTGGTTTCCAGCTGCCAGGTCAGGAAGGCAGGTGTCTTGATTGTCTTCCATGTCAAATGTCAGTGGAAATCTAAATTAAAGCAACTGAATAAATCCCAAAGGTTTGAGAAACACTAAACTTCTATTAAAATTCTCCAAAGCCGAATAGCAGTGCTGGTAGACTTGTAGAATTGTATATTTTTGTTTAGATATTTTTATGTTCTAAGTTAGTATTGTCCTTCTCTGACAGAAAATTACTGAAAGCACACAAAAGATGAGCCTTTAGTTTCTCTTCTGATTTGTCTTCTGCTGCCTGGTTCCAGATTTACCGAGTGGCCACTAGAGGATTTTCACCTGCAATGCTTGGCCAGATGTCAAGTGGTAGCTTAGACATTTCTAATACCTGTGGGAGGCTTTAGACTACTTAGTGAAACTTATGAAGGTTTTAACACTTAACCTCTAGCAAGTCTCTACTAAGACTATGCAAACTACAGTGTTTCTTAAGCTTGTAACTAGGTCAAACAAGGACAGATTTTCACAGGAATAGCAAAAAAAGAAATCCATTATGCAAAAGTCAGCTCTCTGTCAAATTTCAAGTCCCTATCCTACAGCTTTGTGCTATAACAGCATTCTAAAAAACAGATTGTCAGAATTCCTATTAGCATACCAAAAAAAAAAAAAAAAAGGTATTTTTCCTTAGGTTCATGAAGTAGCTGAAGCATTTTTTGCTAGAATTTAAAAATATCCTCAGCATCGTCAAAATTTCAGCTTGAGGTAACTTTTAATTTAATTGGTTAAAGTCTGAATAAATCATAAGCATCTGAAATCTGGTCCTAAAATCAAAGTCTCAGGGAACCTTGAAAACAGTGGTTATTTGACATTCCTGTAACAGAACAGAAAATAAAAGCCAAACCAGAGCAGCATGTTTACTTCAAGGCAAGCACTTTTGAATTGAAAAACTGTGCACAAAATCCATATTAAACGCAGCGTGGATTTAGAAGCAGAGTTGTATATATGCCAATTAAGTCAATGGGATAACTGCTAGACTAAAATTATTAGGATTTTGCCTAAAAGCTAAAACATCAGAAACCTTTAAGTGAGCAAAATTCAATAAGCATAAATTTTCATATGAAAAAGAAATTTGCAGCTGTATTATCATTGAACTTCACATATTTTGTTCATTCCCACTGGTTTGTTTTTCTTTGATTTCAAGTTAATTTTCAGATTCTTACACTACTATTTGATATTACAGTGACAATTTACAGATGAGAGAAATCAGAGAAAAGTTTTTTGTTGGCTTGAGGGAGAACTAGAACCCGGTCATGTACCAGGTCAAGACATGTTTGATTACTCATTCAGTGTGATGATTCCTGAAGGATGACTCAGTAACATTTTTACTGGTAGATATTTCCTACTTATGATGATTCATAGAAATAGATCTCAAACTCCCATATATTACTTATCTGCACGAATGTTTTCATCTCTTTGATTTAAGCTGCAACTATTTTTATTATTAGTGTTATTTGTGGAAAAGGTCCCCCATCCTTGTCTTCTATATATATCTTATATTTTCAGTGTGGGATGAATGTTAAAGCATTATGAAATAAAAAATTATGGCTTTGTCCAGTTCAAAACTGAGCCTTAAAACTCTGCCAGAAATGGCACTAACTTAAAGCTGACAGGTTGGTAGAGAATGTATTAAAAAATGAAGTGATTTTGGCAAGCTAAGATTGTAAATCACTTCCATATCCACTTATTATAACAATAAATGGCTCCTATTTTCTCAGAGACAATGCAATGAATAGGAATTATTTCATGTCATCAAAACAAAAAATTTAAAATAACCCTATTTATTTTTGAATTGCCTGATTACACGATTCATTATCAGATGTTCATTATTTCTGGTACATGTAGATAGGTACCAGAAGGCACAAAAAAACCAACTAATCTGGATTAGGGTTTGGAGACAGGGTTGAAGAAGTTGAGGTTGTTAAAGTATATCGAGTGTAACAGTCCACAGTGGAAGAAGGAGGGAAAAGGAACTGAAGGTATAGTTATGGCTATTTTTTGCTGGTACAACTAGAATAAAGACATTCCCACTTCATTGCATTACATTGTTTTGTGTGCTGACAGTGATCCCAGCTCTTTAGTTTCTGAGCAAAAATAATTATATTTGCTGTCTGCAACCATCCTGGTTTTAGGTACTATATCCTAGGGCGGTTGTTTTGGGATCTGTGTGTGTGTGTTTTGTCCCATTTTATAGTTTTATTTTTTTTCTTTCCATAAATATTTGTATTTAGCTATAGCTGAACTATAATCAATCACAGGTGTGACAGACTAATGTAAATATTAGTTGACTTCAGCATTAATGTGGAGTTGATCAATGACATTTGATGTAACTTCAGCTGCCTGCTTTGCACATTCTCTTCCTGGCATTCTTCTGGCAGTCATACTTTATGAGCAGTATCCAAACACTACATTTCATTAAGCTGCAGTAAAAGGTGTATTGGGGGAGTGTTGTTTATTTGTTTTTTTGTTTGTTTATTTGTTAGTTTTGGGCTTTGATTTTTTTTGTTTTTGTTAAACATTTTCAGAAAACAGCTGTGTATATGGGGAACAGCATAGCAAAAAAAAAGATGTTCAACTCTTGAGAAGCTGTTGAAGTAGAAAATTCTGCAAGAAATTTAACTCACAGTCCTCCAGTATTCATATAAAAAGCTTGAGACAGCCACTCACAGCAAAAATATCAAAGCATCCATTAGAAAGCAGTCATTTATTTATTCAGTCAGTCAGTCAGTGAGTTTTGTTTATACTGTTTATAAACATGGGAAGAGCCCTGGCAAAGTGAAAGTCAGTTTGTCATTGTGGAGAAAAAACCCACAACACCATAATAAAAAAACCCCAAAACAAAACAAACCAAAAAACCCAAACACCTATTCACTTCTTTCCAAGCTAATCTCAGTTTTATTTTTTTTTTGTTCTGCCACACTGTTCCTGTTTCTTGAGAAGAAACTAGAACTAAGTTGAATGAACCAACATTCCTGAGTCCTGGATATGCATCTGTGCACAACTGTGTCAAGATGTGATAAATTTTAGACATTTTTGTTCAATACTTCAAATCAAATAGATTGATGTCAGTGACATCCAGTAAAGTTAACGGAATTTGCCAATCTGACTGAGAAAAGAGGTAGATGCTGATAACAGTTATGGATTTTTTTAAATCACAGCATTGAAGAAAAACACATTGAAAGCTAGTTTACAGCTTGCTATTTCAGTAAGATCAGTGTGAAGAAGGGATCACTTGAAGGGCTCACTTAATCTAGAAGGGTAACATGAGTGGCAAAGTGAAAACTGTCACAAGAGTATTATGCTTAGTAACTATCCAAGAGTTTAGATTGATCATATGGCACACAATGGTAGGTGTGGCACCACCCACTAATTTTTCACACTTGATATCAAACACAGTCATGACAATGTGCAACTGCTATTAAAGCACATATCCAAGAGCAAGAAAAGAATTTCCGTGAGTTTGCTCTATTTTGCTATAATGTTTTGGAACACTGTTTGATACGCTTTAACATTACTTGGCCAACATAGACACTTGCTTCTGGACACATCTCCCAGCTTTACAGCAGTTTTTAGCATTCTTCAGTTCTCAAGGAAAATACCTTGCAACTCTTCAGAAAGTTTGACTGTAGTTTCCTCATAATCAGCCTATAGTTTTCAAATTTCATAGTCTAGAATAAGAAAATTGTAGACATTCAAAACTTCAGGAACTAAATTACTGAATCAAGATAAGAAAGATTCATCAGGCTTACAGGGACTGAAAAGATGAGAAGAATTTATTTAACTATCAATATATACACACTGGAAATTTCACTGGTGACACGTGTGTCATGGATAATCTGGACAATGGGATTGAAAGCACTTTCAACAAGTTTGCTGATGAAACTAAACTGTGTAATATGATGGATGTGTCAGAAGGGAGAGCCATCTTACAGAAACCTGGACAGGCTGAAAAAGTGGGCTAGCAAAAACAGTATGAAGTTTACCAAAGACAAGTGCAAATTCCTGCATCTGGGATGACAATCAGAGAGCCCAATACAGGCTAGGATCTGTGTGCTTGAGGAGCAGCCTTGCTGAAAGGTTCCTGGGGGTCCAGGTGGACAACAAGCTGAACGTGAGTCAGCAGTGTGCTGCTGCAACAAAAAGGCAAGTTAGATCCTGGATGCATCTACGGGATGCATCTAGCAGAGATAGACACATGATCATCCCACTCTACTCAGCACTTGTCAGGCCATACCTGGAGTATGGACTATTTTTCAAACCCTTATTCAACCATTCTACTGTGCAAATTTTTGTACAATACGACCTATGCTAGTTTTTCCAAAGCTGAAGGGCAATAAGATTCAGTGACTGATGAAGCCTAAGTTTTGGAGTCTCTCTTTCCACTGATTCTAAATGACAAAAAATCATGTAAGAATATGTTACCAGTACTTGAGTTTCTAGTATCTCTACATGATAAGCATAATAAGTGACATTAAAGTCTTCTTGATTTTTTCTTTTTTTTTTTTTTTGTTCATTTTCTTTCTGTGTTTTTACAGTTCCCAAGTTTTAGCTTCCAGAAGTTGTCAGCTTTACCCAAAAGAATTGGACAGTCATGTAAGACAGAATACTTGTGTTTCATGCTGCTTACCACTGCCTGAGAAACCTCATCAGCTTTTAACTGATAGTAAATTATGGATATCTTTTAAGAACAGGAAGACAGTGGAGATATCTGGACATAAAACTTTTAATGGGAACTCTCTGTATCAATGAAGGGGAAAGAATGTGTCTAAAAATGTTATTCAGGAGACAGATTTATAGAAGGCATAAGCACAGGACTTTATAAGGGTAAGAAATTATGAGCTGGTAGGGAGCAAATATTGACATAGAGGAAGATGAGGAAAGCAGAGGAAAAATAGTAAAACAATGCATATTGATTTATATCAGATCAGACTCCAGGAAGGAGTTCTCCTGCCACCTTGGGGCCCTGTTAATGTAAGGGTGTAAAAGGGTTGCACCTGTGGTGAGGAGCAGACAGGAACCATTCTGTGATTCTATGAATCGGTACGTTCCTGAATCCAGTTCTCGTCTGCCACTGCATCCAGAAGTCCAGCCCGGGATCTTCCCAGTCACCAGTGGTGACGTGAGTGTAGTTAAGGGGAATGTGAGACTGGGAGAATTAAATATTGGTTTTGTATATTTTTGTATATATTTCATTATTTTTATTATCATTGTTATTGTTATTATCTTTTTATTGTTACAGTTTCATTAAAGCTATTTTAGCTTTTTCCAACCCATAAGTATTTCTCCCTATTCTTCTTTCTCTACCCATGTCCAGAAAGGGAGAGGGGTTAATAGAGAGTATCTGTCATCTCTTTAGTGGCCAGCGCAGCCTCAAACCATGACATAATGATATGTTAAAAAGAAGTCCCAGTGAGCTGTATTTTGATACTAATGGACAATGCAGGTATTCAGCACCTCTAGAATTCACCCCTGAGGTCTGGTTGTCAGTGAGAGATGAGAGAAAGAAATAATTAGAAAAAGGCTATGTTAAGCTGAGTTTCAAGGCATGTCATAATGACCTAGATATTTTTAATGAGGAGGTTAAAATGTGGAAAGTTGATATGTTCCTAGGTAAACTGGTCTTTTTACAGTATTGACAGAAGCATGTATGACAGCAGAAGATGGTGTTTTCTTACAATATGATTGTGTGTCTTTCTATTCCCTAAATGTTTGATAATTAGAAAAAATAATGACAGTGCCTGACAGTGCCTGCAAGGCACTGTGTCTAGACTTCAAAAAGAGAAGCCATTAGGAAAGGATTAACAAAAATGTAGTGAATTTGTGTATTGACACATTTTGTTGGAGTCTGGAGGCAAATCATGTCTGTAACTTTTTGAACACAAGTGATCTCTGAAGCAGAAAAATAAACTGAGGCACATGAAACCATGTCAGAAGTGATTGCAAATGTAAGAAAGCAGAACATTTAGGAATACAAAACAACAACATGACATACAATACATTAGTACTGCACATTTTTTAAATTTCTTTTTCAGGTAAAATTGACAAGTGAAAAGTGTTTTGTTTTATTGTATATTACTTATTTTATTTTATATCTAAATGAACTTATCTGCTGAAAACAAAATATGAAAATAAATAAATTCTAATCTCAGAAAGGTAATATGTGACCTGCAACAAATAAAGTCTTTGCAGTACTTTTCAGTAGTCAAATTCCACCAGTTTTAACACATTTAACAAAATGAAGAAACAGTGAATTGGATACTTTGGGTCATGTTTTGCAAAAATTGTTTACCACCAAGTGAAATAAAATTTCAGGTATTCTTTAGTGTAGATCACTTACTGAGAAAAGGAATATTTTTAGATGCAAAGTAAAGATAATCAGGAATTTTCTGTTAGAATGATTTGCCAATGGACGTCTTTTCTTTTAAAAAAGGAAATATTTATTTCTGTGGGGGAAAATAAAATATAAGATATATTTTGAATTCTGAAATATTTTGCATGCCAGAAAACCTATTTTTCTGATCAGCCTAGGCTGAACAGTTCCAAAAGTCTATTCCTTGTTATCCAATTAAAAACAAGCAAATCTATTTAAGCAATATGGTTGGAAGACACAGAAATTCTCAAAAACTAAAAGCAAAATTATTTTTCAAGCACTTACAAACTACATATAAAAATGTAGTACTATGTGTATGTAGTACTGCATACTGAAGTGCATTAGAAGCGTGCTATCTGATGGCAAGCTCCATTTTTTGATATTCATACTTTCTTCTTAACAAGCTGAGTATTATATTGTGGGAAGAGAAAGAAAAGCATGAAGTTCTTACCAAGCAATACTTCTTTACATATGTGGAAATATTTAACCAAATAAAGCTCATTTATAAACTGGAATATGTTTGCCAAATCAAGAAATCAGAATGAAGAAAGTGTAACAGACTTAAATCTAAAGTAATAAATTACACTTAGGAAGAGCTAAAATCCCAGGGACTGAACATGGTATGTAGAAAACTGTAAGAAAAATACTTCAGAGGAAGAGCTGAACTTGGACCCAAGTGTGAGCTGCTTATCTTGGTGGCAGCGTAAAAGGGAAAATAAACCAACAACTATCAGAATGTGAACAATTAAGTTAATTATATAAGCTGTATTATTCTAACTTCTAATTATTAATATTACCTACACTGCAGCTGTTGTAGTTGAGATATTTATACTTGTCTTGACTAATTCATTTCTCTTCCTCTTTATTGTATTTTTAAAAGGCAACTATACTGATTCCTTTGTCATTACTATAACTTATATGTCATGTAGACCAACTTACCAAGTCCGTGTTTTGTAGTGTAAATGCACATATACACACATATGCAGATACATATGTTTTTCTGTATGCATGTACACATATATATACACACAAATACATTATGAATACTTGCATGAAAGCTATGTACCATCTTTTGAGTATAATGTGTAGGCACGCTAATTTTTCATCACTTATTTTCCATTATAAGGCCATATTATTATACTCTTATTCATATTTAGTACTACTTCACCATTAGTATTATCAGACACCCACATATAATTTTGAAAATGGTCTACATTTTTTTCAAGTGTTAAGCCATCTAAGAGACACTTTCAGCTATTTGCAAAATGCTGTGTTAACACAGTATTTCTACTGATTTTTGGAAATTGAACAAGAAGAGTAAGCAAATGAAATCATCACTTAAAATAGACGGGCAATCTTGTGGTTTTGTTTTATTTCTAACTTGTCATGATTGTGTAGTTCAACTAAAATTAACCAAACAAAGTGGTAAACAAGAATCTGTCAGTTGCTTTATGTGCCCCAGAGTTTTCTTCAAAGCAAGAACAAAGTGCTTCATTGTTTCTTTCCAAACTGCATAAAAAGAAACAGACTTATAATGGTTCATTGCACTTTGGAAAAATGTCAGATCTTCTGAAGTGAACCTCAGATTAGTTCCATTACAGTGTGCTTAGGCAGACAGAGAACACCACAGCTATGTTCTGGGGTTTTTTGCTGTTCTTGTTTTCATTTTACAGCTCTAAATTGCTTTAGATAGTGAGAAGTGACATAAATTTTGAGTAATCAGTTGTCTTAGATGATTGTGAATTTTACTTTTTTTCCCAACAATTTTAACAAAAGGCTGAGTGAATGGAGCAATCTTTTTTTTTTTTCCCTCATAAATGATGAAATACTGCTAAAGTTTCTGTTCAATCTGTTTACCAAAAGATAGATAATCTAAGGTCACAATGTCTTCAATTCTACAACGACCTCCTATTGCCAATTTGATTATATTGCTAAATCTCCTCCAGCCATTCATCATCACATTTGCACACAGCTGTTTCTGAAGCCACATGATCATCTGTTTACTTTCTGGAAAATTGATGTAGTAATGATAAAATTCCTGTTGATTTCAGACAGAAATATGTCTAGAGATTTGTGCAAAGACTCTCCACTTAATTTTGGTATTTTTCCTCTATACTCCGTTAAGGCTTCTCTATGGGCTTTGAAGAGACATGGATTATTCCACTGAATAATTTCACACCACCAGTAATAAAAAAAGTATCACAATACTATCAAGTTTCACAACTTCAAAAATTTAGTTTTCCCATTATTTTATTTTTCATCCCTTCTTAATTACCTTAAACTTTCCACTTTGCCTGATTTCTCTGAGGGGTTAAAACCTGTACCTCATCAGCAAACAGCTGCTTTCCACAGAGGTACAAGGTGCCCACAGCTACAGAGTTCCTTCTTGGGACTCACAGACTCTCACTGCCAGTCAATGCATAGGAATGCTCCTTTTTTGATATACTTTACAAAGAAGATTCTTACCCCTGATTTGGAGAGGTACAGATTTGTTGGATGGCCTGTCAGAAGGATAAGGAAACTGGCTGGAAGGCTGCATCCAAAGAGCTACTATGGTCGATGGTTCTGTGTCCAAAGGGAGATCAGTAACGGAGTGGTGTCCCTCAGGTGTCTACACTGGGACCTATACTATTTAATACTTTATCAGCAACACAGACAGTGCACTCTCAACAAGTTTGCAGATGAAGCCAAGCTGAGTGGTGCAGTTGATTCACTAGAGGAAAAGGATGCCCTCCTGAGGGAGACTGACAGATTTGAGGAGTGGGTCCATGCAAACCTCATGAAGTTTAACAAGGCCAAGTGCAAGGTCCTGCACGTAGGTCAGGGCAATCACCAGTATCAATAAAGACTGGGGGATGAATGGATTGAGAGCAGCCCTGTGGACAAGGACTAGAGGATGCAGGTGGATGAAAAATTGCACATGAGCTGTCAATGTGCACTTGCAGTCCAGAAAGCCCACCATATCCTGGGTTGCATAAAAATCAGTGTGACCAGTGGGTCGAAGGAGGTGATTCTCCCCCTTGTACTCTGCTCTTGTGAGACCTCAAATGGATCATCCAGCTTTGGGGCTGGTGATACAAGAAAGACATCAACCTGTTAGAGAAAGTCTAGAGACAGCCCACAAAAATGATCAGCAGTCTGAACTCCCCTATGAAGAAAGGCTTGAGAGAGCTGGAGTTGTTCAGCTTGGAGAAGAGAAGGCTTTAGGGAGACCATGTTGCATCTTTTCAGTACTTAAAAGGGGCTTATAAGCAAGATGAAGAAAGACATTTTACCAGGGTCTGTAGTGACAGGACAAGGAGAAACTGTTAAACTGAAAGAGGGTAGATTTAAACTGGATATAAGAAATAAGTTTTTTATTGTGAGGGTGTTAAGACACTGAAACAGGTTGCCCAGAGAAGTTGTGTATGCCCCATCATTGGAACTGTTAAAGGACTGGTTGGATGGGGCTTTGAACATCCTGATCTAGTGCAAGATGTCCCTGCCCACAGCTGGGGAATTGAATCAGATGTTGTTTAAAGGTCCCTTACAATGCAAACCATTCTATGAGGGTGTTGAGACACTGGAACAGGTTGCCCAGGGAAGTTGTGGCTGCCCCCTCCCTGGAAGTGTTCAAGGCCCGGTTGGATGGGGCTTTGAGCAACCTGGTCTAGTGGGACGTGTCCCTGCCCATGGCAGGGAGAGTTGGACTAGATGATCTTTAAGGTCCTTTCTACCTAAACCATTCTATGACCCTATGACTCTATGAGTCATTCTAAGATGAAAAAAACCTTTACCAATTCACGCTCTTGTCTTCAGACTGTTCCTTTGCACTGCCAGACAGTTTGCATTTCCTGATTTCCCAACAAGATAGAGTCAGCTACAAAATAATGAGGCAAGCAGACAGAATCTCAACAAGCTAATTGAAGTAGTGCCAAGTAGGCCAAGACATTTATAATAGAACAAAAAAGGGCAAAGATTTGTATATTTTTATGTGTGAATTTATGTATAAATACATAGTTTGTACATACAATATATAAGGTATATGTAGTTATATAGTTTTGACACAAGTGTAGTGTACAGTATCTATAGTATGAATATATAGAATACATAGTTAGCATATGTAGTAGTATAGTACTCAATAATGTTGTGGGGTTTTGTGTGTGTAGTAGTGCATGTGCTGTTGTCAGCCCTAAAATCTGAGTAGTTTGATAAATTCTTCCAGCACCATTTTATTCATTACAACCATCTTAGACCTCATTATTGTTAACCTGAATATGGCTTTTAGGTATGTGATACTGAGACCTGAAGCATCCACCTTTTAGATTCTTGACCCCCATGGTGAAATTTCTGAGCTAAATTCATGGGCATATAAGTAAAGTGGCTAAGACACAAATTGCACAGACAATAAGTAAGGTAAAGTAATTGACATACATTTTCAATTCAGAGATTGAAATGGAGATCTGAAAGGAAAGATAGACCTTCAGAAGTTGATTCAGTCTTTAGACATATTAAGGTAAAAAAGAACAAAGAAACAAGAGGAAAGTGATATAAGTCTGACCATATAAGCCTAAACAACTCACTAAAGGACTTAGATTCCCCTGAGGAAAAGTTTCTGTATCCCATGAGAGTGACCTCAAGCTGGAACAGGGAAATAGTGTGAGAAGGAAGGAGCTGCAGAGTGTTCTGGGCTGTCTGCAAGCCCCATCCCTCATCCCCCTGTGGTACTTGGGGGGGAGGACATAGAAGATTTAGGCATGAAGTTGAGCCTGGGAAGAAGGGAGGAGTGGAGGGAAGGTGTTTTTAGCTTTGTTTAATTTCTCACTATCCTACTCTGCTACAATTAATTGGCAATAAATTAAATTAATTTCCCCAAGTCTAGTCTGTTTTCCCTGTGATGGTAACTGGTAAGGGATCTCCCTGTCATTATCTTTACCCATGAGCTTTTCATCATATTTTCTTCCCTTGTTCTGATGAGTAGGAGGACTGATAGAGCAGCCTGCTGGGCACCTGGTAGTCAGCCAAGGTAAACCCACCACAGCTACAGTGTGTTAAGTGTTTTAGGACTACTAAGCAAACAAAAAATACAATAAACAACAGCATTATCCATCACTTAAGAGTCTGGATTGCATTTTTATCATGCTGCCTTTTTATGATGTATCATCCGAGTCCAAAACTGGATTTTAAATTGTTAGCTTCCCTTCCGTTGAAGACATGGGAAATCTTATGTTTGCATTTTCCTTGGGGAAGTTTTTAGTTGCCCAAATAGAGATGTCAGTGTCATTTGAGACAACTTGGTATCTGAGATCAACCACATGAGGCTAAATTGTGATTTTTGTTGTTTCACTCATCGTTCTCAATAATCACAGAAAGATAAATTCTTACTTCAGATACTGGAATAAACCTAGGAAACTTCTGAAGTTACCATATAGTTTGTCTCATGAAATGTAATCAAAGGAGAAATTTAGAGACAGAGAGGAAAGGTTGGGTTTTTTTCTGTGCAATTGAACTTTATACATGAATTTAAACAGTGCTTACAATTGCACAAAATGTTAAGGTGCAGGAAAGGCTAATAATAAATCCCAACTGGATCACATTACCACTTATAGATTGCAGCATGTCATGACTGAATTAATTAAAAAGATGAAGTCACCTATTTAATAAACTTTAAAAAACCTGCAATCACCTTTAATCTCCCAGGCTAATTAATTGGAATCAGATGTATTTATGCTACCATGTTGCAAGATGTTAATTCAAAAATGTAAAGCAGAGTTGTAAATATCTTATTCTAACACTGTACTACCACCAGTGTAGCCAGCAATAATTATGGGAAATTGTTATGTCCACTAGGTCTTCTACTGCTTGGAAAAAAATTTAAACTGCATGTTTTTTACATATATATATATATCTACACACACACACACACATATATACACACATATACATATATATATATATTTTACAATAAAGACTCTTTAGAGTCTTATATGCTAAGGAATTTAAATTAAGGACATTTTTTCAGAAAGAAATCAGACTGGAGATTACCCAGAAACAGAAAATGTCTGGGTGATGAATAATGAGTAAGTTATGCCTACATTAATCCGATTTTTTCTATCCTTGTATACGTTATGAAAAAGCACTGTGTAGGAAACCACAGAAATAAATCCGGTGCAAAACATGGTTCTTTGAAAGGTCAGTGATGTTTAAAAATGGATCAGCATTTTCTTAATAGCTTTGTCCTTATTTTGCCTGAGGGCAAAGTTTAACATTGTGCTAGTTAAGGTATTTCTGATGTTAATTCCTACAAACTATAGCAAGCTCTATTCCATAATTTTTATTATATGTTCCACATGTTTTTCATTACTTCCTAAGGTCCTAGGGGGAAACAAAAAAAGGAAAAAAAAAATTCAAATCGTCTCTTAGAGGAAGCATTTTTTCTTACACTTTCTGGACAACCTTCTCATCTTAAACACATCAGGTATTTTAAATCATAATTCCAGTGGCAGAGTGAAGGAAATCATACAGCACACCCAAAACACTCAAGGGAAATTAACATGTGGCAGGAGCGTTTCAGAAAAGACCTAGAGAATATAACACAGCAAAATATAGGGTCAAAAGATCCAGAGCAGTGTAAATGCTAGGCCATAAAACCAAAATATTATTAGAAATATGACTGAACATCTAGAATAGCTGGATGTTGAAGCAACAACATACTTAGGAGCCCAGAGAGAATCAGTTACCCTGAACAGTCACAAGAACAAAATTCGGTAAAAGTTTGGGGACTGAAGCAGACTAAGTAGCCAAGGAGAGAAGATCAAAGATTCTCTGTACTACTGCAAATGCAGTGCGAGATGACTGTGCTTGGGAGAGATTTCATGGATATATATTCTTAGAATGTATTAATAAAATGTATTTTAAGATACATTTCCAGATATAGACTAATAATCAATTTGCAAACTAGCTACTGTGTCTATTCCTGCTTTATGGGTGTATAGTGATGCACAGGTAGTAACTCTGCCCCAAAGAGATTGTTGGGGATTTGCCCAGCAACAATCGGTAGAACGTTTATCATTGCCTTTTTCTTTCCTTTCTCTGATGTGCTTGACTGGGAGGGTAATTTATTTTAGTCTACCAATATAATGCTTCCTAGATATTGTTGCAATCCAGCTTGATTAGCAGCACCACTATGGCTACTTTAAATTATGTAATGAATCAGACAGCTTTTAGAAACCCAAGAGTTAGAAAGTACAGTGATAGCTTTACATTAATTACTACTAAAATTTGCAGTTTGACAGGATTTGCAGAAGTCATGAAGGGAAGATTATGGCAGCTGTTGTAGAAGTGTTTTGAAAAAACTGCTCTAAGCACAAAAAATTCACAAAGTAAAATATTGACCTGAATGCATAGGTGCCACAGACTTCCTAAGTTTCCCTATGAGGATGTTATGGGAGACAGTGGCAAAGGTCTTGCTGAAGTCAAGGTAGATAATGTCCACTTCTCTCCCCTCATCTAACCAGCCAATTATGGCATCATTAAAGACTATCAGATTGGTCAAGCATGATTTCCCTTTGGTGAATCCGTGTTGACCTCTCCCAGTGATATTCTTTTCTTCCTCATGTATAGAGATGACATCCAGAACAATTTATTCCATCATCTTTCCAGGGATGGAGGTGAGACTAACCAGCCTGTAATTTCCTGGGTCATCCTTGCCATTTTTGAAGACTGGAGAGACATTGGCTTTTCTGCAGTCCTCAGGCACCTCTCCTGTTCTCCATGACCTTTCAAAGATCTGAAGTCCAGGGTTGTAATCCTACTTACTACTTTACTTCTTTCATGCAGGATACTGAACTCCACCATCTCATGGTCGCTACAGCTGAGGTTGCCCTCAACCTTCACACCCCCAACAAGACTTTCTTTGCTTGTTAATACAGCAACAATAGTGCATTTCTTTTGCAAAATGTAGAGGGAGACACCTGCACGAATGCTATCAAAAGCCTGCATGTGACACATGAACTACTCACTAAGTATCATTTCTGAAATACTTCAGAAAAAGGTGTTTTCCCTTTTATATAGGCTAGTACTTACAGGAGACAACCAAAAGACTGTGTACCTTTTAAAACTCTCCAGTGGAGGTATGGGAATGACAAGATTGAGGACCATGTTGACCATTTGTGTCTGTCCCAGATGCTTAATATTTCTTATAAGAAAAATTTGGTATGTGACTTACAGGACATTTTGTGCAAATGCCATCTTTTGTTTACTGTTTGACTTTGACAGTCTGTGATTTGCTAGACAGACAATAGGAATGTAAGAGGAAAGCTAGCTATCACTCACAGTCTGCTGTCAGTTTAAGCATTCACAACCTGTCACATCTTGTGAGAACTGAAGATGCAAATAAGTCTGTCTCTGCAGCAGCTCAAAGAAAGGTGCCAGGTGGAATGCATTCCTTTATATGCTTGAACTGCTTGAAAACAACATAAATCTATTAATAAATCTACATTACTAACACTAATGAGTTCCTCTGTACCATTGAGAAAATACAGAATACACAATGTCTAGAAATCTGCATTCACCTTAAAGGAGACCTTTAAAACTGCTGAACTAGTCAACTAAGCCAAATTAAATCATAAATCTGTCTTACAAATTTGCATTTTTCTAAGTAAAAAATACACGGAATTTATATTTTTCATTTTGTTTTCTCACTGATTTTACTTATTTCTACTTCAGCAGTGATACAAAGATGATTTAAGTGATTTACATTTGGCTTTATATTGCAAGGATCTTTCCAAATCACACTTCTATAATTTGTCATTAAAAGGTGTAAAAGGATATCTGTATCTTTATCTAAATGCTGATCTATCCACACTTATTCATATGAACATCAAGTTTCTTTAGGCCAGATCTTTTTGATCTTTTCTTTGTGTACAAAGCACCTAACACAAAGTTCTCCCATCAATATAAGAATAGTCTTTTAGCAAAATACAACATCTGCATAAACTTTCTAGTTTAAAGCATTAAGTAAATAGAGTATATACCATTTTATATTTTTATTTTTAGCATGAAGACATTGGTTTATGCTTATCATGTTTATTTTGTTGTGTAACTTTGTAAGATACTTTTTGATTTTTTGAGATGCTAATCCACTAAAAATAGGCACTACAATGTCCCAAACTTTAAGTCAGAGGAATATTTTTTTTTACCATCTAGTGTCTGTATGACCATATGCCACTCCATTTATGAATTATTAATGCTGCAGGAAATAGCAGGTGTTTTAAAAGGTCTATGGCAATAGAGTAACATTTTGTTTTCTCTAAAGGATATCTGCCATACCACTTACGCAATCCAGACTAAAGACTCTTTCCTTTTATATTTCACATTCTCTGTCCTCCAAACTCATAACTTGAGTTTAGTTGGTTCCTTTTGAGCCTCTCATCACCAGCCTTTCTCACTGCTTCTGTGAAGCATAACTCTGAACTTTATCTCTGGACTTAAATTTTTTAATGTGATTTGTACATTTTTGCTAACAAGGTTGTAATATGTTCCTTTTACAGCAAAAGAGAATGATTTAGACTTTATGATGGATAGGATTTAACATAAGCCCAGAAAAATGTTTCAGCCCCATCTGTTTTTAAGGAATTTAAATTGTCACTTAAAAAAAGGTTATAATCCTTATGCTTGCCATGATGCTGTGAAATACCATAGTGAAGTGCATAAAGTATGGGCACAAAAACGTTAAATGTAAGCAGAATTAGCTGTAAATGTAAGCAGAATTAGCACAGAAATATGATAGCTAAACAAAACTATGAGACTTTTGCTAGTATAATAGGAGTTCATTTTTTATGAGCTTTCAAAAAAAAAGTTTCGATTTTCAATAGAATCTAAGGAAATGAGACTGTGACTTTTTGAATGCAAAAAGATCTGTCTTTCTAAATGTCTTTTGAAAATTTAATTGTCATCACACCAAATGTGAGAGGGACTAAGTTTCAGTGTATTAATTAAAATATTTTTAGTTATATGAAACAAAAATTAAATATTTTTTATTTTACTATCTAATTTCATTTTATAATATTGAGAACTGCCAAGTATTTTTTGAAAGCATTTTGGAGACATATGTTGCAGTATGCTTGTACCATTGAACGCCATCTGCTGTCTAGGCTTAAATGCACACTAATTTTACTTTTAATTCATAGTGAAAATGAAGAATGAATGTGACCCATGTACTGCAATTTGGCTCAGTCATTGGCAGGTGCACATTTAAAACATAAAACATACTTGTAATTATAAAATAGCTGGTTACAAGTTCCCAGGTGGGTAAGTAGCCATTAGTAACAAATAATTGCATGCCAGCCCATTATGCTCCCAACCACTGTACTGGGGGGAAAAAAACAAGCTACAAAGACGAAAGGATAAAGCACTCCCTTACTAGTAACTGCATAACAGTTATATAATTTATACTGCCAAATTTAAATCTAATATAGACTTTAAAAAATGTGTATAACATGTAAATGTAGACCTGCAAGCACAGAATCTGGAACACTAAGGATGTCTGAGTAAAGTTATAAAATACCCTATGGTGATTTTATTATATTTGCCCTGTAGTTGTCTATAGACATTAAAGTTCCACTGCTGAAATGTGTTTGCCTCAGTCTTCAAACACCTGCTTAACAGAAAAAGAAATGTCTGCACGTAGTCTAATTTATCACTCTCTACACTAGAAGATGACAAATTGTCCAGAACAAGCCACAGTCTGAATGTTGATTACTTTGACCCTCATTCAGAAAAAAACCCACTTCATCATGTAATAAATGCATGAATTGCGAATGATGCCTCAAAAATTTAATATAGAATCACAATGCTGAATTGTGTAGTTTTGTCCTCACTAAAGACAGTGACTTTACACTTAGTGACACTAAAGAATTATCCCAAATTCAAATTGCCAAAATTCTTCTTATAATGTTTAAAATCACAGCCATGATTTGCTAGAATGTAATGTATTCAAAAAGAAAGAATTACTCCTGTTCTAATGGAATTATGCATAGACTAGAAGTTTTCTTTCTTTAATGTCTTGCCTGAACATTGTTTTTATTGCTCTTTCCATTGAAAATTAGACTAATTTAGTCACATTGTCTGTGTTATATGTCTGCCTGGCTTTGTGTTTTCCCCTAGCAATTTATTCACCCATTGGTAGCTGTGAAATTTAACAGGAGGACAGAACTTCTGAGTCTATGCCTATACTGCTTTTCTTGGGAAAAAGTCCTATATCTTGGAAATGGTCTATTTTAGGGGAACTTCTGCACTGTGGGCTCATAGCTTAGTTACTTCACTTGTAGCATCCTCTCATCTCAGAAGCATGGGAGAGAGAAGAGAGAAAAGACAGGAGACTGTACTGGCATCCTGATTTTTAACTGCTGTTGGCAGCGTTTTTGGCCTTTCTTAAATATGCAATCACAGAGGTGCTACCAGCATTGTTGATGGACTTGGCTCTGGCCAGCAGTGGGTCCATCTTGGAGCTGGCTGTAACTGTCTCTGTCAGACGTGGGGGAAACTTTTGGCATCTTCTCACAGAAGCCACACCTGCGGCCCCACTGCTACCAAAACCTTGCCACCTAAACACAATGCATCTATGTTGTTACCCTACATGCTAATGCACTTCAGATTAATGCATCTAGTCCAAGCAAGGGTGTCCTTAGTCTGTGTCTGCTTTACAGAGTTATGCTGCTGACAGAACGGCTGCATCTGTCCCGTTGTTAAAATAAAGCATTGCATTTTCATTGTATGCACAAACTTCATTTTCAATAGTGAAAAATATATGAGCCATTTGATCATAATCTGGATCTCTTCTCTCCCCCAAATTTTGCAGTAAATATATATTATACTTCTCATGTATGATTCACAGTGAATAGATCTCATATTTACAATACCTTACCACTGAGCAATTATCATCCATTTCTTACAGAAGACAATAATAATAATAATAAAGACTGATTAAACTGTATCCCTTTATAAGCAATGATACCATTCCTCAGATGAACATACACCTGAGTTTCACCAGATCTGACTATATTTTATTTCAGTGTTCTGTAAGAACAAAGCTGTGAACTAGAACAATGTATGAGTCAGCCCTTCAGGATACCTGTAGGTGAGGTTTTTGTTTGTTTGTTTTTTCTCTTGTGACTGGAAAGTAGAAGGTATCTTGAAGACGTAATCATAGGGAAAAAGTAAAAAAAAAAGAAAGTCATATACGTAGAATATTTTGACTGGTATATGAAAATGTTTGTCCAGATCTGCGTTGGATGGGTGTGAAGGAGGTGAAGGGCTGTCCTTCCTTGCTGTGGGTCAGGGGTGCATAAGTAAATCTGCCAGCCAGTGCAGCAGTGCAGCAGGACACCTGCAACTACAGAGTCGGAACGTGCTGATCATAGAATCACAGAATCGCCTTGATTGGAAGAGACCTCTAAGATCATCAGGTCAAACCATTATCCTAGCACTGCCAATTCACGACTAAACCATGTCCCTTAGCAGCTCCTCTACACATTTCTTAAATACCTCCAGGGATGGGCACTCCACCACTTCCCTGTGCAGCCTGTTCCAATGCCTAACAACACTTTCAGTGAAAATTTTTTTCCTAATATCTAATCTAAACCTCCCCTGGCACAACTTGAGGCCATTACCCCTCGCCCTATCACTAGCTGCCCAGGAGAAGAGACTGACCCCCACCTTGCTACAACCTCCTTTCAGGTAGTTGTAGAGAGCAATGAGGTCTCCCCTCAGCCTCCTCCAGACTAAACAACCCCAGTTCCCTCAGCTGCTCCTCATCAGACTTGTGCTCCAGACCCTTCACCAGCTTTGTTGCTCTTCTTCGGACACGCTCCAGCAGTTCGTTCAGTGTCCTTGTAGTGACGGGCCCAAGACTGAACAAAACCATAGAGGCAGGAACAGGTGTGATTTTATTCCCCTTTCTTTGGGAAACACAATGTAAAAGGAGTTGTTCCTGGCACAGGAGGGTGAACCATTACTGGCAGCGACTACGGTGTTGCTTTAGCCCCTTCTCAACACGTCTGATATCCTCAGAGCATGGTGGGTTGACAGAGATGTGCAGTGCCCTTTGCCAGGCAGAAGAGCTTGTCAGAGAGCTCCTGGGGAGCTGTGATATGCTCCTTTCCAAAACCCAAGCAGCAGCATCCCTTGCTATCCCTTGCTAGAAACCTGGTTTGGCAGGCAAAACATGCTTCTCCTGGCAGACCAGCCAAGCTGTCGGTGACTTTGCTGCTTCCAGGACTGAGCCACTCATCCTGCAAAACACTCTGTTGAGCTGTCCTGGGGCATCCTGGGCCCACCTCTGGTGGGCAGTGTAGGGGGAAAAAACTGAAGACACCATGCTAGGTTCCTTTGGGGCAGGGCCTAGGTGGTTTTTCCTTTTTAAGAAGGGTCTCTGGGCCCGTACGAGCTTTACTATTCAGATGGCCTCAGACAGGAGGCATGCACCTGCCCTTGTTGACAGGAGAAACATTCGCAGCCTTCATTCTGCACTTGTTGAAGCTTTGTGCAGGGCCAAGCAGACACCCTGGCAAGGTCATAAGACTCACAGGTTTGAGATATTTGACCCACTACCTACCTAAAGAGGCAAAGTCTCACTTTCCTATTTATGTGAACTGGTAATCCTAACACTGTCTGGTGTTATCTGAATTCCAAAGGTGTTTGTTCCAAGTAGCTTTAGACTACAACTGAGATATTAGCGCTTCTTACAAAGTTCATATTTCATCTGAGATAATTGAGAGGAAATAATCAAAACCAACAAACACACATAGAGAGCAAAGAGCCGTGGAGGAGAAGCGCCAGTCGAGCTCTCTCAGACCCTCTCAGCACAGTCCCTTTGCCAACATCAAATACAAGGAAGAGGCATCATTTCAGAGTGAGAGCTCCTGGGTCTCAGATCTCACCTGCTGCTGAGCCATGGGGATGGACTTACCCTGCAGGAAGGGCAGCAGCAGCCCCAGTGCAGCACCAGTGCCCATCTGTGAGAGGAAGAGAGAAGGGTCATCCTGCTCATGTTCTCCAAAATCACCAGCCGAGTGGCTAAGCCCACCTTTGCTGCCAGAGGGGACGGGAGGTTCCACCAGCCTACAAGAAATGTGTTGCTCTCATCAAACAGCCCTGCAGCAGAAAGCACTCCCAGCAAGCTACACTGGCCTCTGGCCATGGCTGATCAGCAGTTTAGGTCTCACTTTTTTTTTTCTATCATAAGGGTAGATGTTTAGTGTAAATACTTGTGTGGATTCCTGGTATAGTAATGAATTAAGGGTACCACTAGAGAGCTGGTCATTGATTGCAATATGCTTATAGGCAAGTTGGGTGAAATGAATCTCCACCTAGGTTAAATAACTGTCAAAATATATACATGAGTTCTATTCTATGATCAAGACATCTACAGTCCTTAAATAAAGTTGATATATTTTCTCAGCAAATGTGTACTGAAGTCTTAACACTGAGCTAAGTTTTGCCTTTTTCAGAATAAAAATGCTCCGGAAACACAAATTGTTTTAATTAAAAATTATAACAGAAATATTATTGAAGTTTTCTATTTGCACTAGTCTGTTAGAACTATTCTATGAAGTGTTCACTTCATAGTATATCTATTAAAAATGGATATAACTCATTCTTCAAGAAATGAAGTAGATAAATTTGTATGTATTCAACTTTCTAATTTATTATTTGTGTATACTGTAGGATTCTAAGCAACATCTATATAAACATGATTTATTTTTTTTTACATTTAAATTTATGTCTTTAAATCCAGAAGCCTGTTAAATGAATAGTACTCCACACTCACTTTACAGTCAGTAGAAAGAAATAAAAGATCTCCAGAGGGACACTCTATCTAACATCCAAATTGCTTTCTGGAGATGCTTCTTTCTCTTTATTGATTGCATAAAGAGCCTTGGAACTTGTCTAATGCTAGGAAGGATGAGTCTGAACCACAATAACTAGTCTTGTTCTATTAACTGAATTAGCTACGCTTCCTGATTTTTTCTTAATTTCTTATCTTCCCTTTTCTGATCACTACTTTTTCCTTTCTTATTGTATGTATGCATGTTAATATACATATGCATGTATGTTAACAATGGCTAATATATTTTATTGACTAGAAGGATTCAATAGTAAACTCTTTATATAAATTAAGCAAACAGGTAAATATAGAAAAGTAAGTTCTGTGGTTATCTGGTATACTTTTCACTATTCTTCAGCTAATAATAATACACTTGTTCTTTCTGTACTCTTTTCATTATAGAAATCTTTATTGGAACACACTGCCAAAGAAGTAGGTTTTTCCCTGTTTGCTTAGTTTGTGGAAAGATATGGCATATCTTTTCTCATACATTTTATTTTGCATGATTTTATAGGTCTAATTAATGGTCCCTTAATACCTTTTTTTTGAGAAATCATTTATAGTATAACTGGTAACATTTTATAACAGGCTAGGCCGTCTACTTATTTAAAACACATTTGGTCCTTGAAGGCATTAACAGATTCAGTCCTTCTCATGAGCTTTGAAATTTCACTTTGTTGATCATAGGCTTCTACTACTACATTAACACTTTGTCTTAATCTTCACTGCCAGCCTTTCTAGTCAGCACTGAGTATTGCAACAGATACCTGCACCACATAGTGTTTAAGCACTTTAAAGTGCCTCATTTACATAGTATCAGAGCAGTTAATTATCTTTAATGTTTTTATTTGCAGAACGTCCCATGGAGAATAAAGTACTCTTATCCTAATTTTCAAACAGGCTAGTGAGAGACATATTCATCGAGAATTTAAAAGCTAAGTCCGGCTAGCTTAATACGGTGACAGTTAAGGTCCCCTAAAATATTCAACGCCATTTTGGTCTGCCATTCCAGAAAAGTTCAAATCTCCTGTAAGCCCTGTGTCATATCTGACAGTTCTGTGAAAATGTCTTGGATATCCTAAGGCATTGTCCTGGTTTCCTAGGAACAGAGCTGTAGGCCAGCCATGGCAGGCAGGCCATTAGTAGCTCTGAGTCAGCTGGGAGTTTAACTCAGGGCAGCTGAACCAAGCTGACTCACAGGTGTATCCCATACCACTTGTATCATGCTTGTTATAAAAGGAGGGAATTTAGGGACAGCAGAGAGTTCCACTTCCTAGGGCTTCTCTCTCTTGCTGTCTGCTCCTGCTGATCCTAAGAATGAGTATAAACTTGTATACTTTATATTGGTGATATTAGTTTTGTTATTTCATTAATTCTGTTTCTACTGTAGTCCACGGGGCTTCTCTCTTCTTTCCCTGATTTCTCTTGTTGGATGGGGAAGGGTCATTGGGTGGTAGAACAGCTGCTACAGTTTAGCCCTAGGTACAGGCTAAACATAGATAGGCATTTTAAATTGCACTAACCACTTACATTTAGGCTAATGAGACAAACCCTGAAAGCTTGAAGTATGTGCCAAGACATGTCAGTGATCTAATATCTGTTTAATTTTCCAGGCAGTCATCATTCCTTGCTTAACTGAGTAGCCAAATTGAGTATTTTGGAGTCAATAGTCGCAAGATGAGGTTATTCCAATCCAGTAATGGATCGGTTATTCTGTCTTGATATGTATCATGACAGTCCACACTGCAATGCAATACTCTAACTATGGTTAGAGTACTTGGATGGCAGACATCCCTAAGTCTGCAATGGTTTGGATTCGCATCCCAGAAGAGCAGATGAAGTCCTGGGCTAAAAGACACTTTAATACAGTAGTTCTCTTGTTGAATTTAAATAGCGATGCAGTGCAAAAGCAAAAATATTGTCTTTGGGAAGCCTGTGTCCCTCTTACTGATTTTGCTTAATCTTACTGAAGGCCTCCAGTGCCTCCTCCATTATCTGTTGAAGTTCTTTAATTTATTTTGTGAGTTTTTACTAGAAAACCAGTTACATAACTGTTTTTATCACGCTATGTTATAATATCATAAATACATATTATATACTTAATAGAGAGGATAGCATTTAAGCAGCATAGACCCAGAAGCAGCTGCAGGTGGTATGGAAGATCCAAGATAAAAAGTTTTGGAGAGCAGACAAAAAGAAGAAAACCCAAAAGAGAGGACTGCTGGATAGGATCCAGACAAAATTTTGCAGCAGTGTAGGTGTGGAAGAGAATGAAATGTGAGAATCAGAAAGCATTTTGGAGAGCAGAATAAGAGGCAATTCGCAAAAGTATCGAGCATGAGGACTGTGAATTAAGAAAAGGAAAGGAAATAAGTGAAAAACCACTGATGCTTCTAGGACAGACTTAATTGATGAGAAGAAAGAAAAAGACTTGCTAAAAACTCTTTACACCATTTATATAATGTAAAGATAAGAGTAGGCACAGAATTGCAGAGTGAGTGCGGTTGGAAGGGACCTCTGGAGGTCATCTTGTCTGACTCCAGGCTCAGGGTGCTTCACCTAGAGCAGTTTTCCAATCATTAGTTATGCATCATATGTAAACTTGCTTAAGGTACACTCTACCCAATCATCTAGATCATTAATGAAGATGTTAAACTAGACTGAAGGCAGCGTTCATCCCTGAGGTACACAGATAGTTACCGGCCTCCAACTAGACTTTGTTCTACTGATCACTAACCTCTTATCCTGGCCTTTTAACCAGTTTTCAACCCACCTTCCTGTCTGCTCATTCAGCACATACATTAACAGTTTGTCTCTGAGGATCTTATGGGAGACAAAGTCAAAGGACTTACTGACATCCATGTTTATTGACATTCACTGACCTGGCCTCATCTACCAAGCCAGTCATTTCGTCATAGAAGTTTACCAAGTTGGTTAAGCACGTGTACCCTGTGGTGAAGCCATGCTGACCAATCCTGTTAATTTTCTTGTCTTTAGTATTTTATTTCCTGTCATTCTGTGTCCATGTTGCTTTTGTTACCTTTGGGGCACTGTATGAGATAAACTTCCCTTTAGTATTTGTTTGAGTAGTTGTTACCTTCATGACATCTAAGTATTAGCTATATGTTATATTATCAGAAGCAGCCATGAGATATGATAAAGTGATTATGAAGACTAATCAATAATACTATCAAGTATTTTATTTTGCAAGGTTTAGCAGATCTGGTACTTCTTAGGTTGATAACTTCCTTTCTGTTTTTCATTAGCCGAATCTATCTTGTGGGAATATCCCTTGTCATATGTGAAACTGCACAGATTTTGTGGCATAGTATTTTTTACAGTGGATTGAAGCAGACATTTGAGTCATGGTTTTGCTAAAATTCAACACTGACAAATCTTCTGCAAGACAGCTTTATAGGTTTGTTTGAGATTGATGAAAATTATTAATTCCACTAGTCTCCTTGACACCTGTATCTGTATCTTGGTTTGTTTAAATGTATGTAGATCTCTCTGTACCTCTGAGGAAATCAGAAGCTCCTTCACAATTTAGCTTCATTGGCAAACTCATTTAGCGTGGTCTCAACTCTTGTGTCCAGGTCATTGATAAGAACATTGAAGAGAACGGGTCCTGAATCTGAGCCCTGGGGAACATCACTAATGACTGACCACTATCCACGTGTTACCCATTTTACTACAACTTTTTGAGCCTGACCTTTCAGCCAATTGCTCACCGATTGTATTGTTTACATGGCTAGCTGTATGCTGGACATTTTGTACAGTATATTTGTCTCTCACAGTAAATTTTGTATTGTGAGAGACATTATCAAAAGCTTTTCTAAAATAAATTTTAAAATGACACATCTACTGCCTTCCCTTCATCCACTAGGCAGGTAATCCTGATATAAAATTATATTAAGTTGGTAAGGCATGACTTTTCCTTCATGAAGGCATGTTGGCTTTGACCAATGTCTGTATTGTGTTTCAAGTGCTTTTCAATAACTCCATAATTTTACCTGGCACCAAAGTGAGACTGACAGGCCAATACTCCTCTCCTTTTCTGCCTGCCTTGTTTGTAATGATCCAGCTTCAAGCAGCTGAAGCAGAAAGATTGTTTTCTATGGTCTGGTAGCTAAGACATGTTTTTAAAATGTGGAAGATACAGATTCAACCGTCCTCAAGAAGGAAAAGTTTAGGATTCAATTCTTTCCCTTCCATTAGTCTATTTTTTAAAAAGTAGTCACAAACTTGGCTGTATCCCTAATCACATCAAAATATTTGGTCAGCTCAACCTAAAATATTGGCATCTGTCTCTCCAGAACAGTCATGTGACTACAGTTACATGTCCAGGGAGCTTTCAAGCTAAATAAGAAAATGTCCAATAAATATTGACGCCTATAGATCTAGGAAGTCTTGGAAAGAAGGCAGATTAGATTGTTGTTGTGGACTCAGTCATCTGAAACCCACTCCAAACTGGATGAGGTTTAAGCAGACTGCAACATCAAATTATTAAATGACTGAATTACTTTGTCAAAAACACTGGCAACTGGCCACGTTGAAAAATTACAGAATAATAGAATCACTAAGGTTGAAAACAACCTCCAAGATCATCAAGTTCAACTGTCAACCTTACACCACCATGGCCACTAAACTATGTCCTGAAGTGCCACGTCTACACATTTTTTGAACACCTCCAAGAATTGTGACTCCACCACTTCCCTGGACAGCCTGTTCCAATGCTTTATCACTCTTTTAGTAAAGAAATTTTTCCTAATACCCAATCTAAAACTCCCCTGACACAACTTGAGGCCGTTTCCTCTCATCTTATCACTAGTTGCTTGGGAGAAGAGGACAACATCCACCTCACTGCAACCTCATTTCAGATAGCTGTAGAGGGTGATAAGGTCTCTGCTCAGCCTCTTCTTCGCCGGACTAGACAACCCCAGTTCCCTCAGCCACTTATCATAAGACTGGTTCTCCAGACCCTTCACCAGCTTCGTTGCTCTTCTATGGACACGCTCCAGCACCTCAGTGTCCTTCTTGTAATGAGGGGCCCAAAACTGAACACAGTATTTCAGATGTGGCCTCACCAGCGCCAAGTACAGGGGCAAATCTGATGACAACTAGCTTTGTTCCACCTTTAAGAGCTCATCATAGCATGAGAAATTAAACTACTGTATAATTCTCTGCCACAGATGTTATTCACAGGTAGAAATTAGTATTTATTAAAGTAATATAGCCTTTTTTCACTGTACTTTCCCTTTATTCTAAGGAAAGAGGAAGATGACTGATAAATTTTAAATTAATATGGACTAAGCCTTCTCCCCCTCAGCAAATGGCTATATTGATAAAAGAAAATGCATACGTTTAAGATACACTTTTAAAAAATGTTTCTTAGAACAAAGCAGGGAAAAAAGATTGTCATTTTTAGGTAATTTCAGTTTGAAAATAATTGGAAGTGACTGTCATATTACACAAAGCATAGTAATGCTGCTGAATGCCTAGAGAGCAACCACATAATTTACTGAAAATAGTCCTTAAAGGATGTGCTGTCAATAAATGCTCTGATTTCTTTATTTTACAAAAATTCAGACTATGAGTCATACTTTCTTGGTCATAGAAGAGTTAGGCATGAAGTTAAGCATTGGAAGAAGGGTTGGGTGGACATAGGTGCTTTTAGCTTTGTTTTATTTCTTGCTAACCTATTCTGTTACAATTTATTGGCAATAAATTAAATCAATTTCCCCAAGTCTATTCTGTATTGCCCATGACATTAATTGGTAATTGTTCTCCCTGTTATTATCTCGACCCACAAGCTTTTTGTCATATTTTCTTGCCCTGTCTTGTTGAAGGGAATGAGTGACAGAGAGTCGTGGTGGGCACCTGACAGCGAATGAAGGTCAAACCCCCACAGAATATGGTCATCTGCCTTATTTTTTATTTCTTTTTCCAAATAGCAGATTTGTTTACCTGAAGTTCAAGTCTGCCTTTACTATTATATGCACTATTACAATCTATATGAAATTAGATCTACATTTGTCCATCTTTCTTAACATGTGATATGACAAGGATTTTATTATAATTTCTTTGTTACTAGACAAAAAAAACCCAAAATAAGTAAAAAAAAAAGTTTCTCCTTTAATAATTCTGCTTTTTTTCAGGGCTGGGAGAAGGCAGTGAATACTTTTGTCCAAGTTTAGAAATTATATATATGCAACATGAAATTAATAACTGAGCTACACTTAATGTCATGAGTTAGTACCTTTTCTCATGAATTAATGCAAACTCTTCTTGTTATAAAGAAGACAAAAAAACCCCAACCTTGCTGGAGCATAATGCTGGTATTTTAAAAATAATATTAATGATAACAATTTACAGTTATATAGTTCTTACATTCATAAATATTGGTCCAATTTAAATTGAATCATCTTAAAATGCAGAGGAGCTTTTAGTCTATTGTATTTTCAGATTGTTTTGCTTTTGAGACTTGGTTTTCTCAGCTCAAATAAATGTGACAGGATCAGCTGATCTACAGACTGGCCCCAGCGATGTTGCAGGGGTGCTCATGGCCAGTCTCATCTTTGGCCCTGCCTCTGGCCAGGCCTGGGCCCAGTGCCATGGGGAATTAGTCTTCTGGATGGGCCTCTTGGGCCTGTACCATGACTCATACCTGGCGCCGTCTGTCCCAAAAAGCCACCCCAGCCTGACTTGGGCCCTGGTTCATCCCTTTACCCAGGTGCTGTGGGACTTCACCCTGGTCAGTGAAGGCATTGCCTGTGATGGGGTCACCCTCAGCTCCCATCTTACCCCTCCTCCTGTAGTGGCCCTGTTTTGAGCTCTCTGACAAAAGGTTAAAAACACAATTATATAGTATTTCTATACTAGGAATATTATAATTTAGTGGCTAAAAAGATTGTCTTCAGTCTCACTGTGTATAAAATACAAGGAAAAACATACGCTTAGCGTAAGATTATAACCAAGGTAAAAATACATATATTCTGTAACTGTTATTATCAAAACTTGGAAATAAAAGTCACAAGTCTTCCAGTACCTGAAGGGTACAAGAAAGCTGGAGAGGGACATCTTACAAGGGCGTGTAGCAACTGGATGAGGGTAACAGATTTGGACTGAGAGTGGATTTAGATTAGACATGAGGAAGAAATTATTTACTGTGAAGGTGGTGAGACACTGGCACAGGTTGCCTAGGAAAGTTGTGGCTGCCCCCTCCCTGGAAGTGTTCCAGGCCAGGTTGGATGGGGCTTCGAGCAACCTGGTTTAGTGGAAGGTGTCATTGCCCATGGCAGAGGGGTTAGAACTAGATGACCTTTAAGGTCCATTCCAATCCGTACCATTCTATGATTTTACTATATCTGGTCCTGGTTAATGTCACAGATTTATAATATTACTGTCCAAATCTGATCTATAACAGTGACTACAAGGTACTTAAAGTCAATGGCTTTCCAGGATTACCAAAACCCAAAACCCCCTATGTTTGTTACATTTAATTTTGAGGAAAAAATTATGAACTACATGAAAATTAGAAAGCTCATAAAGATGATGATAAAGCAAATGTAGGAAAAGAGTAAAACATTTTCAAATGTCAGGAACTTTGGGAAAATACTGTACTGGAGGTTCAAAAGCAATCTATACTACTTCAGGATACAGTCTGAAAAATGCGTCAAAGAAAGTGTCCTGGCTAAATAGCAAGGAAAGAAAGTTGTTAAATTCAATTTAGAAAAAAGACCTCATAAAAGATCTTAAAATCTGACAGGCTAAATTTAAAAACACAGTAAGTCAGGATGAAAATGCATTGAGGTAATACTAGAAGAGTGAATAAAAAATAACAGTAAGTCATTCTTCAAGTAGATCAGGTGAACAAAGCTTGAAGGGAAATTTATAAGTTCAACAGATGATCAAAACCTGAGAGGAATGTTCAGAGAAGATAATGTCAGAGCAGAAAAGTATAAGGATTTCTTTTCCATCCTGACTCACAGTGAAAATGACTTCAAAGTTTCATCACTTTGGCAATTTTGTAATTTTTTTTGAGGGGTGTGATGGGTTGCAGCACAGATTTGTTTGGTATTTCATTGTCAGTAAAGTATCAGGAAAAAAAAAAATGTGAAAAGAAACAGCTTGCTGTAACCATATGGTATTTACTCCAAATCCTATAGGAAGTGAAGGATTAAATACCTGAATAATTAATTGCATTTTATGCTAGGTTATATGATAAAAGCTCATCTACACACCCATAAAAGAAGCACAGAGAAACAATGGCAGATGGAAGAGCCCAAATAATATCCTGCTCTGGCTACTCCTAAGCCAATAGCAAGATCCATCAGCCCATCAAAGGCCCATCTCTAAAGGCTTAAAGAAGTACGGGGAACAAATGCAGATGAAACTTGACGATACTGGTGGATGAAAAATTGGACATTGAGCCTGTAATGTGCGCTTGCAGCCCAGAAAGCCAATCCTATCCTGGGTTGCATAAAAAGCAGTGTGGCCAGGAGGTTGAAGGAGGTGATTCTCCCCCTCTGCTTTGGTGAGACACCATCTGGAGTACTGCATCCCACTTTGGGTCCCCCAGTACAAGAAAGATATGAACCTGTGAGAGTGGGTCCAGAGGATGGCCACAAAAATGGTCAGTGGGCTGGAACACTCTCCCATGGAGAGGAGCTGAGAGAGTTGGAGTTATACAGCTTGGAAAAGAGAAGTCTATGGAGAAACATTTTTGCCATATTTCAATACTTAAAGAAGGCTTATGTGAAAGACAAGGAGAGACTTTTTACCAGCACCTGTGGTGACAGGAAAAAGAACAGAAGCTTTAAACTGAAAGAAGTTAGGATTAAATTGGACGTAAGGAAGAATTTTTTTGCAATGAGAATGGTGAGACACTAGATTTCCCAGAGAAACTGTGGATTCCTCATCTTTATAAGTGTTCAAGGTCAAGTTGGAATGAGGCTTTGAGGAACCTGACCTAATGAAAATTGTCCCCATGGCTGGGCGTTTGGACTAGATGATCTTTAAAAACCCCTTCCAATCCAGACAATGACTATGATTCTATTCTTGTGTCTGGCTGTTCAGTGTAACCGCAAATGTTACAAAAAGTGGTAAATACTGAAGTGACAAAACCCATTGCTATTGAAGTAGCACACAGCTATGAAGAACTGCAGAATAACTTCAGAATATCAAACAGGTATTTTAAAAAAAGATAGATGAAAGTAAGTGAATATAAGTGTAAAGCGATGTGGAAAATACCATCTTTTTACTCACAGTAACTGGTTCTGAGTGGACAATTACCGTACTAAATGAGGTCTTGAGTTTATAATTGTTAGATGTATACAAAAGTATCAGCGCAATAGTGCTTAAAAGATTTAGATGTTAGAATTTATTGGGGAAGTAATTGAGAACAGAAAAAAATAGCATTTTTATGCTATTTTAAAGTCCGTCAAAGAACTGAAGAAGACACATGTATACAAAAGCAACAACATAGACTTGGCCCTTTATGGAGTCCTGAAATATATTTATGTTTATACTTTGCAACTGATGTTTTCATTGAATTCGGACTTTTAATTACCAGCTTGTTAGTTACTATCTTGAGGCAGATGCCAGCTGTTAAGCAGACAGTGAAGAAAGCAGAAGTTTAATAGTTATTACTTAACCTGAACTGTGTTATTACTTAAAAGGCTGGAAAAAAATAGCAATGTCCTAAGTAGAATTAATTGGAACATGTTATTTCTCTTGGGCTCATATTAATGCCACCAAGCAACTTTAAATTAATAAAGAGGAACTGCAAGCAATATTAACATCAAAAGCAGTGAAATGGAGTGGTTTCTTCTTTCTTGGAATGTCAGTGTGACTGGCCTGACATTTTTGTCTTCTGTTTTTTCTTTGATTAAAGCTAACAAATACATTTGTTCAATGTCCTATACATATAGGAATAGCAAAGATGTCTCTTGTGCCAAAGACTGAAAAAAAAAATCTAAACACATAACTTTTAGATTTACCAAAAAGTTGTCTTCAAATAAGTGCAGTTATTTTATAATGTCATTCATTGGAAAGTCTGAGGTCTCAATGTGTTTGGACGATAAGACATCTTGCTGGTGGGGCAGAGTGAGAAGCTGAAAAGGCCTTGACTCTAAGCACTGCTCAGCAATAGCTGAAACACCAGTATGTTATCAGCTCTGTTTTGTTCACAAATACTAAACAGCACCATACAAGCTTCTATGAAGAAAATGTACTGTCTCAGCCAAAATCTGTACAGACATTAGAGGATGTTTATGATGATCCCAGATCAACTTTGGTTGCATCTAAAGTTTTTAAACCTTAAGTGCTTTCCAGCTGCCTGCTCGTCTCTTCCTGGATACATGATAATATACATTAGGGGTCTTCTGCTTTCACGCATTCTTATTCTTCCTTAGAGGAAGAAGTGACTATGGTGCACTCAAAGAGATATATGCTGGAGAACCAGGAATGCAATATGCACTTCATGTAATTTTTCAGTCACTGCTAAGACAGTCTTAATGTCTACAGTTTCATACTACAGTTAGTTCAATAGATAATTATTTATTAGCTGCATTATATTCATTATAGGACAGTTATTCAGTATATAATAGTGACATTTTTCAGTATTGTTTATAGTAATCCCCACACTCTGAGTGTGAATTATTTTAATTAATTCTAGCCCTGATAAAACTTGATTTCTATGCTTAATGTCTAGTCTCCCTGTTTAATCAGTAGGGAGAGCTAAGAATTTTCATAGGGTGATTCATCCTATGGTTGAATCACAAAATAGTTGTCCAGCATAGGGTGGTGACTTCACAGAATCAAAGAATCACAGAATGGTTGAGGTTAGAAGGGACCTCTGGAAGTCACCTTCTCCAACCCCTCTGATCAAGCAGGGTCACCTAGACCCACTTTTGAAGTCCTCCAAAATGAGAACCATTAAATTTAAATTAGATATTTACACTATTAGAAGTCAGCAGCAAAATGACTACAAAAAAATTAAACCCACTAGCTTTAGTTTTCTAAAGTCAATGCCTATGGAAGATTCAGGCATTAATTGTACCCTGGAGTTGTCTGCTTCTCTCTATTGGCAATAAAAGCAGGTTTGAGTATCAGACTAGGCATCAAATTTTCAAAATTATTAATTTATACTAGAAACTCGCACTCCCCCATAGTTATGGAAATATTGCTATGTATAAATTATTTTGTTATATTTAAATATAAATATTAATTTTAAGCAAATTAATATTTTCTACAACACTGACATTTTAAAACATAAGTTGATAAATACGCTGCTAGCTCTTTGCGACTATCAACAGAATTCAAAATGTTCCAAATGGAGAACTGGTGTCTAACATTTTTTAACTCAGAAAAGGAATTTCATCTCGACTCGTGGGAAATCAGGATTTTTTGGGAGGCCTAGGAGGATAAAAAGTGTATTTTGCATAAAACAAACAAAAATAATCATGATAAAACTTATTGTAAAGTGGATGTAAGACTAGATTCCTTCTTCCTGTTTTTTTATTTACATGTGCAATGACAAGCTGAGTGATGAAGGAGAAGATGGTTTACACAAATAATATCACATTTGGTATTTTAGTGGGAGATGATGTTTTCCATTTAGAAATTATGAAATTAATGATTATTTTTATCATCGAAACCTAATTGAATTCAGTTTGGAAGTAATCTTTCTCAAGCAATAGGAGAAATAAGAGCCAAAGAGTTGAAACAATCAGCTGGTTTATCTGTAGACCCCATCTGTACAACTTCCTATGGATGTTGAAGATAATCATGTGGGAGTGTTTCAATTCCCTTGCAATCAGTTCCAAACATATGGAAGACAGTCTTAATCTGAGATTTTTTTAATTTTTTCGTTTAACCTACAGGTCATTTATTATCATTTTGGACTTTAAAAAATAAATAAAACCCAAATGATCCATCACCTATTGGGTCCCAACAGACAGAGTTTTCCATCAGGATAAATTGTTCACAAATGCAGGAAGGAAAGTAGTAGAGGAATATTACGAAACAGATTCAGCGATGCATTGCACTTGTCTTTACATTTTTTCTCGTGGGATTCCTACAGCACATACCTTACAGCCTTCCTTAACCGCTCACTTTTCACATGAACTAAAAAGTGCTGTGTGATCAAGGCTGAAATGCGTATTTCTTACAGTAAGAAAATGGCACTGGTCAAGTGAATTTGCTTGATAAGATTCCAGATAAACATGAACTGTTCTAAATTGGACATATTGTTCATTTTTGTACAATAAAGAATAATTCTGTCAAGATATTTACTTATTTGGTGGCCTAAAATATCCTTCCAACAAAAACTTACTTTTCCTTGAAAAATATACATGGTCTGTATTTTTTCTTGGAGTAAACAATTGGGTTAAATGTACAATGTATTTAGGACATACTACTAATAATTTTGTATCTCATTTTAATTTGAGGCATTTCTAAAAAAAACCTGCACATATTGGTGAGTTCTGCTGAGGAATGGAAGGAAAGCAGAAGGGGTCAAAGCTCATAAAGTAAGACTGCTGCTCTAAGGACTACAGACAGATCTGTTAATCCATAGTATTTAACTGCAGCTGTGTAAACCTTTATCTCATATATAAAAGCTCTAGTTCTTCATTCAGTGCTTTTTTTGTGAGGCGTCCTATTAAAAATCGAATGTCAACAGGGAAGAATTACAGCTGTTTAGCTTATAGAATATTTGGTATTTCTAGAGGCCATAAGAGATAGCCAAAACTTCACTGATAGAGTAGGAGCACATTTTTCAAGCACATTATTCCTTTAGTGTGGAAATTTTCTGATACAAGGAAAAACTGATATTTCGGCCTTCATTTTTTTAGATTTTGTGACTAACGTTCCAAAAAAAATGCTTCTTTTCTCAGTCCTAGATTCTGCTATAGTTTTTGACTACCAAACTTTAAAACAAACACAATAAATAGTGTAAACAATCCTACTCATATACTTGAGTAAAAGACTTGAGGATTTCTTATTTTATTAATCAATATTGGATATGGATTTCCCAAGAAGTATACTTTATTAAGCAAGGAATTCTATCAAACATATAAAACGAGAAATTGATAGTTTCAACACCTTTCACTGTTATTGGCAAAAAATCAAAACCAAAACCCCAGAATATGAAGTGGTTTCTGCATAATGGCAAAGAAGTGCTTGAATTTTTTAATTTTAGAGACATAGCTTAATGGTAGGCTTGGCAGTGTTAGGTCGATGGTTGGACTTGATGATGTCAAAGGTCTTTTCAAGCCAAAACAATTCTATGATTCTATGAATTCCATATGTTGTGCTGTCAGATATTCTAAAATGTAAGCAAAGTGGTATACTAGAGATTTTCCAGACAAAACTTTTGCAGCCTTGTTAAGAGCCAATATATCATAGTTTTAAAAATTATTTCCTGTAATATACTATGTTAAGCATATATATTATACTTAATTTTTATTTTTATAGGCTTTAAGATCTTGAAGACTCGCATTGGTTTTAAAGATGTATATGTTCAGCTTATATATGGTTACTTTTTACATTTTTATTGAGCACTAGATGGCACTCTGAATTTAAAATGTAGTAACATTTTTTCTTTTCTTCTCAAAATACAGGGGGGGTGTTACCTTTGTTCTATAATTAAATCTGTCATACAGATTAATCAAATAATTTCACTTTTTCCCGACTGCAGTAGTAGGTTGTCTCCTAAGGCCTATTACTATGCTATCAAATAATAGAGAACATAGAAGAATCAGTCAAGTTATAATATACTGAGATACTCTCACTGAGATTCAAAAGATTTTTTAATCTAAAAAACCAAAGCATTTGATGTTATTTAAATGTTTGTTACTATATTTTATGTCGCTTAATATAAAAAAATATTTAGGACTTAAATTTAAGTGTAATCACTAACTTGTGTTGTAAAATAGTAGGAACCTTGCAGGATTCTCAGTGCTGTGTATCTGTAATTCATCTTTAACATACCAAATCATCTTGGGTAGCTAGCTTTAAGCAGACCCACTTTATTAAAAATGAGCTTTGGATGTATAATTTAAAAAAAAATAATGAAATGGTTATGAAAAATATAAAAAAAAAATGGAATAGATGAAGAATACTCTAAAACCTTCAAACTTACTACATTTTATAAAAGATCTCCTTTCTTTGTCTTCTATTATTTAGCAGCAGATAATAAAACATTTTTTTTCCCCTGGATATGCTACTGTATATCTAAGTTTTATATTGACTGCTGTTAGTTTTGTAAGACAACATTTATTTTTAGATGCTAAGCTTTTGGAATATCCATTTATCTCTGCATTGCAGTGGAACTTTCAAATAAGTACAATATTTTTAAATAGAATTTTGGAGATAAATAATTTCAAATGGAAGGTTAAACATACAGTTTGTTGGTTTTTTTTTTTTGTTTTGAATACCATGCATAAACATCTTAGGGACAGCTGAAGAGCAGTACATATCTCAGAGTTAAAATTTAAGAAGAATGCATGGTAAGGCAAAATATCCAACTGTCAGAGTTAGATGGGAATCAACTTTGAAATCCCTAGAATGTTTTTTAGAGTGCGTTTAGGACAGTTATTATGTCTCATGGTTATTATGAGCTTGGGCTAGCTCTCCATTAACTCAGCTTCTATTCACAATTGCTTAATTTGGCCTTTAAATGTTAATCCTAGAACACGTAGCTTCCAAGTGCCAATAGGATTGTACTATTATTATGCTTTTGTTTCACTCTGTATATAGATTAACAATCCTACTATTACCTGACAAGTTACTGGTTATCTGCTACTTGTTACTAAAGATTTTACATTATCTGTAAAGTAATACGTTTTATGTTAGTCAGAGACTAGATTTCACAATATAATATGTTACAGATTACATTCTAAATCAAGTGCATCTTTTTAACTGCTCCAGAAACCAAATTAAATTTAAGACAATGAGTAACCAATGTGCATCAGTTATTCCTTTATTATATTAGGATGATAATAGTTTTTCCGTTAGTCCTGGGAAAAATGCCCTGTTGATAAACCCTTCTAGTGCTTGCTTTTATTTATCCTTGATTTTCCTAAAACTTATGAGGAAATGTTGTTTTGAGAAATGGATTGCTGCAAGTCTTGAGGCTTGTGTTCTCTCTGTAAGATTATATCACTTTTAGAATGTAATGAAAAGTTCCCTCTACTAACCTGGTATACATGTGAGTTTTCTAAATCAAAAAGGAATGTTCAAATGTATTCACTTCTCAGTAAGGTATAAAAGTCTATATGGACCTAAACATTAATAAGATTAAACTGCTTTCATAAACTGTATGAAATATACATATTCTAGGTGATCTGATTCATATCAAAGATATCTAATGATCTCTTACTCAGTTTTATAAAGAGAGAGTCCAGTTTTTCATTCAATGTGAGATTCTTCTGCAAGTAGTGTAGTAAATATGGCATAGAAATGTTACATGAAAATTACAAGCAGGTAGAAAATGAAGTTAATTTTGAATAGTATTTCAAGCAGTCAATTTTACAAGAAAGTGGTATTATTACACAAATAATATCCCTCAGACTATTTGAAGGCAGACATAGTAAACTAAGTCATTTGTGGAGGCAGAAGAGAGGAGACTATCAAAATAAATTAAAAAGCTTCCCAAATAAATAATCTAAATGTCTGAATATCTCTTTATGTCTGTTTGATCATAGAATGGTTTTGTTTGAAAGAGATCTTTAAGGATCGTCTAGTCCAATCCCCTGGCCATGAGTAGGGATATCTTTCACTAGGTGGGGTTCCTCAAAGTCCCGTCCAACATGAGTTTGAAGAACACTTCTAGAGATGGGACATCCACAATTTCACAAGGCAACCTCATCCTGTTTCACTCCATGACATTGTAAAAAATTTCTTCCTTATGTTCAGCCTAAACCTACCCTCTTTCAGTTTAAAATCATTGCCCCTTGTCCTTTCACTACAGCCCCTGGTGAAAAGTCTTTCACTGTCGTTCTTATAAGCATCCATTAAGTATGAAAGGCCACTAGCAAGTCTCTCTATTTTCTTACACAAAGGGCAACCCCCCCCATGCCTTCTTCCTTCCTTGCCCCTTCTGAACTGTTTACAGCCATTGATTGTGGTTCTCCAGTCATGTGATTCATCCCACCACGTTTCAGTAATAGTGATTAGATCATAGCTTTCTAGCTGCACAGTGGCTTCCAATTCCTCTTGTTTGTTACTAGGTGGCATACATTGGTGCAGAGGTGCTTCAGCTGGGCTATCAACCTTGACACATTTTAGAGGAACATGCACTAATTCATCTGAGACATTTCACAGGTGACATGAATTCAACTACAGACAAGAATACCAGACCTGTTTGTTTAAAAATACAGCTGCTACAAGCATCATTATAATCATAATCCTCATCATATTTTCAGTTTTAAGCCTGGTCTTTTATACCTGAATGAATTTTAGAAGGTGGTGGAAATGTTTAATAGACAAGATATCTGCAGAAATACTATTTCTTTCTAATTTAAAAATATAATAATTTTAAGAAATGTGGGAATTAAAACAGCTAATAGAGTTCAGCTCCTGTCCATAACCTGTTGCCCAGTGGACTGTGATCTCTGGAAAAATCTTAAAGAGAGTGATTAATGGCTGCAGGTACAGAAGAACTTTGAAGATTCAAAACTACATTTCATCATATAAGTACTATCTTCTGCGATGAATGACTTCTTTTTGTCAGAGTCCAGTTTTTGGACATGTCTTTTGGTAAACTTCCTAGCAATTTTGGCTCTCTGAATAAAAGCTCTGATATTGTTTACACTGAGAATAAACAACATTCTTTATTAATTATTACTAACAAAAAAATCTAAGAAAATCTCTCTAAAGTTATAACACACTGAACGTGTCCAGTTCAGTATAGTAAAACTTAAGATACTCTTCATAGCAAAAAATTTACTTTAACAGAATGCTGTGTGGTGTGGTTGACATGCTGGAGGGAAGGGATGCCATTCAGAGGGACCTTGACAGACTTGAGAGGTGGGCCTGTGTGAACCGCATGAAGTTCAACAAGGCCAAGTGCAAGGTCTTGTACCTGGGTCAGGGCAATCCCAAGCATAAGTACAGGATGGGCAGAGAGTCAATTGAGAGCAGCTCTGAGGAGGTGGTCTTGGGGGTGATGGTTGATGAGAAGCTCAACATGAGATGGCAATGTGAGCAACCTCATTTAGTCTCCCTGCCCACGGCAGTGAGGTTGGAATTAGATGATCTTTCAGGTCTCTTCCACACCAAACCATTCCACGATTCTATGAATGTACATTTGCAGCCTAGAAAGCCAACCATATCCTGCGCTACATCAAAAGAAATATGATAAACAGGTTGAGGGAGCTGATTCTCCCTCTGCTCTGCTCTTGTGATATTCCACTTGAAGTACTGAGTCCAGCTCTGTGGTCCCCAACATAAGAAGGACATGGACCTGTTGGAGTGAGTCTAGAGGAGGACTGCAAAGATGGTCAGAGGGCTGGAGCACCTCTCCTATGAAGACAGGCTGGGAGAGCAGGGGTTGTTCAGCCTGGAGAAGAGAAGGCTCCAGGAAGATCTTACAGTGATCTTCCAATACCTGAAGGGGCCTACAAGAAAGCTGGGGAGGGACGTTTTACAAGGGCATGTAGTGATAGGATGAGAGTTAATGGTTTTAAACTGGAAAAGGGTAGATTTATATTAGATATTAGGAAGAAATTCTTGATTATGAGAGTAGTGAGACATTGGCACAGGTTGCCCAGGGAAGTTGTGGCTTCCCCCTCCCTGGCAGTGTTGAAGGACAGGTTGGATGGGCTTTGAGCAACCTGGTTTAGCAGGACGTTAAAAACCCCATGGCAGGGGATTAGAAACAGATCATCTTTAAGATCACTTCTAACATAAACCATTCTGTGATTGTATGATTCTGTGATTATTTTTAAATATAAAATGTTTGTTGTCAATATATGAACTTTATATATAGATTATCAAAATCTGTACGATCTAACTCCTGACATATTCTGTTGTCAGTCAAGTTTCTGCCAATATTATACTCTATGCTCAGTGTGGAAAGCATCTATAGAAGCCTAAGTTGTACAAAAGAAGGATATGTCAGTCAGTTAAGTGATTCGTACTACTGGTTTCTGACAGTTCAATGCTGCAAGACATACCTGTAACATTTAAATGTGCTAGTGTGCTATCCTGTTACTGGAAGGTTATCTCCCCAATAGAAAATTAGGCAGAGAGGGATCTGCCTATTTTTCTGTATGTTTCTACTCTTCTACTGTCCCAGTAGAGATTCAGCTATATGTCTAATCTGATACAATAGTAAGTCAGGAACTTGGCTCCCTCTGTAATTTCAGGGAGATGTGAAAAAATCTGAAAAATATCATTGCTAAGGTGAGATTTCCTTTTCTTCATTTACTGCATAAGAGGTTTAGGTACTTCCATGAAACTTTTCAGTGCTCACCAAAAAAGTTAACTCCTTGGTAAAACAGTAAGAAACAGAAGGTGCCAAGGTGTGTCAGTTTAGTATGCTGGTCACTCCCTGACAATTGACAAAATGAAGTACCTGAGGGACTGGAGAGTGACTTATCTCACTGAGTTAGGAGAACAGAAAACCAAATCTGATTCAAGTGTTCTAACAACTAGAATATCACACTTCTTATAGTAAGTTGTGGTGAAACTCTACATTTTGTGCCTCTGGCAATGTTTTGAGCTGAGGTTAATGTTGTCTGTGTGAATTAAGTTTTTAGACCATGTCTATCATGTCAAGACCCTCAAGTGAATTACATTTTTCATAGTTCTGTACTTACCTCTGATTCATATTAAAGTGTAGGCAGTAAGCATCTAGCATGAGCAGTGATACTTCTAGACATGAAAGAGTGTATATGAGTAAGTGTTCTGGAAATGAAAGCAAAGTGCCAATTAAATGCAAGTATCTCCAGAACCCTGCAGACTTGCTTGGTAGGTGGGCTGAATCATCTTCTTAAGCCTGTAGGTAAATTCCTCTCTTCTCCATCTTAGAAACACTATCAGTCAGCCTGAACAAGCACAGGGTATTTAGAGATTTGCTTTTAGCTATATCAGAATTACTTTAGGATTCATAAATTGAAATTATGTAATCTATGAGGTCTCATTTAACAGGTATGCTGCTAAGTTGCCTGTCAGCTCAAGCCTTAATTAGTTTTTGTGGATAATTAAATTAAATGTAAGCATGATGTCATTTTCGAGGATAAGAGAGAGGCATTTTTATGTAGCATTTGTCCATATTTTCTAGTGTGACCCTAAAAATATGACCTTAAAAGATGTTTTTCCTTAGGATGATCCCTATTTTTTCCTATTCAGATCTTACTGTGCCTCTCAGCATGTCTATTATTCTGGATGACCCATGCTGATGCAGCTGTACCAGTTTTGGTAGACAAATTAGCTCTTCATTATGATGTACAGCCAAATCCGATAGAGGTAGCCACATATTGTTCTCACAGAGCCCACATTCACAAGCACCAAACCTGACTGGGGCCCCAGTTGCAGGGAGAATCAGGAGGTCCTTCCCCAACAGGAAAAACTCTGCAAAGTGCATCCACCTCACAGATAGACACTCCACCCTTCCTGCAAGTGGTCCCAGCTTTTAAGCCCAAAGCAGGACACCTGGCACTCATTTACCCAATGTGGGGCACCTGGGGCTTGTTTACCCAAGGGCTTTCCTTACAAGGTCGGCCACACCTTGGAGGAAAGTCAAAAGGCAAACTCATCCCCTCCTTTTGAAGGACTGTGGGAACCACCTATATGTCAACCTTAATTCAGGGCTCGGGATTCAGACCCCAGCACTTCAATGTCCCATTTCAAAATTCAAGGGCAAGAAAGGAGTTGGATTCAGAATTTACCACCTCAATTCACCTATTGTTTCAGATTCTGAATCTAAAAAGACGTATAAGCTAGTTCCTAGATAGATGCTTCAGATGACATGCAAGAGCATATATATCCATAGTGCAAAACAAACATAAGTATTTTGTGTCCTGATAATCTGAATCAGCATTCTAAAGTCTGGAATTTTGTGACATTCCAGATCTCATAACAAATCTGCAAAATTTTAATTTACTAATTCCAATTTAATTTTTAACTTTAGTTATATCACATTTATATTTTCTCATACCTTTTACTTTGTGAACTGACACTTGATTTCTATTATCATACACTCCATTATAACTTTATCAATGTGCCTTAATACAGTTGTGTGCCAAGAAATGGCAGCAGGTAAAGATATCAAGCAATAAAGCTGTGACTATATTTTGCTCTTTCTAAATATCACTCCCCCTTAACAAACCATCTTAACTTTGATCATTAGAATGGATGGTCAAGTGTCCAACATGCTGTCCTGCATTCTGAAAATCTGTTTTGGAAGTCAGTGTGCGCGACAAGCATTGATGTGAGCTTCTTCCATGACACAAGCCCCCAGTGTCCAGGAGGTTTCTCAAGGAACTTTAGTTGTATAGAGTGATGCAGCTCCTCTGAGATGATATGAAAATACGTTGTTTCTTTTTAGAATTTCTGTTTTCATTCTCATTTTTGTGAAATCAGTTTCTACCCAGAAAGCAAGGTAAAGAATCTCCATGTTGGGCTGAAATAAATCCTCAAAAGAGAAAACAAACCAAACTGGGCATCAGCTTCTGAAGGCAGTAAAAAAAAAATATATTTTATTCAGTATAACACTCTACTAAAATTAATGAAATCTTGAGAAGGCTGTCTGCTATCAGTCTCTACTGAAAAAATGTAGAATGGCTTATTCATTAAGATGACATAAATTAGAATAGGCTTTCTATAAACTCCTGGAGGGGTGGGAGGAAGTTGCACTTCCAATAGATGATTACAGCACTCAAAACATATGTAAAGATAATACATTTAACAAACAGTTCAGCAGTCACTGGTAAAGTGATCCATTCTTTCATCTTTGCTTATTAACTTCACTAAAATATTAGAAATGATGAATTCTTTGCTCACCTCTATTGATATATCTTTAAAGTAAGGCCAGAAAAATCAGTAATTTTCATCAAAAACTATGTCTAAACCCTCCTGTCAGTTCTGGCATAACTCCAATGCCATGACTAATTTGCATTGAAATCCATGTTACATTAATAACTGAATCCAGATTGTGCTCTTTCTGAAGCTAATCAAAGCTGAATCTATTTATAATAAATAAAATTCCAGTCAATTATTATATTTTTGCAATACTAATTACTATTGTTATTACTATATATGATAAAATTATTTACCTGTTGAAAGACATTTATTAAAGAAGATGAAAATTCAATGAAGATGAAACATCTTAGTGTATGGATGCATACAAAGTGAAGAAAATGGTCTTGCCAGCTTAAACTGAAAGAATTTCCATCATTCTTAGTTACACAACTTGCTGCAAAAAAGCTCACAGCTTTTAAAAACTTTTGCATGTATACGGATTCTAATCCAAATGACTTTTTGTTTAACTGTTATTTTCTGAATGATCTTTCAGTTCTTGCTTGTTTCGAAGTCAAATGATGGTGGTGCAGAAGAAACAGAAGAAGAAATATTTGTGGATTCAATGAGTTTTTCAAACAGTTGTTTTCCATAACTGAGGAGAAAAAAATGGAAAAAAAAATTTCATCATTTGGTTTGATTTTTATTTTCTAACAAAATTTTATTTTTTTTCAAGACTTGATTTTATTTCATCCCTCCAAAAACCTCAGAAGAAAATCTAAATTGTCTTCTATTGCTTTCAGATTGCAACAAAGATTGAAGTATCTATAGAACCAGAGGTTACCAAATCCTTATTCAGCATTACATGTGGATATTATAGGGGGAAATGAAAGATTTATACTAAAGATAGAAGGAAGGATAGAACATTATTGCCTTTCTGCATGATGATTTACAGAAGAGGAAACCTGATGAGAGATCCTTTACTGAAGCAAGACAAGATAAAGGAAAACAAGCTGATGATAACCTTGGTAACTGATCTTAAAATACCTCACATAAATGATGTAACAAGGTTGAAGCAAAAAAATAATGGAAGAGAGATGGTTAAAAGGGACAGATGGTTAAAAGAAGCAAATGATTAGGTAATTTTTGCACCTGAAATATTGCAGTTCAAAGATCACACAGTCTACCTCTACTATGGTCTAAATACCACCATGTCACTAAAAATATGGTGTGGCCACCTTAAGATTATTAGTTGGAGATCTATACAAAGTGAGACAAAAAAGCACTACATTACTCATTTTGAAGAACTTTAAGTATCTTGTAAAGGATTGTGGAGATATTAGGAGGAATTGTTTTGTTGGGGAGGGAGTTGTTTGTTTGTTTTATTGAAAAGGAAAATCTCTTTGCTTTCAGAAAACTGTAATACCAAATATTGAGACTGTAACACAGAATGATAGAACCACAGAATGGTTGGGGTTGGAAGGGACCTCTGTAGATCATCTAGTCCAATCCCCCTGCAGGTTCACCTAGAGAAGGTTGCACAAGATCGCATCCAGGTGGGTTTTGAATGTCTCCAGAGGAGGAGATTCCACAATCTCTCTGGACAGCCTGTGCCAGTGCTGTCACCCTCAAAGTAAAGAAGTTTTTCCCCATGTTCAGATGGAACTTCTTGTGTTCCTCTTAGTGCCCATTACCCCTTGTCCTCTCACTGGGCACCACTGAAAAGAGTCTGGCCCCATCTTCTTGACATCCACGCTTTAGATATTTATAAGCATTAATAAGATCCCCTCTTAGCTTTGCCTTCTCCAGGCTAAACAGACCCAGGTCTCAGCCTTTCATCATAAGAGAGATGCTTGAGTCCCTTAATCATCTTCATAGCCCTCCACTGGACTCTCTTCAGTAGTTGCTTCTCTCTCTTGACCCAGGGAGCCCAGATCTGGACACAGTACTACAGATGTGGCCTCACTAGGTCACAGTAGAGGGGGAGGAGAACCTCCCTTGACCTGCTGGCTACACTCTTCTTTATACACCCCAGGAAGCCATTGGTCTTCTTGACCACAAGGACACATTGCTGGCTCCTGGTTAACTTGTCCACCAGGACTCCCAGGTCCTTCTCTGCAGAGCTGCTTTCCAGCATATCAACCCCTAACCTGTACTGGTACACGGGATTGTTCCTCCCTAGGTGCAGGACCTTGCACTCACCTTTGTTTAGCTTCATTATGTTCCTTTCCTCCCAACTCTCCTGGTCAGCACAGCTTTCTGGTGTGTCAGCCACTCCTCCAAGTTTTGTGTCATTAGCAAACTTGCTGAGGGTACACTCTGTCCCTTCGTCCAGGTCACTGATGAATATACTGAACACAGCTGGACCCAGTAGTGACCCTTGCATGATACAGCTAGCTACAGACCTCTGTGTTTATTTTAAAATCTTGAGGAGAAAGGTAAAAAGCAGATGGGAGTTATGACTACCCTGAACTTCAGAATACACATAAGTGATTCTATGCCCTTTATAGGAAGATAGCATGAGATAACTGGCTTAGTTTCTCTTATTCTCTGTGCCCTCATTTACAAATAGACAGGAATACTTTCTACAACCAAAAATTTGAGCAGTGTTCAAATATTGTGTAAGAGTGAAAATGTAGGTGTAATACCTAGAACGATGTAATGGAATATATGAATGATATATCAGGGACTAAAATACAATCTAGTTACTGAGACTGTAGCTACAGGAGAGGCCTCCTACACCCATAAGAATAGAAACCCATTTAGCATACTTTAAATTAGCTTGTTTTGATCCCAGAAATAAGCATACTAATACGGTAGAAATGGAGAAACATTTTTTTATCCAGTAGTCCCATAAAAAACAGGATTGCCACAGGCCTTTTACTGACTGTGCCTTATGCTGAGTGTGTGAGGCCCCAGTCCTGGCTAGCTGTTACAATTTATTACGGGAGCTGGATGTGTGAGCTTAGTACCTGATGTCTAATGACGTGCAGTTTTAGAGTGGGGTAATGGAAAAGGCTTTGAAAATATAATACAGGTTGAAAGCAGAGGCCCCTGAACTACAAACAGCTCATTGACAGTTAAGTGCTGGTCACTGAAGAAGCTCAGCGTCAAGAGATAGGGAAAGTCAGCTTTTGCTTTGAGGAAAGAAGCAGCTGATAAGTAAAGGGAAATTAAAAAAAAAGGTAAAAACTCAACCCAAACCAAACCAAAAACCAATCAACCCACCTTAAAATAGCCAAGAAAGAGGGTAAGACACTCGCTGGTCTTGGAAAAAGAACCCCCACTTTATCCCTCAGGCTTCATAAAGCGTGTAGCCCAGAGACAGATGACAGGAATGGTACTTTCTGAAAACTTGTAGAAGGACATGATCCCAAACTGGGGATGGGGAAAAATAGAAAGAAATCACTTCTCTTTGAGGTTCCCCCTTGAAAAGCTTTTGAGCTTGACCACCTTGATGTCAGTGACTGAAACCATGAAGAACTGTCCCAATCAAGAATAAAAATGCAACATCAGGTTTATGGTACAGTATGCTCAGAGTTAATGTAGGGTATGACTATTAAAGAGCAATTGCTTTGAATAAGTAGTGACAATGATTGATAATGTATGATAATGGTCTAAATTATCCATCAATATTATGTTAGCGAATGTCCGTCCAGGAAAATTTTGCTTTGAAGCTTAAGACTTTATTTATCAGTCTTTTAAACATTCCCACCACAGTGGTCCCTAAACTCGAGATTCTACACATTGATTCTACACATTTCTGTTACTGGAAATCTGAATATTCACGAGAACAGATCTATAGCCCGGACATGGCAGGCAGGCCATGAGGAGCCCTGAGTCAGCTGGGAGTTTCAGTCAGGGCAGCTGACCCAAGCTGATTCACAGGTGTATCCCACACCACTGATACCAAGTTCATTATAAATGCAAGGAATTTAGTGGAGGTGTGTGTGTTTCTTCTTTCTTGGGCTCCTTCTTCTTGGTCTCCTGATTATTTTGCTGATCCCAAGGACTAGGCTGAGTATAAGTTTGTATGCTTGATGTTGGTATCTGTATTAGTTTTGTTATTTCATTTAATCTGTTTCTATTTCAATCCATGGGGCTCCTCCTTTTTTTCCTGATTCTTCTTGGATGAGGAGGGGACATCAGGTGATAGAGCAGCTTCTATAGTTTAGCCCTTGATACGGGCTAAATGTAGACAAATGTAAAACAATTTCTAAACAGTTTTTTTAAATTTATTTTTGACTTATTGTCAAAATAGCAATTTTTAAACTTAAGTTGAGAATAGGAAATAAATAGTAGCTCTCAGAAGTGGCATTTGAAACTTTGAAATCTGAAAAGAAAGTCTGCTTACAAGCAATATGTTTTTTTTGAGATATGTAGTTCAAAGTCCTAGTCTATATGAGTCAATAAGTCATACTTTACCATGTAAGAAAAGAAACCATTATTTATAAATTATGGACTCTGGCCTCCTATCCTGCTCCTTACACATCTTGCTCAGTGTGGAACCTGTACAAAGGAATGCATCCATCACTGTCCCTCTTATGGCAAAGTCAAAGCTGATTGATAGACTGAGGAAAAAGAGAACAGCCTAGAGGAATGCAAGTGTACATGTCAATATAAATTCCTATGGGAAAGCATTTACAGGTAAGTGAACTTGCTACTTCAAGTGTCTTCATGTGTATATGCTACCAGTGGATAATGTTTGCATCACTGCCATGCTGCAAGGTGTGTCGTCTCTGGATGTTCACTGAGTATATATAGTACCTGAGTATATAGATCAATTATACACATGCGATACAAGCAATAGCAAGAAATAGTGTTGTGATGGGCTGGACTCATTTGATATGTTGAAGAATTATTCATGACTGTTTAATCTGTCCCATTCTCTGCTGCCAGTGTTTTGGTTAGACCATATTGAGATACATGTTTGGTCTGGAGTTTGTCATCTATTCTCTCTCAGTTTGGTGAAAATCCACCTCTCACCTCTACACATTGTCACTCAGGAATCTCGATGAACAACCTCATGAATTTTAACAAGGCCAAGTGTAAGGTCCTGCACCTGGGTCAAGGAAATCCCAAGCACAGATACAGGCTGGACAATGAGTGGATTGAGAACAGTCCTGGGAAGAAGGACTTGGGCATGTTGGTGGACGATAAGACCAACATGAGCCAACAGTGTGTGCTTGAAGCCCGGAAAATCAACTGTATCCTGGGATGCATCAAAAGATGTGTGACCAGCAGGTCGAAGGAGGCGGTTCTGCCCCTCTACTCTGCCCTCATGAGACCCCACCTGGAATACTGTGTCCAGCTCTGGAGCCCCCAGCACAAGAAAGATATGGAGCTGTTGGAGCAAGTCCAGAGAAGGGCTACCAAGATGGTCAGAGGGCTGGAACACCTCTCCTATGAGGGCAGGCTGAGAGAGTTAGGCTTCTTCAGCCTGGAGAAGAGAAGGTTCTGGGGAGACCTCATAGAGGCCTTCTGGTACCTGAAGGGGGCCTACAAGAAGGCTGGGGAGGGACTTTTTACAAGGACCTGTAGTGATAGGATGAGGGCTAATGGGTGGAAGTTGAGAGAGGGTAGGTTTAGACTAGATACCTGAGGGTGGTGAGGCACTGGAACAGGTTGCCCAAGGAAGTTGTGGCTGCCCCCTCCCTTGGAAGTGTTCAAAGCCAGGTTGGATGGAACCTTGAGCAACCTGATCTAGTGGGAGGTGTCCCTGACATGGCAGGGGTGTTGGAACTAGATGATCTTTGAGGTCTCTTCCAAACCAAACCATTCTATGGTTCCGTGAATCACTTTCAGGGTTCAAAGTGTAGAATTTACAGACTGCACCCGATTGGATTAAATTTCAATAGCACAGAAGGTACAGTAGAAGAGAAGTGTGCAAAAGTAGTAAAAGCTTCTATATGGATATGTTTTTGATGGATTTTTGGTCTATATTATGACATTTGTGATTGTTGGCTTTCTGTTTCTGTTGATTTAGCTTCCTACATAGTAACACATTTTTCCATCTCAGGGTCAATTTCACAAACTTTTGTTATTTTAGTGCTCAGCATTTGTAATTTTTTTCTATTCACTCAGTTTACCAGTTTTGAAAATGTTATTTTCAGAGAAGTAGTAAGTTTTAGTGATCTTTTTGTATAGAATTTTATTATCCTAGTCGCCTGTGAAATAGACACCTCTCCAAAGTGGCTTTTGGCTTCTGTGACGGCTTCCTTCCTAAAACTCAGTTTTCCCATTCTAGAAACTTTCAGGTAAAAGTATTTGCCCACCAAACTCCAGTTAATCTTAAATACCTTTCTAAAATGTTCTTTAGAGCTCTGTGACTCTAGGAAATAATGTTATGCATATTTTTTAAAATGTTTGTGACACAATACCTATGTCTCACTACAGTTTGTTTTCAACTCACTTTAACATTATGAGTGCTATCAGCAGCACTAACCTCAAGAAGTCAGTACAAAGACCAAACGATTGCCCCTTACTTTGAACAACTCAAGCTGACTGTAATCTAGTCCAAAGTGTTTATAATTTCAACGGTATGATTATAGAAACATTATTTGTGTCTACATTGTTTGTTTGTTTTAATTCAGAATGTAATATGGTTTTGAGTTGATTATCTGATCACCTTAGTGGTAGTGTCACCTCAGTGGTAGTGAAGTGCAGTAACTGTATGAAACTAAACCAGAAGATAGGTTTCAGGGAGCACTGTATACATCCTAGACATTCATGGACATTTAGACTTGGGGAGCAGACTAGAGCTATTTTGAATTAAAATACCTGAAATAAGTAGGGTGGGTATCATATCCTCACAACTGTTTTGTTTTTTAATTTGCTCCTATTAGGCTGATCTTGTTACTTTAGACATAGCCCTTGGTTCCCTGTATTACATTTATATGATCTCATGGTACACAATTTCCTCAAACTTTGTCATTTCCCAGTGATAACTGTGAGAGTTTCATTTATGAGGAATTGTGAAGAATGTTGACAAGTGTGAACGTTCTTGTAAATTTGCATAAACACACATATGAATATTCACATATACCATTCTGGATTAAAAAAAACCCTATATTTTGATTTTGTTTTTAATGGGACCAGATTAAGTGGGATTTCCTAAATTTTCTTCGGAGAAAAGTGAACTGACATTTTTGAGCTTTTGAAAATGACCTGCTTCTCTCACCTTTCACCCCACAAAGCTCAGAGGCCCTGAGTCTAGAACAACTAGACCTACTGTTGTTCTTAAACTAGGAGACAGACTAGGTCAAATCTGGGCATAATCCACAAGGTCCTGCTAGGCTGCTACCCAAGCATTTTGGGAAAGTTGGGAAGTTCTTTAGAAATCTCTCATCCCGTGGTCCCTGGTACCTGTTAGACAATCCAATAGGAAAAGACATCAAATTGCTATTTTCTATCAGGAAACCATTTTACTGGCCAATTCTGAACAGTTCTGTTCTCAGTGCTGTTTCTGTTTATGCCCAGATGCATTTGTGAAATTCATCTCCCTTGTATATATTGATATGACAGGGCACCAGGGCTCCAATGAAGCAGTAACAGAGTATCATGTCGGTAATTTGACAGATCAAGGACTCCTCAAGGACTCTATAATGAAGAATGCTTCATTCATTTTTCTCTCACACATGCGTGCTCACATTAGCTTGTTCAAAGTTTCTATGCAGTCTCTGCTAGGACCGTAATAATGTTACTGAAATTCAGTTTATTCTATGTAGATTTCAAGCTGTCATTATAATAAAACCAAGTTTTTTCTGGATCAAGTATAATTTCAGACAAAAAATATGATGCTTTACCTTAGAGAACAAAACACTTGTGCTGAGTGATGTTACTTTTAAAAATAAACCAAATAATGAACACATCAAGTTGTGTTTACATATAATTGACAGCTTATGTCGATGAAAACATGCATCTTCAGAATAAGAGTTCTAGAATTCAGCTAAACTCTACCCTTGTTTCTCAGCAGGCAAACTCATTTCATTAGGGCTTGCTATCAATAGTTATCACTTCCGGGATTTGCACGATATCAAAGGCAGGATTTATCCCTGTATTCATAACTCAGATGTAACTAGTGCTGCAGAGAGCATTCAACCTTTAACACTGTGAGTGCAGGAGCATGAATTTCTAAGTAGTCATACAGCATGTGCAGTATGATAAGGCACAGTTAATGCCATATCTTCCTGTTGTCTTGCGAACTCTACAAGGCAATTCTAGAAACAGCAGCTTTCCATCCTTCATAGGTTCGTGTTCACAATTTCTGACTTGTAAGTAAGTTCCAGCTCACAGGATTCAAGCCTTGTGGTAAGATTGTTAGCCCAAGTTCATGACAAGATTTATATATCATACATTTTAGGGCAATCATAGCTTCATGGAATTTAATCTTCACTGAAGTGAGTATCTGCTTCCTTGCTCTTAATATATGTAAAGGAATGGCTGTTGGCTTCCAGATATACTAACACTTCCTTTAACTTACTTTCACATTAAAAATATGGATATTGTTAAGTGTTGTGAAAGGTATAAATTCAAAAATGTTACTATAATGCTGTTGCCTTAAAATATGTAGGAATATACAATAGAAACACAGTAAGACATTATAAAATTATTTTCATGCAATATTCTTACTGAATTAGTATGTTTTAAATACATATTTCCTTCAAAGATACAATAATATTTCTGTGAAACTAGCATTTTGTATATACCTTAATAGAGCTGTGAACAGAAAAAATGTTTCACAAATCAGTTGAGGTCTCATAATATTCTTTTGTTTCAGAGATTACGTTTTTCTAGACAAGTTTGTTCCATTTCAGTAGGAAAAATCTGACTGAATAAAAAAAAGAAAAAAAAGGAAAGCTCTTGGAAATATCTGTGGGAGTTTATTAATAAACTGATGTAAGGGTGTTTGGGAATTAACAATTTACACTGGGTTTGGTGTCTGAATGAATTTGTACATTACTGATCTTTCTTATTAAGTGATGTCATGTCCTGGTTTGACTAAAACAGAACAGAGGCTGCTGCGGTCACAACACAGGGTGCTAACCACTATAAGATCATGGTACTCCAGAAAGAATTGAGTCAGACAATGGGACTCATTTCAAAAACAGTCTTACAGCTAACTGGGCCAAAGAACATGGTATCGAGTCAGTATATCATATTACCTATCATGGATCAGCTTCTGGGAAAGCTGAACTATTCAAAAGACTGTTAAAAAGTACCCTGAAAGCAATGACTGCTGGAACTTTTCAAAATTGGGCCAAAGGCTTGGAACAAGCCACCTAGTTAGTTAACAACAGGGGTTCCATCAATCGAGCTGGTCCTGCTCAGTCAGACCTGTAACAGAGCAGAAGGGAATAAAGTCATGTGGTCCATGAAAGGAATCTATTGGGGAAAAATGTTTGAGTTTTTCCTGCTTTGGACATTCATGGGATTGCTTTTGCTCAAGGACCTGGGTATACTTGGCAGGTGATGCTGGAGGATGGTGAAGTCTAATATGTACCTCAAAGAAATTTAACTATGAGTGAGAATACTGAGTCTTGAGCTGTATGATGTTAATTTCTGCATAATGCTAACAAAGTTCAATAAGTGTCTTTCAGGATTGCGTTGTCTGATGGAACTGGAGCTAGCTTCATCGAATGGCATCCAGAAATCTCCTCCACTCGGACAACTTATGAGCATGAACTGCAACAAACTTCAGACCAACTCTCCTGCCCTGAGAGACTGCTACAATAGATGGAAAACTTGCAATCCTGAATTAAAGGAACTCAATTAACTTTTGTGTAGAAAGACAAATTGTAAATTAGTGATCTCTGAATATATGTGTATGTTTGAAGAAAAGCTGAGCATGATGTAAATGGTATGGAATAAGGGATGAAGTAAGGATATGAAATAAGGAATGTCCTGATTTGAATAAAACAGAACCAACTTTCCTTTTGGTGATTTTACTTTTCAATTAAGTCTCTTCTAAGACTGCACTTTCTGAAGTCTTTTTCAGACAGTGTCTACTCTTAGAAGTCGTAATGCTCAACATTTATAGTTAGTAATGAGATCACAGTACAATGGTGTACAGAAAGGTTCTTGCTTATTCTTACAGAAACCAAGGTCACTGCTGAATTCCTTGGGGCCTCTGTAAGTGTAAAGGTGTAAAAGGGTTGCACCTGTGAGGAGGAGTGGATGGGACAAGTGAACCAAATTGACAATGAAGTATTCCATCTCATATATGTCAAGCTCAGTATATAGTTGAGGGATCATGAGACGCTGATCATAGGCCTCTGTCCATTCTTCTGTCTCCAGTCCTTATCTGTGCATTCCTGAATCCAGTTTTTATCTGCCACTGTGTTCAGAAGTCCAGCCCAGGATCTTCCCAGTGCTGCTCTGCAACACCAGTGGTGACACAAGTGTCATTGGGAGGAGAGTGTGACGGGGGGAGAAGCTCAATAATGGTTATGTATATATTTGTATATATGTCATTATTATTATTGTAATTTCTTTTTATTGTTTCATTAAAGCTGTTTTAGTTTTTTTCCAACTTGTAGGTATCTCTCCCTTTTCTTTCCCTTCCCCTACCTGGGAAGGCAGAGGGGGTTAATAGAGGGCATCTGTCATCCATTTAGTGGCTGGCCCAACCCCGAACCTTGACTTGTCAAGTAAATGACATCAATTTTCAGTGCTAGGGGTAAGTTCTGTCAACAATCTATTATTTAAAAAGTTACTTGCACACAGCATATTAACCTACCACATAAATTATTATTAGATTTTTCCTGCCTTCAAGTCATATAACGATACTCACTACTGTTTAATTTTCTGGTTTGCATTAGTTTTGAGAATTTTAACTGTGAGGAATGTGCACTAATTGCAGAATACTTGTATGTTTTCTTCCCACTTTTTATTTATATCTCTCATTCTTAATTGTAGCTCGTCCCTCCCCCAAAAATGATAGAATCCATCTGCTTCTGCCTTACATAGTGTTAGTATGACTGACCCTTATTTTTTGTGTTGCTGGCACTGAAGGGAGATGTTGGCCCTTCATTAACTGAAGATACGGCAAATCTTTTTGTTATTAGAAGTATACTTAATCTCATTGAACTCTAGGGGATGGTTTTCTGCTCGTCTTGATTTAGATGTGTACTATATAAGTAGCTAAACGTAAAATAAATATCTAAGCCTCCGTACGTTGCATAACTCATGCAGCATGTGTGGCAAAGAAAAGCAGCTTACAAATTAAGCCAACCATTTATTCTTGATTCCAGTAAGATCTGAATGCAGAATTCACATGCAATCTATTTACAGTAATACTAACAACTATACTCCAAATTATCAGATTAAACAACCTCATTACTAATAGCATTTATTATTTTTTTTTTCTGTATAACTAACTAAAGGGCAATGAATATCCTTTCCTCTGGTGTTATAGTCATATTTTCAATATCTTTTTGGGTCCTAGAGTTGATGGTGCAACTCTTCTTCATAAAGAATGAGACAGTTTGTAATTGACACACTTTACTAACAGGAGCATGATGTTTATAGTGGAGAGTTTCTTCTTGTACCTGGCATCACCCAGGGCTGTTTTTATTTGTTCTTAAGTGGTCTGTTCAGAATTTCTTTCTTATTGGCGAGCAAGTTAGTTACACAATTACTCTGCTTTGTTAGTTTTTTTACCATGTATGATTAAGCCATACTATTGCAGAATAAACAAAAAATCTTAGCAAAATAAGACTGCTGGCTTAAGCTATAGGAAATAGATTATTACAGAGTCAGCTTTTAGCTATAGGAAATAACCTTCTTGATCCTTTCATAACCCTATCAAATTTTGCAGTTTGAGCTAAAACAGACCTGCAGCTACTGAGGACAATCCCTGATTGAGTCCAGAAGTCTGAATAAAGTTATTACGAAACCTGTGGCCTGCTAATAACAATAGCAACATGGTATATTTTGGTCTGTACAAAATACACTTTTAATGCCTGGTTAATGCAGGCACACAACTTTATAGTAAACCATAGAGAGCCTGTGATATTTGACCTCATTTGTGTCTTAATTTCAGCTCTGGAATCAAAACAAATCTCCTTTGGCCCAAACCGGGTCAAGACAGCTGGAAAAGACTTATATTCTAAGATTCTATGATATGCAGTAGATAGATTACAGAGGACAGGCATTTCAAGGGAATCAAGGAATGCTGAACATACCAGAGATGCTGAGAAGATGACAAATTTGAAGTGTACTTTTAGCTAATAAGTATGACTTTCATAAGTGGTTGACTTTTCTACTTGCAAGTGTGTATATTCTCAATTGATGCTTCAGTTGTTAGAATAGAAACAGTAAAATAATGTATATTGAAAGGGATATTTGGAGGTGTACAACTCCTCAGGGCCAACTTTGAAGTTAGTTCTACCTTCAGAATTAGATCAGGTTGCTCACTATCCTGTCCACTTGAGTTTTGAATGGATGTAATCAAGGGTGGAGATTCCACAACCTCTTTGTGCGACTTTTTCCAATGTTTGGCTACCTACCCTCATTCTAAAAAAAAATGATAAAAAAAATCTTAATATCTGACTAAAATTTCTCTTCCCGGAACATATGTCTGTTGACTTTTATTCTTTTGCTGTTTACCTCCCATTTGGCATTTGTAGGCAGCAATAAGAACTCACTGTAACCTTCTCCTCGTAAAACAACAAATCTGCTTGTCTCAGCTTGCTGTTACAGATGATGAGCTGCAGCTCCTTAATGATCTCAGTCATTTTCCATTGGACTTGCTTCACTTTGCTGGTATCTTTCTTGTACTGGTAGCCCCAAACTGAACACAGTACTCCAGATGTGGTCTCAAAAAGAGCTACTTGGAAGGCTATAACCACTCTCTTCTATCTACTGTCTAAGTTCTTGCTAACAGAGCTCAGTATGCAGTTGGCCTTTGCTGCATGAGCACACACATACTTATGTTCAACTGGTTGACCCTCAGGACCTTCATGTTGTTTTCTGCAAAACTGCTTTCTATGCAGCTGACACATAGCCTGCACTATTGCATGGATTTATTCCATCTGCCTTAGGGGCACTGCAACTGACTGACTACCTGCTGCACTTCAAAAAAATTGACCGCTTTAAGCTCAAGCAGTCCAGTGAGTTTTCCATTTGGTTTACAGTTTTCCAGTGGATCTTGCAGTCCACCCATGCTGTTGCTAGCTCACAATCTATGGTTGCTAAGGAATGCTCTCTTCTCTGTGGGAAAACACATAATCACTTTGCTTTATTCTCTTTTATTACAGCAAACTATTTGTTCATGCTGTGTTTCTCTTGACATTCTCTGAGCTGCACTTATCCTTGGCTGCCTAACTTTGGCTACAGGAGCTGAGACTTCATAGGAAAGAAGATGAGATTATTTTTCTCTCTCATCTTTTGTTACCATAAAATTAAATAACCTTTTTTATTTTTTCATGAAACTGGAGACTCAATCTCTAATTCTTCTTCACTGTGTGAGTTGATGTTAGTGATCAGAGGTGTTACTGCATACTGAGCTGAGTGGTGCGGGTTGTTCTTTAAGTGAAAAAAAGAAACAGGGATATGAATCAGACCTGCTGCCCTAGACATAAGGCAGTGGCAGTCAATTATGGATGAAAATTTTTTCAATTCAGTGATGAAGTGTAGTTTCTGATTGTGACTATAATTGTGCAATCCTGTGTCTCCAACCTTGGACAAAAAGTGGTGGATCAAGGAAAATCATTGATACTTTTGACCCATTGCAAGCAACTTTGCTGGTGGATGACAATATACTAGTCAGTGTCACTCCAAATAAGTTATTTCTTCATTTAAATCCAGGAGAGACCAATGAATCTGTCCTGATACTTCAAGTGCTTGAGGACTAACTGAATTTTTATAAAAAATACCCCAACCTTTGTGCAGCCATCTTCCAGTCTGTCAGGAAAGTTAGTCAGCTATGTGATTAGGAAGAGTATGTGAAAAAGACTAGCTCCGAGGAGGCCAGTAAACTTCTAGCATAGGGATGATGTGAATTATCCCAGTGATAGTTCTGAGATTCTGTATACACTTCTTTCTGTCATCTTCTAAATTAAATGTTTATTTCAGAGACTTCATTTAAACTGTTTTGATTTTCTCCTTTTTCTCAGTTGTTTCAGTTTAAAAATTAATCATGCAGTCATGGCTAGAATGTCTTCTCTGGCAGCACTGTTCTCATTTGTGCTCAAGTGTGGTGACAGAGTGTAGATTAATTTAAAATGAAAAAGACAAACAAGCAAATTGCAGTTTCCCAATCCACAGCAGAATCATAGTGTAATAGCTGGGTGAGACACAGAAAGAATCCTTAGGAGAAATTCTAAGCTGTAACCATTCAGATTTACAGAAAATTTTGCTCTGTCAAGACAGAGAATAACATTCACTGGAATGACAAAATCTTGTTTTCAGTATAGGTGATGTGCATATTTCATCTTCAGTTGTTATGAAAATAGTCATATATATTTTCCAAAAACAGAGAAGAGTTTTCTCAAGAGAGAAAACTATTTTGATAATGGAGACTTGCTACTTTTGTGATAATGATTATGGTTAGAGTTGAATATGATCTAAACAGCCTGAGTACCTCTGGCTTCCTCACATTCATTTAATGGGGTTTAATTCATGGTTTTTTGGTTTCATTTTCTTTTGTTTTTTCTGTGTTAAAAACCAAGCGAGAGGAAAAAAAAAACACATCTTGATTAGTTTAGAGAGCAGCTTTTGGACTGGATTAATTTGTCAGCTGTCATAATTTTCTTCTATATTCATCTCCCCTTGGTCTAACAGCCAGTCTTCCCTACCTGATTAAAGCCAGCATCCCTCCAGCTGTATCTCATTTTGTTTTGTATCTTTCCCTGTGTTTATGTAGAACAGCTTCTGTTTTACTTTATCTAAAAAAGGATCTGACTGTGTTCTGAGAGATGTGGGATCATGTTTTTCTATATTGATTGACCTGTTTGTAGGACAAGAACTTAGTCATGCTATCAGACACCTTGTCACTCCTTTAATTCAGATGGAGAAGCACATATTAAAACTACTATTGGAGCATCTCCCATATCAGGAAAGGTTGAGAGAGCTGTGACTCTTTAGCCTGGAGAAGAGAAGGCTGAGAGGTGATTTAATTAATTTTTATAAATACTTAAAGGGTGAGTTGAGGGAGGATGGAGCCAGACTCTTTTCAGTGGTTCCCGGTGACAGGACGAGGGGTAACAAGCACAAGCTGGAACACAGGAGGTTCCATTTAAATATGAGGCAGAACTTCTTTTAAGTGAGGGTGCCAGAGCACTGGCACAGGCTGCCCAGAGAGGTTGTGGAGTCTCCTTCTCTGTAGATTTTCAAGACTCCTCTGGATGCAGTCCTGAGTGATGTGCTCTAGGGGATCCTGCTTTTAAGCAGGGGAGTTGGACTAGATGATCTCTAGAGATACCTTCCAACTCTGGCAATTCAATGAATCCATGAATACTAGCTCCATTTTGTGATGGTTGGTATTTGGATGAGTACAGACTATGTATTTGGACAGGGACTTTGCTTCTGTAGATGACAAACATTCTTTAAGGTAGTGAAATAATTGGATTAATTTGAGGTTCTGAAATTTGCCTTCATTCATAACTTAAAATGATTGCGGTTATCTTATCTTAACTACCATAAAGCCACCATGTACATTGGCAGGTTGACTTAAATATTGTCCTCTAGAGCCACACTGGTTCTATAGAGGGTTCAAATGTCAGGGTGTCCAGTCTGTTCCCTCTGGGTGTCTCCTCACTAACTTTAGCATTCCATGTCCCCCTGACTGTAAAGGAAAAGATACACGTATTGTTGGCTCAACAACAGATTTAATGTTCTGCTCCGAATAGCATTGATCATGTGCAAAACTGCTGAAGAGTGACCCTGAGCAGCCTTGATCATATCATTTGCTTCACCTTATACTATCTGCTTCCTCCTTTTTAACCTCTCAGGTTCTTCAACTTAACAACCCCATGCCTCTTCCCAAAGAAATAGCATGCCCCTGTGTATCCCTTCCCTATTGTCCCTTGCTCTGTTGATTTTATATCCTTATTTACTATTTGAAGTATGATTGCTCTGATGATTTCTCCCTCAGTCATCAGTTTATGAGTTCCTAACAACTGTTAACTAGAAAGCCCCTTATGTTTTCTGTAGTGTTCTGCTCTTTTCATGTTGCTGTCTTGTTAGTGGTGTCACAGTGGATGATCTTCATATGCATTAATCTCTTCCTGCTGTTTGTAAAATCTTGAATTTCCTTTTATTTCTACCTTGTCGATGACACCACAGGTTCAGGTTAGTCACCTGTATGGTTACACAAACTATTACACAGAGATAGTAATGCATCTTTCCTACTCTTCCCATTCCCATGTTCTAGTTTTGAAAAACTATTTAACAGAAGCAAAACTATTTTTTTGTAACTCCCTTTTATCAGCTCATTTTCAGATCAAATTTCACCATTTATACACATTCTGGAACTTTACTGACATGAAACAGATTAATTGTCATGGAAATTATTACTGACTCTTATTTTGCTCACATTGAAGAAAATTTATGAAATGTTTTCTGGAGCTGCTTAATGATCATCATTCTTTAAGTTCATGAAGACTAAATTCTTCTGGTGTGTTACTTAAAAAAGTATATAAAATGTCCCTGTCCTTTTTCCTTTATGCTAACAACAACACATATTTTAAGTGATCAGTCTGAAGTGTTGTTCCACAGCTTTTCTTTAAGTTCAACAGATGGATATCTGTTCGACAGATGGATAAGAAAACTTTAATTTCCTGTCATCTAATAAGAGAGTGGGTCTTGATTCAAACATCAGTCCATATGTGTTGTCCATAAGATGCCCTGGTTCACCTGGAATATCAGAAGATTCCTATGTCAGGAATGGATTCAATATCAAGATTGTGTGATCAGCAGCAAAAATTTCATAAAGGACTAACTACACCTTCTAAACCAGTAATATTCCTTATTCTAGAAGAAATATTTGGAATATTAATAAAATGTAAATCTCAGTGTGCAGGAATATTCAAAGCCAATTAGTTGTTAAAACAATATATAATATATAATATATAATATATAATATATAATATATAATATATAATATATGATATATAATATATATTATATATTATATATTATATAATATATAATTTTATTTACAGTATAGTTTATTTTCTTGAGGACTGATAGTCTAATCCTGATACAAATATTAGCCATACTGATAGTGAGGGAACTAGAATTAGTGTTCTGCAAAGATTTTGTCTCTCAAATTTTCTAAAATGTGCCACCTGAATGGTGATCCAAGTGTTGGTTTGTGTCCTTGCTTTTTTTGTATAGTCTTAAAATTTCCAGCTGCTTAAAATTAAGAGGCACAAATCTTTTAGGGCAATTTTCTGAATGCACTTTAACCTGAAAGTCTTTCTGTTATTTCTAACATGATTTGTTAGTTGTTTGTACTATCACCTCCAAATAACTTCTTTGACTCTGTTACATGGTTCCACATTGATCATTTGTCAGCAGAACTGCAGCTGTGTGCGTTACTGTATTTTTTGTCCTTATTATTGAAATGTTGTTCATAGTTTACTACTAAAATAACAGTACAAAATAAAACATATTGGCATATATACTATTTTTAATTTCAACAGATGAAATACTAATCTCTGGACCGATGCATTCAAAATAGTAAGTCATCCTGAAGTTATAGTTCTTGCTGATTGGTTTATGATGATGATTCACAGATCATTCTATATAATTTCTTATTGTCTGAATTGACATTGATTCAAACTTCTATTGTAAGGATTCATAGAAAATACAGTATCTGAAAAAGGCTAGTGTATGTATTTATAGAAGTGTTTCAAGCGCATGTGTTACCATTTTAATGATAAATAGCTCTATAATTATAATTTTATGCCTCTCAGATACTCATAAGACAACTTTCTTTTTTTTGTGTGTGTTTTATTTTAGCAGAATTATCTGAAATTTCAGATAAATGCACACTATTTTCTAAATAGTTACAAGATCGGATTCTGTTCCATGAATCTGTAGGGAAAAAAAACCAGTACAAATAAAAAGAATAAAGTTCTTCAAACTTTTCATTGAGAAGAGATATCCACCAGTCACTTAGACTGAGTGTACTCAAACAACTTTACCAGCCTTTTTCTCACACTTTCCTTATGTTGGGGTAAACCTGCAAGCTACCTTTTATAAAATTTCCGAAATACATCATAGTTCACATCATTTAATATTTCATGTTTTCTGCAGTTTCAATAGAAGAAAGCCCCAAATCCTCAGCTGAATAAAGGTTTTTTTCCAAAGTGTTTCTTCTGTAAATTATACTGGTTTGGGTCTCTAATGCATATTATATGGCACAGGCTGAAAACCTCCAGGACAGAAAGAAATGCTAAAGTACTAGTACTTTACATTGGATATTAGGAAAATATTTCTTTACTAAAAGAGTGGTCAAGTATTGGAACAGGCTGCCCAGGGAAGTTATGGAGTCACAAGCCCTGGAGATGTTGAAAAAATGTGTAGACATGGAACTTTGGGACATGGTTTAGTGGGCATGGTGGTATAGGGTTGGAGGTCCTTTCCAACCTTTATGATTCTTTGATTCTACAATCTTCACTGAAGTCACTTTGTTTCATTGTCACTTGCATTATTTCATCTCTCTTACAGTATTGCTTTCTTCCCCATAACCTTTTTCCACCTACTACCACACACATAGGTCTACCAATGAATAGACAGGTTAAAGACAGTAAGGCTGGATCCATGTGTACTAATTGGCCAAGAGAAAAGAGTTCAAACCAACGCTTTCATTCAGTAGGACTGTTCATTTGGATATATTGAGCATGTGTTACAACAGAATCAGTTTGAGTATCATTTAAGTTTTCTTCTGTCAAGAAAGAAGGAAGTCAAAAGATACTAAATAGTTTTATTGTTTAGGCTACACGTATTTATAAATATATGTAAGAACTTTAAAAGAACTTCTAAAAGATATTGTCAAAGAGGAAATCTGAAGGAGCAAAAAGGGACATTTTTATCTCGTAACATCCATTGATGATTACAAGATTTCCATTATAAGAACAGCCTATTCTTAGAGCAGGTTTTGGATGGAGTCCAAATAACTTGTCTTTTTATATAGTAAGATTTCCGCACACACACCTTCCCATGGCCCTAAAATTGATAAAATTTTTACATGTTTTATGGGAGGTCTTTACATAGGCAATCTCTCACGGTGAATCAGTTGAGAGAGTTGATGAATGGTTCCACAGATTTAGCACCTGGTTATAATTAATCTCTTGGGATGTAGGACTTGTAGTTTATATTGCTAAAGAAAGGACTTCCATATTTAGTATGAAGAATTCACTTTTGGAATAGGTAAAAAAATAATATTTGTAACGAGACCTGATTATTTTGCATAAATATAAATACAAGGTATTCCTTCCCCCCAAAGCTCTTCTGCATAATTTGCACAGAGGACACATACTGATGAATTCAGCTGAGTGTCAGGGAGTCACTAATTTCTCGGTTTAATGCTGGTGTCTGGACTTATTTATTTATTTTGCCAGATACTAGCCCATAAATAAGGGGGGAGGGTGGCGGGGAGAGAAAGGGAGAGACCTGGTACATGCATTTTGAGCATGACAAAATAGTTCCTTCAGTTTATCTTTTTTAAAAAGAAAATTCTAATTTTGTCTGTAGGAGAAAGCAGCTACTCTTTGTGACTGTGGAACTTTTCCTACCAGGGAATAAATTGTGGGTGAACTAGCAGACCACAATTCTCAAAATATTTTAATTGTCACATGAGAGATGTGGCATGAACTGGTGTTAAAAAGGATCCACAGCATACTTCTGGAGGTGCTTATGGGAACTTATGCACTTGGTTTTATAATGGAGATGAATTTAATAAAACAGAAAGTACATTGGCAAAGAGAAGTAGCCAAGATGAAGATGGATTTTACTATCTCATTACTGTCAGACTACAGAAACTGAGTTGGAATGTTTCAATCTTTAAAAAGCCTTTTTTTCCTAACAAAACATGTAAGTATACACATTAAATATTCACAGCTTATTAGTGTATATTATTAGTGGATTAAAAGCCAGATTTATTTTCTCTCCACATTACTGTGGCCATGGTGCATGCTAAAAGAGGAGACTGTAATAATCTTGGAGAAACATTTATAGCATTATTCACTGTTCCTCCCCTGGCAATCTAAATGACTCCATAACTAAGAGTGCTAGAAGCACTCAGAAGTTAGAAGCAGCATAGGTAATCAATACATAGCTTAAAAATGTGTATAGCAGAAAATGCAACAATACATTGTTATATGTGATCAGATGTCTTCACTCCTCCACTGTTTCTTCAAAAACACCATAGCACAAGGAGAAGTCCAAACCTTCTCATTTGTCTGGCTGTCCAGGCTGATATGCTAGGATTATGTTGTCTGACAGAAAGTACATCCCACATGTCACAGAATAATCCAATGACAAATATTCAATATCCATGGCCATGATCAGAGACAGAATCTCATGTATTCCTACAACAATAAGCTAAGGTTTACTTGACTGGACCATTCTTGATATCTCTCCATGACATAGTGTCTCTTCAGAAGTGAAGATTGGACCTATACAGTCCTCAACAATATCCTGTGGACTTGCTATGGCCATCATACTTTATATAACAAACTAATCCAGCTGCACTTTGCACAGTGCAGAGTGCACTTCCCTGGTAGGATTGATGAAATAGGCCCTCCTCTTTTATGGTGTAGTCTGTTTGCCTATTTCAGTTGCAGGAGTGTAAGAAAGAAAGGACGAGCTCCCTGTATCACTCCAGAACATGTAAGTCAGTGAACCTGAGAGACAATAGTCTTATGCAGAAAGTCGCATGCTTACAGCTATCATGAGTTGTCATAGTATTTACAAAAGGTACGGTAAAAAGCAACCTGGCTTTATTCTCCCAGGAAATTCAGAAGATATATATTTTCTAGCGATTTGTATCTAAACTAGTTCCTTGAAAGGCAGCTACCATAGTGGCCGGGGCAGGGGGGTGGGGGAGGGGGGCAGGGGAGACAGGGAATCAATCTAAATGTGCAAACAATTATTTCCTATTTATGATCAACCATTTTTTTTTGCATACTTCATTCTTTATAAAACTAAGAATTGAAAAGATTCTTGCAAAGTTTATTCAGATCAGCTGCACTCGACCGTAAGGAAGGTAACAAACAAAATGCTCTCTCCGTGTCTCCTGGTGCAACGTTTCAGTAGGCCTGAAACTGGGGTACAGTAAGCTCAGCCCAAGCAAAATCATCATGCAGTAGTTAGTGATACTAATAAAGATTTTAGCATGCCTGAATTGCATTTAGAAACAACATATATAATGCTAAATAAAACAAAAAGTATCCTTGAGTCTAAAATAATTCATCAACTACTTTAAAGCAGATGTTTGGCACTAGCAACTATCAGAAATACAATATTTCAAATGCTCACACTTGGCATGTCTTGTTAAAAATAAAAAAATAAATTCTAGTTAGACATTTCATCATTAGCATTTCAAAATAAATATCACAGATTGAAAGTGGGAATTCTAAAGTCTTGTTCCATGCAAAAGACAAAAATGTGTTAGGTAGAAGGGAGTATTCACTGTCATAGTTTAAACATACCTCTAGCTGAGGGGAAAACAAAGTCTATCTCTTTTTACAGAGCTGTTCAATAAAGAAATTATACACAGAAACAAATTCCTGGCTCTAAATATAATGTTATTGAAAGAAAAAATCTGTGATGAATAGAGTATATACATTAGTGTGATAATGGAAAAGAGGAAATGGTACAATTTTGTTACAATAAAATTTCTCAGTAATTTTGTAAATGTAAGACATCTATGCAAATTTTAAACAATGATTCTTTGGAGATTCAGAGTACAATTTACAAAACATTGAACAGGATAATTCTATGTTTCCTTAGCTACAACATGTCGGTTGTCATTAGAATACCAATGACAAGTGATAAGACAAGAGAAAATGGCCTCAATTTGTGCCAGGGGAGGTTTAGATTGGATATTAGGAAGAATTTCTTCACCGAAAAGGGTTGTCAAGCATTGGAACAGGCTGCCCAGGGCAGCGGTGGAGTCCCCATCCCTGGAGGTATTTAAAAGATGGGTAGATGTGGTGCTGAGGGGCATGGTGTAGTGGTAGCCTTGGCAGTGTTAGGGTTACGGTTAGACTTGATGATCTTAAAGGTTTTTTCCAACCTAAATGATTATGTGATTCTGTGATTCTGTAATGCATCATTTCAAACTTGATGCATGTAATTTAATTTGCTTTCATTAAATAAATAAATAAATAAATAAAGCCAGCACAAACAAACAAACAAAACCCCCTAAATCAGGCTTCTTTCCAGGAAGCTGTGAGAGATCGGCATTATCATTAAGCAGACAAAGTCTATTAGTAACCTGGGAACAAAATAAACAAAAATGAAACAGTTAAATTTTTAGGTTCTTTTAAGGGAAAATGGATAAACAAGGACCATGTCAAGCACAAAAATTGTCTGAAGGTTGGTAGACATATGTTTAACTTAATCTTTCATCACTGCATTTGCACAAATGTCAGTCCTGCAAAGATGTATTTGTTGTTTCACCAAGTTGATATATATGTTTATTTCACTCTTTCCTTGTCAACACTTCTAGCTATATATAGGCTTTAAGAGGTAGTTTTGTCTTAATATACCTTTTCATCTTTACTGAGATTTCCTTGTTTTCTTTGCTGTTATCATTATGCCTCTGACCTGTATTTTGGATACAGGATCATATGACCATAGGATAATCCAGGTGGGAAAGGATCTCATGGAGTTTCTAGTCCAACTTACTGTAAGGGCAGCTCTGGGTTGCTCAGATCTGCTCAGGTCTGCTTGTGCTCTGTCCAGTTAGGTCTTGAAAATCACTACTGTTTTACAATCTTTTGGGGCAACTTTTTGCTTCACTGTCCTATTGGGATTTTTCTTTTCATTTATCCAACCTGAATTTCTCCTTTTCTAACACGCATCCATTGTCTCTCATCCTCTCACCACACACAGCTGTGAAGATCCTGTGTCCATCTCCTTGCTGACCTGCCAGTAGGCACTGGGAGTCTGCTATTAGGTTCCCCCCCTACAGCCACCTTTTCTCCAGGCTGAACAGACCCAGACCCTCAGGCTTTTCTCACAAAGCAAGTGCCCCTGCCCAATACGGACTCTGTGATAGCATTTAATAACCAGTGCCTGTTGAACTCAACCATGTAACTACCTGGTTTACTCCTCTAATCCTCCATTCATCCGGATCATCATGCCTCAATTTGGATACAAATAGATTCTGATGTGGTCTACTGGGAAGATTTGTTTAAAATTAGTTCAGATCCTTGTTTTTTTACTAAATGATCTATATTAATCATTCCAACAGGGATTTTACAGTGTTACTTTTAATAACTGGATCCATAACACCATGAATGGACTAACAGGGAAAGAATGAAATTCAAATTCTGAAGCGCACATAGGGCAAAAACTGACCTTTTGAACCATTTACCCTCTTTTTGCATTAATAGGTGATACTGATGAGAGATAGATCACTAAACCATGCAACTATTTTACTACCTTTTGTCCTTTTCAATGAAACAAGAAAACTTAGAAAAGCTATGGTAAAATCAAGCAGACCTCAACTTTACTCTGAAGTCTACATTTTGGCTTATACTTGAGAAGTAATGACATTTATGTATATGCTTTCAGTCTCAGTTAGATTTTAAAGACTGATATCAAGCTGAAGTTGTCTTTTATAAGGTTAATTTTTATGAAGTTCCCCAGCTACTAAACCCAAGATTATTCTCAAATTAAATGAAGTATTAGTTAAAAATTGTAGAGGAAATACAGTGAAAACCAATTAAATCAGCTGGTGTTTCAGTTGGCATTGATGATACTGTAGTTCCGGATATTCTCTGGCATAATTGCATCAGAAGCCAAAATATTAATGTTTTTGTGATGACAGAAATAATTTTATCCTCTCTTTAAAGAAGCAATAAAGGATGGGAAATTTGCATTAGATTTTTTTTTCTTAATGTTTCCTTTTATCTTTATGATTTCTGTGTCCAAGATATCTATTTATTTACATAAATATCAAATGTCAAATATTTTTGGAAGAAAATACATCTATTCAAAACACTGAGCTAAAGTGACCAAAAAGATCTGATTCTGTATTAAGTCAGACTTTGCTCTTAAACTTTTAACAAGTTAGTTCTCTCAGTACTCTATTTCGTACCGAATTAAACTGTTGAAATTTGCTGTATGTAATTCTTACCATTTTGTTGTCTCTGCAAAGCAAATGTATTTGTCCTCGGTAATAATTATTCATAATGGATTTTTAATATGTTATATTAATAGTAATTCATTTATGGAAATAATTAAAATATCAAAATAATAAAGGTGATACAAAATGCAAATATATTTCTAAGGTGTACTTGAGTACCTGAAAACACTCTGGGCAATACCTATATTGTTTCATTTCTAATCAGTATCATGATATAAGAGAAAGAAGAAAATGCACAATAAAAACACTATGAAGAAAATGGAACAAATACTTTTAAAAGTATTTCACTAGCCTATTAATGGACCCTGTTTAACATTTGGATTATTGGAAAATATTTGATAAACTTAAAGGATTGTCACTTTTAACAATTGCATCAGATAAAAACTAAATTTGTAATTAAATAGAGGAATGATACTTTAAATAATAACAATGGACACATAATAATTACTTGTTGCAGAAGACTTTTAAAAATCAAACTGAGGTCTTCAAATACAATCTGATAGGAATACAATGTTCTTTTGGCTTCCAAAATCATCTCATTTATTGTGTAAATAACTTGACAGTAGCATTCAGAAGGTTTGGTTTCCATAACACCTGAATCAAAAATAGATAATTTACAAAGTCTATGATAGGTTAAAATCACTATTCACTATGGAACAACCCATTTTTAAAAAATAAGTAAACTGTAAAATTTTGTGCTGCAAATTGTACACAAACTATTGTTGCAGATACCTAACAATAGTTGTTATTTATTTATTAATTAAAACTGTCTGTCCCATCATGAAGGTTACTTCAAACATCTGTTTTAGAGTCTGCTGAAGCCCCAAAGAGAAAGGCAGAATATTACCTAGACCAAAAAGGCTGAAACATGTTTAAATTGAAGAAGGTCCAGTTTAAAATTGTACTCTTTAGGTTTTGGTTCTGGAAAAAACCCTACTGAATTAAGACTAGAACAGATTAATTGGAGTCTTGAGACTTGGCAAATTTCTGAAAATATAAAAGTCTCCATTTTATGTTAATTATTGTGAAGTCATAGTCTTACCTCTTCCTCAAATATCATTTTGCAAATAGATCACATAGCAACGATTCCTCATATAGTATTGTGCATATCTGTTATGTATATCCTTTAAGACATGATGGTTTTATGGTACTTTTTATTTGCAAGATTCCAATGCATCTTACCTTTTTGCAAAAAGCACAACTCTTTCTGTGTGCATTACACAGGTAAATTACTTCCCTGTCATAGAAACAATCATTTCTGGGCAGCACAACGATGCTGTTCAAATGTACATACCACTGAAGAAGAGATGGAGAATAACACATTCAATCTACCGAGGCTAAAACTTGTTTAAAAGATGGAATTAAATATGAAAATAGCTGAGGTTAACTTTTCTGTCATGAAAAATCACTACATCTTTAAATATTTTGATTACTCTGGAAGATGTTCTTTATTCTGCATTGAACTGACTGACCTTTAAGTTTTCATTTCTTCCTTTCTCTCTTCCATTATGGAGGGATATTTCTATAATAACCAATTAGAGAAAGTGTGTTTTTCTTTATCATCGAAGCTAATGTCTACATATTTAGGGATTTCCTTCATAGGTGCCTCATCCCGACACCACATACCTTGTGAAATTTGGTAAATGCACAGTCAGAGATGATCTGGCTCTAGCCATAGTAATATCATTGAAGATGACTCACAGTTTTATACAAGGAAAGTATTGATCAGTAAATACTGTCAGGCCTTTTTCCAAAAATAAAAGGTGATGCTTTCTATCTCTGTCACAACCACAGAATGAACAGCAGCTAATCCTGATGTCAACTTCAGAACACAATGATTCTCCTTCCAGTAATCCACCATCTGATGAGTCACTTCTTACTTTCTGACTGTGGGATAGGCAGATCTCCTGCAAAAAGGAAATGTTTCACACACCAAGGTCAATAATATTGATATTTCAAACCTACTTAGGAGGCATATTGTCGGTTACTGTGAGTCAGTTTCTGTTCTTGTCACATCTCTGTTCCCTCTTAAGGACTGTTCTTGTGACAGAAAGCAACGATATGGCTTGCCATTACATAAATTCAGGGAACATCACAAAATTAGGCTTATTCTCTGTCACCAGTTTTACTTGCTGTGAAACTATCAACTAAGTAAGCATTGCTGATTTCATGATGCCAAGGCTTAAAGTCAGTGTTAGCCATCATGGCCACTGTACATTTTTAATCTATGGAGAGATCATATTTGATTAAAAAAAAATAAAATGTTATGAAACTAACATTAATTAGTGCAAACTAATACACTGTAAGTTAAGTCTAACTGCATGATTAAATAAGGTATTCTGATGATCACCATTTTCTAGAAACTGTAATTTAGCTTGGAAGCTGGTAACTGAACTGAGCTACTTTAGCGTAATACCTTCTATACCTTCAAGTCTCCTAAAAGGTATGTAGATCCAACATAGGACCTTTATGTGAATGAGGAAGAGTCTGAGCAATAACCTGACGAAAATGAAGCAGAGATACAAATCCAGGTGACATCCAGAAATGTCAGCTAAATCCTTGGTTTTGCATGGAATATGTAGCATGTGCTCCTTACCCCAAATTCACAGTATCTAACATCAAGTATATAGCAAAGTGCTTAAAATACAAATTATCTAGTCACTCACTGTTTACTCAGGTAAATTTCTGAAGGGTAAAAGAAGGAAGCTGGGTTCCCTCTTCCTTGTGTGTTTTGTTTCCTCTGTTGTCTTCTTTATATTTTTTTCTTTTTAATTGGGGTTTAATAACCCTCCAGCTTAGCTAACAAAAGTGTATTCTCCGACACACTGAGAGCTGCTGAGAAGCAGCTAAAAGCAATGTTTTACACAGCTTGATGCTTCTACAAGTTTGCTTCATTTTTGCTAGGCTGGTAAGAGTGTGTGTGTGTGTGTGTGTGTGTCTGTGTGTACATTCAAGAGTACTTCTCTGACAAAAAAATTGCAATTTAAATGTTGTCACTAGCAAGAAGTACTACAATTGAATATTTCTATTTTGGTTTTCTTTTCATCTTCTTTTTTCTTTAAGAAAACTGGTATGCAATTAATAATAGCAACAATGGTTCTAAGCTGTCTTACCTGTCTTCTTTTTTCCTTAAATAAATATGATCATTTGGCATTTTTAATACATTTTAAAATAAAACCAGGCAATGTGTCATGCTTTACATCAAAATATTATATAAATGTACATAATTGAAGGAAAAAGGTATACTGTTAATATGAAAACTATTTAACATTTCAGTGTTACTATCTATGCTTATTTTCTGCTCTTTTTTATAGTTGTGATAAAAGTTTTTAAGTAGTTACTAATGAAAACAAATGAAGTAGAAGTACATTTCAATGCGAAAATCATGAATACATGTAAAAACCAATTATATACAGTAACACAACATGACATGAGTACACCTTCAGGTTCTATGATGATTTTCAGATACTCTAATCATCTGGGTATACAGCTGTGCTGAGACTATGATTAGGATCTATATCAATCAACAGACATCTTTGTATAGGTGTTTGCTTGAATCTGAAGATGAATATTTCTTTTCTTTTGGCAATTTTCCGGGCTTAACAAATAAAATTCATTTGACATAAACTTTAAAGTAAGTGACACCTTAAAAAAAAAGGGTGAGGTTTTGGTTTTTTTTTTAATCAAGATAAGGCAGATGAACATCAGCTTTTCATAGATAGAAAGCTTGTCTGAATTTTCTCCCTCAGTTCACCATCTGTAAAAAGAAGATAGTGCTGTTCTTACCTTGTATTAGATACATTTTTTGTCTGGTGATCTTAACTGCAAAACTACAGGATGCTGTCTAGAAGCAAATACGATGTATTAGATACATTTTACTGTAAAAGCAAAATGTGACATACATGTATAGGCTTACCCTTACTCAATAAATCCTGTCTGCTGTTTCTTGTGTATTATGCTTAGAGTGTAGAATTGATCATGCTAGTTGTAATAATCAGATTTTACAATGGTTTCATTTTCTATTTTAAAAGCCTGATCCCAGTCCTTCCCTTTGCCCCCTCCCCCCCACCCCCGTGATACAGTTATAGCAATGCTGTACCACAATCAGTTACTAGTCTCATGATTTTGTATTTTAAGGATAATTATTTTTGTTTGAATAAGCTTTTTAAATTGTTTTTGGGGTTTTGTTTGTGGTTTTTTTGTTTGCTTTTTTTCTTTTAATTTATCTTTAAATGAGGAGGTACTACTCCTTGAATTGTATGTCTCACACTAAGAAATTTCTCCACCATCAAGCATGAGAAGGTATTGCTCTTTTCATCTATTAACTCAGTGTGAAGCCCTTGCTGTGGTGAAGGACTGTAAGAAAATTATATTTAAATGTCTCAACATATTGTTTGCTATTTTCCAGCTTTTCTAAACTGTTAAACTACACAAATATCTTAACAGCATCACAACATTAAAAATCTGGATGTCATCCATAATAATAACAACAATAACAACAATAATAAAAACAACAATAATAATAATAACAATAAGACAAGCAAAAAAAATCCATGTCCTAGAAACTTGTGTTACATTTTTAGTTTTCTTTCTCTTGAAAGATCCTTGGAAGGCAACATGTTGTATTCAGAAGATCAGTGAAACTGGAAATGGAAAAAGACATAGCTTTGATGGTCGTGTTGTATTTCCTTCTTTGTCTTCTTCATTTCCTTCCCTATTCAGTTATCGATTTAGATGTGTAACAAGACTTCAGGTCCTTTAAACCTTGTTTGTATAGGGCAACAGAGATTCTAAGTATGTTTAAATAATAGATGAAGATATAAGCTCCTCGTGACCATAGTTTAAACAGGTATGAGTTGTTTCTAAATAATCTAAGAAACACTGTTGTGACATTAACCTGAGTTAATGAACTGTACTTGAAGTTTGAGCCCATCTGACCATGTTTGATTGGCTTTTGCAAGGATCTCTTAGAAACATGATTCTGCAATTTATTAATAACAGTTAAACATGAGTGCCAAGCCACTTATGCCTGGTATTGCATCATGTGACACTGTACTACATAGACAAGCTTCTTTTAAGTCTTGACATGTAGCTAAGGCCCAGATCAGAAAGGCATATCTATATTGTTAAATAAATGAAAGTCAAGGAGAGTTACATGGCACTGAGTCCAGGACCTTGCAATGACTTTCCCCCACACTGCCCTGAATTCATGTTCTGTCAGGCCAGTCCTTTTTGCAGACAAATTTCTGAGTCCACATTGAGTCAACACTAGATGAGGTACTTGCCTCATCTGGTTTCTCATTGATGGCTTTTACTATAATTTTATAAATGTGTTATAATCATTAATGTATTTCTTCAGTTGCATAGCAGCCTATCAGAAGGTGTTCTTACAAAGTTAAAGTGAGGGCATATGCTGCTGCCACCACACTTGCTAACCGAGCTGGAAGTTTTGGAAGACAGTGACTGAAGCCCAGAAGCAAGAGATGGAGTCGCAAATGGAGAAGGTACACAAAGAGGAAGGTCACAAAGGAGTGTTTTCATGTCCCTGCTTAGAGGAGGAAGATTTAAAGTGTTCCCTTAGATATCTGTACCTTCATGTGCAGAGCACGGCCAGCAGACTGAAGGAACTGCAAGTCCAGATAAAGAGGTACAATACTGTCAAAACTATCAGAATCATGGGGATTGGGCAGGATAGTATGTACACATGTGACATGGCTATGACTTCAGCGAAAGTAGACAAGGGGAAGAGGAAAGGGAAGTTTTTTCTGTGTTAAGGACTTCCTCGGCTGTACAGAGCCCCTGTACAAAATGTGTCTGAGGGCAGTCTCTGAGTCAAGATCAGAAGGAAGCAATCCTGGGGATATTGTGAAAGAATCAAATCGTGGTCAGTTCCAGGCTGCTGTCCTAAGAATCATAGTCAGCTTAAAGAAGAAGAGGTTGAGGAGTGACATCATTGCTTTCTCATGAAGGGGTATGGAAAGGGAGGTGCCGATCTTCCCTTTGGTGTCTGGTGCTAGAAAGTGGGGGAATGGCTTAAAGCTGCATCAGGGGAAGTTCATATTGGGTATCAGGAAAAGGCTCTTCACTGAGAGGGTGGTCAAGCACTGGAACAAACTCCCCAGAGAAGTGGTATTGGTGTTCAAGAAGCATTTGGACAATGCTCTCGGATAGATTGTTTAACTTTTAGGTTGCCCTTTGTGGAGCCAGGAGTTAATTATCCTTGTGGGTCCCTTCCAATGCAGGATATTCTAGGATTCTGTAAGAAGTTATGTACAAGGACTGACTGGTGGAACTATCCCAGTCACAGACCCTTATCTGCCTCTAGAAGTTCCTAGACAACACTAGTGATACCGGTGCAAATGCTAGAAAGACCTTTTGGTTATAAAGTTGTGCTTGATATGCTGCTCCTAAACTGGTGGTGAATGAAAACATATACATCAGCCTGGGCTTCAGAAACCATGAGATGATTGAGCTCAGAATCTGAAGGGAGTCTGGGAATGAAAGCAGCAGTTAGGACTGGGTCTCACAAGAGGAGAGTCTGGCTTATGTAGGGAATTGCTAGGAAGAACTCCCTGAGAAGCAATCATGAAAGGCAAGGCTGTCCAGGAAAGCTGGCTGATTTTACATTCATCTTTTTAAAATAAAACTTAATATCTTTTGTAAAAGAACTCAACAATGAATCATCCCATTGTGCACAAAGACTAGGGCTTTCAGCAGAAAGCTCACGTGAGTAAGTAGGGAACTTGTTGATAAACTAAAACACAAACACAGAGTATAATAGAGATGGAAACTACGGCAGGTAAGAAAAGAGTACACTAAAAGCATTACTTGAGTAATTAAAAATTCTGTTCCCAGACCTCTGTGTGTACCATTACTGTTTCAGAAGTACAGGGCAGCCAGCAATGTGGAAGCAACAAGACTATATTTAGGATTACTTAGAGAAGCTGGGCATACTCATATCCATGGGACTGAGCAGTAGTCACCCAGAAGTACTGAGAGAGTTGGCTGATGTGACTCTGACCAACATCTGTCTTTTAAAAAAAACTGTGGTGACTAGGGAGATCCCTGATGACGGGGAGAATCTGAAATTATGCCCATCTTTTCAAAGCAGCTAGGAGTACCTGGAATTATAGGCTGGTCATTTTTATCTCAGATTCCGGAGATACTGAAATCCATACTCACCTGAATTCCATTCCCAAGTGCATAAAGAGGATAGTCAGAATATCAGTTCAGTGCACCTAAGGCAAATGATTGCTATCTTCAGTCCAATGACTGGCTATGTGAACAAGGGGATGGTGCTGTTTCTTCATATCAGAAAGGCTTCTGACTGTTTCCCACAGTACTCTCTTTTGGAAAGCAGACAGATGGATGGAGGTAAACTGTAAATTGTTTGAATATCTGGGCCTAAAACATGTTGAACAATGGCTAGATATCCAACTTGTGGCTGGATGAGAGTTCCCTAGCCATCAATAATGAGGTCCATATTGTACACCATCTTCACCAATGACCTTGATGATGACAAAGAGTATACCCTCAGCAAATTCAGAAATAGCATTGTAACAGAGAGAGTGGCTGACACAATAAATGGCAGACCTTGGCAGTTATCAAGAGAACTTCATAAACCTCTTGAGAAAACTCATGAATTTCAGTATCAAGAAACATAGCCTTGATACAAACTAAGGAACTAGTGGCTCAATAGGACGTGGGATACACAGTGGACGTCAAGCTGAGTATGAGCCAACAGTTCATTCATTGCAAATGGGATGAACTGCTTACTACAGTAAGTGCAAGGGCACTTACTACAGAAAGTGCACCCTATTGTGCTTCAATATGGCCAGCGGGCAGATGGAGGGCTCCTTTGCTCAGGAGACCTGGAAGGTGAGGCCTGGAATATTGTGTCCTGTTTGGAGTCCAGTATTCAAAGAGGTGGAAAAATTGGAGAAATGCTATCAGAGAGCTATTAAGATGATCAGGACTAAGCGATATGATCTAGGGCGAGAAACTGAGAGCACTGGACTTGTTTGGTCTGGGGAAGAGGAGGCTAACGGACACTCTAGCAGGAAATTCAATTGCTTGAAGGTTAGCTCCAAAAATTGTAGAAGTACTACCAGATTATATAACAAGGGACAAGGGCCAGAAATTTTATTTTGGAAGGATCTGATATTAGGAAAATATTTGTTGTTAGGAGGATAGTGTAAGACTCCTGAGGGGGGGGAAAAAATATCATTTTCAAGTATCGATCTCTTTCACATAAACACCGATATTTCGCCTATAGACACCTAAGGGAGTGCATGAACTTTGCCATTATTCTCAGTCTTACTTTGACAAGAGAGCTTCCAGGAACCCTTTCTTTTCAGAAAGAGGGTCTGATTCTCCATGTCTGTCATTTATGCCTGTGCAAAGTTGATGTATTTCTATGAGTAAAGGCTTTTCTTTTACATGCAGTCAAGGTAGACATATATAAATGATACAATAGGTCAAGGCAGTTGTGACTCAGCGTTTTAAAAAGAGCTCAGTATCCAATATACCATGCAAGAGACAGTCAGTCACCCACAGACATAGCATTTAATATGTCTCTGATTTAGGTCAGATTCAAGGTCTGTATTTATAAAGAGGCATTTTTTTTCATTGTAACTACCTTCATATTACATCCCACATATTTAGACAAAACAAACATAAAAAATGGATTGGGATTCATATGGTCAAAGAGATATTTTGATGAAGAAGAGGTGATGCATGGTGCCTTTATCTCCCATTGTCTATCCATTAAAAAATGCAGTATTCAGTGAGCCTAATAGTGATAAAACCCTTGACTTTAGTACAACTATTATTCCAATATGTGATTTTCACCAGCAACCTCTGTAATTCCTCGTTTTGTAAGAAATATCTGTATAAATTGCTGTATTCGTATGGATCATAGATTTATGTGTTACAGTTCTAGAGACTCTCTGAGGCATGGTTCTACTAGCAGTTGTTAAGATATATTTGAACAAGGAAATTGAATGCCATGTTTGAGCACGTGATAATGTCAAACTTAAAGTACACATTTTTCATTTTTTTTTCTCCCCTTTTTCAGAACCCCAGTTACAACCCATTAAAATGGAATCATTCTTATTGAGCCTTTTTTTCTGGTTAAAAAGAGCACACAAGTCCTTTATTAAGGAAGGGATTTAATCCAGAATTACTAACATGTTAATGTTTTGCAAACAAACCTGCAAAAGTCAACAGGAGCAGGAGCCATGATGCCAGCAAAAGCTGCCAAACATCAGATTAGTGGTATCTCGCATGTGTGAAATATTTCTAATTATTCTGACATAATCCGGTTTCTGCAAGCAGCAAAAGCTGTGTCTAAACTGAGCTCTTCAACCACAGTGTCTGGGTCTTCTAACTGTTCAGCCAGACTATATTGTCTTTAGATTCTGGAGAGTCAAGTACAAAAGTGTCAAGGAATAGCTGTAACATATGGTATTCTCTCACAATGTGGAACTTCCATGGACTAGAAAATGCTGTATTTAATCTGAAAGACAGGGAGCCTTTGCTAGTGTTGTTTAGGAATAAGAAGATAGATAAGGTGTTGTTTAATGTTTACCTAAGCAATTTAAATTTTTTTTTTAGTTTTTGCGCTACAGTAATACAATTTGCACTTGATAAACTAGACCAATATTTGACGAGTTCTAGGAAGTCACTGACAGGGGAAAATGTCATCCTTTCATATTCCTATTACAGGCAGTATAGGGTACGCTGTGCATGATGAATGCATACTTCCCTTTATCAATCAATCCCTGTAAACCAATTTGCTTACATTCTGCAGTGAGCTGCATTTACATGGGGGGTTCAATTCTTAAAAGGATTATGTGTCAAAATAAGATATAGTCCAGTAACAAACAGCTTTGTAGGAGCAGCTCAGCCTAACAAGTAGCTGAATAGCCTATCTTATCACTATTCTTTGCGTACCTGTCTCTTTCTGTTTCTCTCTGTTCAACTTAATATTTTAATAAAATTGCAATTATGTACACTTCGCAAAAGCATATATGAAATTGTTAGCTGAGCAGTTTTTTTCCACAGTATGAGACTTTACAGATTCTGACTTTCACTTTTTGCTAGTAAATATGTTTGCACTTAGAATTATTCTGTGTGTTTTTCAAATACATTAAATAACTCCACCAAGGCAAGGAGGCCATAAAATACTGAATGATAAGTAATGGTGCTATTAAAATAAAGTGTAATTACTATGTTCATGAGAGAGCAACAGATTACATACACCTATTAAGCCTGCTCTTATTTCCATTTTGCAGTCAGTGGAAGTTTTGCTAATTTTTTTAGAAAAAATTGGGTGAGTCCTGTAATGAACATGGAACACAGATATCTGAGAAAATATGATTACATGTTTTATAAAATATCTTATAGTTTCATTTCTTTTTAAGAATAAATTGCAATACCAACAAACATCCAAAAGTAAGAATCATGGCCTAGCCAATGGCCTATATAAAGAATCAAAATCCTGATTCATAAAAGGTTTTACCATATGCAAAGTTTGAAGATCCAGTTTTAGTCCTTCCTGATCACTGATACTCAGCATGCAGCACTCATTTCATACATTTAAAAGGATATTTTACTTTCGGGAAATATATGATTGCCTGTAGAAAACTCATTACATAATCATAACCTAAATGTTTTTATTAAATTCTCTTTTGTCTTTTACCTTAATTATAGTAATTATAATAGAATAGAATTGTTCTTGATGAAAGCTTTTTATTTTCTTATTGTTTAGCCTCTTCTGCTGCTATATTTCAGGTTTTTTCTGTTTTTTTCTGAATATTGATCCGAATTTCTGGATTGTTAATATGACATATTTTGTCAGTGTTTCTGAAAAGCCTTACTTATCCTTTTGATTAGAATTTTTATCTGTCTGTACTTGATATTCCACTTCTTGGTTGTTTGTTTGTGAAGCTTAATAAGACATCAGTTAAGTCAATTAAGTCAATGAAAGTTACTTTTCAAAATTTAGCTAGGATATATATCAATCTGATCTGCTATTATTTCAAAACAGTCATGTTTTATAAACCAACAATACAGTAATATCAGTCCCATTAATTTGCATTATAAAAATATCATGATGCAATGTTTAAAGGTTGATTTACCTGGTCAAATGTAAAGATCTACATCTGAACTAGACAATGGTGTTTCCCCATATAGTCAATTAAACAAACAGGTATCTTTAGAACACCATTGGCCTCAATATGAAGTAAAATGTCTTAAATTTCAGATAAAACATAAATGACAAGTGCTTACTTCTGCCCATTATGCAGACAATCTATTCACTTGTTAGTGCATAAACATTTGCATAAGCAATATCTAAAATTGAAATGAAATGAATAGAACATAATTATCAGAGTATATATATTACAGAAACAAAAAAAAAAAGCCGTCTGCTCATGAATGCAAAGAACTTAAATTTTTAACTTCTTTTGCTACAGAGATTCTGATATTAAGGTCTTAGATTTTAACTCTCTTTCTTACAAATGATTCATCCTAAGACTTCTCTACATATCTCTGCCCAGTAGGATGTATTTTTTACTTTTGGTCTGACAGCTCGAAAGGCAATCCCGGAGGGCAGTACATTTGTTCTCTTCCAGCTCTCCTGCCTCCCTGGCAAACTGATAAGTAGAAGGAAGATGATGATGTATGCCAAGACCTTTCTCTACTAATGTGCTTGCTGCTCTGACTCTCCCCTTGACAAGTCTTTTTATATGACTATCAATTAACTTAAAACAAATAGGTCTTTAATTATTTAGAAATTAATAAAGAGGAAACACAGTGTCACTCCTTTGAGAGCAATCAGTTGATGTTCCACCACCACCACCCTTTCTCATAGCAGCCTGCACATAGTATCTTTCTCTGAGGACCAGCTTAAAAATAAGTCATAAAACTCAGGATTTGCTTCTACTTAAATTAAGAAGAGTGCAACTGAAAGTCATTTGTGTGTATCAGTGACTTATTTCACAGTGTTTATAAATAAGATCCCTCTAGCGGGTTCATTACACGTTTATCCCACTCCAGAGAGAAACCAGCAATTAGACTCCCAGCAATAAGGAGTGGACTTACATGAATTAACATGAAGTAAAAATATCAGCCTCAAGTTAAAGGAGAAATCCATCAACTCTGAGGTAGTAGTACATTATAATGAAACTGGAAATGGCAACCTTAGCAAGACACCATCTCTGTCCTTAAATCATTGTGGACTACTTGTGTAAGGACGCTTGCTATGACCGTCAGAGGTCGATACATGTTTGTGTTGCGCCTCAGTGATTTTTGCAAGACAGTGTGAATATAAAGACAATGTCATTATTTGTCAGAATGAACTTAGAATCCTCATGATTAAGTGAATTGTTTCTTCTGCATGACAGATGCTGTTTCTATGAGGACATTATGACATAGGAAAGTAGCTTATGCAGTTTCAGCTAGTGAGCTGAATTGTGGACAATTTCAAAAGACCTATATTCAAGGTAGTTTTCGCTACTTTGAAAGTAAAATAAGCTATCTCAGTCTTGGTGAACTCAAAGTGTGCACACTTAGGAAATGACTCCAGAAAATTTAACAGCATACTAGCATCCTGGCTTATTAAGCATTTTTCATTTGGCTAATCCATGAATGATTGAGATTCAATGAATTCGGTGAGCTGGCTGAATCATCAGTTTCTTTACTAGAAGTTGATGACGATCATGATGAGAGAACAGATCTATTGCTCCTTAGCTTCTCTGGATATACAAGCCAAAAAAGTGACCTCCTTTAATTGTGAGGTAGTTGGCTGAGCTGTTGCTAAGCCAGTCACAGTTATAACAACATATCATATTGATGCAAAGAAGAAGAAATTAATCAATCAAATAGATCTGAGCTAATTTCCCTGTGCTGTCTTAATAGTTAAAAGTATTAATGAGAGAGTATATTTCCAGGACCTAATTAATCTTGCCTTAATGTAGACACATAAAATAGTTCAGACTAATTTTGCCTGATGTGTGTCCATTTCTCCCTTCTTAATCTGAAATAAAATTAGGATGACTACTTTATCTTCAACACTGGTGCCTAAGGATATGCAACTGATCTCTAATGTTAATTATAAATCTTACAGTTCTAAATTGTTTTGCTCCCATCCCCTCAACAGAACTATGGAATACTTTAGTTTCTGTGAAGATGTGTCAATAAAACAGCTATTTCTTACATATCTTCTAGAATAAACACATATTTTTCCACTTTGGATTATATTCTGAAATGATGAAATATAAAGTAAACTATAATTTTACACTTTTTTATTATTTTGTTTTTCCTGATAGAGCTTTTAATATACCAGTAATATTTCAACTGATAGTTTTCCAAAATAATAACTCTAAGCTTTTTCTAAGAAATATATGGCTATTCTATTGGAAGTAATAACTTTCAAATTTCAGATTCACACAAAAGAAAAGAGAAACATTCTTTCTTTCCAACAGAATTACATGGGACTTGTCTACATTTTGTAGAAATAATGAGAAAATCTAAGCATATACCTAAACTGAAAGCTTAGAACCTCTCTTGAGAAAACAGTTTTAAAAACAATGCTGCACAATACATCTGATTAACTCACTTTCCAATAAGAGAAGAGAATATTTATATGATGCCAAATGGGTTTATGTCTTTTTATGAAGCTAGAAAAAGTGGGTTAACGTAAATCAAATATATTGTTTACTTGTGACAAATCAATTTGACCTTCTATATTTTATTTATGGAAATCTTTACTTCAATAAAAGGAGTCCCATTGGCATTCTTATTTTTTTTTAATAATACATATAAAATTTGTATAAGGATTAGAGGAGTTAAGAGGAGTGTGGCAAGCAGGTAGAGGGAGGTTCTCTTTCCCCTCTACTCTGCCCTGGTGAGACCTCACCTGAAGTACTGTGTCCAGTTTTGGGCTCCCCAGTTCAAGAGGGACATAGAGCTACTGGAAAGAGTCCAGTGCAGGGCCACTAAGATGATTAAAGGATTGGAACGTCTCCCATATGAGGAGAGGCTGAGGGATCTGGGTCTGTTTAGCTTGGAGAAGAGGAGGTTGAGGGAGGGATCTCATTAATACTTATAAATATCTCAAGGGCAGGTGTCAGGAAGACGGGGCCAGACTCTTCTTGGTGGTGTCCAGTGACAGGACAAGGGGCAATGGGCACAAACTGGAACACAGGAGGTTCAATCTAAACATAAGAAAACACTTTGCTGTGAGGGTGACAGAGCACTGGCACAGGCTGCCCAGAGAGGCTGTGGAGTCTCTGTCTCTGGAGACATTTAAAACCCTTCTGGACATGTTCCTGTGTGATCTACTCTAGGATCTTGCTCTAGCAGGGGGTTTGGACTAGATGATCTTCAGACGTCCCTTCCAACCCCTACCACTCTGTGATTCTCTGATTCTGTGATTCTCAAATTTGAAAATATGTTACTAAGCAAACGTAATTTCTTGTCCTCTGCATAAGAATAGCAAAGATCTGGTACCACACTAGTTTTACACACTATGTTTCTAAAACTATTTTGGGTAACAGGTTAAACAAAAAAATACTTGTTTTAAGATCAACTTCTGAATGAAGCCACTATATGAAACTACATGAAACAAATAATACACACTATTACCATGGTGAGTTTGCCTTCAGAATTCAGCATTAAGGCTAGATTTATATTCATTCTTATCAGAGGAATACTGCAGGTAAACTTACCTGGGGACTGGCTCACAGGATAAATTATGTTTTTAAAATTCTGTTAAAAGATGTAAGACATCAGAAACAACCATCAAACAGATAAACTGTGATATCAGTCAGCATACTAAAGCCTGAAAATGTTTATTTCTTTGCAAAGATTTAGCAATGCAATTTTCCTGAGATTGAATCTTGAATAGATGTATTTAAAAGAAAATTTTTGTTTCATGAAATTCTGATCAAGACTATTCAATTACAGAGCAAGACAAATTGGAATGTTTCTGTGAAATTTCATTGTATTTTGAATAATACCAACATGAAAAATAAATACTTCCAACTTTTGATCCTGCATTCATTGCTAGCAGATATTAATCACACTCTTAGAATTTTTGCTTACTTGACTTAGAATATGATCAGTTGTAACATACGAACACAATAATGTAACCCATTTAAAACTAGTGTTCCTGCTACATGCTTAAGGAAAGTTTGATTATTTTGTTGTGTTTAAACTTACTTTCTGCTCTAAGAACCTATGTTTTTAATAAAAAATTCAGAAATACTCCCACAAAATACCCTTATAAATCTATATCTAATTTTATAAGGCTTAAGTCTATTTACTGTAACAAATTATTTGTTATCCAACTACCACAGTATAGTTACATATATATAGATACATATATTCCTGTAAACTGGACTAGGGTTATATGAGGTTCCATTTTCATGAAATCAAAATATCTACAGCACAGGAGTTCCAACATTTAACTTCAGTTTTGCCCTACATCATTAAAAAAATAGTACATTCTGTTTCTACGTTCCCTATTGAGATATTTAAACACTGACAGATCTCAATATTTCATTTTAATATATTGTTTTTAAATGGTCTTGTTTAGTATTAAACTGCACCCAAAAAGAATTTCTTGCAGAAGTTTAATTAAGATTCTTTGAATTAATATCTCATAACTTTAGACATTTGCATTCTAGGTATTTCCCTCTAAGCTCAGTATATGGACTCTCTAAAACCAGTGGTGAGAAATAAACACTACATAAACATTACATGCATTTTAAATTTCTACTTAAGTCCACAAGAATCATGTCTTAGACACGTCTGTTTCTCTCCATTGACTGTAGAAGGAATATATGCAACTAGCTGTGACAGAGATGTCTACACAGCAGATATTTCACTCAGCCAGGTGGACCACCATCCCTCTGTCCTTCTTCATCTCTTTGGACTAGGTGAGATTCTGTTTTTTTAATGATATGTTATACAAGCCTGAGAATACACTCAGTTTACTTTGAGAAAAAGATCAAGGAATCATAGGACATGCAGTAAATGTATCTTTTCACTGGAAATTTAGAAAGCTCCCTTGATGCTTTTTTACTGCTTCTTTCTGATGAATGTCAATTTCAAATGAAGAAAGATGAAAAGGCTGGGGAAAAGTTCCAGGTAAAATAGTTTTCTTCTGTGTGTCTTCATCTTCATTGTGTGAATCCAGAAATTGTACTCCATAACACAGATATATATTCCAACAATTTAGTTTTCAAATCTTGGTTTAAAAAAAAAAATCAAATTGTTTAATTTTTATATTGGGCTTGTATTTAGTCTTTTCAAGTGTTAATTTTTTAAAGGATACTTGAAGTGAATATATACTTATATACTGCTTTTTATCTCACAGAACTAATATCAAAGCTTGAATAAATTCAAAAATATTGTAAATGCAATAGTAAGAATTGCAATTTAAATGTATTAATTTTGATGCAGTTCTATTCTCTGGAGATACTCTACACTTCACTAAGGAATTATGCAGAGAATCTTTTGCTCCCATCCTCTACATCCCCAGACCAAGGTGAAATTACTTAAAATGTTTTTAATACACGCAAGCATAACACCTGTGTTATATAGCAGAAATATGGGGTTTTTTTGAAACACAGAGTAACTGGGTTAATTGGGTAATTTTGGGTTAAGGTCTGATAAGAGTCTCAGTTGGGGTCTGACAAGATTTTGGGTTATCTATGTGCAAATGAAGAAGAAGAAATTCCATGAGCCAGGGGAGGGCTGGGGTTTTGCTTATAAAAAGCCTGTATATTTGAGTGAATGGTGTGCATGCAGCCCAACCAGTCATGCACCCAGAGCTGTAAATAAATATTCTTTGCTCCACAGACTTTGTCCCACTTAATTTTTTTTTGAAAGTGAACTTGTTCTCACACTTGGGTGGTTTTTTTCTTTTTTTCTTTTTTTTTCTTTCTTTTTTTTTTATCCTTTTTCTCCAGGCACGTGTAACTTCACTATTTTCTGTAGCATTTACTTCTTGAAGGTAGACTTCTCACTTCTCTTTCGAGATTAAGACATTTCACAATAATGATATAAAATAGTAATACAACCGAACAGATTTTACAGGCTTTTGGATTTAATTGATTTGATTTTCTTCATTCCGTGGGGGATTTACATTTGACCCAACAGCTTATGACACAGTTGAAAAGGCACCAAGCCCTGCAGATCTTCTGGGGTGTTGCAAAAATTGCTTGTACTTCTGTGGGTGCAATGATGAGTTGAGTCATGTGCAACCACCAGTGCACCATAACTCCTGTAATTCTCTAACACAATTTATCTTGTGCTTTGGGTTCATTTGTTTGTTCGTGGAGTTAAGTGCTGCAACCTCTGCATTTTATCTAGTATTTTACACTGTTCCTTTTTCTTTTCATTTTTTTCCCCCCTTCTTTTCTTTGGGATCCTGACCTGCTTCAATTTTTTAATTCCTCTAGAGAGCAGTATTAAATATTTTTCTACATAGTAAAGTATCATAAATGGTTCTCTGTAAAGTCAGTTTCTTGAATTTTACCATTTCAAACACATTTGAAAATACTCCACTGCTCCCCAGTTTTATGGAATTAAAATTTTACGTGAGGTTTTAGTACTCTCTTTCTCCATACTCTAATTGGAAGCATTTCGGGTTCTGGCTTTAGCTCTGACAATAACTATTTGAGTGACTACACTGTTTGCTGTCTGTCTTTGTGCCCTATGTTCTCTTCTTGCAATATGAGCATAATGACACAGCTTTTATCTAGAAATTGCTCATTGCCCTAAAGTGGTCACACAGTCACATGTGAGGATTAAAAACAGACTTCAAGCCTACACTGTTATTTCCCTGTTTCCTTTACCAAACAATACTACATATTAATGCAATTACCTTCAGCCTGGTTTACCTTAATAACTGCAATTTCTCAGCAATGCTAAATATCATGATATTTACATATTTCTTGAATTTAATAAATGAAATCTATTGTGCTGTCTTGTGTTTGAGCTTTTAACTATGCTGCTTTTTTTTTTTTTACAAGGCTTTACAACTATTATAGAGATGTAATCATGGACAACTCTAGATTCCATATGATTATAGATTTTATATTTAGTATAAATGCCACATTTTATACATTATTATTTCCTAATGGGTGGATAACAGCTCCATCCATCCATGCTGAAATTGAATGTCATGGAGAATTGTACTATTCAGATTTTTTTTTTCCTTTTTTATATTGAGAGGGAGAACAATCCCATTTTCTACCTAATTGAAAAACAGCTCTGCTGCCACTGACACTAAGACAGACAGTTTTGACTGACCTTTTAGAACTTAAAATACTCAAAAAAGCATGACCTTGGGGCTTTTGTTTGTTTCATGATGTACATTAAGGAAACAAGAGAGATCTCAAAAGAGGCAGAAAAGGTAAAACAAGATGATGAACAAAAGTTCTTTAGGGTAAATCATTTGATAAGAAAAGATGCAAAAAATAGACAGAGCATATCTGTTTTCATAACACAAACCTTATTTATTTATTTTTTTAATGATAGATAAAATAGAACCTTTTTCTTAGAGAAAATCCCCAGATTAAAGGAAAAAAAAAGTCCCAAATATTCACATGCTCAAAACCAAAGCAGAATATGTATGACATTTGTTCTGTACCTAGCATAGTAAACAGAGTAGTTTTATATTAATTCATTTTAAAATTTATTGAAAAAGTAGTTTTAACTTTAAAAGAATAAAAAAGTGAAGCATGCGAAGCAAAATTCCTTAGAGAGCAACTTATTTACTTGTAACTGATACAACACAGGGGAAAAAACATATACAATTTCCAAGACTGTCTCAACTATTTTGAGTCCCTTAGTCCAATTCTGCCTGTGTTTCTGAACTTTGGTGGAGTTTTTATACCAATGGAAAAAGAGTATAACAAGACTGTACCATGAACTTTCTTACTCTTAAGATATGTCTTTTCCCTGTTAAGACATAAAACTATAGTGCCTGGGAATGATATATATATATGTCAGAAGAGAATTTGCCAAAGACAGGAAATCCTCTGCCAGTGATTTGCAGCTAGGTTATGGTTCATTTGTAGCAACTGAATGGCACAGTGGGATCATAACTATATTTGAGAATCTGGCACAATATGTCCCTCAGGTGTTTTTATTACTGAAGTTGCTGAACTACTATACATTTTATATATTCCATGATCTATTATAGCCCTAGATAACAAAACAAAAATATATGAAGTACTGTTTATTTATAGATATTTATAGATGCCATTTACATTTAATGTATATATAATTTTTTTCAAAACTTTCTAATACTTCTTCACTGCATTTTTATACAAATCATATTTTCTAAAAATAGCTCTTTGAGTTCATACCATCTATAAATGTCCAAATTTTTTGAGCTACAGTCCTTATCTGTAGAAAGGAGGCATGCTCTGGCATTATACCAATTATATTTCTGGAAAGATTAGATTCATACTCTGGTCCTCCCAAGTGGAATGTTGTATGTTTCTATTAGTGATTAACAAGAATGTAATGCTGTTCTTTCATATTTTGAATAAAGATTTACAGTGCCGGTTTGGCATTTCAAGACACTGGCATGTGTGGTAGAAACTCTCCACAGTGAACATTTTTATTGCATTATTAATATTGACTCTAACAAAATAACCAAAAGAAAACAGTTTACAAAGAGTAGAATAATTATATCGAAGAATCTTTTAGGGTTTTTTTGTTCCTGAGGCTGGTTCCTACGGTGCTGCATTATATATGTCTCAGAAAAGTACATACAGCTATTTGATTTACAGATTCCTAGTCTTGATCAAAAGCTTTATTATATGTAATGTTTTTTAAAAATAAATACATATTTTTCCATTTGTTACAGAGGTATGGTAACGATTAATATTTTTAAAGACTATCTTGGTAGAATATATTCCTATTCCTTGAGGTACACATAAAATAGCTGCAGAGATGTGAAAAGCTTGTTTTACAGCAATGTAAAGCACCTTATGAAATACTTCAGCTGTTAAAAAAATGAAGCTATCATGGTATTACTTTTGCTTATTCCTATTTAGATCTTTCTGTTTGCATTTCTAACAGCTGTCTTCCCTAAAGTAGAGATTTGAGTTTAGTTGGGATTTACAGCAGCATGCAGGAAAAAGCTGCCAAAAGTGATTTTAATCTATTAAAGAAGCTTTATAAAATGATGGAATCACAAATTACAGATGCCTTTTGCCAAATATAACGTTTTTCTTGTAATTAAATCCTAACATACAGTTGTACTTCTGTTATTTACTAAAACCCTCTAACTTTTATTTGTTTACTTTGCAGGACAGTTTTGCTCATTATTATTTAAATCTGCTAGTAGATATCAAATTAAGGCAATAAATATCTTATGAATAGCATGCCATTCTAAGAAGAGAATAGAGAAAGAGAGGAGTTTTTAAATAACACAGATCTGCTGTAAATTGCTGAGCTTTTCATGAGAGTTGTTAACCACGCTCAGGTGCCCCTAAAGTCAATGGGAGCTTTAAGTGCTCATGACCTCTTTAGCATCCTAGCCCCAGGCACCTGGTACTCTTACGCATGCTATTTGTCTGTCTTAAAAGAAGTCAGCTCCAAGCATTTTCTTACATTGCATGCTGTGCTGTAGTGTAGAAAAATATAAGTGGCCTGTGAAAGAGCTAGTTTGAGCACTGGAAGCTGTTTAGCAGAAAGGAATTGGGAACTTAATCCCCTGAGGCACCTTTGGGTGTATATCCTGCTTGCCACTAGCTGATTCAATGATGCTTCTATTAAAGCCAAAGGGAAACCGACATTACTTTCAGTGGAAAACGACTACAGTAGCAGGATTTTTCTCATGAGGTATGTAAGTCATTACAGTGATTGCCACAGCTGTGAAGTAGGTCTCGCCTTACTGCTCAGGGCCTTGCCAAAGCAGTTCACTGAGAACTACTCTTGCTCACCCTTTTCCCCAGGTGTTCCCTGAAAGATGGCTGTTAGGAAGATTCATTTCTAGTGTAGTGACAACCACCAGGAGGAGGTTCCTCTGTCATATGGTAAATATGTACTCAGTGACATAGTAGGGAAGAGAAGGAAAAATAGGAAAAGTCTAGAGGTTGTCTCCTAATAGCAAAATGATTCATGTGGTCTGCAGCTTACTTTCTCTCACTTTTCTGAAGAGGAAGAAGGTAACCAGACAAGAACATCCTACATTATTTTATTAACAGAAGCTTATTTCAAGCTATTTCTTTATAGGAAAAATGGATTCCTGAGCACAGACTTACCTGTGAATCTGAGGGAGATGCATTAATCCTACTGCTTCTAGACACCCTACATAAAACTACACTGTGTAAGTAACAAATCCTGCCACAAAGAAGTTTGGGGGCTGGGGTTGCGTTTTCTATTTTCTGTCTTTAAAATTGTCTTAACCAGCAGAAAATTAAAAGTCACCTCCTCTTAATGTTAATCAGGAAATTGCTTGTTTTCACATAAAAGAGTGACAATTTTTCCAGGCAATTTTCTTAAGTGAAAACTGTGTTTTCATTTTTGCTTTTAGTGTTAGAGGAGACAAAAGAGAAAGCTATTACTTTTCAAAAGCAGGTAATTTCAGTCAAAAAATCTGGCTCCTTTTTGACAGATTAAAACCCCATCAAAATCCTTTTCTTGTGTCTCTGTTTTATGGGCATGACCTGGGCAAATGAGAAATGAAATTATTTGAGATACCTTATTAGGAAAAGACCCATTCTTGCATCTGGAAAAATTACACTGTTATCCATTTTTGTTTGTCATTAGGCCCAATGAGAACAAAAAACCCAGGTAAGAATTATCATATTCATGACAACAAAATGTGTATGTGCCTCACAAGCAAAAAATGAGATACAGAAACTCTTTTCTGCTTTAACTTTCTATAAACATATAGTTTTATGTGATGTTAAACAATAATTTTTTGTGATCACTGAGAAAAAGTCCTTCTTCTAAATATTGGATAGGCATAATTTTATGAGGTATTTGTAATTGCTATGGAAATTATCCGTTTATTTCACTGCTCTATTCAATTCTCTTGTATGTCTGTCAAGTTTCACAATTTTATATAGATTTTGTAATATTTTCAGTTTCAGAAAACTCAAAGGAGAGATGAAACTTCAGATATTCACATTTGCTTTTGAATAAATTCATCAGTTAGTGAGATTATGTAGTAGTTCTGAAATTTTATGGTTCTTCACTGAGCCTTCGTATACTCCACATAGACATTTTGATGAGCTTTCATTATGGTTTTCAGTCATATGCAATATGTTTCAGCTTTCTGAATATGTTTTCAGACTGGAAAATGATACTTAGCTAATTGGTGGCATCAGTGGTATATAATCATGTTGCAGTCATGTTAAGCTTGTTATTTTACTAATTATTATTCTTGTTATATATTGATTTTATATCATGCCTAGGGAAGCAAATGTCAGAGTGTGCAATAAAGGTAAATTACCATCAGGTCACTCAGGTTGTCTCTCAAAGAAGCAAAAAGTCTGTGCTAACTACAATTTATAGATCTATACCACTATAACAATTAATTAAAACTAGTTCCAAAACAGTAGGAGTATTTTCTCAAATAATAGAAATACAAGGACTGATGTGGCTTTGACATTAAATTGACAGGGGCTAAATTGGTGATGACTTTCATGGAAAATTAAACCTAAAAATCCGTAGCAATGAATAAACTCATTATTGAATTTTTTGTTTTTCTGGCTTCTGATTATAATTGTTAAAAGAGTTTTATCAACTCTAATGTCCCTGCCACTGCATTGGCACAGAGTTGACCACTCAGTCTTCCACTGATTTGAAGCAAATATTAGGAAGCAAAAGGCTACTAACACGAAAGGTCACCCTTGCCTTAAAAACCATGTCAAAAGCTTGAAAAAGATATCTAACCGTTATATTTGAAATTAGAGTTTGAAACAGAATTTCATAAGGAGTAGAGTGGGTAAAAACAGTATTAAAACTAACACAAATGCCTCCTATAACAATTAAGACCGTAAGTCAAAAAAGCCACATGAGTTTTCTAGCATTATTATGTTATTCCTAGAGCTCCAGCACATGTAGTATTTCTAGATAAAATCATACAACAAGAAATTATTAGAAATCAGGACACATTGTCTTTCAGAATTTTAATTGTGTATCAAAAAGCCTTTGAATAATAGCAGTAACATCAGGCATTCAGTGAGTCACAGTGGAAAACATTTGTTTATCTGAAATGAATTATATTTCATTTTTGTTTCAGGGTCAACATTTCTCTCCTTATGCTTTAACATTATATGAAGCTTCAGGTTATTTTTTAACTAATTCAGGTTCAAGCTCATCAAAAACATTCCTCAAATTTTAAAGGAGATCTTGAATTCTTGGTATTTTGTTCTGTAGCAGCTACAAAGTGCCTGAACCTATATACTTGAAAGAAGAGAAGGTTAATCATAATGATATTCTGGTTCTTGCCTTCAAGTAGCTCTTGATTAATTTAGACAACTCCTTGACACTAGGGCATAGTGAACAGAAATGACATCCCAAAAAGCACAGACCTGTACAAACTCATAAGGCTTTCATAAATAAGCAACTATTGCAGGCTTAGTCTTTTATCTATTTGATGAACTACGTATACCTGGAATGACTAGTCTTGCACATTTTCTTTCTCTCAGTTTTCAAATATGATATCTGCGATGAAAATATATTACACATCTTGTTTATGACTGTTGCCTGTGGAAAAAAAAGAAAATAATTGCATCCATTTTGATCCAAGTTATTCAGTAAGTAGAAATGAAAGACACTTGCTTGTAGCATGAGAAAGTTCTACTCCAAAACTAAGCGACCATTACAGTTGCATATATTTCTTCTGCTGCTCTTCTGTAAGAGCAACCAGTAGTAACAACAGAAATATTCTTCATTCATTTTAAGCCGTCAAAAAGGCAGAGTGTTCTAGGAGTTCAGACTACAAATTGTTGATCAGATAATCTTAGTTTAATTCTTTGCTGCGCTATGGGTTCTCTCTGTTACCCGCTGTCAAATATCTAGATGTTTAAGAGTGAGTAAATGCCTAATAATGCAGATTTCAGCCTTTGATAACTGCTTTGGGAATAAGATGCATGACAACTATCTAGTCTATTCAGTGACACAGTTTCCCAAAGCCTTTGACGTGAAAGAATGTTGTTCGGCTCATCCCCTTTCCCAGCCTTACTGCGTGGGAATGCACACCGCAAGGTCTATGTAATATCCCAGAGGCAATAAAAGCCTGCTCTGCTTTCACTTTTGGATAACCAGAAGATGCATTTGTATGGTACAGTGTTTAAACTCTACCACAAAGAAGGACTTGCTAGCATCAGCTAAGTACTGGGGCAGTTAGTCCTAAGTGGTTGCTGCAGAGATTGGTGTATATGGCTAGCTTATGACTGCCTTCAGAAAACATCCCTTCAAATGTATGAATCACAGAACTGCATATCTTCATTGCCCAAATATTTTTTTTTAACAGACAGCCTATAAACATATTGGTACATAAGTAGGTATGTGTGTGTCTCTGAGTGTGTATACGTGACAAAATTCTAAAGCTTAAAATCAACATACAAACTCTACTGAATGTGAACTGTTGAAGTAAGTTCAAAATCCTTTGTTCTTAGACTTACAGATGTTCACCAAAATACAATACCATTTCTGCAAGTTCATTAATTTTGACAGCAACTTTTAATTTTTGCCTGGCACATTCTCAGGCAAAGTGGCAAAGTATTTCCACCAATATCTCTCTGTTTTGCAAGTAAAGGAATTATCTTCTAATCTGAAATTTTTGCTCACTGAAAAGGAGATGAGACAGGGAAAAGGTCAATTTTATGTGAAAGCTAGGCGTTCTCATTTGACATCAGTGCTGGGCTGTGTACAACCAGTTTACGATCAATGGTATGTAGAAAAAAGTTCTCATGAGTTTCTGATTTGTTTCACTGGCTGGTTTATATCTGTCTTGTTATGCTTTACATTATCACACATTATTTCAACCTTTTCTTTGTCGGGTTTGTTTTGTTGGGTTTTTTTGTTATTACAAGCAAGCTACTTCATTGGTAACAATCTGCAATTTAATAATTCAGTATGAATTGGACTATGCCTCTATAGTTTTTTTAGAAGCTGTTACAACACCTTCAACCTAATTTCAGAGGGGGTTTGGATGCTTTGGATTGTGGTCACGGGACCAGAAATTAGAAACACCTCAGTTTAAACCTCTATGAGTAGCAGACATGTGAGATGTGAATGAAGAAAAGAAGCAAGACCCAGGAAACTACAAGCCAGTTAGTCTCACCTCCATCCCTGGGAAGGTGATGGAGCAAATAGTTCTGGAGGTCATCTCCAAATATGTTGAAGAACAAAAAGTTATTGGGGGTGGTCAACATAGATTTACCAAGGGTAAATCATGTTTGACCAATCCGATAGCCTTCTGTGATGTCATAAGTGGTTGGCTGGATGAGGGGAGAGCAGCAGATGTCATCTACCTTCAGCAAGGCTTTTGACACTGTCTCCCATAACATCCTCATTAGGAAACTCAGGAAGTGTGGGTTAGATGAGGGGATGGTGAGGTGGATTGAGAGCTGGGGATCGAGATCACAGAAGGTTGTGATCAATGGAGCAGAGTTGAGTTGGAGACCTGTAACCAGTGGTGTCCCCCAGGGGTCAATACTCGGTCCGGTCTTGTTCAACATATTCATCAATGACCTGGACAAGGGGACAGAGTGTATCCTCAGCAAGTTCACTGATGATACTGAGTTGGGAGGGGTGGCTGACACTCCAGAGGGCTTTGCTGCCATCCAGTGGGACCTGGACAGGCTGGAGAGCTGGGCAGAGAAGAACCTCATGAGGTTCAATAAGGGCAAGTGTAGGGTGCTGCACCTGGGGAAGAAGGATGCCAGGCACCAGGATAAGTTAGGGGGAGACGTTCTGGAAAGCAGTTCCAAGGAGAAGGATCTGGGGGTCCTGGTAGATTGTAAATTATCCATGAGCTGGCAACGTGCCCTTGCTGCCCAGAAGTGTGTGGCCAGTAGGTGGAAGGAGGTCGTTCTCCCGCTCTACTTTGCCCTGATGAGGCCGCAACTGGAATCCTGCATCCAGTTCTGGGCTCCCCAGTTGAAGAGAGACAGGGACCTATTGGAGAGAGTCCAGCGGAGGGCAACAAGGATGATTGGGGGATTGGAGCATCTCCCCTATGAGGAAAGGCTGAGAGAGCTGGGACTCTTTGGCCTGGAGAAGAGAAGGCTGAGGGGTGATTTAATTAATGTTTATAAATACCTAAAGTGTGGGTTGAGGGTGGATGGAACAGGCTGCCCAGAGAGGTTGTGGAGTCTCCTTCTCTGGAGATTTTCAAGACTCGCCTGGATGCAGTCCTGAGTGATGTGCTCTAGGGGATCTTGCTTTTACGCAGGGGAGTTGGATTACATGATCTCTGGAAGTTCCTTCCAACTCTGAATATTCTGTGATTCCGTGAATGTGTTTAATCTGATTTATTATAGATGCTTATATAAGAATAAGATAAATCTTTCTCAGGAAATGCTTATTCATCTCCAAAGAAAAAGTTGGTTAATTAACTTGCAACTGAGTAAATTATTACACTTGTGCATCAACTTCACCTCATATGTCTACACTGAAACTGAATTACAAATTTCTTGAATGTCTGTTCCCTAGATGAAATTTATTAGACATCACTAACTAAAGGTATAGCAACCTTTCCAAAATAGATTTTATGTACCTCACCATCTACCTAGACGTAAAATTCTCTTCTAACAATATCTCAATGAAAGGAATATTATCAGTTATAATGAGTAAATAAGAACCCAGAATTTTTCTCTTTATGTGCAATCCTCAGGGGTTCCTTTGCCTTGTCTGCTCAACAGTTCTATCAGACACCAGACATATTAACTAATTCTCAATCTTCATGCTTATGCTCATATTTAATATTTTTAATATAATTTTTAATATTTTAAATCCCTGAAAGGCTTTACTTTTATTCTTACACACACACACACACACTTACTATTAGGTGTAATGTCCTCTTAGAGCTCTGCAATAAACATTTTAGAAATTACTGAAGGTAGATATATTTTGGTAATAACCTTAACAACTGTTTGTATAACTTTATTTTTTCATGAAGAAACGTAAAGTAGATATTGAAAAAATATTACAAATCCAATATCTTAATTACATAAATCCATTCTATAAGCATCTTTGATAGGCAAATTGCATCAAGATTAGATCTAGAGTTTCTTTAACATATTTTTCTTGATGTTAAATATAATACTTATTTTTCTAAAAAGTAGGAAATATTGAATTTCAAAGCTAATACATCTTACAAAAAATGTAATTAATAAAATTTCACTTTAGTGAATTTTTGGTGGAATTAAATTATTTAGTGATATGTCCTACATTCCTATAGTATTGTGAATCTTGTGATGTAAATGAAGGTGGGTCTGTGATACCCCTATTGACCTCACTCTCTTATTTCCTATTCAACAGAGCAAACACTGTGTAATTTTGGTAAACATGGGGCTAATCCTAGAAACATTTTGTTCTCAGTTTTCCTAGACATCTTAGAACCGCTTATCCCAGAAGTGCTTCAAACTTGCCGAGGTCAAGACAATGCTCCCAGTCACAGTGTGAACCCACGTCAAGAAAAAGCTGCCCTTATAGGAGATCTTGTCTGTCTGGTTTTGTTTCTATGAAGATAAAACCCAGGCATGCAAAGCTAATAAGAATATTCTTTACTCAAATAATGCCTTAAATTTGATTACAAGCTATACAGGAATAGTATAATCATAGAATAGCCTTGGTTGGAAGAGACCTCATCAGGTCCAACCATTAATCTACCACTCCCAATTCACCACCAAACCATGTCCCTCAGCACTTGACCTACACATTTCTTAAATGCCTCCAGGGACAGGGACTCTTCCACTGCCCTTGGCAGCCTGTTCCAATGCTTGACAACACTTTCAGTGAAGAAATTTTTCCTAATATCTAATCTGAACCTCTGACTCAACTTGAAGACCCTCGTCCTATCACTAGTTACCTGGGAGAAGAGACCAACCCCTTTCAGGTAGTTGTAGAGAGCAGTGAGGTCTCCCCTCAGCCTCCTCTTCCCCAGACTAAACAACCCCAGTTCCCTCAGCCGCTCCTCATCACACTTGTGCTCCAGACCCTTCACCAGCTTCATTGCACTTCTTTGGACACTTTCCAGCAGCTCAATGTCCTTCTTGCAGTGAAGGGCCCAAAACTGAACACAGTATTTGAGGTGCAGCCTCACCAGAGCTGAGTGCAGGGGAGCAATCACTTCCTTACTCCTGCTAGCCATCACTGTTTCTGATACAAACCAGGATGCCGTTGGACTTCTTGACCATCTGGGCACACTGCTGGCTCATATTCACTTGGTTGTCTACCAGCACTCCCAGGTCCCTTTCAGCCAGGCAGCTTTTCAGCCACTCTTCTCCAAGCCTGTTGTGTTGCATGGGGTTGTTGTGACCAAAGTGAAGGATCCAGCACTTGGCCTTCTTCAACTTCATACAGCTGGTCTCAGCCCATCCATCCAGCCTGTCCAGATCCCTCTGCAGAGCCTCCCTATCCTCAGGCAGATCAACACTCCCACCCAAATTGGTTTCATCTGCAAACTTTTGAGGGTGCACTCAATCCCCTTATCCAAATCATTGATAAAGACATTAAACGAGACCAGCCCCAGCACTGAGCCCTGGGAAACACCACTTGTGACCGGCCTCCAACTGAATTTAACTCCATTCACCACAACTCTCTGGGCCCAGCCAGTTTTTAACCCAGAGAAGAGTATACCTGTCTAAGCCACGGACTTAGGATGCTCTAGGAGAATGGTGTGGGAGACAGAGCCGAAGGCTTTACTGAAGTCCAGGTAAACAACAGCCTTCCCCTCATCCACCAAGTGAGTCACCCTGTCATAGAAGGAGATCAGGTTAGTCAAACAGGACCTGATCTTCTGGTGGTCCTGCACATCCTGTGTTATCACACTCAAGATTATCTGCTCCATTACCTTCCTGGGTTTCAAGGTCAGGCTGACAGGTCTGTAGTTCCCTAGTTCCTCCTTCTGGCCCTTCTTGTAGATGGGCATCACATTGGCAAGCCTCCAGTCATCTGGGACCTCCCCCATTGACCAGAACTGCTGGTAAATGATGGAGAGAGGCTTGGCAAGCTCTTCTGCCAGCCCCCTCAGTATTCTTGGACTGATCCCACCTGGCCCCATAGACTTGGGAGTGGCGTAGTAGATCTGTAATTCTTTCCTCGCGGATTGTGGGGAGTTTACTCTGCTCCCCATCCTTGTCTTCCAGCTCCGGGGGCTGATTACCCTGAGGATAACTGATCTGACTGTTAAAGACTGAAGCAAAGAAAGTATTTAGTACCTCAGCCTTAATCTCATCTTTTGTGACCATGTTCCCCTCCACATACAGTAAAGGAGGGAGATTCTCCTTGATTGTCCTTTTACTGTTAATGTATTTGTAAAACCACTTTTGTTATCTTTCATGACAGTGTTCAGATTGAGTTCTAGCTGGGCTTTTGCCTTTCTAATTTTCTTTCTGCATGACTTAACAACATCCTTGTACTCTTCTTGAGTTTTCTGTTCCTTCTTCCAGAGGCTATAACTCTCATTTTTCCCCACAAGTTCCAGCAGAAGCTTCCTGTTCAGACAGGCCAGTCATTCTCCCTGTTGGTTTGTCTTATAGCGTGTGGGGATGGCCTTCTCCTGCATCTTTAAGATTTCATTCTTGAAGAATGTCAAGCCTTCCTGGAACCCTTTGCCCTTCAGAACCATCTCCCAAGTGACTTTCAACCAGTGCCCTGAATAGGCTGACGTCTACTCTCTGGAAGTCCATGGTAGTGGTTTTCATGACCCTCCTCCTTACTTCTTCAAGAATTGAAAACTTTATCATGTCATGGTCACTAAGCCCCAGATGGCCTCCGACCATCACATCTCCCACCAGTCCTTCTCTGTTCATAAACAGCAGGTCTAGCAAGGTACCATCCCTCGTAGACTTGCTTACCAGCTGTATCATTAAGTTATCTTCCACACACTCCAGAAACTTGAGTTCAGGTTCAGAAAATCCCTACCCCACCCCCTAACCACTAGCTGCAGTAGTTTCAAGATTTCTGTTCAATTGCTTTTTGTTTGGTTGTTGGGTTCTTTTTTCCTTTTTCTCAAAACCTGTGGCTTTGCATTTGTCCCTTATTTATCAACTTTTGTATAAACCCAAGGGCAGTGGGATTATTTATGTGTGTATTATTTATGTCTGAACCTTTCACTGCTAGGACACTGCTGCTTTGTCTTCTCTAGCTAACTACATGTTAGCACATGGAAAGAGAAGCAAAACTGCACAGACTGTGCAATTGTTAGGCTCATTTTGCTACACTGATCAAATTCTGAGCTAAGAAATCATTAGTACAGAAGTTAGCACTCGCAGGACTGAGCAGCAAATAAATGTGGATGGAAGGGAAAAATCATATTTATTGCTAAAAGTTTTTAATTTTATTTTAAAAGCACTAGATATGACTTACCTGCTTCCTTAGGAAGAGAAATGTATTTGCAAATTATTTCCTAAAGGCACTTTCCATTTCATATAAACTTTAATGTCCAGATTTCCATGTATTTTTATGATAAGAGGTCATGTCTAAATAACAATTTTGATAGATATATGCCCAAGAAACCAAGTAGGTTAAAACTGATTTACTGTCCGTTAATGTCTCAACTTCCTGAAAAATCTCTAGAAAATGATCTTGTCTCCTTCAAAGACTTATGCAGTTTGCAGAAGGCAGCACAGGACCATTTGCCAGAATGAAATGCTAGGCAGTTTGAACAGTTTTATCTCTAAGATGGAATTCACCTAGCAGAAGAATGTAGTTCTGCAATATATGGATTATCAAGGTGACAATTAATTGTGGCGGTATGGTTAAGAATATCAGCTGTGAGGTTGTTATTCCTCTTCTTCACTTAATCTGTCCCTGAAAAATCTACATAAACATTTCACAAGAAGTTTCAGTTAAGCCTAAGAACCTGGCAGGCATTCACTTTATTAGATCTAAGAAATTTCCTTAAGTTTAAAACCAAGCAGAACATATAGCTTTGCAGGAAAAAATGAATGATTCTCTGATATCTTCTGAAAATAATCTCTTCGTAAATTAAAATGAAAGAAATCAAGAATTTTTACTCTTTAATACCACAGAACCACCCAAAGAAACTTACGTCACTGATTAAGAAAGCAACTGAGGTCATGAGGATGATGTGCAGAGGACTAAGTGAAGGGAATAGAAGATGAGACAAAAGGACTGCAATAACCGGTTAGCAGAGGCCTCTGAATATATAGCAAGAAGCCTGAGTCCTGAGACTAATTTTCTCAACTGTGGAAGAATCTCAAAATACAGGCTTTAGTCAATGTCATTCTGAAGGAGATCAACTCATGACCACTCCAGAAATTAAGTTTCAAAACGTGATCAAACTGTATTTTCCTTGTCAACTCAAACTCATTCAAACGACTATTCACATTTCAGGTCATGTTGCTATTTACATAATTGGCTGAAGCTGATATATACTAGTCAGAAATATTTTGATATACTGCATTTGCTTCTTTATGACTCATGCTTCATGCCTTGATATTTATCAGGGATTCAGCTGCACACTCTAACTGTTGAGTTTGTGCCTACTTTACTGATTAAACTGAATATTTTAGTAACAGAATTTACATATACACTGATTGCCCTGTGCACTTACATTTTTTTTATGAAAGTAAAAACAAATGAGGAGTGTTACTTTCATGGCTTTCTATGATGTATGCTCTGTCTGTATCCTTGATGTACACATGATTAAAGCTCGCTCAAACTATTTACAGACATTTTTAATTTATCAGGACTCAGATACAATGTATTTAATTCCAAAATCTAGAGCCTTTAGGAAAATGCAGAAATAAATAGTTCTCTTAAAATATACTGGTAAGTTCCCTACTATGATGAAAGAGTTAAGCAGACACAAGATCTATGCTGCCAGGAATCATATTCTCTACAATTTGGGAAGACTAAAGACAATACTGTGGATGTGATATGAATGTGGGTTTGGCTGTTATGTAAAGGAAGCATCAAATTCCTCTGTTATAAATCTATACTTTGATGTTCATTACTGATTTCACAGTGAAGACTATGAAAGCAGGTCACTGTTTGGAATGCAAAATTATTTCTTTTTCTTGATAACTTTTCGAAAGTTTGCAGACCAAACGGAGAGGAGTGGCTGATACATGAGAGGGTTGTGCTGCCCTCCACAGGGGCCCGGACAGGCTGGAGAAATGGGTCAACAGGAGTCTCATGAACCTCAACAAGCAGAAGTGCAAAGTCCTGCACCTGGGGAGGAATAACTCCATGCACCAATACATGTTGAAGGCCACCCAGCTGGAAAGCAGTTTGGCAGAGAAAGACCTGAAAGTCCCAATGGACATCAAGTAGACCATGAATCAGCAATGTGCCCTTGTTGCAAGCAGGCTCATGGTATCCCCAGCTGCATTAGGCAAAGTATAGACAGCAAATAAAGGGAGGTGATCCTTCCTCTATATTTAGTGCTGGTGGGGCTACGCCTGGAATGCTGTGTCCAGTTCTGGGTTTCCCCGAGACATATGGACATACTGGAGAGAGTTCAACAAAGGGCCACCAAGATGAAGGTACTGGAGTATGTCTCTTATGAGGAAAGGCTGAGAAAGCTGTGACTGTCCAGCCTGAAGAAGAGAAGATTCAGGGGGATCTTATCAATGCACGTAAATACCTGAAAGGAGAGTGCAAAGAAGACAGAGCCAGGTTCTTTCAGTGCTGCCCAGTGGCAGACAAGAGGTAAAGGGCACAAGCTAAAACACAGGAGGCTCCCTCTGAACCAGGAAAGACTTTTTTAATGTGAGAATGGCTGAGTACTGGAATAGGTTTCCCAGGGAGGTTGTGGAGTCTCTCTCCATAGAGATATTAAAAAAAAAGCAACCAACAAACCAAACAACAAAAAAAAACCCAACAAAAACCCAAACATCTAGACAGTCCTGGATAACTGGCTCTTGGTGTGGTCCTGTGTGAGCAGGGAGGCTGGACCAGATGAACAGATGACCTGCAGAGGTTCCCTTCCAACCTCACCCATTCAGTGATTCTGTGAAAAGAATTCACTAATAAAATATAAATAAAATCATGTTCTAATATCTATTATTGACATCATAAATGGCTAAAGAGACAGCAAGCTAGGTTGACAGAAAGAAATCATATGCACCTTGGTTAGGCATGTGTCATAACTCATTACTTGGTAATTGCCTAACTCCACCATAGCCAGGTGAAATGTACTTGGAAAATTACATTATTACTGAAATTTAATTTCTAAAGAAATAAAAATTATCTTTACTACAAAGGGAAGGGATTAAAATGCAAAGGAGGAAGAGAAATCTAGCTTTGGTATCCTTGTGCATCCATTAGAACTAGCATTTTTAGGGGGTTTAAAGCTCTACAAATGTCATACTATAGGACGGTCCTGAAAAGACGCTGAAGGAAATCACTTGTACTGAAGACATTCCTACAGTGTTTGATCATACAGTCTAGCTTCTGATTCACATATCAGTACATCCCAAGATTCTGGTCACCTTACCTTTTCACGTTAAAGGTCCTAACTGAGGGGTGCACTAAAGTTTTCTATCAGTAGGAACAAACACAGGAGAGTGTAGTTTAGGAAAGACAACGAAGATGGACAGAGAAATTCGGAATTTTGGAGCTGTTCCCAATCCACCTGGAGTTTGGAGGTATTGGAGCACAAGCCTAGATTTTAAAGCCTCGAAGATCTCATAATGTCCTACTTTCCACATAGAGTGGCAGATATTTAATTAACAGGGCTTTCCGTAGTTACTTGGGCATGCTGTGCACATATTGCTGTGGCAAATCAGCAAGATATAGGTAGTCTGCAGAGTATTAAGAGCCTCTATATTATATTCATTAAGAGGTAAGTAGGTTTCTTTTTTCTGTATCTATTTTTTTTATTTAAAAAAAAATAAATCTATTTTATTATTGTTTTTCACGGCTGAGGAGATAATTCCATGTCTAAAAAAAGTGGAAATAAGGGGTTAGTATTATTCAAATGAGCATGTCTCTATTGGTACAAAAGAACTACAAAAACTCGAACGTTAGATTAGAGTTGCTTTAACAGTACAATGAAAGATGAATGACTGTATATCAAGTTTTAATGAATACCTGACTAAGGAATCATGAAAACAGCATGAGTAGAATTTAGAACAAAGAACTGTCTCAATAGGATATTAGTGATAAAAACTCTGCTGCTCAGGAATGAGACACAGATGAAACTTCACACTCATCAGAACACAATACTGCCAATATGGACATCAAACCTTTTGTTTTTCAATTCCAACCCCTAAAAATTTATATTCCAGTTGAGTAATAAAATCAGACTTGCTTGGAAAAGCTGTCCTACATCTCATCATAAATCTGCTGTTTGTATAGGTCCCAAAGTAGCAAAGTTTGTAATAAAAGTTTTAAGTGCTTTTGGAATTGCTGTTATTCTCACTACAGTGAGAAACACAGAAGTACAGACGAAAACCCACTTTCTGAATGATGAAGATGGATTTGTTTCCACTGCTCAGACTTAGTCAAGTTTTCATTAACCTGAGGCAGAATTTTACCCCAGAAATATTGAATAGTTTGCCTAGCAAACTATTTAATCTTTACAACACCAGGGAGACAGTTGGGGGAAGAATAATGTATTTATTAAAACCTGAATATCCTGAAACATTTTTATTATATGTCAATATCTTCATTTTATTATTACCCACTTGAAAAATGTGTCTACATAAATATTAAGTTTCTAAGATGTAACAAAACATAACATCTTAGGGCAGGAAGGTAGGCCTAATTTTTCAGTGAAATATGATGTAATTTTTAAACTATTAAAGTGAAGTGGTTACTTACCAAAGACACAGAGGTTAGACTTACACATGGAGAATATTATGTAGTTTGGCATGGAACTTACAGGAACACAATGTGATACCTCATCCTGAATTATCTTCCTTTCCCGTGGAAAAAGAAACACCAGACCATGTGGCACTGCTAAGCTCAATACATGAAGAAAGATATGTTTAGACTGGGACAGGAAAAACTTGTGCTCGTACACATAGATCCACACACACTGGTATAGTTAACAGAGGCATCCCTCAATCACCCAACTAGCGAGCTGGTTCAGCCCAGCCTGCAGTAACAGGGCACTCACTCCTCATATTTTCCATGTGAGTCTCTGGACAGGGCTTGCCACCAGCACCTTGGGTGCTGACACAGTATCACCTGTTGATCCGTAGCTTGTACCAAGGTTCGTCACACACAATTCTCACTTGCATAGTCACATCAGCCACAGCTTATTGCACTCAGTTACTCAACTCTTGATCAAGGCAAGGCTGTGATGCTCCTTTGACATAGCACAATGTTGAATAGTAATGCAAAAGAAGTATCTTCATACACCAAATCCTTTGTGCTGCTTACGTGTTTCCAGATTTTGTATTTCAGTCCACCTGAAAGAAATAACAGTGCAGGCATCATAGGCATTTTAGTCAGAGCATTGGCTATGTCTAGGCTTTCATTAAAATTAGTTAGTCATGTGCTTGGTCCAACTAATACAAAATTATCTATGTCCAAGATCTTAAATTCTCGAGCCCCTCCCATTTAGGGTGTATATTTGAAAATTGTCTATTGAAAATAGGCCATGGGTTATGCCATGTCTTGAACCAGTCTTGGAATTTGTTTGGGAAAGTGTTCATTGGCACCTGATATTTTTATATGAGAAACTATTTTAACATTTTAACCACATAAATGACCGTTTCCAGTGATAGTGTCAATGCAAACATTCCTTATCACTTTAAATTCATTAGTACAGAGGTAGACCCTGCATAAATATATACAGGAAGAATCAGAGACCTGAAAAAGTATGAAAGTAGCCGTGATCAAACAGAATGAGCTGTGACAATCATCTGAAAGGCATTCCATGTGGTGAGTTCATTCTAGCTGTCCCTCTAATATTCAGTCTAGAATGGAATACAGAGACAGTAGCTGTTCAACTCTGGACACAAGTTAATACTCTTTTAGCTTCACCTACAAAGGAAAACCCTCCATAGAAGATTTAATCCACCATGATGGATTTATGGACTCAGACATGGATTTAAACCAGTTCTAAACACTACAGATCTTATACTGTATGAAATTAATGATAACTATTGTCTGACTGATTTGAAGATAATTTTTTTTTTTGCTACAACTAATGTGAAGCAGAGCTGAGCTTATCTACTTCCAGCAGAGTGAGACAAGCTTGTGAAGAGAGGATAGAATCTGCATCACTCTTGTAAAGATCACACTGTGTTCTTTGAGCACAATGCCTGTGCTGTAGGCTGCAGCTTTCCTTCCCATCAGACACTGAAGAGATTACTTTGATACTATTACAATACCTGGATTATTTTTTCTAGCTGAGAAAACATTAAGTATCAATTTACAGCTATGTTCTGTAGTGATTAGAAGCAAACTGAGAATGCTCATCTGGTCTGAGAATGTCCTGTTCGACAGTGGTGTCTGGGTCATACAGATTACATGCTATGGTTCAGCTATAAATACTGAGATACCAGTTCTCAATGAAGGCTAGAGGGAAATCTGTGTGATAAACAACATGATTAAACAATTTTTGAAGGAAATCTTTCCCTCAGTAACAATAAAGAGAAGTTTGCATGAGAAATCCCAAGGCTTTTAGTCTCCATATCTTCTGAAGTTCTCCACAATATCCAAGATGTTATTAATGTTTTCTCTATTGTGTTTAATTTAAGAAAAAATATTGTGATGGTCTTTACTTGAAAGTTATCTTGAAGATCGACAAAGATAAAACAAAAACCTGGTTTATCCTTCAGCAAGGACTTAAGCTAAAATGCATCATGAAATATAATGCTATAGTTTCACATAACATCATCTCAGCATCTTTCTTTCCTCCTATATCCCTTGCACCTGTTTCTCCTGTGTATTCATAAATCTGCTGCTCCAGCACAGTATTGTTTATCCTTTAAAAAGCTGCTCAAATCACCAGTTTAGAAAACTGAAAAAATAGTAATAGTTCTTCAAAAAATGTTTTGATACATTAGATACTCTACCTCATGTTGATTTTTTATGCAGGTGCATTTTTACTCTATTCTGAACAGATTCTTTTTTTCCTAGTAATCCTCATTCAGGGACTAGCTGCAGCTGAAGCCATCTTTATCTTCGTAATTCCTCATTAGTATCCTCTGAGGAATGTTCAGTCCCGAAGGACTGAAGAGTCCTTGGGTCCTGAAGGACCTTCATCCTCAAGTCCCCATAGGGTCATTGAGAAACCCTTGAGGCATAAAGCTTCCTAGAGATCTGAAGGGAAGCAGGGTGATTCTATAATCTGAGCAGTGCAATGGTTCAAAGTAATAACATAATGCTTGATCAGCCTTTCATGCCCAGATAAACTATGGGAGCAGGTGTTTCAGGGTCTCAGATCTGCAAAAGCCAGGTTTCTTAAAACCTCGTTTTCTGAATCTGCCTTTTCTATCGTTAAGATTAATTACCTCAACTAAACAGGGAGAAATTGTGCATGGTGAATCGTGTTACAGCTTGTTTGTAAATTAATATGTACAGATTTTAAGCTAAAAAGAATTGTTATGCTGATAACTTATTTATATATTTCCAGTGTCAGTAAAATGAAGAAAAAAGAGACTGTCTTCACTACACTGAAAATCAGAGTGAAAGCATTTAATTCCTACTTTGCACCTCTGTGAGATACAGTACAAGGTACAGAACAACACAAACACAGTCCAAAGCGCACAGTAGCCCATTCTCCCATGAGACTTTACAAGACTCCTTACCTTCAGCTATCTATCCTCTTTGCTATGTTGAACATAGTATATTTCTATCCAGTTATTTTGCTCCTGTTATCAAAAGCAGATTTTTTTCCCCCCCTTTTCCTCTTTTTATGACTATAGATCAGTTAAAGACTGCTAATGAAACCTAGGTAGGGATTCAGTTTCAGATTAAGCTGTCTACATGTAAGTGGCTACATACTAGTCACATGGACCCTGGAGTCTAGGTCACATTATAGTCAAAACACAACACAGCAAAGCAGCCTATGGAATGATAATGGTGATAAACACTAGGTATATGACTTAGCTACTTAAATACACTGCGGTGGGTTAGGAGTCCAAGATATCTGTATGGTACCGGCAGGCAGGACACAAAATGCAGAGAGGACTTGCGTTCTTTTGGAGTGGCAGCTAGATGTCAGGCAGGATCAAAGGACAAAGCAAACAGCACTAGATACCAGTGTTCACACAGCTGATTTGAGCCCCCACTGAATATGTTGCTAAATGAGAAAAGTTTTTCTCACGCCTGTGTCTTAATCTAAACCATATTAGGCTATGTGATAAAAGCTCATCCCCACAACCACAAAGGAACACAGAGAGACAATGGCAGATGGAGGAACCCAAACAGTAGTCTTCCTCGTTGCTCCTATATGCATCACAGGAGAACAATCAGCCTATAAAAGGTCCATCTCCACAAGCCCAAAGGAGCACAAGGGCACAATGGCAGGCAGAAACACTAATTAAAAACTCAGAGGAAGGGACACCATCAAAGGAGGAAATAAAGGAAGAAAAAGGGATGTATTTAGCTGATTTGGGGAGGAACAACATTGGGAAAATGGAGCCGTACGGGAATAAAAAGGGCTGGCCACATGTAAATAATTTGCTGATTGATGCACTTGTCTGGCCATGTTCTGAAGCTGATCAGGACAGTCTGTCCTGTCTTTCCATTAAATTCCTTACTCTTTTCCTGCATGAGGGACTCCCTATTCACTCTGTGTGCATGCGTGCATATGTCTGGGGGTCGGAGTGCAAGCAACTGTAGTCAGACCATGGATTGAAGGGCCCATATGTCTGTGGTTCAAGCAACTGACACAAATGTAGATCTGGGTGCCAGCAGCCAGACTGGGACTGGAGGGTCCATATGCCTGGGTGCCAGAGACTGGAAAGACCAGAGTAAAATCAAATGCCAGCCACTAGGATGGGACTAGGGGCCAGAGGCCCATGTATCCATGGTGTCAGCATCAGGAGGGTACAGGTGAGGGAGTGAATGTGTGATCATTAGCAAAAACCAAACCAGCCTACGAGTAAATGAAGTCATCTGGAGCCAGGAATATCTGTAAAAGCAAGACCATGGCAGGTTTGTTACTGGAGACCAGGGGAGTCCCAGAGAACCCTGGGTATGCATGTGCATAAACATATTCTTACTGGTGCATATCTAGCTCAGCCACAGGGGAACAGATGAGCCTGTTGGTGCTGTCTGTTCTTATGAGTGCTCTGTGTGGCTGTCCATGATCTGTATAACTGTTTGTGTATATATGTGCACATGTGGTGTATGTGTTCCCTGTGTGCCTGTGCCCACAGGGGCTACATCTTCAGCCTTGCTACTGGCTGGACCTGGGAGCATGGAGGTTCAACAGCCTCACCTCTTTTGGGATGTCAGCTCCTGCAAACTATATTTTCCTCTAACAGCCAGCAACTGACAAAACTGATTCCTATACTCACAGTATTTCATAGGATTTTATAATGTCTAATTTACAGTCATGTGACCACAACCTTTACCAGAATTATGAAAATTTGCCTTAACTTTCCAAATCTTTACAAAACATTCACAAGCAGGTTTTTTCCTTCAGTTCAATTGCTGTTTCTCAACACAGAAGTGAAATGAAAGATATTCCCACAGCACATGGGTTTGTTACACATTATTTATACTCTGAGGGGTTTTTTGGTTGTTTGGTGTTTTGTTTGTTTGTTTTCCCTTTGTTTAGGTTGTGTTGGATTTTTTTTTCCCCCCCACTAAGTTTGTCGTCTCCCAATACCTTCCTCTGTACCAATGAAAAAAGAGAGCAGAACTGCTCAAACCTTACTTTCTTCTTAAAAGCTGTGCATTAATTTTCTTCCATGGAAAGTAAATAAGGTATAGAAATAATTAATTTGTTTATGTTACCACCTTCAGCTGAGCTAAAGCAGAGCTTGTGGAATAGTGCAACAACTTGCTAGAAGAAGTGACAGGCACTCAGTTTTAGTGCTCTGAATGGAACAACGCAGTGATCTGTCTGAGAAGGCAATTTCCCAAAATTGTTAATATTAAAGAGGAAAGCAAACATTAGAGAAATTGAACAGTAATCAGGAAATTACATAGAGATTTTTTGCAACAGAGGAGTCAGCTTGAAAATTAATGCAAAGAAAGCACAGAAGTTTGTTATGGGATACAAAGAGGGTAACAAAGCAGTAGTCCACATCTGGCTTGACACTGCCATCAGTTGCCCTGTGGCAGCAGGACCTCTAACAAGAACAGTCAGAGCTGCCTCTAAGTCAGATTCTGTAAGTAGTCAGCATCTAGCTAGTAGCCTCAAAATTAAAGATTTTGAGGGATTTCATTTCAGGTAACTCATGAGGGACTTTCTCCCAGACACACGCATTAGCAGATTGGGGGGACCTGAATGGATACAGAGCAAGAGCACCATTATCTCCCAGAAAAGGGGTAATTAAGCAGAGGAACCCACACTCATGGGAAAGGGAGATGTGCATCCACATGCTTCGTAGGGGTGGGGGGGTGTTTGCACGAAACTGTGGATGTGTGTGGGCATTAGAATACTTTGGCATTAGTTATAAAATGTGTTTAGAAATGTCTAGGAGTTTACTGACATTTTGTAAGTGTCTGGTATCTACTTTACTGCTGATATCGATCCTGAACATATGGTTCACTGATTAGTGTTAAGTGTCATTAATAAATCAATAAACTACTTCAATGCCTGATTTGATTTAAACCATGTGCAACAGTTTGTCCCTGTGACACACTCCAGCAAACTCTCTATGGATCACTGAAACTCTTGGCCCAGGCAGAACAGTGTGGCAATTTGGCAGATAGTATTGAGAAGAGGTCATATTGGCAAATTTTTAACAAAAGAAGAACTTCAGATTATCCCAAAGCAATATCATCAGCCTGAAAACAGTAAATCATTGCAGTTTTAACACAGAGGTTTCTTTTGTATCTGTCTGGAAAGCAACTTTCCATAAAACAACCATACCACAAATACAGTTGACACCGTACTGCTGATGTAAAATGCTACCTTCAGTTTCTATCTTTCTCTTAAATCAGTAGTGCAGTTCAGACTGGCAATAGATAAGTAGAGAACCAGTCATAGTGACAAAGAGAAGCTTCTTCCATCTATCTTCTTTTTGACTATTTTTTGTTTGTCTCCCCATTCCTCCCTTTCTCCTAACAATATCACTAGCAGGTTCCATTACTGTACAAGTCAATTTGATCTGATCCCTGTATATTGCTTCAAGTCCTTGACACTTAACCTCTTGTAACTTCAGCACTAGCAAAAAAGACTTCCTGCAACACAGGGAAAAAATTAATCATAGGATTTTAGACACATATGGGTAAAACTTGATGAATTATCTAAATCAAAATTGATATAACTATTGCTATTATCTGAAAAACAAATTCATACTTACTCTATGAGCCTTATCAGAACAAGTTAGTAATACCTGTTTCATATTCAGCCTCTATTTCTTCCAGAGAATATTGTTCTTGCTAAACTGTAACTACCAGTGTTCTAGAAAAGTATACGATACTTTGAGATTATGTCTCAGCAGTGGCTTTCTAAAGGCAGTGGCATGGAGAGCTTTGGATATTAAGCAGGATAGGTAGTATATGACTGCTATCAGTTGCTCCATGACAAAAATTTTTGATCTTTTATTCTCACCAATACTTCTCAGCCACACAAGATGTTTCAGAGAGATGCAGCAGAGCATGCTATGACTAGTGGCTTGTTCAAACACTAGGTGCCAAGACAACTTTGTGGCAAAGTCATGTCTGTTCAGTGGAGAAGAGGCTTCTGGCTATACCTAAAATAGATGCCTAGATACCCTCAAATTTTGAAAAGAAATTACTAGTCTTATTAGAAGTATTTTCAGTTAAAAGTGGGCCTGCATATGTAGTTACATTTTTCACTGTAAGCCAAAAAATATATAAAATTTTAAATGCAAATATTCTATGAAAATATAATAAAACAATTAAAAATCTACAATTCCAGACATTCTTCAAATTGATTGAGATGTTCAGACAAATTCAAAAAAACCACATTCAATATTTAAATCCTTTCCCTTCTCCAGGTAAATCCAATTTAAAATAAACCAAATAGTAACAGATATTTTGATAAATACTGTAGTTACATAAAGTGGGTAAACAAGTGCTAAGGCTACCAATTGATAAAATTATTGAGAAAATATTATCTCTTCGTAGTAAGTTATCTTTATTCAATTCAGCTGTTGTTTCCCTATTCCACAAATACCTTACCACTTGGCTTTATAAATAAGACTGACTAAAAGTCATTGAATTAGAAAAGATGCTTTACTCTGTTCATGAAAAAAGAATGAAACTAATTAAGGTTTCACAAAACATCCTATTAGCCTGACTTTAACGAACAATTCCATTTCTCCTGAATGTCCACTTACTGGGCTTCTTGACTGAAAGGCAAACAAAACCTTCAAGTCTATTTTATTTTAGATACAAGATACAAGGGAAAGACAAGGAAAACAGTATATTACTTATAAAAAAAAGCTGCTTTCCCACTAAGTAAATTAGTAGTTTTCTATATTGTTCTCAGAACGTCAACCACAAGGGCATTTTAACGTGAGAACTCCACATTCAGGTTTAATGAATGATGAAAATTAGTTTAACACTTTTTCCATCCCAGAAGGCTGCAGTTTAGTAAATCTAACAATTTTTTATCTCCTTAAAGCATTGTAAAACAACAGTTCAGATAATCATAGAAAAATGTAGATTGGTGAAGGTCATCTAGTCCAACCTTCTGGTCAGTTGTAAGTCTGTTCTCAGTATGACACCAGATTGTTCAGAACACTACCTAAAGAATTTCTTAGGATAGAGATGCCACACCCTCTTTGGACAACTTGTTTCAGTTCTTAGCCACTCTATTTGTGAAGAATTGCTTCCTTACTGCCTCTTGTCACTAAAATAGGAAATTGCAGGAAATAATCACCTACTCAATGCAGACTAGAATAGAAATGTAGTTAGCCTGGAGTAAACTATAGCAGGGTTCCTTGCATTCAAAGTTGAATTTAACAAATGTACTAGTTAAGATTATTACAACTTTAACAGAAATTTAAAACTGAGTCCACAACTTAAATGATATTACAGAATAACAAAAGTTCCATACTTGTGATACACTCAGTAGTCTCATTTCTCACTGAAGTCATGGGGAGGTGGTGACATTCAAAACACTTACAGATTCCATTTCTAATGCAAACATTGCAGCATGAACCTAAGGAAATTTTGCCAATTACTAGGCCTAGCACAAAGGACACAGACAGCAGTAGAACAAACTAGTAATTAGTTTCTATTGTATACAAAAAAAAATTAGTACATGGGTGATCGCTGGGAGTACAAACAAGTCAAACAGATCACACATAACAGACATCACCCCAGTAACTGCAGCGATGACACAGCATGACCAATAATAGGTGGAATAAACAAAGAAACAAAGTCTCCCATAGAGGAGATAGGAGACAACCAAGTCAATAGCCCGCGTTTGCAAATGCCAAACCTGACTGGGGCCCAGATGCAGGAACAGTCAGGAGGGCCTCCCCCAACAGGGGAACTCCACAAAGTGCATCCACCTCACAGACAGACACTCCACCCTTCCTGCAAGTGGTCCCAGCTTTTATCCCCAAAGCAGGACACCTGGCACTCATTTACCCAATGCAGGGCACCTGGGGCTTGTTTACCCAAGGGCTTTCCTTACAAGGTCAGCCACACCTTGGAGGAAAGCCAAAAGGCAAACTCATCCCCTCCTCTTAAAGGACCATGGGGCCTACCCATATGTCAACCTTAATTCAGGGCTTGGGGTTCAGACTCCAGCACTTCAATTAAGTTGTTTTATACTTATGGTTACAGAAGTTTCAAGCAAGATTCACATGGATCTTTCTTACAACTTGACAGAATGTTAACAAATCTTAATTTAAGATTGCCTATTTGGATCTGATTCTAGTAAAAATAAAACCCCAAACCAAAACAAACAGAATCACAGAATTGTAGGGGTTGGAAGGGACCTCCAAAAATCATCCTGTCCAACCCCTCTGCTAGAGCAGGATCCTAGAGCAGATCACACAGGAACACATCCAGATGGGTTTTAAATGTCTCCAGAGATGGAGACTCTACAACCTCTCTGGGCAGCCTGTGCCAATGCTCTGTCACCCTCACAGTAAACAAGTGTTTTCTTATGTTAAGACTGTGTTCCATTTTGCACCCATTGCCCCTTCTCCTGTCACTGGACACCACCGAGAAGAGTCTTTCCCTTTCTTTTAATACTAGATAAGTTCACCTCTGCAATAATCATAAAAAGTCAGTCAATAACATCAATTCTTGGATCAGATTCACTGATACTCCACAGCAAACTTGTAATGATTCAGTGCAAAGAAGTCATAAATCTGACTCATTAATTTCCTAAGGATTCCCTATAGAGCTACTGTAATGGTGTATATTTTGGGTTTATGCCCAGAGAAGGTTCCCTCATAAAATGGGGTTAGTCAGAGATTTCTATCTGCCAGAATAAACTTATGGACTGAGATCACAAGCACAAATAGAAGTAACCTTAAGGTAGGTGACATTATATTTATGGCTGGACTGAAATGCAGCCAAATCATACTTCTGAGAGAATGAGACAGGCATCCATTTACCATTCTGGCCCAGCAAAACAAGGCTAGCAGATTGTGTCACATAAGTAGATGTGATCATTTTATGTATTGTTTTAAATTATGTAGAACTTAACAGAGCTGTAATGGCAAAGCATACTTGCCACAATGAATCTAAAGTCTAATTTGCAATATAATACTTAGCAAGACATCCAAAATGCTTATAACTCTTAATAGTGCAATAGCTATGTTAGTACTTTATCATCAAAAATAAAAGACCAGTAAATTCATTATCTTAAAGAACAACATTATTTTCTTTGAAATGTATGGAAAAGTGGAAAATATATTATCTGTTCTTCTGGCTTCATTGATTTACATTTCCACTATGTAGGTTTGAAAGAGTTTTTTACCTGTTCTTAGTTCCTTCTATATCCTTCAACATTTTCATTAGCAGAACTGAGAACATTGGTCTGGTGGATTTTCTTTTCTTTTATTCCAGTGCTTTAATTGTTGTAATTGTAGTACTTGTTGTTTTTTTCCTGTCCCAGTTCATAATGTTCAAAGTTTATTAACCTTTGACAATAATTTTAGCATTTTTTCTAGTTTATGTGTCATTCAACTACCACTCCTAATATTTTATATATATACACACATATATAAACATATAAATAAATATATACTTATTTCTATAGATTTGAATTAGATTCTAATTGTCATACATATGAGAGTTCAGACTCACTCTGGCTATCTTTATTTCGGTGGCACATCTAAGCTAAAACTTCAAATTCCATCTATAAAAATGGAGAAAGATAAACACTTTTACAAAATTAGTGTTTTAATTTAAAGTTAAATTGTCAAGGAAGAACACTTGCTACAAGCAAAAAATCATTTTATTAAAGTTTTGATAACTAGTCTCCTTTACAAAATTAACCTTGTGATTAATTTTCCCAGTTTAAAAATAATCTATTTATATTTGACAAGGATTTTCCCTTCTGAACTGGAACACTTTGTCTATTTATATCTTGTTTCCTTAATAGAGCAGTTCATGCAAGCTCCTTACTCTCAGCTGCCAAACTAAAAATTTCCTCTAAGTAACTGAAGATTTCATTGTTTTGAAGTGCTATTTGCAACTGGTGACTGATGCTTTTCTTACTTTTTTTTTTCTGTTTTCCAGATGTTAAACTGGGTTTTGAATCGGCTCTCATTGGCCTGTACTTTGAATGAAAAGTTCTAATTACTGTGATTTTTAAAAACCCTTCTGGTGTGTCAGTTTCAAAACCATGAAGCACAGAAAAAGTGTTATCATCTCCCTTGTTTCTCATTCTTGTTCTTTTCTTTTCAAAAGGGAAATGGTTTAGAAGAGGGAAAAATAGGCTATTCAAAGTAACTTCAGCTGGTGGTATAATCGATATCAACACCCATGTGCATGGAAGAGCTATATTGCCAAGTCAGATGTTTTGTTCTTAGAATACTCATAAAATCTGCTGAAAGTGTTGCAATATTATTGATAGTACTCTGGAGAACTAGAAAATTCTGCTAACTATGTAAACTCCTGTAGGAATATAGAGATCATGCTACTAGATCAAACCATCTTTCAACAAATAGACCAACAGTAACAGATGGTAGGAAACCTGAAGTGGACTAAAATCAAGTAACTGTCTGTGTAAAATCCAAAGTAAACTTATACTTTAATCATGAATAGTTTATGTCTGAAGCTTGTCTACATTAACACAGCCAGGCTTTTTATTTTAATTATTTCAAAAGAGATGAACGTTGCATACTTGATACACAAATGCCCTGCCCAAGAGCAGCAAAGGGATCTGGGCACAGCCTCTTGCTTTCCTGTTGAAGGACTGTGAATAGATAATTTTACAGAGTTATGACATGAGATGGAGAAAAAGGGAACCATTTTCCTCTGAGACTAAACAGTGACATGTTTTACTCTGAAAAGAATGTATGATGTAGAAATATCCTGGCTAAACCAGTATTCTCACCAACCTAGTCAATCTGTCCTTTTTATTTTTACGGTTCAGAAATATGGAACAAGCTTGGAGATGCAGTAACACAATTTTTCACAGTACTGTGGCTACTTTGTGAGGTAGCTTGTTATTATCATGTGCTTCATTAAGTTACATTAGTCACCTGTTTCTGAGCCAGTGTGTTGGTCTCTACTAAATAAGTAATTTCTTCATTTCTCACTATAAAAATTGAACAGAACTTATATAGTTTCATGATCTAGGAAATAAATCAGATGTTTAATGAGAAATAACTAATCTTGAATCTGGTAAGACTCATGGATTGTACAAGGGACAAAACCCTCCTTTTCTTCTAAAGTAAACTGGTCTCTACTTGACAGTGATTAAGAAAATGCCCTTCCCTCTTTATCCTCCCACAGTAGCAATATAGTCTTATTAACTGTTAGTTAGAAGTGATATTACTCTGAAATAAATGGGTCTCAGAGGTCCATTCTGCCTTTGATAGTGTTATTTCATAATTATTCAACTAAGGTTTCTTTTGCAATGTAATCTAGAATAACAGTGAGCAATCTATGAACCCACGTTACTTGTGATCTGCATGCTTTCTTTGGTGGGAAGTTTGGCAGGGAGAAATAGGATCTCCAATGCAAGGCAACGAATGTCCTGGTAGAGTCAGTCTGTTCCCATCCTTTACAGACGCTCTGCAAACTACCCTCATCATTATTAAATATGTGAGCTGGTCTAGGATCCTTCTTATTTTCACACCATGCATAAGCCTTAAACCAGTCTGCAGGTCCCTTGCTCTTTGAGGTAAAATCCTTCCTGCTAGTCCTTCTAGTGGTCTCCTTTCAAGTGGTAGTGGATTTATTATTGTGTTTGCCAATGAGCATTTATAGATTTCCAGGCATCCTCTCAAGAATTACAATGATTTCCAAGGAAGCTAAAATTTGAGTTGAACTTGAGTTGGCAGAAGACCTTGCTGAGCCGCTCTCCATCATTTACCAGCAGTCTTTGTCAACAGGGGAGGTCTCAGATGACTGGAGCCTTGCTAATGTGACACCCAACTACAAGAAGGGCTGGAAGGAGGATCCGGGGAACTACAGGCCTGTCAGCCTGACCTTGAAACCCGGGAAGGTAATGAAGCAGATCATTTTGAATGTGATCACACATCATGTGCAGGACAACCAGGAGATCAGGCCCGGTCAGCATGGGTTTATGAAGGGTAGGTCCTGCCTGACTAACCTGATCTCCTCTGACAGGATGATGCACTTGGTGGGTTAGGGGAAGGCTATGAATGTTGTTTACCTGGACGTTTGTAAAGCTTTCGACAATGTTTCCCACACCATTCCCCTAGAGAAGCTGGTGACTCATGGCTTAGACAGGTGGACTCTTCTCTGGGTTAAAAACTGACTGGCTGGCCGCACCCAGAGAGTTGTGGTGAATGGAGTTAAATTCAGTTGGAGGCCGGTCACAAGTGGTGTTCCCCAGGGCTCAGTGCTGGGGCTGGTCTTGTTTAATGTCTTTATCAATGATTTGGATGAGGGGATTGAGTGCACCCTCAGTAAGTTTGCAGAAGAAACCAATTTGGGTGGGAGTGTTGATCTGCTTGAGGATAGGAAGGCTCTGCAGAGGGATCTGGACAGGCTGGATCGATGGGCTGAGACCAGCTGTATGAAGTTGAAGAAGGCCAAGTGCTGGATCCTTCACTTTGGTCACAACAACCCCATGCAACACTACAGGCTTGGAGAAGAGTGGCTGAAAAGCTGCCTGGCTGAAAGGGACCTGGGAGTGCTGGTAGACAACCAACTGAATATGAGCCAGAAGTATGCCCAGATGGTCAAGAAGGCCAACGGCATCCTGGTTTGTATCAGAAACAGTGATGGCTAGCAGGAGTAGGGAAGTGATTGTTCCCCTGTACTCGGCACTTGTGAGGCTGCACCTCGAATACTGTGTTCAGTTTTAGGCCCTTCACTACAAGAAGGTCATTGAGCTGCTGAAGCCTGTCCAAAGAGCAATAAAGCTGTTGAAGGGCCTAGAGACCTAATCTCATGAGGAGTGACTGAAGGAACTGAGGTTATTTAGTCTGGAGAAAAGGAGGTTCAGGGGAGACCTTATTGCTCTTTACAACTCTCTGAAAGGAGGGTGTAGAGAAGTGGGGGTCAGTCTCTTCTCCCAGGAAACTAGTGATAGGAAGAGGGGTAATGGCCTCAAGTTGTGCCAGGGGAGGTTTAGATTAGATATTAGGAAAAGTTTCTTCACTGAAAGTGTTATCAGGCATTGGAGCAGGCTGCCCAGGACAATGGTGGGGTCCCTATCCCTAGACGTATTTAAGAAACATGTAGATGAAGTTCTGGGGGACATGTTTTAGTGCTCAATTGACAGTACTAGGTTAATGGTTGGGCTTGATGATCTTAGAGGTCTTTTCACTTTTTAAACTCATATCACTTAGATACCTACTTCCTGTAGTTCAAGAAAAAGCAGCAGGTATTTTGAAGACAGTGTGTCTTTGACTAAGGAACAATCAGAAGTTGGCTAAATGTGTCTCACTTGTAATATCAACACTTGAAGACCTGGGTTGTCTTGCAAATGTGAAACTAGCCAATATCTACCATCCTATGTTTCATCTTCATTTAAATCGCTGTATTTCAGCATTATACATCACTGTAGAGGATTTGGAGCCATAAAATAATGTGAATATTTTGAAATTATTTGTGAAGCAGTGTTTTCACAATAAAAGCATGTTCCCTTCTGTCACAACATTACACAATATGAAAATGTGAAATACCTTGATGCTGAAAAAATGGTGGAGTATTTTCTGCTGCTCAGGCATACATTGGTTTTCCAGGTAGAGGCTTCAACTGCCTTCAAGGAATATTTGCCTCAGACATATCTCATGTGATCATCTCCTGTTTGACAATGAGCTGTACAATGCCTGTGTGTTATGAAAAAAGATAAATATTGTAACTACTTACAATTTTTATTTCCTTTGTTTTGCACTTGAAAGGCATTACTAAATTTATTATATGTTGTGAACTGATGTTTATGTTTAGCCCGTATCTGGGGCTAAACTGTAGCAGTTGCTCTATCATCTGATCCCTTCCCCAGATGAGAAGGGGAATCGGGAAAAACAGAGAAGCCCCGTGCGTTGAAATAGAAACAGATTTAATGAAATAACAAAACTAATACAAATAGCAAGAAAAAGTGTACAAGCTTATACTCAGCCTAGCCCTCAGCAGCATCAGAAGGAACAGGAGAGGAAGAAACCCCAGACAAAGGAATGCCCCACCCTCCTTAAACTCCCTCATTTTATAAGAAGCTTGATGTCAGTGCTATGGGATACACCTGTGAGTCATCTTGGGTCAGCTGCCCTGACTGAAACTCCCAGCTGACCTGGGGCTGCTCATGGCCCACCTGCCATGGCTGGCCTGTGGGTCTGTTCCTGGGAAACCAGGACAACTGAATAGCAATGACTAAAGCAGACAGTAACAAAATCAAAACATAAAGCCTAGTTTTTAATCTAAACTGTTTTTGGAACTTAACACTCAACTGATCTTACGGTTGAAATCATTAACAGTCTGTCCGATTTAAAAATAGTAGGAAGATAAAATGAATGGTCAGACTTTTCCTTGACAGTGTCCAAACAGAAAGGAAAATTTCCTGAGGTCTTTTCATTCTAAGGAAGTGTTTATTGCAAAGCATATGTTTATATACTTAAAGCTACAACAAAATAAGTTAGATTTAAATTTATGACCTGTACATTTTGAATGAGACTTGAAAGATCATTGCTGATTATTTCTCAAAGTGGGAAAAGCAAAATCAACATTGTAGATGATTCATACTTATTATGACATAGACTGAGAATTTTTCTTTTAAAAAGGGAAGGTAAAAGACTTCAAATTTGAGAATGGAAGAATTTTCTTCACATTTCCTGTTGATCTGAATTTAAATGACTTGCTTTGCTGGATGTAATAAGTACATGGTGAAGCTCTCCATTTTTATATAGCTTGTTTAAATTAAGTATAACTTCAAGTACTATGCAGCATTTAGAATATATTTACAAAATTGTGCAATGTAGGTTTGCAAGAAAAACATAATTCCCAGTAAATTATTTGATGCTGCATTGAAATGTTAGTCTTAACAGACAAGATGATTGATTTGCATATTGTGCAAACTCAAAACTAAATGGTTGTAAAGAAAGCATAAATGTAAATGTATTTAACTAAAAGACTCATCTGGTGGGACACTCAAGGAATACATATTTTATTTAGAATTATTTAACACCTTTATCTTTTAGGAAGATAAATTAGGAAAACAGGAAGGTTTGGGTATTTTTCCTAAGTTGAGAGGTAGTGAAAACATTAGCTAAGACAGGAAAATAATACAAACCCAGAAGTTAGAAATAATTTCTTAATTACACTAGAGAGAAAAAGTCCTCAATGATATTGAATCTTTATTTGAAGCACTGGTATTCAATTTAAAGAGAAAAATTGAAGAATATGAAGACTAAAGGAGAATAACAGGTGACAGTTTGCTGGAAATTTAACTATGAATTTTCAATTGGACCTGCACCACATAACCAGTAGTGTTCATCACAAAACTAGCAATAAAAAATTCTTTTGCATACAACATTGTGGTAAAGACAACTAAAAGTACTTCTATGAATCCTATGAATGTTATAAACAGAGTAATGTAATAGTGATAAATCAAAAGGAATAAATAAATAAATCACAAAATGGCCAGGAATTTATGAGAAAGATAATTGAGGATAGTTACTAAGGAGATATGAGCAGCCCAATATTTATAATTAATTAAGTGATAAATAAGGTTACTTGTTAATGCTTCTGCCATGATTCCATGGAAATCTAATGCTAATTTTTGCTCCATGAAGATGTGATTATCATATCAAACAGCTTGCCAGAGAAGAGGCTCAGTTATGACATGGACACTGAATATATAGTCAAAGAATAGAAACTCTCAGAAATGAAAGACACTTGCTTAGTATGATAAGATACATTTCTGGAAATAAAGATACTGAATTAAAAAAAAGAAAAAGACTGTGCAGAAAACCTTAATGACTAGTTGGAGGTAGTAAAGACTCAGAAAGAAAACTGTGGCATGTATTTGGAGCATCTGTGTATGGACTGTTCAAAATTCCATGAGCAGGAGGTAGGGAACAAACATGGAAGACTTTTAGGAAGATGGAATGATAAACGATCAGATTATTACCATACATATGGCTAAATATCTGTATAATACTTGTAGGTGCTTTCAAAAATCCAGTACTGAATACCTAATCAGTATTTCAAACATTAATCAGAGAAAGGACCTGTCACTGATTCCCTTTACTCAAGAAGTCTCATTACAGAGCTTGATTGTAATACTAGAACTACCACTGAGATGTACCAGGCTAAAATCTGAAGTGTCTTTTCTGCTAGAGGAAGAAATCAAAGCTTGTGATTTCATTAATGCATATTATTAACTTTTTGTTTCAATTGCAAGTGGTTTTTTCTACTAGAAATATAAACATGGAGGGGGAACGTTTTGAACTTAAAAGTAGATTTCATAAAAATATACTTCCTCTCAGGCATGATTTATTTTTTTTTAATAATGTTAACAAGCATTTGAAGATATTATGTGTTTTGATGGATGCTGATCAGAAATAATTGAATATCACTGTGCTATTTTGCTAATGCAAGATCTACTTATTCTATGTATCTGTGTATCTAGTCTGATATCCACACATTCTTGGTACAAGACCCACAGAAAACTCTGGTGGTTTTACTTAGTATTTTCTGTATATTTTATTCAGTGTCCTATACAACATAATACATAAGGATTTCTAGAAATACAGACAGGGATTCCTCTCTTGTTGCCAAATGCCACAACAGTAAGTGGAACGGCTAATTTTTTTTCTTATTTATCTTCTTTTAGCCCATCTTCAACTCCTTTTCAGCATAATGTCTTGTCTGAATAGGAAGACTAGACAAAGGTTTAATTCAAGCATTCTCTTCGCTATAACCTGAGTGCTGGTGTATAGGATGTGGCTGGGATGAATTAACTTTCCCCATAGCAACCCTCATAATGCTGTGCTTTGTATTTGTAGCCAGAATGGTATTTATATCACACCAGTGTTCATGAAGGACTATGTTCTGTGGGAAGGACTCCGTGCTGGAGCAGGGGAGGAGCAGCAGAGACAACGCGTGGTGGACTGACTGTAACCACCATTCCCCAACCTCCTTGTACTGTTCAGGGGAGGGGAAAGACATAGATGAGACAGGAGTGAAGTTGGTCCTGGGAAGAAGGGGATGGGGGGAATGTGTTTACAGTTTTGTCCTTAGTTTTCACTATGTAAAATAAAACCACACAGATTTTGTCTTAGCTAATATATCTCATAGTTACTTTTTTGTATATTCTTGGATGAACTGTCATTAGACAAATGATGACAGTGCATATGCAAATACTGACAGTGCATGTTCCATGAAAGAGTGAAGGTGTAAGAATACATGAGAAATACAGCGCACAGCTTGTGATTTCATGTGCGGAACCAGATCTTTTCCTGCTGTAAATCAGTTCATAAAAGGCTAAGTGGAAATCTTTGGACTTCTCTAACTTACAACTCATGTAGACCTGCTTTAATCACACCAATGGCTCATGACCAACTGAATAGCCAAGCTGCATGGCAAGTCAATCTATTTTTCACATCTATTTTAACATGTTGGCAGGTATAGGATTATAATATAGTACAGAACTGAGAATTTTTCTACAGAAAAAGAAACATGTTTCAATTATGCATTTGTACACTGTTTTTAAGGAGTAGGATATACCATTACTGTACACTAAGAGCAAAAATGATGTGAAGGAATTAGAAACAAATATCTCTGTGTTAAAAATAGTCATCAAAGCTTAAATGACAGTGAGAGCCAGCAAAGGGGTTCAGGCTGCAACTGAAGAAACTGGAACTGTGGCTGGGGCGGGGGGTGCAGGGTGTCACCCACGGTGTTTGGCTTCAGTGCCATGGGAGGGCCTTGCAGCAATCCCATGGTGTTCAGCTCAGAAAGCCATAGGGGCCATTATTCACACAGAAGTATTTTCTAAGTCATAACTATTGTGCAGAAACCACGACTGACTGTTCAGTTTGAACTGCTATTCTAACAGCCCTATTGAAAGACTAGGTATATTAGGCTGATGGCATACATTCTAAACAGTACCATTTTGAATGACATAACTGACCTAAAATATTTGGAACTGGATATGAAATCAAAAGTTCTTAAGTGATAGAGAACATACCAATTCTGGCAGATGTGGACTTGTTCACTATTTATCATACCACTGAGTGAATGTCACAGAGAATTAACAGTACCTATAATTTATGTTATCTATCTGCAATGCAATATTTCTTCATTGTAGCCTGTAATTTCCAGTAGCAGTGGCTAATTTTGCTTTTTGTTTAATACTAGGGTTAAGGCTCTATTTCTAAAAGAATATGTTAATCTTTGAACAGATGCAAAAAAACAACCAACCAACCAAACAAATAAACAAAACTCAAACAAGAAAACATACTTGCTTCACATTGACTTATTCCCTCTTTGACTTCATTTTGAAAGGACTCCTGATGTTACAGATTGGCAAACACAACTGGTACAGCAAAGTGTAATGCCAAAACCATATCAGTAGGTTGACATAGATTTACAATAGTAAGGTTTTAGCTAACTTTTGATAGTATTTCTGCCCCTATAAGCTTAGAACAACCATTAAGTTAATGGAAACTCCTGTATCCTTTAGAAATGCTTGAACTCACTTTATCACAGACTGTTATTATTCAGCATTTTGTCAGCCCATGGTGTTTTACAATGCGTTATTTTACAATGTATTAAGACACTAGAATGATTGTTTGGGAGCAAAGTTGCTTTGACATCATGCATTTCATCATCGACAGAAATAAAATTTATTATTTCTGTTTCCGAATATGAACATGAGAGTTGTCATCCCCTATTTTAATCTTGGCTTCTTTTATCTGCTTATTACCCCTGGGCAAGATGAAAACAGCTGCAAGGAGCATATGAGGGGAAAGCTAGGAAAGGAGTCACAAACAGACCTAATGTTTGAAAAATATTGGACCCTTGGTGCTTAGGGACATGATTTAGTGGTGAACCTGGCAGTGTTAGGTTTATGGTTGGACTCGATCTTAAAGGTCTTTTCCAACCTGAATGATTCTATTCTATGGGAAAGAAGCAAGGAAAACAATAAGGACAAAACATAACAACAGCTGTTTTGTAGAAAGATTATGATGAAGTTCCTGACTTTACAGCAGTAATTTAAGAACCTTACTTTTGTGTCATAATTTCCTTTTTTTAGGAGTCTACTTTTATACTTGGGGGCGGGGGGAGGGGAGGAGGAGAAAAGTAACCTTTTTCTCTTCCAAGGAAAAGCTACTTTAATAGGAAGCTAAGAATAAATATATGTTACTGTCCTGTTTCCCCAGGCACAGACCCATGGGCCAGCCACGCAAGTAGGCCATGAGTAGCCCTGAGTCAGCTGGGAGATCCAATCAAGGCAGCTGACTCACAGGTGTATCCCATACCATCTAGTCATGCTCATTATAAAAGGAGGGAGCTCAGGGGGGGTGGAGCTCTTCTTCCTGGGGTTCCTGTCTTGTGGTTTTATGTTCCTGCTGTTCACCTCAAGGACCAGGCTGAGTAGAAGCTTGAGTGCTTTAGGTTGGTGATTGTATCAGTTTTATTGTTTCATTAAATCTGTTTCTACTTCAGTCCTGGGGGCATCTCCCTTTTTTCCCTGATTCTCCTCCTCAACTGGGGAGGGAGCATCAGGTGGTAGAAAAACTGCTATGGTATAGCCCCAGGTATTGGCTAAAACTAGACAGTTATAAACATGCATACATGAAAGAACTTTATTGCATAAATCATTGAATGTACTGAATGTACTCATTACTCAAGTTACTAGTTGTCCCATTATGTCCTCCATGGCTATAAAAGTCTTCACTTACAGTTGCAGGCCCGTGAGTTTCAGAGTTAACAATGAGTTTGAGAGGGAGGGGAAGAGGAAGATTTGGGAATATATAGTCAAACCATAATTCTGGCCTATCATGAATCCCAGAAACGCTCTTCTGTTATGAATAATACATGTCTCATCTGAATCCAGACTAGATGCAGAGTTTTTTTGCATGTCAGAAAAAAGTGGTACTGAGCCACACCATAGTGTATGAAAAGAGACACACTTTATCTAAGTGGAAAAATTGTATGTTTAGCGTACTCAAATTAAAGATAGGTTTTACACCTAAAATAAGTAGCTTGTGACAATAATGTAAGTCTGGGAAAGTTACAAAGAAGTCTGAAAATGGTGACTTGTATCAGATGTGTCTTAGGATAAATGACGGTTTCGATAACTTCTTTAAGTGGAGCTTTCCAATGTCAGTGTGTTCCCTTTTGAAATGGAATGGAACATTTTGTTTGCTCAATTTGAAAATATTTTCTTCTGTGAAATGTAGTTTACAGTGTAGAAAATAACAGAATTAAACATAATGAATTGCATTCTACCTAAGTGCATTCTTGTTTATTAGCATTAATTATTTTACAAACATTTGGAGAATTCCAATGAACTTTGGTGGGTTTTATAATTTACAGAGAAAAAAAATAAAATCACAATTTTTTATAGAAAAGGGGAAGATGTTTTCTGTTTGCTTCAAATTTATAAAAAATACTGTCATAATAACCCAGATCAATTATTTACAGCTCTTATACTTTCTAGTGTTCAAGGAACACCATTAAGATTAGTCAGCTGTCCATGCCTTTGGTCACAGAATAAGTAACATCAGTTTCCAAGAGCTACTCAGTAAAATAAAAACACTAAAATAAAAACACATCCTCAGGGACCAACAGTGCTGGCACAAAATCTATCCTGAGGCAATCAACTGCATAAATGTAGCTAAACATGTGCCATCTGTAGAGGAGTTTGTCCAGTAAAATCAGCAGGATTTCTCTTACAAAACACCCAATTGCTTTGGGATGTGATTCTATGCAGGTAAATTCAGGATATCTGAAGCTGTTGCCAGCCTGTTATCTTGAAATGTCAGTAATGGTGACTGCATTTTGTGCAGCAGGAATTACTGCAGAAGCAGTAACACAGAGAAGCTTCTTGATGCTTATTCCAGTGTCCAAGTGACTTGTTTATTCCTGAACAGATGGTCATGCAACCACAGCGTACATCAGCTGACACATTTATTACCCTAATAGGTAACAGGAAGAAACACCAACAGGTTTTTATCTTGTTAACACAGTGGGATGTGCAGGCTACAGAGGAATGCTGCTAACTGCCAAAGACATCAAACTAGATGGATACACCAGGAACACAGCAAACTGATCTGCCTGGTTGTTGCCAGAGCCCTGCTCTTCCTTGCATTGCTACTTGATACACAAGGCCTGTGCTTTTCTCTTAACAGGTTTACAGATCTTCATTTGTATGTATATCTATTACTTGAAAGCAACCTTGATTTTTAACCCATTGGATACTTTATTTCTGTAGTGTAATACCTGTTTGGACTTTGAAAATGACTTAAATTTTTTTTGTGTCTTTTTTTCTTCATTTTTCTTTGCTTTTCCAGGGTTATATAGTATATATGGCTCAACCATGGGCCACAGACTTTATGAGAAACAGAGTACTCACTGCTTGAATGGGAACTGTTCTCTGAATTACACCAAAACCAAGGATGGTAAGACTTGTGGCACAGGTACACATGTAGCTCTGTCAGGAGCTGCCACTGGCTTGGGCAGACCCTGGGAAGAAGGGAACAGCCCTTCGTGTCACAGTGTGTGCAGTGCACCTGCTACCTCCCCCGTGGTGTCCCAGAGTACAGTCAGTTGGGGAGACAGGGGAGAGGCACACCCCCAGAGCCAGGAGTAGGATTGTAGATTGCAGGACTGGACCCACAACAGACACCCTGCTCCTCCTGATGACCACAACACCAGAGAGAAGGGCCAGGGTTCTTGGTAGAGCCCTTCAGACTCTGTCATTAATGAGAATTTTCTGTATCAATTGGATAAATCAGGCTCTTAGGATGTTAAAACATTAACTGAATTAACAGTAGATTCATAGCTCTATATGGTGTGTTCCTTGGACCCAGAACAAGATTTGGGGCATCATGGTTGATTTTTGAGAATGTGCTGAATGTTGCGCTACTTTGAACCAACCTACAGCTGCCCAAAGAAATAAAAATGCTGAAATACCTGTGATGGGGATGCTTGGTCCTCAATTTCACCTGTTTTGCTTAAAAAAATAACTTCTGTTGGTTTACATTACCTGTTCCTGCAAAGATAACTCTTGTCAGGCAGCAATGGCTGAAGCACAGCAGCCTTCCAAAACCTATAAAATGTATTTGGCTTGATGCATGGTCTTGTCCTCTTACATTTACAAAGGTGAAAGATTTTAGGAGCAGAAAATGCAAGCAAATTTCTCCAGCTAGTCTCTACAAGAGACATGACTAAGGCTACATGTATACTGTTTACATCATGGTTATCTTCTCTCCAAAGGCAACCAGCAATCTATGTGAGCATTTTGATATACTGCTTTTCCAGCATCCATGCTTACAGAAATGATGCAGCGGCTATAAAACAATAGGTACATTCTGGCAATGTATATGTCTAAAACTGTCTAAATACACATTTGTATGATTATTTGCTGTAATTGTTTTAAGGCCATTCAAAGATAATCAAGATAGACATATTCCAGTATGCTGTAGTTTTCTGCTCAGCTGAAAAACAGGTATAGCACAGCCTGTGGCAGTGTTTGCTCTCTTTTGTCACCTTGTCAGCATTTCAGCTCTGAAGGTGCATCACTGAAGACATCTTTTCTCTGACACTACTGTCAAAAGGCAGCTTTATTTTTTCTTTTTTTTTTTTTTTTAATTGTTATTAAAACAGAAGCAGCAGCAATCAAAATATAAGGAAAACAAATTCTGTCAACTGTGAAAATAAGATTTCCCACACAGACAAAATCTATCCCAGAGGCATTCCAAGCACTGAAACTGTTAAAATTTCTGTAGACATCAAGGGGGAATATTTAGTGCTCTTAACAATAAAACTGTATTCCAGAAATAGAGATTTATTGGCCTGTCCAATTTTATGTTACATATCTCATAAATGGGGAATGCCAGCAGTGACAATGTGGTAGATAAAAAGTTCTCCTAAAAAGATAAGTATTTATCAAATCCATAAAACTTTGACTAAAATCAAAAGTATTATTGTGATGTCTAACATGCATCTGATTAGGCATAATGTTGGCATCTCCCTGACCCTAGATGGCACTGCTTACTGCACACTCAAGATATTCAAAAAGCAAAGCATTCTCAAATAAATTAATAGCAACAAATTAATATTACTGAAAAATCAGAAACAGTACTGACAGATTTCAGTTCCAGTATATATACTACATCTTTATGACTGCTCCTTCTCAAAAAGTAAAATTTAGGTCTAGTTTTCATTCATTTATTTGCTTTTACTGTTTTTTCTATATAGGTATACCACTAGGATGTGTTCCTTTTTTTTCATGAAGTTAATTTCTTGAAAGAAGAATATCACTTTTACACAACCAAAGAAGATTCACTGAATTACATAAAGTATATTTTTGAAATTATTCCTATTAGAGCAACATGCCCAGTGTCATGAAATATGCTGTCTCTGCAGAATCTGAGATACTTACACATGGCTAGCAGATAGGACACGGTTTCTATAGCAGACTTGTGTCCCTCTGGAGAATGAGCTTTAGGACATCTCAGATGAGCTGGGAACTGTATTTAGATGACTGAATCAGGTCCCTAGGTGGTGTGTACTACTGTCTAGGACTCACCAGTCATATTATTTGGATTTCCAGGTCACAGTTCATTTCCTAAACACCAGTAAGACACTAACAGTTTGAACATAAGAAAAATATATCCAAGTGTCAAGTGGTATTCAAGCCTTCAAAGATCTTTAGAAGGTTGGAAGATACTGCATGGGCCTTAAAGGATGTCTGGGCAAGAGAGAAGACCAGTGTAATAAAGACCAGTCTCTTTCTAACAGATGCTACATTGACAAATCTCTCTTTTGGAGATAATGTTAGAAGTTAGATGAAACATTTGAAGTGGGAGACAACTAATGTATCATATGAATAAAAACTAAGCTCTCAGTATCTGACAAAAAATGCCTGTAGTGTAACACTTCCCAGTCACAAATTATTCTGTTAAGACAGGAAGGGAATATATCCAAAGACTTTTAGCTCTTCGGTTGACCACAGAAAATAAAAATGGCTTCATTCATGATAGAAGAACACTGACAGATTCAATATGTATTTTCTCCCTAAAAAACCCATGATTTTTAATTCAAAAGAGAGGAAGAAAGCAGCTGTAGGATTTTTAGCATTCCAAACTGACTTGCCCACTTCTGAATGTCTGTTCTAAGTGAATATTTAGTAGTGCAGCTGGCATTGTTACTGATTGAAGAACTCCACTTATGGCATTGGGCATCTTTCTTTCCCGGAAAAGTATCTCACAGCTTCCTACTCAATTTATCCATTATCCAAGCTCAGATTTCTTGGGGTTTTTCTCTTTTTGCTTTTTTCTTTGGTTTTACGTCCTTTCCCTGCCCCTCCAACTCCCCTTGCCTTTCCCCTTCTACTTTTCCTCTTCATCCTCTTTCTCTTTTCTCTCCCTGACCTTCTGCCCCTTCCCTTCCTTCTCCTTTTCCTTTAATTTTTAACAGGTATTTTTTATTTACTGAATATTTACTTTCTAAATAACAAAACTAAAAGCATGGAAAATGCACTTGAGTAAATTATAACCCTTAATCTCTATAAAATTTTTCATTAAGAGGAGAATCCATATGCAATGTTTTAGGGACATAGAAGTAATTATTTGTGTGCAAACAGAAGCTCATTGTTAGAATAAAATCTGAAGTAATAGCTAATGTAGACACTGACTCCACTAAAACCTGATAATTTTTATGCTCTTGAAATTAAGGTATTTGCTTAGCACAGAGGTAATGATGGTGATGGAAGCAGGTTATATGCATATATCTTTTATAACACATCTATTTTTGCATACGTGCTTAGTTAGTAGCACATTATACTCTATTTGTTCTGCTGTGTTTACATGCCTAATAGTTCCAGAATGCTGCTCTCTCTTTAGCTCGTAGCATTGGAAATACAATTTGTATTTGCACCGAGACACAAAAATCAGCAACAAAATACAGCTATCAGGGATAGTTCTCTCGCGAGATACATGTTCAGTACAGGAAAAATATAGGTGCAGTCTGGGTACAGTATCCTGCACCTGCCTCATCACCAGTTTCAAAAATAGGTCTTATATTACTACAAATGTCATGTATTAATTCCCTAGTGAAGCAGAGACTCAAATTTACCGATGACCCCAATAGTACACCGACACTGTAACCTCTAATTAAAGAAAAAAATTAAGAATTAAAGTTCCCATGCTAATTCCTTTTCTCTTTTTTAAATTTTCTTTTTCTTAAATAAAGTAAACCTAGTAAGTTATACCTTCATCATCCTTGCTTTATTTTTGAAGTCTGCATGTCATGCTATGCCTTAAGCTATTTTTCCTTTAACTTAAATATAAAAATAGCAAAAGTACCAAAATTCGTCTTCTTGTTAATGCATCTTATTGTGACTGAAAATGATTGAGACACAACTTTAAGACAAAGTTTTTGTTAAATATTTGGCAACTCAATCAAAATATATCCCTTTTGCATTATAATATATTGCTTTAGTATAATGCATTTTACTTCAATATTATTATTCATACATTATAATAATACATTAAACAGATGCATATAAAATACATTGCCATTTTAATGTTGAATGTATCAAAAAGTCATTTACAAAAATGATTAAGGTATTGTATTTAAAGTTTAAACAGGCAAACATTTCTACTATAAATTAGGGTTAGCAAAAGCTTTCTCCTCCCAAAAGAAAATAGCAAAACCACTTTTATACCATCACCTACACTTCAAACATGACTGCTAAAAAAGCAGATACTTCATAGGGGACTTGAGGTATCTCTTGTAGAATTTGCTATGCCCAGCTTCTTTATTGTGTTTTGTTCTGCGTAATAGTGCAATAACAGACACAATAGATCTTTGATTTTAGATGTGTTCCTAGGAGCTACCTTTCAAATACTCTTGATGATTATTAAAACCTTCTCAACTTTAATATAAAAAAGATACATTTATAGATGGTCTACCCATCTTCACAGATAATAGTCTTCTTTTGTAAAAGGCAAGATCAATTGCTATTGAATTATTTTAAGCAGGACCTGCCTTTCCAAACCCTGCTGGCTGTACTTTTGATTCATACAAGAACAATTTCATCTTAGTGGTTGGGGTTTATTTAGTGCAAATTCAGAATTTTATGGATGGTTAGATTCTACCAATTAATCAGGATGGAAATTAAAAAAATCAAAGTACGCAACCTTCTTCCATAGATGCCTTTTCTGTTTATTTAGTTTGTGGGCTGCTTAATTTGTCTCTGAGTGTGTACTGGGGGGGGGGGGGGAGGGCAGATCTTTTCAGGGTGCACTTTATGAATTGTCTTCTTTAGAGAATGAATTTTAATGCTTGTGAGGTGGAAAATAGGACTTCATTTCCAACAGAAGTGGGATATCAGTTATGACTTGTCTCTAGACTACAGAGCTATGTGCTTTTGAACATAGAATTCTCATCTAAAATCCATTCATTAACGTGAGTAGATCTATGCTTTCATTGGTATAACAATACAAATCAGGACACAAACACTGAACTTCATCAGAGGCAAAGAGTCTGATGACAAAAGTGCATTTTGCTTCAGGGTTAGACTGGAATAAAAACAATTTAAATTCCTTATTTTCTTGTATTACTGTTTTCTTTTGTTTTGTTTTTCATTTTGGCCAGGTTTGTGGGTATAATTTTTGTAATGACATTGAAAAAGCAACAGTGGAACAAAAGAAATATTTGTTTTGCATGAGGAATTTCCATTGCACTTTGGGAAGTGATTTCATATAATAGGTTGAAACTAGAAAGTAGAACAATAAAATACAGGAGTCAAAGTTTTATTTTCACTAGCTAATGAACTCAGTAAATCAGAACTCTCCTCCAAAACCTCATTAAAAATATTTTCTTTTACAACTGTCTCCTTCCAGCCTACAAGCCTTCATGTCTGAATCCTTTTCAGACAGTGCACTGTAAGATCATTTAAGACAGAATATCTTAAAATATATGTTTGACTAAAATTTTTTGTTTATTTATTCATTTTTGTTTTTTTAAAATGGTAAACCTCTTTTAAATTTCTCAAAGGTAGACTGGGTATCCAACCCATTTCTTAATGAAATACCCCAATGCCTGCATTTTTGTAATGAAGATAGCTAAAATAGAAAAATACCGGTACATAGGGGAATACAAAGGTGTCGATGGTCAGAAAGCCATTTTCTTGCAGATTTAGATAGAAGTTGCACTTCTATTCAGTTTCAATAATTAAGTAGTTTAAATACGACCATTAAACTTATTTAAATGTGTTGTCTCACATAAATGCATTTAAAGCAGCCTTATGCCATACCGCGGATGTGTAGCTCTTCTATGTGTCTTATCTGATCAAAAATATTGCTTTACCCTTTAATCTTAAGACTAAGTGTGATATTTTTGAGTACTGGCTACATTTAAATTCTAGCAATATCTAATAAAGACCCATATGCATCCAACTCTTTTGTTGGATGCTAAATTATGGAGGATGATGGCCTCAAAATTTTAAGCTGTTTATCTTCAGTTAACACTAACATAGACATCTCAGTTAACCAAAACAAATTACTATTACTCTCTTTTGACTATGGATTCAGGAATGAGTAGCTCAGAGTTTAATTCTACCTTTAAGACATCTCAAATTATGTGAGATGATTCTACCCTAAGGATGCATCTGTCAGACTCACAAAAGTAGGCATAAACTACCCTGCACTGAAATTCTGGCTGCTGTGGATAGATTTCTGTAGGTGTTTATGATAGCTCATATAGATCTACATAACTGTGTAACCGGAGTTGTGTATTAGTAAAATGTATAATTTCTTCATTAATGATATTGACAGTGGGATTGAGTGCACCCTCAGCAAGTTCGCTGACGATACCAAGCTGGGTGGTGCAGTCAAAATGCCAGAGGGACGGGATGCCATCCAGAGGGACCTGGAAAAGCTGGAGAAGTGGACCCAGGTGAACCTCATGAGGTTCAATAAGACCAAGTGCAGGGTCCTGCACCTGGGTCAGGGCAATCCTCGTTATCAGTACAGTCTAGGAGATGAAGTGCTGGAAAGCAGCCCTGAAGAAAAGGACTTGGGGGTAGTAGTTGATGAAAAGCTGGACAGGAGCCACCAACACACACCTGCAGCCCAGAAGGCCAATTGCATCCTGGACTACATCAAGAGAAGTGTGGCCAGCAGATGGAGAGAGGTGATTGTGCCCCTCTACACCATCATATTTCTAGCCCTCACCCTCTGACCCTTTTCTTTTGACACTGAAGACATCATCTCTGCTGTAGCTGTAAGGTGCCTCTGTCACTGATCATCTCGGTGGGTAATTGGGATTGCAAGCATTCACAGATACAGCCCTGGGATATCCCTTCCGCATTCTTGGTTTGCTACACATGATCATGGTTAATAGTACTCTGGCAGTGTGTTTTTGAATGTTCAGTGCAGATGCTGACAGACAAAATTCTAGCTGTGTTTCATATTAATAAACATCTCAGAGAGTTGTCCTTCATCCTGGAAAATAAAATCAGAAATTAGTGTGTTATTCAGTAACTGGGAGCAGTATATCTACATAGTTTTCAAGCACATGTAGATTTATAACCTAAGAAAATATCTATCTTGAATTTCTATGTGGGAAATCAGGGACTCACATTCTGTGATTCTGTGACTCTATATGATATTCCTATATTAAGCTTATACCAGAAAGAATCTTTTTTGCAATTGAAAGCAACAGAATGTGTAAATATTCTAATTAGAGATCTAAGTTTGGGATAGTGATCTTGACAGTACAGATGTTTGACTGAGTCATTTTAAACTCTAAGTGTTCATTGCTGTTAAATATGTACACTCACTCCTACTTTCATAACTGGTCAAGTTGACATTTCATGTTGGAGCCTTATACAGATCAGAAGTCTAGCGGCTGACTCCTTTAAAAGTGTAATAGTTGTTTGTGTGATGAAATATTACAGTTGGGTAAAAGGAGCTCATGATGTATGCTGTATTATCAAAATTGAAATGAATAATCACTTAACAAACACAGTAAGAATACAGAGACAAAATGCAGAGCTTTTTTAACATCTGCATACAGTATCAGATGAAATAAAGCTTTTTAGGTAAGAGAGTAATTCTGATTAAGTAAAACTGCAGAGTTTCATTAGCACCACACTAGTTTGGTTTCATTCCCACTGTAGTAGCATGCAATATAATCATGAAATGGAGTACTTTCTGGTAAAAGATTTTGATAGGTCTTGAGTGTCAGATTCTATATAATATATGTATCCAGGGCATGGCTATTTTTGCTCCTTTCTCTTTTAATCAAAAGAATAGGGGAAATCCTTACTGGTAATAGAGTTGGTCTGTCTCAAAATTGCAGTACTAGATAATTTTTCAAGTGTGAAGTGATTTTGTTAAAAGTTCTGTGTCTTTGATACGAGCAGGAAAATCTTTAGATGACTGACTTACCTAACAAATCCAATTAGATTTTTTTTTGATTCTTAGATAATATGCAGCACATGGTTTCTTTTCATTCTAGATTATATTCTGAAGCTGAACGAAAGGGACCAGTCCCTTATGCTGGTAACAGTTCACTGAGATGACCCTCCACCAAAGCACAGAGAATTCAAGGCTATAAATTGCATGGTCTATCATAGGACAATATGCATGTACATGAGGTGTAAATAAATCTGGTTATTATAAAACAAAAAGCTTTTCTTATTTTAAGAACTGTAAAAACTTTCATTAAAAAGTTTAAATTTCAATAAATAATATATATATAATAAATAAAAGATAAAAAACTTTATATTAGAAAACTAACAAATAAAATCCCTCAGAAAGCCGTGCTTTGAGCTTGTTTTGCTTTGATGAAGTATAACTTTTTATTATGATGAAGTATAACTTTTTATTATGCATTTGGATTATATTATACCGAAGTTAGAAAAGATCTTTTTTCTTCTTCTTTCTTTCATTCACCTGTTGTTCAAAACAGGAAGATGATGTGGTAGGTGTTTTTTTCAAACATACTGTGAATGCTTCAAACAGAATGTTTCAATAACCTACCAGGAAATTTCTTGTATTCAACCTGGTATATTTCTAGGTGCCCCAGGTACAGAACTGTCTTTGGCACTAGATGAAACAGAAGCTGGTGACATGGTAAAATTTGTCTGAACAGCTGTATGGACAGCCTGTAGCAATGTAATACCGTTGTGCCAGCTTCACTCAAGTCCATGAAGATGTGAGCTGCACCTGGTGTCTTCAGTTAGTCTCAGATAAGGCTGCTGCATTTCCCCTTACAAATAGTGAATATGTGCATAATATTTTCTGGTATAGTCAATGCTGCCAAGTGCTTGAAATCTTACCAAAAAAAAATTATGCAAACTTCATTTTTTCTATTTATTGGTATGAAAAGACAGATGGAAAAATAACACTTTGCTGACAAATGGCATAACACTGATAAGATGGAGGGAATGACTGATCAAAGACACACAGAATATGTAGCCTTGTAGTCCCCTGAACATATTATTGCCATTGGCCATAACAGGTCACCAGCTTTGCACTAACTTAGCAAGACCTCAGAAGTGAGGTTCACCAGGTTTTTTTCTGGGCTGTCTTGACCTGGCTGAAGCTTTGTTTTAGCGTGTCTAAGTACAACTGCCATTCTTTTAAAGACTGTTCCTTTTTTTCCCCCTTATTTTTACACTTTTGTAAATCTTCTTTAAATAGGATTACCATTTTTACTTTTTTATATAGGTAGTAGGAGTAAGTAGTTATGCTGTATAGTATGTAATATTTGTGACTAGTGGAACAATTCAGTGTGCAAGAAAATGGGGATAATATGACAGCAGAGTCCTTGTAAGTGGGAAACACAGGATATAGTTGGGGGATATACAGGATATGCAGGCATGGGATGTTAAAAGGCACATATAAGCTGGCAAAGGAGTGTTCATAGTTACGAAGAATTCATCAGTGGTCAGCTAGACAATTGCAGGCTTGAGAGCTGGAGGTAACAAATGGAACAAAAAGCAATTGTGTTGTGGTTTAACCAGGTAGGCAGGTAAACAACACAGACCATCTCTCTCTTGAGAGAGAATGGGAAGGGTAGAAGTGAGAAAACTCGTGAGTTGACATAAAGACCATTTAATAGGGAAAGTAAAACCTCCATGTGCAAGAAAAGCAAATTAGGATTTCATTCACTACTTCCTATCAGCAGGCAGGTGTTCAGCCACCTCCAGGAAAGCAGGACTCCATCATTTATAAAAGTTAGTTTGGAAGACAAATGCCATAACTCTAAACAGCCTCCCTTCCTTCTCCTTTCCCCAGCTTTTATTGCTGAGCAGAATGTCCCATGGTACAGGATATCCCTTTGGTCATTTGGGGTCAGCTGTTCTGGCTGTGTCCCTTCCTAACATGCACCCCTAGCCTACTCTTATAATGCACAGCATACATAGCTATAACACAGCATCATACAAGCTACCGTGAAGAAACTATTGCAGCCAAAACAAACACTGTTTCTACCCCTTTACTGTATAAACAGTAAATTTGGATCAATTGTGGAGTTGCAGATCAGTGAAGAAAAAGTGATGGTATAAAAGCATTTTAGAAAACATTAAAATATCCCCAGCTGAACTCTATAGTGAGAAAGAGGAAACCATTAACATCATATTTCTCTTGACAAAGAATCCTCATCATTAAGATCACAACTGCTCTAGCTCAGAACTGACTATACTGGTACCTGGAGTAGCTCTTCCCAAAAATGAAGCCCTTGACCTTGGGACTCACAGGGGCAATGGAAAGGTGAGCATAACAGCAAAGGATGGGGGATTCATTGGGAAGTGTGTGTAGAGCAGCTCTGATGGTATTATTTCTAGTTTCCACAACATTATTACTTTATTTCCTTTCTCTTTTTTTTTTTTTCCCCTGTAATAATTATATCTGAATTAACAATAATTCCTTGATTTCACTGATATGATTTTCATCACTTGTAAATTGTTGACTTGCCTTTTTGGGTTTTTTTTTCCCATTTTAAATTTACAATGTAGCAAATACATATCATCTGTTATGTGGTCTGGGAGAGGTTCTGCCTACCTGGGTCATCATATCCTGTGTTACATAAGTAAATTAAATGAACTGAAATATGTAATCATTGGTCTCATACAAGAATGTACGCATGCTACATATGCTACTACATTCTATGGATTCTGCAAATAATGTGAAAAAATCCCTTTCCACAATATCCCCAACCTATGACAGCAAGCAGTTCCGCAAACATAACCTTTCCAAGTGACTCATACTACATACCGTCAATTTTCTACTGTACTCCTCTTATGCCCCTGACACACAAAGGACAGTTCCTTTTTCCTCCCCACAACCTTCTCTTTCATCATGACTCAATCCTTAGACTTATGTCATCCAAAACTGGTCACCAAAGTATCAGAATAGTTAAGGAAATTCATTCTTAAAATGGAGTTAGTCATCCTCCAGTAGCTATAGCCCTCATCTTTGTCTCATCTTCTCTCACAATAAGCATCTAAAAACATTCTCATGTCATCCACTTCCACAAATAGCTGTTGTAGTTTATGGACTATCCTGACAGAAAATAAGCCAGATGGCAATCATAGCAGGTAGTAGAGCTGTCAAACAATGTACAAAAAGAAGTAGTTTTGTACTTTTCATTTCCAGAGGGTTCTATTAAGCAAATAGGGAAATAAATAGGAAAAGGATAACATAAGATGGTAATATAATTCTGGAAAAGAGTTGACTCTAGGATAAAATCTGAACAGTATACGTGCTAAATTGTACACCTCCACATGACACACATGCACCCACCTCCCCACGCACTGACACTTAGGGAAATTACTGAGTTGTATTTACATATAATCTAAGATGTACTTTTTTTTTTCTATATGCAAAGGTAGATAATGTATAAATGTATGCCTTTTAAAATTTCGAATAGTCCTTTAGGTATGTTTTTAATCAGCTGTGATTATTTTCCCTTTCTAAGTTTCTGCCTCAAGGATAAGCTGCCTTTTAGGATGTCACTCTTCTGACTATTTTATTAATGATTTTTCATTTCTATTTTACTGAATTTTCAGAAAGAAGCATGCTGACTTAATCTCAGAGGTGGCCAGTGGTTATGTTCCTTCTGACTTCCAGAGCATGGTCTCTGGACTTCATTAAAAAGGAGAATCAGCACTGATTTTGCAAGTTACATGGTGTTGAAAATAGCATAAGCCTCTCTTATAGACCCATCCTTGGTGATGTTGGTAATATTTTATTGTTCACTATCTTGTACATGCATCTCCCACAGTTCTGTGAACTCTCAACTATTACATATGGAAAACATTAAATTTCTCATTTTAAACTTCTCCTTTTACTTTCCTTTCTGTCAGTGACTTCACAGCCAGTGTATACACTCCTAGATTCCATCCTTACATTCTTGCTTGAAAGGACCTTGCTGAAATAAAAAATACTATTAGTAGATGTTTATCTTACATTTGTTGCCCTTTAGAGGATCATCCTGTAATGCAAACCAGAAGGATTTACTGTGGTCTTTAGATTACTATCTTTCTTAAGCACTTTTCCAAATCTGTAACTGCAACTCATAGTATGTAGTATTACTTTTTCCAGGCTTGATTTTTTAATCTTTTTAGGTATATCTGCCTGATAAACTGTGGGACTGGCTTTTTCCACAGTTACATCTGAGCATTGCCATTTCCTTGAAACCCCATGTGGGGTTTCAGTAAAATTTTAGTACATGACATAATCTCCTACATTCCTTTCTCTATAATTAAAGGATTTTCCAAACCTTCTTCACATTTATTTTTTAAGGTTGCAGCCTAGGTGAATAGCTCTTTATTTACTTTTACCATTTTTTGGCAGAAGAAATGTCTTTTTTTGTCTGCTATGCATCAGGTGCTTCACTATTAGCATTACCAGGGCCAAAGGTGTTCTCATTTATCTGTCTGCTATTACTATGTGAGGAGAAAATCCCATGTACTGCAGGAAAAGAACATATAACTGTAAGAATGAGTTCAGAATATTCAGAATCCAGGGCATAAGTTTTCTTCAGCTGTCAATGTACTTTAACCTGTTCTTGTTCCCCTCCCATAGTACATGATTACTGTGTGATATAACAACAGAATCTTTGCTGCAAGAAAATTTTTCCAACATTTTCATGCTCTTAGTTGTGTATTGGCATGCCTATTCTGCTTATTCTGAATACTTACCTTGTGTTTGTGCTGCACAATCTGGACACCTTATTAATGTCTGACAATGATTTTTTCAATGCATGAATTTATCAGCTTCCAAATGTTTCAATGGTGTCTTGATAATTTCACATTTCTGTATTTCTGGAACCAACGACTCCTCTCCCATACAGCTAGGCTGCTTTTGCACCAGTGTAATCTTTTCAGTAGATACCAACCTTCTCTGGTTGACCTTTTCTGAAAACAATATGGATATCTATGAATTAAAGAATACTAAGCCCTACATAGTTTTGTCTCTGAGGATGTTATGAGAAACAGTGTTGAAAGATTTGCTACACTCAAACATCCACTTCTCTCCCTGCATCTACCAGCCCAATAATTTAATCATGAAAAACTATCAGGTTGATCATGCATTATTTCTCCTTTGTAAGCCCATGCTGACTACTCACAATCACTTTCTTGTCTTTCATGTGATTGGAAATGGTTTCTAGAAGAGTTTGATCTATTGCTGTTCCAAGGATCCAGCAGAGGCTGTATTTCCCTGAATTTTCTTTTCTGCCATTCTTGAGGACAGTAGTGATTTTTGCTTTCTTCTAGTTTTCAGGAACCTCTTCTGATCACCATGACTTTCGAAGAGAGTTGAGACTTGGCTCACAATGACATTCGTCAGCTCCCTCAGCACTTGTGTGCACCCCATCATGTTCCATGCACACTGCCTACTGCATGTTTTATTGGTCTTTTGACTTGTGCATCCTTGTTTTTCATAGATCAGACATTCAATAACCAGGAACAGTTCAGTCCATCCTTTTTCTGATATCTCACATTGACACCAACAGCAAAAAGTGAGGCTGTAATTAATTCACAGTTTCAGTTTCCTGCTTTGGAATTCTGACTTTGTTTCTAAAGCTAGCTTGGTCTTTAAGTTCATCTTTGGAAGACAATGAGCTTGTAAACACTATTCTATTTATTATCAATACCTTTATATAGAATAATATGTTTTAAATATTTCTATGACTACTACTCTTGCAGGAGTAAACTGAAAGATGAAACAATGAGAATGTCCTAAGGCCTGCCTTACCTGTAGAAACCCTAGCACCTGACAGGTAGATAGATTAGAATGGACAGAGTAAATGTAGGCTTTCTATAACCTATAAAGAGACTGATTTCTTGTTATCTCCTCATTACGGTGTCTTTATTGCTGGGTGTAGATTACTTTTTGCTCTTCTTGAATGACTGGTAGCAGGGAATGACCTTCAGAACAGGAAGTCTTACTCATCACTGGTTTGTCTTCACTTAAAGAATGCAGGTGAAGATAAAGCTGATATAGGTGAAAATGACACTGAGCTGAAAAAAAGGAAATAGAAAAGAAAAAAGTTATGAAACAGAAAGAAAATCTTGGTCCTGTACTATTTTGGAAAAGCCCTTCAGAATAAATATAGGAAATTCCTGAGCAGGCTCTCTTCCTCTGGATAATTTGAAGAAGTATTATGAAATACATGAGATATGGAGATGGAAATTAAAACCCACATAAAGTTTAGAGGTCACTGTGCCATTTTTTTAGATGCTTATAAGATTCTAAGGGCCTCTTTAAAACCTGAATATATCAGAAGTAAATACAACAGTATTATCATGTTTTAGTGAACTTCATGCCCTTAACCATAATTTATCTTTACAGATACTATTATCCTAAAATTATTATATAAATTTCACATGTAATTGTTGTTGTTCAGACACATTTTAACCAGTATTCTTTCATTGCCATCAATTTTATTTGTACTTTGGAGGGTTTTAAAAAATATAAATTATATCCTCTATTTTTTAAATTTTATTTTATGTCCCTTCCCACCATCTTCACATTTTCTCTAATTATTCTTCCATTATATTCAACTGCAAAAAGAACTCTGTACTTCTTAATTTGATGCAGACCTTAAGTATACTATATTTTACTGTCTAAAAAAAATAGTCATCTTTTTGGTTATCTCCAAGATGGCCGAAGAAGTTTTCAATCAAAAATAGGAATCATAGAATAAATAAACTGAACATTGCCCTTGCCGCCAAGAAGACCAATGCCACCCTGGGCTGCACAGGGCAGTGTGTGGCCAGTAGGTGGAAGGAGGTCATTCTACCCCTCTACTCTGCCCTGGTGAGGCTGCAACTGGAATACTGCATCCAGTTCTGGGCTCCCCAGTTGAAGAGAGACAGGGACCTACTGGAGAGAGTCCAGCGGAGGGCAATGAGGATGACTGGGGGATTGGAGCATCTCCCCTATGAGGAAAGGCTGAGAGAGCTGGGACTCTTTAGCCTGGAGAAGAGAAGGCTGAGGGGTGATTTAATTAATGTTTATAAATACCTGAAGGGTGGGTTGAGGGAGGATGGAGCCAGACTCTTTCCAGTGGTTCCCAGTGACAGGTCAAGGGGTAACAGGCACAAGCTGGAACACAGGAGGTTCCATTTAAATATGAGGAAGAACTTTTTTTCAGTGAGGGTGACAGAGCACTGGCACAGGCTGCCCAGAGAGGTTGTGGAATCTCCTTCTCTGGAGATTTTCATGACTAGCCTGGATGCAGTCCTGAGTGATGTGCTCTAGGGGATCCTGCTTTTAAGCAGGGGAGTTGGACTAGATGATCTCTGGAGGTCCTTTCCAACTCTGAAAATTCCGTGATTCCGTGATTATTATTGGTGTTCTTCAATGATACTTAAATGTCACTGAAGTGTTTGGCAAAGAAAGGGCTTCCTATGAAAATAATCACCCACAAATAGCTAAATAGATGATTCTGTATTGCTGTACAAATTAAACTCCCTTTTCTTGCCCAACTAATCACGTTTGAGTACTGAAAGACTGAAAACACAAATCACTGTCAAAATTATTTCAAGTTTTCCAATAAATGAGATACTAGTCTCTCATTTTTTTATTTCACTCAACTTCTGGGCTACGCAAACTGAAACCCAGAAGATTTGTAGCACATCTATACTACCATGGAAAATAAAACAAGGAACTGAGGCTGACAATCATACTACTGCCAATTAAGTATTACCATGTTCCCTTCCTCTGTTTTGTACAAACTCATCTAGGTTTGTTTGAGATGGAATGTAGCAACAGTTAAGAGGACTGGTCCACTCTAGGGACTGCTTCCAAAATGAAAAATGGCCAAGACTGCACCAGGTTCAACTGCTTGTATCTTACCTAGTCCTCCAACCGAATCTGACTAGACAAGTTGGACTCTTGCACTCTCAAGCATCCCATATATCCAGAAGTTCACCTCTCCTTTCAGCTGTGCAAAATGTAATCTCAAGTTCATGATTTACAAATACCAAAGTAGCTGGACTGCAAGAGAAAACAAAACAAGAACCATAAAGACAGTTTTCTCTAAGCCTCAGAAAGATTTTAAAGAGTTGTGTCCCTACCTCTTTTGTTTAACAGTGTAGACACAGCCTCAGTGTCATCTTCTATCTTTTTGTTTTAGGTGTATCCACTTTTAAAATGAACATTCTACTGAATGTCAATCAAAGTTTTCATTTTAAAAGTTCAGGGAAGAAAAAATAAAGAATATCGTCGTCCCCCCCCCAAAAAAAAAAAACCCAACAAAACAAAACTAAACAAACAAAAAACAGAAAACCACAAACCAAACAGAAAAACAAACAAAAAAAATCACCACCACCAAAACCCAAACAAACTTTAAAAATTACTAAATCAACATCCTTTAAATAGAACTTTTTTCTATTTCTGTAAAATATTTATTTAAAGTTAATGTTTTAGTATTGTAGGGAGACATCATGTAGTCCAAACCACTCTCAAGGCAGGACCAACAAAGTGAGATCACTCTTCATTCAATCAAGTTAGAAATAACTTCAAGGGTAGAGATTGCACAGCCTGTCTGGACAACCTGTTCCAGTTTTGGTTCTTCTGTGCTCATCCAAGACTTTCACTGTATGTCTGTATAATCACAGCTGAAGACAACAATTAGAACCCCCTTAGCTTTCTCTTCTCTAGTCTCAACAAACGAAGACAAAGCTCTGTAATGGCTATGGGGTTTGTTCAGTGTAGGGACTACTTCCAATGTAAGTAAAATAGTAGATACTTTTAAATAAATGTTCAAGAACATTTGGCTGAAATGCATAAGAAAACTGTGAAAAGCATTCACATAATGCCGTAAGACCTCTTTTCTCCACCAAGAGTGCAAAAGGTCCTAAATGCAGTTTAAATGTGATTTGAATATTTTACACTGTCAGTATGATGCAAATGAGTCCCATTCTAAGTGACAATGTTTCACATTTTCATCTTAAGTAACTTACGTTAGGCAACTGAAGAAGCTAATAGGCATTCTAGAATGAGATCAATATTACTTTGTTGGAAGGCTGTGCAGAATTATGAAGAACTACATCTTCTTAGTGACAATTTTTATCTTTAAAGATTCATGGAGATGGCTAGCATTGGTCTATCAAAAAAGTAGCAACTCGAGTTACTCGAGTTTGGAGTGAATAAACCCACAGAAATATTGCTTGGTGGTTTAGTGCATATTTTTTAAGGTCTTTTCATCTTTCTACTATACCATTTATTATGGTCTTTAAAAAGAATGTAGTTCTGCTAGAGAAATCCTATAGGTATAGATGCTTAGAATATTTTCAGCAATGCCAGTTGAAAGAAAGTGTTTTTTTTTTCTTTTAAAGAAGTATTTGACTACAAAACCCCATTGTGGAAGATTACATCTTTATACACTGATGGACTTCTTGAAGTTCAACAGTAGAGGTTTGCTTGCTTTTTGCATATGAGAGACAAGGAAATTTTCACACTGAGCTTAATATATTCTGCTACATATCACTCCAATTTATAATGCTTAAATGATCATGATAGAGAAAAAAAAAACAAACCACGAACCTATGTGCACAGTTGTAATTTAAGAGCTTCCCCTTCTGTCAGTAGGCTAGATTATTTATTAGAGACTTCACAGTGACCACCATGTATTTCATGTGAACGTAACTGATGAGGACTGATTGACATTGACTGCTACAAAATTTGCTTTTCCATGGAAGCCAACATCAATTACTATCAACGGTGAGATGCTCATCTAGGAGATTCTGAACAGCATTGCAATATAAACCAAATCACTTAGGTTTACAGCAAATACAAAAGAAACATTAGCAAATGGAGGGAAAAATAAAAGAAAAAGAAAGAAACTAATGGGACTGTCACTGCAAGCAGCATGTTTTCTGCTATAAACAAAAAAGTATCAGCAGGAAGTAACAAATCATAAGATATTTTTCTTTTTATTTTCAGCAATATCTATTGCAAATTCAATTGTTTACATTGTAAAAAATGTCTCCCAGAAATATTTATAAAGGAGTATGTTTTTTCAAGGATAATATGTTTGGCTTTTTTTTTCTTGTTATATAAGTGTCTTAAATTCTGAGTTTCTGCTAGGACTGAGAGATTCATGAATCATTAATATATATTCAGTACTTTCACGTTCTTTGAAAGATATCTATGTGAAAAGGAGATTTTTTTGCTGAACTTGTCTAATTTGCTACTATTCTAATCTGCTACAACTCTGTAAACTTACAACTAAGATTTGGGTACAACATTTGAGATTAGGTAATGACCCAAGCTACTGTTTTCCTTTAAAAACAAAACTGGTACTCCAGGTGGAAGAAGTGCTGCAGCATACTCTACCAGATTTCCATACAGACATGAGTCTAGGATGCCAGCAGATAGCCACAGTTCATTTTTGACACACCCTAAACAGGGAAGTTCAAACTTGTAACCAATGCTAAGTAAGATATTTGTATGTTCAGATGAAAGTGTTGGGAAGTAGAAACAAAACAAAAATATTTATTTTATTTTCAGTTACATTTTCAAAATTTTGTTTCTTCCTTTTTTTTTTTTCATTTTGCCTTTAAAAAACAGTCAAATATACAGTATCTGTTTAAATTAAACATGCCTACAATAGCCAAGATCAATAAGGGATTATACTGGTTACAGCTAAGAACAACTAAAGTAGTTGAAGTGGAAAATAAGGCTGGACTTGAGTACTGAGAATATGAACAGAAAGGCTAGAATTTTCCCGGGGTAGCAAAGGTTATGCATCCTTAACCCCACTGACTCCAGATCATTCATGTTTTTGTTTGAACTCCAGCCAAGACAACAATTTTGTGACCTATCACTTAATGGGTTGGAGTAATATTAGCTGCCATGGCTATTAGAATGGACTGCTTGAGGAAGCTGGGTCTCTTTAGCTTGGAGGAGACTGAGGGGTGACCTCATTAATGTTTATAAATATGTCAAGGGTGAGTGTCATGAGGATGGAGCCAGGCTCTTCTCAGTGACATCCAATGATAGGACAAGGGGCAATGGATGTAAGCTGGAACATAGGAGGTTCCACATAAATGTGAGGAAGAATTTCTTCACAGTGAGGGTAACAGAACACTGGAACAGGCTGCCCAGAGAGGTTGTGGAGTCTCCTTCTCTGGAGACATTCAAAACCCACCTGGACATGTTCCTGTGTGACCTGATCTAGGTATTCCTGCTCTGGCAGGGGGATTGGACTAGATGATCTTTTGAGGTCCCTTCCAATCCCTAACATTCTGTGATGCTGTGATTCAGTTGGCCAGAAATAAACCCAGTTTATCGCATTAGTTCCCCAGATTTAGAGTTTTCCGAATTATTTTCAATTTTTCAGATAGATATGAAAGTAAGAGCTTGTTAGGTTAATATTGAAATATAAGTCTCAAATTGTTTTATTTTCCAGTCTTACAGGAAAACCATAAATTATGGGATCTCTCTTCCCTGCTCAGTAGCTGTAGTTTGTACAGTGATATTGAAGGCATAAATGTCCCATGCATAAAATACTTCTGTCAGCTTTGATTACAAATTGAAATATGCACTGGAACAAGTTGCCCACAAAGTTCTGGATGCCCCATACCTGGAAGTGCTCAAGGCCAAGCTGGATGTAGCTTTGAGCAACCTGGTCAAGTGGGAAGTGTCCCTGTCCATGGCAGGAGGGTCAGAACATGATGATCTTTAAGGTCCCTTCTAACCCAAACCATTCCATAATTCTATGATTCCATGATTCTATGATTACTGATGTTGATAGTTTCTACCGCGTAATTTAATTCTATGTAGTTTAGTGAACCTACATCCTTATTTTGTGTTTAAACTCAGAGAACACAGGATCTGAAGGGAATACATTTCTCTCAGCAGAGTCTATATACCCAAGCAAGTTCATAATCATATACATGTATATGCTTATTCAGTTACTGGGAGAATCAGAAGGGGAGATAGTCTCCTTGACAGTATCAATAATACTAAATAAAAAAGTGCCAGGAGTCTGTGCCTATCCCCACAGCAGTCCATCAGTTTATAGTGACACAGTTTAGGATTAATCTCAATATTGTATTGTTATGTTGGAAAAATCCACTTGGAAAAGCATACAAATCAGAACTAGGGAATGAACTAAGATTTAAGTTGCATGGATCACTCCAATGATCCTCTTGTGAGCAGCACCTTTTGCTGCTTTGTTTCTAATGTGAATCCAGAGACAGAGAGTTTCTATAAAGGGCATGAAGACCTTGCTCTGACAAGCCTTTTTTATTGTCTCTGTTTTCCTTGAAGGACAGAGCAGAGATATTATGGTAAACAGTTACTGAACTGAATTTCCAATTGGACAATTCTTTTCCCACATACACTGATGATTCTTAATGTGCTTGGAGTTCAAAATCTAATAGATTCCTAAACAATCACAACTCTTTATTCTGTTCCCACATCATGCTGTCCCCCATATTTTAGCTTTATTGGAATAGTAGTACAATAAAGTAACAAAAGGGAATGAAGTGTGGGAAAGTTGATGTGCCCCTGCAAACTTCTTATTGATGAAAGACTGGCTTCCTGGAAATTAATATTGCTTCAGAATTGATTGCAGCTTTAGTTAAAATACACTTGACACCTTTGGAAAGCTACTTTGTGCCTCAGGCATCTCTGTATGTGCCTGCAATCTTGACAGTATGAGTTATGTGGGTGAATATTTACACACATTCTGCAAAATGTGCTGAGTGGCAAATCAAAAAGCAGAGCTTTCTCTGCTGGAGGTGCAAGGGGACCTGCTACAGAGAAGTACTTTCACTGATCGGCCACAGCATGCTTAATATTGAAGGAATTTCTCTCTATATCCATCCTGTGCTGTCTTTCTTAGAGGAACATCTATAACATCTTACCTCCTTTGCCAGTATATGAATTGTTTTACATATGTTGAGAGCAATTCTTTGCTTCCTTTTTTTTTTTTTTTTAATGGTGTGAAACCAGTTCTATACACTTGTCAAGACTGAATTCCTTTAAAGTCCTCTGTTTTTACTCCAAGGGCTTCCATTGCCTTCTCTGTGCTTATTCTTTCAGGAATCCCTGTCACAGTATATTCCTTCTTTCTTGCAGTATGCTGGATTAAGGGTTTGGTGGTTTTTGTTTGGTTTGGAGTTAGTTTCTTATTTCAGATTTCAAAAAGTTTCTTGCTTTCAAAACCAAATTAACTTAAAATTTGACTTCCAAGTTTCCTCTTCCATCTCCCACTCACATACTATAGAAATGTAATGTATTTGGAATTGATGTATCCCTGTGAATGTATTTCATCTATCAGATTTTTTTTCCAGTTTTAATGTTCAGTTTACATAATCAAGGAATTTTTTTGTGCATTAACAAATAATAGTTTCCCTTATAAATTAACATAATTAACGATATTTCAGCCTGATAATACAAGTCTGGACTTCTTAACCTGAATATATAAACACACTCTATAAACATGGAGAATGCTAATTGACTCAAGTGTGTCTTTATATCTTTATTAGAGAGAAATTTAAAGCCTCTTGGATTTTCTGTGGTTTGTAGTTTTATTTTCTGTAGGGTTACATCTGGTTGTTGGAAGTAACTGAAGATTCAATAGAGTTGGATATCTGCAGAGCAGATGACTTACTACCACCTAACATTAAAAAAATATGTGGAATTGACAGTATGTGTATTGGATGAGACAAAAACTAGCTTACTGACAAATACCCAACCTAGTTATAATGAGAAGATGTCCTGCTCTCATGGAGTCCCTGAGAAATTTTTTGCTGGGCTTAGTTATGTCTGGTTTGGTTTTGGAAAATATTTGCTGAGAAAATTTAAAAGTGATTCAAAGTTGTAGAATTGTTAGAAATAAGCAAACTAACTAAAACAAGATCTGTCAGGTTAATGGTTCAGAACAAACCAAAGTATCTGAATTAGTTTCTGGTTTAGATCAGAAAAATATGAGGTGACTTACTAGAGGATCAAGGATATTTACTACTCCTATGAGATTACACACAGACACACACTCCTTCAACTTGACTTGCACCTAATGGGATGAAAGTCATGTCTGCTCTTGAAGCTTTGTTCCTGCTCCAGAAGACACGGAAATGCCTCATAATTAGCATATTCTCAGAAGGCTACATTAACAGTCATGTGGCTTCTAAACCAAAGCTGGCTCATGTACAGACAAAAGAGATCTGGTCTGTTTCTACAAATACAAGTAAAGATACCTAGTATAACTGGATTTATTATCAAATATGTGCATGAAATATATTATATATATTATATTCATAAAATCAAACTGACACAAGGTGATATTCTCTGTTGACCTGGATTTCCATGACTGTATCACAAAAAAAAAAAAAGAAGATAAAGAACCAATAAAGAACCTGTTTCAAGTATTGAGGCCAATTAAGACTGACTTGCTTACCTCCCTGTTGCATAAAAATAGTCCTGTGTATAGCAAATTTGCTCTAGACGTGACAATTTGGATGTCACAAAATGGAGCCAAGAGCCAATACTTGTTTAAGACACTGGGCGGTTGGAGTCCACTGCTCTAGCTCATTTCCTGACTTTGTTCTTTCAGAAGTTTAAGTGCATGTTTTGGATATAAGTCAAAATCTGTGAGTAGATAAGGTCTTGCTGGATTGGATAGTAAAAGCCAATTGGGTGTTAATGAAAATGAAGTTAGTTAGGCAAAGAATAAAAATTTACATTAACAACAAACCATTGCCAATAAATTTGAATTCTAGAGAGGGAATTTAGTTGTTTTAAGGCTTACTGGAAATGCTATGCAGGAATGTAGTTGGATATTATAACCCATTACCATAGCTGTCCAGATGGCTGAACTTTTGTTTCTGTACTATGAACTGTGAAACTCAAATTCAGTAGTAGGTATGGATGCCAGTATGTGAAAGCTCATAAAAGAGCATTTGTCCTGAAGCAAGAGCTTTCAGTTTTCATCTCCTATGTATATTTCCAGTCTGACATATGACATGTAATTTTGGGCTAACCTTTTTGACAGGTCAGTCCAGTGAAGGTCTAAGAGAGAACTGGGCAGTAATTGCGCAAAGTGATTTTGATGCAAATTCCTGTTAACGACAAATCAGAAAAAGTCAGTAGGTTGTGGCAGAAAGTAAGTATCATATTATTCTGTGTGAGCTGTATGCAATCATTGAAGACTACTGTATTCATTATTATGAAAAGCATTTATGCTTAGTTACAACTTCTATGTAAAATTGACCAAATAATGAAATGAAAGCTGTTCTGAGTAACTCTTTGCTTTGTTCTAAAAGAGCAGCTAATTGCTTCCGGATATATTAGAGTTTATTGGTATTGTACAGATGTGTGTAATCACTGCCTTGCCCTGCCTGAATAGCAGCCATCTGTTTGTCTTTGGATGATTGCAGCTTTTAATAAATACACTTCTGTTTGTATCTGAGAAGCAGTCACTCTTTCCCTGCCAAAGTAAGCCGGATGGCATGATACATAATGAGATTCATCTTTTAATACCACTAGTGCATGTAAGTATTGTAACTGGATGTACTGGTTTTGACTGTGATAGAGTTAGTTTTCTTCGTAGTAGCTTCTATGGTGCTGTGTTTTGGATCTGTGATAAAAACAGTGCTGATTATACATCAATGTTTTAGCTATTGCCAAGCAATGCTTACGCAGCATCAAGGAGTTTTCTGCTTCTTCCCACACTACATCACCAGCAAAGAGGCTGAGGCTGCATAAGAAACTGGGAGGGGACACAGCTGGGACAGCTGATCTCAGCTGGTCAGAGTTCCATACCATATGACATCATGCTCAGCAATAAAACTAGTGTGAAGGAGGAAGGAGGTAACATTCACAGTCATGGACATTGTCTTCTGTCAAGGTTTGATACTGTGTGATTAATGAGACCCATTTACTCCACGTAGCATCAGTGGCACGATGAGTCGAAGGAACCTTACACTTGAACATCCAGCTCAGTACTGGTAATCAGAGCACCAGGAGGAACTGTGCTTCAGTAGCTACAACCTCCAAAGCAGCTCTAATTCCTTCATATGCTGCCAGTATTTCTTTTTGAGTTGGAGTGTAGTTGGCCTTGGAACCTTTGTATCCTCAACTCCAAAATCCTAGGGGTTGACCTCGAGTCTCCCCTGGTGCTTTCTGCCAAAGTCTACAGGTAGGACCACTGTCCCTGGATGCAATGAAAAGCATATTTTTTATGTCCTATCCTGTTCAGACTGGCTCAAGGGCTACTCTATGAACAATCTCTTGTTTAATTTGTTCAAAGCTCTGTTGCTGTTCAGGGCACTATTTAAAATCATTCTTCTTTCAGGTCAAACCTGTGACATTTTCCCTGGTAGCTGATATGCCTGATGAAGCCTGCTTTCCTGGAGATGGCTGAACAGCTGCCTGCTGAGCAGAAATAGAGAATTAATTCCTTATTTTGCTTTGCTTGCACGTGCATCTTTATCTTTCCCTTTTAAACTGTTTTTATATCAACCCACGTACTTTCATACTTTTACTCTTCCGAGTCTCTTCCCCATCTCACTGGAGAGGGATGAGTGAATGGCTGCATGCTGTTTACTTGCCTACAAGGGTTAAACCATGATAGCACTGGCTTAGACTAATACATGCTTCTTTTGAAAAAGCTCCTGTGATTCAGTTAAGGCATCTGTGCTAAATAGATATTTGAATTAATTGTAGAATTTATAGCAATCACAGTTGGGATTTTTTCTCTTTATATCAATAAAAGATGATTTCCTAAGAATTGCTTAGAAAGCTGTTGCATTATGCTCGTGTTTTTATTATAGAGCTAAAGAAATGGGGAGGAAAAAAAAAGGAAAAAAAAGAAACTTTGAAGTCATTTCACTAATACCATCTCCTTTATACTATTCATATGAAATATAGAACAAAGACAATCAGAAAATACAACATTAAGTGAATATTATGTTAAAAATGAATTCCGTTTTACAAAAATAAGTTTTTGAATCCATTTTCTTTTACATTTTTAATTGTTTGAAATGAAATTCTGCTGGCATTTATATATTAGTGAATTTTCAATTATTTTATCTTCAGTACATTAGTATTTCAGGAGTGATGTTCTGAAAGTTTAATAAAATTTACAGAATAATGAGCTAAAACTATATTCATTCGCTATAACACAGCGAACCTCAACTGCTCAAGGACAGGAAAATAATTTTACCAGAAGATGTATGACTACTTAAGTAATTTTCTGCCCTCTCTTATATCTATCCCAAGTGCATTTCCTGACCTTATGTGTGGACAAACCCTTTTAGTAATGATTTATATTTGAACCACAATTTCTAAATTAAATATCCAGCCCCCACAGTATTCTGATGTTTCTGGTGCACATCTCAAAACATTGCAACATCGTTGTCTTCAGTTTTAAAACAAAGATATCTAAAAATAAATATTATGTCTTTAAATTTAATTAATATTTAAATGAGGATTTATTCTGAGGTCAGAAACAATGTGCGGGACTAAGATAAACACATATTAAAAATAATAAACTCACATGGAAAAACAGGAATGAAAGTAGCAGCTTTACCAGAAGTTTTAAATCTGTATTGCAGCTCGCTCTCTCTGCTGTCTCTCTCTTTGTTCTCTCCTGCTGTTCATTCGCCAGTTAGTCTTACACATTTCTGTTCCCAGAACAATCAAGCTAAACAGGACATAACACATGCTTCTTCACACACCACACTTGGGACTGTTTTCAGTCACATCTTCACACACTCCCTCAGGTTGTTTTCCAGCCTGACCTTCCCATTCTCTCATCAGCTTCTGTCCTGTGAAGCTTGTCTGGGAACACACTGCAAATTCCAGTGTTATCCTTGATCAGTCCCAATCCGTCTTCCCTATGTTCGACACAGCTTCCACACACTACAAGTAGCAGAGCAAATAAATTCTATGTATTTTAAGAAATTAAGATAGCTCAGTGGAACATTCCACTACAATATAATGAAAATTGAGCTATCTTAATTTCTTAAAATTAAAATTAATTCATGCAAATATCTTCTAAATCATGCATACACACTTTATTAAATCTCTGTTGAGATAGATTATTCATCACGCAGTCTATATGTAGATTTTTCTGGAGCTTTAGTCATTCAGCATAGTTTCCTGAGAAACTGGCTTCTATCATCTGCCATATATCCTGCACAAGAAAAAAGTCTTGCATGGGTTAGGGAAAACTTATTTCCTAAAAGCAAAATATGAGTTCTGGTATTTAAAATGTGAATTAAATATTCAGAAAATAAAACTGTCTTTTTATTATAACTTAAGCAGCCTCAGCATCATCACTAAAAATTACTTACCTAAGGTACAAAATAATTACCTACTGTACAAAAGCAATGTCTAATAGCCAAAAACTATCCTGAGTTTCTTTTGATCGAAGTGATGGTAATGTGAGTCAGTGTCCTTTATTTCTATTGCAACTGATAAAAAAAGACAACACTAATTTTTGAAAATGAAAAAGAGGGATGCAAGTAGTGCTATAACCCTCTAGTGGAAACATAACTTCTCAGTTTCTGTTTTATGCAATGTATCTCTGCAGTAATTAACTGGATAAAGTCTTATTTCTCATTTTTATTTCATCTTAGATTATGTGATTTCTCCCAAAGTTCTAAGTAGTATTGTTTGCTAAAGTCATTGTATAATGTTGAAGTTCAGACAATTTGACTGTACAAACTTTTTGCATCTTTTCAGTAATCTTAATACACTTCAATTTTGCCTTCCCAATAATCAGTTGAGCAAGTATTGCTACTTCTAGTTCTGTAGAGATAATTAACACACATATTTTGATGTTTAACTTGAGTCATAAGTAATCATAAAGAAAATGAAAAATAATTGTATCTGTTTAATTGCTTTCCCAAGTGAAAGAGTTCATTTCAGTGGAAAAGCATAATGATCTTGTCATACAGACCTGTACATGCAAGACAGTTGATGAATTATGAGAAAAAAAATATCTGTAAGGCAAATAAAAATAAAGTTAGTACTACAATTCAATTTTGTTATTGAAGCCCTCTCACCATTTTTAATTATTTTTCCCACTTATGTCCAGTTGCAAAACTTCCTAGAAGCACTGTAGAATATTTTTCTAGTATTTATTCTACATACTGTCCTACATCTGATGGTTCCCCCATGAATAAGACTAATGGCAACTGCTATCTTTTTTGATTCAGGAAACAGTCATTTGATGCTTCCTATTTTGAAACTGTGTATCAAAGCTTATTTGATATTGTTACCTTATATCATTGTCATACTCATGATCTACATAGGGATCTGAGACTAACAAATAAGAAAAAAATCTTGAAAAAATACGCTTGGATCATTATCACTGTATCTGTCAGCAGACTGAAAAATATAGTGCCCTACTAAATGTGTGGAATTTATGAAACTGATGATATTGCATGATGTAAAAACCCACACATTTGAAAACTTTAGGTACAGCATTATTGACTGTACACAGTTAGTACGTAGACATACATCTTGAATTTATCTTTTGCATTTTTATGAATGATAGGGTTATTCTGTTTAAAGATGTGAAAAATATGGGTAGCGGTGAGTAATGGTCACAGACTCTTTAGGGTTCTTGGAGCTAAACCTGTGAACTCTTATTTACATTGGTTTATGGTAGTGTTCCCTGGAACTAACTTGCCACAGAACTATGCTTTCTACTGTCATGGAACAAAATAGCTGAAGTTGTCCAAACAGCCAAGGAATGACCTAACAGCTAAGTAAGTGTCCAATTCAAAGGACCAAAGCTCACTCACTGTCCCTCTTTATTAGCATAGATGCATCCAGTTTTATTTCTGGTATTATATTTCTCTTATCTACATGAAATTTATATATATGCAAATATGTGTGTATATATCAAATAGGTAAAAAATCTATTTTTTAATGAAAAACGTAACTTCTTTTTAGAGGTTCAATCAAATGCAATCATCTGACAAGTGAATGAAATGAGACATAACCCTTAAAATAAAGATTGAGTCTTCACTTTTTGGGCAATGCAAAGATGTTAAGAATGTTCCCTTGAGAGATGGATCCGCTCTCCACAAGTAGAATAGAGCACTGACTTTGAGGTGACCTGGAAGTAACCAGCAGGACTCAGTTCCCAATGCTTAGGTGTCTAGAGTCATGTTAAGTTCTATAGGTCTTGCCTCCAATAGCTGCTCCAAAAAAAAGCCGCCTGGCTGTGTGACAGCCCTGTGTCATATCTGCCAGTTACATGGCTATCTTCATTTGTGCCTCAAGCAGCACTGGACAATTATGTTTAAAAATCTAAATCCTGCTAAATCTCCTTCCTGGGGTGGCATTCCGGTAATAAATCTCAGGTTACATGTTTAGGTGTCAGGGAGAAGATATCTAAACTTGTATTAAATCAGTAGAAATCCAGAGATGGATTTATTCACACAAAACCAAACAATCCTGAAATGGTCTAGGTCACCTTATATGTCTGTCCAGGACAAGTGAAAATGACAGGAGATCTGTGTCATTCATAAATCTGGAGTCCAGCAATAATAGTCCAGGCTCTAAAATGACACTAGATTCCTACATTTGGGCAAATGGATAAAGCCTTAATCAGTATTTGAATCTATTGGCAGTTGTGGAATTTTAGACACCCACTACACATGTAAGAAGCTAAATTTAGGTGTATTAACTGGGAACTCAGTCCAGTCTCTAGGGAAACAGTAACCGATGTCTGTTGTGATGATAACCCACAGGACTATAGTGCTTGCTTTAGTGCTTGTGAAGTCATGCTAGCTGACATACATGAGGAATTTTAGACAACTCTTTTTACTAAATATGCAGAAAGGACAGAGGAGATCCATAAACCAACTAAAGCTTCTTTCTCCTTTTGTCTCTGTCCTGATTCCCCAGGAACAGCCCCACGGGCCAGCCATGCAGGCAGGCCATGAGTAGCCCCGAGTCAGCTGAGAGTTCCAATCAAGGCAGCTGACTCACAGGTGTATCCCATACCACTTAATCATGCTCATTATAAAAGGAGGGAGCTCACGGATGGTGAGGGTGGAATTCCTCCTCTCTGTGAGGCTCCTTGTTGATGGTCCTCTGTTCCTGCTATTGACATTGAACCAGGCTGGGTAGAACCCTTTATGTTTTGTGTTGATTGTTGTTTCCTGTTTTGTCATTCTATTAAATCTGTCTATACTTCAACTCACGGGCCTTTTCCTTTTTTTCCCCAATTCTCCCTCCCATCTGGGGAGGGAGTCTTGGGTGATATACTAACTGCTAGGGTTTAGCCCTGATTATTGGCTAACCGTAGACAGTCTCCTATTTATAAAACAATGAAAATGGAGTTTTTGAATCCATCAGCCCTCTTAAGCAGGATTGCTAGAAGGCAAGTTTGCTGTTTCACATAGCTTTCTATTTTTCTTCAAGGATGTGTTTACCTTTGCTATACCGTGTAGTTGTGGGTTGATTATACTCTGTGAATCCCACACTGATGTCCTTCCTCTTAAGTATCCAGACCAGGACAGCTATTGTGGTTCCTTCCTAATCAGATATCAGTATTTCTTCAGAGGGACATGAGTAAGAACTCATGACTATTCCCAATCTGAGGTTAGAATGTAGGCCATGTCCCTTACCTTGTAGCATAGACACAACCAACATGAAAGAGATTTGGCATTTAAATAGATACTGCATACATTTTTGGTGTCTCTGTCATCCTTCCACCTAAAGTATCAAAAAGATTGGATAAAAAGTGTCTTCCACTGCTTAAAAAATATATCATGTTAGGTTTTTGAATCTAGGGTTTAGAAACTTTTCGCTTGGTAATTGTGTAGTGGTGATAGGTGAAAGAAGAGCAAGCAAAGAAGACAGACTGAAATACAGAGATGAAAAGAGATGATTAAGATGTTTTTTACTTCAGGCTTTCTTCTATAGCCCTGGGGAATCTCATACTACTTTAATGAGTGCTGCTGCTTACTCCTGCCTAATAAGAAGAATAGGTCCAGAGAGATCAGTTCAAAGATAAGTGCTTCAAAGACAGGTTGCATTTAAAACTGTTTTCCCCTTCAGCTTCTCTAGCCTATCTCCATGGCCTTTTTTTTCTTCTGTCATCCAGTATTCTTGAGCATGAACTGTGGGAAAGGCTTGAAATTAACAGTCACATTATGCAGTGAAATATTTCTTGGCCAGCTTTTTCAAATAAATATGGTTCCCTGCACTTAATGTACATACTTAATTTCTCTCTTCCATTAGCTTTTGCCTCTTGTTCCATTACCTGCTTGTCTCCCTGCAGTGACAATTGGCAGCTGATATTTCTAGTGGGCAGGCAGCACCAGTGGCTATGCAGTTTAGGTCTTCCAGACCTATAAAATGATTCCCCATCCCCTTCCTGTGAGTTGTGCTTTTGTCTAATCTGTAGTCAGAACATACTTCAGATACTCTGTGCGGGAATGTGACTGATCGTTAATTTACAGCCTCTCAGCTCCCTAATATCAGAGTTGTATCCCTATCGGAGAGTTAAGTAGATACATTCACAAAAGCATATATATATATATACAAAGAATTTAATCTCCAGAAATAGTTTAAAAATAAAGATGAAAAGCTTACCTTTACAATCATCATCATCATTTTCTCACAATGAGAACAATCAGCCATTGGAATAATCTCCCCAGGGAAGTGGTGCGCTCCCTAACATTGAGCACTTAAGATTCAGCTGGACAGGGTGTTAAGCCATCTTGTCTAGGTCACGCTTTTGCCAAGAAAGGTTGTACCAGATGATCCTTGAGGTCCTTTCCAACCTGGTATTCTATGATCATCATCATCTTGTAGACAAACCCAAGAAAGAAACCAATCTAACTAGAAACATTTATGAACTCTAATGACAATTTGGATAGTTAATTTGACAGCTACAGATTTCAAAATACATTGCTCATGTATCGTTTCTAAGACAGCAATCCAGTGCTGGTGTTACATTCTAATTTCTGATTTATCCGAAGACATTAATTAACCCTAGGCTAGCAAGGCATATATTGACCCACAGGTATATTGGTAATTTCATTAGCTGGGAGTTTGTCTACATGAGGGAGCAAAGCTGTACCTTTCTTTAATAGTTCTTGTAAATGATGCTATCAGTATACAGTAATTCTGGAAATAGCATTTTTTAGTCTGAAAATGCTGATCTGCTAACTTATATAAAATCATTCTCAAAAGTGCTGGCTTAAAAAGGTACTACTTCTGGGAATGACTACTTAAGGATTTAAAAGGATAGTGTAAAAAAGAACTTGAACTACTAAAAAGGTTAGCTCTCTTAGGAAGATTTGGACTTCCTATAAAATGCCATCTGCCTAGTCTTATCTTGTATAATAAATCAAAGTATGATTATGTCTAAGACTCATGAAACTCCTTTAAAATATATATTTCATATTTTCATCACTTCTTAATGTACTGTAATCTTTTAAAATCAGTTGTCTACAATGCCATCTTAAAACATTTTTATTATATTTACTCTTTCTGCATTAAGGTAATTGCACATATTACGAAAAAAGTGGTGTATTGAAGTCTGCCTTTTATTTACACAGATCTTACAGTGACAATACATTGCCATGATATTTGTGTTTAATGGCATGTTTCTAAGTCACAAAATACGTCAGATTCTTCAGAGTATCACCACCTACTTGCCATTCACACTACTGCAACTGCAAGCAAGTCTATCTGTCAGAACAAGGGATTTTGGATGAAGATCTGTTTCCTGTGTTGCAAGGGATTTTGCCCATAGTCAGTGAAGAACTACAGAAAGTAGAGGCAGCTAACCACACTATGAAGATCTAAAAATTTTCAACAAATCTTTAACCTGTAACAAAAGTTCATGTAGAAAACTAGAAAAAGTTAATCAAATCCAGGGAAGCCTGCAAACATACACAATATAACACACAATTTGTCAGTGTGTCGCACTATTTTAATACTGGATTGAGCCTGCTACATTTACTACGAAAGAAAAATGTCAGGAAAATGTTTCTATCATATGTTCTTATTTTATTCTCAGTGAACATTTCTACTTAACTCCCTCCTCCTTTTTAGTTTTTTTTTCTGCCCCACCAAATGGAGCAATACAAACCTGTGGGTTTATCGTGAACTTTAGGGAAAAAAGAGTTATAATTCTTCCCATGAGTGTGACTGCATTTGCTTTCTTGGATTTACTTCCATGCTGGTGGCTATAGCCAAAGGCAAGTAAAGTGATCAAAGGGAGATAAGAGTTTGCTAGGAACCTGGAGAATGAGGGTAGAGTGTTCTTGCTGAAGATAGCCCACAAGGAAGAATAAAGCGGATACAACTGGACTGAAACTCCCAGCTGAATCGGGGCTACCCATGGCCTGCCTGCCATGGATGGCCCACGGTTCTGTTCCTGGGAAACCAGGTCACCATATAAGTGGGACAGGAACAGCTTTGCCAACAGACTGGCCAACCTGGTGAGGAGAGCTTTAAACTATAGAGACAGGATAATGGAGGAGGGACATCACAATGAATGGTTAAGTAAGGACAAGTTTGCCAGGGTGAAAAGAAAAGGGTATAGAGTGATTGAAACAAGGGGATTGACCTTTATGGAAAGAAGCAGCTAAAATACACAGAGATCTTGTATGAAGAAGACAACAGACTGGTTGAGAGCTTGTGGATAATGATCAGAGAAGAGGCCATTGTGGGTGGCACTGTGGTGGGAGTTTGTTACAGAATTCCTCATCAGGGCAAGAAAATGGATGAAATCTCTCCGCAACCTGAGGAAGCTTCTGGATCACAGATCCTCATTCATATAGTAGACATTACCCCCCTACCAACTGCTAGAAAGGAAAACATGGTGAAATGCAATGTGCACAGTTTCAGACGTAACTTTTTGATTCAGGTACTGGATAGGACAGCAAGAGTGGCACACAGCTAGATCTCCTATTCAGTAACAAGGAGAAAATGGGTGATATAATAAACAGAAGCCTTGGATGTGGTGACCTGTGAAATAGTGGAGGGATTTGGGCTTGTTCAGCCTCAAGACACAACTGCAGGGGGGGCCTAACAGGAGCCCTCAGCCCAATATCCCCTAACCAAGAGACATTCAAACTATATCTAGTGGTTTAGTCAGCCTTCAGAATCACAATAGGAGCATTTTGTTTGAAAAGGAAAAACATTACAAAATTACTACCCCTAAGGCCATGCTCTAAATATGTAAATATGCTGTAAATATGTAAGACTGGGAGTCTGTGAAGGATTTGATCTTCTCCCATTAAATTAAATGAGAAATTTTACTAAATTTTTTTAGATTTTTTTTTTACTTTGACTTCCAGTGACAGCAACATCCAACACAGAGCTAGATGAAAGATGAATCCAGATTTCTAAGCTGAATCTCTAGACCTGAATCCTTTAGGCTTGAAAATATTTCTTCCTGATTTCCTTTACCAAAAGACAGGTATTAAAGATAGCTATTGAACCCTTTTATTCTCACCAGAGGGTCTTTACAAACGTGTTGTTTGACAAGCACAGTGCAGGAAGAAGGGAGAACAGCACAGATGGGAGAGATGCCAAGAACTCATCATTCACAGCAGCTGGGAACCAAAAGAGGTGGTGAGAAGTTGCCTAATGAGTGGGAAATTATTCAGGAGCTGGGGAGGCTCATGTCCAGATTCCTATCTAACACCTAGGGAACATCAGTGACCAGAAGCACAATAACTAGGATATGCATACAGGTGCAAGGCACCTACCATTTCAGTTGGCATACAGTGTGGAGCACAGGGGATCTGTAAGTGCTGTTCCATGCTGCAAAAGTTGATGGGGTAGCAGTGAGAGCCACAGGGTATGGCCTCCTACAATTATGTTGTGGCCATCCTTGTCATATCAAAGGCCTTAGTTGGGGAGAAAAGCTTAGGGAATAACAGAGCTGTGCAGTTGCAGACTGTACATACTGCCTGATGCTCCTGAAGCCAGGGTTTGGAGTGTTGACTACCTCTCTTTCAGGAGGTGCACTCTGACCAAGACAAACACCAGCTGACGAAGCTGAGGAACGAGGTAGGAAGACTGCATAGCAGCAGATGAAGAGTAAATCATTAGGATTTTTGTGAAAACTCTACAGAAGAGGCCCAAATATCATATTGGCTTCTTTGCTTCTCATCCACACAGGCAGCAGTGATACTGCCAGGGGAGACCTTGAATGGATAAAGAGTGACTGTATGGCTCCTAAATCCAAGGTAAAGAGGATGAGCATTGCTACTGTTTGTGATACTGTCAGTCAAGGGAAGAGGCCAAACCAGGAGGGGATGCACTGTGCAGCAAGTGTCCTTTGCAGACTTTTGTCACTGTGGGAACCTCTTTGAGGAAGGACTGCAAAGGAGAGTGGTACAGTGGGGCAAGAATTTCTTTCCCAACAGACCTGCAAACCTTGTGAGGAGTTATTGAAACCACAGTCTTCAGACATTGGAGACAAATGCCTGCAGATAAGTGGGGGAAGGGGGATTGCAGGAAGCACACCAGGGACAGAATGATAGGGGAAAATCTCAGCCTCCCTTTGAAAAAGTGGTGTGACTAGAGGCTTGTATGGATTTTGGTAGCATGAGAAACAAAGAGAACGAACTAAAAACCTGTGAGTAGTTGTACATCTATGACCTCATTGCAAAGGATCACAGAGATGTGGTAGAGTAATTTGCATGAATGAAGCACTGAATGTACACAGGCCCTTTAGGAAAAATGGGAAGGGGAAACAAGGTGGGAAGATTGCACTTTATACAAAGGAACAGCTCACGTGCACAGACCAGCATCAGAGAAGAGGCCAACAAGGAGGAGGTCACAGTGAGTGTCTGCTGCAAAACAACTGATCAAAAAGATGAAGTGGGTGAGGCATTCTGTAAACAGCTCAATGCAGTCTCTCAATTGCATGTCTTCCCTTTCTTATGAGACTAACCATTCCAATAACAGCTGGAAGCATGATGGGGTGCAAGCAATCCATGACATTCCTGGAGTGTTTTGATACTTTTTTTTTGAGGTGGATTCTTTATGGCACTGCTGGGGAAGACGTTCTCTTGGGTCTGCTACTCACATAAAATGAGGAAGTGCTCAAAGATGGGATTATCAGCCCTGACTGCAGTGACTGTGAGACTGGCAAGTTCAGGAGAGAAAAGGAAGTGGCAAAAATCAGTAAGGGAATAAAGAACCTTGACTTCAGGAGAGCAGCCTTTCTTTTCCTCTGGTAGAGAGGATGCCATGGGAAGCTGCTTTGAATGACAGAGAAGACCTTTACATTGAAAGTAGTTAAGCACTTGGATAAATGACTCAGAAACAAATCAGTTGCAGTCTCCATCATTGCAGATATTTGAAACATGACTGGAGAAAACCCTGACCAACCTGATCTAACTGTGACGTTTGCCTTGCTCTGAGCAAGAGGCTGAATTAGAGAGATCCAGCAGACTCTTCCATCCTAAAATTAGTCAGAGATTTAATGTCTGGATTATTCTTAAAATAATGTGAAGCTTTAAAAAACAAAACAAACAAACACCACCTTCCTACCCCCCAAGTAAACCAACAAGTTCCTATGTCAGAATTTGGCATCCGGTTATGGTATAAACCCAGTAATAGAATAGATTTAATACACAATGTTGTGTTCTTTGCGTGTTCCAGAGAATAGAACAGAGTATTTAAGGAGAATATATGCTCAAATTTACACTTAAACTTATTATTTTGTCCACAGGGAGATTCATTATTCTGAAATAATAAATAAAATCAACAGGAGTTTCATCACAGATGGTAAATTATGTAAAATTTCATCCCGCATTTCTAAATGCTTAAAAAAATAAGAAATATAATCAACATATTTTCATTATTTCGTTAATAGAAGTGCAGACTCTTACAGGGAAACCAATTCACTGGTTTTGCTATCTAAAAATTGGACATATATCCCATATTTGATGAATCACCTTTAAAAAGTTTCTATTTCTACTAGTCAATAAATGAAGTCTGAGCAACTGATATAGGGAAGACGTCCATCTTTCAGATGACTTAATTTAGGTAAGATTAATCCCACACAAATGACTGAGGATAAAGATATTCTTCACATACACTTTTCTAAAATATGTATGTTAGTGTCTTATTATGAAATTATTTTTAGCTACTTGGTTTCACACACTTCATTTATATTGTGTAATATATAAAAGTATTTCTCTACCTTGAAAGATGAAAGTTTACATCTAGAAAATGAACTTGTTGAGAAGTTCAATTTTGAAATGTGATTCCAGTCAGCAATATAAATAATATTAAATATATTTAAATAAGGACTTTCTAAGTTTACTCAATTCCCATACACTTTGCTGTGGGAATCTTCTCACCATACTTAGACATTGACATTAGTCTGCTTCTAAAAGCATGAGAAGTTTAGCACATGATTTCCTTCACTCACCAGAATTTTAGCTGAGCTTTAGACATCTAAAGTAAGGTAAAATGAATACAACTTTTGCTGTTCTGAAAGTGAGCAACCTGCTTAAAACTGTGATCTTAAATGAGCATTCAACATGTTCTACTGTTGAGCTTATATCTATTCTCAACACACTAATAATATTTATGTGTATAAATTAATAATATACTTTAATATATACTACATACAACAGCTATATTAAAATGTATATTAATATTTAATATTTCACTATTTATAAATCATATTCAATTTGTGTATTACTATTAAAAGCCAATTCTTGTTGGAAATTTTACACAGAGTAGGATATAAACCAGCAGTATATGCTGACCATATCTGACAGAATATTCAACCAGGACATTTTACAATGAAACAATAATAATTTTTACTAATTTTCCTGTCAGAATTATCACATCAATTCAAGTAATGTCTTCTACGTTAAAAGACAACAAGTTGAGGACACAAATTTTTACCTATGACACCTTTTAAAGGCTAACTTTTAGGTAAAGGTTAGTTTTGTTTACATATAAGTACAAGCAGAGAATGGAATGGAGAGAAATGCTGATCTATATTCCATTCTGGCTTTTGTATACAATCAGTTGGTCCCCAGTATGCACACCTGGATGTAGGAGTGCTAAAGGAGCCCTATGTCTGCAGATATAGATGAATATAGATATATTCACCTTTCTTACATTATCTTTTATCTAGAAAGCTTATATTATTGGCCACAGAAAATCTGTGTCACGAGCTTAAGCTAGACACCTTAATTTTAAAGAGCTAAATGTTTATGGGATTGACTTGTTTCTAACTTTCAGATAGAACTGAATTAGTTAATTTGGAAGACACCATTCACATAGCTATGTCTGACTATAGTTAGTTTGGAGCTCTCTAATTCAACCTTCTGTTCAAATCTATTCAAATTCTTCACTGAAGACAAATAACACTTTTCTGCCTAACTGTGCAAGGCTTACCACTGTTCCAAGGGCTGATCAAGCATATTAATGTTCAAGCCTCAGTAACTTTCAATGTCACACTCTTCCATATGGCAAATTGTGTTTCAGCAGTTGTTAGCAGAGTATGCACCAAACTAAAAAAATCGATATCTACAGATTTTACATGCATGAAAATTGGAAAGCATGGTGCACAAACATAGCTACTAGTAGTTTCACAGCATTTATTTTGTTCACTCCATTACATACTGTGAGAAAGTAGAGACCTTGGGGATTTTGAGCTGAACTATAGGACCACCTGCTGTTGCAGCATCTGTAGTGTGCAATCAGAAGGATACAGTAGGATTTGTGAGAGAATTGTGTAGACTGTTATGATAAATATGGTGATACATATCTACCGTGGTATTCTCTGCCATTAGCTCAGAGAAAGACTGAACACACAGAATCTTTTACATTTAGACATAGAATGATTACTACTTCACAAATATTATATCTAAATCTATTCCACGTTAATAACTGGTGACATTCTGAAAGTTCCTTTTTTTCCCTTTCTAAGAAAAATCCTTCTTCCTTTTTCCTCAGTAAAATAAGGGATAGTTGACAATATTGGGATTTATTCTGACAGACCTGTAAGCTTGAGTGGCAGCTTGTATCTCCATGTGTCTGGCTATTTTCAAATTAAATATAAAGGTTTATGCAGATGGTCTTTATGTGTTGCAGTAACAGTTGTAGCACATCTCTTCTGGGACTACAGTGTGAAAAGGTGACAAGTCAGCTAGAACTGTACTTCAAGATTCACCTAAGTGGACCCAGTAGCATATAAGATGGACAACATTGTTGGGTGCTGAAATTTATGGTTTTTAACCACCTGACACACTTGGTTGATTAGTCTCCTAGATTGTACATAAGAAAATTCAACATGTTGCTAAATTAGTACTCAAAGTAGCTAGCATGCTGACTGGGAAGCTGATTCAACTTACATATTGGGGAAACAGTATGAATTAACAGATCCTAAATTCTCTTCCTTTATGGAACTTAGGAGCCTAGCTTGTCTTGCTCTTCCTTTCATGGATGGATTGATGTCCTTCTGTAAATAACAAATATTCCATGCTATATGCATGTCTACATTTAGCCAGTACCCAGGCTAAACTGTAGCAGTTATTCTACCACCCAATGCTCTCTCCCCAGTTGAGAAGGAGAATCGAGGAAAAAAATGGGAAAAGCCCCAAGAGTTGAAGTAGAAAGAGATCTAATTGAAATAAAAAACCTGATACAATCACCAACATAAAGCATGCAAGGTTCTATGCAGCCTGGTCCTTGAGGTCAACAGCAGGAGCAGAAGACCACAAAGGAAGAGCCCCAGGAAGAACTCCACCCTCACTGAGGTCCCTCCTTTTATAATGAGCATGACTAGGTGGTATGGGATACACCTGTGAGTCAGCTGCCTTGATTGGATCTCCCAGCTGCCTCAAGGCTACTCGTGGCCTGCCTGGATGGCTGGCCCATGGGTCTGTGCCTGGGGAACCAGGACAATCTGTAAACAGTTTTAAGACTTTCCTTCCTAGGCAAGTATATTAAATAATGGGCTGTAAGATTACTCTCATTCATGTTCTCTACATCTTTATTTATCACCTAATTCATCTTTCATTCTTTTTGGAGGACTGAAATATTTTTGAGAGTATTAATGGAGTGTTTCGTTTATGAATGGTCCATATGTTGATGCTGAAGTGTCACAGGGAATAAATACTCTAAACCAGAAATAGGTAATTGAATTTATGTTGCTTAGAAGCTGTGGAACATATAAGCATAAAAATACTGTATAAAAACAAGAAGCACTCTCCAGACAGGTTTTGAAAAAAAGTGGCCATTGCAACTTCATACTGTGTACAACTTAATTGGTTATTCATGCACAGGGCATGCCCAGTATGTTGAAATCTATGAGCTTCTTTGTGGGTGAATGCCCAGTTTCTGGACATGGACTCCATTTAGTCATTATACAAGTATTGAATTCTTCTGCCTGTCAAGGTGAAACACCTCTGAGCACTTACGAGAAGAGAAAATTTGATGCCTGATATATTTCACAGTGAAAACTTGAGACTTCTGTGGCTCTTTATCTCCTACATTAACAGCTGTAAATTTTTCAGGATCCCAGTTTTGGTCTTAGATTTTTAAGACAGATAATCTTACATATATGCTAAAGTCTTTCTGTAGGAACTTAAACTTTCAGACATCCCACTGATTATTTTTTTCTCTTCTTCAACACTCAGATGATATTCTTCTATGCAAATGCTCCTTGTCCAACACATCAGATTTGGGGTTTTGCTGAATTTTTTTTTCCTTCTTGTGCAAATCCGGGCTTCAGCTGTTTTTACTTATATCCAGAAACATGGTAGAAATATATAAGCACTAATAAGAAGCTGAAGAATTAATAAACAAAATGAGACTTTTAATATATCTGCTGCTATAATCCTGTACTGTCTAAGCAGTCTGGGGGATTGAAAGATATGGAAGCCTGGCCAGCTCTGAATTGTTATGAGTTTTGTGCCAATCTAAGAGTGATAATAGTTAAGCCTTAGTAAATATCTTTATTTGATAATTACTTCAGCTTGTAATATACTAAAGATTTCATAATTTTTTGTTTTCAGAAAAAAACTCAGTAGGATGTTGCAACTTGTCCTGCTTCCACCTCACACTATCTCTATTTTTTTAAGCAAAGTTGACAATTTCAAATTGTCCAATTTATTAGTCACAAGACACAAGGAAAAGAAATCTGTAAATTCTCAATAATTATTCGGAACTTTGAATCCTCTGCTATTTTTATAAAGCACTCTACTATGGCCAGAGTATCTTTGCCTGAAATAGTCTTATGAGTCATCTTGTTTTCCTTGTGTAACCTTAAAATCAAATTATGGCGGTGGAACTTCTTGAGTGTGCATAACAATCAAAGCTGCAGAATCTGAGCTCCCTTTTCCACAGGACTTTATTTAATAGTGTAGACATACTCAGTGAGTCTAATGTACTCTCAGTCTCCTAAAGAGGGACTGAGACTACAGACATTTAGTCTCTTATTTCTTAAATGAGTGAGCTTCACTTTAAAAGCAGCTAGAGACAATTTCCAGCTATTCCAGCAAACAGCACTGCTACCTACTTCTAGGTTAGTACCACTTGACAATTTTGTTTGGAATCTGCTTCTAATTTGAATGCAAATTTATTCTTGGCATTATATACCTTCCCATTCTCATGCCAGTACTGTTTATATACTTACATTGGTCTTCTTTCTTTCCTGGTGTTAATTCTGCAACTATATAGACAGCAGTCACATTTTCTCCCCAGTTTTGTTTTTCCATTTTAACAAAGCAAGTGGTTTTTGTACGATGCCTGTTTTTGACAGTGGATGATGATGCAGAAAGTACTGAAGTTGCTTCTCCAGAACCAGGAGATCATAGAATCACAGAATAGTTGAGGCTGGAAGGGACCTGTGGAGGTCATCTGCTCTAAACACCCTGCTCAAGCAGGACCTAGAGCAGCCTGTCCAGGATGATGTCTAGGTGGATTTTGAGGGAGGAAGGCTCCACAACCTCTATGGGAAACCTGTGCCAGGGCACAGTCACCCTTGTAGTAAAAGTGTTTCCTAATGGTCAGACACTACCTCCTGTGTTTCTGTTTGTGGCCGTTGCCTCTGGCCCTGTCACTGGGGACCACTGGAAAGATACATCATCATATGAGGGTACTAAGGTGCTTAAGAAAGTAAGCTCTGATCCACAAGCACTGTACCAGTCTGAGCAAACAAACTTGTTTTCAGAGTTAATACAGTGTCTTCAAGAGGACTCTTGTGCATAAATCAGAAACACTAGTTGGGTTTAATGCTATTTTAGACTGTCTGCTATTTGATATAGACATTCTCTTACTCTTCTGTCCTATCTTATGCTCTTTTTTCTTCATATCATCTTAATAGACCTCTCTAATTTATTCATAAGTTTCAAAATATAATAGTACATATTGGTCTGAAATTTATTCTGAAATAGCATGCTATATTATTATTGTGCATTGCCTATTATTATTGTTTCAGTACCTTCACTGTTTATCTTGTAAAGAAAACACAGTCATAGCTTACTCATGAAAAATCTGTGGAAAACATATACATATCCACAAATCAGTTCCTCTTAGTCGGCTTACTGACAAGGAAACATTTGCAGAATTCTGTTATATCGCAGTTGTGTAGTATCATGTACATTACTGCACGTACAATCTATTTTGTAGAGTGTGCAAATTAAACCCTTTTTGTATTATAGGCCATTTTTCAGGTTTTAGAAAATTTTGGATATAAATCAAATGCTGCTGTCTGAAGTTAATGGCATCAAAACTCTATATGAATAAACCGAGACTATGAATTTAAAATTTATGAAATGGTGCTAATTCACTTATGTACTTTTCTAAAGTATTTTTTACTGCGTCTTTTGAGAGAGGACAGTGCTCATTCCTTTTCAAGCTGTCTTACCAGCTTTTGATATGTTTTTTAAAATTTTATTTTTTCTTACATTAAATACAGAACAAAGTATGAGCTTTATAATTCAGATTTCTCTGTAATTATGAACAGATAAATACAACTCTGTGTTGACATTAACAATAAGATACTCCTCTTAATTGTGTTTGCTTCGGGGGGGGGGGGGGGTTGGTGTGTTTTTTTTAATTTGGATTTTGGCAAGTGTAGAGGCTTTCAAGAATGTGTCAGTAGCATAAGAGCACAAGTCCCTGCATATCCCTTAAAATGCTTCCACATCACATTTGGGAAAAAAATATCATGGAGATGATATGTGGAAAAGCCTTCTAAAAGACCTTATTAGCTGAGGTCTGGAATAACACTTGAGAATTTAGGTAATTGCATGGCAGTTTCCTGATATCTAACCTCTGTCCCTTGAAGTGCCAGTTTCCCCCTAATTTGAATTCATGTTGTTGCTTCCTGACTCACACTTGCTCAAGTGCTTTTTTTCATGCTTTACAGAATCTTTCAGCTTACCAAAAAGTCAGAAAACTAGCATGACAAAGGAAAAGCTCATACAAAAGAAGTGAAAGGAATATTGAGGTGGAGAGAGGAACGTGGCAGCTGAACAATAAAGGGTTAGGCAAATGCAGAATAACGACATTGGTATCATTCAGTGGCTTAATTCCCCTTTCTCTCCTCCAGTTCATGACTTAATTCATTTCCCTAGCCCAGAAACCCAGTAAATATAACATTACCATTAATAATTTCCAGCCACTAGCTTAGTATTAAATTTGCAAGCCCTCAGGCATGAGGCTTGTCAGGTTTTGTCTAGAGTTTTGGTTTTAGTTCATTTAACTGAAACAACAGTTTTTCTAATTGGCAGGTGGTCACAATGAATTTGTTATAAACATATTTTTAATATAGATAGTGATAGCAAGTAGTTATTCTCGTAAATAAAACAGTGTAAACCAGTATGTCTATAACAGATATTGATGCAACATAGACAAATAAATGCTTGGAATGACAGCAAGGGCCTTGAAAGTAAGGTCACAGCATGCAGTAGAAATGAGAACAGGGATGGGATGATAAGACAGGAGGCACAGGTTGTTACTGGAGATTCCAAGGCTATTAATAACTCATCAGTCATCAGTGAGAGAAATAGGAGCTGGGCAAAACCAGTTATAGCAATAACAAGAGAACAAAAACCAAACATTCAGTATATGTAAAATGCACCTGGTATACTGAACCTGGATGCAACATAGAGATGCAGACCAGCAAAGATCAAGGTGTAAAAGTGTGCAAGACAAGTAGTCCAAAGTGAATGCTAAAGGGAGAAGGAAGAAGAAACTCTATCATACACATCTCACTCCTTCCAGCAAAGGACACCTATGACTTGCTGGAATTTCCACCTTCCTGTGTGATGATGACTAGTGCTGTAAACTCATAGGGTGCTCATAAGGGTGAGCATAACACCAGAGGAAAAGTAACATTAACTATGAGGTGTATGAAGTATGTGTGTAGCATTTTTAACCAAATTATTGTTATTGAGACTTCTTCTGCAATAGTATACTACTTCTTTTTTTTTTTTTCTCGTTTCTTTACTAACTATTTTTGGAATTATACTAATTCTCTAACTAAACTGTAAGGATTTTCACTGCCCTAAGAATAAATTGTTGGCTTTCCTTCTTGGTGTGTTTTCTTCTTGCCCGTACCAAGGTCTTAAGTGTGACATTTACTACACATATGCACATCGTGTTGTTTGAGATGTCCTGTGGCATTCAACTTGGCTTTCAGCTGCTACTCTGTAGGAGCAAAACACCATTGTGTATTGTGTATCAAATTTATCAGCTCCACTTGAATCTTTTGATAACTTGGGGCAGCCAACATGGCACTACATACCAATGTATGGAAAATTGAGTTAAGCCTTCTGTCTTCAGGCTGTATCTTGGGAAAAAAATACGTTCAGTCTGGGAAAATACCATCTTTCCCATGAAATTTCAGTAGTTTTAGTCTTCTTGACATTCCTGAAATAAGGTTCTTTTTGAATCTTCTCTTACAGATGAGCAATATTATTGAGATTGCAATGGTTCTTCTCAGTTATCTTCTATTCTCTAAAAACAATGTTCAAAAATAAAAAAAAAAAAAAAAAGCAGAGGACATTTCTGTATCATCCTAGCCTATTCCAGATTAATTTGCAAGATACATGGGAGGAATTGCCCTCAGCAGAGGTAGCCTAGATGACAGATTTAATCCAGATACTTACTTGAATAGCTCTTTCAACTAGGTATAGCAAATTTTAATTCTTTAATTAAAATGATGAATTTGAAAGACTAGTGTTTGCAGAGACACGTATCTAAAGATGTAGGTGCAAAACCCAAAAATGTAGATAAACTAGAAGATGGCTGACTGAATAGGCAGGTACTTAGGAATTTTCCATTTAAAAACTCTTTTAAGTCAATGGGCAACATGTCACATGCCAGTGATTAAAAAACAAATAAAACCTTAAGCTGCTCAAAATTTTATCTCTAGGAAAAAAACATAAAAAGACAAATGAAGTGGCATATGTGAGCAAATAAGATGAGGTAAATTCTAAGGGCTATGAACCTATTGCCTCCATTCTCAGCAAAGATAATTGTACAGATCCCAGAGGTAAAGGTAAGATAATAAAAAATGCTTAACACAATTAGGTGGAGGGATCAAGTAATCGCTGTCTCCTGATTCTGAAAGAACACAAACATGGTATTTGAGGTGTGGTAATTAACATTTTTAAGAAATCTGTAATGTCAAGATTATCACTGGAGAATAGCAAATATATTGAGCATATCTGAAAGAAAATAAAAAGACATCTGGCTAAACTTAAATATCTGACCTTGATGTTATACAAGACCTCAAATCAATTATTTAATAGAAGTAGGAGTACGCATTTGAAGACAAATGAGCAATAAGCTAAAATATACTGTGATTAAACAAAGAGGTTTTTTTTACTGTCTGACAACTTTCTTCATAAGATAACAATTTTATAGGCTATTAAATTCATTTGTTGTTGCCTATCTGAGCATTACTAATGCATATGTTGCTAAATAAGAAACTACTAGTTATACTGGCGATGACTGACATTTACTAATTTCAGTTATGGAGAAGTTACAAAGTGAGTAAGGAGCATGCTCAAAGGCAAAAACTATCAGAAAATGTTGAAAGGGAGATTGTGGCACAAAGAAAGTATTTGTACTGTAGAATCAGTTGGTTTTGAAAATACTCTTGAGCTTTGTCTTTTATTTTCTATATCATTTGCTAATGATTGAAGTTTGAGAAGAATCATAAATACAGAGAGGAATTGGGTTATTAAGGGATGGATTTAGATTACTCTAAAGGAGTCTAAAGGACCAGAATAGTAGGAGAATGTACTTTATTCAAAAAAGAGGAAATTGTGAACAGTGAAACAATATGAGAGATGGGAAATTTTTATTTACAAATGACGAAGTGGAAAAAGAAAGGTTATCACAATGTGATTCTGAGAAAAAGATGTAAAGCAGTTGGAAGAAAGCAGACATTTCCCAGAATGCATCAAGAACAGAATTGTCATTAATGTGTTAGTGTAATCATAAACACTTGTGAAACCTCATCTGAATAACTGTATAATTCTTGTAATTTCCTTGATCAGGAAAATAATCAAAACATATGCTGAGAAGGACCATGGAGAATAACAGAATGGAAATCAGAAGAGTTTAGAAGAATTCAGTTTGAGTGGTCTGTCAAAATGAAGTCTAACAAAATTGCCTCAAGATTTATAGATACAGGAAGGGAATGAGCCATGTAAGCAACGAGCAACTTCTTTCAAAAAACAGACATGTATAAATTGATAGTAAATGCTTTTAGATGGGAAAGTCACACACACACAAATTTAATCTTCATAGGAGTACAATTCCTTGGACACTGGCTGATGAGAGAAGAGTTAGAGTGAAAAAAAAACTTTGAAGATGAATATCAAAAAAGTTGGTAAACTTATGAAAAAGACTGATAGAAGATGGTTACCTGTAAGAGTAGGATAATGGGTGCCACCACTGAGGAGGTGTCTTTCCATACTATATGTTAAATAATTCCAGAATATTTATTTGCTCAAATGCCCTTCTTTTCAATTAATAGTAATGTATAGACAGAATGCAGTGGGCTGAAGAACCAACACTGAGGTAGAGATGTATGAAGAATCAGGAATTTAATTTAATTAATTTAATTTAATGTAATGTAAAACCTACTAGTTCTCCTTCATGCTCCTAAAACTTATCATCAAAGGGTCCTATTGTTAAGAAGATATTTCTTGTATGATATCAGTTTACATTTTATAGCAGTTCAATATTTAGCAAGCATTATATAAAAGTTATTTCTTTTTACCTTGTCATTGTACTTAGAAACATAACAATGTTTCTTGGTCCTGTTAAGGCTGCAAATTTGGATCACAAGCTTTGAATTTGTCAACAGCGAAACCTCATTGGGTATAGGTGTTTTTTCAGGGGGCTGTCCATGTATGAATATGTTTATGAACATTTACATGTTTGTGTGCTTCTATGTGTGTGGTCGGTTGGATTTTTTTCTGTGTCTTTGAGAATGTGTTGGTTATTTTTTTTGTTTGTCATGTTAAATTTTTTATCCCAGATGCTCATGTTCAAATATGTGGAATAAACATTGATCAATTATTTTTGAAAATAAATTATACTAAAGACTTTTTTTTCATAAAAAATACATAGGTATTACTGTATGCTTAATTTGCACTCACAAATGCTGATTTCAGATAGATTTTTCATATAGACAGTTCCTAGCTCAAATGAAAGTACAAATGTTGCTTTTACTTTTACAAAGTTGTACTTCATGGGAAGCACTGTAAAATCTTTTGCAACATAACTTATTTAACATTACTAAACTGACGACCTTCGTGGTAAGTGATCAAGGTGCACTCAGTTCAGTGAACCACACTACATTTGCACACAGTATGTAAGTACAATATAGTGAAGATTATTTGTCAGTAGAAGCACAGCTTACAATTATTTTACCAAAATCAGCACTATCTACCATGCACTGTAGCACCATTGACATATCTAATATTAAGAATGTACTGGTGTTTCCTTTAAAATCCGTATATTCACAAGGTTGTAACAAAGCTGTTCTAAAATTACTATCAATTGAAACTCAACACAAGAAGTTTAAAGAGAATCGTTAATAGTAAACAGCTTTTAGTTTAGAGAAAACTTCATAAGCATTTGAAGTTTACAGTGCAGGGTTTTTTTCCTGTTTGCTTTCTACTGGTTTTCTAATGTGCATATGAAAAAACTCTAATATTATTCGTTTTGCATGCCCACTATTTTTGTTAATCTACCATGGTACGCCTGTCATCAAACACGTTATTCTTGAAGGACACTGTAAAAAATAAGTTTAAATGTTCTGACATTTCTGGAATTATTTCCTAATTATCATTTCTTAGAGACATGTGAAGCTCTCTCTTCCATCACTATCAGCAACATGAAGCTATTAAAATAACAAAATAACAAAAGCTAAACATCCTTTGGCTTGGAGAACCAGCTGGAGAAGAGGTTCTGCAAGGGGAAAAGTGAACATTTTTCATTAATATCCTAAAACTTACTGAAATTAAGTGGAACTAACTACAAAAGTAAATATAGGAAGTTAAGAGTGAAAGAAGTAGTTTCATAGTTAAGATGGATACTGACAGCCAGGAAACAATGACCAGATCCAAAGAATAACTTATTATCTGAAATAGAACAAAGCTTATAAGTCCAATATTGTGATTCTTTATTTGGACATTACCTAAATACAAAGACATAAAATTCTATACACTTTTTGTGTGGAGTTTTCACATATCACCTTTTAACCTGAGAACTGCTGAGAGTTTTAGAATTGTCACTAGGGCTCAACTGATTCAACAAAGATCACGATTCAGTATCTAACTCACAGTTGCAGTGGACAGGGATCTAGAAGACAGAATTAACCTCATCTGATTTTATCAGAAAAACCCATACTGGTGACTTCATCTATAGTTAATTGAGAAAAACAGGTAGTTCCAGAGAGCAATTTATCCATTCCTAGAACAGGGTGCAATCACCCTCTGGACCTGATAATTTTTCTTCCTTGATTATAGAAGGTTTTTCTAGATGTAGTCCTTCCACATTGAGTCACTTTGTTTCAGTATATTTGCTGCATGCAATTACTCTGCAAGCATGGTACATATAACACAAAGGTGCAAAATGTTTATTAGCCGATGGACAAAAGATAGATAGGTTTCTAGGAGCTATGAGGCTAAACACTACTGTGAAAACCACCCTGATAAAATAAGCAGAGGGTCTTTGTCAGGCAGGCATTAGTCATGAGGCAAAGGGCTGGTCTCTGCTGCTCCCTGGAAAGGATCATACATGCTTATGTATTTGTTTGTTTGGTTTTAATTTGTTAATATTTTGCAGGCAATTGCCTTAGACTAAATGCCTAATTTAATATGGGTAAAATTATCTGAGATTAATCCCACTGCTTGTTTTGGGTGTCCTCTGGAGATTAGGTTAGAAGCTGTGTACTGAAGATGACAGAATCTTAAAGAGGCATCCCTCTGTCTATTATCCACAGAATAACAGTTGATATAAATAGGGCTTAATGGATCATTGTTCTCATAAAGCACTGCAAAAAGTGAAGTTTTGTAAGCATTTCAGGGCTTTGAAGGAAAAAGCTGTTTCACCCTGGCTAGGACACATAGAAGGAATTGTGGGTTTATGCCCCTTCTTCACTCACTATTTCTGTTTTATCCCATAACTGTTTAATATAAAACACAGAAACAACTCTGGGGGAGAGAGAGAGCTCTTATACATCTGGTGTAAGTGGAATAAAAGTAATTAGCCTTCTGCATCTGCTGTACCCACCAGACAGCTGCTCTCGGAACTCACGCATCTGTTTGGGGAGCCTGATTCTAATTTTCTGACTGAATGTATTCTTACAGATCATCGTCCTTCTGATGAAAATGCTTGTCTCATTTCCTGATTTTACACCTTAATGTAGAAAGAAAGCACATGTCTGCTTAAGCTTCATTCTGCTTGGATAAATAAGTCAAGCTGTCCTAGTGTACTCTTACATGAGGAGTAGACCTTCCCTAGTTCTCTTGCCCCTTTCTGTTTTGTTTTTTTAAAAAAATTCTGAGATAGAAAATATATTTTCCTTTACTATTCAGTTTATTTATTTGATTTTATCTAAGACGACCTAATTTATCTCTTCAAGTTGTATCTTTTTTGTTGAAGACAGTTTTTTCTATTTTCGTGAAGGTCTAAATTGTTTCCATTTGAAGTGCAAAGGCTTTTTAATGTTATTTACATATGAAATAGGTCTTTTAGTTAGAATTATATTTATCCTGTCCATCAATGTTATGATGGACTGAAAAAGTGTGTTCTTTAATACAGTGCTTTTCTGCTAATAGAGCAAAGACAAAGTTCAAATGTTCATCCCACTCAGTCTTTATTATCTCTATTATTGTTTTATTTTAAAAAGTATTTTTTTGGCAGTTTTTTTGTAGAAATAAAGAAGGCTTTTTATACGGTTTAACTGTTCTATTTATGCCATTCCACTGCAGACTTCTTTAGCTCTTCTACACAGTTTCATGTAAATAATACTTCAAATATGCTAATTAGTTCTAGAATATCAACATGTCAACTGCATAGTAGTTTATGATCAAAAAACGTTTGCATGATTGAGATAATGACTACTAAAATACACAGACTTCAAGTACCTAGCTATACACACAAAAAACCCCCCATACTAGAATAAAAAAATCCCCAAACCTATTTACATTTACAGTCATTGTGGTAAAGTCATTCTTATTCAATTGGGGGGGAGGGGTGGGGGGGAAAGGTAGTTAAAGTAAGCATTCAGAAATTAAGACAACAAACATTTTATTGTTCCAGTCAATCTTTTATTTTTTTTTTTTTCCTTTTTGCCTACTTAAGAGATTGTATTTAAATTATTAAATACTATTTCCACAGTTTTACAGAGTAGGTGGGAAGAAGGAAGTAAGTGAAAACTGTTACAGTAAGACAAGAGTGATCTTCATTAATCTTTGTAACATGTAGGAAAGATGTAGTAGCTGAGAAAACAAAAAGATTTCTCTACTGTAACTTCTGCAGGTAAAATTTAGACTAGGAAGAGAGTCCTTGATAGTTAAGAGAAAACAAACACCTCCAGAAGATGACTCATCTCATCTGGAACATCTTTGATGAATAATTCTTTGGTGGTTACTATCTCTCTCTACTGATTAAATAAAGCTCCAACAATTTGCTTTAACTTCATTATCTAATTTAGATTAGATGGATCTCAACCTAAGAGAGGCTACAATATGAACTGGATAATATTTCAGATTAAACTAATGCTACATGACTGATTCATTCAGATTACTGTTAATCTCTTGAATTCACACTCACTTAAGGCTATCCAGATGTTTTTTCGGTATAATTTCATGCTCTAGGAGGACAAAGAGGGCTATCAGGAGTAGTCAACACGGGTTCACCAAGGGGAAGTCATGTTTGACCAACCTGACAGCCTTCTATGAGCACATAACTAGATGGATTTATGAGGGCAGGGCAGTCAACGTGGTCTACCTTGACTTCGGCAAGACATTTGACACTGTCTCCCATGGCATCCTCACAACTAAACTTAACAAGTGGGGACTGGACGATTGGGAAGTGAGGTGGATTGGGAACTGGCTGAAGGACAGAGCCCAGAGAGCACTGGTCAGTGGGGCAGCGTCTAGTTGGAGGCCTGTGACTAGTGGTGTCCCCCAGGGATCCGTACTGGGTCTGGTCCTACTCAATATATTCATTAACGGCCTGGACGAAGGGACAGAGTGTATCCTCAGCAAGTTTGCCGATGATACAAAACTGGGAGGAGTGGCTGACATGCCAGAGGGCTGTGCTGCCATCCAGCGTGACCTGGACAGGCTGGAGAGCTGGGCAGGGCAAAACTGAATGAAATTCAACAAAAGCGAGTATAGAGTCCTACATCTGAGGAAGAACAACTCCATGTATCAGTCCAGGCTGGGGGCTGAGCTGCTGGAGAGCAGCTCTGGGGGCAAGGACCTGGGAGTCCTGGTAGACAACAGGCTGACCACGAGCCAGCAATGTGCCCTCATAGCCAGGAAGGCCAATGTAATCCCGGGGTGCACTAAGAGGAGTGTGGCCAGCAGGTCAAAGGAGGTTCTCCTCCCCCTCTACTCTGCCCTCGAGAGGCCTCATCTGGAGTACTGTGTTCAGTTCTGGGTTCCCCAATTCAAGAGGGACATGGAGCTATTGGAAAGAGTCCAGTGCAGGGCCACTAAGATGGTTGAGGGATTGGAGCATCTCCCATATGAGGAGAGGCTGAGGGAATTGGGCGTATTTAGCTTGGAGAAGAGGAGGCTGAGGGGGGAATTTCATTAATGCTTATAAATATCTGAAGGGCAGGTGTCAGGAAGATGGGGCCAGACTCTTCTTGGTGGTGTCCAGTGACAGGACAAGGGGCAATGGGCACAAACTGGAACACAGGAGGTTCAATCTTAACATAAGAAAGCACTTCTTTACTGTGAGGGTGACTGAGCACTGGCACAGGCTGCCCAGAGAGGTTGTGGAGTCTCCATCTCTGGAGTCATTTAAAACCCGTCTGGACGTGTTCCTGTGTGATCTACTCTAGGCTCCTGCTCTAGCAGGGGTGTTGGACTAGATGATCGTTGGAGGTCCCTTCCAACCCCTACCATTCTGCAATTCTATGATAGAAACTAAAATATTAAATCAAACTATTATTATCTTAAAAAAATGTGAAGTATTGTTCACGCTAGAGAAGGCGGCTGTGGGAATTTGTTGGACAGCTGTTTATGCTAACAAACTGGCTGAGCAGAAAAAAAAAGACATTCCATCTTTGGTGTTTTCTTACTGGGAAAAGTCAAACCAGCAAAAGCTGACAGTGCTATGATAAGATCCTCTTAGAGTCCCTTCAGTGACCTCTGCAAGATTAATGTAGAGTTCGTTCTTCATTTAGGAAAGCGTTGGGGGGGAAATAATAACTTCTTCTGTAATCACTTAATCTATGTATGAGTGTATTCAAAATGTAGTGGATTAAAAAGCCCTTTGCAGCTGGGATGGCCTGAAACACTTCTTCTACCATGAAGCATAAGTATCCTAAATTCAGAAAAGAGGACATTGAAGGTTTGCCCTCTAAAGGAAGAGGCAGTTCCTAACAGTTAAAAGTGTATGGTCTTGATAAAAAAGCCTTTCCTTATGTTAATCATATTCTGTGCAAGTTGCTCTATTCCTCTGAGAGAGAAGGACTGAATGCAAAATAATTTTTTTGCTCCTCAAGACTTTCCTTGCCATCTTATGAATTCCCACTAGAGTCCCTTGAATTAGCCTCTTGACAGTTCTTTTAAGTGAATCTTGATCTTGGCTGAGTATCATTTAATGTGATTAGAGTATCTCTTCATACAACGATCTACTTGCACATTGCAAATGTGATTCTTTTTTTTTTTTTTTTTAAAAGGATTGTTTTCTCTTTCTTCTTCTCCAGAGATAGTTAGTGTGGTTTGTTTGTGTGGGTTTTTTTTTCACAAAGATTTATGGCTGACCTGAAACTCTGAAAACAAACCACTAATCCAGGAGAATGTAGGAGATTATTAATCTTCCTTCAGAAAATTTAAATAATTCTATGAAAGAACAATTCAATCTTAAGACTAGATCGTTGTTCCAAATGTTACTGATGCATCACCAACCTATTCAAGCCTAACTTTTTAAAAACTGTGGTATCATCTAATGTCATCCTCTGTTAAGTAGAGCTTTCTACTTTCTATCTTTCTACTCAAGATGCCAGAGGGAGAAGTTTATTTAAAATCATGTGTCTTTAAGTTTTGTCCTCTTTATTTGGCTAGGTCAGCATGCTAAATGAGAGTTGTAGTCACACAAGACCATATTGACAGTCAAACATGGAAAAAGGCACCATTACTTTGATCCCTTTTTTATGTTCATGTTGCTGCAACTTTGTGCTTCCCTCAGGTAACCAGTACTAAATACTTTGCTCAGTGGGCTGAAAAATAGTCCTCTCATTCCCTCTGGCATCCTCTGAATGAGGATTCATGGTGAGATACTTCTGACAGTGAGAAACTGAGGTCTTCATATATGTATGCAAGGAATATACCAACTTTATTGCTAGAGGTTTTCTTTATTTTCACAGTAACTAACCCGTGGGACTGGGAAGAGCCATCAAGTCTGATGATAAATTTACTTCTGAGATTGTCCTTCAAAGCTCCTCCATCATGTCAGTGGGACTCAGAATTTTTTTTCCCTCTTTTTCAAGGATCTGGATTTGGTTCATTAAGTAACCTTTGCGTCTGAATAAAATTACATCCTCCCACACAACTTGCTGCCCAGATGTATGTGAAAAGGGAAAAAAAAGCAAGCATGTCAGTGCTTGTGAAACCCATCCCTATGACACATTTGTATTTGCATCCCTACCTTGGGATCATCACTTGGTTTTATTCCAGCAGCACTGGGTTCAGAAAAAGTTGGCTAACACAGTGGACAGAAAATGGTGGGCACTTAGAAAGCTCAAAATAGAAATGAAAGATGAAAAATGAAAGACTATCTGCTATGTCCCCACATTGGAGGGCAGTCTATAGGATGCAGACATTGGCAGAAAGCAGCCAGATATTTGCCAGGGTTATAAAATAGTTTTTTCAAGCCAATAGTGAAGGGATGAAAGAAAGAAAAGGGAAAAAAAAAAAAAAAAAAAAAAAAAAAAAAAAAAAGAAGTAATTTATTTAAGAGAGGTCCTAGAAAGAAAGAGTTACAGTTAGTACTTCTGTGGTCATACTTTATCATACATAAATTGGAGAGATATGGATTTGAGTGGACTACTCAGTGGATGAGGAATTGGCTGGATGGTTGCATTCAGAAGGTCAATGTCTCAGTGTCCAGATGGAGACTGGTGACAAGTGGTGTCCCTCAGAGGTCCATACTGGGATGAGTACTGTTTAATATCTTTATCAATAACATAGACAGTGGCATCAAGTGCACTGTCAGCAAGTTTGCAGATGACACCAAGCTGTGTGGTGCAGTTGACATACTGAAGGGATGAGATGCCATCCAGAGGGACCTGGACAAACTTGAGAAGTGGACCTATGTGAGCCTCATGATATTCAACAATGACAAGTGCAAGGTCCTGCACCTGAGTTGGTGCAACTGCCAGTATCAATACTGTCTGAGGGATGAATGGGTTGAGAACAGCCCTGTGGAGGACTTGGGGGTACTGGTGGATGAAAAGTAGGACATGAGCTGGCAATGTGTGCTCACAACCCAGAAAGCCAACAATATCCCAGGCTGCATCAAAAGAAGCGTGGCCAGTGGGTCAAGGGTGGTGATTCTCCCCCTCTACTCCACTCTCTTGAGACCCCACCTGCAGTACTGTGTTCAGTACTCTGGAGTCCTCAGTACAGGAAAGACATAGACCTCTTGGAGTGGGTCCAGAGGAGAGCCACAAAAACAATCAGAGGGATGGAACACCTCATCTGTGAGGAAAGGCTGAGAGATCTGGAGTTGTTCAGCCTTGTTCTGGTTTCCCAGGAACAGACCCACAGCCCAGCCATTGCAGACAGGCCATGAGTAGCCCCGAGTCAGCTGGGAGTTTCAATCAGGGCAGCTGACCCAAGCTGACTCACAGGTGTATCCTACACCACTGACACAGGGGCTTCCTCTTCCTGGGGCTCATCCTTGTTGGTCTCCTGCTCCTTCTGCTGCTCTTGAGGACAAGGCTGAGTATAAGGTTATACACTTTATTTTAGTATTTGTATTAGTGTTGTTTTTTCATTAAATCTATTTTGATTTCAACCCGTAGTACTCCTCCCTTTTTCCAAATTCCCCTTATTGGCTGGAGAAGGGACATCAGGTGACAGAGTAACTGCTACAGTTTAGTACTGGATACAGGCTAAACATAGACAAGCCTGGAGACGAGAAGGCTGCAAGACCTTATTTCAACCTTTCAGTACTTAAAGGGGACCTATAAGAAAGATGGGGAGAAACATTTTAGCAGATCCTGTAGCAATAGGATGAGGGGCAACATTTTTAAATTACAAGAGGGTAGATTTAGGTTGGACATAAAGAAGAAATTGTTTTACAGTGAGGGTAGTGAAACACTGGCATAGGTTTCCAAGAGAGGTGGTAGATGCCCCATCCCTGGAAACATTCCAGGTCAGGTTGGGTGGGGCTCTGAGCAACCTGATCTAGTTGAAAGTGTCCCTGCTTACTGTAGGAGGGTTGGTCTAGGTGACCTTTAACAGCCTCTTCCAACCCAAACTATTCTGTGATTATCAAATCAGGAAATGGACTGATTCTGCTTCAGCAGTCCTGCAGTGTTGCTGATAGTAAGAGTCCATGTTGTGATCACTTGCATTTTAGCCTTGCCTTATGCCATTTTAAAGAAGGTAAGCAACTCCAAAGCACTGAAGAAACTGTGAATCTCCATCCCTCAAAAGCCAGAAAATGAAAGGAAAATATCAGTCTTTTTTAAACTGAAGAGAAAAAGGATGACATCTCCCTGGGGGAAGGAAGGTTTGAATGGAAATACAACAGAATTGTTGATACATACAGCTTTGTATATGACTATAAAAGGCAGTATATGTCTAACTAAAACACCATTTCTGAGATGAGATGAAAATGGAGACAAAGGAAGATATTAGAATCTATCCATGAAAGTTAAAGACTACCAAATTATATCAGCAAATATGTCTGTTAATATGCTTTCAAGTAACTTTGCTGGATCAGAGCAGTCATGCATATTAAGATGATTATCAGATGCTTTAAACTTGTAAATATTTAACTTACTTGTTCTAGTTTCAAGTTTTCATTTTCCATAAGCTGTTTGCTGTTCATTACTCATTTTGTAATATAGCAGAAATTTCAGTGATCTAGCATGCAATTCAAATGATACTGTATAGAGTGCAAGTAATAAATTTATGAGCAATCCACAGAATGATTACTCTTCTCATAAAGTTTCAATGCCAATGGACAAAAGACTTCAGAAGTTTTAGGACTAGCTTGTGTCCGGCAGTACTAAATAATTTAAGTGCTGGATTCACAAGTGCTACTTGACCAGTTTTTAGATGCAAGGAATCTGGCTTTCTTTTCCTTCGTGCAGGAAGAGAATCTATTTCATGTATTATCAGATCAGAATGTTAATTACTGTTTGCCTTTTGTACTTGGAGGATTGCTTCTTTTTTTTCCCCTGGAGGATCCGGATGCCTGTATGGGAGAATAAGGCCTGTTCTCCAGTAGTACATGCACAGGTGTCCTACAAGGATAGGTTCTGTTTTGGTCTAAATGGGGAAAACAGTGAAATTTTTGACTTCGATAAATGACGCGTGATGATATGTACCTAACAGAACAGTGTTAATGGGGATAAATCTGTATCTGTATACGGGCCAAGAAAAGTAATTCACAGTACAAATGATAATTAAGATATTTAAATTTTTCTGAAGGAAAAAAAAGTCATGGACTTTAGGTAAGCTTGTTCATAAAGTTAAATTATGAAAAATGTACATGTGTGCAAAGGGAAAATACATGTGAGAGGGGCCTTTCTTCATCTGGCTGTACAATGATAACCTTGCCTTGAAGAGCTATGATATCCCTCCAGAGAGGGGAGTCTATATACATCAGCCTAGGAACAGCACCTGAGCAATGGGTAATGTTTCTGTCACTGTAGCAGGGAGAGCTTGAGGCTGAATAGAGATTGCCAAACAGTCCCTGTACATGTTTTTATTGCACTCAGTTTTAGTGTGGACCTTGTGTGCGATTGTCCAATTACTCCTTGTCTAGACTGTGCATGATCCACAAAAGTACTTTGCAAGGAGTCCCTGAGATCTCACTGTGGAGGCTCTTGCTCATCTACTTCTTCCAGTAAATTTCTTACATCCTGTACTTCCTGCACAGTGAATCCAAGTTTCTTATACACTGACCCTAAGATAATTTTTCATCATTGAATGTCAAAAGGCCTGAAAGTAGTAAAGATTCAAAGCAAGCAGACCATTGCTGGGAAATTATTCCACCTTCTGAACATGCTACAATCCTTGATATAGCCTAGTTAAAATATACATTTTAAAATCACATAGTGTGGATAAGTTCCAAAAATAGAGAAAGGTGTAAACAGAAGTGTCAACCAGCACTTCTGGCTCTTGACAAGCCAGCTTGAATTAAAGTGAGAGACTCTGAAAAGTATAAAGACTGCCTGAGGAGGGAAATGTCAGATTGCATATCACATGAGAGTGCATCTTGCTGGTACTTAAAGACCAATTCTTATACCATGAGGGAACAAGCTAAAGACCAGAGTGATTCTGAACATCAGCACAAGACAAACATTTTCTCTGGGAAGTGAGTAGCATTATCAGTGAACCCATAGCCCTGCTCCTGAGTGTTATGGCCTTTAATATGAGACAAAAGAAAATATGAACAACTGTTAACATTAGAAGCATTTGAGAGTGCTTCCAGATGCAAGAGTCTGAAATGAGTGTGGAAAAAATGCATCACCTGAGACATTGTAGTTCCTATTGCTGTCAGGTACCAGTAAGGTAATGCATCAAATAGGTAAGCAAATTATCAAACCTAATGCAGCCTTTGAATCCACATTTACTGCAAAACACAAGTTCTTTCTTTACCAACAAACAAAATCACTAAAAATGAGTTTACATCAATTATGTAGGGTAACAACAGCTCAGCCAGAATCATAGATTATTTTAAGTAAATATGTGTATAGCCACTCTTGCACTTAAATACTAATGCAAGTTATTGAGCCAAATCCTCAGCTAGTATAATTGACTTAGCTACCCTGAATTAGTTTGGTCAATGATTATTTGCACAAGCCACGTGTCTGGTTAACTGTATAGACAGATGTGGTCTGGGCTAAAAAGCAGATAGTAACCTTCTTATCTGCTGATTTAACCATTGTTTTCTCATGGATCAGATGATGGGTTTGTGGATCATTTGGGGAAAAAAAGTTCAAAACTTATTTTTATTAGGTTTTGTTCAAGCACCATAAAATCCTGTTGCTGTGATGTTTATAAAAAGGTCCTGAGTTAAACCTTATCAAATTTCCCATTGATCTCAATGCATTTTGTAGCCTAAAGGAAAAGAACATAATCCTGAATGAAGTGAAAGAAATTCAATTTTAGATTTTATGCACTTAAAAATGGTTATAGTAGCTTACTAGTTTATTTTGTAAAAGTTGCTAAGAATTTAAAGTCTCTTTAATTTTTTTTTTGTATTTCTTTTCCTCTGATGGAAACAGCACTGCAAAATAAGCCTTTTATGGACTGTATAAGGATAACAAAACAAAACAATTATTTAAAGTACAATGCACTGTAATGGGATTTTTACACATGTAGTCTCTGTTGCTAAATACCTGTTAGAAGCACTAAGAGATACTTTAAAAAAAAATAAAAAATAAAAAAGAAGAAACAGTATCATTGTTTTGCATTCAGTGCATTCTATAGCAAATAGTAGTCAAAAGAATTTTTCTTTGTTCATTTGTTTGTCTAGACTATTATTCTAGTTTCAGCTGTGTGGCACTATTATAACTACAGAATGAATTCTAGTATAGTTGTGAGGACTATCATTTCCAATCTTACAACCTATTATGTAATATTTAGTTTTATAGTTGTTTACATTTAATACAAATAACATCTGTGTTTCACAACTTACATTGATGGCTCATTCTGAGTAAATAATTATTACATATATTCTAGATTGTCAGTTAATGTATGATATCATAATCTTGTCCATCATTAAAAACCGGAGTGAGTGTAGCTTTTGTACCTGTACTAATAGATGAAAGTGATGGTTATTCAGGATTATTTCATTGGCTATGCTTAGGAATTGTTTTACCCATAGGTATAACAGCGAAATCTTGCTAGTAAATTCGGACAAGGACTGTTAAAATTTAGTTGTTAGAAACTAGACTAAAAAAAGTTTGACCAGAAGCAAATGAAATTCATTAATTTAACTGTAAATGGGATTACAGGAAAGCTGACTGCAGCTACAAGGCGGGAATACAACAATATGAGGAACTAGTGTAATGTGCAAACATGCAAGGTTAGTACTGAAACTTTAAATATTAGATTCCTTTCATAAAGGTAAAAAGAAGCAAGAGTTAAGCATGTAGACATTATGTGCAGGTCATATACTTCCTCTAGGCCATTTCCCTCCTCACTCAATAAACAGAGAGGAGAGAAAATAAGAGATTTAATGCTGCAAAGATGCAAAGAAAATTCTAAGGACTGCATAGGAAAAATATGTTATCCTTCTGCAGCCACTCATGAGACATAAACTGGAATCTTCCTGAAAGGACTGGTACATCAATTTAGAAGGCACAAGTGGATCCATTTTAAAAGACTGTGGTAATGTTTCCATTTTTCTTTCAGATAATCCAGTGGGCAGGAGTACATACATTGGAAACAGATATCTTGATTCTAGACCTTTTTCCAGCTAAAGAATTTCAGACCTACAACTTCCATTACCCATAGTCTAGGATCTTTTGGATAGTCAGGGTATCCTTTATTCCGGCAAATGAATGTGAGTCACGGTACATCAGAAACAGCAGGATTTGTAAACCAAAACCAAAATTTTAGAAGTATCTGTGGTTTAGTGTCTAGGGAATTAATGTAGGAAGCCTTCAAGTGCCTGCTTTCAGGATTATTTGTATCTCTTGCTTGTTTTTTGGGAAGGAGGGTTAGTTTGGATTTTTTTATATATATATTTTATTCAATCATTCTTTCAGAAGAAATGTATAAAAGGTACTGAAAAGAGGGATTGAAGCCCTAGCTTCTGAATGGCTGAATGCTCCAGCCATTTCAGGACACAGTTGCATTCCTTCCTTCTCTTTGATCTTACCTGTGGTTTTACACCAAGGCTGGGTTTCAACAGAAGTCTTGAAAAGTAGGTCCTCACCAGAAATTTACAGCCTGACATTGGATTTTCTTAGTATAAGCAAAGAAATTGCAAATGTTTCAGTCTTTAAGAATTTAATTGGATCTATTTTTGAATCTTAGTTTGACTGTACAGTGCCCAGAGGGAGCCACAGAAATGTCTTTAAATGACCTAAAATAGTATTTCTATTCATAAAAATGTCACAACATTACAGTCCAGTATCTCATAGCTCCGCAGACTAAAAGTGAGTGCGAGTCTCAAGGGGACAGTCTTCTTCGCAGTGGAAAAAAGTGCTTCACTATGGCCTTACAGAATGAAATGACACAAAATTTTTACCTTAAATAAACAAACCAGCAAAGAAAGGAAGGATAGATATATGAAAAAACAGATATTAATTTTATTTATCCTAAGCTTGAACAGGTTCATGTATGGTGAGAAGACAACAGTTTAGGGATTGCTTTTTGGCACGGAATGAAAGTTCCCATGACAATGTTGTCACTGTTCTGTAAACAAGCCATTTTAAGTTAAGTGATCTGACTACAAGAAAAATCCTATCAAGCTAAGCTAATGGGCAGTTACAGCTGCCAGAAGTGTATGAGAGTTATAATGGTATACCACAACACATGTAAAAGAACCAGAGATGCCATCTGTATGTAGGTGGTGTATATCAGTCCAGTGTCTGCAATATCTCTATATAGTCAATAGGAGACATATTATCTGAAAAAAAACCCACAGGATCTGTCTCATTCCTCTTCCACTTCTCAGAGACAAATAACATAGGACTGGCACCTTTTCTTTCACAGCAAATTTCATCATAACATTAATCTTCAAGGCACCCCGACTCCTGTTTTCATTTTTCACAAATGTCTTAATCTTGAGCCAGCAACTATTTTGTATGCAGTAGAGTTTATTCATTCTAACTCTATTTTCTTCTCTTTAGATTTTTATAAGTAATATAGTATTGTTTTCTTTCACATTGCATTCAAGTATTTTCTCACAGGTATTTTAAACTCCCTTTCACCTTCAGGCTTTATTTGAACTCTGTGCCAGTTTTTACTACTATCTGAATCTCAAACACTGAATGAAGACAGACCTGGCAGCTTTCAGAAGTCTTAATAGTAACTGAGCAAAATCAAGCACCAGAATTAAAATGAATCAGAAAAAACACCAAAAAAAACCCCAAACAAACAAAACTTACCAAAAACCCCAAAGAAACAAACAAAATCTCCAATAGATAAACAAACATGAAACTCAAAGGAATTTGAGTGAGAAGTTTTAAAACTCAACAAGTTTCAAATTTTTAAGTAAGTGAAAGATAATCCAAAAGATATTAAAAAGCACTTCACTAAATAAAGAGTGAGTGCCATTAGAAAAAAAGATAGCTGGAAGTTAATTTCTGACAAGCACCCGTTCAGTGGAAAAAAAGTTAATGTTTTCAATAGATTCAGCTAATTCTTTCAGAGGGGTTTGACTATGAATCCATAATAGGTGAGGAATACAAAACAAGAGGATTTTAATCTGGAAGAAAAAGAATAAGTTAAAAAGTATTAAGGCTTAGAACAAGACAGTCAAAATTGAAAGGATCTTAAATATATTTGAGACTAATATCCAGTTAGAAAATCAGTCCTTGAGAAAATCTTTCAGGATGAGAGTTAGCTTGAGTACCCTGAAAACTGTGCATTAGCTACTATAGCGCTCTAAAGAATCAAAGATATTAAGGCAACAAGATACACTGGATTCACAAAACAGCACATATGGTGGTACATTTCAGTTACATGTATGAATTAAAAAGACCAGACCAGTTTAAGCACTGGCACATGGTTGTTTATGTTATCAAATTATTAGCATGGACATCAGTATCATTATGGCCCATGACAAACTAGCTGTATCCCAAAAATTATTTCATGTGTGGTAGACAACTTGGATGCTGCCATACAGTGTAGCTGTTCAGACATGAGTCACAACATTGTACTGACCTGAAGGGTTGTCAAATGGTCTCGGGACTGTTTATCTTCTAGTGTAGGTATAGTATTTCTGATATATGACACAGCATATAACAATGACCCATTTCCAGTCTAGAGAGAGGGTAAGAACCATTAAAAAAGATAGTAAAACGTGTGGAGAAGGAAGAAGCTCCACAGAAATTCCTATGGGAGTGGTGAACATCACTGCATTAGAGGATAAATGGTTTATTATTCTAAATAAATGTAGGAATCTTATTTAATTATTTTTACCCTTGTACATGGATGCACAAGTTGGAGTTATTGTAGTAGCACTGAAATAAAAACAGTAAAAGAATGAAAATAAATGGTAAAATACATTGCTTAAAATAAGTTTATCCCCACTATAAGTAGGTATAAGCTGTATTTAGAATATATATCAAAATGCATAATGAAGTAATTTGTAATAGCATCTTAGCAAAACGTTCTACACCTGATGGTCCAGGAATCCAGCACAAGTAAGGAAAAGCTTGAAAATATTTTCTAGGTCCTCAGGAGTGTAGAACAAATCTGAGTTCATGACCAAGGAGGCTTTTTTGCCTCTAATAGGTAGCCTAGAAAAGCAATGCATCTCTGAGAAACCTAGATATAATAGGCTAGGTAAGAAAGTGATCACCACTATTGCTTATCACTATAGGAAAACAAACCAATTTAAAAAAAATGAAGTGTTGATAGAAACATTTTTATAATAAATAAAACATATAATAAATAAACATTTTTGTAATAAATAAATAAAATAAATAAATAAATAAATAAATAAATAATACTGTGTCTAATCAAAATCCTCAAAAACCCAAAGTGTCCAATAGTTCCAAAATGTTCACTGATTTTGAGATGTTGGTGTTAACAGAAAATTTGCAGAAGCTAACTGAAACATTCTCACCTTCACTAAGTGCTGTCCCATCTTCTGATGAGAGTTTTGAAACTCCAGAGGCTACCAGTTACATTTCTTCCAGCTCCTGTTTTGTGTTATCCAGACTGGTGATTGCTCACGTTCATGAGCTATGATTATGCAGTAGGTCAGCAATCATGAGAAGCACAGCTATTCCAAGCCCAAAAGGCAGAACAAGGGGATTTTTCCCATGTGTCCAAGTAATCTAACATTTTGCATGGTGCTTTGTTTTGATTTGAGAGCTATACTACTAAGTCTCAGAGGTCACTTGCCTCCTTTTCTTAGTCAAGTGTGTCCAATAATCTTCTTTGGTTATCTGAGCTCTGCTTTTTATGAAACTTTCTTCTGTCATGGAGAGATAACTTATATCTGATGTCTTAGGCTACAGAAGGCAAAAATATGTTTTGTTGAGTCTATAGGGTACTAGCAGAAGAGCAGTGCCTGTAGCCGATACTCCTTTCCATCTGTCCTGTCTTCTCGATGTTTGCGAGTCATGCTGAAGTCTCACAAGAGCTTGGTGTCTTCATTCAGTTAAAGAAAGTGCTGTTTGGGGTCCAGATGTTAACATTTCTTTTTCACTGCAGGAAACTCGGCTAGCTGATCCTGTTAGTATGACTGAGTGGTATATCTTTCTGTCAAGACAGAAGTTAAAGGGGCAATCAAGTGGAGAAAGAAAAAGAAAATAAAAACCCCAATGACCTTTATGATATAATGATACATTAAAGGTAAGCTAATCTTCACAAGGACTACTTATCTCACTGATCAGGGAAAAAAAAAAAGTTATTTTAATATGAGTCCATCTCTGACTTTGCTGCTTTTTGTTTCTTCTTTCTCCTATGTCAACATTTAAACCTGCAAAGTCTCTGTATTCATAAACAAACCTGCTGCTTCTCATTACTATTGGTCCAAGCATCCAACAGTTTGTTCTGTTTCATTCCGAAACCACGTTTTTGTTTATATTATGGCATTGGCATGGAACACTGTTTTCTTCAATCAAACATGAGTTTTACAAATTGAAAAATGTCAACGTAAGTATTTTTCAATGTATTCCTTTACTTACAGGCAGGACATTCATTTATTTCTATGATTTAAATACGCATACATACACGCATACATGCAATTCCTTCACTAAGATGTTATGAAAATGCATTAATAGATAGGCATAATATATAATTCATTTTCAATGTTACCTACATGCAACAGAACCTTCTTTTTCTGCCTTTCATTCAAATATTCAAACTTAAGAGGTTTATTAGGGAGATACAATGCTGGTCTCTAAATCTCTACTATAATGATTTAATTTAATTATATATTGACATTTTTTACAGAAAGACACATCTCTTCAGTTTTCTTCACTGGCATAGTAAGGGACTTGGATGCTGTAGAACTCCTGGTCTTGATGGGATTAGGGGATGACGACTTTATCAACATTTTTGCACATAGCTATGTAAGATGTTTGAGGTTTCAGCAGGACTCTGGTTTGTAATGGTAAGCACATTTGTAAAGATACAAAGCATTGGACGTATCTTCCTTTTTAACTTCTGTGTTTTTTGAGAATGGTTTCCCCACTGGACATCTTGCAAAAATTAAATGCATGTAATAAGTTAATAAATACTCTTTTCAGTAATAAGGAACAATTTAAAGAATGCATTTATGCTTCACTTCAAGTGTTTTCTTTATTTATTCTCCATATGAGCTAGGAGTCTTCACTGTCCTTATAATCACAAGAATGAAATGGTCACTTTCAGAGTACAGATTATTCCTAACTAACATTTAAAAGAACTTGGATAAATCTCTTATTTTTCTTTTCTGACTGAAATGGCTAGATTTCTGTCTCAGACATACATAGACATATCTATGCTGTGATCATCTAAATTAGGTAACATTAATCCCACTTCAAACATTCACAAAAGCCACTGGAAAATGTACAGTGTCAAGCTTAGAGTGATCAATTAATACAATTGTCAACTGCAGTTTCTAATTTCTTTCTTTTGTTAAGACTAAAATGATGTGTAAGCTTTATCATATGGGTCATCCATAAATCAGCCAGAGATGAAAATGATTGATTACTATCATCTTTGTCTAATAATGATCTGTAAACTATCAACATCACGGGTCTGAGATTTATAAAGTTAAGAAGAGGTCAACGAGATACAGTATTTTAATGAGTACTGTGTTTGCACAGATTTTGGAGTTTTCCTAGTTGCCACATAAAATATCAAGGGAAATGTGGCTGTGTAATTTTGTAAGTGGCAGTACACTGAATACTACTTTACAGGTAAGTCTTACACATCACTTTGTACCTTGTCATATTTTTAGTTTAGGTACTTTTTCTTTTTTTAACACGTCTGACAGCCGTTTTCCACAGTCATATATAAGGATTGTATTATGCATGTCATAGTAAGTTTCTTCGTTATCTTTTTACAGTTCATAATAAGCATGAAAAAGATATCTTTTGAAATATCTGTCACTGAGGCATGGGTATGTATAAACTGCACTAAGCCCTAGCTATCATTCCAAATATGTTTCACCTTGAATATTTTTGAAATCTGGAAGAAATGAGTTTCATTTCATCCAGCACTGTGTCATTTTTTAAATTTATTTTGGTGGGTTTTCTTCTTTATAGTAATAAGTAAGCAAGATTTATTGTTCCAGTTGCAGAAGTACACCTTAAAAAGTGTTCATCACTAAGATTAAGCATTAAGACCTCAGACTCCTTTTCCTTTTACATATGTTGCAGACTTAAAAACATAAAAAGACTTAATCAGACAAATCACAGTATAGAATCATTCTCCTTTTCTGTGTACGTTAGTGTAATAGTCGACACACAATAAGTAAGCATGGATCAGTACCAGACTTGATACTTAAAAAACATGGAGCCAAAGCCATGTTTTGCTGCTACATCAGAGTTTCTTCTTGTAGAAGCACAATTACACATCATCATTGCTGCAATACTTCAGATAAAGCTACAGTGATCATAGAATCATAAAATAATTTGGTTTGGAAGGGATCTCTAAAATTCATCTACTCCCAAACTTCCTGCCATGGACAAGGACATCTTCCACTAGGTTATGTTTTTCAAAGCCCAATCCAACTTGAGTATGAACATTTCCGAAAAAAGGGCATGCACAGCTTCTCTAGGAAACCTGTTCCAGTGTTTCAGTCTTTATCTGTCATTCTTGTAAGTCCCCTTTAAGTCCTGAAAGGCCACAATAAGGTTTCCCTGGAACTTTCTCTTCTCCAGGCTGAACAATCCCAACTCTCTCAGCCTTTGTTCATAGAAGAGGTGTTCCAGCCTACTGAGTTTGTGGCCCTTGTCTGGATCCATTCTAACAGGTCCATGTCTGTCTTGTACTGGGGACCCCAGAGCTGGATGCAGTACTCCAGGTGAGTGTCTCACAAGAGTGAAGAAGAGGGAAAGAATCACCTCCCTTGATCTGCTGGCCACGCTTCTTTTGGTGCAGCCCAGGATACTGGCTTTCTGGGCTGTAAGCGCACATTGCTGGCTCATGTTCAATTTTTCATCCACTGGTGTCCCCAAGTCCTTCTCTGCAGGGCTGCTCTCAATCCATTCATCCCCAGTCTGCACTGATACTGAGGATTGTCCTGTCCCAGGTACAGGACCTTGCACTTGGCCTTGTTGATCTTCATGAGGCTCATATGGGCACACTCCTCAAGCCTGTGAAGATCCCTCTATATGACATTGCCTCCTTCAAGTGAATCAACTGTACTGCTCATCTTGGTGTCATCTCCAAACTTGCTGAGGGTGCACTCAATCTCATTATCTATCATGAATAAATGTATTGAAAAGTACCAGTCCCAACATGGGACCTCTGAAGGACAATGATCATTTGGAATTAGAATGCATGTCTGCACTCTTAGCCTGAATTTCTCTCTTGTTTCTTCTGAACATCTTAGACAGGAGATAAATTTATAACACTGTTCTAGAAATATCCACATTATCACCAAGTGAGCAGGTATGTCTACATGGCATAACGCCATGGAAGAGATAATAGCTTTGTCTCAGGATCCTGTTGCAACAGGATTAATTAGGTCAGGTAGATTTGCATTTTGGCATTTTTAGTTTTCTTCCAATTAATAAATCTAGACTTAACTTGTGCATTTGTAAACAATGTAACCTTGTACACTATTTAGGAGACCATACATTCCATTAAATTTTACATTTGTTGATAGAATTTCTCTTACATGAAAACATATATGCTCATCTTGACCACTGTATGCAAGACAATCTAATGTTCTTGTTTAGCGTATAAGCTGTACAGCATGCAGGAATGCATAAGAAACAGAAAAATTATCAGAAAAAAATCTTCCTTTTAAATGACTGTTAGAAGACTTTTCTGATTTGTCTTTGTACTGTTCCCTTCTGCAAGCACAATAACTTAAATAGTAAGGGCCTCAGTAAATGTAGCAGCTCTGTCAAGTTGGTGTCTCTCATAATTTTTCACGATGACAGCTTATAATGACATACACTGTTATGTTGCCAACCCTCATTAGCGTAAGCTAGCAGAACGTTAGCGCTGTCATTCTCTTAAGCCGCCCTGTTTTTGCTATGGCATGGCATTACATACTTGTTTTAAATCAAACATCTGCTCTTTGTGCCTACAACCAAGCTGAAGAAAGCTGGTTCTATAGTATAGTAAGCAAAAGCCAATGTTTTGCTATTTATCTAGAAAAAGAAGTTGATCATGTGAAAAGGATATCTTCTTTCAGCTTTAATGCCTCTACTAAATCTTTTTTCCAAGATGTGAAACTACTCCACTTTATACAATACTTAAGTGTTTTAATAAATAATTAATTCATTAAGACTTATAAAAGTAAAGTGTTCATTAGTCTATATTGTAATATAAATTATTATTTTAGTATAATAATCTCACTCTTTTAATTTCATTCATAACATTCCTATTATAATAATAACTGCAACCTGTTTTTTATTCATGTCAAACTGAATATCTCATTACATTAACCTTTAGGAAATAAAAAACTAAAATATGGATATTTTTTCTAATAATTTACAATCTTAAAATGAAATTTGATTATATGATTCATTTTTAGGAAATCAAATGCATCTTCAGTGATTTTTATGATGAAATTATCAGTTGAAGCCCTTCTTTCTAGACTATTGTCATCTGCCTAGAACTACTAAGAATATGTTTCCTATTCATGTATGGCTAAGAACATTACCAAAAGTGCTTAAGAAAAATGAACACCAAAAAATTTTAATATAGAAAATATCGATTATATTTTCTTAAACATTTCCAGAGTATTCCCTATATTAACAGTAATTTTAAAATTTACTCATATTTGGAAAAGATAAAGTGTGAGACATAATATTTTTTTTTTAAAAAAAGTTTTTTCTTCTTTTAAAAGCAGTGAGCTCAGTTTTTAAGATAATGTTCACATTTCAAATTCAGTACTTCCCTGAAAATGCTACAAGAAATATGATGTCTGTGTGATGTGCCTTCAGGAACAAAACAATACTCTAGGATTTAATTGATAACTACACAATCAAGAAAGTGTGTTCCTCAATGAAAAGGGTAGAATGATGTTGAACTTTGAGGAGTCCTAAGCAGTCAGCACTTAAAATCTGTATAGTGGAATTAATTTTAGTTCACTGGGGAGCTGATAACAAAAGATGAATTGCTGAAATTCTAACTAAGATGCACGTGGAAAAAGAAAAGTTTCAATTGAATTTTTAGCAGGATGGCTTTTTGACAGACAGTCCTCTTAACAGACAAGGCTGTAAACTAAAAGTACTAAATTTAAGCCTTTGTTTTGAATATTGGATTTTCCAAATAGTTCCATAATCTACATATTATTTGTAGAATATTTTGGAGGGAGGAATTTGAAAGAAAGATTTCTGGGGGAAAAAAAAAGAAAAAAAATCTCATGTTTTGGTTTTGTAAAAAGATTTTTTACTTTTCTTCTGACCTGACTTAAAAGAGATAAGTGGAAAAAATGTCATTTAAATCGAAAGAAAATTCAAAAAGTGCACATTTCAGACCCCAGCCAAGGTCTAGCAACCATCATATTGCAGCTCTTCTTCATGATACTTTTTCTTTTAGGGAGAAAAGAACGATAGAATCATGTAATGTCTCAAGTTGAAAGGGACCCATAAGGATCATCAACTCCAATTACCTGATCCGCACAGGACTCCCTAAAACTAAACCATATGACTAAGAGTGTTGTCCAGACATTCCTTGAACTCTGACAGGGTTGTTGTTGTAACCACTTCCCTGGGGAGCCTGTTCCAGTGACCAACCACCCTCTCAGTGAAGAACCTTTTCTAATCTCCAGTCTGAAATTCCCCTCATGCAGCTTCATTCCATTCCTCATGTCCTATCACTGGTTAACAGAAAGAGGAGATTAGCACTTGTCCAATGCCTTCCTTCAGGAAGTTGTAGACTATGATGAGGGCACCCCTCAACTTTCTCTTCTCCAAGCTGAACAAACCAAATATCCTCAGCAGCTCCTGGTAAATCTTGCCCTCAAGGCAATGGAGTTTTAGTTTGACCATTTTGTTTTCTTCTCAATCCCCCTGTGAAAGTGGATCAACTGCTCATATCCATCTAGAAACGTAGAATAAGGAAATAGTTTCATAATACAAGTATTTTCATGGTTACTAAAATGTAAAATTATTCTACAGCAGTATGATCTTTATTTTATCAAGTATGGAGGCAATACTAGACTTCAATTTCTTCAACTGAAATGTTTTTTCCTAATCTGCCATTTAGTGAAGTTGATGTATTTATTTATGTTGATTTAGTCTGAGGATGGTTTCTGTGTAGAGTCTGTTTATAACAGTGTTGAATAAATGAAGGTGAAATACTTATTTCTCAATCATGGATTGTGGCTGAGTTACTGTTCAGTGAACTAAAGGAAAGAGCAGGATGCTGGCAGCATGCCATCCTTAAGCCAGGATGGTGCTGAAGTGTATTTACTTCCCATTTGTGTCTCACTCACTCACTGATAGCAGTGGTGATGCCAAGCTTGTGAAAGTAGCTGCAGGAAACTGGAGAAAAAGGGAGCTGAAAGTTGCAATGACTACCATTTTGAACTAAACAGATCTGAAAAGGTTTGAAATATTAATTAGAAGGTTTTGAAAGATATCAAAATAAAAACAGAAAATAAGGTATGACTACAAAATGACACACAGAAAGGGACATGCCAGTAAAACTCTACAATGTGAAAGGACAGACAATCGGATTAAATTAAAATGAGTATAACTCTACTTAGAGTGCATTGACTAAAGACCTCACATATATCTCACACAGCATACCCTATTTCTTTTTTATTCTAGAAGCTTCAGTTCTCCTAAAAGCTGTTATGGAGTGCTTTCTTTTCACATCACTATCACATATATGAACATGTACATATTTAAAAAAAAAAAAAAATTAAAGAAATTCAAAAGAGTGGGCCCAAGACCAAGGAGGGAAAAACTACCTCCATCAACATCATATTCTTTTGAGCAAGAACCACAGGATACTGGTGACTTGTCATAATAATTCCCTGGCCCAATTTTTGTTTGAAGACCAAAGCTGTAGACCTTAGGACTCAGAGGACCCTTGGAATTATAAACATAACACTAGACAAAAATACTCCAGTGGATATAATGTGTGTATTTGAATTGTACTACTGACTATAAGTGTTAGCTTCAGTGTGACCATAATAATAACTCCTTACTGCATTTTGATTAGACTCCTAAGGCCTTAATTAGCCTAATAAAAATTATTCCACATATAAGGCATGTTCGTTTTTACTCTTAACAAGATTTTGAGTGTAAAAAGGAAGGAAGGAGAATATTACTAATAGAGATACAGGAGCTATTAATTCGCTACTATCCCATTATCACCAAGTTGTCCTATCTACACAATAAGGATCTTGTCTTACTCTACCCTTCACGTAGATCCTCTTTATAGTATAGTTAGTTTGAAGTTTCTTGAATTGGTTTACAGAAAGCAACAGCTTATCAGACTTGTCAAACCAATAGGGAAGATCAAATGAGTCATCTCGCAGTCAGAGCTTTGATTTTTAGGGTGCTGACATACATGTTAAACCCAGAGCTAAACGGGATTCTATGGGAGATGGAATGGCTTATGAAAGATGGCTCTTCTTTTCCATTCGTATGCTAAGTATTTTATACATACACACCTATGTATGTCTAAAATAAAATGAGAAAATATTATTTGAGAATACAAAACTAGTTTCTGCTGACAGTGGAATTTGCTTTAAATCACGTCTTTTTAAATTCACTACCTATGTTTCAATTCACAGATTACAGGGGTGATAATTAGGAAGTCTCCTGTCCCTTACTGATCACTCACCAACTGAGTTACTCTGATATTTGTTGTTGTGCAACTTTTAGCCTGAGGAATTATTGTTGCCTTGTGCAGTAGTCACAGAAGCCGATGCGGGATTTGGTTTGGTGGCATGCATCCAAAAAAACTTAAATGCAAAACAAAAAGTATTCCTGGCCTATTACCAAGTGGTCCCACTTTTCCATCTGCTGGACAGATTTTAATATGCAATCACTTTTTAAAAATGTTTGGGGGCCTTTACAGTCATATTTCTTCTTAAATGCTTGCTTGACTGGCAGCCAAAATTCATTTTTGCAGCTCTCCGAGGTTAGATCACCTTCTCACAGTATTGTTGGGACTCTCCACAAGCAAGATTGAGAAGTATTTTAGGTGAGTGTCACGTGAATCAGACTGACATGTATGATAAACATGGTAAGAGGTTCAAGGCCACTGTTGGAAGAAAAAGTAGCAGAAGCTTCCTCCTTTAAAATATCACACTTGCAAACTGAACAATAATACATTGCTTAATCTGAGTGCAAAATATATGCCTGAAAAATATTCAAAAAACAAAAAACAAAAAACCAAACAAAAATATATTTTATTTTTTTATTTAGACTATAAATCCAAGAAAAAATTTTCATAGCTAAATTTTCAGAAATAGTTATTGCATGGAATAAAAAAATTATGACTGTTCAGCAGTTCAACATTGGTTTTCAACATATTCAAATAGAAAGATGGCAACAATATACCCCCTGTAAATTCCTCAGGACTGTATGTTCAGTATCTCCAAAGGACCCTGTCACACAAGCAGTTTGGCAGCTTTCTTCATGGTCATTAAAACCAACCACACTAATAAACAATATGTTAAATAAATAAAATAAAATAAAATAAAATAAAATACCCATTAAATTAAGAGAAAACAAAATCAAAACTGAGATTTCATTTGACAATCCTACTTACAAGAGTTAGTAATCTGACAGCAGTTGCTCTCTGCAGTCATTCATGTATCCTTCCAATGCCATAATCACAGAACCCTGTATTTCTGCACATCTCTATTCAGGAATTCCAGGATGAACCTTGTCTTCTAAAACTGTTGTGAGTTAAATTTATCAGCAGAGGCTTGCCTAGATTTATTGAATACAGAGTATTAATCTAACGTGCTTGTTCCAGCAAGGCGATTGCACGTATTTTCGATTTAAAAACTCTTACCGGTTTTTATTTCCTTTGGAATCCTTTGGAAATCTTTCTCTTCACACTTCAACCCCTTCTTCATGTGCTCCCATGACAATTCTTTTAATATAATCTGGATAAGGTTTTATAATCCATGTCTAAAATGCAGCACCTAATGATACATAATGCTGGAAAAAAGAAGGGAAGGTATTCAGACAGCGAATAAGAAGAGTTTTTTCACTATCAGGTGAATTATCTAGTGCCTAGAGTTTTGGTGACATCTCTCTCCTTTTCAGTATGACTGCCTGCTTTCTAAAGGAAGGACCCTATAGCTTTATTGCCAGCTGATAACATTCTGTCCTAGATTTTAGAGAGGAGTGGTCTTTTTTTTTTTTTTACTTAATTTGTAATGGTGCAAACGTATATGTATGCACTGATAAAACTGCTTATTCTGATACAAACCATGGTCAATTTTCTTCAGGGTGCATAGCCTGCAATCCACTCATCACTCCTGAGTGTGGGTTTGGATGAAGCAGTGTGGTGACACTGGAGTAGAAGTGGTGATCCTCATCTAAAACCTAGATAGGTTGTGCAAACTGTGGTGACAGAATGCCCTCCTGTCTCATTAGGAATTATTCACTGCAGGAGTTTCACCTGTACTTACACACAACAGATAGAAAAGATAGATTTTTAAGTACTTCAGTGGCAGTGGGCAGTACAACACAATAGCTTGTTTTCATACTAGAAGGTCTTTGAAAAGGCCTGAGCTTCTGATTTCTGTAATGATATTGTTAGAATTGAAGTTAACCACTGTGTAACTGCAAGAACTGCAGAATGGTACAAGACAAAAATTCATTAGATGCTGGTAGATATAGAATGGACCTACCAGATTGTGTGTTCCCTCACAAATGCAGAATTAAGACCTGCTACACATTTCAATGTCCTTCTGTACTAATCTGTTTTCTAAAGACATATTGGCTTTGTAAGTTGTAAACGTTCTTTCTTTTACAACTGATAAAGCATCTACAGGGGATGATTACTTCTTTCACACTCATAAAGAAAAAAAAAAAAAGAAAGCATTTTTTTCTACCTTGCCATGAGAGACCATTTGTCCTTCAAAATATCTCAGAGGAACAGAAATCACAGAATCAGAATCACAGTATGGCAGGGGTTGGAAGGGACCTCCAAAGACCATCTAGTCCAACACCCCTGCTAGAGCAGGAGCCTAGAGTAGATCACACAGGAACACGTCCAGACGGGTTTTAAATGTCTCCAGAGATGGAGACTCCACAACCTCTCTGGACAGCCTGTGCCAGTGCTCTGTCACCCTCACAGTAAAGAAGTGTTTTCTTATGTTTAGATTGAACCTCCTGTGTTCGTTTGTGCCCATTGCACCTTGTCCTGTCACTGGACACCATTGAGAAGAGTCTGGCCCTGTCTTCCTGACACCTGCCCTTCAGATATTTATAAGCATTAATGAGATCCCCCCTCAGCCTCCTCTTCTCCAAGCTGAACAGACCCAGTTCCCTCAGCCTCTCCTCATATGGGAGATGCTCCAATCCCTCAACCATCATAGTGGCCCTGCACTGGACTCTTTGCAATAGCTCCATGCCCCTCTTGAACTGGGGAGCCCAGAATTGGACACAGTATTCCAAATGAGGCCTCTCGAGGGCAGAGTAGAGGGGGAGGAGAACCTCCCTTGACCTGCTGGCCACACTCCTCTTAATGCACCCCAGGATGCCATTGGCCTTCCTGGCCGCAAGGGCACATTGTTGGTTCATGGTCAGCCTGTTGTTTACCAGGACTCCCAGGTCCTTGCCCCCAGAGCTGCTCTCCAGCAGCTCAGCCCCCAGCCTGGACTAATACATGGGGTTGTTCTTCCCCAGATGCAGGACTCTACACTTGCTTTTGTTGAATTTCATTCAGTTTTGCCCTGCCCAGCTCTCCAGCCTGTCCAGGTCACGCTGGATGGCACCGCAGCCCTCTGGCATGTCAGCCACTCCTCCCAGTTTTGTATCATCGGCAAACTTGCTGAGGATACACTCTGTCCCTTTGTCCAGGTCGTTAATGAATATATTGAATAGGACCAGAGCCAGTACGGATCCCTGGGGGACACCACTAGTCACAGGCCTCCAACTAGATTCTGCCCCACTGACCACTACTCTCTGGGCTCTGTCCTTCAGCCAGTTCCCAGTCCATCTCACTTCCCCATCATCCAGTCCACACTTGTTAAGTTTGGTTGTGAGGATGCCATGGGAGACAGCGTCAAAAGCCTTGCTGAAGTCAAGGCAGACCACGTCGACTGCCCTGCCCTCATCAGTCCATCTAGTTATGTGCTCATAGAAGGCTATCAGGTTGGTCAAACATGACTTCCCCTTGGTGAACCCATGTTGACTGCTCCTGATAACCCTCTTTTCCTCAACATTCTTTGAGATGGTGCCAAGAACAAGGTGTTCCGTCACCTTTCCAGGGACGGAGGTGATGCTGACTGGCCTGTAGTTACCTGGGTCCTCCTACTTGCCCTTTTTATAGATCAGAGTGACATTGGCTTTCCTCCAGTCCTCAGGCACCTCTCCTGCTCTCCAGGACTTTTCAAAGATGATGGAGAGCAGTCTGAATGTGAGTGCCTAATATGTCTTAAGTAGCACTATACATTGCTAAATACTTCCCTTGCCAATTGTATTCATCAGAGAAGCTCTTAATGTTTTTGAAATAGGGAGAGCTCCTCAGTTATGATTTTCCTGTCCCCTCGTTTCCTCTGGGATTGGTACTCTTCCAATTTATGGCCAGCTAGGCCATTCTCGACTGTTTGCCATTTCTGCTTCCTTTGTAACGTCTTAAAGTCGCTGAGGCGAAGGGCTGGGAAGCGGGGGATCGAGGCAGGGAACCCTTCCCAAAGCCTCAAACACTGCAGCGAAACCGCAAGCTGACAGGGCAGGGACCGGGGCGGCAGGGGCCGGGGGCAGAGACGGTGCCGCAGGCCGCACCCCCGGGCGGGAAGAGGGAGCTGCAGCCGCGCGCAGCGGTGACAGCGCGGGCGGGGGCAGTGGCGGCGCCCAACCCCTCTCGTACGGAGCAGCCCCAGGGAGCGCGAGCCACCGGGCCGTGGCGCGGCAGTTTGCGCGGGAAGGCGCGCGGGCAGGGCGCAGTCCCTCTCCCGGCTCTAGAGCCTCGCTTAGCTCCTGCTCATCCCGTCGCCTTCCACAAGAAGACTGAGCGATGGTCTCCGCTCGGGTGAAAGCCACCACCAGAAAGGACGTGGCGGCCCAGACGGAGCTGCCACGCAAACGTGCAGGGGCCCAGGTCTCGGGCTGCAGGCAGTGCCTGAGCCTGTCACAACACCTGTGTGCGCTGCCATCAGGCGAATGATCTGCTTGGCATGGTGGCAGAGCTCAGAGAAGAGGCTGAAAGATAAGAAGTATGAGGGAGTGCGAAAGAGAAATCGCCTGGTGGAGTAGCAGCCTAGCACCCCTGAAACAAAGGGAGCAGATGGAGGCTCCAAAAGAGGCAGCGGATCCCCCACCCTCTTGCTACCAGGCGGAAGGAGGGGACCTGAGAGATGGGGGAAGGTGGAAACAGGTCCCTGATTGGGGTGGCAGGAAAATTCCCTCCTGCCCTCCCTCACCTTCCATGGTGCTGCTACAGAACAGATATGGGCCCTGGAACTTGTGGATGAAGCAAAACAGGATGGAGAGGATGAGGCAAATAAGGAGGAAGATAAAGGTCCACCAAGGTCAGGTCTCCCTAGGCAACATATTAAAACTAATTAAAAAAAAAACAACCCAGATGGGTCACAGTTGTGGGTGACTCCCTCCTGAGGGGTGTTGAAGGCCCCATACCCAGACCAGACCCGGTTCATAGGGAAGTCTGCTGCTTTCATGGCGCTGGGGTAGAGGATCTCATAGCAAAGCTCCCCACTCTAGCGAGACATACAGATTAGTACCCACTTTTGGTTTTTCAGGTGAGAAGTGATGATGTGACCAGGAGAAATCTGAAATCAATGAAGAGAGATTTCAGAGCCTTGGGGAAACTGGTTAAGGGGTAGGGGGTGCAAGTTGTGTTCTCCTCCATCCCTTCAGTTGCAGGGATGGATGAGGGAGACAATCCAGAGAAGCTCTGGAAATTCCATGACTGGAGATATTCAAAGTTCCAACTTAGACATGGCCCTTAGAACTTTAGTCTAATTTCACCAGAACTGAGGAGGGCACTAGAATCGATGATCTCCAGATGTTCTTTCCAACCTGAATTATTCTGTTATTCTATGATTCCACCTGCATCTTTCCAAATTATACACCACTTACAGCTATTCCCCCAGAAAATGTATCTTACATTGAAGGATGTCTCTGTATGAGTCTGGGTGGCAGTTGCATTGTCTGTGTATAATGGTTGTGCATTGCAATTAAGTCAATTATTTTTTTAGTTCTTAACCTGAAAAAAAGTTTCAGTAGGTCTTATAGGAGATATTGTGTGGCTTCAATGTGGAAGTCAAAATTTATTCTTTTGTTGTCTTATAGACTAGAATGAATGATCACACACAGAATAAAACTGTGTGTGAAGATTGAAACAGCCTAATCTGACTATATATCTAGTATAAAAATTTTAGCTTGTAGGTTTCCTTACATCCTAGTTGAAGCTAATAGTGACTGCTTCCTAGTTCACTTAAACAGGAAAGCTGTTTAAGGCATGTATGGAACAACTTCTTTTTAACCATACTGAGAGCAGTCCTCTAACATTGTGAGTTTTGTGTTCAATACATAAGAAACAATTCAAATTAGGAACTTCATAAAAAAGCAGGTGTTCTTCTCATAGGGCTGCTCAAGTCAGCAAAAACATAAGAATAATGTACATAAATGAATATATAATTAGGATTTTCTCCTTTACGTGTGTGGCTAAATCCTACTAATACTGTGAATTAAACAGTGCTACCCCCTTCTAGCCATGTATTAAAATAGGTATGTTTCAAAATGCTATTTATTATTTCCCCATTTTCAGATATTAACCTTAGTAGACTATATATAACTATACATGTAAAAGTGTATGCCTATACATATGTAATATACATTAAAAAAGCAGTTCCCAAGTGTGTGTGTGTTTTTTTAACATGACACCCATAACACTTGGAGACAAATAAAGAAATAAGATAAAATGAACTTCTTTGATAGAAAATGTCTCAAAAATAGGGTAGGAAGCTTTAATAGAAAAGTTTTCCTAAAAGTAAAATGGATTTAGGTGTTATTTCTGGAACAGTGTATCTCTATACCATTTTTAATGTTAAATAGAGATCATGCAAATCTGAACCTAACCTACTTTCTGTTATATAAATATGCTCCAGGATACTACTAATGCATAAATGTAAAGTGAACTTCACCATCATGATGCCCTTTACCTTAGCAAAGCGCCTGTGTTTGTAATGATTGCAAATTGTTCCCTAAAAGGAGATATTTTCATGAAATCTGTTCTCACATCATTTTAGTCAGAGAAAATGTTGGACTCACAACTGTTTCATCTGGTGTTGTTTTGCATATTATCATTTGGCATGATTGTGTCCTAGCAAAGTCCAGGTTTAGAAATAGAAGGTCTATTATAGTTTTTATCTGACATAAATAAGAATTGGATCCATACAAACCACAAAGTATGCTGTTTTCTTCTAGTTATTACAGTAATTGCAATATATCCTCACAATATCACTCACTGGATTTACACATACTACAGAATTTGATATCACCCATAGAAAACAAACACTTTTTTTCATAAACTACCTGAAATTGAAACATTTGCAAGGCTTAACATGAACATTCTAGCAGAGGGAGAAATAGCATTGAATATTATTGAGTAGTTCTCATGGGAATGTATTTAGTTCACTGAACAGAGATTGCATCAGCATTCTTCTCAAATTTTACCAGGTGGGTCTGGCGGGGAAAGATTCAGTTTCAGGCTACGATGCCTTCATTCATATATAAGTATAGGTGTCTACAAGTGAAAATGCTTTCAGTTTCCTGGTTTAGTTGCTGAAGATCTTGTCTGTTCAGCTGGCAGAGGCTGATGAGAAATCCAGCCCTTGGCCATGCAGAGGAGATAGATAGTCACCTGAGTCTCATTAGGCTCCTCACTCTAAGCTGACCAGAGAAACAACCATGCTAAATGTTAAACTCACCTCTAGGTACAGCTGGCTGAGTATTGTAGCTAACATATAGGTCACCAGAGAAGTTGAAGCTGCCCTAGGATACCCTATCTGTCCTGCAGATGCTGCTAAAGAGGGCACAAGTCTTCTTTTGACCCTGTGTCCTTTCTACTGGCACCTACACAGGCCAACATAAGTGACTCAAGGCTGGTAAAAGACCTCTGCCTTTTTAGGCATGCGAACATGATGTAGAAGGTTCTGGGACATTGCAAATGGCACTAGGTTTACCATTCAAGTAACTGAATTTATACCAACATGCTGACAGCTGAATTTTAAATGGTTTCATTTCAAACTGATTTCCTATTTCTAACATAGCATAATTATAGCCTTCTTCTCTTAAGTCTAATTTATTTGCGTATTCAGTTTATATTCAAATCCTACATTTTGGTATTTTTTTTCCAAATATTCTCTGATGCTTACTGTTACTTTATAAATTACAGAAAATTGTTTCATATTTTTATATTTCAAAGTGATACATGGTAAATATGTTCATACAGTTATTAAGCATGCACAAACCACATGTAAAATATCACACATCTCTTTCTTGCTTTGTCCTATTCTGTATTCATCATAGTTACTGTGAAATGCTTATTACTGTATTAGGCAATGAACTCGTAAATGAAATTTGTGTTTCCTGGAGGCCATGTACTTTTTTTACAGTATTAATTGGTGGATCTAATCTTGAACTCATATCCTTTAGAGGCACTTCTTGTCTCAAGAACACATGCAATTTTAAGTTGCCAGAATGAAGTCTGAACTCCTGAAAGCAAACACAGAACTAACTCTCAGCTGTAACAATGAACTAAAATGTTAAAATGTCATCAGTGGCTCTAACCCTTCTCTAGAGATACAGCTCTTAGATAAAAAATATGATACTGAGGACAATTTTTTTTTATGTCCTCTGTGCATTTGATAATTGCTGGTACATATTTAAGCAAAAAAAGCAACAGATGGGGTCAGCTATTCCTTTTTGGGGTTTGCATTGTTTTTTAAATTGTGGTTAATTCTAAAATAGAACTGAAAGTGTTCCTATTAGCTAATGAGGAAGGATTTTTAGAGCTATGTAATTTATTTTTTTATTAGACTAAGGATAGCTGGGAAAAAAGATGACAAGCTTTTGGGCCTGCAAGCCTTTCTTCAGGTTTAAAATAGAAACAGAAACCTTCAAGCTAAATACTAGGTAAGAGCAATTGCTCTGGTTTTAACTTAATTATGTTAATCATTTAGACAATTTGAAGAAAAGGCATCTGGCACTGGTGGAGCTGAGGGAGATGTGGGTGAGATTCCTAGCTCCTGCAGGAAAGAGAGAGGCAGTTAATTATTACTTGTGGTGTAATGAAGTGGAGGATGAAGGCTAGAAAAAAACAGTATGCTATCAAACTGGTATCTCTAGTGAGTCTGCAGTTTTTAGTATGGAGCAGAACTGTAATTTAGTTCAAAGGCTTGTCTTTTGAGAATACTGTGTTCGTCACCTTTGAATGAGGATTTGGAGGGTAGAGAGTGAGGTCTCCTAGATGTAATTATCTGAGATTCCTCTCTACTGTTTGATTTGCTTGATTTCAACATCAGAAATTCCATCAAAGCATTTGGCACATGGAATTAACTATGAAATAAGGACATATGTGTGTGATCTGTGGATTTTGTTCTGCTCCTGTTGTAGGCAAGTTGAAAAAGTAGGCAATAGAAAAGGCTGTGACAGAACTCCTCTTGAGCAAGCATCAGAAATTAGAAACTCTAGGAGAAGAATAAGATTTCCTGAGATTATATTGGGTCATGCAGGTCAGTCAGACTACTCCAGGAAGCTATACTTCTTGGGTCTATTTCTAGGATATGGGCTAAATGAGTACAATAACCTGTGGCTGAGGTTTTTACAGTCTGATTAGTGTAAATTTTGAGTGAAATCCGGAGTTCAGACTAGCACTTAAGGTCTGTGGTTGATATGCCAGGGCCTGGATAGTAGGCCTCAGACATAAGTTGACCTTTAGACGGGCCCTGGACTTCTATATTGCCATTATATTTTTGCCACAGTGTGTTGCTATTGTATGTTATAACCAGACAGTTATCAACAATTTCTAAATTTGCAATCATATTTTCTAACAATACAGTTAACCAATGATTTCTAATTTTTGCAACGAGGCAGTTGTCAGCAACTTTTCACCAACCATCAACAGAAAGGCACCCAGAAATACCCTGTTGGTTTCCTGTTCAAGGCCTGGCCAGCCTTGGATGGAACCCAACTTGGGGGAGGAATATGCCAGATGTTTCCGCACCCATGATCATGCAAGTCATCTTTACTTGCCAGATTTAGGGTATAAAGCTGGGACCCTAGTGCAGCGACTTTGGAAGCCTCACCTGTGAGTGGACACACCTCGCAGGACTTCCCAACTGCTGGGAAAGGTTCTCCAAACCTTTGCTGCAACTGGGGCTCCCCAGCGATTGCAGGTCTGGATGATGGTAATGTATAACTGTCGCAGTTGGTGATGTATCCTTTTCTTAATCACTATTGTTAACCTAATGTAGTAATGATTAGATGCATTGCCTAACTTTGTATTGTTGCTTTGTATTATAATTGGCTTATTCCTTACTGCTTTATTGCTATTGTTTTATATTATCCTACAATATTCAGTAAAATAAGCTTACTCCTTCCATTGGTGTTGGCATTTTTTCCATCGATCCCCGCCGATTGGTTTTTAAACCACACCTCAAAACCGCAAGCCATACAGTGGTAAGCACAAATGACGTTTTCTAACCTTCAACATATATATCATTACCCTGCATTCACTGTCATTTTTCCAGCCCTTCCTCTTCCATCACATCAAGTATAAACTAATTCAGAAGCTGCTATGATCTCTTATTCACTTCAAAAAGTTGATGGATAGGTCCATTTGCTCCATTGCACTAGTTTCTATCATCTTCATCTTCCAAACAGGCAAATTAATGTGTTTAGGCTTTTTAGTCCTGTTATTTTCTGACTTCAGGCCTCAGTGAAGGCTCACAAGTATATTTTTGCCACCACCAGCAAGCTCCCAGAAGCCCCCAGCAGCTGTGCAGGCCACTTTATCATTATTGTGATGGTTAAGCTATCTACATATGCCATTGTGCAGATCAGTATTGTATAGTTTTTACTTCCATACTTTCTCTCTTTCTTGTTATCATGTGTCTTATGTTGAAGTTTTAAATAAATTTGGGAGTTAGTTATTCTTTTCTCGTTTCATACAGTTCACACCTGATCATACCTACTAAAATAAATTTTGATTCTCATGGTTAAACATTGTGGGAAATAATCAGAATGATGCTATTACTGGAAGTTGCTGACACATAAATCTTTGGAGAGTTTCTTTGATTTGCTGAAGATTTTTGCCACTGAAAGTATCCTTGAGGTTTTAATGAGAAAGTTAGAAATATGTCTCATGGGAAACCTCTAAAATATGACAAGCAATATTAAAACTGTCATATCATTGCATCCACACATTTAAGTTTTCTAAAGTCTATAGTTATTGTGCTTAAGAAACAAATTCATCATACTCTTTAAAGATCATCTACCATATATATATAAGTTAGTTTGACAGACATTCTAGAGAAGGCAAGATGAGGAGAAAGAGGAAACTGAATCTTGAAGAAAATTAGGGATATTCTATAATGTTCCGGTATGATCCATCCAAAAGAGAGAATACCAAGCAAACTCACACACAAATTAAATACCTGAGTGTTTGATGATGCTCTAATTTGTGGGGGTTTTATCCCTAATGAGTCATTTCTAATGTTTGATGTGCATAAATATGAATAAAGATTTCATGTCAGTCATCAGTATACTGTTTGAAAACATTGTTGGAAAATTGTCTCATTGAGGTGAGATCTCAGTCGAGATGCTTGGTATTGTTACTGGTTTAATACATAACAGAATGAAACTGATTTGTCAAAATGAATTGGTGGATTTTGAGAGGCAGGGGGGTAGAAATTTTAATCTCCTATGGAGGCCATTATAATTTTCTGCCCACTTGAAATTTGTGTGTGGTATATAAGGACTGGTAAATTGTGATAAACCAATGAATACTGTTTAATTATTTAATATTAATTGTGTAATTACACTAAGTTTGGGAATAATACCTTTATTAGCTTTCTCTGAATAAAGCCAAGAAGAAATAACTCTCTTTATTAGTATCTCAGTCACAGCTGTTCATTGGTAGCATAGAAAAAAGGTACAAAATGCTTCCAACTTTCTTTAATTACCATCTACTCTGCAAATAATCACCATAAATTTTTTCTTTACCAAAATAGTGACAATTAGTCTTGTCATACAAAACTATTTAACACTGTTTATTTTGTATTGTGCAGCTGAAAATTATAAAAAAAAATAACAAAAAAAAAAAACAACCAGCATTTACCTATTTCAAAAACACCAGACCATACCATGAACACTTGAGCTAGCTTTTTGTTCTCTGCTCTGCTTTTTGAAAGAGGAAAATTTATCTTGGAAATATGCTGAATAGTTCTAAATAATTTAGATAGCTGTAAATTGGAAAGCATGACAGATAATAAGCAAAGCTTACAGGATTTTTTCCCTAACACTTCAATAGGTAAATACTGGTAGGAAGCAGCAGGTAGCACCTGATGCTCTCAGACCTGGAACAGACACTATCATCATGATACCAGTACCCAGTTCGACCATTGGATTCAGTCAACTCACCTGTAGCCACAAGAAGCACCCCATTAATCTCTCTTCTGATCCTGGAATCAGGCTTGACACCCAGAGTATGAAAAGAACAAGAGATTTGATTTATCATTTATTTAGACTGCAGCTTGCAGTGTTCAAGTACAGGGCTGCTCAGCAAGGCAAAAATAAAAGTCACCTAACTTGTATTTCCAGTCCTCTTATCCTGTTTTTTGATCATTGTTTTTGTTGCCCTTGTACCTCCCTTTCTCCTTTCAAATCTCCTCAAATAAACACCCTGCACCTAATTGCATTTTCCCCCTTGGTCTCAATTTTGCTGCATTTGTACCCAGTCTTGGTAGTTCTGATACCATGACCTGGATCATCTCTGCCTCTCATGATATCACAGATGGGGTTACCAAGGTACTGCGGGCCCTGCAAGACTCTACTCCAGCAAAGGTTCCAGTGCTCCGCTTCAGCTGCCTGTGATGTTTGGCAGTTTCTCACATGCTTATCCCTTAGCCACCTGTGCAATCTCTCAGATTCTCATGCTGTTATTTGTCATGTCTAACAATTTCTCATGTCATGTCTAGTGGATTTTCTGCAGCTCTAACAAATTTAAACTGCATGTCAGGAGAAATACAGTGTTTACATGAAAGAAAAACAACTGATTAGTGAATTAGTACAACTCATTTACCTTATTCACTCATAAGAGTGGAAACTGTTTGTCCTCATGTGTGTGGGCTTTAAAATTGCTCTCATATTTTGAGATGGTTAATGTAAAAATAAAACCAAATTCATAATCAGTCACAGTCACGTTCATGTGACACTTCTTTTGATTTACACAGTCAGAGTCACTCCATTCTCTCTCATCCCCATAGCTCTCATCATTTCAAAAAAGCACTGAGTTTTTCTCTGAAGTATAATTGAGATAGGTTTCACCCTGTCAGCTGTCACAGCAGATAATGACAGAATAGTCATTTTTAATGACAGAATGGTATTTTTTTTCTTCTATTATTACTTAATTTTTCAATTTTATGTGGCCATCTTTCTATAATCCTGCAGATAGACTGTTTACTATGTATTTATTGCTACCTATGTGACTTTTCTGAACCCTGTGTGATATCAGAGGTTGATGATGAGAAACAGCATTTTCATGTATAGAAAGATTAAATACAAAAAAATGCCTAGTATAAAATGCAAATACTGTGAAAGTTATTATTAGAAATAATAAACCACTTACCTACCATTTCTTATAATGCATTTCAGACCAACAGTGAGAAAGATATTTGGGAAGTTTCTTCATCCTGTATTCACTTTGCTAAGGTTTTCTACAGGACTTAGCCAAAAGAAGAATATGTATTCAGCAAATGTTAGGGACTGTTGTTATTAAGAGATTGTTTATTGTTAATATGGCAGGGAGATACTGAATATTAAGTCTGTCAATAATTTAAAAGAATAACTTTTTTGTTTTGATGTCCAAAGTATTACTCTTAAAATCTCAAAGCTCTTCTTTCTGAGTGATATGCCTAGTAAAAACAAGTCCTGTGAAGTTCTGAGAACTTTTCCAAAGAAAAACACCCTTTTTTAGGGTGTTGCTTGTACTTCATAAAAGTGTGGCTTATCTAATGAGAAGGGTAGGGTTTTCCAGATTTCAAAGGTAAAAGTGATGACAAAGTCTGCATAATTTCTGAGAATAAGTTATAGAATCACAGAATCTTAGAATTGTTTTGTTTGGAAAGGACTTTTAAGACCATCATGTTCAACTGTTAAGCTGTCACTGCAAAATCACCACTAAACCATGTCCCTAAGCTCCACATCTACACATCTCTTAAATACCTCCAGGGATGGGCACTACAACACTTCCCTGGGCAGCCAGAGGTGAGGGTCAGTCTCTTCTCCCAAGAAACAAATGATAGGAAGGAAATGGCCTCAAGTTGCTTCAGGGGAGGTTTAGATTGGATATTACAAAAAAATTCTTTACTGAAAGGGTTATCAGGCATTGGAACAGGCTGTCCAGGGAAGCAGTTGAGTCACCATCCCTGGAGGTATTTAAAAGACATGGAGATGTGGAGCTTAGGGCCATGATTTATTGGTGGACTTGGCAGTGATCGGTTAATGTTTGTACTTGATGATGTAAAGGTCTTTTCCAACCAAAATGAATCTGTGATTCTATGGCAGTGGGGCTAGTAGGCACAATAACCTGACAGATGGCCTTGTGATACAAACTTAAGTTTCTCATTTTGCTGTGGAAGTTAAACAACCTGTGGACAATGCAAGTACCAAAGTATCATGAAGAATGAAGTAAATTCCTATACCTAGCCTGAGCCACAGCTTCCACTCCATTTTTTAATGTGTTGTTTTGGGGCTTTCTGTTTGTGTAGGGTTTTTGTGTGTGTTAACTTCATTTCAAAATATTGTAATGTTTAATAGATCAACTACAAGAGGCTGCTTACCCTCCTAAATAAATCATATAATGCTTAAGAGAGGTGCAGCACAGAATTCATAATTATGAGGTCATAAAAAGAATTCTGCAGCCTCACCTGCCTTCAAGTACAAGTTTGATAAAATAATCAAGTGGCTTAAGTAATCAGGAAGCTGATTACTAGAAATCAGTTAAAACTCTGCTTAGTTTGTTGCTCAGCAGGTATCCTTGGTTTAGATTTCAGTTAATATTTTCTTTCCATTCTTCTGCTACTATAGAAAGTATTGGCAGAGATTATTTAGTCTGCCATTCTGATGTTTAACAAAGTGTCAAGTTCTGGCATTATAGCAGGTTTCAGCTGACAAAATACACCAGACTTTTCTTGTGTCATCATTAAAGCTCTTCAGGACTGGCTATGTGACCGGTCTTCAGATTCCCCATGAAACTCTTTATCTATTCTCTGATTTATCCCAAGTACAAAATAACACAATGCCAAAAATTTGGAATAAAAAGTATCATTATGCTTCTGCTGTCTTTCCATTGTTTGAACTCTATACACCTGGCTGTCTCAAAAACAACAGCTTACTGTAGATGCACATTATCTGAAAACTAAGAAAAAGACATCAATATATTGCTTAATATATTGTGAATCTAAACCATTTCTAATTTTGTCTGCTAAGGTGGAAACTGGAAGAAACAAAATTAACATGAATAGGGACAGGGTTGAACAGGAGGAAGTGAAAAAGCATACAGCAAAGTTTAGAGAAGTTTGCTCCTAAAGAGCAATGTTCAGGATCTACAGTTCCTATTTTGTATTATGGAAACAGTGTATGTTCAAACCCTTCGAAAACCAATCCCAACTGAATGTTCAGGAGTCTGATTTCAAGTTCTTAATTTCTAGAGTTGTGGGAGAACTCGAGTGCTGGTTACATTGACATCACTGGTTCTTAGCACTGTATCTTTACATTAGAACCATTAAGAGCAAGTCCAAAAATGGTCCAAAACAAGATTCACATACAGAAAAGAGGCTGAACTGTACCAAACAAAATTAAAAAACAAAACCAAAATCAACCAAAAAACCTAAAACCACAAACAAACAAAAAACCTGGAGTCAGTATTATTAGAAAATATTTGCATGTCTCACTTCTCAATCTTATTAATCCCATTTGTTTCTTCTAAAGATCTTTAGCAAATTCACAACATTTCAATGCTATCTGTTCTCAAAAGAAAATAAATTAAAAAAAAATAAATAAAATTTCCCTTCTGGAAAAATTTTCTATGAGTTTTGGGAAGTGTCCCAGATACAATCAAACTATCAGAAATCCCAGTCAGTCCTGGAAGATGTTGCAAAGTAAACTTCCTGGAAACTCTGCAATGGGTGTTTCAGATTTCACATTGGCTGTATTGACATAACCGATACAGTAAGATATATTCAGGTGTGGAATCATCTCAGAAACAATCTACCATATTTCAAGAGCACCTCTTGATACCTGAGGGAGGGTTCAGGGAAGAGACAGGAAAATTAACTTTCGTTGTGTTACACATCATAGAAAGAGACCCTCTGAGCTCAATTTACTTTGGAATAAGTTATCACTTTGTCACAACCTAGAGACACATGATTAAAAAAGAGAGGAGGCATATCTAGTTCAGGTATTACTATATTAAGATGAACTGATTGGTTTGGGTATCTGAAACATTAAAACTGACCAGCAAACAAGCTAGTGTTTAAACTCAGTCAGTGCTGAATATAATCCAACAAATCATGTCAAGGAACTAATGTATTTTCTGAGGCAGAGAATCAGTCTAAGGAAGCTTCATTGCCCTTGAAATATTGGAATATGCTGGTTCTGTGTTGGACTGTAGGCTGAGAAGCATACAGATGTACTAGATAGTTTTTCATGGAAGTAATAATTGATAAACTAATATTGGTTTAGTTGCAGGTAAAAGCTAGTCAACTCAAATGGTTTCAATCCAGTAAAGATCAAAGCAGTTTATAGATTTACGAAGGATGTGTAATTAATTGGAAATCAGTGACCTATATAATCAGGATCAATATCAACAACGCAAGAGATAAACCATGACATTAGATACTTAGAAAAAAAAAAAAGCAGTTAAAAGGCTAGAATTAAGGAATTCATGCCACTATGAAAATAAAGCTGTGGTATGCTGAAAGAGATGACAAAGGTCCTGAATATTTAATTGATACTGAAACAGAGACAATAAGGAATAAACCTGAGACAGAAGATATTTGGTCTAGATTATATTCCTGACTTGCCCTAAAATTGTAGGAACTTTGTCAAAAAAACAGGTGCTCATATTCCATAACTAGTTAGTGGAAAAAGAATAGTGCTATTAAAACCTTCATAGAGGGATTCTGACCACCTAAGTTTATATATTCAGATAAAATAGACAGGATATCCCTTTGGACCTCTTTAAAGTCATCCAACTCTCTCCTCATTGAATATATGATAGAAAAACTGCTAGGTACCTAACTTGAGGCAAAAACCTGGGAGTGTAAGTTAAACTGTGTAGATAATGCTCAGTATTCTTAACAGTGACATCAATTCCCAACCCAACAACTTATTATGTAAGATTATTAGATAACCTTTTGGATTATATTCCTGATTGTGCTTTCTTGGATTTTATTTTACTTGGCAGTAGGGGTAGTGTTACTAACAAATAGAAGAAACCAGTTAAATAAGAATTAATTCATTATAATACCATGATCAGTTTTTGTGTCTGATCAAAGTAGATGACCACAATGATGCCTTTTAGCCTTGTAAATATATAGACTAACATACCTTTAGGGAAATTTTATATATATATATATAGAGAGAGAGAGTTATAGCCTACATATATAGGCTATAAGGTTAAGGGCATGAATGTATGATTTGTATGACTGATACCCCACTTTCTTTTATGATTATAGACTAAGGTATACATGCCAGTATGTAATGGAATGTGGCATCCATTAGAAAATCTCCTTATATATATATTTCTTTCTCTGTAAAGAAATTCCCAAAACGCCTAACAGAACAATAAACAGATGCTCTTTCTGAGCATGCCAATTTCTTGTGTATTTTTCGTCCAGTACAGATCCACATACCAATAGAAGAACTATTCAAAACCAGTCCCTCAGAATCCAAGGTACATAATAGAAAATATAATTTTAGTTCCAAAGAATAGTTTCTATTGCATGCACTTGGTATTCAACAACAAAATGTACCCTATTACGTAACTTCATTATACCTAAAAAGCTGCTTTGTATTATATAAGAAAATCATATTTCCACATTTGGATAAAGACTGAAAAAAATTAACTTCAATTAAGATACAAAATGGGTTTACATAATCTAAGTAGAATTAGATATATGATTAACAGAACAGTCCAAATATTTCTTATAAAACACAAGTATACAATGTTCACTAGAAAAAAAACACTAAGATTTTTTCACATAAGGCTATTGCACATGCTACAAAATATGAGTGAGTATGACTCTAGTGGCATTTGGGATTCAAAAAATGGGTAGATTGGGCACATATGGAGAAAGAGCTCTTCATGTGACTTATCAGCAGTAAGCTTCTGTTGCCTTAATGTGGTGTGACTTGAGATTGCTTTTTTGGCTATATATCTTGGCCTTTAGCCTTCCCTTCAGAAAGGCAGAGCTGTCACATGTTATAACCACCAGGCGTGTAACTCCTGTGCTCAGGATTTTCTCAAACAGCACTGGATAACTGTCTGTACAACAGTTCATTGAGATGTCTTGGCTCCATGAGGTCAGCCTCAGTGTGCTCCAGTGCCCTCAACCATCCACAGTGGCAATAGATGTTTATTTTTTAGACACTGATTTGCATCCTTAGCTTTTACTACAATCTGGGAGAGAAAAACAAAATAACATTTCTAGAAGTGATTTATCTTATTAAATAAAAAATTTCTAAATTAAATCAGACTAATTGTACCTTAGAGTGGTCTATTTTTATCCTTAAAATTTTATCTCTGAATAAGGATATGAAGTCTAGTGTATATACAGTTGCCTATACTGGTGAAATCCAAAATTATGTGAGACAATTGCTACAGGACATAATTATGCACCAAGTGGTCCATATCTTTAGATATTTTCAGAATGTGTATATCACAAGCAGTACTGAGGTTCCTTTCAAAGATTAGCTTTGGCATTGTTAAGCTTATTTGAAAACACACATAGAGATATCCTTACTTAAAAGTACTTAAAAAAACTTAGCCAGAAAAAATGAGAAGCCAAGATTCTTTCGAAATCAAATGTGGTGGTAAGGGTGGGATTAGAAGATTTTACTGCCAACCTAAAGAATACAGTCAGGAGGAAGAAGATGAAAATCTCATTTTTCTGATGAAGGTGGATGAAAATGTATGCCTTACTGGAAATGAAGGAGAAAAAGAGAAAGGGCCTTCACTGTGTTACTTAGTTCTTAGGTTTGGATATGAAAAAATCCAAACCAAGAAATACCTAGATTTAAGCTTTTTCATCATATAGACAGAGTGTTGAACCTTTTACACTATGCAAAAAGTATTTTTGCAGCCTTTTTTGAAATAAAAGATTGGGTTAGTCATCTGTTGCTATAGATACAATCTAGCCACGTAAATGTAGGAAACCTGCAAGTTCAAAGATGCTTTGTTCAGGCTGTATTGGCTTACTGAAGTCTTCATGACAGAATTTAGGATGCATGCCTCATTTAGTTTCAATGTTTCTTATTTTTTCATTTGCCTATTCACTTAGGAGACTTAGACATCTAAGTCTCCTAAGTGGCAGATAAGGGAAGAGCAACCGATGTCATCTACCTGGACTTGTGCAAAGCATTTGACACTGTACCACACGACATCCTTGTCTCTAAATTGGAGAGACATGGACTTGATGGATGGATGACTCGGTATATAAGGAATTGACTGGATGGTCGCTCTCAAAGCGTTGCAGTAAACGGCTCAATGTCCAAGTAGAGATGAGTGACAAGTGGCATTCCTTAAGGGTTGGTTTTGGGACCAGGTTGTATATTTAAAGACCTATAGTTAGATGTGATTTTTAACCCAGCGGTCTTCATAGACACGTAGTCTTTCCTGGTGCATTTTGAAAGTTCCTGTGTTCATACCTACACAGAAAAATTGTTTGAAATGTAGCTCTGTAGTTAATAATATCATTATGATTCTATATTACATATCCTGTCTTGGTTCAGGCAGTTGTTCTATCACCCAGCAACTGCTCCCCACCAGAGAAGGGGAATTGAGAAAAGGAAAGGAAACTCGTGGGTTGAAATGGAAACAGATTTAATAAAATAATAACAAAAAACAAATAGTAATCCTAATAGTAATATGAAATACAAAAGGTTATACTCAGCCCATATAGTGGCCGTGAGCTGTGCACTCCCAGCAGTGAATGCTAATGTCAAACACTGTGAGCATCACAGCTCCAGTGACAGCGGGATTGCCACAGCATATGGGAGAGTCAGCCTCAGGAGCAGAGATGGGCGAGACCTTCCAGGGACAGTGGCCATTGAGCAAGAGACCCCTCCCCAGAAAATTTTCTAATTTATAATAAGAGTTATATTTATGGTATGGAATAATTCTGTTGACCAGCCTTGGTCAGCTTCCCTGGCTTTTGCTCCTCCTGGCTTTAACACCTGCCTAGCTCAAAACTGCTAAAGATCTTTGTCACTGTAGAAATCTGCATACCATGGCTGGCCATGAACTAAAACAAAGTGTCTTATCAGCTTCGTTCTCACAGAATCAGGTGCTGCAGTCTTCTCAAAACTGCAGATTTCCTGAACAGAAAATTGATTCTATAATTCTAGCCCAGTGAAACCAGGACAATCCACATTTTTCTTCTATTCCCTCTTTGAATATAAAAGAAAGAGATACAAACCTGAAGCCATTTTCCCACATGCATTAATACGTAAAGTTTTATTTGCCATAAGATTTCAGTTCTAATTTATCCTTATGTAGCCTATAAATGGTGTTTCTTTTTTTTATATTTCTTTTGGTTAGTGCAGTAGAATTAGATAATAACCTCTCAACATCAAATAGTAATAGCTACATAATCTTCCAGATTATCCAGACCCTAAACAGTCTAAAATAGAATGTATTGATTACCTACAAAAGAATATTTCAAATTTTTACTAGAAAATATGCTAGACTGATTTGTGTGTTCTGTCATTTTGTAAAATAAAAGCAAAACCAAGTTGCTGCAATGAAAATGTTTTCAATAAACTACCTGTTTTTCCCATTATCTTAACAACAATAGTTATGGATATGAAAGCTGATGTTGGAATTTTGGTGGGTTTTTTTAAATTGCAACCTATCATCCAATTTATGAAACATTGTACTTATCTTTTCTTTATTTGTATTTGAAATACTAAAACATAATGAAAAATGAACTTGCTACTGGTGGAAAGAATATACTTCCATAGCAGGTAATATATTTTAAAGAGTTCTCAAAAAGTTCATCCATTTTAAAGGGTAGTATATTCATAACCTGAATCAAAGTTCTTCTGCTGTTCTATCTGAAGGTTATCTTGTCAGGAAATTGAAAAGTCTACATTCAGGCACATTTTATTTATTTTCCTGTAACTTCATTTTAATTTCTTTTTTTCTCTTTTCTCAGAATTGGTAAAGGATAATATGTAGACTGTTGTTAGTCAGTGACATAAATAAAAGTCAAGAGAGGCCAAAGATAACTTCCATAAGGCTAACTTGATTTATTCCATACAGACATTTTTGCATATGCTTTATTCTATGTTTACTTTTTTCTTGCACTTGCTTTCCATATGGCAGTCTCTCCTCCCAAAACCTGTTTCCCTCTTTCAGCAGCATCCAAATTTTTTGAAGAATGAATGAAAATGTGGGTCTACAGTTAAGAGATTAGTAATTATGAACCTATGAGGACTGGAATTGATGATGAAACTGCTTTTTTCACAGCCTAAATAATGATAAAAGAGATACTTTAAATTTATTCCCATTCAGGTAATACATCAGATCACAGTCTTCTTCATTCAAAGCGTTCAAGTACATAGACAAGATCAAAATGCAGTTTGAAAAAGAAAGCTTTTTTGGGGTAGACAATGAATCACAGTGACAGATACAGAAAGCAAAAACATCCAGAAATACATACCTGTATCCATCACTATATCTTGTTGAAGTATGGCTCTCTTTCATCAGGTTGTAAGATGGCTATCACCCTCTTTGAATATCAAATCATTTACTTATTGCTTCACTTTCTGAAATTCCTGTTAGATTTACTACTGCAACTTCCGTGTGTTGTATTTTCTGATCTTGCATCAGCCTGTTATTCTGCCTCAATGACTGTAAAATCTCATCATGAGATTCCTTACTTGTATATCATACCAATCATCTCAGATACTTTACATCATCACACATACACATACATCTCAGATATTTTACATTGTCATACATACAATGATCTTGTCATACTTTGTGACCACACTATTTACCCCATTTTTCCTTCTTCTGCTTCTAAATTCTTTTGTTTATACTGATTTTTTAATTTTTTTTTGGTTTTGTCATTTCTATTTATTCCACAGTATGTTTGGAGTATTTGTATACTAATATTGTGTCATCAGAGTTCTGCTATGCCTTATAACAACAACATTTGTCCTTTATGAGAAAAATAATAAAAAAGGATGTCACTTTGTAGCAATTTATTTTTTTTAAAGTTGCTCCCAAATACAACTTGCGATGCTTAGTCTTGTTTTTATAAAAATTTATTCAGATGTACAACACTGCATTCTTACACATTAAACCACCTCTGTCCGAGTCTTCTTTCAAAAGCCATCTGCTTGAATGTTTTTATGCTTCTAAGATTTCAGTAGAGTCATTTTCAGCAATTTTGTCCAAAGTACATATATTTTTTCCTTCTTTTTCTTTTTTTTTTTGTTATTGTTGTTGTTATTGAACTTTTGTAGGTAAATAAGCACCTGGAATAATGTAAAACTAATGATAATCCTTCAAAATGCACTGATAATCTTTTTGGAATAAAAATAATATATCTTCTGTGTTTCCAAGACAACTTTAAAATTATGGATGTTTACAGTAAAATGTTTCACTGAATAGTAGTAGTTCATCTTAATATGAAGAACTAATGACACCGTTTCAATAATACTTTTTCTTATGAACTGTTGAACTAAAAAGTCCTTGCAAGAAACTGTTTCTATATTTTCTTTATATATCTTGGGCAAGTTTTTCCAGCTTATATGAAATCAGCAGTAGATGGTATTTGAGTCAGAGAGACAGTGTTCCCCAGAAAATCAGGTATCTTATTCTAATATTGGCCTTGGTAGTAAACCTTCTATTCCCTGCGTTCCCTTTTGGTCTGGCATTGCTTTCAGGTATCGTGCATATTGTTTGAACTCAAGTGCTAATGCTGTTTCTCAAGACTCCTTTACTGATTTTCTGTCGTTTTATACTCTTCACATACTTCTTCCTTTTAACTTATAATTCACAGTTTCTCAGAAGCACAGTCACAGTTAAATCACTTTAGTTCTAATTAAATAGAAACACAATGTTTAGGCAGTATGCTTTAAAAGATAAAAAGAACATAACTTAAAAAAATATATATTTTGAAGTCATTATTGGGTCTCTGTTGGGTTATTTGGTTCATCACCTGAATCTGAAAAGACAGTTCATCAAATAGCCCAGTTCCTTTTTTGTTTGGGTTTTTTTTTTCTTTAAGTAAATGCTATCTTTTGGAAATAGTCCACTCAGGCAGCAACAAAAATTGTCAACTGGCATTTACCCAACAAGTTATTTCCACATTGGCAACAACTCTGACAGTAAAGAGTTCCTTATAATTACCAGTCACTGTGTAGCTGAAGCAACTTAGAGCTCTAAAAGACCTGGCAAACAGAACTGGGGCAGGGGGGTGGAATGGGGAGTGACTAGAAAACAGCTAGCTTGAAACTAGGTGTAGTGCAAATGTACTAACTTGGAACTCGGAAAATAATCAAAGATATTTTTGAGGCTTAAAATAAACAACATTCATTCTACCCACACAGTGTGTTTATGTACCTATTGTATTTGGTAGAAATAAAAAGTCACTTCAAGATGACAATTCATCCCACATATTTCAGGATGGAATGAATTGCCTTGAAGGAACAAATCATGCCTAACTTTCCAATTTAGTACAAGGTAACTGAGACAAATGGCTTAGATTATATACCTACTTATTAATGACTAAAGTTTAGGTAAGATTAATTCTACACTAATCCCACATTGTGAGCAAAATTCTGGAGAACTCTTAAGTATCATATGAAAGTACTTCTTTCCATTAATGTAAATTATTTTAAATTAAGATCAGCAGGCACAAAGGTGTCCTTCCTTTGCTTTAAAATCTTGAGATTCCCTTCCTCTGTCTGGTTTGGATGAACAATACTCTTTCTTCAAATTTCTGTTGTTTTTAATGTATTTATGCACATAGGAACACCATTAAAATACTGCATTTATTTCCTATACAGATAACATTAGGAATACTTCAGTGACCACTATTTTCAGAATCCCTTGTGGTGGAGTAAATACAATGTGGAAACAGAGTATATGTTTGACAGGTGTTTTGACAGGCAGGTGTTCAGTCATCTCCAGGAAAGCAGAGGGCTCCATCATGCATAATGGTTACTTGGGGGGGGGGCATGGACTGTCTTCAGTGCTTAGCATGTCCTTCATAGGATGTTTTTTTGCTAAATTTTATCATTCACACAACTAGGTAACACTTTGGAAAATGTTATTTAAAAAACTAGATAGATAGATAGATAGATAGATAGATAGATAGATAGATAGATAGATAAATAGATGGATAGATAGATTCCTTGGTTTGGAAACACTGCTAGAATTATTTTGACTTTATTGCATTGACTCAGGCCTAAATAGGGATTTCTATTAATTTTTGTTTCATTTCTAACATAAGTTTTTTGTGGGTGTTTTTCTATTTCTTTTAAAGTTGGTACTGAAAAAAATCAATTTCTTTGTAGTTTGTCACATGGTATCCATGGTAAAAATTCACTAGTCATGTAGCAGTTTGAATTCTGTCCATGTTTTTTGTTAAACTGAAAGACAACTGACATCTTCAATTTAAAAAAAAAAAAAAAGCAACAGTTTTTGGAGAAGAGTTTACCATTGCCACATACTCTATGATTCTAACCTAGCTGCTGCATGAGATAGATAACTCCATCTGGTTCCATGCTATGTTATGCTGTGGGTCACTGTGTTCCACACCTATGATAAGTTTGCTCCAAGTAAAATAGACTGATGTTCAATAATCTTACACTTAAGATCCTTGACTTCAGTCCTCTTTTAATTCTGTACTTTCTGGATTAATTCCTAATGCTTTCCTGTCCATCTTTTGTGGCATTGCAACATTTGAAGGGGAGAAAAAATAAAATATATCTGAAATACTTGCTAGAAAACTTATTGTCATTCAAGTAAAGCAATTTTAAAAAGCCCTAAATAAAACTGCCTCAGGTACTTTGCTTATTAAATAGTAACTGGATGATAAATGCACAGTACAGTTCTCAGACTCATTCAAGTTGTAAGTCTATTCAATAGAACAGATAGGGACAAGAAATGATTAATGCATATATTCTAATACATTAGAAGAAATACAGTTACATGCAAATATCCTCCATCCAGTTTCTACATTTTCTACCTACCACATAATCCTCCCAAGTAGAGAGATCTAATCTTAAGAAAGAACATAATTTATGAGAGTAATACAAGGCAACATAGCATTTTATAACAAAAACCTTCAAGCAACAAGAACTAACAGTAACATGTTTTTGTTGGGTTTTGTATTCAAACATCACCTCCAAAATCTAACTGAGGTTTTCTCATTAAATGCAAATTGCCTGAAATAAACTAATTATTTCCATGTCTCGCTGCCTTAATTTGATGGGTTTCATCCACTTCATAACTCACATTTTCAAACTGCTTTTCAGTATGTCTCTACAGAATGCCACACGATTTACATGTCAGCGTAGAACATTTCCCACTGGGGGGACAGTAAGCGAGTGGTTGTGTGGGACTTAATTGCCAGCTGTGGTTAAACTGCGACAGTGCTGTGCTCTCAGTTGTTGTAGAAAGGTCACCTTAGATGGTGCAGAATATGCACATGGCAAGCAGGAAGGCAAGCAGAAAGCAGATTTAAAGATGAGAAATAATACCTCATTGGTAAGTCTGAGTGAGGTAAAAAAGAATACCTTAAAAATTATTATGCCAGACCGTTATGGAGCAAAACTATCTCTTAGTAGACTCCTTTCTTATTTGGGTGATAGGAGATATGTTAGTTCTGAGAAGGCCCTACACAAGGGTTAGAAAGAAGGGAAATGCAGCAGCATTACTGCAAACTGGCAATGAGTGGAGGTATTGGCCAAGTGTGATATCACAGGGTAATGGTCAGGGTGGAAACACAACAGCTGTGTTTTGCTTTGAATGGAGGAGGATCTGAAATGTAAATATATAAATATTACTCATTACATTTCTGTTAAACTCTAATGTGAATTATACAGGTGCCCTGGAGCCTTATAACCATCTGGGTACTATGCTAGCTTGATAGGCTATGGACAGAAACAACAGTCCTGCCAAGAAAAATAACTGAAAGCAATCTGTGTTTCACCAGCCTGCAAAAATAGCATGACTTATTTTTCAAGTGCAGTTCTCAGTTCATTATAACATTCTGTTGCTTAATAATATTATCTGACTCCATGTAAAGCAACCAATTAAAGAAACTAGTTAGCAACCCTGCATACATCAGCTTCAGGCAGTAATTTGTCCTAGAAATCAGATAGAAACTGATGTGAACCGTTATGTGCACAACTGCATCTCCTCCACTGATTATTCTTTCTATCCCCATCCACTGTCTCTAAAGATCAGGTGCAGAATGATCACCATTTTTATTTTCCCTTTGACTCAAATGCACCTCTTCTAAACTGTTTTCATTTTCGGGAATGGAATATGTGCCTTAAGGCTGTCGGCTTACTTGCCTGGTATAAGCTGCCATAGTTACACCAGTTTAGAGCTTGCTCCTCTGTCTTTCTCTTGCCTCACTGTATATGATTATTTGCTACTATGACCCTTTTGTCATTTCATTTGTGCTATGATGAAATCCAAGTATCTTTCTGAAGGGCATGTCCTTCTCTGAAAGCAGCACAAGCTCAAGTTTTTTGGGCCCTGTAATGAGGTACATCATTATTAGTTGCACTTTATACAATCCTGTCTGTGTCTTGATCCTTATGAACATTCAGGACAATTAGGTCCCTGTGTAAAAATAATTTTTAAATGTAAACCTTAGGTATTTCAGAAAAGCATATCTGTCTTTACAGAGGGACAGAGGCAGCCCACTGAAAAGACAATGACCAGATATCTTTCAGGATCACAGTTAATTCCACTATGTAAAAATAAAAACATTTCATTTTTCTTGGGGACTATTTAAATGAGAAATGTGAACTTTGGAAATGTAATAGCAAATGTGTACATTTTCAGGGTCCCTTTTGACTCTTTTTTAGCATTTTCACTGCAAGTTTTCATCATGTTTCAATAGGAATTTTGGATCCTAAAGATTTGAGAGTATGTCTGCATTATATAATAAAGTCCCCACAGTCCCGCTAAATTAAGTTAATGTGAATTATTCCAGTTCATTCTGTATCTCAAGCCCAAGGCTCTGTTTACACATGTTTCTGAAAATTAGATGCAATTTATAACAATACTATTCTTCTTATCTTGTCAAAGTTCCCTTTTTATATCTACTGCATTCTATTTTGTATCTTGCTTCCCAATATTAGCAGACCATTACTTTTACTTTTTGCACACAATTCACTTGGAATGAAAAGCATAGCACCTGGAAAAAATGAAGCAAATCTGTTCTGAGAGCTGAAGCAGCAGAAATACACAGGAGAAAGAAATGGAAATTTAGAGTCCACATAAAGGCAGTTAATACCAAGGCCAGAAAGTGTAGATCTGCTCTAAAAATTCCTTTTCAAGGGTGTATAATGGTATTATCTTTTCATATCTGAAATAGCAAAGGGGAAACAGCATTGATTTCACTGCTGGATGAACACAGCACATCTTCCAGTTCTATCTTTTGCAGTTCACCTTCTAGTCATGGCTGGACGGATTCTATTCATTTTTCCAGTAGGTACTTTTCTCTGCTTTGTTTACAATTGTATCTCTTGTCTGACATCACTTTTCAAGACTATCCACTGCATTATCTTTTTTCCAGCCTGTTGGCAGCCTGTCATGCTGTATTCCTGTAGGAATTTTATATTTGTTCTCTTTACTTTTTATTTTTTTTCACATTTGCCTTATTGCAGTGGGTCAATTTTTATTTTTTTTATTGCTTTGTGTCTATTATATTTTATTTTTATTATTAATTTTTATTATTTCTTGTTTGATGACAGCATGCAGTCAGCAAGAGTCCAATTGCATTTTCTTGCGTCTCTAGATATATGTACAGCTGCCACTGGGTGATGCACATTCTCCCAGGAAACAGTCATTTTCTCAGATTTCCCCTCGTTCTCATCTTCTTCCCTCAATATTTATACATTTTTAAAAATGTTTGATGCAAGTCTCATTTGGTCGAGGATATATGACTGCTGAATTACAAGATATGAACCAGGTTTTACACACATTAGATATTCACAACACTGTAGACTTATAAAGATTATAAACAAGTAACTTGAATGTCATATAATCATTTTGGTTGGAAAAGACCTTTAACATCAAGTACAACCGTTAACCTAGCACTGCCAAGTCCACCATGTCCCTAAGCTCCACATCTACACATCTTTTAAATACCTCCAGGGATGGTGACTCAACCACTTCCCTGGGCAGCCTGTTCCTATGCCCGGTAACCCTTTCAGTAAAGAATTTTTTTGTAATATCCAATCTAAACCTCCCCTGGAACAACTTGAGGCCATTTCTTCTCATCCTGCCACTTGTTATCTGGGAAAAGAGACTGAACCTCACCTCACTTAACCTCCTTTCAGGTACTGTAGAGAGCAATAAGGTCTCCAGTCAGCCTCCTTTTCTCCAGGCTAAACAATCCCAGTTTCCTCAGCCACTCCTCATAAGACTTGTTCTCCAGGCCTTTCACCAGCTTTGCCACCCTTCTTTGGACATGCTCCAGCAGCTCAGTGTCCTTCTTGTAGTGAGGGGCCCAAAACTGAACACAGTATTTGAGGTGCGGCCTCACCAGTGCCAAGTACAAGGGGACAATCACTTCCCTACTCCTGCTGGCCACACTATTTCTGATAGAAGCCAGGATGCTGTTGCCCTTCTTGGCCACCTGGGCACACTGCTGGCTCATATTCATCTGGCTGTCCCTCCTTATTAGCAGTACAGAACATTCAGTATATTTGCTGCAAGTATTACAACATGTCTGCAACAGCATAGCTGATGCAAGTGTTTTGATTTGAGGATGAAACTAATTTGCTGAAAACACAATTAAATTGCAGTAGGCAGTTGAGCCAAGTCATAACTGGAGACCTGAAGTTACAATCAATTATGTGCAATTCAGAACTGAAATACGGAATAAATCAATATAGATAAACAGAATATTGCTAAGTAGAAACAACACTCTAAAAAGCAAGACTTTTGAAGACGTGTAGAAAAAGGGTTGTATTATCATTCTTTGTACTGTCTGTCTGCTGTCTTCCTTACTTTGATTTTAAATTATTTTAAATCTCTTTTAAAAACTGGTCTTTGAAAGTGACGAGCAACTTCCGAGAGCATTTAATGATTGATTATCTCTATTGACAGTAGTATCTCTGCTAGTGTTGCAAGTACTATTTGCAAGTTCCATCAAAAAATGCATCTGAACTAGATATTATATCAGTTCATAGAGTCACACTTTCTCTTAAAGATTTCAGAGATTCTTTATAAAATGCTACTAACTTCCTCAAGCTTAGCAGCCTGAGATATGTGATTCCTTGTCTTATATTCATTCAGAGCAAATATCCTACATTATATGTTCTGTGTCATCTGTTGAAACATCCTGTCTTTCTCCACCAGCTCTGAAGAGAAGCTAGACTGCCAAGTGAAGGTCTGAACTTAGATTATATTTACTCTGTCTCATTTGATGAGATGCTTCTATTGAGCAGGATTGAAATGTGCTCAATAATATTGAAAAAGCCATGGGAATGTTTATGATGTAGATCATACGAATGCATTAAAAGCAATCTGTGCACATTAGCCCACAGAAATTCCACACAAAATCAAACCCTCCAAGCTGTACCAAATCACTCTTTCAGACACTCGTCTCCATGGTCTATCCTCCATGAGACTGCAGTTGCTTCATACAAAATCTAAATACAGTGCTGTCATTCATATTTAGATAAGGTGGATCAGGTCTGTAACAGGAAAACGATATATATCATTAGGCAAACTTACATGGGAAATATTGACACATTTATCAGATATGCTAGATTTTTTTCCAAGTTATAGTATTACTTCATAATGTGAAGACAAACAGACTTTAATAAAACCAATTTCCAGAGTTGATTGCACCTCAAAAACACTGGACTATGTAAAGCCTCCCCTTCATTTCTGAGCCATTAGCTCTAGTGTCATAGACGATTTAATTGCTGTGGGAAAGAAGCAGCATATGGCAGGAGAAATGAAACACTAAAACAAACAAAACAAGCCACTCAGAAAACCCTTATTCATCAATTCAGCAATTATTCAGATAGAACCATCAAGGAGTCATGGAAAATGGCCACTCAGAAAGGTAAACCTAGACTGATACTATGTCAGTTGTCTAAACAAGTACAGGAAAACATTCGTGGCTTTAATACCTGAAATCAACCAGTAGATAGTGAGAAAGGCAAATGACAAAAGTAATGCATTTCCTATGGACATTTCTATTTAATGCAGATTCTGCACTGTGTGGTTTTGGTTTATTGGTTGGGGGTGGGATGCAGGCATACCCTAATGATTTTAATTAAACTCTTCTCTGAAAGGGATGTGAGGCTGTGCCTCTGCATGTGTCTGTAAAGATGGATGGCTCAGTTCAGTACTTTTCACTGGAGTAAAATAAACTTTGACATCAGGGAGAAACTACTACCTAAAATTTTTATTTCTTATACCTACATCTGCCTTTTGACTTTTTTTCCTCTTTTATCTCTAACACAAATTTTAAAAACATGTTGTAGTGTTCTTCCTTGTCTGAGGACATGATATTTATTTTACTGAAATTAACTTTGAGATTTTTTTATACTACAGAAGTGGATCTTTATGTTTCTCATGGACACAGGTTTCCTACTATCTGCAGATTTGGGAGGGAATACCCTAAACTAGTAAATAAAATTTACTTCTGGAGCAGTGTTGCTTAGGTCTTCTATCAAAAACATGACAGCAGTGTATCAAAAAAGATAACTGGGTTTCAAAATTACTTAGTAAACTAAAACAAAAAGCAAGCAAAAAAAACCCCCAGCCCTTACATTTTCATTGCATTTTATTATTCTAGTTCAACTAGTATTTGCTGGCTTCTTGTAATATATGAAAAATTAAATGAGCTTATTAAAAATATACTTTTGTTTTCATGGTAAATTTAATTTAGTGGTTATTTTCTTCAACTAATAGATCACTGCCTTGGAATGGCTGAAAATCATTCATCTTGAAAATCATCAGTGACCCTACACAGTTGGTTTTTGACATTTGTGTACATTAAATAATTTTGTACACCAACTGTGTAATATTGTAAGAGATTATTCCATTTTAGCAGGCAATCACAGAAGTTGCTTGAATAACTTTTAATAAAGAAGCTAATTCAAGTTTGGCTCTGGAGGTTCAAATCATAAGCTATATTAATGACTCTCTTCTTTTATCCTTCTTTTATATTTTTAAGGAAAATTGCTGTCTGGGAAATAATGTGAGGTTTCAAGATGAAAATGTGTTTTAAGCTTGTTTGAAATATCTTACCATAGGTAGATATGACTTCTTTTGTAACTTTGCTTGCTTAGAATGCACAAGGGCTCACTGGGAGCAAACTCTAGGAAACAGAAGATGAGAGATCCCTTCCCTCATCACCCACCAATAAGAGTGTGTTTATCTTTTAATTTTAGAAATTGAGTACTTAAAGCTGACCTGATCATTTTTTAAAGCATATAAAGTATGAACAAGTCTTGATTTTGGCAAGGAACACTTCCCTTTTCCCTTGCTTGCCTTCCCTAACTTTCCTTTCTCCTCAGATTATTTGTTATAGTCCAAAGAGAATAAGAAATTGCTGAAATGCTTTATTCTTTAGTTCTCCAAATGTAATATGGGCTACTTGAGCTTGAACTGCAGGCTTCAGCTGTGACTTATGTTGTTTAGGAATGCCAAAGTTTGGAGTGGTTCATATAGTCCTTTATTTTGTGCTTCTTCTAAAAGTTATCTCTGAATTATGAATAAGCTTAAGAAAAAGCAAAACAAAGCAATGTTTCTTTTATGAATGAAGCTCAAGTAGGGATAATGAAAAAACAGCCTTATGGGGAAAAACGTTCCGTTACTCTGATGGACTTCTGCAGTAATGATATATGCTCAGAAGAAAAAAAAAAACAAAACTAAAAACCTCAGAAAAACAGATGAGGTTTCTCAGTGTTATAACTTTATACATATATATGAGTACAATGCTCTCAGGGTTAACCTCATGGTTAAAACCAGTGGTTTAAGTTGTTAATGCTAGTAAAATAATTGTTTTCATTACAGAGATGATTTTCTGTAATTTATAGCAATTTCAATCATATTCTAATTAATTAATTTCCTCAGAAATGTACTTCACAGAATCATGGAATCACAGAATGTTAGGAATTGGAAGGGACCTCAAAAGATCATCTAGTCCAATCCCCCTGCCAGAGCAGGAATACCTAGGTCAGGTCACACAGGAACATGTCCAGGTGGGTTTTGAATGTCTCCAGAAAAGGAGACTCCACAACCTCTCTGGGCAGCCTGTTCCAGTGTTCTGTTACCCTCACTGTGAAGAAATTCTTCCTCACATTTATGTGGAACCTCCTATGTTCCAGCTTACACCCACTGCCCCTTGTCCTATCATTGGATGTCACTGAGAAGAGCCTGGCTCCATCCTCACGACACTCACCCTTTACATATTTATAGACATTAATGAGGTCACCCCTCAGTCTCCTCCAAGCTAAAGAAACCTAGTTCCCTCAACCTTTCCTCATAAGGGAGATGTTCCACTCCCTTCATCATCTTTGTGGCTCTGCACTGGACTCTCTCAAGCAGTTCCCTGACCTTCTTGAACTGGGGGGCCCAGAACTGGACACAATACTCCAGATGTGGCCTCACCAGGGCAGAGTAGAGGGGAAGGAGAACCTCTCTCGGCCGACTGACCACACCCCTTGTAATACACCCCAGGATGCCGTTGGTCTTCTTGTCCACAAGGGCACATTGCTGGCTCATGGTCATCCTGCTGTCCACCAGGACCCCCAGGTCCCTTTCCCCTACGCTGCTCTCCAACAGCTCAGTCCCCAACAGGTCAGTCCCCAACTTATACTGGCACATGGGCTTGTTCTTACCCAGATGCAAGACTCTGCACTTGCCCTTGTTATATTTCATTACGTTTGTCCGCGCCCAACTCTCCAGCCTGTCTAGGTCTCTCTGAATGGCAGCAGAGCTTTCTGGTGTGTCAGCCACTCCTCCCAGTTCTGTGTCATCAGCAAACTTGCTGACAGAGCATTTTATTCCCTCATCCAAATCATTGATGAAAATACTGAATAGTACTGGTCCCAGTACCGAGCCCTGAGGGACTCCACTAGATACAGGCCTCCAACTAGACTCTGTCCCATTGACTACGACTCTCTGGCTTCTTTCCTTCAGCCAGTTCACAATCCACCTCACTGTCCGATCATCCAGACCACACTTCCTCAGTTTATCTGCAAGGATGCTGTGGGAGACTGTCAAACACTTTACTGAAACACTTCCTGCTTTAAAATTCCTTTATGGAGTGATTAAATGTAGTAAGTCGTTTCCATTAGTTTTAAGAAATGTAAAGCAGACTAAAGTGATATTTTTACTTAGTAATCTTCTTTGGGTGAGATACCATTTTGAATAATATGGATGTTGAAGTAATTCTTGCTGTATCGAAGGACAATTTAAGAACAAGGAATTAGATTAAGATCTTAGATAGGCATAAGTATTTAAGTTACTGACTGGGTAAACTTCTAAAATACACATTTAGCTTCCAACATTTCCTTCTGTTTTTCCCATTGACTATTCCTGCAGCAATGCCCTCCAAAAGACCCTAGAGGAAAATCTTTCCTTGCTTGGAAAGCAACTCTGATTACAAGATCCAACATTATATTAAGTACAAAAAAATGGCATAGTTGCTCTTAGTTAAGCCAGCAATAACTATTTTTAGGTTCAGTTCAGATCTCTAAATTTCTGCAAGACAGAAAAAAGAAATAACACTGTACAATTAAAGTTTCTTGTACGTTAACAGAGAAAACATTTCTTTTCCCTGCAGAGCAGACTCTGTCATCGCAGGGATTTTGATCGTATTAATTTCAGCATGTATGATCATCCATAGAAGGCAAGCTTGAAGGTGAGCATTGACCAACACACAGGAGCCACCTTGTTTTATAATAAGTGTTTTATAGTAAAAAGATTTGTGAAGTCTTAAAATTAATGAGCCATTACAATTGAGGATAATTTTAATGCTATGTTCCTTATTTCCTGAAAATTCCTTATTTCTTAAAAAAAAAAGAAAAATCAAACAAACAAAAGCTTACTAAAGATATTTATAGGTATCAGATAGGTATTCTAATGTAGAAAAGTTAAAACAAGTTAAAATAATGTCTTTTTGTTTAAAGTAACAACAGGGTTTTTTATTTGAGTGTTGCTGGAGTTTGGAGCACAGTTAAAAGGAAGATTGAATTGTTCACTGCCATTAATGTTGCTGTATAATAAAAGGCAGGAAATTAGTATACACAAATGGCAGTGTAGCCTTCCCCTTTTACACTTGGTAAACACTTGGGAAATAGTGCAAGTTGTCTTTCCTCACCTTCATTGCTGTGAATGACTTCACTACTTCCCTTAGAGTTAATATTTTTTCTCAGTAGCTGTTTTTAAGCATTTATTGATTATTTTTTTTTAATTCTGGATACTGTGCTATTCGTAGAGTTTGTAGAATCTAATGAGTGAAATGAAGATTAAAAATAAAGTTGGTTGGACAGGTGACAAGCTCATGAATGCCCTGTAAGAACATCCCATTCCAGAAAAAAGGAGGTATGCTGTTCAGTGAGTATTTGACTTGGGTTTTTGGGGGTCTAGAGAAAAGATGACAAAATAAAAATGTCAGTGAACCAAAAATGCCTGGGCTCCAGTCTCCAGAATGAAACAGTCTTGTTAAAGAAACAAAAAAACCAAAACCAAGCAAACCCAACCACCTCTTCAAATTGTGTTATATTGTCATACTCTTACTAAACAATACTTTAGAAATTTGTTAAAGTGATTGCTGAAAAAATACTTAAATCAAGGTGTAATCAATTTTTTTTTCTTTTTAACAAAATCTCTTCATTCTTCACATATGTTTACCAGAGGCAAACATGGTCCAGCATTTGAAAATCTGAATGTTCCCACTATTGTTCCACTGCTGGTAGCTTCATTTCTCATGTTACACATGTGGTATACCTTACAGACTAGTGATTTCTCCTCCTCTTTCCTTCTACAATCCATTCTGCACACTAGGAAAAGGATGAATAAAATATAAGTTGCTTTTATCTTTTCCCAAATGGGGACTCACTTCTTTAAAATTAACAATTAGAAACCATATATATTTCAACAGAGTTGAATTTAAGGGAAAACCAGAATGTAACAGTTCAGTGACTTGGAAAACATTGCCATAGTTTTAAAAGAGCAAGAACCTGATAGGCTTAATGTGGCATGATTTCTATTTTTTTTTTTCATGAGAGTTCAGATATCTTTTCTGATGAATACCTTAGCTCTGTAAGGTGTTTTCTGAGTATCTCAGTTCTTGTTGCAATTAATTATATAGGAGGCATCTTGGCTAGTAAGTGATATTTTAATTCTATGCTTTCCTGTGTCTCTGGAGCCATACACTATATGCTTGAGAAGCCCAAACAGTTTTCTCGTGAAAAATAAATGTAGCAAAAAATATTTCTAAGCTATTTCTTCTGATTTATTTCTTTTATTTCTACAACAGTTTTCTTCATAATCCTTCAAGGAGACTAGTTGATTTCAATGGGAGTCATGCAGTTAAAATGTACTAGTTTCTTTTGAATTATTGTCTGTTAATAGCTCTGTTAGCAATGCCTTAAGACAAGTGAGTGTTTATTATAGAAATAGTCATGTAGTATTAAAAAATATGACGCTCCCATCTTCTTTTAATTCAGTGCACTGTAGATGTAACTTCAAGAGCATTTGCTCTCAAGATATATGTGTGGTTTTTCTTGATATATATATAACACAACAACAGCCATTAAAAAATCAGGTCAAAAGCCAGAAAGTGTTGCATCATACCTCATATCACCATTACTGAATGTTTCATTACTATTTAAAGATTTCCAGGATTAAAAGTTATACCTGACTTTTTTTTTTTAATTTTTTTTTATTGTTCTAATAAGGTATATTTCATTAATCTGTCTAATTTGTGAACATTCATCTTTTAATCCTTTGGCAAAATTAGTTTGCTCTATATGTTTTTTAATATGTTAGAAGTACTTCCTTGAGTGTATCATTTTTGCCTTGCATTTTCACCATTAGGTGAGTTAGGACTTCCTGAACTTAGTACTTCAAAAATAGGAAAAAAATATTTGCTTTGTAGTTTCTCAATGCAATTCATGATTTAATATCCTCTGTGTAAGCCTATCCACAGTATGTTTTCCAAAATGAAGAGTTCTGAACTGCTCTGTTTCTCATGGTCATGGAAGCTTTTCCATACCCCTGAGTTTCTTCTCCCCTTCTTTACACATTTTCTTTGTACTATCTTTACAATGACATGATAATAAACCTATTCCATAGTCAAGACGTGGGTCCATATTGGTTGATGAAAGCACATAATGATACTTTCTAGTTTGGTCTCCACTGCTTTTCCTAACAATTGCTGATATTGTCCTTACATCTTTTAAGGATGGATATTGATCCTTAATGACTTAAAAGTTTTATTTTGGTCCTCAGTGTTAGTAACTAATTCAGGAGACTGTTGTAGTTTCTTTGTAGTTTGTTTGATTCCTGTCCCTCCCACACATACACAATACTTAGCACTTGAATTTGGTAACTCATTCTAATGTCCCATGTTGCTAGATCATCTACACATCTATGTGATCTGCATAGGTTTCACTCTACCAATTAATACCTGTAAATTTTGCTGTCTCAGTGTTAACCTCCTTTTACATAAATTATGAATACACAGATTCACTGATGTGAGTACAGCTTCACTGATAATTTTCCTCCCACTGTGAAGCTATGAAAAAAGTCTTCATTTTACAAAGGCCATGTTATTCTCCAGTTTGTTCTGCCTGTTGGGTCACTATGTCTTCAAGAGTATTCTAGTGTGCAGTTCTCTGATTTCTATTGCAAATTAATTTGGCTGTTGTGGAATTATATTATCCTCAGTGACTACACTTTTATCTTAAGTCTCTTAAATAGTCCACAGTATTTAAGTCCATAATATTTATAGGGTTTTGAGAGGCTAAGGCTGCATAAATGTATTTTAGCTTTGTGTCTTCAATGAGCAAAGGTAGTAAAGTAATCCTCAACAAATCCAAATGCAAGCAACGAATAATCCTTGAATCAAGAAACAACTAGGTAAAGTTGATTTGTATTTGTCCAATTTGTGATAATGTCAGGCTTAAAAGGGGAAAAATTTCCTAGAGAGTGAATGATGATTGGTACACCTATCAACATAATGATTTTGATCTGTATGAAATACTGTCTCAGACCTTGACCAAGATCAAGGTTTCATAGCACTTGACAGCCCAAAAACACAGAAATCAGTAATTCCAAATAAGGACTTAAATATTGTATGGTTTAGGTATGCAGTATGTACTGCATATGCGTTTCGGGTTCTAAGTGTAATTAAATACTAAATTATATATATAAGATATCTAAATTTCTAACCTACTGGGAGAAAGTTGAACATCTGAAAACAAAGTCCATCACAGTCACAATAGTGAAAAATATTATATATTACCACTGCTAACATATTTCACAAATGTATGCCATTTAAATTTTGCTTTACTATTTAGCATTCTATAAAGCAATGAGTTGGTCCTGTAGGAATGTTCACAGTGTTCTTGTTCCTCAGTACAGGTACGTAATGAATAATTTTTTTTTTCCTTTCCTGTTTTTTGTTGGTTTTCCTTTCTTTCAAGATGCTGTGTTTCAGCACTGATTTGGGGCTGAAGGGCTGGCAGTGTAGTAGCACACTAGTTTGGAGTATACCAAAAAGAGGAACTTGAAAGTGTTTTATGACCAAAGTGCCAAAGCTGAGATTCTCTTAAGAACCAATAATGTGGCACATTTTCAACTTGACCACTCAGATCCCCTTTTGAATCATCATAAAGTCAGAGTAAATAAGTACCTTGTTAAAAAACATATAGTCTTCTTTCTTGGTTTCCATATCTAGTAGTTTTCTAGTAGTATCTTGTAGCAAGGCTTTCTGACAGAGGAATATGTAGGACAGTAGTCACCAAGCTGGGATTGTGGGAGAGCACCCATTGCAGGGTGCTACCACGCTTCACTGGTGCCAAGCTCTCTTTTAATAGATAGCAGTGGTGTCACTCACAATTTGGCAAAAATGTTGCTTACGTGCCAATAATAATGCTTTTCTGATAAGTTTTTCATAAATGCACATTAAACAGCCATGAATGATAATGTATAAGATGAGAGAAGTATTTGGCCAGAACATACCTCTGTAATATCAACTTCTCACAGTATACTGAAGTAGAGGTGATAACAAAGATCTCAGTTTCCTAGGTGAATTTCTAAACATTAAAATTCACACAGAAAACAGTTATTTAAACAGTAGGTAATAGAGTTAATTTTTTTCTCTTGTTTAAAAATAATTTTTTTTTTTTTTTTTTTTGCTAACATGGCCTAACTGAAACAGGCTAGCCTGGTTCTAAAATAAGAGTACTTTAGGAAAAGCTCCCAAACCCCATTTTTTCAACATCATTTTACCATATTTGCATATAGGTTTTGTAAAGAAGGTAGCTAATAAAGAAATATATAATTATTTCTTTTTATATTTCCCAGAAATCAGATGAGCATCAATGCTTATTAAATTATTTTGTTTGTACTCTAGCTATGTACTAACCTATTACTAGTAGCAAGTTTGACTCAACTTCTTTTTAGCCAAGAATCAAGAATGGTCCTAGTAAACAATAGTCTTCTTATCAAAAAATAATTTCAGTTTTAATTTTATTAATCACTAAATTAGGATAATTAAGGCTTTAGAGTAGCTTCTGTCAATATAACTACAGTGCTATTTATTTGTGTCTAGCAGATAGTTTATACAACTCGTTAAGGTCAACAAAATTCATTACAAAAACAAGTCTTTCTGATGAAGGTCTGTAGTCCTCCAGTCTTGGGATCACTTGATTTTCATGTGGTTTACTAAGCCCAGAAACTTAAAAGTATGACTGTATGAACTGCTCTAAAGTAAGTAACTATTTATTCACTGACATGTACATTAATGTCCTGGGAGAGGCGTGCTCTGGATTAAACCACTTTTATGTTCCCTAACCCTGGTACCATCACCAAAGACAGTGCTGCCAGTCCATGGTCAGGTGCTGAAGCCGTGACCTTGCTCTTCCCAGGAATGGTCTGGCTGGCAACCTTAATGAGCTGCCAGCTTCCACTTCTCTTCCTCTCTGAAAGTTTTATGTCTTATCAAGATACTGTGGTGGTTTTTTAATTGTCTTTGATGATTTCACATCTATGTTCTGAAGTGAAACTAAAGGACTCTAACTCGTCAGTCTCACCTCTGTTTGTTCTGTATTTCTTCTCTCTTATCTCACATAGCTAAATACTGTCTTGCTTACAGATTAAGATAACAGTGTTAACTGTTACTAGTTCTCTCCTTTTGGCAAAACAGGGCTCTGAATCACAAAGTCTGAGATAAAAACATTTTAAGAATGAAGAAATAATTATAATTTCTCCAGGGAAGCTCCCACACCCAGTACTATGGATTTATGATAGAAGTAAAGGGTCATTAACCATTGTTTCTCCCAGATAGATCCTATTTCCCTGATTTCTCTCTTTTCCATGTTAGACAGAGCTCGTTGGCATGTTGACCCACATTTCATGGTGACTGGATTGGCACAACAGGAGAGATGATGTAGCATGCAGCAGGTGGGGATAATTCAGGTCTCCATGAGATCATGTGGAAGGTACCCCCTCATCACATGTTAGGATTTCATGGCTCTACTGTTTTCCTGCCACTCCCAACTTCCATGGGAGGCAATTAGCAAAGGATGTATCTGCAAAAAAGCACCAGTCTGTGAATTTAAGTACAGTGCATTGGCTGTAGGTAGACTAGATGAATTTACAGGTATATTCTGTTCCTATTTTTATAATAAGCAAATTTCTTCCTATCCAGCTGGGAATTTAAATATAGCCAGTTACCTGAGAGTGCCATCACTATAGTTTTGTGAACTAATCATCAAGATAGCTTCAAGATGAGTGATTCAGGTCTTACTGTCTTATGAACATAAGCATTGCCTTTCTCACATCTCTTTAAGTACAGCAATCTGTCTCCCTACAATGGAAAATAATAAAATTTGGACATATAATTACTTAACCTAAAAGTATAATCAGTTATTTTTCATAGGGCTATTTTTCTAGTGAGTTTACCTTTATAAATGTAAAAATGTATTGCCAGTTTAAATGCAGACAATGACAGTAAGACTACTCAAGTAATACATACATAAGAAAATCTTGTTAACTTTGGTAAAAGAATCTGCGTATATGGATACAGATAATCGGAGAGAAAGTGGCACTTACACAAGTATTTTTGGCTTAATTATTTTAGAAAATATTGTTCAATAATTAGAATGAAACAAAGTTCTGGAAGTAACATGACAGAAACATAATTAATGCTTAATTTTCCATATTTGCTTATTTTACTTCCAGTGAATCTCTGAACAGACTTCTAAAGAAAGATTTGCCTTAACCAAGCTAAGATGCATACAGGGAAAATGGTAGTGTCTCAGCTGGTCACCTTAAACATCCTTTGTCATGGATAGAAAAAAACCCAAACCAAAACAAACCAACTTTTTGATTTTGGATCACCTGACCTGCTTGAGATACTTACTTTTGAATGAGATCAGTCACATCATACTGAAGACTGGTTTTTTTTATCCCCTTTATAAAGGAAATTTAAGATTCCTAGCTTGCATTAGGTATCTACTTTTGGTCATATGAATCATACACACAATCACTGTAACATGGTTTTGCCCACAGCTTTGACTGCATCTCTGATGCGCTAAAAAGATTTTAAGGAATGTATATATTCTTATTTTTATTATTTTCTTTTTGAATTGATTATACTTACAAGAACGTTAATAGATATATATGGCAGAAGAAAAGTGAAAAAGGCAATCCCATACTTAGGACACAAGCATCCCACTAGTTTTCTGAAGGCAAAACTAACTCTCTTATGTGGGTATGATAACGCATAATTATCTAAACTGTGGATGTTATGTTTTTCTATCAGATATCAATTGATAGCTGCAGGGAAGTGACAAAGCCCAATATAGAAAACATTTGTGAGCCAGGACACTCTAGTTGTACATTTATACTCTCAGTACTGTCACTTTTGCTACCTGAACACAAACAGCTGCACGTTTAACCTCTGTGGCCTCAATTACTTTTCATGCTTTCGGTTTTTCACAGTTCTTCACAGTTCACAGCAGAAAAGAACTCTGCTTTAAGGCTAGGCCTTTATGCACTGCAGAGATAATAATTACATATAGTACAGTGTAATTGAAGGTTTTCTGTAGAACGTCTAGCTGATGTGATTACCCTCTAGGATGAGACTTCTTGCTGCTGCAACATTAGAAATATGTTGCAGAAAGTGTGTTGTGCTAAATGAGGCAGTGGTCTAATCAAAAGGAACTCTGGATCTGTTAAGAGATCTGTTAAAGACAAGTTCCTAGTGTAAATGAGGTCACTTCACCAGCCTTTCACAATATAAAGTAGAAATCAATTTCTTTTTAAGAATAATAAAATAAAGAGCAACTCTTCTCCTTTCATTAGCATGTCCTCTTAGAGACTGAGATCATCTTTTCTTTTGAGGTAAACTCTCACATTAGCTGTGCATAAAAATGAAGTGCTAAAGACATTTGTAATATTTATAATGTTTTAAATTTGACACCATTTATATACAGGTCATTGTTAAGAGTATATGCCAAACAAAGGTATTTCTGCACTGGAGCAGCTCAGAGCAGGGAGTTTAGTTCAAGCACTCATTTGCTTTTTGTATTCACAACTAAATATTGCAGGGATGTTATTGCTAGTTCTCATTCTGCTGAATCAGCTCTTACAGAAGCATCATTGTTCGTGGAGACTGACACAGGTTACAAACTGCTTAAGAAATGTGAATTAGGTGCACTGGTGCATAGGAATGAGGAGAAGAACTTGAAAGCTTTTTTATTATTATTTTGTCTGATCAACTCTGCCTGTCTCTATAGTGTCTACACCCAGATTAGCCCCAAGCTTCAAAGAGTTTTTAACAAAGCTTCAAAGCAGTCAGTTTATGAATCATTATTACCCTACTTTGAAAGCACACCTCATAATTCAGGGTGCAGAAATTCTTTAAAGAGGGACAGAAATCCAAAGCAAAATTCCAATAAATTGAATTAAACTGGGCAGAACCTGCTACCTCTATCCCAGGCATGTTTTTCTTTATAGTATTGACGCAATCTGCTTTGCATTCCTTTTCATGGTCATTTTGTCATATCACTTAAAGTACAGTGAGGTGCATATTCCATATAGACCTTCAGATCAGTTCAAGAGATCACTATGCATCTTCAAGTGTTCATTTCCATGCAGCAAAAAAGGGAGCAATTAAGATGAAAGAAGCTGACATGATATAGTTCATGCCTCTGCAGGCCAAGTATTTTGCTGCGTAGACTAAGTGGGCCACCACATGATATTTCTATGAGATTAAAAAATACTGCACAGAAGACAGATTTATGGGTTGTCTACTACTCCCCTCCTTATGGTTATGTATCAGTGAAAATCAACATTCGTGCTGCATACCCAGATCTCCTTCTTAAATGTCCATGTTTTATGACATTCTGACAAAGAAGCAAGTCACATGAATATCCATGCTGCATCTGAGTTTAAACAGACTGAGACATGATTAATGGGTGATGCTAGACGCTTTTAACCTTATGGTGCTATTCAATTAAAGGTGGTAAAGTGCATTTTTCTGTTATGATTAATGTCTCTGTGGTTCAAAATTCACCAGAATTCCCAAATCGTAATGTGTCTCTTGCAGATGGACTGTTAGTGAAGCAGCCTGGCATCTGTGCCAGTACAACATATATGTCTGAATATACCAATTGAGATGTTTTCATCAAGTGACTAGACTGGTACAGTACAGATATAACCCTTTACCATGCGCTGATGACAGAGAGTGTGAATACTAGAGGTATCTTAATGTTCTGACTGGAGAGAGCTGCAATTTTCTGAACATGCATTTATTTATTTAAATGTGACTGACCAACATTCTGAGCACATATTCAAAATTTAAATATAAACACTAAAAAAATGGAGCATATCTACATTTTTGAGAAAATATTGGCCTTTCAATTGACTGTAAGGAAAGTGAATTATAGTAAACTAACTTAAGGCCCCTTAAATGGTGAATGAGAATATCCGTAGAGGTGTTTGATGTAGTAAAACTAGTCCAATTTAAATTGATTGATGCTCCTCCATGAATCAAATACATTTTGGGAGGTGAAAGTTACAATTATAGGATGATAGAAAAGTCAGGGCTGGAAAGGACCTCTGGATACCCTTTTATGATGAAGTTACAACTTCGGTGGATAAGGGAAGAGCAGCTGATGTCATCTATCTGAACTTGTACAAAGCGTCCGACACTGTCCCGCACAACATCCTGGTCACTAAATTGGAAAAGAACGGATTTGATGGATGGACCACCCAGTGGATAAGGAATTGGCTGGATGGTCACAATCAGAGAGTGGTGGTCAGCGGCTCAATGTCCACATGTGGACCGGTGACAAGTGGCATTCCTCAGGGATCAGTACTAGGACCAGTGCTGTTTAACATCTTTGTTGGCAACATGGACAGTGGGATGGAGTGCACCCTCAGCAAGTTTGCGGATGATACCAAGCTGTGCAGTGTGGTTAACATGCTGGAGGGAAGTGATGCCATCCAGAGGGACCTTGACAGGCTGGAGAGGTGGGCCCATGTAAACCTCATGAAGTTCAACAAGGCCAAGTGCAAGGTCCTGCCCCTGGGTCAAGGCAATCCCAAGCACAAATACAGGCTGGGGGCAGAATGGATAGAGAGCAGCTCTGAGGAGAAGAACTTGGGGGTATCCGTTGATGAAAACCTCAACATGAGCCAGCAATGTGCACTTGTAGCCTAGAAGGCCAACCAAATCCTGGGCTGCATCTAAAGAAGTGTGGCCAGCAGGCCGAAGGAAGTGATTCTCCCTCTCTGCTCTGCTCTCGTGAGACGTCACCTGGAATACTGCATCCAGTTCTGGGGCCCCCAACATAAGAAGGACAAGGAGATGTTGGAGTGGGTCCAGAGAAGGGCCACAAAGGTAATCAGAAGGCTGAAGCACCTCTCCTATGAAGACAGACTGAGGGAATTGGGGTTGTTCAGCCTGGAGAAGAGAAGGCTCCAGGGAGACCTTATAGCAGCCTTCCAGTACTTGAAGGGGCCAACAAGAAAGTTGGAGAGGGACTTTTTACAAGGGCATGTAGTGATAGGATGAGTGATAATGGTTTTAAACTGGAAGAGTGTAGATCTAGATTAGATACTAGGAAGAAATTCTTTACTGTGAGGGTGTTGAGACACTAGCACAGGTTGCCCAGGAAAGTTGTGGCTGCCCCCTCCCTTGGAAGTGCTCAAGGCCAGGTTGGATGGGGATTTGAGCAACATGGTCTAGTGGGAGGTGTCCCTGTCCATGGCAGGGAGCTTGGAACAAGATGATCTGTAAGTTCCCTTTCAACCCAAACCATTCTATGATTCTATGATCCAGCTCTGTGGAAAGCAGGGCCTTAGACTAAGCTAGCCATGGCCCTGTCAAATCATATTTAATGTTTCCCACAAGGGAGATTATGCTACTGGTCTGAGCAGCCTACCCAATGTTTAACTGTCCTAAAGACTTACTTTTTTTTCCTTATGTTCAAATGGAATTTCCCCTGAAGTGACTTGTGCTATTGTCTCTTATCTGTTCACTTCGTAACCTTTTGAAAATAATACCTCCATTTCCTCTGTAACTACCATTCAGGTAATGGAAAGTACTGAGGTGAGGCAACCAGGTCCGTTGTTTACTAGATTTTGTTGTTGTTGTTGATGATGGATATATGTGACTTTTTTTTTTTTATAATCTCTGATCTTCCCTGATCTCCGTGACCTTTTAAAAATTACAGAGTGGCCTTGCAATAATGTCTTCAACTGTCCTCAGATTTATTTCCCACAGCATTCTGCTGCAGAAGCTGGCAGCTCATGGTCTAGACAGGTGGACTCTTCACTGGGTTAAAAACTGGCTGGATGGCCGAGACCAGAGAGTTGTGGTGAATGGAGTTAAATCCAGATGGAGACCGGTCACAAGCGGTGTCCCTCAGGGCTCGGTCTTGGGGCCAGTCTTGTTTAATGTCTTTATCAATGACCTGGATGAGGGGATCGAATGCACCCTGCAGCGGGATTTGGACAGGCTGGAGCAGTGGCCTGAGGCTAATTGTATGAGGTTTAACAAGGGTAAGTGCTGGGTCATGCACTTCAGCCACAACAACCCCATGCAATGCCACAGGCTTGGGGAAGAGTAGCTGGAAAGCAGCCTGGCAGAAAAGGACCTGGGGGTGTTGGTTGACAGCCGACTGAACACGAGCCAGCAGTGTGCCCAGGTGGCCAAGAAGGCCAATGGCATCCTGGCCTGTATCAGAAATGGTGTGACCAGCAGGAGTAGGGAGGTGATCATGCCCCTGTACTTGGCACTTGTGAGACCATACCTTGAGTAACTGTGTCCAGTTCTGGGCACCACAGGATAAGAAGGACATTGAGGTGCTGGAGCGAGTCCAGAGAAGGGCAACGAGGCTGGTGAGGGGTCTGGAAAACAGGCCTTATGGAGACCGGCTGAAGGAACTGGGGTTGTTGAGTCTGGAGAAGAGGAGACTGAGAGGAGACCTCATTGCTCTCTACAACTACCTAAAAGGAGGTTGTAGTGAGGCTGGTGTCAATCTCTTCTCCCAAATTACTAATGATTGGACAAGAGGAAATGGCCTCAAGTTGCGTCAGGGGAAGTTTAGATTGGATATTAGGAAGAAGTTCTTTACTGAGAGGGTGGTTAGACATTGGAACAGGCTACCCAGGGAGGTGGTGGAGTCGCCGTCCCCGGGGGTGTTCGAAAAACGGGTTGATGAGGCACTTGAGGCCATGGTCTATGGTCTAATGGTTAGGAATATGATGGGATAAAGGTTGGACTTGATGATCCTGTAGGTCTCTTCCAACCATAATTATTCTATGATTCTATGATTCTATTATTCTATCCTATCAGATCCCACAAACCTCTATCTGTCCAATTGGTACAGATGGTCCCTAGCTCAATTCTCCTCTACTGTCAGTGATTAACCATTTGCCTTGTCATTTTGTCTTAGAACAGAGACTTGGGAGCTGGCACCACTCTTAAAGACAGAAGTGAAAACAACACTGAGTACTTCTTTTATGTGTCATTTCTAACTAACTTGCCAGCTCCATTCAGCAGCAGTCTTGTGTATCTTTTGTACTTCCACTCAGTGCTAACATACCTATAGAAGCTTCTCTTGCTCGTTTAAGCTCCAGCTGAGCTTTTGCCTTCCTAACTACATCTCTGCAGGCTCAAGAAATACTTTTTGTATTTCTCTTTCGGCATCTGCCCCCTTTCCCATGTCTCACATATTTCTTTTTCATATTGAGCTCTTTGAGTACTATCTGCTTAACAAGACTGGTTAATTTCTGTTTCTAGGCCTGCTCTTTTTTTTTTTTTTTTCTTTTTTTCTTTTTTTCCATTTAAGGGGATGGACAGCTCTTGTGCTTTGAGCAGGCTGCCTCTGAAAATTTCTGAGCACTTCTGAGCACCTTTGCCCCCTGCTTTGACTAAAACAACTAATTTTTTCTTTCAGTGATTTTACTGGTAAGTCTCTTCTAAGACTGCGCTTTCTGAAGTTAACAACATGTTTTGCAGAGAGTGGCTTCTCCTAGAAGTGATAACACTCGATGTTTATAGCTAGTACTGAGCTCACAGTACAACAGAAACAGAAAGGCTCTTGCTTATACTTTATCTTACAGAAACCAAGGTCACTGCTGATTTCTTTTGATGCCGCCTTAGGGACCCATTAGTGTAAAGGTTCAAAAGGGTTGAACCTGTGAGGAGGAGAAGACAGGACAGGTGACCCAAACTGGCCAGCAAAGTATTCCATCCCATACATGTCAGACTCAGTATAAAGCTGAGGGATCATGAGGGGCAAGTACTCTTCTTCCATGACCAGCATCCTGGGAGGAGTCTTTCCATTCTTCCATCTTCAATCCTGATCCTTGTGTTCTAGAATCTAGTTCCCATCTGCTCCTGCTACGTCCAAGCGTCCAGCCCAGGATCTTCCCAGTGCTGCTCTGCAGCACCAGCGGTGATGTGAGCATCACTATGGGGGGGGAGTGTGCAATTGGGAGGGAAGCTCAATACTGGGTTTATATATATCTATATATATTTCATCATTTTTCTTCTCGTTATTGTTGTTATATTTTCTTGTTATTGTTATTGTCTCATTAAAGCTGGTTTAGGTTTTTTTGAACCCATAAGTCTCTCTCCCTTTTCTTCTTTCCCTTCCCCTGTCTGGTAAGGGAGAGGGGTTAATACAGAACATCTGTTATCCCTTTAGTGCCCAGCCCAGCCCCAAACCTTGACAGCTCACCAAGACAGAATCCCATGAAAGGCTTAACAGTTCCCTGAGCAAAGACTCTTGTAGGAGTTGAAATTTTCACTTCTGAAATCCAAGGTGTTTATTTTGGTACTGTAATTTTGAATGAAAACAATAAAGGAAGAAGTAAGAGGAAGCGTGTGTGTGTGTACATGTATTTATGTGTGTGTTTCTGTTTGTGAGATTTAAAATAATTTTATTATTTTGATTGTGGTATTAATTACATACACAGAATATATACTAGTCACAAGGATTTATCAATACTGAATTCAAGGGTCTTAGGCATTTAGGATAAAGGAAAACTCTCTCCAAGAATTAACAAATGTGTTTATTTGCTTTTTTCTGTCCAATCTATGTCATTTTGGCTGGTTTTATGTTTAAAACAAAGAATATTCAAAAGTCAAAATATTTTCCTGCTAGTAACAATGTCTAATTAAAGGAATAATAAAGAACATTTTCATGGTAAAAGCAATAAAAGAATAAAGTTTCCACATGGACTTGTCAAAATAGTTTCTTTCCGTAGCCATGAATATCGATAAAACAGTAAAAGCTTGAGTAGTATAATGCAAATTGGATCTATTCTTGGAGAAATTCAGCTCACTATGGGACAAGTGACTGTGAATGAGAATCATTTCATCCCACTTGAATCATTTAAAAGTTGGACATGCAGTCCAAGTTAGGTGTCTATACTTTCCATGTGATCAATGGAAAAAGGGAAGGAGTGAGACCTCCAGAGAGTGATTAATTCATCTTTAAATAGGTATCTATTAGAAGTATGATAAATATATCTCTGGACATGCTTCTCTCTTTAATGTCTATGGAAGAAATTAAGATGAATAGCAAAGATGTCTAATTTTTAGATACTTAAACTGAGATGAAATGACTCTCATTATCCATGTTAGCACTTCATGCACAAGTATGTTGGATGAGGGCATTACAGAAACTATTTACTAGTATACCTGCATAGTATAAATTGGCACACTGAAGCAGCCCATACAAACAACAATATGATGATATCATGCAGGTATATTTTTCTAGTTTCTGAGAAATACGTTGGCCATTTCCTTCAACCAAATTTGATTTGACTGCAAAAATTTTTAAACTTCGATTGGTAGGTATTGAAGATGTTATATGCATGCACACTCCCTAGCTTCTTTCCAAATTCATTGCAGATTAGAAATCCTTTTCTATAGCTAAATGATGTTATTCAGACCACTATATCTTATCTTCTCTTTTTATTGCTGTAATCAGTCATTTGACCATGGAATTTTCATTATGAGCAACAGGAAAAAAGAAAGTGGTTATTTCAGCCATCACCTGCATCCACTGCCCTGTTTACATAATCTATCTTTTCAGACACTACACCAGTTATCATCTTTTTTTTTTTTTCACATATACTTTTGCTCTTAAAGGTCAGTGTCTTTAGAATTTGATCTCTTTTACTGCCATCTTATTAATTCCCCGTCCTTATTATCCACTGATTATGTTGCAATACTCCACACTCTTATGACACAATTTTCCAAGTTGCTGCCTTTAATCTATTTTCCCCATTACATGTTAACATTTTCAAAAAAAAAATAATTAATTGTATTAGACAAAATTTTATGAAGAGTTTAATCACTCTGGTAAAAGGAACAGGATAATTTGTTTACTTTTATAACTATTAGATGTTAAAACCCTAACTGTTTTATAAAACTATCTGTATTATTGCTTATGTGATTAAAATGCGTAAATAAAGGTCTCAAGTAGAGCACTCAGTTACTTGTCAGTGCCCAACCAAGAAACAAAAAGCTTTCAGAGAAAGTAGATATCTACATAAAGAAGTTCAGCCACTTCCATCCGAAACACCAAATATATGTTACCAAAATCAAAAGGAATTTCAACAAATACAAGCTTTCCTTGCTAGGCTTATATCTGCTTGGAGAAAAGATGTGTGTGAGAATCACTATAAAAGAGAAATGAAAATAAAGAAACAAAAAAACTTTCTTGAAATTTTCACCAAGAAAGGAAGCAATATGTCTTGCAATCAGATAAGTTAAATATATACAAACAAAACAAGGGTCTACTCTAGTGTTCCCCATTAAATATTGAAGGTGCAGCACAACTATTCTGCTTGTATATTTGGAACCGGGCTGTGGACAAGATGACCTGCAGTAATCCTCAAAAGGATTTTTCTTCTTGTGATTTTATTTTGGCATTTGAACTCTCTATTTATCCCAAAGCAAATGATGGGAAAAGAATCTTCAAAAGTATCCCTGAATCTCAAGAGTACATAATGTCAGAAAAGGGGTGAATCCATCAGAAAAAATGAAATAATTTTAATTTTACTAATGCTCAGATTTCAAGGTTTTGCTTTTAAGAATCAACTTAAATATGACTAAAAATAATCAAATTATTATTCTTTAATATGAACTATTCCAACAAGCCACACTTTCTAGTCCAAAATGCAGATCAAACTGACATTTGATTTATGTTCTTAAAACAAAAAGTCAGTAGAGACTAATAGACACTGTGAGAATGTATTCTTACGCATTAGTGGCACCTTCTCATTTCCTATGAATGAACTTTAAAGGGATTAGCTCAGACTTATACATCTCAGCAGAATTCACAGTTGGATTCGATGAATGCTATTTAATGCATTACTTTTTAACAGGAGCAGAGTACTATGCATGAAATACATTCAAATTGTTCAGAGTAACGTGAGTAATTCTTCAAGCCAAATAAAATGCAGTAACAAGGTAAAAAACCACACCTCTTGCAAAGCAAGCAAGGAAAATATTTCTCATGTAACATCTGCTGGATTACTGAAATCTGTTGTCTACAGATGTGCTCTCATGATGAAAGCCAATAGTTTTTGTAGGAGTGTTAACTTCCAGTGGTTTCCTTTTCTTTTTCCTTACTTCATGTAAATAGTCTTCAGTACTTCCCACTTCAGTGACATACATGCAAGGCCTGCAGTTTACTTGAGAGACAACCTTGGGAAGTCAGGTCCTTACTTTGGTTCACAGAAGTCTTGAGACTTGATGTGCCATGCCCATATCTGGCAGTCAAATGGTCCTGTCCTAATGTATCACAGCAGCTTTCAAAGAAAACAATGATGGAGATAATTTCCTATAAAACTTCTTCTCCTGTTTAATGTTATTGTAATTTCCCATAAAACTCCTTTTCCAGTTTAATGCTATTGAGCAATACAACCTCCTTGTCATGCTGCCTTTCTCCTAAATTGGTGTAGAACACTACTTTGTACAAAGCATTTAGCAATACCTCGGCCTACCATGTGCTAATTATTCTATATGGACAAGCAGCATAACTACTGGCAAGTACTGAGTTTGCTAACAGTTCTTATATCAGAAGAGTCAACTTACTGCATCTTAATTTTCATTCAGCACTTGAAACCAGTATTATACTTTTAGGAGGAGTAACTGATTTTCTGGTTCTAGGCAATATTTCTGACAAACTGTACACACTTGGCTGCTATTATCATTATCATTTGGATATATAATAACTTGATATTGATAGAGAAGGTAAAGAAAGTGTTCAACAATGTATTTTTTCTGGCTTCACAGAGGAGTCACCAACACTGAGTGCCACTACTTAACAGTAGGGAACTGTACATACTATATATTCTACCAGGGGTAGAATAAAACTTTACCACTGTAATTACAGGAGCTTTTAAAGAGGGATTTGAGTGATTACATTGTTTGTATAGGTGCTATATATATAAGTGGCACAGCTTTTTTAGTGTGCTTCGTTGATTGCATTATGGAAACACTGCAAAATTTCATATTTCATTCTGGTATAGAGTACTTCTGTCTAAACTTCGACAGCTGCAAAAAGATCTGTGATTTTTTTTACTACCTGGTCTTTTCTACAGAGCTTTGGCTGGAATCTGAACTGGCACAAATGTGTACTCTCCAGAGGTTCATAATCTGAGGTCAGCTGGTTCAGATGCAGTTTTAATCACTAGTGTCTCCATTGATTTCCATTTTTCCGTTAGCTGTGAGTTTTCTTTTTCAGCTGAGCACTTTGATATAATTTTTCATGTAGCTGTAATACTGGATGCTGTATCACATAAAGCATGGGCAACAGATAATGGGCCATATATCAGGACCCCTACAGGAAGAGTTAAACAAACTAGTTTGCTATTCTTAACATGCTGCATTTCTAACCCCTACAGCAAGAGTTAAACAAACTAGTTTGCTATTCTTAACATGCTGCATTTCTAACTATGAAATTCTGAAAGAGTTTTCTAGTCAATATTCTTGCTCTTTAAGATGGTATTTTACCACTCAACAATTATTTTAAATGAAAAAGGATGTGTAAGTATTGTTCAGACAACAGCCTCTGAAGGTTTGTTTTGGTAAAAGTTTTTTGGTTTCTGTTTCAGTTTTACCTTTATTGTTTGGTTTCTAAGGTGATGTTACTCTACTTTCAAACCTGTTTGCATCTATGATCAGGCAACAGGATGTCTTTTACATGTGGCTTGTTCAAAAGTATTTGATCTCGCATGTCAGCATCATTGCTCTCATAATTCTCTTGTTATCCTGTGTTTTCCAACTACATAACTGTCTTAAAATCAGTACATGTTACAGCTTATGGCAAAAATTACTGCTTTGCATGGCAGGATATGATACTGCTATTTCTTCTATCAGGATTATCATAATATATTCATTTAAAACAATAGACAGCTTCCGTTCCAGTCCCTCTGCTGTGATTTAACTCTCATACTCAGGGCAGCAAGTGTGGCCATTCTTGTACATAACTGTGAAGAACAAAGCCAAGCGAGAGCACATGCTTTAGGCTCTGTGACTGGGAGTGTTTTTTAGCTTTATGATCTCACAATATGCAAGGTTTCACAAGTTATTAATCTTTTGATCATTGGTTACACATTTTTACTTTTCATGTGTTTAAATACTCATTTATTTATCAATTTTATATGTTCTTAAAGTAAAAATTTACACAGATTACAGCTGAGAACTTGATGTGTTGTTTTCTTTTGTTTTCTCTTCTTTTTTTCTTTTTTTTCCTCAGTACCAGCAGCATGCCAGTCAATTTGTTTTCATTTAAACATGCTGGATAGTCATTAAAAGATCTTTCTAAGCTGAACATTACCATGTAAAGTGAATCAATATTGTCTTGCTTCTACTGAACTGATTAGATTAGTAAATTATTTACTAATAGTCACAAATAAACTCTACATTCAGTTTTTGCTTACCAGAATAAACATGTAATGTACAAAGACATGCCATTTGACCAGGAAAAATGTAATTTTAAGGTATAATGAAAAATATCACTGCAGTTTTTATGTTATAATCCAGAGAACACAATGATATTTTTCATTATTCTGCAAAATAACACAGATTCTACATCCAAGGCAACATCTAATGGAAAATAAATTAAAATACATATATAAAAGATATTTTATTTAAGGAGTTACAGTATCAAGTTCAAATGCTACTTACTTGAATAAAACAAACCAACTTCTCAAAATAAAGCTCTGACAAGAACAGAATTTGTCATAACTTCTGTGAGTTAACCCATTCATAAGGATAAAATTGTTTTTATCCAGACTAGTTATTTCAAATGAGTCTCTGTGGGTAAGATATAAAAACCTACTTTATCCACAGGTGTCATGAGCAACCATCATTGTAGGCTAAACCAATTGCTTGAGAATATTTTTCTGCATTTTTAGTTTAATATTAATTGCTATTTTTACCTTTGCGTTATATTAATGAAGATGGCCATTTCTCTGTAGTACTGAAGTGAAAGAGTGAGAGAAATAGGAGGATGTGAAGTAATTCATTCTAAGAATTTCCTAAGGAACCGATACCCTTTCACATAAATAACGTCAAATTGCTTTCTGTTATTTTCTAATCTTAGAACACAGTTTCAGTGTTTCACCCTATCTTTTTTTCTCCATATACCTGCCTCCAGTATTCAGAACCTAGGCATATCTTCTTACAGGCAATTGTTGTCACCTTTTTTCAGATCTGTTCTTAAGTCAATTCCAGACAGCAGTTGCCTGCTTTTAATTGATTTCTTTAGACTTTGAATCAGATCCTCTCTGAAGACGTGTTCTGAAATGGCCTAGTTAGGGAATAATTAATGCATCAGTAAGCAAAAGAGACCTTCATCAACAAATAAACTGTGTAAAGGAGAATAAATGTAATAAACTCTCTGGTACCCCTCAGACTTCATTGTATCCAAACAGCGTGACAGAGAGCCTTCAATGTCACATGGTCTGTGGCAAACAACTCTTCATCTCAAACCCTTATAGCACTAGTTCACCTTGTAGCCTGTGCGGCCTAACAGCAAGCCACTTGGTAGAATTTTGGATAGAGCTGGGGGTCTTCTGGGAAAGCTAGGACACTTGCTAAGATTCCCAGAGTCCCAGTTTGTGTTAGTGTGGTTCAATATCCTGAATAAAGAATGTCTTGGAGTCATCCAGCTGCCTGAAATCCCATGAAAGTCAAACCAGATTAGGGTAAAACTGAAAGATAAACCCAAGCCTTTACTAATAACCTCCAAAATAGATACTATGTCTAAAACAAGCTGCAGAAGAGAGAGATTAAGAAATAGAATCATTGCTAATCTATTTGCATGATGATTGCATCAGAAAAATCTGCCTTTCCCTCATGTTTTGCCTTTCCTCTCCTGACAAGACAAGGTTTGGGGTTTTGGTTACACGTTCTCCCACTTGTTGGGAGAACACTAGCCTTTATAGATAGCTCCTCTTCAGAGGTATTCAAGAGTATCTAGAATAGTTTCAAACCAGCTACTAGCAGACTGTATCGACATAGAAGAAAAGGCCTTTTGGTTTTCTTTTTTTAAGAGGGTGAAGAACTGTTAAGAGACAGATCAGCATTTAGGAAGACATTAGGGATGGACAAAAAGAGTGAAAGGTAAATCATCAAAGTATCTTTTCCCAATAAGGAATGAAGTCAGCATTTTTGGAATAATTTATAGATTTTTTGGACATTAACTTAACTTTTTAAAAGAGTCACTACCCATTTTATATTTTTATTGCAAATTAATTAGATGAGAAATTCAATTTTCAACTTTTCCCTTATCCTTTCATTTAGTCCTGTCTTCCACAGCAGAAGGAGGTATGCACAAACCCTATAAAATTATTCACATATAAATTTTTAAATTCAAAATTAATGGATCATAATTGTGGTGCAGTAATCCACTTCAGGACATGATTGACACTTCAAAGCTAGGTTCTGATTAGGTCCTTTGGATTATAGCTATTCATCAACTTTCAGCAATGCATCTTTGGAACATAATCACTAAAAACTCCATGAAAATCCTATAGCTACAATGAATAAAGTAAATGGGTACAGTAGACATTGCTTCCTCTGTTTGTGTCCTTCTCACCTCAGTATTTAGCATGCATATAATTCCTTCTTACTTCAGTTCTATTTTTTTCACTTTTCTTGTCCATCCCTCGAACCTTCAATTTTCCATGACCTATTCCTGATAAAAAGTAAGTTCTGTACAAATCAAGGAGTCTGACTGTCCAAGAGTTGTGTCCTTTTTTCCTCATACAGGTTAAGAACCACGAAAACACAGAACTGCAGAACAGTTGAGGTTGGAAGGGACCTCTGGAGGTCATCTTGTCCAAACCCCCTACTGCCTCCCTACCCACCTAGAGCCAGATGCCTCGGTCTATGCCCAGACAGTTTTTGAATATCTCCAAGGATGGAGACTCAACAACCTCTCTGAGCAATCTGTGCCAGCGCTCAGTGGTGAAACTCACATCAAGTGTCACGTGAAACTGATATGCTGGATACTTTTCACTGTGTTACAAGGACAATGTGATTCCCACAAGTACAGTCATTATCAAAAGGCGTACGTGTTTTACAGAACAGTCCTATAGATGTAAAAAGATAATGTGGAATCTGTTTTCTATGGACGAGGTGGGACATGTTAGACTAGGCTCTATATACAAGGAGGTGAGATGTATTAAACAAGGCTCTATATACAAGGAGCTGAGATGTATTAGACTAGGCTCTATATACAAGATTTCTATAGTCTACCGCTCTTTGAAAGGGGCATAGGATCTGTGACCTGAATGTCAGATGGTAAGCAGGAACATGAGGGATACAACTTCCTTTTGCAATTGAAGAAGTAGTGATTTATAGTGTCAAATGATCATGCAACTTATAAATTCTGCATATTTTCAAGTAGCAATATAAACTTTCTTTAGACTCGTAGGGAACTTTTAATAGCAAATGAATAGCCCTGATTAGACTGTGTAGTTAGCCAGATGAGTAACTGGAAGTTAAGGGAAAATGACTGCAGGAAGAAAACTTTCATCCAGTTATACAATGCAGATACCTTCCTTGCTGACAACATAGCTGGCTGAGGAAAACTTCTCTTGTGCTTGTCAGTGGAAATGAGGGGGCAAGCTCTTTAAATATACAAGATTTGGCACCAAACAGAAGTAATTTACTTTTGCTTCTTTTTTTCTGAAGTATTATATGGGGGAGTAGAGACAGGTCGAAGGCGTTGAGAGGAAAATATGATGCTTTGAGCCCCAAGTCTCCAGATCTAAGACTGACAATACAACTCAAAGAAATCATATACAGTAAAGACAGCAGTATCCAGCAGCAAATGTTAAAGTGAAATGATTATTTGGATTTGCTTCACATGTAATCTTTGTTGCTTAAATTTGTAACTAACAGTGGGATTAATTCAATCAACCTTTAGATATTTACTATGCAGATTATAGATGAGCTGATATATCTGGCATTACTTTATAATCGATGGAGTGAAACAAACATGAGGAAAAATTTAACTCATACTACTGTAGCAGTCTAAATTAGGTCAGAGGAGTTGTTGTCTAGAAATGTCTGTTTCTCTAGAGAAAAGCAGCTAGCATAATTTTAGACATCTATACTGCTTATATCAAAATGTATGTGAGATGGATGCCACACTAAAAGTTTTATTAATAAAACTTCTTGTTTGTTTCACTATTACACGTATGTGGTACTTGTGGTCAATAAAATAGAATGATGTCCTGAGACACTAGGTCATGTTTGCATAATCCAAGGAGCTGGAGCTTCTACCTGCCTGTAGTGTGCAGTCAGATGTTAAATGCGTCAGGTTCACACACCATCCAAACCATGCCTTTCTTGCAAAGCTTAATAGACAGCAGAGGGACCACAGAGACCCTCTGGACAAACTCTGATATAATATTTCATATTTAATGTGTTAGATTCTTAACTGGTATTTAAAATAGCAATGAAGAATCATCATTAGTCAAGTCCTGCAATGTTGAGAGCTGCAATATGAGGGAAAGTAGGCTGTAATCACAGACTTCTTATTATTTCTAGATTTAAAGAAAAAAACAACTGACAGAAAGCTACTGATTAGTCTTGGGTTAGTAGGGTTAAAATTTTCAAGTTCAGTGTTGTAATGTGATGTACAAATGACTGAAACAGAAACTGCCTCAGTGCTTCCTAATAGGAGCAACAGTCTTAATAGATGAAACTTTTGAAAAGCTCTCAGCTATTTAGTTCTTCTCACCCTTTATGATGCTAAGTAGTCAGCTGTTTCTAACTGAAGATTAGTCAATACTGAAAATTTCTGAAAACTTAGGACTTTGCTTCTCAAGTAATGTTGTAGACCCTCTTTAAATTGCTTACTAGTCTGATAGCAAGAAAGATCTAATCATCTTTAATTATTTTCTCTTTTGTCTAGTCTATGTATAATTATAGTATCCCATTTTATATTTTATTGATATTTGTCAGTGATTCTTGTGACTAATTCTTGAAACTCTGTCTTGCTGTTTTTGTTAATTATCCCAGTACATTCCCCCCTGAAGGCAGACATCATTGACAAACTTTTTTTTTTCTTTCTTTTTTTTGGTTAAATTATAAGTAAGAAGATGTTAATCTGAAACCCAATTCAAGCAAGTATCTAACATTTCAGACCATAGCAGCTGCAAGAAGACAGCAGAAGCCAGAATCAACAAATCATAGAGCATTCTGCTTGCACTTTTCTTTTTCATTGCTGTAAGTGACAATTCTCCATCATTCATCTGGGTGGGAAGGAGAGCTGATTTGGAATGATAAATAAAAGAGCTTTGTTCAGATCAAGAAATCTGGTATGGAAACTACTGTAAGATCTTCATAGCAAAAAGAGTCATCAGAAAGCAAATTTATTTTATATAAATGCCCTGTGAAACTTATGTCATAGGCTGGGGTTTATTGGGTTTTCTTGCCTCATTTGTAAACATTATGAATTACACTTTCTAAAATACACTAAGCTAATGTGTGGTTGTACTTCACAGCTTAGGTAATATTTCACATAAAGACACAGAAAAATTCTAGTGAATATTTTTAGAATTCAGTAACTCTTTGGATGCTTATGTTCGACTTAAAGAATCTTGTCCAGAAGTAGATAATCAGCAGTTTCTGAACATTCAAAACTTTTTAAAGTGCTACCAGTTTAGGATCTGTAAAGGACTTTTCATCTTTGGACATTGTGTTCACTGTGTCTATATGCCTCTAGGAATGTAGATTCATTTTATTCATTAGTTCTTTAAGGTGAGTTTATGGAGTTGCGTGCATTTTGACATTTTGTAGAAATATTATGAACTGCATTTCATTTTGCAATGTCCTCCTTTTCAGGGTATGGTCCTTACTCTTCTGGAAGATGTCTTCTCATATGTTTGTAGAAAAAAAAAAAAAGCCACAGAAAAAAAATTCACAGAGAACAAAACACTTTACAAAGTCTGTTAGCACAAGCACCTTCTCTTAAACTGCAAACCTTCTCTTAACCTGTCTTAAGCTGGGGAAAAACAGTAAATAAATAAATCAATAAACAATCTGTCAGGTCCTACTTTAAAGATTTTACAGAGCAGGCATAGTAAACAGTTTATAAAATGGCTGTGAATCTTAAAACATTTGTTTTGACACATTTTATGTTTTCCTTCCACTGTCAACTCTTTCAGTGTTAGAATTATACTGTAGAACTAATTTTCCACAGAAATGTTGATTTTTTTAAATTCTCTTTTTGTTATCAAACTCTCACCTTGTGCTGAGTATAAATTTTGTCTTACTAATTTATAGCAACTTTTGGCACATTATTTTAGAAATACAGAAGTATTTCATTTCACATCAGATAATCTAAGAAACAAGACCTAAGCATCTATAGTTATAAATTTAGAATAAATTCTCAAGATATTTCCATTTCTACAAAACAGAAAATTAATATCAGTTGTAGAGGGACTCTGTATCCTTAGAATTTAGAACTGGACTTGCTTCAAATAAGTACATTTTATATTGTCTTGCAAACATATTTATTTTAATTTTTTTCCTTTTACAGGTCATTTCAACTGCATGATATTGTGGGACATAGAGCACTGTGTGTACTTGGAATGACTTGTGGCAGTACTTTTACATCATCAGTGAAAGGCAATTAGTATGTCACACAACATAGCACATTTCAGTAGAAACCTGTTCACTTTAAGTACAATAACATGCGTGCAAAACTTGTTGTGTATTTGATTCACCAACAATTGTGTATACAGTGCAATGTACTTTATGTTCATATTTTGTTTTGCAAATATCTTTATTTCTAAAAAAATGTTTCTTCATGAAATAGAAAATATTAAGAACTTACCTTTTCAGAAAATGACTAGTGTATAGTTTACCATCACATATATGAAATAGAGAATTCAATAGAGAGAATTCAAAAAGCTATATGTGAGAAAAAGCTCTGAAGGTACTTAAGAAAAATGGATTTAAGGTCATAGAGGCTGTTAGGGTGGCAGCATGGTTTAGGGGTGGCATGTAATGTGAGGGTACACTATGAATGTTATGACAGTTAAAGACAAATAATTTGTTAGAAAACCAAGTTATTAGGAGGATGAAAAGCTACAAATAGAATACATAATGGTACTTTTGATCAAGGAGAATGCTATAAGCAAACCCCAGCTCTAAAAATCTCTATCTCATCTCAGTTAAAGGCATGGTGAAAGCATTGGAAAAAGTTACCCAGGAAGGCCGTGGAATTGACGTCCTGGAGATGGTCTAAAACAAGCCAGATAAGACTCTGAACAACCCACTCTAACTTTGAAGCTAGCCTGCCTTGAGCATGAGGTTGTACCAGATGACCTCCAGGAGCTCCTTCCAATCTAAATTATTCTATGTTACTATGATTCAGCTTCTCACAGATTGTTCTGAAACATTTGGCAGGATAAAAGTTTTAAGAAATTAACATAGTGTTCCCTGAAAGCAAATTTTTAAGAGTGTTTAAGTACATAGTGAACATGACAGTTGAATAAGGATCAGATTTCTGTTCTGTAAGATATGGTGTAATTTTTTATCCTCCTCCATCCCCATATAGAATGAAAAAAACAGGAGACCACTTTTTTAAACTCCCAAAAGCAAAATTCTGGAAACAACAGCAACAACAATTGTCCACAGTGATCAAAGTCTCCCTTGGCAGAATGTTTTTCACAGTATCATAATGTTGTCTTAAAATGGAATCCTTAAGTCATTATTTCCGAAAAGCTCTAAATACAATATGAAGATTGTACCAGAGTACACCTCCACATTACATTCCATGCTTAAGTGAGCACTGTCTTACAGAAGTTTGAATCCCAATATTTCTGAATAATTCAATTGTTCAGTCATTATCAGTCACAATATTTTTTCTATTTCTATCACAATATGAAGTAAAATACTAAAATGTACATGCTAGATATTCTGAACTTCTGTTGTCATCAGATGGGATTCTCCTTTCTCAAAGGGGGAAGAGGGAGCTTATGGGGCTCATTGACAGAGCTTTAAAATAGGCTTGAAGTGGGAGAAGGAGAATAACAGGCTTGTCTGTGACAAACTGTGGGGTGACACGCCAACGTTTGAGGGACAAAGTGCTAACAAGGGCCCTCGGCCTGCTACTTAGAGACGTGCTGAATACACTACACCACACTTGAAAGCTTACAGAGATGAACCAGGGGCTCCTGAGGTAATAGGAGCCAATAGGAAAACACTGGTGAAACACCTCAAACGAATTCCAACTGGTAAGTCAGCTTCATCGAGGGCCCAACTTAAATGCCTCTATGCAAACATGGGGAATAAACAAGAAGCACAGGGAATAAACAAGAAGAGTGAGAGATGTGTGCATGCCTGCAGGGCTATGATCTGACTGACATCATGAAGATATGGTGGGATGGCTCCTATGACTCGTGTGTTGGAATGAAAGCAGACAGGCTCTTTAGAAAGGACAGACAGGGGAGACAAGAAGGGGGTGTCACCCTCTATGTCAATGACTATCTGGAATGCATGGAGCTCCGTCTGGGGACAGATGAGGAGCCAACTGAGAGCTTATTGGTCAGGATTAAAGGGAGGGCAGGGACAGGGGACATTATAATAGGGGTCTGCTACAGGCCACCTGACTGGGAAGACTGAGCAGATGAAGCCCTCTATAGACAGACAGAAGTAGCCTCACATTCACAAGCCCTGGCCCTCATGGGGGATTTCACTCCCCTTGATATCTGTTGGAAGGACAACACAGCAGGGCATAAGCAATCCAGGAAGTTCCTAGAATGCGGTGATGAAAACTTTTCTCCAAGTGACAGAGGAGACGATGAAGAGAGGTGCTATGCTGGACCTGGTTCTCACCAACAAGGAAGGGCTGGTGGGGAACGTGAAGCTCAAGGGCAGCCACAGCTCCAGTGACCATGACTCCATGGTAAAGTTCACGATCCTTAAGGAAGTGAGGAGGATGCACAACAAGCTCACTACCCTGGACTTCAGGAGCACAGACTTTGGTCTCTTCTGGGCCTGGGCCCTGCTTGGTAGAGTACCATGGGATAAAGCCCTCAAGGAAAGAAAGGCCCAAGAAAGCTGGCTAACATTCAAGGATCACCTCCTCCAAGATCAGGAGCGATGCATCCCAACAAAGATGAAGTCAGGCAAAATACCCAGGAGGCCTGCATGGATGAACAGAGAGCTCGTGGACAAACTCAAACATAAAAAAGGAAGCCTACAGAAGGTGGAAGCAAGGACAGGTAACCTGGGAGGAATACAGAGAAATTGTCCAAGCATCCAAGGATCAGGTTAAGAAAGCTAAAGCCCTGATAGAATTAAATTTGGTCAGGGATGTCAAGGGCAACAAGAAGAGCTTCTGTATTTGCATAGGTGATAAAAGGAAGACTAGGGAAAATGTCAGCCATCTCCAGAAAGAAACAGGAGACCTAGTTACCTCGGACATGGAGAAGGCTGAGGGACTTTTTACAAGGCCATGTTGTGATAGGATGAGGGGTTACAGTTTTAGTTAGAGGGTAGATTTAGATTAGACATTTGGAAGAAGTTCTTTACTGTGAGAGTGGCAAGGCACTGGAACGGGTTGCCCAGAGAAGTTGTGGATGCCCCCTCCCTGGAAGTGTTCAGAGTCAGGCTGGACAAGGCTTTGAGCAACCTGGTCTAGTGGGAGGTGTCTCAGCCCATGGCAGGAGGTTTGGAACTGAATGATCTTCAAGGTCCCTTCCAGCCCAAACTATTCTATGATTCTATGAACATATATGGTAGCCCTGTATGAATGTACAGTAGTACATTTAGTGTAGTAGTTCCATAAGCATTACAAAGTATTTTTATACCTACTTAGGAGTTTATAAATATATATATATTATGAAACAGAATGGACCACAGTAGAAAACTACTTGAACTGCTGCCTGAGACCTAGAGAACTTCAAAACTTCAGGATCTCTGACCTTTTGGAAATGAAAGCATATTGAACCACCTCAACAACTACTTAAGCTTTTCTGTCTCTCAAACTCCAGTACAAAACCCTTTTGTCACATCTTTTTCAACTATTTTTTAGAAAAAAAATAGACTTATTCTAAGATCCAGTTCAATAAATAAATTGCAGTAAAGAACACAGCTGAAAATCCTATTTCACGCTTTTTTTCACAGACATATCTAGTTCTTAAATTAAGACATTACAAGGTTTTTGTTTAGCTTAAACAATAGCTTGGAAATCATTCTTGCATTTCACCATAGTAGTTCTCAGAGAGTTATTATTATTCCTCTTACATGTTTTAGGCATGTGCAACTAATATGTTTGTTGTAAATTTGCCAAACTAAGTTGAAATTATTCACACTTTTGTTGACACAGGAACTGCTTTTACAAAAATATACATTCACAGCTGAATGTAACTAGTAAATAACCACAATGACAACAGCAAAACAACTCTACCACTTGACAATGATTTAGCACTGGATGATATGTACTTCAGTGACTAAGTTGGTAAACTTACAATCAATAGAAATATGTCCGATAGATCAACATGTATGCAATGAATACTTCAATCAAGCATGAGTAGTTCAATTTAATATAGGACTAATATGCTGAATTTCATTGACCTGCATGACTTAGAAGACTGATAATGCAATAAGTTTTGCTCTGTGGTTGTAGCCTAAAAATACGAAAAGACTAATTGCAAGAACAACAGATTTTCTCTCCTTTACTAACTATTGAATGCTATGTGATACAGCATTTCATAATATAAGCCATCAGGGGAAGGGGGGTATCTTTTTTTTTTAAAGGAGAAAAGATGGAGTCCTGGTGCTTTTAAGGTTACTTAAACAGCAAAAAATCAATTTTGTAAGAAATTCTACTGATGAGTAAATTGTGCATGTTATGTTCCATTCAGTGTGGAAAAATATATTCTTAGGAAAAAAGTACATTGGTAGTCACAATGCGTTCTGGGTTATGTATTGTGTAGAAATTGGTCTGTCTCTAGCTTGTTATTAAAAGCAGGGGAAAAAAGAGGAAGTAATTAAAAAACATTTTTCAAGTGTTAACAGCTGCAAAAAGTGTATATTATCTCAAAGAATTTTAGACTGAAGCAAAATTTCAGCCTTTCAGGGTGTTAGACTCTCAGTCTGCTTTGTGTAATGATATGCTGAAATGATAAAATGACAACTAAACTCCAAAACCTGAAAGGGATGTATGCTAACTTTTAGATATAAGGCCGTCATTCATTTACTTGGAATCTTTTCCAGATGGAACTGAAGAGCAGAATAGCATAAATAAGTTTACCTCTAGAGAGTAGCCTCCTACTGTCACTGAAGCCTCAGTGATTGAAATCTAGAGAATGATAGGCTTATTTTTATTTTAATAACATTGTGATGTTTATAATACATGAGAGATAGATATGATCCTGCATTTTATGTGCACTGTCCCTTGTCTGTGACTGCTTTCTCTAGTGCTCAGTTGTGATTCCAGGTACAAGTTGTGATTCTGGTCTTGGCCAGAGCAGCTGCTTCTTCATTCTCTTTCAGGACAGGGTACAAACATTAAGGTTCATGAGTTCTGTGCTTATCTTCATGCCTTGGCATATGTGGAGGTGTATTTATTCTAGCTCATCAGGTGAAGTATGATTCCTATAATAGTTGCAGTCGGTGAGGCAGCAGTGGCAGCAGTGGTGGCAGCGGCTGCGGCAGCAGAAGCAGCAGAGACAAGACTGAGGTAAAACCAAGGCAGAGAGGGTCGATTGCGCTGTGCAGAGGATTCCTGAGCCAGAGACCCCCCACTCACAGCTTGAGCCCCAACGGCTCCTGGAAGTCCGCGAGAGCCAAACAGACATGGCAGAGGAGTGGCCCCGAGCTGTGAGGGAGAGTTTTAAACACCCCTGGGGAGTGCGCGAACAGGAGCGGGCAAACAGGGGCGTGGCACATCTGTAAGGCATGGCACGGCAGTTTGCACCAAGCAGTTCTCATGAGCAGGGTGCACGGGGAAGGCACCAAGGAGCTGCGACCTAGAGGAGGGAGCAAGGAACTGAGGTATTAAGAACTAAGCAGGACCAATGATGGCTGTTACTCAGTCAAAAGCTCCTGTGAGGAAGATGGTGGTGACCCAGACAGAGGTCCCACAGAAGCATGCAGGAGCCCAGGTCTCTGACTGCAGAGAGTGGCAAAGCTTGACACTACTAGCTGACTGTGACAGATATAACATCTGTGTCCGGTGTGACCAGGTGAATGATCTGCTCAGCCTGGTGGTGGAAACACTGAGGACGACAAGGCAGTGTGAGAGGGAGATAGACCGGTGGAGTCAGGCCCTACCATCCTTAAGGACAGGGCAGTGGGTGGAGGCTCCGCTAGGAAGAGAGGATCCCCTCCTCCCTTGCCATCAGGTACAAGGAGAGGACCTACAAGACAAGGGGGAATGGAAACAGGTCCCTGCTCAGCGAGACAGACAAATCCCCTCCCTGCCTCCCTCCCCTTCCCAGCTACCCTTACAGAACAGGTATGGTGTTCTTGAAATCGAGGGACAAACAAACAGAGACAAAGGTCCATCAGAGGAATCACTCAAGACAAATTGGTCTCCCCCACGCATTAGGACCAAGAAGAAGAAAAGAAGGGTAATTGTAGTTGGAGACTCCTTTCTGAGGGGAATGGAGGCCCTCATATGCCGGCCGGATCCGCTCCACAGGGAAGTCTGCTGCCTCCCTGGGGCCAGGGTCAGGGATATCACTAGGAAACTCCTTAGTCCGGTTCGGCCAACAGACTGCTACCCACTGTTGGTTATCCAGGTTGGTAGCGATGATGTGTCAGAGAGGAGCCTAAAGACAATTAGAAAAATTTCAGGGCCCCGTGGAGAACACTTGAGGGCTTGGGAGCCCTGGTGGTGTTCTCCTCAATTCCTTCAGTGGCAGGGAAGAATACTGACAGAGGAAGGAAGACCCATCTGATAAACATGTGGCTGTGAGGCTGGTGCCACAGACAGAATTTTGGGGTTTTTGAGCATGGGGAGCTTTATGCTGCACGGAGTCTGCGGGCAGCAGATGGAGTTAATCTATGATTAGCATTTGGATCCTTCCGTTTGAAGACTATAATCTTATGTTCTTCTATGTATTTTGTGTCATATTAGTATTTTACTATTTTATCATTCTAAACTTATTTTTTAAATTGATTTTCTATAGGTAATTGTACATATATATATATATATCTTATATATCTCTTATATATATCGCTTATATATCGCTTATATTTCTTCTGTTTTCCTTTGCTATCCATTGTCCTTTTCAAGATTCACATGTTCAGAAGCCTGACTTCCCACCAGGAGCCTAATAAGACCCATGTTTTCCATTCTATTATCTGATGGAGATGCAAGTTATATTGAAATATTACCTACATCAACTTCAGAACAAAGACCATGCACATAATCTTTTGCATTACTCAATTTAGACAATATGAGTTAATGCACGCTATCCTGTTACTCCATTCAGCTTCTCTTTTTTTGAGATACCTTAGACTTACTGCTGGATATGAGTATTCCCAAGCTATCTAAAATGATGCATTTTAAGTTAATATTCTAGCTTCTGATAGAGTTTCCTGTTATGGGCTCTTGAGTTGTATCATGGACTTCATCATCTGTTAGCACAGATAGCTCATTTGAATCCATCTAGAATACTTAATTTTAAAAGTAAGTTTTTGATTCCATTGTTCCCTTATCTTTTTCTGTGTGGAAAAAAAATCCCATGGTTTTAGGCCTCATCATGGAAAATTTCGTTTATATACTTTGTTGTCTTTCATCCTCAGTAGTTCATTGTGTGCAAAGACATTAAGGAGACTCTAAGGATTAGTAATAGTGTAGACAGATTGCTTTTGCTTTTTTTTCTACATGGGTATGAAGAGGATATCAGTCTTGTAGGGCTGGGAAGTTCATAGCAACAGCAGTTTACAGTTGTTTGTCCTGTAGTCAGGACTGAGCATTGGAGCTGAGGGAGAGGGGTTAAGATATTTGAACTATCTCAGGAAACTGAAATTGTGCTTTAAAATCCTTTTTTCTGGAAGTGGAGATTCCTGTTAAAAGAAAAAGAAATATGAGTGAAGATGACTGGTGAAGCATATTACAATTAAATTCTAATAAGGATTAATTTAATTTAATAACAATTTAATTAAATAATGCAAAAGCAGTTATCTACAAAACAAAATGAGCTAGTGCTTAAAGTGGAGAACTGAGGTAAGTGATAGAGCTGACTTCAAAATCATAAGGGAGTCAAGGCAAATTAGCACCAGGCAGTGTAGCAATGATTTTGAAGGTGGCAAGGATAAATTAGAAACATATTGCTGAGAAAGAAGCATATTGCAAAGGGAAAAGTCAGTAGTTAAATCATCTTGGTAGCCTTTCAGGCAGACTGATATGTAAAGTCTGGGGAGGTACTTCAAGCCAAGTACTTCAAACATAGTGCAATCAACAGTTTATTTCACCAGCCAAGCCAGATGTGCTTTGATAGAAAGTTTAGAGCCTGGCAAACTAGCTAGAATCTGTCCTGTAGCTGTTGGAGTTCTTAAGGGGATGAACAGGCACAGTTTATTTCACCAGCCAAGCCAGATGTGCTTTGATAGAAAGTTTAGAGCCTGGCAAACTAGCTAGAATCTGTCCTGTAGCTGTTGGAGTTCTTAAGGGGATGAACAGGCTGTAGTCAATTCAAAGGCAGTTAATTTGGCCCAAAGGTGAAGTGACAGTTTAACATGCCGGCCATGTAAATATAGGCTTTGTAGCAAAATAAACTATATGCTCTGGAGTTTTTAAGTTTGAATTGATTCAAGATAAAGATAACCTTTGGTATTTTTTTGGTTATGACTGCCGTTTTCAAGTGGGTTTTTTTTGAGGCCACGTGGACACTTGATCTAATTACTATTTCAAAAACATACAAAAATAATTTTATTCAGGTACTCTCATAACTTCTCATATTTGACATGTACTAAGAAGGTCAGACCACTTTTCTGAGTAAAAAGAGCCTGCAGCATCAGCAGGTAATGCAAAAGACTCTGAGCCAAAACACTGCTAAGGCAGCAAATGGTACAGGAGAGCATGCCAAGGAATATGAACTTCCTAACAAAGTGCAGCCATCTTTTAAGTGGTTCTGAATGTGTTAGAGTTGGCAATTCACATATGTACAACTGTCCAAACTTCCGTTTCCCCTTGTGCCTTTCTTCAGATCAAATGCCCTATTCCGAATGAAGTGGTGGTCTACTGCACAAGCAATACCAGTAATTGTGGCAAACACAAAGGGAATTTATACAGAACAGTCTGGAAAAAAAATCTGTTAAAATGGCAAGACAGTAACTACTAAGTGTGTAAGGAGGGAAAGGGCAAAAGAAATGAAAGAATGAATGAAGCTCAGACTAAGGACCAAGAAGGAACTCTATCAGATGACCCATTACAATAGAGTTTGAAAGTGGCCAAATTGTAGAAAAATAGGAAGTCTAATAAAAATTAAAGTAAATTATAATTTTTAGTAAGTTGGAGAAGCCTACAATTGTGTTTAGGTCCTTAGGAGGCATAAATTGTTATTGCTCCATTTTTTTGCAATGAGACCTACTAAGTAATGTAAAAGACTCGGGAGAGCCTTAACTGTGAATTGCAAATGACAGCTCAATTTGAATACGTGTATTTCAAATACAGACAAAATACAGTCTAAGCTTGATTTGTTACTCATGCTGAAACACAAATTTTCATAAAATCCTGAACCTTAAACATTACTGCTTGGTAGAGGACTGCATACTTGAAATACAAATCATTAGATAGTCCTTATCTTTAGTAAACAGTGCAGAAAGGACACAAAAGGATGAGAAAGGAATAAAATAATAAAGAGGATAAGCAGGTGAAAGAAAGAAAACATCAAGAGGAAAACAGGTAAAAAGAAATGCTCTGTAAGAAAAACATTTAGAAAAATGTATGGGAACAGAGGGAAAGGTAATTTCCGATATATAGTCAAAACACATTACTGTGTTGTCCTTCTGCCTTTAGGATGCAAGACTGGTTAAGGGATGAGAAACTTTGGCAGCTCTGGAATCTGTCTTTGTATAATGGAAAACCTTTGAAAAGGGATTTCAGCCAGAGGGGTCAAACAACACTTGGGGGAGAGGGGCAGCGGGGTGTGACTAGAGCAGTTATGTGGGAATTCTTTTCAGAAATTTTATGTCAACTTGCAATGCAAAGGATGAAATTTTATCTGTCCCTTTCTGAAAGATGTTGTTTAAATATAATATATTTCAGCAGTAAAACAAAAATTGGACTTTCTGTGGGACTCCTGGTCTTTACTAATTCTCTAGAATGATAGAGCTCTCTGCTGTAGCCAGTTACAGAGTGAAATGACAGCACAGTCACGCAACAAAGACAGCATTCTGTACCAGTGGGAAAATAACTGAATGACATAGCAATAAATCTGATTTGTTTTACCAAATTATTTATTTGTATTATTGTACGCTTACATAATAATACGGAGAGAGGAAAACATGAGAGTAGAGCTCTGTTTAATGAAAGAGATATAAGAGGAGAAAAGTCCAAGACACTAATCACATTACATCCGCACATTAAATGATATGCAGATATATGGAAGCTGACCAGAGAAGCTACTAGGGCTTAATCATAGGTTATTTTGTTGATTTGTTTTTTTAAGTTTTAGTGGAGGTTGATGAAACCTGCCAGTGGATGTTTAATAGTTCCTCAGAAGCACAACTTTAAGATATTTTTCTGTGAAATAAAACCTCTAGTCTCATAGGAATTTTGACACGGTTTAGTTTTTAAGTCAGTACAAAACACATTCAGCACTGTAGCACTGTTGGGCTTTTGTGTGTCAGCCTCTTAGAAGAATTCATTCTGTGTCTTCATGAGGCCTAAAATGCAGAAAGCTCATCTAGGAGGCAAATATGGTTTTACTTTACCTTTATCTCCCACAACTGTGAAAGCTGTCAGATTCTAAAGATTCAAACTGAGAATTCAGAATATCTTCAGAATGGTTCCATTGCCTCACACCAGTGTTTCCTTTGCTTGTTCATGCCTTTCTCCTGGATCTTCTTTTTTCACTAATGATAGTAAGATCAGCCTTGTCCCTATGTGTGTTATTTGGAAATAGCCTCTGTATTTACTACAATGATAGTTTGTGTGGGTATAAGAATTATCTTTAAACTAAATACTCGGCTTCATGTAAACGACTGAATCCTGAAACATCTTAAGAAATGATTTCTAGTAGCCAGTAATCATGAATAAGCCTTTAAAGACTGGAATAGTTTCAAATGCTATTTGTTCTACTGCCAAAAATCATATTTTTAAATGTCTACACTTAGCCTTTATCTCACACATAGATATGACTGGAGCTGTGCAAGATGTTATGTCTTATTTAATTGAAAACTGGCATTTCAAAATTTGTTCTTGTTCCAAATCAAATAAAGACTTATTTTTCTGAGCACTTCCCATGTAACAGATATTTTTGAAAATATCGGCAAATTTTCAAATTGTAATTTTGTTCCAGGAAGACAAAATGTTTTCTTCTTTTAATTGTATAATTTTACAGTATTTCAAGGCATAATAGTTTCCTATTATGCATTATTAATACTTTCTATCAACTTATGTCATATAAGTCATAGAATCATTGAATATCCTGAACTGGAAGGGACTCACAAGTATCATTGAGCCCGACTCCTGACTCCACACAGGGCAGCCTAAAAGTTAAACCATATAACTAAGAGCATTGTCCAAAGGGTTCTTGTACACCAACAAGCTTGCAGCCATGACCACTTTCCTGGGGAGCTTGTGTTTGGCTACCCTCTCAATGAAGAACTTTTTCGTAATATCTGATCTGAAATTTCCTTGACATAGCTCTAAGCAATTCACTTGCATCTTATCACCAAACACCAGAGAAAAGAGATCAGCTATCTCCCTCTGCACTGTTCCTCATGAGGAAGTTGTAGACAGCAATGAGGTCTCCCCTCAGTCTTTTTTCTACGCTGAACAAACATATTAGCCTCAGCTAATTAGCTTCTCATCGGTCATGCCCTATAGTTCTTTCACCATGTTTGCTACCCTCCTTTGGACACATTCTAATATTTTTCTATCCTTATTGTATTGTGGAGCCCTAAAATTCACATAGAATTCAAGGAAAGGCTACGACAGTGTTGAGTACAGTGGGACGATCACTTCTTTCGACCAATTATTTATACTGTACTTAATGCTCCACAGGATATGGTAATTGTCATGTTTCAATTTTAGCAGTTCATATTTTTTAATTTTCATGGAAAATATGTGTCATTGACACAAAACATAGGGTTCATCTCAGCTAAATTTAGTTGCCTAAAATACAGGCATTTCATCTAAGTCAACTAGACTTTATAGTCAGTAGACAGAAATAGGCATTTCCAAATGAATGTTCTTTTAAAATATTTATCACCATTCTATAATGTACTTGTTTAAACTATCACTGCCAATAGAAGACAGCCTACAGTTCTGATATTCTGTTGTCACTTATTCTTGCTAAGACATTGCCACCTGTCCTGCAATTACAAAAATATTGATATACTCTCACAGTTAACCAGGTTAAAACTGAACTAGGAGGAAAATATAGTGGTATTTCTATTATAAATAGTTGAGGAAATAGCTCTACTTGTCTGGTGTAAAGCTAACAGAAGAAGAAAGGTAGGATTTTTACAGATATTATGTACATAGTCATTCATATATTTACTATAAAAATTGTACCAAATGGACCTGAATAATTTGTATGTGAATAAATTGTTATAACTTTTGTTATCCACAGACACTGCAATATGAAAAAGATTCACATAACTGCCAATACACAAATGCTACTGGTAATATTCTTTGCAAATTTGGTCGTCTCATTCATGCTTTCTTAAAATACAGTTTGGTTCCAGATTTTTATATCTCACAAGAAATTATAATTGACAAATGTGGCATAAAAATGTTAATAGACAAGTAGAAATGAACTTGTATTTTTGCTTAGAAACACAGAACATTTAAAACTCTTGCTACAAATATTGCTTAAAATAAAAGGATTCTAGATTGAATCAATGACAAAGAATAAAGCCTTCAAAACTGTGACCCTGACTCTTAAAATGTTTTACAGTAAAGCATAAAACATGACTTGTCATATAAGTTCCAAAACTTTAATTAGCCTTTAACATAATGTTTTCTTTTAAAATGGCCCTCCTAATTATTCATGGCAGTGAAGCAGACTAATTATGCTTCTTGGATAAAAGTACATTGGCTCATTAATCTTTCTTTTTCAGTTACATATAAATATCAGCTATGATGAACAGGAAAGGCCTTTTTTAAGTTATTATTTTTTGCCAATATTAGATTGACAAACTTTGGGATCCTGAGGGAATGGAAATGTTATTTAAAGATCATAGTTGTGATTGTAACATTCATACAAAATATTGAGAAAAAAACGAAACTGGATACCATATTCAATCACTTATTATTTCTGAATTTTATCTTCAATTAATCCCTGCCATTAGTATTTTTCATGGTGTTAGCTATTATCTTAAGACATATTTGCTTAGGTTTTCCCAAAACATTAATAATAGATGCAACTATCCAATATTAACAAACTTTTAGGATACATAAGAAAAAGTTAACTTTCTTACTGTTTCTTCATTTTTAAAATTAATTTTTAAAAAAATAATTATTCAGAAGACTGTATGTTTAAGGATTTCCTCTTTCTCTCTCATTCAGTCTTCACAGAACCACAGAATGTTAGGGATTGGAAGGGACCTCAAAAGATCATCTAGTCCAATCCCCCTGTCAGAGCAGGAATACCTAGATCAGGTCACACAGGAACGCACTTAAAACCACCACACGGGACATTGCCATTGCATTCTCTCTTGCAGTTCATATTTCTGTAAATCCTTGTTATGATATATTATTACACTGGTTAGTAAATCTAGTCCATTGCTCATCTTTTTACTATAAGGTTGAAGGGCACAGCAATTAATTCTGATCTGGCAAACTTATCCAAACTGTTGAAGTATTCTCCTCATTTTCTAGTCAATTATGTCATCATTGTTTGTTTTGGTTCCTTAACTCATTGTCTTCTTTTTCGTATGATCTTGAGCTCACTCCGAATAGTTTTATTGCTATATGGAAACCTGCAGTATACTTAACACACATATGCATGTTCATTTATAATTTGTTCATAAGACTTAGATATCTCAAAATTATGAAATCAGATAAATTTTGGTAGGATCTCTGGAGGGCATAGGAGGCAAACCTGAGCCAACTTCAACACTGCAATTAGCTTAAGAGTTTTTGCTCAAGGCTTGTCCCATCGAGTTCTGAATATCTCCAAGGATGCAGATTACACAGCCTCTACAAGCAGCTTGTTCTAATGATTGGCTACACTCACTATGAAGAACGTCTTCCTTATATCTAGTCAGATTTTTTTCTTAATGCAAAGTGTGTACATTCCCTCTTGAGCTTTCACTGTGCACCTCCAAGGGGATCTCAGCAAAATTGCTTCTTGTACATCATGCTTCTGTCCCCAGATCATATTAGTGGTTCTTTCTCAGACAAACTTGTTCAGTTTGTCAGTATATTCCTTGTAAAGGGAAGTCCAAAACTGGACACAGTACTCCAGATGCTGTGTCAAATATCCAGCAGAAAGGAATTGCTGCCCACAATGCTTACAAATGTAGTGTAGTATAATGTCCACCTTCTTTGCCATGGGGATTACTCTGCTGGATTATGCTTAACTTCTTGCCCGACAGGATTCCCAGGTCATTGTCTGGAAACTTGCCCTCTAAAAAATTGGCAATGCTAAAACTGTGCTGGAGCATGGGACTGTTCCATCCCAAGTACAAAATGTTGCAAATTTTATGGAACTTCAGGAGATTTGGCTCCAAAGATATTACAGCTGGCTGTGACAATATTGCTAGAATCAAAGTAATTTACATACATGGCTCTCCCATCACCCACACAGCCAGACATCTCACCAGTGAAGACCATCAGGCTACTAAATCAGCTTTGGTAAATACATGCTGACTGTTCCCAATCTCCTTCCTTATGTAGGTGTAAATGACTTACAGCAGGATTTGCTTCAAAATCTTCCAGGGTAACGAGAGAAAGCTGATTATAATTTCATTTTCTAGATTTTTGTTCCTTTTTTTTCTTGAAAATAGATGTGAATTTTACATTTTTCCATTTTGAGAGCAACCTCACAGTATTGTCAGCTGTTGTGGGTTAGCCCTAGTAGGCAGCTAAGCCCCACATAGCTCCTCATTCATTCCTCCCAGTGGGATGGGGGAGAAAATCAGAAGGGTAAAAGTGAGAATACTCATAGGTTGACATAAAGACAGTTTAATCTTTAATCTAAATTCTATGATTTAATAGAATCATAGAATAACCTTGGTTGGAAAAGAGCTCTTAAAACAAAAGCTGCATGTGCAAGCAAAGCAAAACAAGGAATTAAGTCACTGCTGCCCATCAGCAGGTGGGTGTTTGGCCATTTCCACGAAAGCAGGGCTTCCTCATGGGTAACAGTTACTTGGGAAGACAAACACCGTAACACCAAATGTCATAGAATCGCCTTGGTTGGAAAAGACCTCTAAGATCATCAAGTCCAACCATTTACCTAGGACTGCCAAGTCACCACTAAACCATGTCCCTCAATGCCACATCTACATGTCTCTTAAATACCTCCAGGGATGGGGACTCCACTCCCTGGGCAGTCTGTTCCAATGTTTGACAACCCTTTCACTGAATAAATTTTTCCTGTTATCCAACCTAAACCTCCCCTGGTGCAACTTGAGTCCATTTCCTCTTGTCCTATCACTCGTTTACCTCATTTTTATCACTTGTTACCTCTTTTCAGGTAGCTGTAGAAAGCAATAAGGTATCCCCTGAAGCTCCTTTTTTCTCTAAGCTAAACAACTCCATTTCCTTAAGCCGCTCCTCATAAGACTCATGCTTCACCAGCTTCATTGACCTTCTTTGGACATGCTCCAGCACCTCAATGTCCTTCTTGAAGTGAGGTATGTTGTGAAGCCTCCATCATTGGAGCTGTTCAAGACTCAGCTGAATACCACCATTAGCAGTCTGAGCTGATTAGATTTGCTTTGAGCATGGTATTAAACTAGAGATCTCTGGAGGCCACTCCAAAGCTAAATTGTTCTGCAATTTTTGCTTCTTCATGTTGATAAGATGCAGGGCAGTTCAACAGGTACTCCAGAACAGTCCCAATCCCATGATTTGCTTGTCTTTAAATTAACTTGTCCCTCGCCCCCACCCCAAACAGTTCTTGTCTTTTAACATACCACCTTCACTCAAATACACAGCTGGCTATTTGCTCTTTCACAACGAGCCCTGATTTTGCTGACTTCTTATCCTTATCTATTGTTCGTGACATAGATGGTAAATTCTAGTTTGATATTTGTAACACCTTATAATTTCATATAGCTGGAAGTCAGGATTGGTTATCCATACACAGACCCTAAGAGCAATGAAGAAGGCATCAAGTACCTTACCTTTTCGGTGTCCCTTGTCATTAGATTACCCACCCCACTCAAGAGCAGTCCCATGTTTTCCTTGGTTTAAATTTTGCTATTTTTATACCTCTGGGAGTCCTTCTCATTACCCTTCAGATTCCTCAGTAATTTCAGCTCCAGCTGAGTTTTGGCTTTCCTAACTCCTTGCATACCTTGGTGGTGTTTCCACAATCTTCCAAGACAGCTAGATACCTTCCTGGATAGCTTCCATCTTTTTGCATTTTGGCTTAGTCATGAGGTCCTTTTCAGCCATTCTGATCATGCTTTCTCAACATCCTGTACACCAAAGTGGACCCTTTTTTAGCTATGACTATACTATCCACATGCTGGTACCCAGGTTTTAGGTTGTTAAATATAATTTGAATCTAGACAAGAAAATACAGATCTTCTTGGATGTAACAGGAGTTGCAGGTTCAAGACTCTTAGAAATATGGGTTTTGAAGGATTTATGAGCCTTTGTGTAAAATTTTAAAAACTTGGCTATAAATAACTCCTCATCCTTGTCTTTCTGCATTTACATATAAATGCATTTACAGATCTTCCTCTGGAAATATGTTGTCTTTAAGTTAAACCATTTAAACTATGTTGTAAATTATTAACTGGACATAGAAAAATCTTATCCTGTGTATGGAAAATATCTAACTACACAGACTGTATTTCTTCCTTGATTTTGTGAAAAGCATTTTTACGGTCATCATTGGCTGACAGATAAAACATATAAATTACTCTTTCAGCAGTCATAAGCATTTACTAATCTTTGTTTTAAAAGTACTTTTGAAACGCATAAGAAAACCCTTCAGTTTTTTTAAATTTTACTAAGTAGATCAAACAGTCCTTATTTGCTCAGAATCTTCAGGTCCTTTCCTTTCTTCACCATATAAACCTGTCTATATAGTGATATCAAGATGGCAAGCTCAAAATTTGAAACTAAACATTTCTTGTAGTGTGGCTGTTTGATTATATTAAAGATAAAAACAATGAAAGTGTTCATCTCAACCAGCTTTAGAATCCTATGTTGTAGAATAAATCTACATTCGGGCTATTTGTCTGGATGCTCTTTATCATTAACAAAGTGTCCTGGTTCCCCAGGCACAGACCCATGGGCCAGCCATGCAGGCAGGCCATGAGTAGCTCTGAGTCAGCTGAGAGTTCCAATCAGGTCAGCTGACTCACAGGTGTATCCCATACCACCTAGTCATGCTCATTATAAAAGGAAGGAACTCACGGAGGATGGGGGTGGAATTCTTCCTCTCCCTGAGGCTCCCTGTTGATGGTGTTCTGTTTCTGCTATTGGCATTGAACCAGGCTGAGTAGAACCCATTATGTTTTGTGTTGATTGTTGTTTCCTCTTTTGTCATTCTATTAAATCTGTCTATACTTCAACTCACAGGCCTTTTCCTTTTTTTTCCCCAATTCTCCTTCCCGTCTGGGGAGGGAGTCTTGGGTGATATACTAACTGCTAGGGTTTAGCCCTGAGTACTGACTAACCATAGACACAAAGACAAAAAGAATTATCTTGAACAATTCATGTGACCTATATTAGGTATTTATTTTAGGAAGAAACAAACAATTCCTTCAAGATACTATAAAGGAAATTGAAGGATGAAAAAATGTTGACTAGATGCAGATATTTATAGTGCAGATGACTAGTCTGACCAAGTCACTGAAAATAAAGAGGTGGTAATAGTATGCTAGGGGAAGCTCAGAGACAGTAAAAACAGGCCTCTGGGTCAGACATAGAGGACACTATCATCAATTCTACTGCCAGTACAGAGACAATGTCCGAAACAATCAACTTGGTTCCTGGCCTCTGGGGCGCTTCCTGTGATATAAAAACGTATCAAGTACTTATTATGTGTAGGCTTATCTATGTTTGGATTAGAAGTGATCTTTTACTGGAATCCTGGCAATGAAACGTAAAGATCTTCACCCGTATGTGTCTATGTTTAAATAACTGTTGCCTTACCTGCCTTAGGCTGAGATATCTCCTTGGGGCATCTCATATAACTCTAGTTCCTTGTGTTTAGGCAATTGAATTAAATTTTGGGTGCAAGACTCAGTTCAAGAGAAAATATTGAAAGTTAAGTGACTACACATAGCCTAGGTGATTAAACATTTATTTATTATTTTTTAAATGAAGAGTGATTTAAAGAATATAGACAAGGAGCTTCCAGAGATGCAGCTCAGTAGCTAAAACATAGGCATAAGGATTGATCTTATAGACGGGTATATCTTATATACCAGAAAACATCTCAAAAGAGCTTAGAAGCCTCTGTTTGGTGAACCACGCCCCTAACCTCTATTGACAACAGTACAAATTTAGGTGCTCGGCTCGTAGTTTTAGTTCTCTATTAAGCATGTCTTAACTATAGACTGAATCTCATACTAAACTACTATGGGATCTGCACACTATGCCAATGTCCACTTCTATACTGACACAGCCTTCATGTTCCTTTGCTTCATAGATTTGAAAACTATTGTGATAAATGTGGTAGAATTCAATAACATTTTCAATCTCCATTCTATATAGTATCTCTGAATGGACTACAGCCGTGAACTATAGCAGAATGAGACAAAAGAATACAAGTAATGTTCCACAAACCATGATCACATATCACAGACAAAATTTGCTATTAGATACTGTTCACCAGTACGTTAATTCGTCTTTTTCCATAACTCTTGCCTAGCTGCTTTTCATGCCGGGGAGGTTTAGATGTTAGGAAAATTTTTTTCACTGAAAGAGTTGTCAGGCATTGGAATAGGCTGCCCAGGGCAGTGGTGGAGTGCCCATCCCTGGAGGTATTTAAGAAACGTGTAGATGAGGTGCCAGGGGACATGGTGTAGTGGTGAAATGGCAGTGTTAGGATAATGGTTGGACTTGATGATCTTAGAGGTCTCTTCCAACCAAGGCTATTCTGCGATGACTGTTCTTATTAAATCCTGTGACAACTTCAAGTGATCTTTTTGGTCTGCTTAAGTATGCTAGGGGAGATGTCACTGAAACAGAAGAGTGCATTTCCCAATTTACTCTATTGCACTAAAGAAGAAAAGGAACCCTTGCCTATGTCAGACCTGAAAAAAGACAAGAACAATATTTCTATATCTCTTTGAGATTTATGATGACAAATTCACAAATGATGTGAAATAGAGTAATGAACAATTAGGCTATATGTCTCATATCCCAGGAGAAGCACTTCCATTCTGTTTCTAGGGGGTCCACAGAATACATTATATACTTACAATAGGAATAGCCATGACTGGGATTATATTATTAGAACATGTATGGCACAGAAAGTATTCACCAAGGTCATCAATTTTTGCATTTCAGAAAGTAAGCATTTCCTTTTATTAACAAGCAATTTGTATCAGAAGTAGAATGCAGACCACAAAAAAGCTCTAGGTCAAGTCATGTGCCTGTTCTTGCAAGGCTCTTGATAACATATTTTTAAAGTGTGTCTCCAAATGATTTGCGGGTTCACCTAGTAGTCTTTAAACAACAAGCAAAGATTTTTTTTTTTTTCAAACGTTCCTCTAATAAGACAAAGTAACAGTGCAATAAACTCAGTTCAGTAAGTCTAGTAAGCTATGTAAGGCAAATATTGACTGACTGTTTGTTAGCATATCCAATATATTAGTAAGTATATTGCACATAACGGTATATTCAGTAAATTAAAATACTTTAGATTAAGAGATATTTATTTATTTTACACAAACTTGTATACTAGGAATAGTGTTCCAGTATGTAGAAGTGTTGATGATTCTTTGTTTCTCGTGAAGTTAACACGTTTCTGCACTGAAACAGAGTCTTGTCCCTCCAGGATCTCCAAAGTGTGTAAGCAGTTTTACATGTGTTTAGTACAACTAAACTTGTTTCCTGCACTGCCTCCCTCCCCCCTTGCCCCACCCCCAAAAAAAATCAAACCACAAAAGTCTCCAAACTCCAAAAAAACCCACCAAACACATTAGCAATAGAATTCTCATTTATGTTTCAAGAAAAGGCCAAGGAAGAAAAAATAAAGAACATCAGAGTCCTAAAGCCAGTAACCAGTAGTACCTAAAAGAAAATCTTACATGGAACAGCTACTTGAATTATGTAATGTTTACTCTGAATGTTTGTGAACAGACTTGTTTCACATAAATAAAAGGTTAGACTCCTTCTGGTCAAGGATTATTAAGCACTTCCAGAGAGTGAGTTAAGTTTTCTTAAGCAGAATGGAAAGTGTCCAGTAAAGCTAGACATCTAGGAAACCTCTTCTATCAAGAAAAAAGAAAGATTAGGAAATTTGAGATTATTCTTTTTCCATGAATGGCCTATTTTGGTTAGAGGAAAGTTACCTTTTGGAAGAATTTCTCTCTCCATTAGTTACTCAGAAAGCCTAAATAATAAGGCCTTAGGACTTGATGCCTTGCTTTTCAGTGGACAGCAATTAGACAGCTATTGTACTGTCTGAAAAGATACTTATCCCAGAGATCAACATGCTAGTTATAATAGAGTAAATGTACAACTCAGAAATTACTTCAGAACTGAGCCATATGTAAAGTAATATTTACCTAGCATATTTTTTAAAAATGTTAACGGAGAAAATGTGTTTGTAAGCAAATTTTTGTTTCTGTGCAGAAACCTCAGTGACTTTTTGTTTCTAATAATTGGCTTTGAAACATCAGGCTCTGGAAATTTTTAATATGCTTTGTAGAAAAGAAAAAACAAAATGGATGTGAACATCTATACTTTGTGACACTGTTGTATCTCTAACTTGCCTGTGAAATAAATTCATTAACAAGAGCTCTGTTGTACTTTGTTCATTTTATTTCCCTCTTCTCAAGAGTACTGAAAACTAAGACACAGAATAATAGATCATTTTGAATAGTGGTTATATATGCCAGGACTTGGATTGTCTCCAATATCAAAGAATATTAGATAACATATTTTTATATATTTTGTGAACCAGCAAAATTCTTAAGCCAACTCAGGATAAAAATTGTCAGCTATTGCTTTTCTGTTAATAATGGCACATATTAATTACTGTTGGCTCTCTTGTTCAGGATGTTGTTCAACTATCAGGGTCAGCAAATTTTTGATCCAGATGAAAAATTTTATGAGCCAGATTTTACTTTCTATTCTATCACTGTGATTCCCAGATGCAATAAGTTCCTCTAGGATAACCTAAGGCAGAATTTATTCCTGTCATTTAAGCAACACTAAGAATAAAGGAGAAAAAAATCAAAATAAGTATAGCAGTAAAAACAGAGATAGTGCAAAATTCTAACAATGTAACAGTGAAGAGCAACATTATCGTTGAATGAATACATTAATATATTATTTTAAAATATATTTTTTATATTGTATTTATTAAAAAATCCTAACTATTTTTTTGCAACTAGGAAAATGGTCCTTTGAGAATTTTCCCAGAGGATCAGTTACTGATCATGTTTCGTAACTGAGAAATAGTTTGCAGGTGAATTCTTTGTACAGGTAGTTACATCAAGACTCAAAATCTTCTTATGTAGAATCTTTGTGGCAAAAGAAATGCATTTTTACAGACAGATACATAGAAATAGCACTTTGAGTTGAAAATTATGCATTTAAAATTTATTAAAATCCAAAGTAAGACAAAATATAATTCATGCAAAGGTTTTTATAAAGCCTTTTTTTATAGATGCCTAAGTTTTGGTTATTTTTCTGCCACAAAATGTAGCACTGACTAAAGATAACTTCAGAGCTCAAATCAGTTGATAAGTTTGCATGAGTTAGTGTAGAACTATTTAAGGATACTAACTCATAGTGTATAAACAGTATAGTCAGATCAACAAGGCAGTGCTTAGCCCAGGGCTGATACAGTTCCAATTTCATAACTAGCTCCTTCATAACTAGCTGAGACATTTCTGCACAAGACACCATGCTATGTACTGGACATACCTGCAGGATGTTAAACCCATGGTAAAATTTTCAGAGTGACTAAACCTCTTCAAATAACACTGCAGATTAAAAAAAAATTATAGACATTTCAGGCTATATAGTTAGTTATGAATATAAAATTCCCTATATTATTCCACAAATAATTTTTGAGTAAATTATGGGAGGTGTTGCCTGTTTGGTTTTTTAATTCCAAATTCCAAATATTATTTTTTCAGCATAAGCCAGTTATGTCTATTCAATAATCAGTATCAGTATGCCACATAAAAACATTAAAATATGGGTATATTAACCTGGGGAGAAAAAAAAAGTTCCTATATGATTTTTGGACACAAGGGCGAAATTAATTAGACAAATAACTTGTGCCTAAGCATCAGATGTTTAAATGGGTGTTTTAGGGGGTTTTGTGTTGTTTGGTTGGTTTTTTTTTTTAAAAGTCAGGTATTGTTTTCTTCATATAAAAATGAAGTGATGTAGCTGACTTCAAGTCCTCCAGAGACACATCTGTGAAATTAAGTTTAAGTACTTAAGCTAGACAGATTGGCTCTGTTCCATTCTTTCTGGGAAGAAGTGATAGACTATTCTTGTGATTTATATTCTAGACATATGAGTAATGTGCTTTTATTATACAGAAAAATACATCTTTTTAACCACTTAGAATTTTAGTTTCCTTTCATTTATGCTTTGAAACAACTGGGACTTAAACAAGTATTTAATCAGTCACTTTTATGATTCATCAGATAGTTTACATCATCAGAATACTAAAGACTATACAGATGTGTGGCAAATGCACCTGCCCTGACAAAGACTGGGGCTTTCTGGATGTTGAAACCTGATTACTTTTTCACACACATACCTTGCTTTTTCCCTCACCTACAATGACTATTACCAGGCACACAGTACCTGGAAGATGAGTCCCTAAGCCAATTAAGACTGACCACAGGTCAAACTCACAGTGATAACTTTGAATATGACATAATTTTTTTAAGCAATGATGTTTAACCTGAGAAGTTAAAATAAGATTCATTTTTTCTTAATAACTGGATTTATTCACCTGTTAAATGACTGATTTTTTAGACTAATTTCATTGAAAAAGAGAAAAACAGAGGAACAGTACACCCACAGATTCTCCTCATTTTGTCTTTTCTAACCTAGTGTTTTATCAGTCTGGTGAAATCAATTTTCTTTTCCCATTTAAAAATACTCCATCAATAACTGGCTCAAATGTTTTGGCCCACTGCCTGCTACTGAGGTCAATCCTGTCTACCACCCACCTCTATGAGATATCTTCCTCTTGTGTGGCCACAAATGAATTTCATAATTTACTTTATCCAAATGAAAACTAATTCTATTATGCAAGATTTTCCTTTACTTGGATGAGGAGCTTCCTTGCAGAAGCACAAGAGCAAGCACGGTAAAAGGAGTGTTCAGGCAGGATTTAGAAGAGAGGAGAGGAGATTCAGACTTTTCAGTTTTGTGTGGTCTCAAATTAGCCTGAAGTTAAATGAGGAGCTACATTACATATCTAACAGAGACACCTTAGTAAATGACCTGACTATAGGCCTGGGTTTTTGATTTACAGTTCTGTCACAGTTGTTAGGTTTAAGTACAAATTAGTAACATGTTGAGATAATAAAATAGTAGTATTTCTTAGCCTGTACTTTAGATATTTCTATTAATACCTTTAAGTGTTTTTAATAATCAAAATACACAATAGGATTTTTTTTCCAAATTGTTATGTAAAATGTTGCATCTCTTTTAGGTGCTACTATCAGAGAAAGAAATCTAACTGTTCTGAAGGCATGCAGAAGATACAAACATATTAAAACCAGTAGAAATTAGCATTTCAGCTTGAGACTACTTATAACATTACTTTCTAGTTTCGTTTTGTATGTAAATCCAAACATAAGCTCTTATTTTTGATACAAAAAGACCTGTTTCCCATGAGAACATTATATACTCTATTTCCTAATCAAACATAAAAAATATTCCTTTACTAAGGTTATTTCCTTTCTTCAAGTAATTTTGATCGTGCTGTTTGATTTTGATTTTCACTATAGTGTCCACTTGTATAAATCCTTTGTCAAGACTGAAAGGAATTCTCAGCTGAAATCCACATAGTTTCAATTGGAGGTTTGAAAGAAGGCAAGACAGACACTAAAGCAGTGGTCTGAACATTTTTCACTGCATCTGAACACTTCTTGCCACTCCTAGGATGGTTGCTTCAACGACACACAACTGTCCTCCCACTCAACATATGTCACTCCCTGTACTCTCATCTCACAGTTTCCTCTTTATCCCAGCAGCCCATCACTGAGGAATAATTAACGTCCCACATTGACATGCTCAGGTTGAAACCCATACACTTGGAAGAGCTTTATTAGTTTAGACTTCGTGTGTAACTATCCTTATATTCTGAAGAGCTGAACAGTAGACATACACACATGGACACATGGACACACATATATCCTTGCACGTGGAGCATTGCTTTGAATGAAACAGGTTATTTTGAAATCTGAGATAGTCTTCTGAAAAAAAAGAAATCTAAACAGAACCCTAAACAAATTACAACAAATGCAAAAAGCATAGGCATCTTGTCCAGTCATACTGATAATAAAATCAGACACTACTTACAGTTGCTAGATGGCATAAATTGTTTTTGCAAGTTATTTCTGTGGTAAAATCCAGAATTCCATTTTTTTCACAGTCAGAGAAGTCTTTTAGTTGGATGAACCTGTGAGCATAAACTTGGTCATTATTTTGGACTGCTATAGAGCTAGGCAACCAATTCATGTTCACTTTTCTTGTTCAGTTTCTGCACATCAAAATATGTTACTCCATATGAAATAACAGTTCTAATTTAATATAAGGACCAGATACTGCCAATGTGTTTCTTAAAATCTTGTTTTCTCTCCAAGTTGGTTATTCATGATAGTCAAGTACCATTTTTTTATATAAGATATACAAGTATAGTGTTGCATGTTTTTTATGCAACTGCTGTATCAGCCTTTCTCTTCCTTTATAGGTTTCTCTTAGATACTTATATAATAAATCAGAAATAACTTTCTCAGAACGCAACAGATATTCTCAAGTATAATTTCCTTTCCTTACTCTTCCTCTTATTAAAAAAAAACAAAACAAAAATCGTCTTGAGAAAGTAGTATAAATTATCATCTTTTTGACATTATTCTTTCTGGAACAGTTTCACAAGATGCTGAATCTTTCCATCCCACAATAGGTGGTGATGAGATCAGGCCAGTTATGGATTTGATGCGGAGAAACATTACCTTCAAGTTAGCTGAGTGTCTTAATCACAAATTAATTATTTGGAAAGAGTATTAGAGAGAAAGCTGCCATCAGTATTACCTCCTCATACATGTATTTCTTAAAAGAAAGCAGTGTCAACTGCAGCTTTTTTTTCTATAGAGCTCAATCACAAATTGTGCTCCAACAGTAACAACTGGAATGAATCCCTCAGACAGAACTGTATCTAATTTCTGGATATACTGCCTGCTTACATGGGATATAGAATCATATTATCATATAATATCTCAAGTTGGAAGAGACCCATAAGGATCATTGAGTCCAACTCCCTGCTCCTCACAGGAGTCCCTAAAATTAAACAATGTAAAGATTAAATGTAAAGATTAAATTAAATCAATATAAATTCTTCTTCTTTCTGGTACATTGGTGGATAGTATGGAGGGAAAACGACTGCAAACCTGAATGATTCAGGGTTATTGTCACGGGATGAAGTAATACCATGTTAAGAACACCAGAGTAAGCTACAAACAACCTTGGTTTTTACACAGTTACACAACAATACCTATATGGCAGTGTGCTAGACTATTTACTTTTCTAACAGTGTTTGTTCTCAGCTAGTTCAGTCAACTACATGAAACCATATTTTAGTTTGGATGTACCAGAGTTTTTTCTGAGTTCTCTGGTTACTCTAGTAAGATCAAATTTCTCTGGTGAGTTAGGTAAAGCCTGGGATCTGTACAGTGATGTCCTAGTGGTCCCTCAACTCCTAGGCATTAAGCTGTGTGGGAATAAAGGTTGTTCAGACAAACTTGTTCCAATCTCCAAAGGAAAAAGTGAATCAGATTACAAGTGTATATTCTAGATACTTTTCAGACCAGTTTCTGAGGATGCAGTAGTGGATAATGAAAGAAGTCCCTTTGAGGAATAGCTATTGGCTTACTTTTTTTTTTTTTGTTTTGTTTTCTAGACATTTTGAGAAATCTGACAAGGCTAAAAGAGACAAATTCTCACAGGATTCAGTTTCTGGACTGATGACAAGAGCAAGAGAAGAATGCAGGGCTTTGCTACAAAGTGGACACTGTAGGCAAGCAGGGGGAGGGTAGGCATTACAAGTAACATTAGGGAATAAAGTCCTAGAGTGTATTTTAGACAAGACAGTAGTGTGCAGCTGTGCCTCGTTTAAATGAAAGTATTATGATTTCAGGAGGAAGTGGCACTGTTGACATCACCTGTGAAGCATTCTTGATATTTAAGCATATCACAAAAGTTTAACAAAGTCTATAAAATTTCCCTTTTACCATACCTTTCAGAATGTAATGAAAGACTAGTATTTGGGATGAAAAAGAATATTTGGTATAGTCGTTCACTATTAATATATAATTTTTCAGTATCATTTCTGTGATAGTTTATTTTTTGAAAGCTTTAAACAGTGGTCCTTCTTTAGATGCGATTAAGTTCTTTCATGAAGTTAAAAAGAAAAATTGTTACCCTACTGTAAGGCACTCAGAGTGTTAAATTTTCTTTGTTTTTTTTTAGTTGGTTGTGGTTTTGTTGGGATTTTATTTAATTTTAAACAAAAAATCCAGGAAGGATTTCTGTAAAAATTCACTCGCATCTGAACAGTTAACTATCTGCCAATTAGTTTACTGTTTTGGCTACATAGTAACTATGATAAATAGGTGGGACAAAGATTACAATGGACAGATATTCAAAACATGAGATAAATTGTTAGTCTGCAGCATGAGGGTCTAAATTTTGTCTGTTTTAAAGAATGGACAAGAAAAGTTAATGTTCTTTTTTCAAGGATGCTGTGGAAACAATTACCACAACCTTCCCATTTGTAATGAAATCAAATATTTTTTCTTGTGCATCTCTCTAAGGTTAAGAAAGAATATTTCGCATTAAATTCTTCAGTTTTTCATACTCTGAAGTATTGACAAAGTTTAAATATAACAGTTTAAGTTCTTTTGGAGATTGCTATGTCTCAATCACTTCTAATTTTGTCAGTTTTACAGATTAACAGTTCTTAATTGTAAGTCAAATGTGGACTTAGTGAATCACAGAATCACAGAATCACAGAATGTTAGGGATTGGAAGGGACCTTAAAAGATCATCTAGTCCAATCCCCCTGCCAGAGCAGGAATACCTAGATCAGGTCACACAGGAACATGTCCAGGCGGGTTTTGAATGTCTCCAGAGAAGGAGACTCCACAACCTCTCTGGGCAGCCTGTTCCAGTGTTCTGTCACCCTCACTGTGAAGAAATTCTTCCTCACATTTATGTGGAACCTCCTATGTTCCAGCTTACACCCATTGCCCCTTGTCCTATCATTGGATGTCACTGAGAAGAGCTTGGCTCCATCCTCATGACATTCACCCTTGACATATTTATAAACATTAATGAGGTCACCCCTCAGTCTCCTCTTCTCCAAGCTAAAGAGACCCAGCTCCCTCAGCCTTTCCTCATAAGGGAGATGTTCCACTCCCTTCATCATCTTTGTGGCTCTACGCTGGACTCTCTCGAGCAGTTCCCTGTCCTTCTTGAACTGGGGGGCCCAGAACTGGACACAATACTCCAGATGTGGCCTCACCAAGGCAGAATAGAGGGGAAGGAGAACCTCTCTCGACCTACTAACCACTCCCTTTCTAATACACCCCAGGATGCCATTGGCCTTCTTGGCCACAAGGGCACATTGCTGGCTCATGGTCATCCTGCTGTCCACCAGGACCCCCAGGTCCCTTTCCCCTACACTGCTCTCCAGCAGGTCAGCTCCCAACCTGTACTGGTACATGGGCTTGTTCTTCCCCAGATGCAAAACTCTACACTTGCCCTTGTTGAAATTCATTAAGTTTCTCCCCGCCCAACTCTCCAGCCTATCAAGGTCTCGTTGAATGGCAGCACAACCCTCTGGTGTGTCAGCCATTCCTCCTAGTTTGGTATCATCAGCAAACTTGCTGAGGATACATTCTGTACCCTCATCCAAGTCATTGATGAAGATATTAAACAACACCAGCAGAACATGTATGTAGCTGGTTCCATATTAGGGAAGTAATACTATGATTAGTACTTCATCAAAGTTTAATTAAATCTTAACTGTGTTATTTATATGAAAAAAATGCAATGTGTCCCCTTCAGAGTTGAAATATTAAACTACTGAATGTGAATTATTAGCTGGCAGCTCATGGCTTAGACAGGTAGACTCTTCACTGGGTTAAAAACTGGCTGGATGGCTGAGACTAGGGAGTTGTGGTGAATGGAGTTAAACATGGAGACCGGTCACAAGTGGTGTCCCTCAGGGCTCGGTTTGGGGCCAGTCTTGTTTAATATCTTTATTGATGACCTGGATGAGGGGATCGAATGCACCCTCAGTACATTTGCAGATGACATGAAATTAAGTGGGAGTGTCGATCTGCCTGAGGGTAGGGAGGCTCTGCAGCCGGATTTGGACAGGCTGGAGCGATGGGCTGAGGCCAATTGTATGAGGTTTAACAAAGGCAAGTGCCGGGTCATGCACTTCAGCCACAACAACCCCATGCAGTGCTACAGGCTTGGGGAAGAGTGGCTGGAAAGCTGCCTGGCAGAAAAGGACCTGGGGGTGCTGGGTGACAGCCAACTGAACACGAGCCAGCAGTGTGCCCAGGTGGCCAAGAAGGTCAATGGCATCCTGGCCTGTATCAGAAATGGTGTGACCAGCAGGAGTAGGGAGGTGACCGTGCCCCTGTACTCAGCACTCGTGAGACCACACCTTGAGTACTGTGTCCAGTTCTGGACACCACAGGATAAGAAGGACATTGAGGTGCTGGAGCGAGTCCAGAGAAGGGCAACGAGGCTGGTGAGAGGTCTGGAAAACAGGCCTTGTGGAGACCGGCTGAAGGAACTGGGGTTGTTGAGTCTGGAGAAGAGGAGACTGAGAGGAGACCTCATTGCCTTCTACAACTACCTAAAAGGAGGTTGTAGTGAGGCTGGTGTTGGTCTCTTCTCCCATATTACTAATGATTGGACGAGAGGAAATGGCCTCAAGTTGCGTCAGGGGAAGTTTAGGTTGGATATTAGGAAGAAGTTTTTTACTGAGAGGGTGGTTAGGCACTGGAACAGGCTGCCCAGGGAGGTGGTGGAGTCACCGTCCCTAGGAGTGATTAAAAAAAGAGTAGATGAAGCACTTGAGGCTATGGTCTAGTGGTTAGGGAGATGTTTGGATAAAGGTTGGACTTGATGATCCTGGAGGTCCTTTCCAACCATAGTGATTCTATGATTCTATGTCTTTATTATATATTTCTTAGCATTAACTATCAGTGGACAGTTCCATCTGTCACACTTCCCATAGTACTATAGCTTAATACTGAAGCATCTGTCTTTTCAGAGGAATCTCCTCTAATGGTTCAGGTTAGATTTATCAGACAAAGACGTTATTACAGGTAGACTTCAGTTAAGGCATTGGGGAAAATTCATTCTGACTTAGCATATCTTGTTCTTGTCTTCTTGTTCCCACAATTTTCAATAATCCCTTGTCTAAATAGCTGCCTGTTAATCTTTCTAAGCTCTCGTCAGTGTTTCCATGTCAGCAGAGCTGGTGAACAATTCAAAAGAGGATGAAAAAAAATTAGTAGAATGTGACTTAACACTAGAAGAAACAAACTTTGCAGAATGGAGAGCAGTATGTTTATGACAGGAGAGGTATGTGAAGGCTGGAATGTTACTGAACAAATTAGAACCCAGTGCTAGAAACGACTCTACTGAGATCTTTTTCCTTCTCTTTATTCATGCAGATTTGTTTTCTGCCATTTAAGACAGAATAGAAATCCTTTGAATATGCTTATATAAAAACAACTTATTTCATTATTTTAATATGATGGGTTTTATGTAAGATAAAATAACACATCGTAAAGTGTAGGACTAGAGACAAAGAACATTTCCAATTACTTAAGAAGAAATGAAAAATGAACTAATCTGCATATTTTTTTTATATCGTAAACAGCTAGAAACCAATTTCTAGACTAGGTAGAATAGAATGCGATTTAAATTGCTGCTTAAGGGAACATATCAAATGCCTGTTCTTCAGAATTAAGTACCTCTAATTCATGGACACAGATAACAACTGTACTGGCCTCTGTATGTCAGTGCAGTTATATTTCCATATATTTCCATATTTTCGTATGTTATATGATTTATGTAAGAATTTATCATTACTCAAAAACATCAGAAATGCAATTTGCACATTACTACTCATAAGACTTGCCAAAGTATTTAAAACAGCCAATATATTTTTGCAAATTTAGTTGTCATTATATGTCATACTTCTTCTAATAATGTGTCCCTGGACTACAATAAGTTCATTGTAAAGTAATTGAGAGGATAAAATCCATCTGTATAAATTTTTGTAAAAATAGTTATTATATATATATGTAAAACATTTCTATACTTTGAATTTTATTCATAAAGAAAAGATAGAGTTATTTTACAAGATGTATTAATCTCTTTAATCTTTTTACATATTCTGACAAAAAAACAACGAATTCTTTTATGCATTAACCTGAATCTTTTTAGATTTCATACGATTCTATTATCAGTGTACGTAACAGGTTGAGTCTTTCACAGATCTTGCCACAATGTAAAACATCCTGACACTGCACCTAAAATCATGTTGTTATTCTGGATACTCACTATATACTATATGATACAGCAAATCTAGTAAACCAGTAGAAAATTCTTTTTATTTTTTTTTTTATATAATGAATTCTAAAAAAACATTTTGACTCACTTTTGCTCATTTCATTGAAATTGAAACTAACGTGTCCTTGAAATATTTAAAACAACAAATTTAATATGCACATGGTTTTATGAATGATTGCCATAAACAATCAAAGTGGTGTGGAATAGTTGTCCTTTTAAATGCAATCTTTTCAAACTCTGCACTTTTTTAATAGGCTGTTGCTCTAGCATGCTATATTTAGTCTTAGTGTCTTCTGTTGCAAGCATCAGCCTTTTCAGAGTAAATGCTCTTTAACAGGCTTTTCTCTGTGGAGCTTATAATACAGTTTGCTGCTGTCACTGAAGAAGTGTAAAATGTTGAGTGCAAATATTAAGTCATCCAATGTGTTTTTAACATTTATAACTATACAGAAAAGCTTACTTATAAAGGTACTGTATGACATTCTTACTAAATAAATTAATCAGACAGTGAAAACTAAGTTCAAAAACTAAAAAAAAAAAATAAATCAAAGGAAGAATCCTTAAGCCATTAAAAAAAAAAAATCAGGCTTTATAAATAACAAATAAAAAAAACCCCTTCCCTTATGTCTCACCATGTCCTTAACCTATGTGCACTTGTAAACATGTAGATTAATCTCATTCAGATTCAACCATCTCTGATAGAAGTTGTTTACAAAATGCAGTATATAGAAATTATTTTAAAGTGTATTGTTTTCTGCTAAAGTTGAATTTACATCTCTTTTTGATATTAGTTTGTGTTAAGTTCATTGAAATTGAAACTTCAGTTCCCTGGGACATCTTATAAAAAGAGAAGTATGATATTCTTCACCCTTGCTCAGGGAATATAATGTCCAATTTTCAAAAGATTCTGCTTTAGTAACCGTATGCATGTTCATATGTGCAAGTTATGTGCATTTTGAACAGACATAAGCATAAACAAATGCATAAATATTTTACTTTTTAGAAACAGCCTTGGCATACTTGATGCACAGCTCTTACTATTCATCAACTTTAGACAGCAAATCTCACTTAGATCTCATCATAATCTTTCAACTTTTCCTGTTGAGCTACTTCTTCCAGAACCAGACAGGTCCCTTCACTCAAAGCTTTTCAAAATGTCTGTTTTGATATCAGTGTTAGAACAAAAGGAAATGTTTCTAAAATTATCATATTTTCTCTTTTTTCCAACAATTGCTTGATTTAAAGCAATTTAAGTATCTTGCCCTAATAAGGATCTATGAAATAGTTACCGCAGTACCCTTTGAAAGAACCATCTTGGAAACACCAAAAGCTTTCTGGGGAAAAATGTAAAATTTTTGCACAACTTTATTTGAATGTGTCTCACTGGGAACTTTATAAGTAATATCTTAATGCAAAGTGATAGGGTAACTTTCAAGCATTTCAAACCTGGATATAGCATTTCGTACTTGGTATGTATGTAATCTGCCTCTTCTGTGAAATTCCTATATTGTCCTTTACTCAGAGCCAATTGTGAAATTGGAAGCAGAAACCACTGCTTACTTTGTTTGAGCTCTATTAAGTTACTTGGGAATGCTAATACTCTAGCTGTCTGTCTATGTCAGTCTACAGCCATCCTGAACAAAATAATAAAGTTCAGGCTCTATTAGAAATGAATTACAGCATAACAACATAATTCTAACACCCGACAGCATTATTTTCTTAACAGTCAGTCTTCTGAAAAAGTTTGTCTTTGGGTAGGAAATGTAAAGGGAACATTTACTATTATGTATTTAGATAGTTTTCAAAGGGGTGATTATATGCCATCCTGATTCAGAGAGATTGTGGAGTCTCTCTCTGAAGACATTTGAAACCTGTCTGGATGTGTTCCTGTGTGATCTGCTCTAGGATCCTGCTCTAGCAGGGGGGTTGGACTACATGATCTTCGGACATCCCTTCCGACCCCTACCATTCTGTGATTCTGTGATTCTGTGAATAATAGTATTCCTCAAGGATTTTGTTGCTAATACTCTTATGTGAAATTAATGATTTTGCATACAAATCAGGAATACATTGATGAATTTTCCCAGTGTTGTAAAGGCAAAAGTCACTGTAATCCTAGAGATAATGAAGATTTATTCCACACATGTTCTGCTCAAATAATTAAAACCAATCAGAAAAGAATTGTTGAAGAAAACACAAGAAAAAAAGGAAGTAACTTCCTCTGACCACATTTGTCTTTCTGTTCTATAAAACAAAATTAGTTACTTTGAATTTCAGTGCCAATTTCAGCTAGCATATTCTTCTTTGTGTGGTAGAAATTTGCTTGTACAGATGTGTGCATTTCACTAACTGGTGAGTAAGTGATGAATCAGTTCTAGCTGACAGGCTTCAGCAACTTTAATCTGATTTTTAAAAAATTTTATGTTCATAGTCACAGGAGGAAAATTGTGTGAGTTATGGGACCAAGGAGATAGACATGATAATACAACATTTGATAACACAGAATTCTTTGCTGTGAATCTGGAAACTATCAAGAAAAATCACTGACAAAACCTTGGGGCAGGAATTCAGCCTCATTGAAGGAGCTGTGACATATTCAGTCCTATGAGGTACTAATATGTCACAGCTGTGAAAAATGCAAGATATGTCCCAGGATTTATCAGCTAAGTTAGGAGAGTATTAGTTCCATTATACAAAATTCTGGTGAGATTGCCTCTGAAATATGTGCTATGATAATTCATACTGAAAGAAAATGTATTCAAACTGGAAATAAGAGCTTCTGTGATCATGAGGCAAACTGAAAGTTTATTATACTAGAAGACACTAGAAACACTGGGCTTGGTTAGCCTGGTGAAACAAAGGTGTAAAAGGGATAAGGTTGCTATCTATAAATTTAGAAAAGGGTACAGACTATGTAAGGTGAAACACAATATTGGTACAGGTACAAATGGATATAATGAGTAAGTTTTGTCTGAAACTGGAGGACAGCCTGTAATTCTATCCAGTGACTATGGGCACACAGCTTTTGCAATGAGTAATGGAGGGAAAAACAAAGCATTAACAGAACATTACTTCAAAATAGACCTTCATATTTTTTAAGGATTAATAAATGTGATTCCTGCAAGAAAAGAAGCTATTGTTATATCTACATACTGCATGGACAATAAGTATGTTGCATGTATTGTAAGACATAAACAGTTTGGAAATATGTATTGAATATAGGTCTCCATAATTTTAATTATCTGGTCAAATAGCTGCAATTATAAATCTGAATAATGTCAACCAAGGGATTTGCTATGGAGTCAGCTGAAGGCCTGGGAGTAACAGATCCTACTATCTCTACTAGATAGAAAGAACTCCCTATCTTAGGAATTGGTTAAGAAAAGATCTTCAGCTTGCCTCTAAATCAGCACTAACTTGCACACTAATGTTGTGACTAAAACAATTAATCTAATGTTCATCTGTCTTTGTTGGATAAGGTGAATCCCACCCATAAACCACAATAAGCTTGAGTGAAGAAAGATTGTTGTCACTAGCAGAGTCTTTCATATAACCTGGAGAAGACTATGACTTAGTACAAGGGAGTATAATGGGAGTATAAATATGCAAAAGTTATGAAGACATTTTTTTAAGTTATTAAGTCAAAAAGTTTTCAGATTTTTAAAGTATTTTAGAACAGCAGTAAAATTTTATAGAAAAAAAAGACTCTTTTCATATTTCTCTAGAGGGATCATCATCACTGTATACATTTATTATTGATTGGCATACGTCAATATCTTTAAAATCTTGCTACGTGTCAGCTTGCTATAAAACCTGATCTAATTCAATAAACTGAATTACTTTCTACAAAAGCCTAAATGCAGACAACTGCATTGAACCATGTTCATCTAACACCAGTTAGATGAGCCCATATGGGCCATAGAGCCCATAAGGTCTCTTAGACCCCCAAAGTGGTATGAAATCACACAGGACCTACAGAAGAGCTACACTGGCTGCTGGCAGACAGAATATTCTGCAGCATCACAAACAGTATTAGATGTCTGTGTATAGGCAACAGAATCAAACCCCTGGTACCTAAATTAGAATGAGACTAATTGATCTCTAGGCAACATTGACTATGCTGATTAGATTTCCATTGACTATAATCTAAACTCAGGCACCTGGCTGACATAAAGACACCTAGGTATAGACAGAGAAATATAATTAATTTTGAGCTGAATCCCACTCCTTAAGCTCATTCCATTTATGTATGTTCAGGCAGTCGGAAAAAAAAAAACTGTTTCTCTGGCTATAATTCTCATCAATAATCTTATACTGTGTTTAGATTTACTTTAGAGAATTTAATCTCTGAAATACCTGGCATGAAATAGCAAGGAACTTTCAGAGACATAAATGCTCACTTTATTATATAAATAACTCTCAGAGAAAGAGGTTTTTAAGGATATAAATGAAGAATAGAAGGTTTTAAATCATCAGCTTTAATCATGACTTAGCAACCAGTGGCAATCTTTTTTTGCATCTTTTCCTACACAAAAATAAATTTTATTAGTAATCATTAAGGCATTCAACTAAACAAAGTTTTTACAGTAAATTTGCTGCTTCTTTTTGATAGATTTGTAGGTACTCCTTGTACATGTTGAGAACTAAGGAATTCCTTATTCTTATAAAAGAACCAGGAGTAAATATAATTGAATAGGCTGTTTATTTACTCATGCAAGGCTTACTGGGAGTGTAAATCGGAATTCAAATAGAAACGTAGAAAAAGAGCTTTTGAAATAGTTAATTGAAACTTAATTTTTTTAATGTAATTTTTTAAATCCATGTTACATGCACGTTTTATTTTTATACTCTTTTATTTGAAGATAATAATTTACAAAGTATGGCCAGTATCATATTTTAATACATAGAACTATTTTTGGGTTTTGTCCAATGTGAACTTGTACCACTTTATGGCCTATTTCCCATTAAACTTCAGTGGAAGAAAGGCACTCAGCTGCCATTGATGCATTTCAAAATCATTTCTCAACCCTTTTCTGTAGGGAGAGATATTACAGTTAGCTTGATTACTATAAAACCTGACAATTAAAACAGATTTTTTCTTTTTCATGAATGCTGAGTTTATAAACATTGTGCGGCTCAAATCCAGGGCATATCATAATTTGAAAATAGTGTACAATTCATTCTAGTTATCTATTATGGTTTTAAGGAGAAAGTATTGTGGATTTTGGCAGGAGTGGTAAACATATTATCATAAACATCTCAGAAGATTACATCTCCTGTCTGTGTGATCTGACAACTGAAAACAATCAGTTCAAATCAAGACAAGGCACATGTTCACACGATGCTAAGAAAAACTTACAAGCATCAAATTTATACACCCCCAGATATTTCAGAGGTGCAAATGGTTCAGGTGGCCTAATTTTAATAGATGAACTCTACAGGAATATGTCTTTCAAAGCATGTTTCAGGTAATATACCTTCATTTTTCAGTACCTTGTAATATGAACCAGAATAAGAATCTTTGACATGACAATAGCAACAAACCAAAACAAAGCAGAACAGTGACAAAAAAAACATTTACACGGACCAAAATTAGGACTGAGCTGTAAGTTTTGAAGATGTATAATATAGCAAGATCTAACACCGGAACTGTTCAGGGAACACTTGGATAACTTCATGTCATCTTTGTCCTGTGGTAAGGGAATGTTAGTGACTACATTTAGCCAGTACTCAGGGCTAAACCATAGCAGTCAGTCTATCACCCGATACTCCCTCCCCAGTTGAGAAGGAAAATCAGGGAAAAAAAGAGAAGGCCCATGACTTGAAGTATAAACAGATTTAATAGAATAACAATTAACATAAAGCACAGAGGATTCTACTCAGCCTAGTTTTCAGTGCCAATAGCAGGAACAGAGCACCATCAGCAGGGAGCCTTAGGGAGAGGAGGAACTCAACCCTTCCTGAGCTCTCTCCTTTTATAATGAGCATGACTAAGTGGTATGGGATACACCTGTGAGTCAGCTGCCTTGATTGGATCTCCCAGCTGACTCAGGGCTACTCATGGCCTGCCTGCATGGCTGGCCCATGGGGCTGTGCCTGGGGAACCAGACAGTTAGAAATATACAAATGGTTCACAGAACAGTGAATGTAGTCTAGAAGTGACTTCCAGAAGTCTATCTCCTGTGCAGAATAAGCGCAGTTAAAGCAAATTGTTCAGAGTTGTGTACAGTCAGGTTTTGAGTATTTCCACAGAAGATTATCCCACAGCTTCTGTGGGCAACCTGTTCCAGTGTTTGACCACTGTCACGTTAAGTACCGTCCACTTTTTTCTTGGAAAATTTTACGGTGTTCTCTCTTCAAGCCCAGCAGGAAAATGATTCCTTTTTTCACAGCTGAGATGTATGCAAGTGCTGAAAACCAAGTTCACTGAATGTTATTGATTTACATAACTATTCACTCTCTTCATTCCATGCTATTAAAACCAGTATTACCTGAGGTGTATGGGCTACAATTGCTTTATGGAAAGAAAGATGTTCATTAGCATTGGAAACTCCATGAGCAATCTTCTCTTTGAAATTCAGTTGACCCCCTAGAGCCTGAATCTATGAAATTTTTATATATGGCTGCTACTTTCTTCTGTATTCTGGTGAAACGTTTTGGGTTCAAGTCTGAATGAATGCAAGATTGGGTGAATTGTTGACAAAGAGATGAAAGAACCAAATATGCTCATATGCCTTATACCTCCTAATGGTTCACTACTTCATTATAAAAAAGAAAGTAAAAAGGAACAAGGGATTAAACTCTTAGCCTACTTTTTCCTATTTCTACTTTCAACTATTTTTTCTCTTTCTTATTTCCATTTTGCTTTCTCTTCTGATTTTAAATATATATATTTATCCATATATTTATTTAAATATATATATTTATCCATGTATATTTATATATACCAAACCAAAATAAAACTAAACCAACCTTCTGTAATAAATCTGAAATGCTCTTTTTTTCCATGTTTAAATCAAGTTCTAGAGTAGATGGGGGAAATGCAAGACAAAGGTTAATGTTTCTATTGCAATATGGTTAATAGTCACTTGAGACAAAGAAAGTGTAAATTCTAACACTCTTCATTTTTCTGTTTTTCAGCTTACTGTGGTCTTTTCATTTAGCTTTTAACAATAAGAATGTCCAAGCTCTGTGGGTTCTCTGAAGACTTCTACGTGTAATATATACTCCAAATACCAATAGAAAGCCACAGCTTAAACTATGTCAGCTACACTTGTGAGGTAAATGTTTTGTTCTAGTCTTGCAAATCATGTTTGATTTAACCAATTTTCAGTCATTTCCTAATATTTTTCACACTCTGAAGGTACTTCTATGGTGTGTTCAAATATTACCTCAGAACAAAGATCTGCAGCTTTCACAGAAAAACAACATTGGTCCTGCTGATCTAAGTTCCAAAGAAACCTGTAACAAGCCATTCTCACTTTCTGAAAATGTGAAGGTATTCCTGGTGGTATTAGATAAAGACATACCAGATCTGCACAACTTCAACTGTCAAAATCTGTTTAAATAAATCCTGGAATGATCTTCAGCGCTGAAAATCACATACAGATAGATTGTTGTGGACAGGGAAAGCAAACCTTACAGAGAAATAAAACTGTATACCTGCTAAAGATTGCAAAACAGGTTCCAAACACAGTTTATCAGAGAGTTTGACTAGCAAAATAATTGAAATGTTTCTTATCTACTTTTTTTCTTTTAGCACAGAAGTTCCATTTATAGCAGTCATTCCTCTACTTTTTATTGCTTTTCTGATACCACCTTTGTTTTACAATCTCTTGTATCCTCCTTATTCCCAGGAGTAAAAATTATATTGTCCTTTATTTCCTCTTTCATTTTTTCTTTCTCTTCCTTCTAATTTTTACTCTCATTTCCTTACTCAATAATTACATATTAATGAGTACCTGGAAAAGGCTGAGATATTGAAGATCTTCTTTGCCTCAGTCTTAGTAAAGTACATCATAGTAAGCAAGTCTGGCCTTCAGGAATCCCAGGACCTGGAGACCAGGTGGAAAATCTGGAGCAAGAAGGACTTACCTTTGGTGGCAGAGGATCAGGTGAGGGAACAACTTAGAAACACAGAATCATAGAATAGTTTGGGTTGGAAGGGACATATAAGGATCATTTAGTCCAATCCCCATATCATGAGCAGAGACATCTTACACTAGATCAGGATGCTCAAAACTCTGTCCAACCTGACCTTGAACACTTGCAAGGAAGGGGCACCCGCAACTTCTCTGGGCAACCTGTTCCAGTGTCTCACCACAGAATTACAGAATCACAAAATGGTAGAGGTTGGAAGGGACATCTGAAGATCACCCAGTCCAACTCCCCTGCTAAAGCAGGTTCACCTTGAGCAGGTTGCACAGAATGTCATCCAGGAAGGTTTTGAGTGTCTCTAGAGATGGAGACTTCATCACCTCCTGGGAAGCCTGTGCCAGTGCTCTGCCACCCTCAAAGTAAAGAAGTTTCTCCTTATGTTTAGATGGAACTTCCTATGCTCAAGTTTGTGCCTGTTGCCTCTTGTCCTGTCACTGGACACCACTGAAAAAAGACTGGCCCCATCCTCCTAGCACACAGCCTGTAAGTATTTATAAGCATTGATAAGATTCCCCCTCAGTCTTCTCCAGACTAAAAAGTCCCAAGTCCCTCAGCCTTTCTTCATAAGAGAGATGTTCTAGTCCCCTAATCATCTTCATAGCCTTTTTCTGTACCCTCTCCTGCAGTTCCCTGTCCTTCTTGAAACAGGAATATCAGAACTGGACACAGTACTCCAGATGCGGTTTCACCAGGGCAGAGTAGAGGGGAAAGAGAACCTCCCTCTACCTGCTTGCCACACTCTTCTTGATTCAGCCCAGGATGTCATTGGCCTTCTTGGCCACAAGGGTGCATTGCTGGCTCATGGTCATCCTATTGTCCACCAGGACACACTTTTAAATTAAAACCGTTACCCCTCATCCTATCACTACATGCCCTTGTAAAAAGTCCCTCCCCAGCTTTCTTGTTGGCCCCCTTCAGGTATTGGAAGGCCACTATAAGGTCTCCCCAGAGCCTTCTCCAGGCTGAACAACCCCAACTCTCTCAGCCTGTCTTCATAGGAGAGGTGCTCCAGCCTTCTGATCATTTTCATGGCTCTCCTCTGGATCTGCTTTAACAGGTCCATATCTTCCTTGTACTTGGGACCCCAGAACTGGACACAGTACTGCAAGTGGAGTCTCATGAGAGTGGAGTAGAGGGGGGAGAATCAGCTCTCTTGACCTGCTGGCCACGCTTCTTTTGATGCAGCCCAGGATATGGTTAGCTTTCTGGGCTGCAAGCACACATTGCTAGCTCATATCTAACTTTTGTCCACCAGTAGCCCCAAGTCCTTGCCAGTAGGACTGCTCTCAATCCATTCCTCCTCATGATACTTTGCAGGGACTTGCACTTGGCCTTGTTGAATTTCATTAGATTTGCATGGGCTCACTCTTCAAGCCTGTCAAGGTCCCTTGGGATGGCAGCCCTTGCATCAATCTTATCAACTGCACCATTCAGCTTAGTGTTCTTTTGCTCATATAAACATCTCAAAATTCCTATAATATAGCTATTTTATTTTCATGTATAAAGCCATTTTTCATTCAGGAAAAGCAAGTTCCTCATAATGTGAGAAACAGTTACATTAATATTTTTCTACATTTAACCTTACTTTTTTATCTTATTCCTTGCACTGGTTTGATTTTAGAACTTTTACGCTGAAGTAGCTAGACATTGTGAAGGAAAAGCAAATTCTTTTATCTCTTTCTTTCACCAGACTCCTGGTTAGATTCACAGTGAGAAACTTCAGCTCAGTAGGAAAGTGTCATTCCTGCCCTTTGATGTATTTAGGTTATGAGTCCCATAGAGCTATCAAGTGTCTGGTTGTAGTACGAAAAGAGAAAATAATTATAAATACATTTTCAGTGAAGCTCTCGTCTAGGGACTAAAACCAGCACTAAGATAGGACTCTTTTTTTGTGTGTCTTTTTACTTCTTTAACGGCTGAAGTCCATTCTGTCCCTAAGTATTATATGACTGCAGCATACCCCTTCACAGTAATGGCAAGACTGTTACCAGGCACAAGTGAATGTTGTTGTTGCATACCTGAAATCTTCTTTTTGATAATGCTCCATAAAAAATGACTTCTTTTGTTTCAGCTACTTGAAGAATTTATCCAAGCAATGAAACATAGAATCCTTGTTTCTTTAAGTATCAAAGTTAGGCATTTATGTCTGAATGAGTCATAATACTTTTGCAGTTAGAGAAGTGAAATGGATGCTTCTGATGTAGAGTCCTTGACAACATTCTAAGATTAGCAGGTAAGAAAGGTCAGATACACTATCATTTATATGTGCTTATTTCTCAATTCCCATCCAGAGGCTGAAAGTCACACAGTTTAGAGCTCTAGAGCATATGGAGAATAAGTGATGAATGTTTTCTTGAAGGTGAAAACGTGCATTTCCTTGCTCTTTGAGTAACCTCTTACATTGTGTCCTGGTTCCCCAGGCACAGACCCATAGGCCCACCATGACAGGCAGGTCATGAGTTGCCTCGAGTCAGCTGGGAGATCCAATCAAGGCAGCTGACTCAGAGGTGTATCCCATACCACTTAGTCATGCTCATTATAAAAGGAGGGAGTTCAGTAAGGTTGGAGTTCTTCCTGGAGCTCCTCTCTCTTGGGCTTCTGCTCCTGCTATTGATCTCAAGGACCAGCCTGAGTAGAACCTTGTGTACTTTATGTTGGTGATTGAATCAGTTTTGTTATTCCATTAAATCTGGGGGTTTCTCCATTTTTTGTCTGATTCCCCTTCTCAGCTGAGGAGGGGGTAGTGGGTGGTAGAACAACTGCTACAGTTTAACCCTGAGTACTGGCTAAAGGTAGACACATTGCCAGAAAGTACCCAGTCTATCTTTTGATAAAGTAGGACTATTCAGACAACGTGCTTGTGTGTATTTACTTATTCTCAGTGGAACACGTTAAAAGCTGTTTTTTCATATCAGAATGACAATGAAACCCTTTGAATTTCTGTGAAAATTCAGAAAGAAGAACTTAAGTGGTCCTTAGTCAGGCATTCAAAGGGCATCTCCCCACTCTTCTTTATCACTAAATTGTGTGTATGTGATAAATTTTTGGTTGCAGGGGTGGCCTTTGAGAAGAGGTGGGGGCTGCCTTGTACCAGGGACAGATAGTTCCAGATGGCTCTACAGTGGACTGCAGCCTGTGGAAGGACCCATGCTGGAGAAGGAGAAAAATGTGAGGAGGAAGGAGAAGCAGAGAGGAGCTGATGTGGACCCATAACAGTTAATTGCTAATACCACCTTTACCATCCTGGGGGTAATGTAGAAACATGTAGAAGAGTCAGAAGAGGAGTGAAGTTCAGTCTGGGGAAGGAGAGTTAAGGGAGAAGTGTTTTAATTTTTTGTCTGTTTCTCATTACTTGAATTTACTTTATTCGACAGTAAATTAAATTTTCCCCAAGTTGAGTTTTTGTCCATAATTTTGAATAGTAAGCAGTCTCCCTATCTTTTTCTTGACTCATGAGCTTTTTCTTCCTGTTTTCTCATCCTGTCCTGTGTTGAAGAGGGCAAATGAGCAAAAGGCTAGGTCTGCAGATGTTGTTAAACATAATCACAAATAAGCTATTTTTCTCGGTTTCTTTCCCAACAAGTGTTTGAATCCGATATTGTAAGCACAAAATTTTTATATTCAAATTATGTTCAGATTTGTATTAGAGATTTGAAATACTTTTTTCTAAAACCAAGATAATTAATTTAACCATCTGATCTTAAAATCGTATTTAAATGTTATGGCCTGTTTCAAAGAGTTCTTAGTAATGCTGATGGAGCTAACTTCACAATTAAATGTAGCATATCTATATGAATAAGCATAGAATAATCATAGAATAATTATGGTTGGAAGGGACCTCCACGATCATCAAGTCCAACCTTTATCCCATCATATTCCTAACCATTAGACCATTAGACCATGTCCTCAAGTGCCTCATCAACCCGTTTTTTGAACATCCCCAGGGACGGTGACTCCACCACCTCCCTGGGCAGCCTGTTCCAATGTCTAACCACCCTCTCAGTAAAGAACTTCTTCCTAATATCCAATCTAAACTTCCCCTGACGCAACTTGAGGCCATTTCCTCTCGTCCTGTCATTAGTAATTTGGGAGAAGAGACCAACACCAACCTCACTACAGCCTCCTTTTAAGTAGTTGTCGAGGGCAATAAGGTCTCCTCTCAGTCTCCTCCAGACTCAACAACCCCAGTTCCTTCAGCCGGTCTTCATAAGGCCTGTTTTCCAGACCTCTCACCAGCCTCGCTGCCCTTCTCTGGACTCGCTCCAGCACCTCAATGTCCTTCTTATACTGTGGTGCCCAGAACTGGACACAGTACTCAAGGTGCAGTCTCACAAGTGCCGAGTACAGGGGTACAATCACTTCCCTACTCCTGCTGGTCACACCGTTTCTGATACAGGCCAGGATGCCATTGGCCTTCTTGGCCACCTGGGCACACTGCTGGCTCGTGTTCAGTCGGCTGTCAACCAACACCCCCAGGTCCTTTTCCGCCAGGCAGCTTTCCAGCCACTCTTCCCCAGGCCTGTAGCGCTGCATGGGGTTGTTGTGGCCGAAGTGCATGACCCAACACTTACTCTTGTTAAACCTCATACAATTGGCCTCAGCCCATCGCTCCAGCCTGTCCAAATCCTGCTGCAGAGCCTCCCTACCCTCAGGCAGATCGACACTCCCACTCAACTTCGTGTCATCTGCAAATGTACTGAGGGTGCATTCGATCCCCTCATCCAGGTCATCGATAAAGATATTAAACAAGACTGGCCCCAAACCGAGCCCTGAGGGACACCGCTTGTGACCGGTCTCCATCTGGATTTAACTCCATTCACCACAACTCTCTGGGCTCAGCCATCCAGCCAGTTTTTAACCCAGTGAAGAGTCCACCTGTCTAGACCATGAGCTGTCAGCTTCTGCATCAGAATGCTGTGGGAAACAGTGTCAAATGCCTTCCTGAAGTCCAGGTAGACAACATCCACCGCTTTTCCCTCATCCACTAGGCAGGTCACCTGATCATAGAAGGAGATCAGGTTGGTTAAACAGGACTTGCCCTTCGTGAACCCATGCTGGGTGGACCTGATCCCCCCGTTGTCCTGCACTTGCCACGTGATCTCCCCCAACATGAACCATTCCGCAATCTTCCCTGGCACCGAGGTCAGGCTGACAGGCCTGTAGTTCCCCAGATCCTCCTTTGTGCCCTTCTTACATATGGGCGTCACATTGGCAAGTTTCCAGTTGTCTGGGACCTCACCATACAACCAGGACTGTATCTGAACTTATTAGTTAGGGAAAAGCATAATAAGTCTCACCCCAGTGCAACACTCTCAAGACTAGCTGTGTTTTAAATCATAGTCAACATCACTACAGCATGGTGTATTATACTTCATTGATACACACAGATCTTATACATGAAATTATATTGCATTTTTCAGACATGTCAATTGCCTTTTTTACTGAGTCTGTTCTCATCTGTTTATGTGTATGCCTTCTGCCAGACAGAAATCAGGGGTTTGTATGCCATTGATTCAGAGTTCTCTAGATGTACAAAGATGAGACACATCTCCTAAATCATCGTAATAGATATGATTGTGTCCAAAATATAATCTAATTTGGATGACTCTGTAGTGTTTGGTAAAAGTCCAAATAGAAGAGCACCTACTTTAAAAAAATCAACAGTCTCTATACAGTCTCTATATTCCTATGAGATCTCAAAATCACTGCTTTATATGGCAAGCTTTGGAAGTCTGGCCTTTTCCTTTCAGTATCTGCATGCAAGCTTCTGGTTGATGAACAGTATAAAGATGTGGTTCTTCATATCTGATGTCTAAAAATTAATTTATAAGCACTTAGGCTTGACAGTTTTAGCTTCAACTTCAGTTCTTTAATGAGAAAAAGGCATCTGAGGATAATACTCCTCCCACAGAGTTGTTCTTGAATATAGCTCTCTGTGTTTAAACTTCAAAAGAGATTATTTTATCACTTTTAAAACATTGTGACACGTGTAAATGCTTTAACATTTTCAGATAAATATTTATTTCTAAGGTATTTTCCATCAGTTGCCTGTTATTTAACTATTTACGTGTTTTGTCCAGTGTTGTTTAATTTCTAAAAAAATTTTTCTACTGATAAAAGCCAGTGCGAGCTATCAGAATTAAAAACAATATTCTTGGATGTGTGAATAAGTGTGTGAACTTGTCAGTAGAACTTAATGATCAGTAATGTTCACCACATCTGTAACTTGTTCAAATTGTACAGGCTAATTTGTCAGAAACTTGCAAATTTAATCATAAATGAGGGGTTTTTATAAGCAGTTCAGTGTATAATTTCCCTTTCGACCCAGTCTGGCTGTCTTTTTTATTCAAGAAATAGCTAACATGGAATTTAATGAAGTTAATCTAGTTTGATGCTATAGAAATGGAGATTTGATATGCATAAAACGTTTCTGAATTACAACTGCTTTCATATTAAAGTCATTAACATAATGGTAGTAAAAGCCAATATTTACACACTGACAAATCAAACTGTTCCTTTTGGTATGTGCACAGTGCGAACTAAAGTCATTCTCGGAGTCCTAAAGGTTTAAATACTGCAGCTTTTCCTCTTTATTTTGTGAAAAAATGGTGAAGAGCGAATTCATAGCAAATCACCACTCCCAATCCTCCCTTTAGCAGAGTGAAACCTAAGGATTTAGCAGAGATTTGGAATAAAAAGTCTTGAATAGCAAAGATGGGGGACGAGTTTCTTCTAATGGTACTGCTCACCTCCACATACAGAGATTTTAAAAACTTAGCATACTGAGAATTCCTCAGTCTCTCCTGACTTTTTCTTGCATTTCTCTTTTCAGAGTTCTATTGGAAATATGAGGACATCTTGATGTGAGGTATTTAGTATTGTTTTTTGCAACTTCACCAAAAAGACAGCACTTTCCAAGAACTAATCCTCCTCTCTTCCATTTAAAGAGTGGAGGAGGGGAAAAAATCCCAGAAAAGACCAAAACTTCTTCAAGGTCTTTCCCAACCTAGATGATTCTGTGATTCTGTAAAACCCCTCTTACTAGTAAAGTTTAATCTTACTGGAAATCCAGTAAGATAAAAGAGGGAAGTTACACTTACTTCCTCAGAACTAGAAAAAATACCAGTGATAAATACAACTGCCTATGTAAAGACTATGATTATCATTCCAGACCTTTTGAGGTCTCCAGAACTGGGTGACAGAACCCTACATTATTTCACATTTTTAACCCCTGTGCAGGTATCTTGCATGCCACTGAACATTTTAAATGGGACTTGCCACCAAGCATCATTATGTAGAGCTTTTATCCTGTTTTCAAATATATTAATAAGAATTTCTGAGTTTTCCTTATTTGTACATAAATAAAAATTCTATGTATCATTACATTGTCTTGAAAAAGTAATTTCTCTGACAGGTTTGATAGAATAGATCTTCTGTAGGCAGATGCACCATAATGTTATTCTGATGAATATTTAAATTGCAGGTGGGAATGCCATCAATATATCCATATATAATGCAAAAAGTAATACAGTCAAGCAACAACAAAAGGAAGATAAAATGATGTGACAAGACTACAATAACATGTGTTTGTGAGTGTGTTTATACTTACATGAAGGAGGCAGTGATGACTATCTTCAACTGCAAATGCAAAAATGAATGATAGGTAGTTATACAGTGAAACACATTGGTAGATCACTTGAGCAGTAATGCATTCTTTGGAAATAAGCCAGTCATTGATGATAATTCATTGCAAATATTTTGGATTCAGCTGTTGCCAGAACTGGGATTATATATAAAACCCAGAATCATCACAAGGGAAAAAGTAAACTTTGTATTGTTCTTAATAACTGGAGCTGAATGCTTCCACCTTTTGGTTGAACAGTGCTTATTTCAGTTCTGTATGATTCTGCAGAAGTTTAAGCCTGTCTAGTAAAATTATTTCAGTAGAACATTTTTATTGTTTTGGTGGGTTAGCCTTGGCTAACAGCCAAACACAAACCCAGCCAGTCTCCTCCCTTAGTGAGACAGGGGCAGAAAACAAGATGAAAAATCTTGTGGGCTGAAATAAAGACAGTGAGATTGTTTATCAAGTACTGTGGGAAATTAATTTATTGTCATTTAAAATAGATTTGAGTAGGGAGAAAGAAAGATAAACATCAAGACAACATATTTCTTTCCTTCTCTCCCAAGCTTAATTTCATACCTCCACTCCATACTCTTCTATTCCTCCCTTGAGCAGTATGGTGGGGTATAGGGGAAAATAGGTATGGGTGTCTCCTCTCTGCCACTCCTTCCCTCTCACACTTTTCCCTTGCCCTGATGTGTGCTCTCCCATGGGCTGTAGTCAGTCTTTCTGGAAAAAATATTTGCTCAGGAATGTGTTCTCATACAGCCTGTAGTTTCTTCAGGAAATATCCATCTGCTATAGACTGGATCCTCTTGTCCTTCTCCTCCTCTGGCCTTGATGTTCCCCCTTCTGTCTCTCACCCTTTTTTCCTTTCTTTTCTACCTATCCAGCATTTTCTGCCCTTTCTTAAACATGCTTTCACAGAGGTGCCATCAGCCTTTCTTGTGGGCTCAGCTGTGTCCTGCAGTGGGTCCATTGAGGAGTCAGCTGGAACCAGCTATCCCTGGCACAGGGAAGCCCCAGTGTCTTCCCACATAGTCCACCTTTGCAGTGCCCTGCTACCAGAACTTTGCCACATATACCAAATGAAGTTGTAGAGCAGAAAACTTAATTTTATAACAACTTTTCACTTGTCCAACTTAAGAACTTACTTCAACACCTCCAACACTTCTCCTAGATCTGTGAAACCTTTTGACAGAAGTAACGGTCAAGGAGCAGTGATTTGTCTAGGGACCCTCCTACTCCAAATATGTAACATGCTGTTAATTCAAATGGTGCTTCTTCATTTTCTCTTAGATTTTTCCTAGAAAAACTTTAGAAGATCTTATTCTATTTTATGATTTTCTGTTTCTTTTGAAACCCTGATCTTTATGAAGCAGAAATACTGATTTATGGACAGGGCTTTGTTCTCCTTTTTTAGATGAATCATACAGCTGAGATCTTTTTACATACATAGAGATTAATTCTTAATTGCTGACTGTACTAACTGACTATATGCTAACTATAGTGTGGTTATTTTTGAGACTTTTTGTTTTGCAAGATGAGGAACAAACTGAGCCACAATATTATGTTTTTCATTTGACGTATTTCTTTAGTAGATTGTTATTAACACAATGTCAGTAAAGCTCTGCCCTCATTACCTTTTTCGGTAGTTGTGTTTTAAGAGAAGTGTACTCTAAATATTGCTGCAAGCATCTACAAAGGCTGTGTAAACAGAAAGTTTTTGGGTTCTGAATACTACAGGGGATTACCACTTAGTCTACTATCTCCCTTGAGTAAAAATGTTCATAAAGATCCTTAGAAATGAAAAATAACCAAATAATCAAAAATGTTTTACCTTTTTATTTTAAATCAAAATATTTTAGTCTTTCACTTTGATAGAACACACAAGTATAAAGATTTATATGCAGAAATGGTCTATAACTTTTAAGAACTCTGCTGTAGAACAAGTCCATTTTGATATACTTTTTTCATACAAGGAAAATGTAATGAAATAAAAATAAAAGGCAAATAAGCAAGTAAACTAAATAGTTTGATATCCACGAACAAAGTATATAAGAAACACTGGACCAAAGTTGTCTTTCTTCTCAAAAATTTAGTACCATTTTTGAACATTTAATGTTCTTTTGATTGCTTTCCACCTGCACTTGAGCTAAGAGTATTAATGCAAATTGCAGCTCTGTAGCTTCAGATGTTACATTCAAAGCTTATTTCCTGATGTCATTATAACATGGCTTTTTAGAAAAGTTACTTTATTTTCTAAAATACTGTTCACAAGGATGTTCTGACAAAATTAAGTCAATAATATGCCTTATAATCTCCACATAAAAATAATTATTTCATTGCCAAACATTATGCTGATGAATGCAGACTAATGATGTCATTCGCTATAATTACTGTTGTTTTCTGAAAAGTCTGTTTCCGCATGTAACCAACCCTATAAGTCTGTGATTTCTTAAAGGCAGAACTAATGAAAAGTAACACCACATTTTGCTCAGAAACTGGCAGACTATGCACTGCCTCTATCTTAAGAAACCCAGGATGAGTATTTCAAAAGTTAAAACGCTATCCTCCTTGTGACTGCAAATGCTTTTCCTCCCTTTTCTCTAGAAAATTAAGCAGAAAGCAAGCCACGAGGCTTTGTACTGTTCCACATGCTGAAATAAATAGTGCACTTCAACTATAGAGATATAACCTGCTGTGGTGGCCTCAATATCCTGCCTAGACATTGTACTTGAGGAATATGTTATACCTGAAATTTATTAATAGAAAAAGTGACAAGCTTTTAGCAGGTCTAAAGTGGGATTACAATGTGCCATATGTAATGCTCTCCAAAATAACCATATTGTTGTCTTTTTGCTAGATATGCTTAAAAATCTTAAACTGACAAGTCCTAGAGCTGATCCCAATCTCAGCTGCTTATTCTTTGTAGCTCTAATTAAGTAACTATGGTATTAAATTTGCCTATTTCTTCTTCTGCCTTGAAGCACACTGCGTGAATATGCATATGCATGTACTTAGTTTATACTGTGCCCTGGTGGTCCCCAGCACCATAACATCCCCAGCAGGGGCAGGACACGTCTCTCTCAGGGGGCTGGAGCGACCTGGGCCAGCTGGAGCTGGTTCCCCTAACCCTCAGGTGACTGTTGCCCACCCAGAGGGAGCTGCTGCTCACTTGGGGGCAACAGCCCGACAGACCACAGGGATGGGAGGAACAATAGCTGTTTGTGTCATGGGGCAGTGGGGCACTTCCCACCTAACCCTGCAGGATTCCCAGGGACAGCCAGCAGGTGGTGGGGTGAATAGGGGAGAGACACATCTCTGAGGAAGGCTGGAACCAGATAGGTACCCGTGACAATAGAGAAGAAGGGTTTGTGCTAGAAGTAGAAGAATCAATCTATGAGGATGAAGGAGCAATAAAAACTTATATGATGACTTGTGCAATGATGTTAAAAGGCACTGTTTTGTTTATACCTGTTAGAATATGATTTTATAGTGCATTAGATCTCCTGAGTTCTGTGGCTGAGGCTCAGGAATAAATACAGACAAACTTCCATCTGAGCTAACTGCTCAGCCAGAAACCAGGAGAGAACAAGCAGATACTTTCCCAGTTACTACTCAGGTTGTTTCAGGCAAGGTGACAGTACAAATATGCCCAGATGCTCTTCACAAAAATAAGCAGATAGAAGGGTTCTTTCATAGAATCATAGAATCACTATTGTTGGAAAGGACCTCCAGGATCATCAAATCCAAACTTTATCCCAACATCTCCTTAACCACTAGACCATAGACTCAAGTGCTTCATCTACTCTTTTTTTAAACACCTCCAGGGACCATGACTCCACCACCTCCCTGGGCAGCCTGTTCCAGTGCCTAACCACCCTCTCAGTAAAAAACTTCTTCCTAATATCCAATCTAAACTTCCCCTGATGCAACTTGAGGCCATTTCCTCTTGTCCAATCATTAGTCATTTGGGAGAAGAGACCAACATCAGCCTCACTACAACCTCCTTTTAGGTAGTTGTAGAAGGCAATGAGGTCTCCTCTCAGTCTCCTCTTCTCCAGACTCAACAACCCCAGTTCCCTCAGCCAGTCTCCACAAGGCCTGTTTTCCAGACCTCTCACCAGCCTCGTTGCCCTTCTCTGGACTCGCTCCAGCACCTCAATGTCCTTCTTATCCTGTGGTGTCCAGAACTGGACACAGTACTCAAGGTGTGGTCTCACGAGTGCCAAGTAGAGGGGCACGATCACCTCCCTACTCCTGCTGGTCACACCGTTTCTGATACAGGCCAGGATGCCATTGGCCTTCTTGGCCACCTGGGCACACTGCTGGCTCATGTTCAGTCAGCTGTCAACCAACACCCCCAGGTCCTTTTCCGCCAGGCAGCTTTCCAGCCACTCTTCCCCAAGCCTGTAGCGCTGCATGGGGTTGTTGTGGCCGAAGTGCATGACCCGGCACTTACCCTTGTTAAACCTCATGTAATTAATTTCAAGAGATATGGGTTTGATAGATGGACTATCAATGGATAAGGAATTGGCTAGATGGCCATGTCCAAAGAGTTACAGTCAATGGCTCAGTGTTCAGACGAAGACCAATAACAAGGTGTCTTCAGGGGCCCATACTGGGACCAGTACTGTACAATACCTTTATTAATGATATAGACAGCAGGACTGAGTACATCCTCAACAAGTTTGCAGGCAACATCAAGCTAAGTGGTACAGCTGATATCCTTGAGGGAAGGGATGTCATTCAGAAGAACCTTGACATGCTTGAGGAGTGGTCCCATGCAAATCTCCTGGAGTTCAACAAGTCTGGGTGCAAAGCCCTGCACCTGGGTCAGGGCAATCACCAGTATCAATACAGACTGGGCAATGAATGGACTGAAAGCAGCCCTGTGGACAAGGACTTTGAGATGCTGGTGGATGAAAAATTGGACTTCAGCTGGCAAAGTATTTTTGCAGCCCAGAAAGCCAGTTGTATCCTGCGCTACATCAAAAGAAGTGAGGTCAGTACGTCTAGGGAGGTGATTCTCATCTTCTACTCCAGTCTTGTGAGACCTCACTTGGAGTGCTGCATCTAGCTCTGGGACCCCCAGCACAAGAAAGAGAGACCAGTCAGAGCAGGTCCAGAGGAAGGTCACAAAAATGATCAGTGGACTGGAACACCTCTCCTGTGAATAATAGGAAGAGTTGGGATTGTTCAGCCTGGAAAAGAAAAAGGTCCAATGAAACCCTGTTGCAGCCTTCCAGTACTTAAAGAGCGCTTAGAAGAAAGACTGAGAAAGACTTTTTACCACGGCCTGTAGTGATAAGACAAAGGGTTTCAAACTGAAAGAGGCTATATTTAGCTTGGTTATATGGAAGAAATTATTGACGGCGAGAGTGATAAGACACTGGAACAAGTTGCCCAGAGAGGCTGTGGATGCCCCATCCCTGAAAGTGTTCAAGGCCAGATTAGATGGGGCTTTGAGCAACATGGTCTAGTGGAAGGTGTCCCTGCCGATGGCAGGGAGAGTTGGACTAGATTATACTTAAATGTCCCTTCCAATCTAAATCATTCTACGATTCTGTGATTCTGTGATTTGATTGATCAAGCTTGTATATTCATAACAGTGCTATTCTGTAAATGTGGTAGTAAGAAAGACTGAAAAACATGCAAAGCTGGTTTTAATGGAAGATGAATTAAATGTGTGAATCTGAACTGCAAAACATATGTAGAAAACAAAACAAAGCAGGAAAGAAGTACGTAACTACATATTTCTGTTTTGCTTCCCCTTTGAGGCCTCAAAGATACTGGCAGACTGGAGAGAGTACAGTGAAGGGCCACTAAAGAGCACATGACATGTGAGGGGTGGTGGCTGAACAGCTTGGAGAAGAGGTAGATAAGTGGCGATTTAATAGCAATCGTCCAGTGCCTAAAGGAGTGGTCCAGACAAAAGTGTCAGAATCCTTTCAGGGCTGCACAGTGGAAGAACAAGGGACAGTGATCACAAGGCACACAAGGGGAAATTCTGATAAGATATAGTGGGGGAGGAGGAGAGTGTAGGGAACAAACCAAAAAACCACAATGAGAACAGATAAGCACTGGAACAGTTTGTCCAGAGATGCTGTATAATCTCCATCTTTGGACATATTCAAAATACGACTAGATAAGACTCTGAGTAATCTGATCTAACCTTAAGGGTAACTAGGTTTTGAGCAAGAGGTTCAAACAAATGACTGCCTCCAGCAGTCCCTTTCAAAGAGGTTTTTTTTCTGTGATTCAATATGGTTTTGGTAGTTTAACTTAAATTGTAGATAAGGATGACAAAAAATACCAATAAAAAAAAATAATCTGTGGGCAGTAGAAATAAGGTCAATAATCATAAATTTCTTAAAGTATATTCAGAGGAAGTGAGGTAGAAATGTTGGTAAAGATACTAGATAAGAAGGAATAAGAAAAGCATTAGTAATTCTGATACAATAGACATATACAAACACATTCTGTAGCAAAAAGATACAGTCATCTTATATTGATAAAATTTTTTTTATATTTCACATTTAACTTGATGAATGGTAAACCGAAAGTAAAAAAAAACGCAACAGACTGCACACTACCAAGACTACTAAATTGAAAAGGTTTATAAGTATGCCTGATATGAGATTGAAAAACAGGCTTTCAAGTGAAAAGTACATGTAATTCAGTCTGTGTAATTTACCCAGAGAGTAAGGAGTAACTTGATCATAGTCCAAAATATGTTCATAAAGAATGGATTCCTTACTGGTTTTGTAGTATAGCAACAAAAGTTGTCATGAGGAAGGGATCTAATATTTCTTAATCCTAATTCACTGAAGAATCGGGAGATGGGGTGGCTACTGCCTAATTAGAAGGTAAATGTGAGGCTCAAACTATGCTTTACTTTGTATATATGTGTGGCACGATACCCCATTTAAGCTACTGGTACAATGTAGTTTCTATTTTGTGATGATGGTGCGTATCTGAGTGAACAAATGTTATCAAGTGCTGTTAGAGAAGTAAATCTTACAGAAAAATGGGTATGTGATACTCAGTCTATACAGTGAAAGTTTAAGCTAGGGGATCCCTGGAGTCCCTTCTTAAAATCCTCTTCGTTTCTGAAATTTGCTTTGATCTCCAATACTTGAACAAGGAGAAAAGGTTCTAAAATTACAAAAAGTAAGTTAATTACTATGAAGCTATATAACAGACCTGACTGAAGACTGTGAACCTCATCCTGAAGTAGACTAAGGTTATAATTAAATCTAATATTTACAATGGGAAGAGTAAGTAACCGTGTAGAATTATGTGGGAAAAGAGAACATTTTGTTATGTAACATAAAATGTGTTTGAACTGGCCTTTCATATTAAATTGTATTATGCATGATAGAAGTGCTTCAGAAATTTAGAGGATACTTTAGTATTTGTTTTAACAAGAAGCATGTAATTCTTATGCAGAAATGAGTAAAAGAAAATTCCAAATCAATTATTTTGTCTTTAAATATATTTAAATACCTCATCAAAAGACAGTACAAGTCTTCAATAACATTCTTAAAGATCCTTGCAGATGAACTACAAGAAAGAGTGAATCATTGCCCAGAAGACTTAATAAAGTCTCTGTAAATGTGTATGTGTTCTGTCATGATGTTGAAGCACTAGGCATTTTCAAAAAAATAATTTCAATAGAAGTAAAAATGACAAAAGCAACAAACTTGAGGAATGATCTTTTTTCTTTTAAAATTTTGTTTCAAAATGCTAGGGAGCAGAAAACAAAAAAACCTTCACATGGAAGTTACAGTTGTGGACAATTTATATAGTTGCTGAAATAAACAAAAAGTTTGTAAGACATTTCAGTGTTTTGCATTTTGATTCCAGGGAAAAATGTAGTAGTTTGTCTAAAATTACATAAGCTAAAAGTAATGTTCTTTTAAATGTAATATCTCTTTACTGTTCAAATGCAAACTTGGTTTTATAATTGATGATGTTCATTGAGGTGCAAATCGATAATTCAACCTGTTGTCTTGGTTGCACTAATGGTTTCATAGCAATCACAGAGGTACAAAAAATCCTGCATTTGCCATACAAAACACAGTTAAAATGCACCCGAGAGGGCTAACATTCTACATATGTTTAAAAATCCTTACATAGAAATACAATAATTTAGAAGAGAGAAAAGGCAAAAAGTGCATTTTCTGACATCTGAATAATATAGTGTGACTCAAGCATGCAAGAAGACTGTAAAGAAGAATAGAACAATATAAGTGGTACCCACTTTAAGTGTCTTTAGAGTAAAAATTACTTCATAAAAAGATATGCTACCATTGTTATAAAATGATGAACTGAAAGAATTTTTGACATTTTGTTGTCCTAAATTAGAAGTAGCAGACAGCTTTCTTATAAAATGACTTTAAATAAAATAAATGTGTTGATATGAAAAATGAATGGAAACAAACTAAAACAATGATTTATGAATGAAGGGAGTTTTTTCTGTATATTCTACATTTTGCATCTGGAAAAGATGGGAAGAATTTTTGTCTTCAACTACAGCCTTGAGACTCGGTTGGTTGGTTGTTTGCTTGCAGGAAAGTTACAGCAAATGTCCTAAGTAAAAAAAAGTTGTGGTCACCTGAAAACTATGAAAAACTAAAATCACAAAAAAAAAAAATCTATTAATCTAGGTGAAAATATATGTATATATTTTAATTGTCATGCCATTTCTGTGGCATAGAAGTTTGGTCAGATACGTAGAAGGATGGCTTTCCTGAAATAACTTCTGAGAAGAGGTTAGTTAAAGGCATGCAATGCTCAAACTACGCAGTGCTGCTCAGTCAGACCTGTAGGCAGCCAATGATTTATTTATGTTAATAATTTATTAACTCATACTAACCTTTGCATTAACTGGAAAACAAGAAGTTAGTATTCTCAGATGGTTGGATCTGGTCCTAAATCCTGAGAGGTGAAGGAAGTAGACTTGTGAGTTTTTATTGGCTCTTGTCAGATTTCCTTGGCTCTGAGTAACTACTGGACACTAAGAAAATATCAAGCAAAAAGAAAGAAGTAGCTTCACGCTAGGTGAAATGTGGATAAAGGAGATTTAAAGAGCAATTCAACCCAAATCCAGAAGCAGAAAAGAAAATCAAAAGCAGCAATTCTACCAAAATATGGCAATGTAAATGTTTTAGGGATTTTCAGTTAACTGAGAGCATCACCATGATGCTCTATTAAGCTCCTGTTACAGTCTTTGACAATATTAAGGATAGTGGACAGACTTAAAATGGAACTTGGAAGAAAGACATATACACACCTATGATAGTGTCAGACTTTTTAAATGATGACTTATGGCTATTCAGATTGAAAAAAGACCTGTAGATGGTTATGTACACATAGGCTTGAGACACTTTTGTTATTGACAAGTCAAAATTGTAATTATATTTCTTTGATGCCTTTATTTTTTAAAAAGAAATGTTGTTTGTTAATGATCTATTTATTGTAGGAAAGGTAGTTTGAGGGGTTGTATCTCTAAGATACTCTCCAGAGTCAGTCACTTAGAAGTAGTTGTTAAGAAATGTGAGTGCCTATTTTATTCCATGCTTATCAGCTTAAAAAGTAAACAATAAAATTAACTTCTCAGATTCCTTGACTTTGATCACTAAAGATCATGGTGCTTAACTCTTAGAAAGGGAGAATTCATGTCTTGGTATGGTTGACCTATAACCCTGTCTTGTGCCTCAAAGGCACACACTTGTGCAAGGCAGCTGTGGTCTATTGCATCTGCGTGACTACCCATCATGAAGATTTATATTAATCCTAGAAACCACCCAGTGAGGATAGACAACTAAACAATATACCTAAATTTAAAGCACTCAAACAGTATGTGGGCATTGCTTTAGGGAAAGGATTCTGTACTCCTAAAGGACAGAAGAAAAAGGGAAAGAGATGGGAAGATGGTGTCTGTGATGACACCTTTCTGCAGTAGCTGTCCTTGTGTGTATTTGGTGTATGCATTGTGATTTGTGCATGTTCAGTGTTACCAGATTGGGATTGGTTTGAGAACTATAATTGGTCTTCAGGGGAAAAAAATAAAATGGCAGAATTGAGAAATGCCTTAATATATGACAGAATTATTCTGTACAGAAACAAGTTGCATGTGACCAGAAACAAGCAGGTAGAACTTCTTATTGTCAAGAGAATTGCTGATACAATTACAATAAAATATCCATACACCCCTATTTCATTCCGTTGGAAATCTTGAGTAAAATCCTTTTTTACCATGACAAAATGCCAAGAAATGACAAAGGAATAGAAGAAACTGCAAACAAAATGCAACCTAGCACACAAGGGAAAGATTTGTTGAGAAAGAACAGCATTACTACCATAGCAACAATCTGTTGTGTGTAGAGTTTCTTAACTTTAAATGCAGCTTTATCATTTTAGTGGGTGAGGGAGGTGCCCAGCTGTAGTATTTTTATGTCTAGATCTTAAACTTAGGCTTCCAGCACTGAAGATATTTTTCTTGGTATTAAATCTGTTCCACTGAAAGGATGTTAAATTGGTTCACTGTATCCTAATAAAACAGGTAGATTTAGGCAGCAAAAAATTATAATGTAATAGAGACCAATTACTGCTGAAAAGAAAAAGAATGGATGTGTTGCCATAATAGTAATTAAGAGAAGTGAACATCTAGTTCATGAAGAATGAACTGAACAGATTAAAAGGGAATCAAATCTCATAAGAGGTGAAATGAAGGGCAGAAATAACCACAACATGGGAAAGGGTTATGGATGGTTGCACTTGAGTCACATGAATGCATACAAGAAGCTCTGATATTTCTGTCTAGAAAACTCCATGAAAAATGCATGTCCATGTGATTCATGCATGAGCTGTACAAGTCTCTGAACAATGAAGTTAAAATAGAGGATATACTATAATTATAAAACATTCTGGAGGACTGCAAGTCAATTCTGCAGGTCATGCAAAACATCAAAAGGGCATCAGAGTTAGTATGCCAAGCAAACTGAATTCACTGGAAATTTATAGTGTGCTAAATGTATCCCCAGTACATCAGCACATTGAACTCATTGAATGTGTACTATGCTATTAACTGCATATTCACAACAGACATGTTTTTCAGGATTCCAGATGTTACACAGCCCGGTCAGAACAACTATTCCTTCTCTGTAGAATACTGTCCTAGCCACAGCTTTTATAGTTAAGACACCAAAGCCACATTCTTTCAAAATGACACCTGAGGAAAATAAAAACAAAAATCCCTTGAATAAGTACAAAGGAAGAATGAGGGGAACGTGAAAAGAAAATGTAAAAATGAATTAAGGTTGTTCTGAACAGAGAGTGAAGAAATAGAATATTACATGGAAGTTAAGATAATTGCCTTGATTTTTACTGGCTTAGAATATGTTATCGTGCATAAGAGGACTTCCATAATGCTGTGGGAGCTTTAGTGCAAATGAGATTATTTTCATTTGGAGCCTGACCAAGCTACAGTATAGAAGTGGGTACATCTATTCCTACTGATGTATCTTCCAAAGGTATGTGTCATCATACTTGAAGGCCTCATACTGTTTCCAGGATTTATCCTCCAAGCACATTGTCTCCAACATTAAAATAGAGGCATAGCCAGAAAAGGTAGGTCCAAATACAATACACAGGTAAAATTCCTGAAAAAGATCCTGGGCACATTAGCATCTTCAGACACTTAGATTAAAGTATACAGATACACACATTTTCATATTTCCTGATATGCCTCAAATCTATTGCTCCCCACAATTAAATCAATTTTCATTGTGGGCTAGGAAGGTCAACACCTTTTACAAAAACAGAAGACATGCTCAATTGGAGTGAAGATTTATCTACAACGTTATCTCATCTCTGAAACTAGCCAATACAGAAGCCTAAACAGTAAATACATAAATGTTTACTTCCTTGCTATCCACTGTTTCCAGAGATTAGTGACTTAGACTTCTTAGTAATGAAGCAGTATCTTACTACAGTACATACTGTTTAATTTTAGGTGTCTGAAATCTATACATCCGGCTCTACATCTCAGTTAGTGTCCTTATTTAAACTTATTAGTCCACGGAGAGAAATAGAAACTCTGGGGGCAGGTTAAAGAAACCACAGAGACTGACATGACTATTTCAAATTTAGATTATTTCTTTAATTTCCACAGTTGCATTTTGAAGCAGTGCAAATTTTTATCACAAATATCTGGAACTCAGTTCCATAACTTAGCTGTGTTCTGTGACCTGTGTTTTGTGCTCTGCTTTAGCACAAAAATGTTGCCTTCAGTGATGAACACCAAATAATGGGGTGAACATTTCATTTTCATATAGTGATACTGGGTGACCTTTCTGAAAATATCCCTTGGCCATAAAAGAGATTGTTAATCTGTTGTTAAATTGAAGTAAACATGACACCCAGGTCTTCCACATCCTGTATGATTGCTTTGTAAGAAATCCATTGTATGATGTCTTTGCAATACCAGCTACTTAGGGAGCAAAACTCGTCATCTGTGGGTGCAGGAAAGGTAGACTATTTTCATTGTCACAACTTGTGAGTTCAACAAAGTGTCTGACTGATTTACAATCCAAGTTTAGCATGCCTAGAAATGTAAAAAATCCACATTGAAGTTGGAATCTATTCTAAGGTTAAAAAGTTGTCAGGTAGCACATTATGTCACATTAATTCCCATATTCTAGTGTTTCCAGTTCCTGATGGTCCCATCCCCAAACATGAGCTTAAAAGACACTGGATGAAATTCATTGTTATAGTAATGTGATTGACACACTACAACTTAAACAGAATTAGGTTTTTACCTCTTTTTCTGACTGATATTCTTGCAAATTCAACCAGGGATCTGACACACAATCTAAATGTCTACATGTTTGTTTAGTTTAAATCAAAGCCAGTAAAAGAAGTTTCTAAAAGTATATCCTCCTCTATATTTTTGCAACTGATTTGTCTCTAAGTTGTGTCCAAAGTTCCATATGCAAAGTTATAGTTGTATGCATAATTTAGCTAAAAAATCATTTTGGTTTTCTTATTGTAATGTATTGGATAAGAAAAACGAATTTTACATGTCAAAGTCGAGATGGAGTTCATCCTGATGTTATAAAAAGCATGTATTTTACTTTAAAAAAAAAAAAAAAAAAAAGAAAACCTGATATAGAAATTAGTAGGACTCATGTTGTCAATGATAAATCATTCATATTTCAAATTTGCAACACCTTTCTAATATTGAATATTCAATATTTGTGATTTTCTGGAAAATCTGTTCTGGGAAATCTTTTTCATGTTATGTGCTTGAGAGATTTTGATTTTCTTGTCATTGGAAGTTTTGGTAAAAATAGTTCACCTTCAAGTCACAAGAGAAAGAAAATGACCTTTCATGACATTATCTGCAACCTTCTTATAACCTGGTGATTGTTGAATGTTGAATGGGAAGACATGCAAAAACACATACGTGCCAGCCTCTGGGCCTTCACTTTAGCATAAATAATTGCTGAAATTAATTCTTGCTTCTATGTTGTAGATGTGATGAAATGTATAAAATGTTTGTCAGAGAGTGTGTGTGTGTGTGTGTGTGTGCGCGCATGTGTGTTTATGTGTGTGCATGTGCATCCATGTGTGTACATAAATTAACTGACATAGAGAACTGTTCTGTGAATATTTCATGATAAAATTACAAGGCAACATTTTAAATTGAAGTAATAACAGATTTTTTTAGAAGAGAGCAAATCAAAACTACAGATGGAACCTGTGCCATTTTTTAAAGTATAACATTTGAGCTAAAAGACAGCTTTGACTTGTAAGAGACAAGCCAATTTGCCTTGCAAGGCCAAGTAAGTATTTTTAATCATGAAATCTGCTAAGAGAAAGAAATAGTTTTCTCTGGTTCTTCTATCCCTCTATAGCATAAATAAAAGCGAAAGAAATAAAATAGACTTGATTTTGATTTTCTGTCTGCTATCAAAATAGTTTTTATAAAGTTGAAATATTCCAGTGGGAAAAAAAAGTTCCTTATACTGTTTTAAAAGTTAATTTTTTCAGAAAAATGATTGAACCCATTATACACACTGAACAGCTTCATCATGACTCCTGAACACTCTTACAAAACCATAGACTTTGTGATTGTTCATATACAGAAATAGATATGTGTAGATCCATTGGTACACTGAGCACATTGATGATATTGCAAAATTACCTTGACTTGTTTTCTGTAACAGGGCATAGTAATCCTTGTAGTTGATTCCTTGTACAAAATAATATGTCCTTTCTTATAGACAATTTCTAATTTTGCTATATGCTGCACATAGCAAATTATAATCTTATGCTAACACATTCTTGGATGAATACCTCTTTTGAGGTTTTTTATTATTATTATAAAACCTTTAATGTCCTTTATTTTTTTTTTTTACATACAGGGCTTTTGTTTATTTTTTTGATAAGTTATCTTTTTCCCTTCTGTAGAATTCTGATTTTGATTCTCTGTCAATGAATGAATGCACAGGGTATCCCTTGAATACCTTTAATAGAGGGGTTGTTTGTGTGTTTGGTTTTACTGTTAGCTTTATTGAGCATCCTAAGAAGATGATAGACAATTGTGTTTGTCAATGTATGGGAAGCTCCCTATAGACCATATGATTCATTACTGAACGCAAATCCTCTTACGTTGGGCTATGTAAGAACTTCAGAATCCATTGGTTCTTTATTTTCCCAGGCTGTGCTTTGAACACACGCTCACGAGTTTTGCTTATGATTATGCTTTCAACATTAACTTTTTATCATTGCAGCATAACTCTGCAGAGAAAGATTCATTAAGGCCAGTTTCTGTAATCATCTTTGAGAAATACATCTCTGAGCAATCCAATACTTCTCTGAGCAATCCAATAGTTACTGTAATGTAATAGGATTTATATAAAGGAGTATCTTTAAATTAACTTGAATTTTCCTAAAACAGAGTAACAACAATACAAAACAAAACCACTAATAAAAGAATGACAATAAAAGTATGTCAAATAAAATAAAATAATATAACGTAATATTAAAAAAAAATAATAAAATAATGTAGAAGTGATATGTCAATCCTACTTTTATCTCACTGACTTTGTTTTCTACTCAATTGTCTTGGCTTGCTTGTGTCAGGTCAGAGTCTGTTTGGACAAAGTATACATGTCATTCAGGCACTATTTCTTTTCTATGACAAGTGGAAAGAGAGGACTGTATAGGCACATTCCAGTCCAATTTAGAGGCAAATTGTGAATGAAGACAAAGAAAAGGGAATAATAATGTGGGTAGAGCTGTAGAATTTAAGCAGGTTCCAGAAATCTTAGAACGTCACTGCTACATTTAATAAATAGGCTTTTTCCCATTTCCACTGGCTGTCAATTTCCTTTTTATGTTTGCTGTCCATTAGCACTTCATATAGCACTACTCATCATCCTGCCCAGCTGTTCCAGAAGATGCATATTCTAATTCTGTTGAAAACCTATAGAAAAATTGTTGCACCTATGAAATGGAATTTCACTTCTCTCTAAAACGTATAATATGAAGAAAAGGTACCAATGGTTAGAACTCTGAATTATTGGGGTTTTTAAATTAAAAAAAAAACAAACAAGCAAACAACAAAAAACAACCAAACTTAATTTATTTCTAACAATTTAAACAATTTCCTTCTTTGGATTCTTGGTTTAATAAAATATAAAATGGAGAGGCTAATAAAGTGTAGTAGGGCTAGTCCTCATGCAGTCTGTGACAGTGACGTATGTCAGAAGTACTTGCAGATAGAAAGTCAAAGGAAAAAAAACCTGAGTAGGAAAGCAGAGTAAAAGTGACAAAACACAACAAGCTGCAAAGCATCATAAATTACTCCTGTGATAAAGGTGGAGGAAATGAAATATCTTCTTCTGCCTCTATCAGAACACTAGCAAGATGGAACATAACTTCCAGAAACGTATTTGAGACTGCTAAAATACTTTCATTTTTACGAGCCATGTATTATCTCTGTCTACTGGACTATGGACAGCTACTTAATACAGTATATTTTCTTTCAGTCCTCAAAATCTGTTCTAAGTAACTATATATTTGTCCTACACAAGTCTGTGTTTTGACACCCAGAAAGGAAAAAATGAAAACAGAATAAAGCAGTATATCAACATTTTTTTCCATAATCTCAGGAGATTTCCTTCTTGCAGAAGCTCCCAAATTCCTTCAGGAAATGTAAAAAAGTAGTAAGGAAAAAAAAAGTATTCTTCATAATGTGTACCTATGTCTTGCCATAGTTATATTTCCTTGGTGAAGAATGTATTCCGTAACGTATTCTGGATGCCCAATGGCAAGCCATTTCCCACAGCAGTGGTTCTAAAGGAGTAGAAGTAAAAGTGAGTCATAGAGGCTAAACTGGAGGCTCTGGTATTGATTTTCAGCTGCTGAGGCTAGCAGCATCCTGACCTCATTTTAGTCTGAGACCCAAGTGTGCATCCACAGTTAAGACGCAAACAAAATGTTGAAAAAAAAAAGAGTCATTTATCTGAAGAATGAATAAAGGCCATGAAATGTTTCACCTTATGAACGATACTGTTGAAGAATATTGCACTACAAGAAACAGCATGTTCCAGAGAGCAAATATTCCAAAGGGAAAAAAAAACAAAACAAGCCTACATTTATATTATTTGGCTTCTATGAGTTTCTATATGTGTGAAGGAGAATAATTTCTCATTGCTGAATAATTATCCTAATTAAAGTGTGTAGAAATACAAATGGGAGCAAATGCACCATAGTATCTTTTTAAGAATATAAACATGAAAAATATCAATTTGTTCTTAATGCAAACTACCCAGTGTTATGACTCACTTTATGATTCATGCAGTGCTTATTATGTAAGGCTGTTTATGTTCTCTTCCAAACCCTTGTTACTATTCCACGGCCTTTTATTTGGCCTCCACCCTTAAAAAAACTTCTATATTTTACTCTGTAAGATTTTCTAGTTGGGTGGACCAATTAAAGGTAAGACACTCAGTCTCCCTTTGTCTGTTTCTTTATGCAGTGGTTGACTAATTCAAAATTTAAACTGGAAGAGGGTAGATTTAGACTAGGTATTAGGAAGAAATTCTTGACTGTGAGGGTGGTGAGACACTGGAACAGGTTGCCCAGGAAAGCTGTGGATGCCCCCTTCTTGGAAGTGTTCAAGGCCAGGTTGGATGGGACTTTGAACAACCTAGTCTAGTGGGAGGTGTCCCTGCCCATAGCAGGGGGCTTGGAACTAGATCACCTTTGAGGTCCCTTCCAACCTAAACCATTCTATGATTCTATGATAAAATATATCTGGAGAGATGTTGTATTGACCCTATAGCTTCCTGCTCCCACGCAAATCACTTAATCACTTGTCAATGGTGCAGTCCATTCATCTTGTGTGAGTCCTACATTCCTGACTGTAGAGACCTAGCTGTAGCAGGATGCTCTGCCTCAGTGGGGGAAGACTCGACACTTGTCCCACTCTGTGTGTTCCCCGGTAAAAGAAAACTACTAGATATGCTAGACAGTCACGCTGTGCCTGGAAAACATTCTGGACCAGCTGGACCCAGACAGTTGAGAAAAATAGGGGACTGATAAAAAAAAAAAGTGACAGTGTTCTTACAAGATACGAACATTTTGCTGAGCAAGGAGGTTTGGCTTAGCAACAAATGACTGACAGACAATCAGTTTATTCTATAAAAGTCCAGTCCCATTCTTAACCAGGTGGGATTCTTGCATACTTCCCCCATGAGGTGTGTTTGATTATTCACTCCTCAAGTGGGGACACCCCTCGAATGGTTACTCCTCAGAGGCTGAGTGAAAGGGAGCTACCCATGGTCATTGTGTAGAGTAAGTAACATCAGTCCTTACCCAACAGTTAATTAAACTACCTTTAAAATACTGCTTTGGTTATTGTTCTAGATCTAGTAAATGCCAATTACTGAGCAGTTGCTATAGCAGTTACATTGTGTAGTAGTTATTCTGATTTATGTCTTTTAGCCCAATCACATTATTATCATTTATAAGAAAATTTTGCTTTGTCTGCACATACATTCTAGTCTGCCATGCTTAAACCCCCACAGGACACCAGTTTCAAAGACAGGAAATGGTAGCACCTTTTTCCAGAATGCCTTATAGTCTAATAGTTAAGACATTTTCTGATGTTGAAAGAAGTTCAACTTTCCCCAGGTTTTGGAGAAAAAGAGAACCCAGGTTTCATATTTCCAAGCACAGGACACTAGAAGCTTTCTGTTATTTAACTGATGGATACTAACACTGACTACCTTTGATAAATGCACATATTCAGTTCAGTGCCTACTGAAGGACACTCATCAACACTGAATGTCTCTTTCGGCTAGCTCTAGGCAGTGCTTCATTGAACATTTAGACTTTTTGGCTTATGCTTTGGATTGGTCTAACTTAATGGACTATCAAGGGAACCCAGGTACACGCAGTTCACAAAGTATCATGCATCTCACATGGTCAAATACTAAGTCAAGGCTGGTTATCCTTTTAAGCAAAAGATAAAAATCAGTGTTTCCAAACAAAAAATAATTCCATCCTAAATCAGTATCCAAAATAGCACAGATAAATCAGCCTTTGTAACAACTGTTCCCTTTTTTAGCTATCTAAAATTAACTAACGTGAATTGTTTGAGTGGTTTGGGATTTTTTTTAGGAATTACAATGTGTAACTTACATGATCCAAATCTTGAGTCAAAGTATAAAGACCACAACCAATCTCATACGTTAAACCAAAAATAATAAGGCGGCAGTAATGATAAGCACGATCCAGTATAGTTTTGGTTATACACAGATAAATCAGTGAAATACATTTATTCCCAGCTCAAATGAAACAGCGCAACAAAACAAGATAGGAGAGAGATAATTTAAGTATCTGCTTGTTCATAACCTCAGGCTAATATGGTGAGAGTCAGAAGACACAAACCTCCAGGCTTTAGGATCCCTGCAGTTTGCAGAGTGTTCAGTACCCACCTGCCTGTGCTCAGATTTTCTTGTTGTTAGTTTTGGCTTCTAAATTACATTATTAGTGTCCTAGTGACTATATCAAAATACCTTTCTCATGGATAAATTCAGAACTGGCATCTGTTTGCTTAGTTGTTACTTCCCTGCATAAATTCTGAATCTGTTGTCTTGTCTCTTGTTTATTTACAGTATCAGTCGTGTCCTCATTTTACATTGTCTCAGTTATTTACAGTATTCAACAACAGTAATCAAGGGCCTGATCAAATCTGCATCTCTTTGTTTCAAAATTATTGTGGTTGTTCATTGAAATAGAGGGCTGAGAAAGAATCCAGTATGCGTTTTTCTCATTTAAGCAAAATGGAGTCTTGACACACAAAATGGTTTTAGTTTGGCTTTATCCTGTCACAGAGATGGCAATTTTCTTGAAAACAACAAAAACAGTTATTCCTGCGGTAAATAGATATTTTGTTTAGACTGGTGAGTTTAAAGGATTCTTTCATCACAGATTTATACACATGAAATAGTGGGGAGCTTTCATTACAGCTATTAAAAGTGTTTACCTTTCAGAGAAAAAGAAAACATCTCTTTTCTTACAGTCTTTATTTTAAACTAACACATGATATTTGTCACTATTCACTGACAAATAAAGCACGTAGGTTCAGAAAATAAAAAAGACTGATCTTGTGCTGTGTTACATTAGATTACGCCACACAGTTTATTTGCCTCTTCTTTGTTTAATAAATAAATAATGTGAAAATAAACTTGGGAATGGGGGGGTGGGGTGGGTGGGGTGGTGCAGAAAGGTTATTTTTGTTTTACACTTTTAGGTAAAAGAGGTTATCATATGTATTAATGTATATATGCACACATACACATAAGGCATATTTTGGTTTAGCCTTTTGATTTTTTAATGCACTTGTTACAGATATTCTTACAATCTTTTCATGAAGGAGTCATTGTAATACCTTCAAGCACATGAAGTAGTAGTTTCCCCACAACAAGTGTCCTACAATTTTCATTTTCCTATCATTATTACTTTGAAAGGCATGTGATTTGTTGTGCGATGATGTGAAGCCCTCATTGGTACAAGGGATATTAGAATGCAGCTCTCTTGGTCTATTCTATTGAACAGACAGAATTTTCCTCTTAGTTTGAAGGGTTTGTTCATTCCTTCTGTCTGTCCTGAAGACTGACATTTTTATTTTATTCCTAATGCTATCTAACAACCTTTTCATTAAAACAAACAAAAAACCCCAACTCCTGTAAAGCAGGTTTCTGAAACAATTACAGTTTTGCAACTAAAACCCAGCGGTCATCTGTTTTACCAGTATGTGTGTTGTTGCTATTGCTCATACTGGAAGTTTCTGTCCACTGTAGGGGCCTGGAGAAAGGAAAAAAATATTTAGAAAACCACTGTATACTTACTTGATTTTCTGGTCATGATGAGGAAAATACATTTGTAACAGTGGCCTTCAATGATTTTTCATTGAGTTCTGAAGTAATCATTCTCCTTGCTTTTCATGGCTGGTCAGTGTATGGAGTGACGTAAACTCTCAAAACTATTTCATATGATTCTTTGTTACTATCCTCTTTCCAATCTTTTTGTGTTTTTTTTTATTCCCTCATGTCCTACTGGGGATACTTGATTTACATAAATTCTTCTGAGTTTGCTTCATTATTAACTTATTTTCTTTGCACATGAACAAGCAGCTGTCTTGTGCTAAAATTAATTTTAGTTCATAGGATTTTAAAGGAGACTTCTGTGTCAATAGTTTGCTTCTGCCTGCAGCAGAAACATTTCTCATTTTTAACTTCAGTAATCTTTCCGACATATCAGACAAGTAAAAGATTAACAGACTGACAGAATAGATATTCATGAAGAAAAACAATAGAAGTTATAATACAATTTTAAAAATTAACTTTGTAGTTTTACTCACTTCTGGGTAGAAGAGGTATGCACTTTTCACTTTATTAAAAACAGACTAGGACTGAAGGTAAAAAAAGCAAAAGGAAAATTCTGTATGTTGCTTCAAAAGCAAGCCTGATGTTTCAATATTTTGGAGAGTTGCATGTGATTGAAGAAGCGATTGAAAGGTAACACAGTCTTGGTATATTTGTTAAAATCACAACTTTTTAAGTTTTTATAAATTTTATCTCAGCCTGATTTTTTATCTGCAGAAACAATATGAGAAAGAAATCTTGAAAGTTTTGCATAACCTAAACCATACCTCAATCTTTCACTACTTTGGAGCTAACAGCTCCTATTCACCAATGAAGAGAGTTTAGGTAGTCTTGATAGTTCTTCATCCATACAGCAGAAACTTTTCTTTGGGAAAAGAAGTAAGCAAAGAAAATAAGCCTGTAATGAATTTAGAAGTATAAAATTATCTCTTTAGTTACCCTAAGTTCTGTGTATAGTCAACAGAAATAGACACCTTCAGAAGACAGCTCATCTAATTCTATCTACCTATGATAAAGAGTCACTCCCAGGAGATGCCTTTTTTCTTTGTTGCCTATAAGGAATCATGAAGTGCCTAGCTAAGATTCAAACATCTAATTCTTAGGTGCTTAAGTTGCTAAAATGAAATCAAAAATAGGATTTTTTTAATGTAAGCACAGCTGTTGTGCTGCCTGAAGGTTTATGGGATTTTAATAGCATGGAAGAAATGAGCAAATGAGAGAAAGCATGAATACATGTACATCTCATCCTTTTTCTTTTTGGTTGGTATCATCGTTACTAAATCAATACAGACTTTAGGGATTGAATTCAATTTTAAAGTTAGCCACATTGTAAACTGCTTGAGATACTATTGAGCTTCCAAGATACCTGTTTAGGATTGGCATATATGACAGAAGACCCAAAGGAGATCCATCCTCTCCTGAAATTATAACTGGACAAAGGCAGAACAACTTTGAGCACGTAAAATGACATTAGATATCTATGATGAGGCATCTGGGTGGGACTCAGCTTGCCCTAACTTTTTGTGTCTACAATGAGGGTACTTTCATGTGACCTCCCATTATGCTCAACAGAGATGAAGGGAAGAAATCACCCATAAATACCTGGTACCCTTTTAGATGTTCTAGTATACAAAAGAGACCTGTTGACTTGTGTGACATCTTGCCGACACGGGTTTTCGTAGAAAGTCATACCCTTTGGAGTGGCAAGATAATCTAGGATCCCCAAAATGGCACTAAAATTGTATCTCATTTTCTTAAGCTATTAATGTATATGCACATGTATATGTATGTGTGTATATAAGTTTGTATGTATACTTGCATACATGGATGAACTCTCAGAATATCCTAATAATGTTGCGCAGATAAGCAGAAACACTTTAGAGTTAAAAGACAGAAAGAATTTGAAAGACTGTCTGTGTGAGTACACATTCCTATATATGTGTAGAAAACTGAAAAAGATACCTATATGAAGAAAGAGGAAAAGATAACACTGTAGCTCAAAATTACATGATAGATTATTCCTACACTTACTTCCCTCCTTGTTTTTCCTGCTACATATGAACTCTTTTAATAAATAATTTCTTTGTTATAGTAGCCATGTTTCTGCAAAGTACTAATCATACCTGTAGTAATATAAAACTAATTAATAACAGCCCTTATGGACTTGAGAAGAAAACAGTCATACTGCCAAGTCTGAAATTAGAATCACAGAATGGCTGAAGTTGGAAGGGACCTTAAGGACCATCTATTTCCAACCCCCCTGCCATGGACAGGTAAACCTCCTACTAGACCACATTGCTCACATACTGGAAGGCTGCTAGATGATCTCCCTGGAGCCTTCTCTTCTCCAGGCTGAGCAACCCCAACTCTCAGCCTGTCTTCATAGCAGAGATGCTTCAACCCTCAGATCATCTTCATGGACCTCCTCTGGGCTCTCTCCAAGAGGTACAGGCCCTTCTTATGCTGGGGATCCCATAGTTGAATACAGTACTGAAGGTGGAATCCTTACAGGAGCAGAGCAGAGGGGAAGAATCACCTCCCTCTACCTGCTGGCCACACTTCTTTTGAAGCAGCCCAAGATACAGTTGGTTTTCTGGGTTGCAAGTGCACATTGCCAGCTTACATCCAGTTTTTCCATCAGTCAAATCACCAAGTCCTTCTCCTCAGGGCTGCTCTCAATCTTTTCTCCACCCAGCCTGTACCTGTGCTTGCAATTGCCTCAACCAGGTGCAGGACACTGCACTTGACCTTCTTGAACTTCATGCAGTCTGCACAGGCCCACTTCTCAAGCCTGTCAGGGTCCCTCTGGATGGCATCCCTTCCCTCCAGTGTGACAACTGCATCACACAACTTGATGCAGTCAAACTTGCTGAGGATGCACTCAATCTCACTGTCCATGCTGCTGACAAAGATGTTAAACACTGGTCCCAATACTGACCCTTGAGGACCACCATTTGTCATTAATCTCCACTTGGACATCAAGCCATTGACCACTACTCTTCGAGTGCGACCATCCCACCAGTTCCTTATCCACCGAGTGGTCCATTCTCAAAGGAATGTGAATACCAGACAGTTATTATAGAAATACTGAAATCCCTTGTCACATTTAGGAAGGGCATTAGGGCCTAAGCTTATGTAAAACAAAAAACCAGAAATTCCTTTGTAGGCTTGTAGACTGCCAATGTGATTTGAAATGCTCAGTGTGTCAAATATATCGATCAAAACATCCTAAACAACTATTACATCCTTTCCAAATAACAAAGACCTTGGTAAAATGTATTGACTGACCTCTGTTATTCTGATGTCACAGACTATTTCCTCATGGTGCATGAGCTTGCTATTTATTTTTTCTTGTAAGACATATTGACAACAAACATTAACTCATCAAGAACAGGCCAATGATACCAAAACAGGCTGTGAAGTGTGCATGTTTATGTGTATGCATGTATCCATCTACCTGTAAGTATGTATTTTCAGTTTTGAAATGCATTTTAGCAATACTTGCAAAGTCAGATTCACTTTAATTGTGCTTCATGCTATGCATTCTACTCTCGTGTTCTGAGAAACACATCTACCACTGCTGAGACTCAGCACATCTCTTGGCTTTACCAGAGACCTTTGTGATGACAACAGCTCTCTCTGGTTTCTATACAACTAATCTGCCTAAGATGTAAGAGCAGTCTTATAGGTTCCCCTTATAGTCACTATAAATAGGTGAAGTTCTCTAAGAGTGCTTATCCAATCAAACTGTACTTCAGAAGTTGATCTCTTTCCAGTGGCTTTATTAAAACTGCCCTCTGGAAATTTATCAGTAAAAATGGCAGCAATATCTCTAACTTCTAATTACTATAATGGCATCACAAGGAGTACTTGAAAAAGACTAGGCATTAAAATGCAGAATGTGATATCTGCTGAGCTTTTCTTTTGTAGGAATCTAGACACAATGCAGCCATGTCTAGTTTCAACCACTCTGACATTATTTCTTGTAAAGTTAATAAAATATACTCATTTGACACTTGAAATTCATTAAGTTTCTTTTGGCTTAAACAATCATCTATAGGGCTTTTATAATTAATTTCACACAACAAACCAACCCATAAGATTGCTTTAAAGTCCAGTAGCTTCTTATAGATAGCAGCATTTATAGATAACCCATGTCTAGCACAGCCATTTTTGTCAAAGCCATTGTTTGTTGGTAGTATGTTGATTACATTTGAACTGTGTAGTCCCAGTAGCACCATTAAATGCTAAGTTTAGAACTCTCTTTATACCATAGATGATTACATAGATTAAACTGCTGCTTGACAAAATCATTTGTTTTTTAAACTAGAAATACAGTCACAAATTCTGCAAGATATTTAACTAAATGCTTTGCTTATTCATATTAAAAATGCAATGTAAGAACTTAACTCTTTCTATACTGGCACAACAACAAAGGAGATTATTTTGAAAAACACAGTTAGTAGTAAAAAACATTTAACAATAAAATATCGTTAGTGGTAATACCCATCCCCTGTGTTAACCTTCAATTTATTTCTGAAGTTCTGAAATCATTCTTAAAGCTAGTTGTGATGTTTTCACCTTTGCTAAAGGCCAGCTACCCACCAAGTCACTCTATCACTTCCCCCCCCCTTCTATCAGCAGGGCAAAAAAGGGGAAAGAAAATAAGATACTAAAAAAACAACCCTTGTGGGTAAAACAAAAGCAGTCTTAATGTAAGCAAAGCAAGGTCCATGTGTGGAAGCAAAAAAAAACCCACCAGATTTATTCTCTACTTCCCATCAGCAGGTGATGTTGGGCCTTCTCAGGAAGCAGGGCTGCAATATGCATAGAGGTAGCCTAGGAGGACCAAGGGTGACCCCACCTCCCTTCCTCCTTTTTCCTAGCTTTATACTTGAGCAGACGTCACATGGTGTGGAATATCCCTTTGGTCAGTTCGGGTCAGCTGTCCTGGTTGTGTCCCCTCCCAAGATCTTGCCCACCCCATCCCACTGGGGGGAAATATTGGAAAGAGCCTCGGTGCTGTGTAAGCACTACTCAGCAGCAGCCACAACACCAGTGTGCTATCAACACCTTTCTAGCTCCCAACATAAAACACAGCACCATGAGGGCTGCTATAGGGGAAAATCAATTCCAGCTCAGCCAGACCCAGTATACTAGTGTATCAATATGTCTATGCTTAGCCTCTATCCAGGGCTAAACTATAACAGTTGCTCTATCACCCAATGTCCCTTCTCTGTCTGAGAAGGGAAATCAGGAAAAAAAAAGGAGAAGCTCCACAGGTTGAAATGGAAACTGATTAAATGAATTAATAAAATTAATACAAACACCCACAAAATGCATACAAGTTCATACTCAGCCTAGTCCTTATGAGCAACAGAAGGAGCAGGAGACCAAAACAGATGAGGCCCAGAAAGAGGAAACCCTCACCTTTAATAAACTCCCTCCTTTTATAATGAGCTTGATGTCAGTGGTGTGGGATACACCTGTGAGTCAACTTGGGTCAGCTGCCCTGACTGAAACTCCCAGCTGACTCGGGGCTGCTGTGGGTCTGTTCCTGGGAAATCAGGACATGATGTTAACCACACCAAAGCTGCAGAGGTTTTTTTGTCTTCATTTTGTCTCAGTTGATTATCTCCTCTTTGTTGTGACAGAAAAGATTTGTGTATGTAGAACTTTTAAAATTATTTTTTCTCATTTTTGATAGCTATTCACACTGATTAATGTTACACCAATAGCATTAAGAGAACCACATACTTTTAGTGCACAGAACAAGGGAGAAATGACTGCAGAATGACAGACACATGCAGAAACAGAGTGAATACTTTCTCTTTGTCATCTTATACTGTAAAATGTATGTTTTCATTTAAAAAGTAAATCTCTACATATTAAGGCTACAAAGATATTCTGCTGCTTTGTGACAATAGAGTGTGGCCAAGGTATTACTGTCCACAATTCACTGCATGTAAGAGTCTGATGATTCTTTTGCATTTTACATTAGCAGACAGATTTGGAAAAATGATGAAGGGGACTCTTTAAGGGAGGTTATAGATGTAGTATTTGTACGTTGCATCTTTTTGAGAGGGCTGTGCTTGATTTTCTGTTACTGCTTGTTGATTACATTACCACCTAAGCTGTCAGAACAGGGTGAAGAATCTAACCAAAGGTCACCAGTATACAGGTCACATAGCAGGAGCCATAGCCAGACCCGTAAGGAAAAGCAAGAACAGCAAAAGCTTATGTGTTATTCCCACTTATATTCTTCCATTTTCCTGTCATTTTCAGTTAAAAGGATTTCTTGAGATGAAATTTGTTTTACACATTTTGTTTCCCTCAGTGTTGGGGACTTTTTTGGTCCAAGATGGTCTTTTGAGCCTGTGTAATCTTTTGCATCCACAAGGAAGTCTTTCCAAGGAATTCACATGATTACTGTCTATTGACTGAAAAACCCATACTTTTTATGCATTTCAATGACACTGTGGCTTCCTAAATGTTTTTTGTCTGATATGTTTCTTTGGTATACCAATGTATGTCATTTTACTTCCTGACATCACGGAGCCATTTCTGAGAAAACCTACTACAGCTCAAAATGAATAATGTAATAACTGGTAAATCTCAGTGACAGCCTTTGTCACTACTGTTGCAGGATCTGTGTTGGTTTCAGAATGTAGTTTAAATGTATATTTTGGAATTTCTGTTCATTGTGTGGGGAACATTTCTATTTTACATTTTAGTTATTCATCGGCTGTGCATTTTTGGTCACTTTTGCAGACAATATTTAAAAGCCTCAATATGAACATCAACTGCTACCAGAATGGTTACATTTTTCCTTCTGCAATGCTCTTGCAGCTTTGGCTGGCAGAAGTACTCAGAATATATCCTCCTATGTGTTCTGAGTCACAGCAAATTTTCTCACATGTGGCTCAGTAGAGTCTTAATTTAAAAGGGAGTAAGCTGCCAGTAGAGTATACTCAGTAAGCAAACCTCAGTTCTGAAACAGATTGGAAAAAATTTATATTCAGTGATCTTTGGAAGAAGTTGTTAGAACCTATTACTACAGGCTTCTATTCAGGTTGAGCTTCGATAAAAATTGATCTTTGGAGTCAGCACTAAATATATTGTTGCTCTTTGTTAACTTAATATTCTGGTGTTCTGCGTTAACTTCCATTAAGTGCTTTTTGTGTTGATTTTTACCTCATTAAAATAATACATTTCTGTAAAGCTTCAAGTTCTACTACACAGATCCACAGTGGATTTCAGGCACCTAATTCTCAGTGTTTTAAATAGGATGCAGATTTCTCAATCTGATTGTCTATGTTTTGCTAAAGCATTTGGTAAAAAATCACTCATGTCTCTATTTTGAATGATTGAACTTTCCTTTTGAGGGAAAAAGGTATGTATTATCATATTTGTGATTTCAGTACTTTCAGTGCAGGCTTTTATGATTTCAGTTTAATGGACATCATTAGCTATGGTAAAAGAAAAAATAAATTACGTTAGTCATCAAGATGCTTTAAGAAGTTTAAAAGGGTAAATGAACTGTAAAATGTTAATATCTGTTAGCCTTGGATTATACTGCTTGATTAAGCTATTAATAACTGCTGGACATTTTGAGGTAAAAGCAGTATCATCACTTCAGGTGCATGAAAAGTCAAAAAATGTTCCTTAGTTCTTCTAATATGTAAAAGGTATAATAAAGAATCCTAATTGATGGTAATTGTGTTTAACTCCACAAAACTTTTATAATTTCCATATTAATTTAAAATATTTCTGTTTCTTCCTTTACTTTTGTGTCCATTTCTCTTAACTGATGTTAATAATTATAGCATCTATGTTCCTTTGCTACAGTGGCTCTCAGCCTCCTTCAATCTACAGATCCCTGACTGGACCCTTTATAAAAAAGTTAAACCTGCTGACAGTTGGATTAGTGGACTGTGTTTCTTACTTGTCTTTCACAGACTCCTTTTAGATACTTTATAAGCCCTTACAGGTCCATATATCACTGTTTTTAAAAGTGCTATTCTTATTGTCCGTAATCAGCTGAACTAAATATCACAGTCCAATTTATTACGAAAATTTCAATTGCTCTTTCCATGTCTAGGGACATAGAATGCATTCTAATTCCTTTTGTCTGAGTCATAGTTTGGAGTATGGACCTGAATTCACCATCTGTATCTCCTATTTATTAGCTATTTACACATGCACCTCCCATCACCATCTAGGCTTTGGGCATAGCAGCATTCTGGTTTAATTTTTCATGGGATAATAAAGAAGTCAAAAAAAATTAATCTTGGCACAGAACTGTCTTAACCACAAAAAATGTCTTTATCTACGTTATGCAAGAGCTAAAGGTATCTGAAAACAGGTAAAGATCCCAAGATAGCTTTTTCCAGTATGTGATACCTTTGAAGCTGTATGTTCTGTGTGAGTGGGCCAGTGCCAAGCATGGCCCATACACAAGTGACACAAACTCTTGCAATGCTTCCTGCTTTTCATTGCCCAATATTTTCAGACCTTCCTGGAGATTGTGTCAAAACCATCAACCTCCCTAAGAAGCACAGTGTTTGAAACAGCACACCATCAGACAATTAAATCCTGACACTTGTTTAGGTACGAAAGATTAGACACAAAAGAGCAGCAGCAGATAATAGGGACACTGACTAATGTGATTGAGCGGGAGGATCATCAGAAATGTGTTGATGTCTAGGGGGCTGAAAGCATGCTGATGAAAAGACGCAATGTTTTTTTGGTCATTTGTGGTTCCTACACATGCAAAAACGTTCATTTATATTTTATTGCATTGTATTGTATTGTATTGTCTTTTATGATATTTTCTAACGTTTTACCTTGTTCTCTACTTTCTGTCTTTCCTCTCATTCTTACATTTGTTCCCAAAATATAATTTACCTTCAGAGAAAATAGAAAGAAACAGTTTGCTATAAAACTAATAAAATGTTGAATTGTTTGACAAGATTTGCTTTGTAGGTACTTTATTATTAAAAAGGAGAAAAAAATGAAAAGATAAAACTTAAATCATTGCACAGAAAATATCTTAAACAAGAACACAGGTTTCAGAAACATCAAGGTGCTTAATCCAAAACTGCAATCTGAAAAACTCATACTGATGTGCCATATAACTTTATGTTTCCTTAACTTCTATGTATAGTCCCTGGGATGAACAAAAAACAGACATTTGAGCATGTTTCAGTAGTCTGGAAGTAGAAGTCCTGGTATTTTGTCACTATGTCAAAGAAGCTTTCATGTTTTTTATCCCATCTCCATTTCACAAAAAAAAAAATCCAAACCATTCTGGGGGCAGAGAAAAGAACTCACATTTGGCATTATGAAATATATAATTTGTGCTTATTGTACGCCTGTGAACTTTCAATGTGGCAGATGCATGCTGGTTTATATTCTTTTCTGCAGAGTGTAGAACAGACCACTGGATCACCAACTACCTGTATCAGTGTCCTAAAGTATATCTAAAAAGACCAAGGCCATATTATTCTTTTTCTACTCCCTACTAAAAGATCCCATCCATTCATTCAAACAAACAAATAAATAAATAAGTTTAACAAATCTACCTTAAAGGGATAAGTTAATCTTTGAATGTTGAATGAAGGAAATACCCCAACATCCTCTCCTATTGAGTTCTACAGCTTTATACCAAATGTCCTAATTTCAGGAATATTTCCACTTACAGTATTTATTTTATTTGAAACACACATGATATTACACTATCTAAAATCTCTTTCTGAAAGGCACTACTCAGAGTACCTCTCTATATACTTTAAAAAGCATGTGTATACCTTACTCATGGCTCTGTTTTCAGCTTTGGTGGCCAAGTATCTAACCATTAGAAACTGTAGCAGCTAAATCTTATTTGGATCTTTCTAGCCAATGGATAAGAAACGGACCCCATTCAGAAGCATAACTTGGTTTTGGTTTGGTGGTAGAATTTCCAGATATTCTAACACATATCTGTAAGACTCAGTCAGATCATCATTGTCTCAACACTAACATCAGTGACATGGACAGTAAGGTACCCAAAAGTTAAGCTAACATCTTGACATGAGTCTGCTGCGGCCTGCCTAAGACACAGTTGCTGATTCCAAGAATGGAACACGGTTGTCATGAATACAAGGGATGTCAGCCCCAGGATAAAGAACTGCACAGTATGAAGAGTACTGTGCCATTCTCCAGTACCAGGGCCTAGCTGGAGCTGTTAGAGATAACCACTGTCAAGAAAGATGGATTACAACTGTACTGTGTGGTACAAAGAGTGCTGTGCCGTTCTCCAGTACCAAGGCCTAGCCAGACCTGTTCTGTCAGGAAAGACAGATTGCAACTGTTGCTTCAACATCGATGAAGAAAAGCTAGGGCCTAGTATTGTGTTTAACTAGGAATGGTATAAGGCAAGAAAATAAGACACTGTGTTTAAGCACCTACCATGGAAAGAATAATCTACCTGCCTCGAAGGCCGACCACGTCTCGGACACTCTCCCCCATGCATGCCGAGAATGGCGGAGATCCCTGAAGCAGAAGAGGAGTAAGGCATGTTGCTAAGCAGAAAAAAGAAGGATTCTTAGCAACAAGAATTCGGAAGATCTTCCCCACCAAGGATCACAACAACCGACGACCGATGGAATGCTGGCTGGACCTGGGACCGTTAGGACACCTTGAGATGACCGGTGGTAGCTATAACCTCTCTTTCTCTTCTTTCTAGACTTTACTTTTCCCCTTTCTTTCACTCACCTCTATCTATCATGTGCTGCTTCACCGGCAATACAATAAAGTTTCACTGTTTGATTAATGCAAACCCCTTTGGCATTGGTCGCCTTAGTTTTGCACTTTTGAAATTGTAGCAAACGAACCATCATGAGTCTATCGAGTGGACCATGACAATATCCAAGTGCAATACTGGCAGTAAAAATCTATATAGTACACTTAATATAACTTATTAATGGGCAAGGTGTTTTTTAAGCTCGGATAACAGATTATGGTCAGATTTATTCCATTTAATGTGGGGTTTTTTAGAAAAAACCCAACAACACAGTAATAAATTATAATAAACGACAAGACAAAGAAACCCACAAATATGTTCCAGAGAAATTACCAAATTGCTACTCCTACATAAAGTTATGATAATTATATGGGGGAAAATTGTCCTGGGATGCGCGTTTATCTTCTGCTCTTATAGGCAAATACACTTGTTATGCTATTACATGCTCAGAAATTCCTTCATTATATTGCTTAACAGGATCATGAGAGCTCAGTAGTTTAATTATGAACCACAAGAAACATTTCAGGGATGTTTATCAAAGGTAACTAAAAAAGAACATATTCATGTCTACGTGATCTATAAGAAAAAAATCCAGGTCAGTGGTAAGAAGCACACTTTTCTTCTGATGATTATTGGATCACCTGATATCTTTCTATCCAATCTGAAATGTCAGGTGTCACCTTTTGCTGCACAGCTTTCAAGTTTACTGGACATTGACATTGACTGTCACTCTTGTTTCACTACCAGCAGGAAAGTTCTGGACCATATAAGATTTGAACTGTATTATTCTATTTCTGATCACTTTTTAAAGTAGCTCCTTGGGGCTGAAGAAAAGTTGCAGTGGGAAGAAGTCCATGCTGTTAAATGTTATGTCGATCCAGGCAGGCCAGTAGAAGATATCAGTATAGAGCATTCTGGTACCTTTTGGAAATGATATGGTGATACATGTTGCAAATATGAAGGAATGGAGGTAAAGCAAGCAAACAAACAAACAAACAAACGAAAAAGCTATCAAATGCAAGATAAAATACCAAGACCAGAAAACAGTTATAAAGCAATTTATACAATGTATTTGGTTAGAAAGTACACTTGTCACTGTGTTCAACTTGAATCTGGGAACAAAAGAACTGAAGATGGGAAACAAAAAGCATCTTAGACAGTGGATAGCAGAGCCATAGGCAAGTGAAGAAAATCTGTACAAATGCCTGTGGAACTCACCATGAGGCCCAGATGGTACTGCTAGAAGCATATCCCCCAGAGGCAGACATGCAAATCCTGTGATGGCTAAGTGAAAAGAAGTAGACAAGGTGAAACAAACAAACAAACAGGCAAAACAAAACAAAACAAATGAAGCAGGATGTGTTTGTGATTTTTTTTTAAATACATACAGCAGTGAAGATTCCAGTCTGAACCCCAGCTTCCACTTGCGGCCCTTGGACTCAATCCTGTTAAAACAGAAAAAAAAAAAAAAGTAAATGTGTCTAATTTGAGCACATTTATTGAGAATTGTAAATTCTCCTTTGCAGTTTTTAAGCAAAATATTTTATTCTATCCAGCTGTTTGGAAATAAGATCAGGCGGGGAGAGGTGGGGAGAACTTATTGTTCCCCAAATGTTTTTCAACAGCCCTGTTGGACTTCCAGAAGTACCCATGCTGTAATGAGAGTTCTCTCTTATTGCAGCACTCCTGGCAAGCTACACTGTGGGGCAGGGAGGGGAGAAAGAAAGGAAAAAACTTATTGCATATATTCTAGGATTTTTTTACATGTCAGGCTGCAGAAACCCTGTCAAAACCACAGATCAGCCTGGGGAAAGGACTAATAAATGTTTATTCTCCTTCCCCACAGAGTAACTGAAGGCAGACCATGAGAGAGAAAAAAGAAAACCACAAGTCATCCCTTGTATTTTTCAGCCCAGTCCTAATGCAAATCAGAAGTATGAAGAAAAAAAGAATTCTAACCTCTCCTTTCAGGGATTAAATCACGTTCATTACACATTGGCTGTTCCTCTTTCTTCTAGATGCCCCTCTACACCAGATATAAAGATGAAAGTAAAGGAACCATTTATGTTGATTTGGAGATCTTGTGTAATGACTTTTACTGTCCCTGTTCTGTTCAGGCAGCATGTCCAAAATTACTGTATACAACCCTTATGACTTTTTAAGTCAGAACTAGACCCAGAGATTGACAAAACCTGGGGGTCTCCATTCTGGAGTCTCTTTGCAGAACTTTTGAAGACAATTACTCTTATTGTTGTCCTTGATTAGAAACAGATTTCATAGATGTTGAAATACTAGTGTAGCATGAAGTATGGAAGGAGCAATACCAAAGTTAGCATTTCAGCTATATAAGCTTCTTGGAGACAGATTTAGATGGAGATGTTCTGTCTTTAAACAATCAGATGTTCAGAGATATGTGAGGATTTAATCTTTTTTTTTTTTTTTTTGAATGATATGCATTTACAGAAAAATTATTATAAAGTCTTTTACTTCTAGTTTTAGTAATACCATAAAGTCTAAATATGATGAAAAATTTTGGAGGCTGATCCATCTGATATTAGACCATTTATTTTAGGTACTGTTTACTGTGGGGCAAATATGATCCCTGGTGTACCTTGAAGGCTTGTTCTCTCTTTCTCAGACTAGGGAATTTATTAGATAATCAGTCAGCTTTCATGCAAGGGTTTTATTTCAGAGGGAAAAAAGGCAAAGAGAGAGAATGTTTATCGTTCACTGTTGAACTTTGTTCTTCATTAATGATCAATGATCTGCCTAGAGAAATATATTTGCTTCTATCTGTTTTGTATTTCAAGCTGAGGCTAAAAAATTTATTCCTAAAATGGTCTTTTTAAGATTATTGCCTTATAATCTTGGCAAATAACAGAAGATATGTTATAGAAAGAATCTGGATTTCAGTTAAGATTTTTTAAAATAAGTCTATAACTAATAATAATTTCAGCCTGCCTTAATGATAAATTTTCTATCATGTTAAACATGAGGTAATTTGGTGATCAAGGAATGACACTCAAATTCACTAGCCATCTTAAAACAGGAGCAATGGATTCCCAGTCACTGAAATCTGTAAAATATGTGAACTTGAAGAAAAGGCCTCCAGTAACAATCAACCACAAAGAGTATTTTATGTGCCAATGTCTATATAATTCATTGCCACAGGGAAGTGTTATAGTACTGTAGTTATAAATTCTGTAAAGTATTGTCTTAATGGCAGTGAACTTTTTCCTCTGCTTTGATTAAAGATATACTTCTGCCACCAGCTGAACAATTTTTTGCTAACAAGCTGATGTTTTTCTCTTCTAATTAGAGAACGATCAGAGATGTAAACATCAAGGATAAAACAATAAGTTTTGCATCCCAGCTCTTCTGCAGAAAGAAGTATCTGCACAAAGAAATTTGCTAGTATATTTATTGTTTTAGTCAATGAATGAGTGATCACTTTTTTATGATCCTGCTTCAATAGATTTCAAAATATCTGCCCTAGACATTTTCAGGAAATTTTTTGTACTCCGTATTTTTGTAGGTCTTTGGTCAGCTGGACCTCTCCTAATTTCTGCTAAAACAATTTGAGCTGATAGCAGTTGTACATATATCATGTGACATTAATCACTGAACTGTTCATTAAAGCTAATTTATTGCAGGGAATATGACTGTCAGTACATTTAACTAGGAGTCTGCCAAATAAAATGCAAAATTATGTGGTGTCCTGGTGAGGGCAGCAAAACATTCAACATACATGCATTTAATAAGCCAGTTGCTGTTCTAAGCAAACTAATTCTGAAATTGCAAATGAGAGGAAAGTGTGCTTTTTGATTTAGGAATAGATGCTAGGAAGCTGCATTTTTTCCATTTTATCCAATGACTGTTTGATAGAGTTTTGTAATATTAAAAATAAACCCTAGTCTTAGAAATTTTTCTCCAAGATTACATTCCAAATTAGAATGGTTTTGACTCCAAGGACAGTGAAAAAGGTGGAAGCAACCTGATTTTTTTTTTCTTTTTATGACTTGATATACACTATTAAAAAAATACTGCAACTAGGATCTATTTCTACAAAATAAACATTATATTTTAATGATTTAGACTAACTGCTAAAGTAATTCTTTGAAAATAATTCTGATTGCCTGACACTGCTGGAAAATACAGAATGAAGAAGACTATAAAAAGTAAATCTCAACAGCTAAGTGTCTCGAAATAAGAAAAATTTAGCCTTCTTCCCTCTAGGATGAAGATTCTCCTTTTTAGTGATTCTTTCAATACCTCAACTCATGCCTTTTTATTTGTGGCAGAAACAACTATCCAAAATGAAAGACAGTTGCCAAATTGAAAAATATTTAGTCTTATGCATAACTAAAATGAACGGTTGCGCTTCTTTTCCTTGAAATGACAAAAAAAAAAATAAGCTCTATACCCAGACTTTGTAAATATCTATTCATTTTACCCATATGCTGCTGACTTTGGCTTCCTTTTTGCCTGATTTATGTCAGAATCTGAAATATATGTGATGGAAAATAGTTTATAATGTGATATGTTTTTGTCAAATGGAAACATAATGTTATGTTTCATGCTGAGCAATAAGCAGAGAACATTTTTAGAGGGAACATGGACTGCAATTATTGTTAAGCATATTTGTTAGATTTGTGTTTGGAATTATTTCCATCGTTTAATCTCAAACTAACCTTGAATATGAATTGCACTTTATATTTCAAATCTGTCTGTTGCTCTGTATGATGTAAATGTTTTCATTTTGTATGGTGTGTGTTCTGTTTAGAAGGAAAGGAGCTCAGATTTTAAAAAGGTTGTTTTTAAAGATTCTTGTGAAGCTCTACTTTCATAAATTACACAAGCTAGTAGGTCATTTAAAATGATACATGGTGATTCAGTTCTTAAAATTTCACTATGTAGGGTATTATTTGAAATCTATTACAAGGTTACTTCTCTCCTTTTTTTTTTGTTTATCTAACACTATAAAAATTAAGTATTATTATTACATAACTCTCCTGAGGCTGTCTTTGGTAAGTGTGGAGATGAAAAACCAAAACATATTTTTTAAGGTGTACAGGTGTGAAATAAATCTTGATACATCTTGCATTCTTTCAAATTTACCTTTGAAACACTACACAACATACTTCTTAAAGAAGGACATTAATGCTATTTAAAGAATTAATACATTAATATTTAACATATATAAATACATAAATAACCTAATATTAAAAAGTTTTGACTTTGTTACTTACATGAGCCAGTCTGCTGGCTTTCAAAATAGGTGTCAGGTAAACTGCCACAGATTATTTGTTCCTCATCATATTTAAAAAGTTGTATTTTTCTGACTGCTTTTCTGATCACTTAATGATTTATCTGAAATCTCTATATTGTAGAGGTTTCAGGAAAAAAAGAAATAAATTGTAATCTAACTAACCTAAAATATCATTTTGGTAGGGTTTTTTTATTCATGAATGAAAAGATTAAGACATGTCATGAGCACAGTTGCATAACAAAACATAAAGGTGAAATTCTTTGAGGCAGTCTCTTTCATCCTCTTGTTCAGACTATGACTACTGTTGGATATCCTTTCACTCCCATAAAATGAAGAGCAAAAGGACTTAAGAATAACATAAGCATTACAGTTTCTCTGTAGAAAAAGAAAAGATGAACACTTAGCAGGGGATTTTTTTGTGGTGGTGCTGCTATGTGGTCTTCAGTGGAGGGTTTCAGAGAGGTGAAGATACTAAAGGGATTAAGATGTGTTAAGAGAGGACAGAATCTTTGTTGAAGACGGCTTATTTGCTCTTTGATGTTTTGCAGTTAGAAACATAGAATCTCTATGGTTGGAAAGGACCTCCAGGATCATCAGGGCCAACCTTTATACCAACATCTCCCTAATCACTAGACCATAGCCTCAACTGCTTCATCCACTCGTTTTTCAAACACCTCCAGGGACGACGACTCCACCACCTCCCTGGGCAGCCTGTTCCAGTGCCTAACCGCCCTCTCAGTAAAGAACTTCTTCCTAATATTCAATCTAAACTTCCCCTGACGCAACTTGAGGCCATTTCCTCTCGTCCAATCATTAGTAATTTGGGAGAAGAGACCAACACCAGCCTCACTACAACCTCCTTTTAGGTAGTTGCAGAGAGCAATAAGTTTTACTCTTCTCCAGACTCAACAACCCCAGTTCCTTCAGCCAGTCTTCACAAGGCCTGTTTTCCAGACCTCTCACCAGCCTCGTTGCCCTTCTCTGGACTCCCTCCAGCACCTCAATGTCCTTCTTATCCTGTGGTGCCCAGAACTGGACACAGTACTTAAGGTGTGGTCTCACGAGTGCCAAGTACAAGGGTACGATCACCTCCCTACTCCTGCTGGTCACACCGTTTCTGATACAGGCCAGGATGCCGTTGACCTTCTTGGCCACCTGGGCACACTGCTGGCTCGTGTTCAGCCGGCTGTCAGCCAACACCCCCAGGTCCTTTTCTGCCAGGCAGCTTTCCAGCCACTCTTCCCCAAGCCTGTAGCGCTGCATGGGGTTGTTGTGACCGAAGTGCATGACCCGGCACTTGCCCTTGTTAAACCTCATACAGTTGGCCTCAGCCCATCGCTCCAGCCTGTCCAAATCCTTCTTGTAGTATTCAGGAAAAGAACAACGATGTGGGCAAATAGGGAAAGAAAAAGAGAAACAGAAAGAAAGGGAAATTCTACTAAAGCAAGCAATGTTTCTATTCATGAGAAGTAATAAATCTCCTTTCATCTTTCAGTGCCTTCTTTTCTTCTCCCCATGAAGGTCAGTGGTCAAGACTGCTAGCTATCTTTCTGGGTTTTGAGGGAGATTAAACTAAAAGGAGAAAGGTAAAAGAAAATTAGTCATCATGGAACATAAGAGAAAAAAGAATTTGATTATAGCACATACTCTTCTTGAAATCTACCTGACAGAGTAGTCACTACAGAAAAATGAAAACATAAGGATACATCAGATAGATAAATCCTTTTATTAAAATAATCTGCACATTTTTTTACTTATCTTCACCAGGTAGTATGATATCTATATTTAGGTTTTCATTAACATCCTTGGGGAAGTAAGTATTCCTCCAACTCATTTGATTAATCTCTGCTTGTTTTCTACCTACTATCTCATTCTACTTTTTAACAGGAAAAAAAAGAAAACAGGTTAGTTTTGGTAGGATTGCATACTTTACACTTCAGTAACTTGTGAATAATAATAAGGAATGTCTGTCTTTCTCCCAAGCCTCCTATGCTTTAGTTAATGGGTGGATATTTTATAGGTCTGCTCGCTAGCATGTGTGCTAAGGATTTTTAACTTTAAACCTAAATCTGTGAATAATAACTTCTTCAGATTTTCTAAACTTTTTAAAAAATTTATTTATTTTGCTGTACAACTATATATCGTTATGTATATGAGACAGAACAAATACATCCACACACTGCCATGTCAAGAAGTATACAGGAGAAAGTGTAATTAAACACTTAGAGTTGAGTTCTACACAGAATAACTTTGGATTTAACAATACAAATATGCCCTCTGAAAATCACCTACAAAGTGAATATTTTTACAAGATAAAGAAGGGAGAAGAGGGCTAGATCGTAATCCTACAGGAAATAGGTATATTGCATAAATGCTATGTTACCTAGCAACATAGGGCCTGTTCTGTTATTTACTCCATTTCTCCAATTTTGGTACATGGGGCAAAAATGGCACACATTAAGTGCACCGAGTCCTTAATCTCTGGTACAGCAGATCCAGAAAGAAATGGAATATATGTATTTGTATATAAGGTTCTGGATAAACATTATGAAAGGTTTATCTCCCTGCACATGGCAAGAAACAGTCCCTATTATTAGCTAGTATTTCATAGGAGTCAGAAATGTGTTAAAGTCTTTACAGATTACAAGAAGAAGAAGAAAACAAAAGCCAAAATAAAACTAATTTTTAACCTTAGAACCCCAGTTGTTGTAATTAGACCAAGTAATTTACTTCAGGCTCTACCGATGTGACAGCATGGGACAAGTGTTCTTTTTTCAGTCTTACATACAATGAGTATCACAGGGAATACACTTGTAAGAAAAGTTGTTATTGTGCATAAATGTTTACCAGCTCAGAGGAATTATTTTACATAAAAAGGTTAGGAAGCTTGCAGGAAAGTCATAGCAGTGACAATTAGGTAAAAATGACAAATGTGCCTACATTTTTTCTTTCATAGATACAGATATCTATTTCTTTTTATCTGTAGTTCTGACACAATACAGTTTTCTTTCTTGATGAAGATCAATCACTAACCAGTAAGGGAGTACAAAAAGTTTATGATCCAAAACTTTTTCAAATAAAACCTTTTCTGTTAGTTAACTAGGGTAGGCTTGGTGTACAGTTTCAGGAAATTCCTGATTTATACATGTCCATGTATGCCTTCTGGATACCAGATCTTTTTTCATGCTGAAAAAGAGGATCAATCCCTCTGTTATACTGGGTCTCTTAAGTATACTAATGTGGTTTTCAGCCTTTCAGAGAATCTTGGAAGCTTTCTAATCTTTCATAGACTGGAATACTCTCCACAGGCAAAGACTTGTCGCTAATTGTCAAATCTGCCATTGATGGAACAATCAAAATGACTTTGTGTGCATATGGATGTATATATGTATTTAAGACATGATCGATGCAAATTTTCTATTTAGGACTCTTGTTTTCATTTCTACTGCTAAGCAGAATAGTCTAGAGGGTCACCTGGCTGTTCCTTAGATATCATGTAGCACAGTGCACCAATTTATGTCTCTTCTTTGTGTCCTGACTCAGGCGTGTTTAGTCAGTACAAGGGTTAAAATTTAATAGCTGCATTGTGCTATTAGATAGCCTTTTAATCCTCCAAAAGGCACTACAGTAATCACTGGTGTATTGTGTGGCCTTGTGTACAAGAAGTGCAGCAAAACTAATCTGAAGCTCAAAATATATGATTAGGTTCATGTGCTCCAGAAAACACTGGACTCACTGAATGTGAGGATTACTTAAGGAATAATTCAATACTCAGCCCTGAGAAAGGACAACTCAGCATCAAAAAGTTTGCAGAACCTTAAATAGGAGATCAGAGAAGCTTTGAGACATTAGTAGATGATGCTGAACACTAAAAGGAGTTATTCTTGGGACCAGCAAAAGGATTGAACGAGCCCAAGTAACAGCCAAAAATGGTTACCTACCTCATGAAAAAAAGATACATATTTATTTAAATAATCTCAATTCAGGTTAAAAAGCAAAAACTTTGACTGTTTCTTTTCCAAAACTAGGCAGAATGCTTCTCTGCATTTGTAATCTTTTGTATTCTTTTCATTCACGTGTGTGTTTCTATCTACAATTCAAAGTAAAATAATTTTGGAGTGAAAATTAGAACTTTTCATCGTGAAATGTCAAACTAAGATTTTAAGGTTCAGAAGTCTCTTCCTTAAATGTCTCTCTAATTCCTCTAAATTAAATACTTCCTGAATAAAAATGATTAGTTAGTTATATTTGTTGTTAAATCAGCTTTTTCTCACAGAAGACTCTTAGATATTTCATTTCCTAACCGGATCTAGTCATGAGACGCTGAGGTTCTGGCTGTGACATACTATTTCCAAAGCACTTCTGGAAGTCATCTTATCTGACTTCCATCACTGCTGCTTTTTTGTGAGTGCAAACCGTAGGTACTCAACAGTAAGCAAAACTGAATGAAACTACTGAAAATGTGTATTGCATGGATCACAAGCCTTCACTGCCTTACCTTTTAACAGTACTGCCTTCCCTACTTCTTCCTTTCCAGTTAGAACATTTTACCTCCTTCATCAGCATAAAAACCAAGGAAATAATCTTGCCAGGTGCTGAATGACTTTGATTTGAGTTAAAATGAGGAGAATGAGATCACACAGAAAATCTGCTGAACAGCCAGTGAAATGACACCAAGGTCCTATGTATTTTGAAGAGTCAGATATTGATGTAGCTGCAGTTATGTAGCTCATTTTCTGGCAGGCAAGTTTTCAGTTCAGGCAGGCTTGAGAAGCAGTGGCAGTAGGATCTTGCTTTGCTGCGTCTCTTCAGTTCCACCAATGTCTGAAATCAGGGAAAATTACGAGTGAAAAAATAAGGCCAAGTGTCAATGCTTTGATTCTTCTTTCCTGCAGTAGAGTTTAGTAGCCAAGATGATCGAGCCTCCTGGCATTTTTTTGTACTAACAGAAAAAAAAAGAAAGATGAGCAGCTCCGCAACATGTAAGATATGACACGTTATTGTCTAGTATTACAAATTTTTTCTTTGCTGCCTTTGATCCTTTAATTATTTTTTTAATTCATAACAGTGTTTTATGAATTCTGTTTTTCTTTTACTTAAGTGCTCTGGATTACAGCTGCAAAAGTGCATTCTGTAGAGTACTGCTAATCAGCAACCCGTTTGGCAAAAACGATCAAAATTCCTGTAATCCAAGAAGTGGAAAGGAAAAGAATCCAAAACAAATACACTTAAGAATCCAGAGAGGCAATTACAGAAGATGACAATAAAAGGCAACAGTGATGAGTATCTATGTCAGTGTAATAGGCCTAAATATTCATCAGCTGTTCTGCTGTATTTTAATTTTTTTCAACTAAACACTTTTGTAAATTCTTACTACATTAGAGGGACAGGCTTTTTTGGAAGGTCATTCCCTTTTCAATTATTTTGCAAAGAGACTGTTGTGTGGAGTGGACTCTTAATTAAAAAAAAAATTAAAATTGCATTTAATTCTCAGGAACTATGAAATTAAAAGAGAAAATTTGGCTCTGGTTATTTTGGAGAAACTGAGGAGCCAAGTGTTACCCTCAGTAACAGTAATGCAGTCAGTTCTTACAACATAACAATGAATTATCATTTTAATGATTCAGATAAAGAACTGGAAGGCTTTCTTTTTTTAATCATAGTTTTACCAAGCAACATTCACCACAGTACTGCAAAAAATGTTCAATAATGTCTATGCGTGTAGTTGGTAGAAGTTGGGAGCAGATGAGTCTGTGTTCAGCCCCGGCCAGTGAAGAAAATCTTTTGTGGATATTGCCTTCTTACAAATACCATTACCAATATTGATCTTGGCTAACCACTGCGGTACGCTGAAATCAATCCAGCTACGTTCCTAACACTAGAGCACTCCATTGTTGAACCAAGTCCATTGACTTGAAGAAGTTTTATTTGCCATGGAATGTTAACACAACACAAAGATAGCACTGGAATATTAACACAACACAGAGACAAATAGGGGCATTCCCCTACCTCATTACTGCACAAAAAAATCTGGTGGGATTTGTACTGAAAATAGTGTGATCTGAAGGGAAAGAAATCCTTTCTTCTGTGCAGTTTCCTTTATACCCTAAAGGGCAGAGGCTGTGGGAATGTATAGCCTACAGATGAACTGATTTAACTGTGAAGTATCATCATTAACCTGAACTAGCCCTGACTATTTCTGGTTTTGGTGTACCTTGCTTGGCAGAAACTCGCTATTTTAGTTAAGATGGCTTGTACCCAAACAGGGAGTATTTTGTAGATGAAGACCAAAAATATCCAGTGTGTGAGCATCCAGTGATTATGTGTTGCCATGAAGATAGGACATCAAGCATGACCACCATATGTCCTGTCTGTTCCTTCCTTCCTTCCTTCCTCTCTTTCTCACTTTCTCTCTCTTTCTCTCTCTTTCTCACTTTCTCTCTCTTTCTCACTTTCTCTCCTTAACAGACAGAAGGTCACAGCAAGGGGAAGAGTGCCAAACAAAACAACTCCCAGACAGAGTCTCTCCCCTATGATTTAATTTTTAGTTCATTTTTCATACTGTCGGTACTGTTTTGGCATTCAGTTATGCTAAATGCACAAAGAGAAAGTGAAGGAGGAGTTATTTTGCAGCATTTTGCATCTTTGATTCAACTTTATCTTTGGATTAGAGGAGAAGGCACATGTCTAAACAATATTAGAATGTATTATCTTTGCATCCAAAATCCAAAAAGAAAACAGTGTAGGCCAACAGCAGGTTCTTAAATACAGTACCAGATGTTCATAAAACAAGTATCAAATTAACAATTTATGAAAGAAACACATGAAGGTCAAAACATATTGTGCATTTCCATCAGAAAGTTCTTTTTTAGTAATTATTCTGACTAATTTTCAAACTCCTGGCTGAACTGAATATGGTATCTCCAAGCCAAATAGAAGTCCTACAGGCCTTTATTCACATTGTGCAGAAATTCTAAAAAAAACCCCACCTAACCAAACAACTACATATAGTTCTATATTGTTTTGACCCTGCAAAGTACTGAACATCTCCATTTTACCAAGAATTTCCTGTGAATTGTGGACTCTCCATGTCTTTTTGGATCAGCTTCCTTATTAATATGCTACAAAACCAACCCCACTCCACCTAAAAAAACCCTTCCCAATGAAAAAAAACAAAATAAGCAAACAATCCCCAAACATGTTTGAAGACTTGTATACAGTTACAAGAAACCATAATGTTGGTTTGGTGTTGATTTGTAAAAGGACGTATGGCATATCGGATCTGTGTACGTTGGTAGAAGCGCAATGATTTAAACTTTTGGCAGCAGTGCATCTATATCAAGACAGCTTCTTCAGAGGGCCCTAAGGCTACCTAAGTGCTTTACAAATAAAATATATATTATTTCCCTAAACTACATTCAAAGACCACAAAACATTTTTAAAATGTCCATAAAATAAACACCACATATTTCTCCTGATTTAACAACTAGGGCTGTGAGCTTATATGACTAAATGATAAAAATTCTCAGCAGTTCCTCAAGTGATCTGTAACTTGCAGGAGCAGTCAGGCTTGTCTGTACTTTGTTTTTTATTCTAACACATGCAAGTGGAAAAGCTTGGAGCAAGGGCATCTGACAATAACAATTTTTATTTTTTTACAATTTTTATTTTTTATGGGTTATTTTTAAGATTCCCCAAGTTCTGGAACATTTACATTAATAGTGGAGGTGACTACAGCTATGTTGATCTAACACAATTTTGTAATAGATCCTCATTTCCAGTTTTTTACACCTTTACCAAACTAAAACTATTAGGCTGATATTTTTAATCACTGTTGGACTGGATATTTGGAAAATAAAAGTTTAAGTTAAAATAGTTTAGCTATTTATGTCACTGTCATATCTTGTTAAATTATATGTAAAAACAAAATTGAAAAAAATCTGAGAATTTCTAGGCTGTTGCAGAAAAACTTCAAAACTGCCAAGGAGGTCTTTTTGAGCAATGTTTTCCCTTTTATCTTCTTGTGAAACCTTGGCAGGTTACATGCTATAACAAAATTTTGTTATATGCTATAACAAAATCCCATTGCATTTACTGAGCTAGATGTTGATAGCTAAATCAATTATAGTTTTGAATTACATTCAGACTGATTAGAAGACCATAATAAACATTGTACTATATTGGACAAATTGTCTGTCTAACCCCTTATCCCTTTTCTCACAATGACCAGTATTAATTAAGGTGGTTGTTTGAAGCACTGAATATGTAACTTGACAGGTTAAAGGAACAATTGAAAGCGTGGCCTATTTTTTGTCCTCTGTCCTTTGTGTGATCAATTTGCTTTCAAGATTTTTTGTTGTTGCTGCCATTTAATCAGATTAGACATTGGAAGCTTCTACACAAATTTACTAAAAGGTTGGCATTTTAGTTGTTTATCTATCCATTAATCAATCTTTTAATTTAAAAAACCCACACACATTCATCTCATAAACAGTAGCTGGAATCTCCTAGCAACAACAATGCCATTAAGATGTAATTTCTTCATTTACTTTTTTTAAAATCATTATTATTTTAAATATCTTTGATTATTCGGAGTGTCTAAATTTCAATGCTACTCTGTCATAAGATTGACATCTTAGAATAAATTGTTTTTCCTTGATATCAACAAGATAATGCTAACTTATAAAATAAATAATATTCAAAATATTTGTAATAAATAGTGTATGGAAGAAAATATTCCTAAATATTCACGGCAAATCAGAAATTCAAGGACTTTTTGTAATAATTAAGAAAATTGCTTCCCAAGCACAATTTTTTTAATGAGTCAAGATTTAGAACAATAAAGCTACTGATACACATAATATAATCACTAAAATCTAGCTTTTATGACAGTCATCAACATAGTACTCTTTTGTTTCACCCCTCATTTCTCTCTGATGTGTTAGTAGAGATGTAAAAGAGAAAGTGAACAGCCCTCTGTAATATTGAAAGGTAAGAACTAACAACGTAACATTCTTCTTGCATATTTATCCTTTCAAATGAAATTTTGAAGACACAACTTGATGACTTTTCTTCCATTTATTCTGCTTTGAAAAATAATTTCCTATTTTTATATTGAATATCTGACTGCACCTAGATGAGAACTTTCTGTTGAGTTATTCCTGAAATACACTGATGAACTAAAACATTTCAAATGTTCATTTTGTTAAAAAAATGAGCGAAAAAACAGACTTTTTAAAGAATGTAAATTGTCTAATTTTTTTCCCAAGGAAATATTATTTCTTATAAACATCCCCTAGATGTCAGAGTTAATCCCTTGAATAGGATTAGCCGCATTTAGATTAGTCATCTAAAAGTTAGCTAGTATTAGCATAAATTAATGTAAAAAGTAAGGATCTTTGTAATAAACTGTCTTAAATAATGCTTTCCCAACACAATCTATTCTCCTTGTTTTGTATGTATTTTAGCACAAGCTGAATGACTAATTTCTCTCCACTGACTGTAAGGATACCTAGGTGGGTATCTCAAACTAGATGCTAAAACCTGAAGCTCTCACCAGACTGCTGAAGTGTTCCATCATAGATTTGCTTCAGTTCGACTTTTAAAAGCTAATTTTAAATGCAGCAAAATATTTTATTTAAATGATTTAAATATTTAATTAAATCCAAAACATTTTGTAATTTCTTCCCACTTTCCTCTCAGAAAAAAAAAAAAAAAAAAAAAAGCCAGAAACTGTATTAATTAAGAAAAAAACCATGAAAATAGTTTAATCCAAAAATAATTTTTTTAATGTATTCCAGCAGTGACCTGAAAAAAAAATCAATTGTTCAGAAAAACGTTCCTCTACCCTTCAAGCTATTTATTTTTTGAGAAATCCACCGAAAAGGGAGCTGTTACTCTGTTTCCTTGGACAAAAAGCCTTATATTTTCGGCTGATCTCTTTTTCATTTTGTTTTGGTTTTGCTTTACCTTTGGTTGACCTTCCATCATTAGAGTGAAAGTACACAAGTTATTGAGTCAGTCCTCAATGACTTGAACCTTCATGATGAGTGTTATGGGGAAGGAAAATGAAGAAGAGTGTCAGAGAGAAGTGAAGTGAGTCCTTCAACACCAACCCTGTGTGACCTCCTACAGGTATTTCCCACTTATAGCCCTGCAGTCCTTTAGCAAACTGTTACATGCCCACAAAGGGTGCAGCGCTACTACATTTTACTGATGTTAGTCACAACCAGATGCAATAAAATAAAAAAATAGAGCGTTCCTACTGCTGGAGGGGTATATTTTGGTTATGATATGTCTGTGCTGCCTTCACAAGGGGGTTAGGACACCTAATTTCTCTCAGCCCAAGAATGGAAGGAATATACTTTTTTACAGATTCATCAAATCTCTGGTAGCCTGAACTGCTCCACGTGTCTGCAACATAGCAGATTTACTCCATCAGAGGGTCGCTTGTGTGGTTCTGCAGTGTGAATGCTCCCCCCTGTGCACCAAAGAAATCTGTTTGAGAGCCAAGCACATGAATCCCAGATCACATGCATCCTACAGGACCATATAATGCAGACCTGCTTATGAAATAATGTTTTTTTCCTAGTTATAAATTCTGAAACTCTATAATATAAATAAAGATTCATGTCAAAGAAGATAAAACAGTAAAAGTGAACATTATTTGAAATGTGGTAAACTATCCTGATTTTCCTCAGTCTCTCCAACTGAGAACATACCAGAGAAGCCCTTGTACATGAGAGTAAACAAGGAACTTCAATTGAAAGGAGAGAGTACAAGCCTACTTAATAAACAATATCTCTATTCTTATGCCAAGTATGAAAAGCAAATCTGAAGTAAACTATTTTCAAGTAACTTCTGCAGAAGTTACAACACATTTATGAGTTTTAAATATCTATGTAGCTTATGGAATAGCTTATGAAATAAATATTTTTGTTGCTTAAATAGAAGTCTTGCTGACAAAGCAGAGACCTGTTGTACCCATAAAGTCAAAACAGATTGAGGAAGGCATATTTGGTATTTGTTTGCCTGGAATCTAAACATGAGCATATAAAATGACTAAGCAGCAACACTATAACTATTTTTGACGTTGTACATTTTGTGATACTACTAATGGCATAACCAGCAACAATGTCTGAGCACTTGGACACAGCTAACTGTGCATGTAAAGTTAATGTGTAACTGTAAGAGGCAAAAGAAGACTTTCATGATGTAATTTCACAAACAGGGTGCAATGAAAATTGTGTACAAGACATAGACTCTGCAAGATACAAATGGGAAACATGCCTGGGAAAATGAACAAGTCCTGCTCCTGGAAATCAGATCATCTATGTTGAGAGCAGATGAGATTCACCCTTTCTTTTGGGGAGGCTGTGAGGATCATAAAAAGACCATGGATGCATGAGAAGAAAAGAAGAAGAAAGATGACTCTTGACTTTGGTCCCATCTTACCTCATCAAAGAGATCCTAAAACTGATACGCAAATCTGACTGCAGCCATCCCTGCTAGCTGCATGGCATCTGCTCTGCGGGATTGAATAGACACAGCTAATGTAGGAGATGGTTATTAAGTACCATTTGAATATGCAGTAATTATAAACAATAATGTGTAAGAACTTACCATTGGAAAATGTGTGCTATTAATGAATGCCTGTCTAGTAAAACACTACTTTGATGCTGTCCGGATTTCTGTCTTTTAAATGCTCCCATCACAATCACATCCAACTCCCCAATATACACTTACATCTACATCTGTACACACATACATATACTTAGTTGCAAGAGTCTCATGTGAAGTTGCATTTTAGATTTTGTATGTTTTACATAATAATTTAAAGATAATAAGGTCCAGATTCATCCAAGTTAGGTTTTTGTGGGGGCTGAATCCTGGATTTCAGTATGTATCTATCCCCTGTAGGCATGGGGATCATCCCTTAGCCACCTCAGCAGCAATGCTGATTTAATTCTCTCATCAACTCAGGAACGACAGAATTGTTTGTGGACTGCAATATGAACTGGATCAATAAAATGATCTTGGTTAAATAAAAAGCCTCAAGAAGTTAAAATTAGTGGCTGGAGGCTAGTGAAGGCAGCAAGGGATTTCTCAGATCTGCTTTGCCAATAGAGAAAAAAAATAACTACATCCTGAGCCACCACTGGAATATTCTAGCTTTACATCAGAATAATACATTTTAAATCATTTGGGATGCTGTGATGTAAAATCAAGTAGTACAATGATTAATCAGGTCACCAACCTCTTCTCCTTTATGTCGCTAAAATGTTATTTAATTAAAACTAAAATGCCATGTGGGATTGGTCCCAGGGTATGGTTTCTAGGCACTGCGTAAATAGAAAGTAGGTATTATTTTATTGTTAATAACGTTTCAGCTATTCAGTCTTCCCACAGTTTGCTGATGCCCAGCAATTCTTTTAATGTGCAGACATTACTGAGTGCTCTCCTAATGGATAGTTTCAGAAAGCTTTTCAGAAATTTTCTATCAGAAAATTTCAATTCAAGTTAATCAAAGGAAAGGAAAAATGATTTTGACAAAATACTATTTTGAAAAAAAATAAATTATGGAAGACAATAAGAGATATAAAATTCTGATTTCCTAGCATTCTGTTCTGATTTTCTATTTCAAAATGTGCTCTGTTTAATATCAGGAAAAAAACCCAAACCAAAACAACAAACAAAAAACCCCAACCCAACCAAAAAACCCCAAACAAAACCAAACCAAACCAACAACAACAACAACAACAACCACAAAACAAAAAACCCCACAACCACAACAAACCCCCACACAAAAAAACGCACAAAACCAGAACAAAACATTTCACATTTTAATCAACTCAATTGGTTTGTTTCAGGTTTATGTTTTGCAAATTATTAATTTGGTTTACATCTTTACCTGACTCATTTTTGTTTTCATTTTGGTTTGCAGCAGAAAAAAAGAAACTGATAGACTTCCTGAAAACAAAACCACTTCTTCATAGTTCTCATGCTTAAACAGGGGGTTTAGAAGGTTTTTTTTAAATGTTTCTTAGGTGAGAAGTACTTTGTGTTTCAAATAGTTGATTTTTTTTGTCTCTGAAATCCCTGTGGTTTTTGAAGTCTGAAGTCTGAGTCAGGAAAACTGCAGAAAGAAAACATTATAGAATCATAGAGTTAAAATAATTCAATTACAGTGAATTAAGATGTGAATTAATAAGAAAACCGAGGCTTAGTGTTACTGTCACACCACATAACTACATTAGGCCTCCAGAAAGAAAATGACTGGCATATGAAACCTTTGATGCATAAAATCAAGCCTGGGAGAGGAAGAGAAGGAGGTAGGAAGCTTTTAGGTTCTTTTTTTCTTTTTTTGAACAGACTTATTTCTGTAAATCAGTAGTTCTGCATCTCTAAAACACTGGGGTAGCAGGCACAGCTGGGCCTTCTGAGACTTGGGTCTATTTCTAGTGCTATCAACGGCTTGACATGTGACCTTCCCAAGGTCAGTACTTCTGTTTTCCAAACTGTTGAGCAAATAAAACTATACTGTATTCCATTGTAAAAGCCTCTGAGATCGGTCAATAAAAAGAGGAAGAACTGAGTATTACTCTTACATAAGATTTGACTTTTTGCATTGTACCCACGAGTAATGATGATAATTACTTCAGTCACCATGTTTGTTCATCACAGATTTCAAATCACCTTTGGGCTGTATAATTCCTTTCACTTCCTCAGACTGGGAAACTGAGGCATGGGAAAGAGACCTGAGTTACCCAGTCATGTCAGCAAACAGTGGGAGTAGGGCAGGTCTTTGCCTCAGTAGTGTGTTCTGCACTCTGAGAAGCATTTCCCTCATATGCTATAGTTAGAGAGAGCAGAGACATAAACTCTTATATGCTTTTGTCCATTTAAACGATGTCTATGTTACTCTGAGACTGTGCTACAAAATGAATAAGAATAGAATTAATTTTTGAAAACACATTAGAGATCTATTATTCAAGCTGATGTGATTCGGTGGGATTATTTGTGCAAGCAACAGATCGTAAATTTGAACACTTTTTTTTTCTTTTTTTTCTTTTTTTGGTTGAGAAAGATACTTTTTAATGTCTTTTGTAGACCTAAATGACACTGTGATTTGTGTTGCATGAGTTAACTCGCTCATGTTCTTTCTGTCTCGACGTATCCTTTAATAAGAGGACAAAAGTAATTTTTAACTAACTTTAAATTATATCAATACACTTTACTAAACTACCTTAGTCAGTTAAATATGCTGCAGAGTGACCAGCTAGTTCAACCTTTTGCTTGTTTGCAGTCTCTAATGTTTCAGGGAAGAATAAAATAAGCAAGCAATCAAACTAAAAAAAAGGTCACATTAGTAAAAGCTCTGTACTGTATTATGTATTGATCACACTACACAGGAGTCAAGTCTTGCAGGATGTTGAGAATTATTGTAACAAGTACTTAAAACAATAATGCTGGATTCTGTTCCAAAAACAAAAACAAAAATGTGCTGAGGTTAGAATATGGTGTAAATGTTATCACTTCTTATTAAGGGCTATAACATTATGCTAGTACTTTCCCTGCTATGGCTGACCAGAAGGAAAAACATTTCTCACAGCTCCAGTTAATTTCACTGTAATAGTTTTTCCCAGCCTAAATGTATGTCTTTTATCATGAAGAAAATAAATAAATAAATAAATGAAACCTGTGTACTTCAGTGCTGCAGTGCTGAACACTGCAATGCCAAACTTAGGAAGCAGAAGCCTCAAGAGAAATCCCAGTCCCCAAGCTGGGCAACCAACCAGATCACATACTACACTGGAAATGGCAGAAATCAGGTCTTCATATCAGGATTGAAGCTGCAGCTTGGAGGACATTTCAGTGAAATTCTGCAGTGGAACCTCTGTTCATGTTCTGGGGTCAGGGCTGCAGCAAAACCATTTCCCTCCATCTGGGCTCCACAACTTGAAATTCACCTCTGAAAACCGATAACCCACTTCTGTTGTATCAAACTTTTAAAGTAAGTGTGTGTGAGTAAGTATGAGTGTGAGTTCTGAGATGAGAGGAATAAAAGGAGGTGGATGACTCAGCTCCCTCTCCTAACCAACAGCATAGTGGGCAGAATATACTTTCCCCACAAAGACACAGGGTCAATTCACTGATAAATTGGAAGGGGCTTGAGTCTGTCCTTTGACCTCCCAACAGTACCCTTTCCATTTGAAAACATGCCACACCAGAGGACTATGCTGGAGTCTACAGGCCGGGGGGGGAGTAAAAAAAAAAAAAAAAAATAGTGAAAGGAACAAAGGAAGTAAGATAAAATATAAACATCTGTGTGAATTGTGAATTCAGTCCTTCACCAAAGAGCTATTCTGTATACTCTCACCAGTAAGGACAGTAGTTCTGGGGCTCAGTCCTGTCCTAAAAATTGCTCAGGAATTTTAATGTTGCTAATACAAGCGATCACAGTGGAAACTGGGACAGAAACTCAGATCAATATATATAGTTTAAATAAGAAATTCTGGTCAGGACCTTGGCCTGACCTACTCACTAAATACACCTCTTGCTTCCACATCTTCCGAATTGCAAAGTGAAATGACAACATGGCTTTTACGGCAGACTACACTCAGGCTGGGTGCCCTATCTGATCACCTTGGTGACTCCTATTCACTTTTCTGACACCTAGTGTTTGAAGCATTTAAAACTAACCCTGTGTCTATTCTGGCCACTGTTTCCAACAGGAAAATTATTGCAAAGTCTGATGAATGTGTATACTGGAGAAAGAATGCCTATAGGTTTTGCTGCTGGCTCCGTGGTCTAAACATCCGATATGTGTAATCTATTAGGTCAAGCTCAGTCTCATATGAAAGCACAATTCAAGCAAGTCCTCCCAGGGTTCTGCACTCCATGGTGAGTGCTGTAAGAAATAGCCCTTAAACTCGTGCTCCCCCACAGCCTTTTTCTGGTTCAAGGGTTCTCAAAATTATTTTTCTTGTAAAGCGGAACAGCTGCAGCAAGAGGGCTGGTAGCCTGGTGGTTGGTGGTATGAGCCAAGAAAGAAGAGCATGTGGGCTGGCTCTTACACTGCAAAAGATAGAGACTTTTTATTTTCTCATTCTGAGCCAGTCTTCTACCCACTAGACAGAAGTAGGCAAACCACTTTTCTAACTTTCTTCTCTTTTGTTTTCTTTTTTTTTTTTTAAATCATCATCATCCACCACTGCATCATTTTGCAAAGCTCCATCTGGTGAACATATCACAGGGAGATTTGGAACACGCTCACACGTCACTGCCCTCAGAAAAATGAAGAAAAATATCTAGTTTCAGAAACCTTGTTAGGCCTAAATGCAATTTAGATAGAAAACCAGTAGTTCTGTGAAGACTTGCCTGTGGAACTTACTGAGATAGAAAATTCTGTGAGAAGATACTTGTATTAATTTAACTTTCACTCCCAGCACACACAAAGCCTGAATAAAACCATAATTTTAAATGAAATAATGATCCTATGGCTTTTCTATTTGCTGAATCCATCACAATTTCTAGTGCACACACACACACACACACACACACACCTTTATATACATATATTTAAAGAGGGGTGTGTGTACACACACAGAGCATCATGTCTATAATGTAGGATGTCTTTATTGTGATTATATCTCCCATAGAAATAATGAAGACGACTTCACAGCACATAACAGAAATATTGCAAGAAGGGTATCTACAGTAGTAAATTTTTGTTCTGTAGAAACTTTGAAAATGGTCTGAGTTCTGCTTTGCAAGATCTACAACTTTAGAGAAGGTAACTAGTTTTTCGACATGTTCTGATATAGCACAAGTACACCCTTAGCCAGTGTTATTTGCACAGTCATAGTAACGGGAAGATGGGAGGCTACCAATCAGGAAAAAATGTAAAAGTATCTCAGTACCTTTTCCCATTTCAAGGCATTTTCCATATTAGGAGTAAAACCATTCCTATTCAAAAGGCAACCGTGATGCTCAAGACAATTTGTTTGTGTTTGATTAAATATGGGACTTTATATCCAGAAGAAAGCTATAAACAGTAAACTCATTGTCTTAGGCTTCTAGAAATTGCAAGGGCAACATCAGATAAGGAAAGGGGTCAAGGAAAATAGGCTTGGATTCTCTTTCCCCTATCTGATCTACTGAATCATTTGGAGGGGGATAATGTGAGCTCTGGTTATTCAGCCTGTGTATATGGATTGTAAACTGGGATGCATATGCTGAATTTTAAAGACTCAAATGCATTAGCACTTCAGTGCTGCATGATCTCTCACTTTACCACATTCTCTAAATAAAAGAGTAAAAAATTTCAGTCAGGGAGATTCTCATCAACCAGGTCCAGGACTCCTTAAAACACTTAGAGGCAGGCCTCTTCTCCTAAGATACATGTTTCCAAACTTAATTCAAGAAGGTGAGGAAATCTAGAAATTTAGGGTTATGGCACTGAGTAGTGATAGATTCATTTCCTGGCCCTGACACACCTTTCCTGTGTAACTTGACTTACAGAACCAAAATTTCAGTATCAGTCCTAATATGGATGATGCCTCTTTTCATCCTAGAGAGGAAGTTTTGTCTTCTAGATGCTAACCTTTGCATGGCAGATACTCTCTCATTACATGTATATATATGAGAGACATAAATCTCTCAACATAGTTCCAAAGTATACAGCTGAAGACACAATGGATTCCTTATCTAAATACTCTTTTCGAAGTTATATAGCACCCATAAACACTCTTACATCTTCTGGAAGATTTTTTTAACTTTTTTTTTTTTTTTCTACTAGGGCCCTAGATTGCTTCCACTACTTCCCACCTCCCAGCAGATCCCTTGGAAGAAGTAGGCAATTTGTCCTTCATGCTTTGACAACAGGTCATTTTCTCCTTCCTCTTGTTTGATTCGTATTTATTTATTTAATATCTGGTTAATGTTCAGGTCCTCTGATTGCATTTTGATTGTTTTTTTATGGTGCCTGAGCAACTTTAATAACACAAAGGTAAAGATGCTCAGAGGCTTTACTCTAAGGCAGGAGAAGCACAAGCTCTTTAGTCCTCCTGCCCCACATCCCAGTTAGTGTTGACCAGGCTCCAGATTGTCAGCCTTTCCTTCCCCGTGGATATCTTGTCACTGCTGCTGACATCCATGGGACCCATCCCCCGACCCTTCCCCCTTCCCCTGACTCTCCCACCTCCCTCCACGGACTTTCCTGAGGGCTTCCCTGCCTCCGGCTCCCAGTGTACTTCAAAGTTGCAATTTTTGGTCCACGGAAGGTTTCCAGCCAGCCTAGCACCACCCCCCTCCCCGCCCCGGACATCACCGAGAGGCAAAGTCAAAGAAACCATCAGGAGAAATGAATTAATGTGCCTCAACGTGGCGCCAAGTTTCCTTTCCCTCTTTTTTTTTTTTTTCCTAATGAAACCACTAATATATTTCTTGTGGTGCTTTCTGTCTCAGTGGCATTTTATCTCTTCTGGCTCGTTTGTAATTTATTAGGCAGGCTTTTTCAGGGCCAAGATTTCTCCCTTTTTGTCTGTTTCGTTTCCTCCTCCTGCCCCATTTCCTCCCCCCGCTTCCCCCTCCCTCCGTAGTCCCTGCCCACCGTAACGAGCCCAAAGGCTAAATCTTCATCCTGGGGACACGAAATGGCCACGGCGACTGTTGTAACTTGTCTGTGGTCTAATTACATTAATTTGATAAGATCATGGTCGGCAGGGTGTCTAATTTACTTGCAAGCGGCAGCCAGGGAAAAGCTTTGACCAAATTAACATGCCGCCGGGACCAGGGGGCTGCAAGCTCCATATGGCTCCCTGGCTTTCCCTATAAATAACTCTTCTCCAGCCCACCCCCGCAGTTACATCTCCCCCTCCCTACCAGTATGCCGCAAAGTTCACCAGCGGCGCCGGACGGGAGAGGTACAGCCCCGGGCTGCAGGAGGCACCCGGTGGCCGGGCTGCCTCTCCCGCCCCCGCCTCCTCCTCCTCCTCCTTCTCCTCCTCCTTCTTCTCCTCCTCCTCTTCCTCCTCCTCAGAGCGATTTGACAAGGCAGGGGGAAACGCAGGTTTCCATTGGCACCGCCAGAGGTGCAACTGGTTCTTCGCTCCTAGGCACCTGAAACCCGTCCAAATGATGCAGAAACTTTTGTATGCTTGGCTCCTTTCTTTAAATCCAGGCACCGATTATTCCGCTGTGTAATCTCTTTTGTCAGAAGGGTGGGAGCTGGAAAGGGTGGCAGGGGGTGAGGAGTGGGGGAGGGGCCGAGGGAAGACCGTGTTTTATTTCCGCAGAGAAGATATTAGGAGCATCCCTAGAGAAGTATCTATGCATGTACATACGTGCATCTCTAGATTTTTATATATAGACAAGAACGTCAAGATGCACAACTGGCAGTTTCAGCCCTCTCCTCCCTTCCTTAAGGGAGACACTATGCTCTGTGGGAACAGGCAGCGTGAATTGCTAACAGTGCAGCAATCCCCTCCCCCCTACCTTCCCTCTTCCCTCTGATCATTTAAATTATTATATATATATATATAATGCAATAATTCACGGTTCAACATTGTATGGAGAACGCCAGCAAGAGACCAAATCTACCATGAAGCACTATAGACTGCAGGGGAGGAAGAAATGCATTTAAAGCAATGATAAAAATGGCGTGCAGAATAATTACCTCAAATTGCTATTCACTTGACACCCTGACACTAATTCTGTTCGATCCATTGGGAAATACAATAAGGCAAACACACCTTCCTCGCCTGCTTGTGTAGGTGTGAGCGTGTGTGAACAGGGACAAGCGAGAGCTGGTCGGGAGGAGAGGAATGCTGAACTTTCCATCTTAAAAGAAAAGAAATAAATTAAATAATCCATTTAGGAGAGAGCATCTAAACAGATCGACAGCTTTTAATGCCAACGTTTTTAACGCTTGCCCTGTACGTGGATTGATTTTTTTTTTCTCCAGCATTCCCTCAGCAGATGGATTTTTGCCACTGCAGCTCAGCAGAGGGTGTCAGATCTTTCAGAGTGCACCAGGTTGAAACGAGCAGAGCCTCTTAGCAACTCTCCCTCTGCCTGAATGTGAGTGTGTGCGAGCGTGCGACTCCGCAGCAGCTGAAGAAAAAAGAAAGAAGAGCGAGCGAGGGAGCGAGGGAGCGCGGAGGCAGCGCGGCCGGCGGGGCGAGGTGCGGCGCGGCGCGGGCGAGCGGGCGGGCGAGCGTGCTGCGGCCCCGGCCCCGCGGCAGGCTCCGGCGGGCGGCAGGCATGGGCAGCCGCGCACCGCAGCTGGGGCAGGCGCCGCGCAGCGCCGGCGGCTGGGCGGGCAGCGCCTAGGCTGGGGCAGCGCTTTCAGCACCCGGGCGCTGGACAGCGCCCGGCGGGCGGCGGGCGAGGAGCGCGGCTCCGCGGCCGCGCGGCAAGGTCAGCCCGGCGCGGAGCCGCGCACAGCGGCAGCCTCCGCGGCCAGCGCCGCGCTCCCCGCCTGCGCCTTCCCAACATGCAGCGGCAGCCGGTGGGTAGCAGCACCGTGCCCGTGCCGGTGAGACAGCCCGGCCAGCAGACCTCCGCTTAGCTGCCCGGGAGGCGTCAGGGAGGGGGATCGACCAGAGGGATTCATTTTTTTTTCCCTTCTACTTTTTTTTTTTTTTTTTTTTTTTTTTTTGCGTACCTTGCAGTACGTGCCTGGATAGTTTGTGGATATAATTATTGACTGGAATCTGGTCTGTTGCAGTTGTACGCGGGGGGGGAGAGAGGGAGAGAGGAGAAAAGAAAGCGTCCCCCCCTCCGCCGACCGTCCCTGCTCCCCCTCCCCACATTTTTTTTTTTCTCCCCCTTTGGTGGCCGTTTGGACATTTCATGTATTGAATGAACTGGAATTGCTTTCCGTGTGAGGAGGATGGTTGCTGTTACTTTGTGATGAGATCGGGAATGAATCGCTCGGTTTAAAAATGCTGCTTTGGATTCTGTTGCTGGAGACGTCTCTTTGTTTTGCTGCTGGAAACGTTACAGGGGACGTTTGCAAAGAGAAGATCTGTGCCTGCAACGAGATAGAAGGAGATTTGCACGTAGACTGTGAGAAAAAGGGATTTACCAGCCTGCAACATTTCACCGCCCCAACTTCCCAGTTTTACCATTTATTCCTGCATGGAAATTCCCTGACTCGACTTTTCCCTAATGAGTTTGCTAACTTTTACAATGCAGTCAGTTTGCACATGGAAAACAACGGTTTGCATGAGATTGTTCCCGGGGCTTTTCTCGGGCTGCAGCTGGTGAAGCGCTTGCACATAAACAACAACAAGATCAAATCGTTCAGGAAGCAGACTTTCCTGGGGCTGGACGACCTGGAATACCTCCAGGCAGATTTTAATCTGTTGCGGGATATTGACCCGGGAGCGTTTAGGGACTTAAACAAGCTAGAGGTGCTGATTTTAAATGACAATCTCATCAGCACCTTGCCCCCCAACGTGTTCCAGTACGTGCCGATAACCCACCTCGACCTCCGGGGAAACCGTCTTAAAACCTTGCCTTACGAGGAGGTCCTGGAGCAGATCCCAGGCATTGCTGAAATCCTGCTGGAGGATAACCCCTGGGACTGCACTTGCGATCTGCTGTCGCTGAAGGAATGGCTGGAAAACATACCCAAAAACGCTTTGATCGGCAGAGTGATTTGTGAGGCTCCCACTAGGTTGCAGGGCAAAGATTTAAATGAGACCACAGAGCAAGAGCTGTGCAAAAAGAACAGAGTGGATTCTAGCCTAGCTGCTCCCCCTGCCGAAGAAGAAACCTGCGATCCTGGTCCCATTCCAACTCCCTTTAAAATACATGTCAAAGAAGACCCTGCCACGCCAGGATCTGGTCCAAACGGAGGTACAAAGATTCCCGTCAACTGGCAAATCAAGACCAGACCCACTGCTGCCGTGTCGACAGCCAGCGCGAAAAGCAAGCTCCCGGCTCCCGGCTCCTGCCCGCAGGTCTGCAGCTGCGATCAGATCCCTGGCTCGGGCTTAAAGGTTAATTGCAACGACAGGAACGTGAGCAGCCTGGTGGATTTGAAGCCCAAGCCGTCCAACGTGCAGGAGCTGTTTCTCAGAGACAACAAGATACACACCATCAGGAAATCCCACTTTCTGGATTACCGGAAACTTAATTTACTCGATCTGGGCAACAACAATATCGCCACCGTCGAGAACAACACCTTCAAGAACCTTTTTGATCTCCGATGGCTCTACATGGATAGCAACTACTTAGACACCCTGTCCCGGGAGAAATTCGCCGGGCTGCAAAACCTGGAGTATCTGAACGTGGAATTTAATGGGATCCAGCTGATCATGCCCGGCACCTTCAATGCGATGCCCAAACTGAGAGTCCTCATCCTCAACAACAACCTGCTGAGATCCCTCCCAGTAGACGTGTTCGCAGGGGTCTCTCTTTCCAAGTTGAGCATCCACAACAACTATTTCATGTACCTCCCGGTGGCGGGGGTGCTGGACCAGCTCACCTCCATCACCCAGATCGACCTGCACGGCAACCCGTGGGACTGCACTTGCCCTATCGTGCCTTTCAAACAGTGGGCGGAGATGCTGCGCCCTAAGGTGATTATGAGCGACCTGAGGTGCGAGTCCCCTGAAGATTTCTTCAAGGAGGACTTCGAGTCTCTCTCCAACGACGTGATTTGCCCTCAGTTAAAAATCTCGCCCACATTAACTTCTACTAACAAAAACAGCACCGGGTTGACAGAGACAGGTACTCACTCCAACTCCTACTTGGAGACCAGCCGGGTCTCTATTTCGGTGCTGGTGCCAGGGCTCCTGCTGGTTTTTGTGACCTCTGCCTTCACGGTGGTTGGCATGCTGGTGTTCATCCTGAGGAACAGAAAACGGTCCAAGAGGAGAGACGCCAACTCCTCTGCATCCGAAATCAACTCCTTGCAGACGGTCTGCGACTCGTCCTACTGGCACAACGGGCCCTACAGCACCGACGGGGCCCACAGGGTTTACGACTGCGGCTCCCACTCCCTGTCGGACTGAGGGGGCGGGCGGGGCGGGGGCGGCCGCCGCCCGGGAACGGCCCTTCGCCCTCCGGCCGGCGGGGCGGCCAGCGCCGACCGTGGACGGCTCTGCACCTCGGCTACCTTACGTGAGAAACAAAACACACACGCACGCCTGCACGCCCCCCACAGCAAGCACGGAGGCCCGGCGCGGTGGGGAGAGCCCGCAGCACCCCCGCAGCCCGGCGCGGTGAGCGCATCCTCCGCCCGTGCGCTGCAGGGGCCGCAGGGAACCAGCGAGGACCCGCTTCCTTCGGCTCCGGCAGGGCGAAACACGGCTCCTGCTTTTGCTGGGCTTTTGTTCTATTGTGTTGGGGTTTGTCGCGCTTTTTTGCCCTCTTCCCTTGTGGACCGACCCCTCTGCGAGAGGCCGGGAAGAGGAGGGGGGAGGAGGAAAGGCTGCTGTCGGCCTCCTCCTGACAGCAAAGCAGGAGTGGAAAGTTGCACGAAGGCATGAATGTAATGTAAATAAATGACTCCGACTCCGAAACAGACAAATGGACAAAAAAAAAAAAAAAAAAAAAAAAAAAAAAAAAAAAAAAAGTGCTGCATGGCTCGCATGGATACAACGCACCCCAGGGACGCTCCAGCCCGCGACTGGAAGCAGCGTCTAGTTCACACCATCATCCCTCTTACCTGATAAGTCCCTTCGTATCAAACCTTCTATATAAGAAATATAGTATAATAATAAAAAGTGCCATTTCGCCATTTTTGTGTGATCAATAGGCAGTAGAGATCGTACTTTTACCGTGGAAAAATTGTAAAGGTTTTATTTAAGACATAGTTGCATGAATATTCTCATTGGATTTGCTTCTTTTTCTCCTTTTTTACTTTTTTTTTTTCCTTTTTTTTTTTTTTTTTTTTTTTAGAGGCGGAAATTACTTTGCTGGGAGAGATTTGCTTTGTTGACAGTGGATTGTGTTTCGTTTTTCAGGGGAGGGGGGAGGGGAGGCTTTGGTTTTGTTTTATCTCTCTTCCTTTTCAATATGCATATTCAGTATTGCCTTTCCATTTGAATGTAAAAATTAGTACCCTTGATTTCTATTATGGTAATAGTGTAAACATTCAAAAAAAAAAAAAAGGTCCAAGGCAGTTAAGCATGACCAATTAATGTCACTCTAGTGCTTAGGCTGCGAAGTTTAATGGTAGAAAATTCTGTGCTGTTGTAAATCTTACTATAACTTGAGGAAACCAGAACTGAAGAAGCAAGTGAAACTTACTAATTCTATTCGAGGATTTTATAATGGCATATTTTTTCAGTATTAAAGTGAAAATGTTTTCAACTCCGGGTCTTTACCATTTTTCCAGCATCAGTTCTTGCAAGTGGGTTATTTGGGTTTAGGGGACAGAGCCTCCTTTCAGTGCTCTCTCTGTGTGTGTTTCTCTCTCTCCCTCTCCCTCCTTCCCTCCCTTCCTCTTTCTCATTCATTCACACCAGAGGCACAAACACCCTTCCCTCACCCCTTCCCCAATGTAAATAATGCACAGAAGTTTCCTGCCCCCTCCCCTCTCCCTCGCCTCCTATTTATTTATTTATTTATTTATTTATTTATTTATTTATTTATTTATTTATTTATTTATTTATTTATTTAAAAAAAAAATGCGGCAGTGAATCCCTTTATTAACACCGTGAATCTCTCGCTGCCGCCGCCGCCTCTGCTGCACACACTGCAGATATATTAGGGATGTTAGTGGGAATGTGATATAATTGACTCCGCCTAGCTCGGTCTCATTAAGCCGCAGCCGGATCTCTCCGGTCAGCACTTCATGCCCGCAGGCATCCTGCCGGACTGCCGGCCAGGCGGGGCTGCTGCGGCCGGCTGGGCTCCAGCAGCTGCTGCAAGCGGGAGAACTAATTAGCCGAGGGACTTCCCCATCCCTGCTCTGGGTAGCTGCACCCTTTGATATCAAATGGCGAAAAAAACCCACCAAAAACCAAGCCCACGGCGCAGTGCTTGCGGTTGGACTTGAGGCAACTCGCATTTGATCCCATTCCTGTAAGGGAAAGTACCCCTAAACTCAGTAAAACCTGTAAAGGCGAAAGAGCCTGCAGATCACTTGTAACTCACAGCTCAGGTCCCAGTGGAGGTATGAAGAATTTCAGTCACGTTGCTTCTGGCTTTCTCCAGGCAGAGAATCCTTTTAAACAGTAAAACACCGTAAGGGGCTTGCTAAACTTCAAATACCAGTTTGGTTAGCTTTGTAGAAAGTGCCCACCTCTGGAATATGTGAGGGGAAAATAGACATACATACATGCATACATACATACACATTGCAATAGATACACTCTTGATAACGAGGCACAATCCTGATCCTGGGTGTTCATGAAGTGTTAATCGTGGGGAATACATCATTACTCCAGAATCCTTTATCACTCTGGAAAGGTCTGCAGTCTCCTAGAAAATACCTTGAAGTTTGGTTGTGTAGCTCCTCTGAAAATGAGATATTCTGCTTTAACTATAAAAACCCCTCCCATTTTGAGGGCCCTTCTTTATTCCCCCTTGCTTCTTTGCTAGACTGGTTGTTCTGCTAGGACATTCTGTGTAAGGCAAAGTGATGGCAGTAGAGCCACTAGTTTGTCATTGTACATTGTGCAGTCTACCAGATTGAGAAGAAAAAGAAAATGCATTTACATGTGAGCCAGTATTTCTGTCCTCAGGAGGCCATCAAGTTTAGCTTAGGCATAGTCCCCAAAAACGTTTAAGAATAAGCCAGTGCACCCCTAGATGACTACCTAAGTCTTGCTGCCTTCTCCACCATATTGTGGTGATAAAATTGAGAGCATTAAGGATACATCCTATGGTAAAAAAAAATACAAACTAGTTACGTTACAAACACTGTTACAGAAGTTAAGATAAAAGATATAATAGATTTAAGATGTCAAATCACTGACTGAGATCAAACATGCATGCAGTCCAGAGAACACAATGCTAAATATATGTAATTTTGATTTGTCATCACTGAGGAGTAACATGAACTTGTAACTTTTTTCATTTACTTTCCTTAAAGTGCCGGTTCATTGGCACATTTAAATAGAAGTGTCAGTTCAACTGAAGAGTTAAAGATATGCATTTATTACTCTGTTCCTAGGTTGGAGTTGGGGGGAAATAACAAAGTGATCCTTTCTCTTTCTATGCCATTTTCTGATTTTAACATTCACATGATTCTTCCGTCTTACAGATACTTGCCCTTAAGACACATAGATCACCTAACTCTGAGAAAATAGAAAAATTACCAGACTTTGAATTATGTTTATCTTATTTGCATGTTTAGCACTTCCAAGGTTATTTTTATTAAAACAAAACAGCCAAAGAGGAAAAAAAAAAAAAAGAAAGAAAGAAAAGGGGTGACTGAGGATGTATTGAAGGAGAGTGAAGTGCAAATAAGTTAAATATGTTTAGCTGTATGACATTGACAATAATAACAAAAAAATTAAAGGTTTTATTCATTTTGATAAAGCCCAGCTGTGGTGATGATAATTCTAACATTGGAAGCCTATATAATATCCTTGTTGTGTCAAGACATACATTTTTTTCTGCTAACTGAAGAAGAATCTCGTGACTTCAGCATAACATCTATCACATTATGTTACTTCTTATCGCTTCTTAATCATCACAGTAGATTTCTCTTGTTTCAGAAAGGACAGAAATGAAAAGAACAGATATCTTGTTTAGTTATCTTAAAAAAGGTTGTTGATTTTGTAGTTTGTTTGGTATTTGTTTTTTTTGGTTTTTTTTTTTTTTCTTTCTGCAAACACTTCAACTAAGAATATGTTAGAATTTAAACTGTTGCCATAGAAATACGTGCCTGTATGCATGGTAGCCTCTCGCATGCCATTGCAGAAGACTGAATGGAACTCTAGGAGCAATCTGGTAAAATTTTAAATCAATACCCATAAGTGATATGTATCAATTTGAGCAGAAGTGTACTGTTGGAACTGCACAGGAATGCATTCTTATATTGCTTTACCTAATATATTGATCATGCCAGGTTATTTTTTAACTTTACTGCAGTTGCATTGGAAATATAGTGTTTCAGATGCTCTTGCAAATTAAGGTGATGTAAATTTTTTTTTTAGCAAGAGCGGGGTCAGATATTATCTGATGGAGAAGGAAAGGCTTTGTGTACTAGTCTTTACTCTGGTAGAACAGCCATTAACTACAAAAGGTGAACACTTCACACTTTTTTAAACTGGTGGCAAAACTCAGTAGGGTGAAAATTAGGGCAGCAAGAAGGTGCAAAATGCTTAGAACCCAACAGAACAATCTCTAACTTCCATTACCCATGAGAGGTTTTGTAGGTCTCCCAGAGACAAGTAGCTCCTAGTAAAGGGACAGTGTCTTTCTTTTTGTGTTTTTGTCAGTGGCTTATTCAGTTGCAAAACAAAGTAGGATTTTGTTTGGTTTGTTTAGAGAGTTTAGTGTAGTTGTTTACACTATTTGGATCAGTCAGAGCAGGTTTGGCTACATTTTTATTCACGTGTGATCAAAAGTGAGCATTCTTAGATGGACTTCAGCAGGTAGACTCCTTTGTATTTAGAAAAGTTTCCATAGGTATATACATGAAGTAGGACAATTTCTGTGGCTGAATCTTATTCTATGTGTTTGTGCAGTTCAGATTTGTGGGAATCCTTTATGATTTATGGTACAGAAATTTCCAGGCAATGGGGAGGACTTCTGAGCTGGCTGCTGCATAAATACTTTTTTTTTTTTTTTTTGTATTTGGGAACTAGTCAGAAAGCGAGAAATTAATGGTTTGTGTTGGTAAACTAAGGTTGCCCTAAGACCATCCAGGCATTTGTATAATCTGTTTAAATTGTATAATGTACAGCCTGTTAAAACTATATTAGGAGTATGGACATGGCCAATTAAAATCATAAGAATCTTTTTTATTGTCCAGCTTTTCCCAAACAGAGGAATAATACCACTAGAAAAAATGTGGACTAAAAAATGTTGCAAATATTGTGTTATATTATGTTACTTTCATTATACTTATGTTTAGCAATGGTACCTTAATGGGTTAACTTGTAAGAGAAGACAATATTCAATGTAATTGAGAATTTCAGAAACTTTTATGGATATTATCTTATAGATGGAGAAATATAAATGAGATCCATCAGTATTACTTCTCCAAGATTAATTACCAGGTCAACTGACATATTGTCATGCTGAATGTTTTAATTTACCAACTAAAGTTTCTGAATCAATTTCTGCATATAATTCTTTAATATATTCTTCAGTTATGTGAGAGAGAGACAAAGTCAACAGAAATTCCCATGAAGGAAACAGCAGTCTCCTGCACCAAACACTTGGAGACTAAGACTGGAAATTCATAGTAGAGAATTCATAGGAAGAATGGACAGAAACAGCCCATTGTAGAGGACACTGAGTTGACTCTAAGTGAATGACTGCTTTAAGTGCCATTGTTTTAGTGGTACCAGTGGCACAAAGTACTCTAGCATTTGCCCCATAGAAATATCAGTGTCATCAGAACTCCCCCATCCTTCTCCCTTTCCATTAGATAGCAAGATTGATCCCCCTCAGACAGTTTCCAGCTAAGCCAGTGGAACAAATTATTTTAGCTTTTAATGACTTTTATAGATATCATTACTGATTAGACAGACCCCTCAAGCTTTGGTCTCAAAACGTGTCTAAGCATGGGCTGCCATGCTTGGTATGTGTTACTTTATCATTTCTGAATCAACTGCAACTCTCTTGCAAGTAGGAAGTTTAGCAAACGGTACATTAAAATGTGACCTGAGGAAAACAAGAGAATGGGAAGAGTTCTTTTTCCTTTAAATGAGAATTCAAATAGTAAAGATGGGCTGGGAAGCAACAATGAAAACTGGAGACCAGTGGAAAATGTTATGCAGAACAGCTATCAAGAAATCAAGAAGCAGTATAGTCTGCTGGAAAAAATTTGGGAATATCACTCATTTTCTGGATCACTATATAGCCTTGAGTGTAGCTGGTATTTGTCTCACCTAACCTGATGAGCTTGAATGAGCTGCCCTAGCACAAGCCAGTGGTGCTCTAAGAAATGTTCTGGAGTACCTGAGATGTGTGCTTGAGGCTGATTGGTAGATACAAAATAAGGACTAGGGCACACTCACATATTTCTGAGTGGCAGCTGGAGCCTAGGTGGGCTACATTTGGGCATCTGAAATAGATACCCATGTAGGAACAACTGAATTGAACTCTGGATCTGCACTGAGAGGCTGGTGCTTGGTTCACTTGGTCCACATAAGTAATTTGAATTACCTTAGTATCTGAGCTGTCTGCATGCTGCTGAAAGAAAAGACTCAAGTCCTGCAGGACATATGGTCAGCTGGTGCCCAGGCAAGACACTACAAATGGACTGCATATGAATGGACAGAGGAGTTGAATTCTAAGCATAGTTCAGTTATACACACCTGCACTGCAGGTAATTAAATAAACGCACAGCAGAACTAAGTCAAAACCTTGAAATTATATAAAATAAATGATACCGGAGTCGGTTAGTGGAGACATGACAATTAATTTTAAAGGGCAAGTGCTAATTTTTAGAAAGTATCAATCAGGTCAGATGTATCCAACACAATTTCTCCATCTGTTTTCCTAACTTGGATTTTATTTTTGCCTTTTCAAATTGATTTGGGGATTGCATCCTGATTCTTGCTTTTGAATGGGACTTCTATTTCAGCCAATGCCTTTAGAAATTGCTATAGTACATAATAACTATAATAGAATTATCATAAAGTAATAGAAGGCTCAGGAAACAAAAATGCAACAACAACAAAAAAATTCCTGACTGTTATTGCTGTTACCATAATAGTAAATAACTGGTTCTTGGGTCAAGCCTGAAATATAAGTGAGGAATACAATACTACAGGGTTGTAGTCATTATTGAAGTCATTAAGATGATCACAATGAGAGATAAATGTTAGCAATGGATGAGAAAATACAGTGGAAAGTGTTTCAGAAAAAATCTGGTTTATAAAAAGAAAGTGCCAATCTGTCAGTGGTTTTTCACAGGAGGATTGAAAAGGGAAAAAAATAATTTAATTATGGACACGCAGTAACAACCTATTCACATGAGATATCTTAAAGGGAAGACAGATGGTAGGAAAGATTTAAGTGCAGGATGTAGAATATGTGACGAGACCTCAGGGACTATTGGTCATATTGTAAGATGATGTATCAAGTCGTCCAGGATATATATGGCACAACAAAGTTGGCATTATTGTGTACTGGGCACTGCAAGCAGTAAGGACTTTTAGAGAAAAGTGTCAGACTGGGTACAAATGGAGAGAATGAAAGCATAAAAGCAGTGGAAGATTTTTTCCACTGTTACAATCTGGGAACAAATGTTTCAAAATTAGTTGCTGTGGTTATAAAGGTTATTTTATCAGGTGCCTTTATTATGGAATTTTCTTAATTTTGGTTAACTTAACTTGGCAAGAAAATATTGATATACAGGATCTACTCAAAATATAAGCATTACACTAATTCTCTGGTATATGGTGATCATGGTAGTTGAAAAATAAGTGTGTGAATGAGACAATAATTCTTTTCTGGAAACACTTTTCAAAAAGCTAGGTCAATGGATGCCTCTAAACCACCAATATAGAAATAATTTTGTAAATTTTGGGGTGCATTTTCACTGTTGCAATAATCTTAGATCTCTACCAGAAATTGTGTTCTTCCCTATGACATTACACGTGGAAAAGAATAATAATATTAATAGCAGTAAAAAATAATAATGATACCTTTCATGTTTAAGGGTTTCCTGTTTTCTTACTTCCTATAGTAAATCAAGATGTATACAGCCTATAGGGAAAAAACCACCCAAAACTATTTTCTCTCTCTCTCTCTGCCTTTTTTTTTTCCTTCGTCTTTTCTTTTTTTTTTTCCTTTTCTTTAATTTATATGTACATACTTTTGAATGTATGAAGATGATACACAGACAAAACATGACATTGTAAGAACGAACAAGAGGAATGCACTAAATATGGGTGCTAGCCCCTGCAGATTTGCTGAAATTATTCAGGAAGTAGAACAACAGGTCTGAATGGCAGAGTGAAAGATGTTATTGGTATTGGCTAAAGGTACCCATGGGAACAGGACGCACTTACGTTTTTGAAAGGTCTTTCTATGGCTATACTGCTTTTAATAAAAACTAACGAAAAATTTAGTATAAGACAATATCCTCTAAGATAATCGCTATAGAAGTGTTGATAGTACTGGTATTAATGGAGGCTTAATCATATCTAGCATGATTCAGAAAATAGATGGAAATAATCAACATATATGTTTCATCAGAACATATACTTTTTTAGACTAAATCACATCCACAGAAAGGTTTCTGCATTTTTGACTGAATTAGCACTTTTTTCCAAATGTTAATGATCACTAAATTACAAAACAATTATTCCTGTAGAGAGAAGAAAGCCAACCCTGTCTAGATTGATGAGGAATCAATCTTAATCTCTCATGCAGGGCTGAATTGTCAGATAGTAGTGGAAAAAAAGAGAAAATTTAGAAAATATAATTGTGTAACATAGATCCTTTTGCATTGGACTGAGTGGCTCATACCTCTTTGACTAGAATGGTGTCCTCTATCCTGCTAAATTAATGAAACCAGAATCTAAGTGAACTCAAGCACTGTAAGCATAATACATAATGGAGAATCCATACTGCATAACTGTTATATCAAAACCTAGCTCTTTTTTTGGAGTTCTCCACTAGCTCTGTCCAAGACCAAATTGCTACAGAAGGGACAAGCTCTTGGCAATGTGAGCTTGAGCCAATTTGTACTTGGACTTTGAGCCTAGAATTTAATTCTACTTCTTGCTCATTTAGAAGTGTGAATATGATCAGTATATCTCCTGTGGGCTCAGCATTTGGTCCAGAGATTCATTATGGGACTTAACAGTTGTAGGTTTTTGTTGTAATTTTTTTTTCCTGCCTTCCTACTCACTAGAGTTTGATGATACAATTCCTTCTCAGAAATCCTGTTGGATATCTGTAACCACCTTTGATGTCCCTGTCTTTGGCTTTGATTGGCATTGCCTGGCTGAACAAGCAGAAAAGAATATATCAATGAGGATTTTTGTGTAATTAAAAAAATATAAAATAGGAGCAATTTTTGTTTGCTGCATGGGCTAGTATTGTGTATTAAAACTACTAGGAAGGGTTAGCAGGTTAATTTAATTTGCTGTAGTTATGGTCAATAGCATTTGGATATAATCCTGTCCTCTTTGAACTCAGGGTAGACATTTGGGACTAGATTTTGAAAAGAGCTTAAATATCATTTGAGTTGTGCATGCTTAGACATTCTTTAAGGCACCCTAGGGTACCTGAGATACCTGCACAGGCTTAGCACATTTTCTTTTCTGGACTGGCAGTTGGAGTCCACGTAAGATATTTTAGCATACCTTGGATATTATGGATGATTATCTTAAGGTATCTCAAGTGTTCCCTGGCTGAAATGTAACAACTGTTTTGTGAGCACGTGAATTTAGACATCTCAGTCTGTAACTGAATTGCAGCTTCTAAGGTTGGGTGAGCTAAATCACCGCTAAGCTATTTAACTTTTATATTGCTAAAGTTGTGTGATGTATCTCACACTTAAGAATAACATCCTAAGAATGGAAATTTCAATTAAAAATAAGAATACACACATACAAGAAGGCGGCCAAAGAATATTCTTCAAATATTATTTTTTCTCTGTAAAATCACAATTTATTAAAAGAAAATCAAAATATTACAGACAATACTTACAATTGATTATCTTTGGTGATGTTTGTTGTAACGTTAGGACAGAGACAGATATATATTTGTTTGTAAAGTTTTCACACTGTATTAATATTTAATGTTACATTACTTCACATCGGAAAGCAGAATAATATAACAGTAAAATAGCAACACCAGCAACAAGAAAAATGAGGCTTTTTATTATTTTTTTTGTTTGTTCTTTTCCCCAAGAGTGTCCCTCTGTTGGCTTCAGGAGAACATCCTTAATTTAGTACAATAGAAATGGGAACCGAATAAGACAAAGAATATCAGCTAATTTACTTTCATATTGTAGTATGCTTAATTATGAAATAAGTAAATAACAATTTATGCAACATTGCCCCCAACAAACAGGGTGAAATTTTGTACATTTTACTATCATCAGTCCAATAAAAAAAAATCAGAAAAGGAGAAAGATGAAAATAACTAAGGTCCTTATTAGAAAAGTAACCTTAATATTTAATTCAATAGTGACTGAAAGTTAGAAGCCATGGACTTCACTGTAGTATCTGAGTTTGTAGAATGAGTCTAATTCTAGATAGAAACCATAAAGCACACAGATCAATATAACCACAATGACACTAACTGACAAGCTAAATTGACAGTATTAGGGCAGAGGCAAGGAAACCAGATACTAAAGCTTTTTTTTTTTTTTTAAGCTTCTTTCTCTATGATGCACTGATTCTGACAAAAGATCTAAACTTCTTGAAAACATAGATTACAGATTTTGTTTATCACATTAATAGATGTGGCTATTGAGATTTTCCATCTCAATGAGTTTCACTATACTCATTCTACTGAATTTCTCACACTTCAGTAGGAGAGGTCTCCTACTGAGCAAGTCGCCTTTGGCTTTCTGCAGTCAGTGGGGAGAAATGGGAACTTTTGAAGTTCATGTGACATTTTGGGATGCCAAGAATAGTTCAACTGTAGATTAAACCACCGAATTTATGTGACTAAATGCTGTTTTATGGGTATAAACTGGGTGTATAAAATCTCATTACAGTCATTAAAGGTCTGGTCAGTACAGCCAGTAGAGAACAGAAAGTGTCTTGGCTCACTTTAAATGGACCTTTAACATGGAACCCAACTTTTACATGTAGTATTATTTTGGGTTTCCTAGGGTATCCCACCTGGCCTCTAGCTGCCACTCTAGAAGGTTGTAAGTTCTTTCAGAGGTGCTCTGTCATACCTGTGAGCTCCGTGAGTGTCTTGGAGGTCTAAGATATCCAAAGGCATCTCAAATGGTACCAGTCATTTATGCTTTGGCCAAGACCAAGTTTTTCACTGACTGTACTGAGAACTTAGATACTTAGTTCACATTTGGATACCTATATTTGGAAGTCTTAATCTCTAAATAAGTCTTATCCATATTTAGAAATAAATTAAATATGTTTTTAAAGTTTTATTTCTCCCCATTGACTAACAGGAACCTGGGGAACCTAGTCTAAATATGTACCTACAACCACAAACAGCTGCATTTCCTCAAATTAATTCTACAATTTGAGTCTTTCTCTTGGACCATATATTTCTTTGCTGTTAAATGGCATAGTTTCATTGATCTTCTTGAATGATGAGATGAGGATTCAGGCATCTGGCCTTTCCCTCTTCTCTCTTCCCCCTTACCCTAGCAACCAGCACATGTTGAAATCACCATCCTCACAATAAATCTGAGCTTTCTGTCCCCAAAGGGACCGTCCCTCACTTCAAGGAGTTTGACTCCATGAGGAAGGGCTCCTATTGAGCACAGACATCTTTGAGGGGCAAGGAAAGGGGGAAGATTATGGAAATTTTAGCTCTGAATATCTCAGGGATATTAAAAACTCAAATCAAAACAAGAAAATATATGGAAGTAGTTTCCTGTCTCAGGAAGAGTTCATATATGCAGAAATGTCATGTCAGTTTCAAAGAAATTATGCCGATGGCTGATAATGAAAGCATTCTTTTCCTCCTTTCATGCATCTGCCTGATGTTTATTGCACAAAATTGCATACTGTTACACAAAAGTCCACGGTAAAGAAAAGCTGGAACGTTGCTCCTGAAAACAATGTTGAAGGGTTAGTGGAGATCTTGGCAGGCTTAAGCACAAATTGTTAAGATAGGTCAAAACTAATAAAAAAAAGTTTCATTGTATGATTCAGAAACAAATTGTAAAAACCGTTCCTAAGTTAAAGTCACTAGAAATATCTTTGGATTTATAATAATTAACTATATTGCCTGTTATCTTCAGCCAAATTTAAAAGATTACGAGAAATACAGTTAAAGTGAGAATGAATTGGCCTAAGTTACTTAGCTTTAGAAACATTAGCGATGGTTTTAAATAAAGTAAATGTTGTCATCTGCCTTCTGTCTCTCATGAACAAAGCTGTACAACATAACCACCATACATAATTCATAGAAAATGATTTGGAAAAAAAATCAACTCCCTAAAAGTCTGCAGTGAAATAGAATTTTCATTTGAAGAGAAGTCTGAGGAGGGTGAAGCAGAATGAGGAATTTCATGCTGGATTTTTCACTACATTAGGCAGCCTGTGTGTGACAAACAAAAACAGCTCAAGTTTTCATTCCTAATTGACTCTGATTCCTTGCAAATTATGCATATGAACATAATTCTGTAAGCAAGTTTTAATTATTTCTCATGTTAATATAATACTTCAAATCAGAGATTGTACATGACTATTATGTTCATCATCACACTATCTTGCTCATCAGTTTCAGTGTATTATTAAAATTTTCATTGAATTGCCCTACAGAATGGTAGAACAGTTTCAGTTCATTAACTTTTCTCTCATTTCTCCATCTATCAAAGTAAAGTTCCAATCTTGAAATCTATCATATAATTTTTGTAACAATCTATTCGCAAATGACTGGGTAGATCCTGCTGTAGCTTTTTAAATTAAGTATTATATTTTTAGCAGTTTCCCAGTATTTTGAAATAGTTACGTGGAATATCAATTGCAACATGTAGGTAAGTCTTCAAAAATATGAAGGAAGACTTGCGCCTTGTCAGTTCAGCAGACATTATGATAAAACTACATTAGTGTAAAACCTGAGAATTGCTTTGCAACATGGAAATATTTGTTTTGTACTCAAAGTTTGAGCTGTTTCTGAACTTTCAGACAATATGAATAGGCAAGGCTAATTCAAAAGCAATCTCACATCTGCACATCTGTATTTTGTTACTGCATAATAGAAAATAAACTCAAATAAATACAAAGTTTCATTTCAAAAGCAGTAATAGGCTTAATAATAGAACGGAGAAAGGTAAATAAATAGTATTGTATTTAAGTTTTAAAAAAATAAATATTACTTTCTAAATTACTAGACACATGGAACAGGATTTAACTTCTTCCATAATCACTTTCTTCCTACTGATCTTTATATAAGAATGTTGTTAACATCCCTTTATTATATCACACGTCCGCCCACATATAAAACATGATAATCTGATTTTTCTTTGATGTATAGTTCTGTAAATTGGCATTCAAATAAAGGAGTGTGAGACTCTAATAGTAGAATTGACTTATGCCTACTTATGGTATTTTACAGTAATGGAAAAATCAGAATAAGTGAGGCCTAAGCAAAATTAATACCCTGTTTGTTTGAACATATCAATACTACAGTCCTGTATTCATTACACATTAAGAAATTCCATGTATTCAGTGCAAGCAATGCAGTAATGGCAGGAAAATCTTTGAATAGACTGCTTGTAGTTAAGTACCTGTGTAGAATTATGTTTATATAACATCTGGAGCATATGTTTTGAATTGGAACCTATACAGTTCTGAATAGTCTAGTTAGTGGAGAGAAGGGTTGCATTCACCATAAACTCAGTTACTTCTTCCTGTTTTGGTAACTGAATAACTATATACGGGGAAGAAATCTTCAAGTTGGTGTCAGAATTGTTCCCCTGTACTCAGCTCTTGTGAGACTACACCTCAAATACTGTGTTCAGTTTTGGGCCCCTCACTACAAGAAGGACATTGAGCTACTGGAGCATGTCCAAAGAAGAGCAACAAAGCTGGTGAAGGGTCTGAAGCACAAGTCTTACGAGGAGTGGCTGAGGGAACTGGGGTTGTTTGGTCTGGAGAAGAGGAGATTGAGGGGAGAACTCATTGCTCTCTACAACCACCTGGAAGGAGGTTGCAGTGAGGCAGGGGCCGGTCTCTTCTCCCAGGTAACTGGTGATAGGACAAGGGGTAATGGCCTCAAGTTGTGCCAGGTGAGGTTTAGATTAGATATTAGGAAAGAATTTTTCCCTGAAAGGGTTGTCAGGTATTGGAACAGACTGCTTAGGGCAGTGGTGGAGTGCCTGTCCCTGGAGGTATTCAAGAAACATGTAGATGAGGTGCTGAGGAACATGCTTTAGTGTTGAATTGGCAGTGTTCAGTTAATGGTTGGACCTGATGATCTTAGAGGTCTCTTCCAACCAAGGCTATTCTGTGATTTTGTTATTCTGTGAGGTAAATTAGTACCCTATTGTATGTGCCTAGTGCCATTTAAGTTACCTTAGGGTAGCTGAGAAATCTGTATAGTGAAGGTGGATGCAACACAGGACTTACGAGAATGTCATAACCTTCTGGAGAGAAAGCTGGAGATCAGATACTGTGTTCTAGGACACTTAAAATGTCACTAGTGTCTGTGTAAAAGCACTTGAATGAGAAGGACACACTGACACTAATATCAATCAGTTCAAGATTCCTGCCTCAGATCCCTGAACCTCAAGGCAGGGACTAGAGGAAAGAAGTAACTCCCAACATGGAAGAAAGTTCAGTTTGAGACCACCTGAGGAATATGAATATACACAAGTCCATGGGATCCAATGATATACATTCCAGGGTTCGGAGGGAACTGGCTGATTTAGTTGCCAAGTCACTGTCCATCATATTTCAAAAGTCATGGCTGTCAGGCAAAGTCCCCAGTGACTGGAAAAAGGGAAACATTGCACCCGTTTTTAAAAAGGGTAAAAATGAGGACCCTGGGAACTACTGACCAGTTATCCTCATCTCTGTGCCTGCTGAGATCATGAAGCATATCTGGCTGGAAACATCTGGAAGACAGGAAACTGATTAGAGACAGACAACAATACTGTATCAAGGGCAAATCATGTCTGATCATCCTATTGGCCTTCTATGATGGAGTGACTGCATCAGTGAACAAGGGAAGAGCTACTTTTGTCATCTGCCTGGACTTCTGTAAAGCCTTTGATACTGTCCCCCATAACTTCCTTGCCACTAAATGGGAGAGGTGTGGGTTTGAAAGATGGGCTGTTAGATGGATGAGGAATTGGCTGGATGGCCACATCCAAGGAGTTACAGTTAGTGGCTCAATTTCCAAGTAGAAACCAGTAACAAGTGGTGTCCCTCAAGGGTCCATACTGGGACCAATGTTATTTACTATGTTCAGCAATGACATAGACAGTGGGATTGAGTGCAGCCTCAGCAAGATTGCAGATGCCATCGAGCTGAGTGACATCACTCTTGAGGGATGGGATGTCATTCAGAGAGACCTTGAGGAATGAGTTCATACAAACTTCATGAAAGATGTCCTTGATCATGGCAGGGCAGTTGGAGTAATGATCTTTAAAGGTCCCTTCCAACCCAAAACATTTTATTCTATGACTCTATGATTCTAAGATTCATGCCCAGGACTTTTCTTAATCTTTTAAAGAGTTACATAGCTTCTTGTTTTTCTATTCTTTCTCAGGAATTAAGCTTTTGTTTGCAGGTAAAATGCACACAGAAATCTTCTTTTCACCTCATGTAATATAAATTATATATGAATTTCAAGTACCTTCTTCTTTTGTGTCTTATAACTGATTGTAGAACAGGAGCTTTACTTTGAAAGCTTTGAAAAAGGTAACAGTACCAGTCACTCTATTGAACTATCAAGGCACATCTTTTTACAAAAATGTAAAAACAAATAGCATTAATTAAAGCAAAATGCTTATGGTTCTACAACCGAAATAAAGGAGTGAGGTCTCAAAAGTATTCAAATTCTTCCTTTATGAAACATACCAACTAACTGAGAAAATATTTATGTTAGAAGTAGAAGTGTGTGTTGTTTTAAAATTCATCATGAAGGGTTAGTAAAAGTGTAACAGTTCTACACAGTTTTTAAATCCTTGGGCTGGGTACAAATCAAAGTATGGCACCTATCAAAGGTACCTTAACTAAGAATCCAACCATTTGTAGCTATTTCTGTGGTCAATAGAGAGCAAGAGAAGTATCACCAAAGCCTGATTTTATTAGAGGTGAGATCTTGAGTAAGCAGAAGTGCCTAACATTATCCTGGATGAATCTCTGACTTGCTATTTAAAAGCTTAGAATTTTCTATTTAATTATGTAATTGTATTTTTTTTTTCTTCTTTTGGAAATGCATGCTTCTTTGACCCTCACTGCAACACGTATGAGTAGTGATTCAATTCTTTCGAATATTAGGGCCCACTCATAAATATATATCTAAAAGTGAAACTTTAGGTGCTCAGGTTTGAAAGAGTTGGCTTTTGACTTTCAGTGTTTCCTGTATAGAGTTTGCAATATATTGCATTTTTCTCTGACTGCAGGAACTCTTTTGCCTTCTATTAAACTCTTACCTAATGTACTTAGTGAATTATTGTTTATACTAAATAATTTTTCAAGCTGATGTATTTTCTCTATTCAGTTGAAGTACTTCTACACATTTATTTCCAGACCCTTTACATTCATTAGCAGGATATGGTATATTTCAGTGCAATACAACTTGTGTCTTATGTATTTTTCTGTGTGTTTGTAATGTGTGTGACAGTTCTTAGTATCTTTATGCTCTGATTTATCTGTTTTGGGATAAAGATACGTATAAGACAGAGAGATAAAATATCATAATATTTCTTTTCAAAGTGTGCAAAACTATCTCAGAGAGAAAAAAAAAATCTGTCTAAATTTCAGTGAAGTTCTTAAAACAGTTCATACCCAAATCTTGAATGCCAGGTTCTGTGTTTATTCTGAATCCTCTCACAGGTATTTCAGTTGTACACAGTGAGGCATTTCAGATTATACAGTGTAGACTTATTCAAAAGAGTTGAATGAAAATTCTGCTTTTAAGAAACAATTGAAGTATGAGCTGGCATAAATATCTCTCATACATTCATTCATTGATTTATTCATTCATTGATTCCTGATCATCCTGAAATATGACAGATCCACCGAAGTGAAGGGGAATGTGTATAAAACATAGCATACACTGCTATGTGTGGGCTCATGGAACAATCCAAAAGAATGCCCATGGAACAATCCCCTTTCCATGTAAGAGTTCATGGAGAAGAGGGAAAAGACAGGCTTAGCTGGCTATTCATCCTACTTCCAAAGTGTTTGAACAAAGTAAACTCACTTGTGAATTTTGCTCCTGAGATTTAAACACCTGCTTTTCTTTCTCCTTTTGAAAGCAGGAAAAAAAATCTTATTTAATTTCATGTGGTCAGGATCAGTCCCTAAATTTCATCAGATTAAGAAATTACTGTCTCGCATGGTGAGAAAGAGACATCAAAACAATATTTTTGTTGTACCATGAATGTTAAAGTTAGGGAGACTACATATTATTATTATACATTAATTCAATAATAATTATTATATTAATGAACTAACAATAATTAATGAGGGATTATTATAGAATACTAAAAATAAAAATATTGAGAAGAAGAAATACTATGTGTGCACCTTGTCTGTAACATGCTTTATCAAATCATAGAAACCAGAGATCAGAAGACAGGCAACTACAGATGCCTGTACAGATAATCAATATATTTCTACAGACTAAAAAAAAAAAAAAAAAAAAAAATCATTGAAATTAAATGTTTAGCATTCACAAAGAAAAATTACATTTCATCTAATGAATTCTTACTTGATCATATGTTTGTTTTTGGGAATGAATGCAAGTTAATAGATTTTTGGAAGAGATTTTACAAAATAAGTAAGATTTATAGCACAAGAAACCAAGGGGTATTCGTACAGGAGGAAGAGAATGGTTCTTATTAATTCACCGGGAATACCCATGGAGTAAAGTTTCTACAAAGTGTGGTAAACCTATTCCAGAGAACTGAGAATTTACAGAAATAGTGTCTGTCCACCTATGTTTATCTGCTGGACATTACTAGATGGTGTGGGATAGTCTACTCCCTTATCGCTGTTCACTAGACATTACACAATGCAATGGGCTGGTGTATTCTAACATGCTATGTCATCTCTTGAAAGAGATATTAGCACTTCCTCATGGACACAAAAGGTGTGGAATGGACACAAAAGAGGTATATCAGGAAAAACATCCACCTTGATACTTCTAAATATTTAAACCAATTCTCTCAAGGTACCAGTCTAGTGATGAATATATGAAAGATGGAAGTTAGAGCAAACGAAGGATTTCAGGATTTCGCCTTTATCGGATACATTTGTTTTATTTCATAGTTTGTATATTTGAAACAGTGAGATACTTTTTTAAAAGATGATAATACTAGAGCTTGGATAAGTTCATCCATATAGATATTTAACATTTAACATTATTTTCAAAATTTCCACAAAATAATGGTAACTTTATTGTCTCAAGTAAACAGTCAGATTTTTCATTTTAATTCAGAATGTTTGTCCTAGAAATCTTTTCTCCAGGCTAAAGCATGGTATATGTCTCACTGCTAAGCAAAATTTTTAACCCAGAAAAGCATTAATTTTTATTTTACAGAACTGCAAACATAAGGGAAGACTACATTTTCAGATGGATTTCTGAATTCAGCTAACCAAAGAGCTTCATTTTATAATACGGATTATAAACTGTGCTGGCAATTAATCTGTAATGTGACTAATCCTTTTTATTATCTTAATAAAAAATAAAATATGTTTCACATCCTCAGTGAAAAAGCATTTCAGGAGTTTTTAGCACAGGGACTCAGCACGCTCATGTGCATTCTCCTACACTTATCTACAACTTAATACCTTTATCTTGCAATAAATGTCAGGCAGGAAGAACATGACTTTTAATCACTCAGTAGAACTGAAAAATTATATCTATGATGGATTATTTTAAAGGCAAGTGCTTTATTTCACTGCCTTTACCACTGAGGAAATAAGCAAGAAAAAAACCCACCCAAAACCCACTGCCATGAACTCTTGATTAATATACGCAATTATCATTTTTTCTTAGGCAGAAAAACCTGCCAAGAAAAGGAAGTGAGTTATCTCAATATTTTAATGAGAGGTTAAGTTTTAAAAGTAGGCAAAAAGTAGTCCTGTCCTTCTGGCACTTTATTCATGTTCCTGGGAACTGTACAACTGAAAACTTAGCAAAATGAATAAAAGCAAGTATTGGGTTAATATTATTGAGTTGGCTTATAATTATTTTTTATAGGTTACCTGTGTTCATCTATGTCAGCACACTGCATTTTTTTCACCGGTAGCTAGCTGAACAGAAGTTAATAAAATAGTAACATAGGCAAAAATGTTGATATAATTATTGCTTATAAAAGGTAAATAGTAAATAGGTATCTGTGGTTGTGATTGTGAGTGGAAGTGAAGCAAATGCTGGCTTTGCTAGCTATTAGACATGCCTCATTAAAAAACTCTATGGCAAATTTCTGGAAACCTTACGGTTGAATATGGATGGTATTTCTATCAATATGCTAATTTGCAGCAAAACCCATGCAGAGTTTTTCTCAGAGTAATCCAATATCTTTCTATCTGAAAACTGCAACACCTGAAGATATTTTTTAATATTTTGGTTTACATTTGAATTCTTTAATAAGTAATTGAACACCTTTGTCTGTTTCTTTGGTTAAAAACTATCTTTGCTGGGAGGACACTTAAATAATGATTCATATACTATTTTTCTACCACACATGAAGAATATCCTACAAGTAATTTTTTGTCAAGGACTGAAATACATTTTTCTGGGTCAAAATTAAAGGTGGGGTTTTTTTTCTTTTTTTTTGAGTAATTAGAAAATTCAGATGCATATACTTCAACAAGTAGATCTATTTTCAGATCATTTGATGAACTAAGTATTGTGAGAAAATTTTGTGGGGTTTTTTCACTCCATACACTTTTGTCTACTTTATCAGATTGTAGCAAATAGTATGTTGTGCTTTCATTACTGGCCACAGAGCTTCAAATCATCAAAACACTGCAGTGAAAACTTTACGGATGTATTTTCTGTTGTCAGGATGTTGTATTGCTAGGTTTAAATACCATCGTACTAACTGTTTCCTAGTAGATAAATCGATAAGTCTTTTTGTAATTTAATTCAATTTTGTATTCAATATATTACTCAAGAATACTTACCTCAGGACATTTGCCCTAACATTGCTGTTGCCTGAACACCTACATCATGAAAAATTGGTATGAGTTATTAATTTATCAGATGACTTACAGCTTATTTTTCACCATTTGTCCAAGTTGAAACTTTTTTAATGCTCTATGACTACTATCTGTTAATACTTCAGCATGAATAGGTTTAATTTGACACAACTGACTTGCAGAGTTTATGTATTTGCAGTAAATATGTCATCTGAAGCTTAAAATCATTTGAGATACCCTCATCTATTCTTCCACTGCCCATACTGTTTGTAAACGTAATTAAGTAACTTTATTCACAGGAGAAACTTGAAATATGTTAAATAAATATAGGTAGCTGCTGATAATACAATGTTTCTCCAGCTTGCTTTTCCATTCAGCATTATGCCAAGTTCCATAAACAGAAATGAATTGACTAAGGACTTTTTTTCTTACCTTATAAATAATATTTTTCCTCTATTGGAAAACATCAGTTTCCCTTTTTACCTGTACCATACTCAATTTCAGAGTGATTTTATAATTTGATGAGTCCTTTCTATGTGTAGCTGATTTTTCCTAGGACTTAGTTTCATATTCTCCCATGAATTTTTTAATCCATATTTTAGATACCAGAAACGTAACTTCTAGATTTTAGCAGCTGATGCATCTTACTGGGCAGTGATGATACTCTGCCTCTTCCAACTTTTTATGTATTTACAACATGTCTCCATAAGCCCAATTTATAACATAGAAAAAAAGAGACAAACTTTGATTCAGTGTGAGAGACAGTCAGATGTGACTGTTAGAAAGAAAGGGCTGTGAAATTTCACGAGTTTTTTTTTCCACAAACCTGGGATATTCCGTTCACTCAGCTGGAGAAATAGATATGCAGTAAAGGTAAGATAGGCCCAATGAGGAATGAAATCACAGTTTGTCGAATAAAATAGTTATTATTTGTATAGTGTTTTGGGTTTTTTTTTTTTTACTTTTTACAACTTCTCTGCTTCTCTTCAGTCTCCCTCCAAATAGCTTTTCACTGAATCTTAGCGTATTGACTTTCAGTAAAATAATGGAGTTGATACACAAACATGATTTAAATTTGGGGAGAAGACAGATGTAAAACTGGGAAGGTATGATAAAACAGAATAAATAAGATGAAGTAGTACCCTCAAGGAAGCCACTTCAGTTTTCCTCAGGAAAGTCAAATTTTGAGAAAAATGTTGGTGAAATTAACCACTATAAAGGGTTCAGAAATTAAGGGTCTTACTTTCCATTTTAAAAAATCTTGACAATTCAGATATGTAAATAAGTGATCAGCAACTGGTTCTCATTGACTGGGGACCTATGCAAAAATAATTCTCTTCAGTGAAAGTCGGGACCAATTAATTTTGTTACTATGCAAGTTTCACCTCAGGCTTTACTTCCTTTCTTATCCTACCTTTAATATCTTCTGTTCCTTGTATTCTCTTATGTTTTTCTTTATTATTTCATTTTCCTTCGTTCTTACTACTTTAGTTTAGTTTCAAATGCTTATCAGCTTAGCATTATTAAGAGAGGGACACTTTTGTATTGAATAAGGTGGGTCAAGAGAAAGAAAAAATGTCTTCTAGTCAAAGCGTGACTACCTTCATGGTATGGAAAAGAATAGCCTCTCTTGATAAAGAGGCAGAAGGATTCAGTTGATCCCAGCTGAGTAGGTCACACACTGTGATATAGTCTACTAGCCCCCTAGCAGGTCCTGTGACCTGTCAGCCCTGCAAGTACCTTTAGTATGCTAGAGTATTTCCAGTGGTGTGGGATGCCTGCTTGTGGGTAGCTGAAGTACACCTGGATATGTGTTGGCTGGAGTATATTATGGACCTATTTAATCTGTAGCCATCTACATGGTAACACCATAATTTGTGTAATTAAAAGCTGAATCTCAGCCTGCAATACCTAACAACAGATATAAGGTAAAAGTTGTTTTATCTCCTTCTTTACCTGGATTCCTAACGTGGGGGTACATCCATGGGTTTTCAGCTGCTGGCAGAAGGATGAAGGGTCCTGCAGTACACATCCTTCTCTAGAATCTCTTGTTCCCAAGAAAATAAGTTTAATTATATTATAAATATAACAGAGTTTGGGTCATGATTAAAGAAGGAAAATACTGTACGTTTTGGTTAGTAACAGGGACAGGGAGTTACCTAGCAAAAATAACATCTGTCCTGGTTTCCCAAGAATGGAACCATGGGCCAATCATGGCAGGCAGGCCATGGGTAGCCCCAAGTCAGCTGGGAGATTTAGTCAGGGCAGCTGACCCAAGCTGACTTGCAGGTGTATCCCATTACACTGATATCAAGCTCATTATTAATGGAGGAAATCTAGTGAGAATGGGAAGTTTCTCTTCCTGGGTCTCCTCTCTTTTTGTCTTTTGCTTCTTCTGCTGCTCCCATGGACAAGGTTGAGTATGACCATGTATACTTTATGTTGATGATTGTATTAGTTTTGTTAAGTCATTAAATCTGCTTCTACTTCAACTCACGGAGCTTCTCCCTTTTTTCCCTGATTCCCCTTCTCATCTGGGGAGGGGTCACTGGGTGGTAGAACAACAACTGCTACAGTTTAGCCCCAGGTACAGGCTAAATGTAGACAAACGTCTTAAAAAGTTTATTTAGACATATACTGTTATCATTTGAGTATGAAAATAAAAGTGAATATACATGAACAGTGCATATATGTATGAAAATATTTTAAATATTTTTGGGTGACTGCACTATTCTTAGGAAACAAATATTGTCCTTAATGCAACCCAGTCAGATGAAAGATTTTAGGACTATATGATGAAATTTTACAGTTGGGGAGAGAAAGGAGGGAAAAGCAGGATTTATTTAAAAATACATACATTGTATTTGTGAAAAAGTAGTTTTCAAGTGTTCAGCATAAATGGATTAGCAGCAGTATTAAAATATATCGTAAGTACATCATAACCTCAGAGAGATGTATTTATATAGCTGTACGTGCATGCTCTTATTTTTGTAGTTAAAATGAGAACAAAGATTAGAGAGAAGCCATGAAGTGCCTGAGGCTCTGGCATTATGATGAATTTGAGAAGAACAAAGTGGTCTGCTGAGGACACCTGTCTTTCTGTTTCTGTGCAGATCCATGACTTAAGTATAGAAGAGAGAGTAGATATTAACAAATCTCAAAAGTATTTGGCTCAGTAGTGTGTAGGAGAGAAGAAACACATGTCCAAGTCGTCTCACTACAATTTACTGTGCAGAACTTATTTTGCTCTTAATTGGCTTCCACAGCAAACAGCTTACCTGTTACATTGGTCAACCTACTGCTGAGCCAGGTCTGATGGGCATCTTTGCCAGCTTCAAATGACTGCAGACAACGTCTAGTGATAGGAAGTTTTCCGATATCCTGTATCAACAGAAAGACCATACACTTAAATAATGTTTTGTCTGTAATTTCTCAGGGACTGCGGTTCCATAATGATGTCAGAGGATTCATTCATTTTTATTTTTTAATTTATTTTTCCAAAGCACCAACACAATACAAAAATACATTTCATTAAAATTACGAAGCATACTTCCCTAAGTAACACTTCATGTATTGACATCATGAACATGTTGATCTTTCAAAGACTTTTGTGAAGGTTTTGCTAAGACGTTTTCTTTAACATCAGGAAACAAAGGAATTTGTGTGCTGCTTTTAAATGAAGGACTGAAAGTTTCGCCTGGTACTTCCAAGAATAAAAAGATGGCTAACCGATGAGCTCAATTTTCATTTCTTAATCTGGTTTTGCTTTGTATGATTTCTTCTCTTCAATATATTGGATAGGTGACACTGCATAAGTAGGAGAAAGTACATTTACATCATTTATCCTATGTAATTAGGCAGATGTGCTAGATGTGTAAGAGTGGGCTTTTGCTGTGGAGAACGAGTGTACCTCTCTCTATTGTCAAGTAACATATACTAAGATTCACTGTCAGCCTTCTTAACACCATGCATAACATTTATTGCATGTATATAATAGAGGCAAAAGTGTTAATATTGGCCTGTTCCACTATGCAGTGCATGGGGGCATATGCAAAGTACTTTTCAGGTATAAGAAATATCAGAATTTGGAATATCTGAATTTAGTATTCTTTCTGATACCATTTATTTAAAATGCTAGATCAAAAGCCATTGAAGTTAAAAGCAGTCTTTCCGATGTTTACAGTCGGTATGTTATCAGGTCTACTATACATATGTACAGGTTATATTTATATTATGTACAGAACTTTAATGATGCCCAAACCAAATGTGTCTTTATGTTTACTGAACTATTACAGGTTATACTGCATTCAGTCTGAAGACTCCTATCACTTCAATGAAAAATGAATGAGACCCTTAAATGGTAGAGATAGAAAAAAAAGTAGTGAGTAGCAAGACTGTAAATGTATTTCGTATGTGCGAAGTATACTACAAACTACAGAAGTAGATGCTTCGACTGATTAATACTGTTGGCCAATAAATTACCTTTTGAATCATTTGGACAGTATGAAGAGTATGCATTTTGTCTGTTTTCAGTGTATTTTTTCTACAATTTATACTAGTCTCATCAAAGTGGTGTTAAATTCATGCATATTTTCCATCACATAACTGTGAATTTTAAAGATGTTAATTATTTACACATAATTAGTAATATTACATACTTTTAATTTTACGGTGCTTACTAATGACTGAATTGGTCTGTTGACAAAAATTAATTTTTTTATTTATATTGTGATAACTGTCCTAGGCAAGTACACTTTTTATTAATTTGAATTTAATTAGCATATGCATTCTAAAATTATTGCCATATACAACTATGCACTTTCTTGTAAAAACTTAACCCGTGGATAAATCAATGTACAAATAAACTTTTTTGTTGTGCTACTTACCAGAAAAACACAAAGCAAAGCAAACACCAACACCCACATAGAAGTGATTAAATACTTAGAGAATTTTTGAAGCTATTTTTGAAATTTTCAAAGGATAAATAAACTACAGTTTACAGTATCGATATTCTATTAGTTTTGTACTATAACATTTACTTCCTTACTGTAAGCATCTATATTATACACTACAATAAACTTTACTTGGTTAAGATGCTGTGTCACATGTAAGTTGCCACTAAATGAAAATTGCAGGTCACTCTTGAAGGAAAAATAACTGTAAAAACATTTATGTTTCTGAAATTTAGAAGGATGGAGAAATTAATTTGCAAATGCAGAAAAAACATGTGAAAAAAATAACAACATGGACCACAATTTAGAGTGTGATTACACTTCACCATGAACCAGGACTTTGCTAACATTTAGAAAAAATAATTTGTAAAATAAAATTTTTAAAATGTACTATGGATCCAGAATTAAATTGCTTGACAGTGAGTGTTATCTGAAAGTAAAACCACAGCCAGTAGCATGGCACATGTTATTGGAATAACATGGATTATATGGTGGCTGGCTGATATGTACCCATAATTCTATGAAGACTGAAGCTATTAGCTTGTAGCAGTCCAGAAGCAAAATTAATATATTTTTTTCTGCATTTATCATAGGGAATAAGTTCACAAGAATAAACATGAAACAGATTTCAGACGGAATTTGGTGTGGTTTAAGTTAGCAATGTTTTCAAAAGAAAATACTCAAGCTGTCAAAAAGTTAACTTGCCTTTATAGCAAGTTTCCCCTCATGTTTGATTTCATATCAGTGGAAACTCTGACTATTAGTTTTTGTCACTAAGTTTCAAAGATATTTCTGAAATATTTTCTTTATGAACACTCTGGTTATACAACTATGTGGTTACTTAACTTGTTATTGTTACCTATCTGAGACCTTACTTCAACATTCAACATATTTTCTAAATTTACTGCTGGTATGGGCAGTTTAGTTTCCACATAATTAAAATTTAATATACATTGATATGACGGTATGCATTTTTTTAGAATGCAAATATACAGAATGCTTATTTGAATAGGTTATTTACATGTACAGAATAGCTGTGTGCAGAAATAGGAGACACTAGTTGGCAATATTATCTGTAATATAGGGATCATACCTGAACATTATGCGTTGGAATTTTTCTGGTACTGAGGTAACACAGTGTACCTAGCAAAGCACCTCTCTACCTAGAAGTTGGTTGTCAAAGCTTCAGAGGTGGTTGGAAGTGATGAAGTTAACATTCGAACTGCTAGCATAAACCTGAACTCCTGTCTCTGACATCTTGTATTTGACTCGTACCAGCACAAGTAGCAACTCTGTCCATTCATGGGAGCCTTTCCTCTGGTTAGAAAATTAACTGAGCATGATTCACCCCTTTTAAAATATGGTAAAAAATATATATGAAGGTACATTTTGTATCTATATTTTGTTTGTTGGTTTGTTTATTTAGAGATTTTACTTCAGAAATGAGAAACCTGGACTTACTGCTGATTTCAGGTTACTGGAATTCAAGATCATATCTTATAGTCTGAACAGGAAAGTTGTTCGTTTTGCTATGCATGGATCATTGCATAAGGAACTGAATAACTGAAAGAGTCACATGCAGATTAATCATAAAGGAACATTACCCTGGAGCATGCAAGTCTGGGAAAAAAAAAACAGGTTTCTAGTCACTACTCTGAGTCTACAGTCTTGTCTTTACACAAGGTGTATTAGTCACTGGATTAAACAACAATACAGAGAAAAGGAAATAATGAAATCTACCACTTGCTAGGTATTGTCATTTATGTGTTGTGATGAAAATGACACACGCTTTTTTATGATTTCAGTTTTTGTTTCACAGCTAACAAATAAGACAACTCCTATGGATCTATCTAGAGTTCAATAGCCTAAGGTGTATTGACACCTATTGATTTACGAGTCTAAATAAATAGTACACATTGTAAAAAACAAGCACTTTTAAGAACAGATAGCTACTGAAATTAGAACTTTCTGGATTACTTATTTGGATCTATGCACCTACGTTTATTCATTTCCAAAATAGGGATCTAAAATATTATTTTTATCAGGCAGGTTCCGTTTGCCTTTGTGTTTTATAGCCATAAGACCTGATTTGTGATACATTATGCATAGCTTTTTGAGGTGCGTAGATATTCTATGGTTTTCTCTGAATGATAATACCAACAGTGAAATTTCCAAAACCTCTGCCTAGATTTGAGCACAACTTTAAAAGACTAGAACTGTATTCATCCATACAAATGCCTTCAGCAAACAAGTCAATTAGATGGCTCTATTTTTCCCATATAATAAGGCATTATATTACGTGTTGTGAAGTAAAATCATTCCACATTACTCAGAGTGAAATTGATGAAAGTACTTAGCTTTTTGCTCCAGTGAAAAGTTAGTATTTTAATTCTTCAGTGTTATGTGACTTTTTGGAAAGAGAAAGCTTGCATCTTTTAAAGAATTGCAAGTTCTGTGTAACCAGAGTTTTCTGTTAATCTGCTTCTATATATTTCTCACTGATGTCACTGGGACAGTCACATGCAGAGCAAAGGAAGAACTGATCCGTATTATTTACCAGGTCACTTGTCTTAAGATGTTTTATTGAAGTGTGAGTAGATGCTATATCTAGCTGTGTCTAGCTAAAAGTTATTTATTTACACATCTTCCTATAGTTAGAGAAGTTTCTTTTGGGTCCCTCCTAAATTCATATTCAAACATTACTTGCCAATTTATGAATTTAGTATAATCTGCATTACCACAAGTGATTTTTTTCTTAATATAGTGGAAGTGATATCTCACACCTTTCTCTTTATTCATTTATCTTTTCTGTTTCTTTGTATTTCTCAGCTTCACCATTTTTTTGTTTATTTCTTCATTGTTTTTGTTTTGTGTGGAAATACTCTTTTTTTTGTTGTCTTGACATATTGAAAAGTCCATTTTAGCTATATAATGCTTTCCTATTTCTGAATTGCATGTGTAATTTTTCATTTTTTTTTTTGTCTACAGTGCATGTTTAATTACATTCATTTTAAAATATAAGTATATAAATGTGCTTACATACTTATGAACCTGTATATACAAAATCCTAGGACAATATATCTGACAGTTGTTGAAAGATCCCTAGTTATTCAGCAATATTTTCCTAAAATTAACTCGGTTCTGGAAAAGTTTTATACAAAAGTTTCTCAGTTCTACTCGGTTTTCCTTGAGTGTTTACATAACTGACAGTATGTTGTCATTGACAGCAAAAGACTTAGCAGGGAACTTTGCCTTGCCTTGCTGTTAGTACCTTGGAACGGCAATTGTGAGACTCCCAGACATCATCCAGGTTTCCTGACACCCAGGCATCCCACACAAATGAGTAAAGCATGCCATGTGTTCATCCGCATTTCTATTTGGGCTTCCCACACAGGAATTTGGGTTTTATGTTTGACTGCGATGGCTATACAAGTTAAAAATGTATTGCATATATATTAGTGCAAATGTATTCAATTTGCTTTCTTAAAAAAAATTGTGATTTGTTTTTTAAAAAAATGTTTCTCTGCAGAATTATTTTCACTCTACTACTTCCAGAGTGCATCATGTTTCTTCTTATCATAAGCAAAAAGAATATATTTTTTTAAACCTGGTTGCCTAAGAGTAGGCACCATCAAACTATATTTAGTCATTCAAGGAAATGGCCTGATTTTCTGAGGTGGTAATACTAATGGACACTGTAAATGCATCTTGGACAGTAACGACAGAGGGTTTTTATGCATTCTTATATTGTAGTTACATAGAATTATTCCTATATTAAATTTATTTGTATGATTTTGAGATCAAACCCAGCACTCTGAAAATAGTAAATGCTTTTCCTGTTAATAGTAAATGCTTTTCCTGTTAAGTCTGGAAGTAGAGAGGGTAATTTTAGAAAGGCAAAATATCTGTTTGAAACCTAAGGTTATCTGCCTTCTTCCTACTCTTTCAACCTCTTCTTTCCTTCTTTCACCATTTACAAGCTATTGCATTTTCCATTTTGCAGCCTGCAGACCTCCTGTCTGATCACCTGGCTTTTCTGGTGTCAATTCAGCAGTTTCTAAAGCAGGGCCAGCTAAACAGCTTGTACATGTACCAGTTCTGTTTCACAACAGAACAAAGCCCGTCAAAACTCGTTTTTGCAGGTAACTTAGCAGAAGCGTTGACATATCTTTAGACATTTCTTGAGGCCACGAAGTAACAATAACACTGTTATTCTTTTCATGAAGTGAAAGTATGATGGATCACAGTTGTTTTAAATGATCCCAGAGAAATATTGTTTCAATGCAGCAACCTATGACTGTTTATCATGCTTACAGCACATGAATCTAGTCAGAGCTTAAAAGAGATGAAAGAGTTCTGTTATGTTGTTGTTTTACATATATATTTTCCCGAGTAATGGTGACTTAGTTGTAAACATTCCAAAAAACCACAGCTAGCCTGTCAGACAGACAGACTGCACACTTTTGTACATACACCCACAGAAATATCTACCTTGGATAGGTAGCATAATATTCTCTGCTCCGAGATGCAGAAATTATATAATATATAACACTTTTTTTTCCCTACATCTGTGACAACACTTTTAAAAATTTTGATTTAGTACTCATCACAAATGGCAGATAGCCTTGCAGGTCAGCTGCTGCTGCTTCTGCAGACCTCCATACCAGGGTTGCCATCAGTCTGAATGAGCCTATACTTGCTAGAGTATAGAATTCTCATAAAAACATAAAACCAGTGACATACGCTACACAACATTGATCTGCTTAGTCAGTCTTATTAATTTATAAAGTCGATAGATATCATGAAAGGCATATAGAACATTAAAGCCAGAATAACTTTATGGTTATCTAATGTGACTTATTTCACATCAACAAGGAGCTTCACTCTTTCATTTATGCATTGTATCTCTGATGAGGTGATTCTATTAGGCAAAAAAATTTAGTATAGCATCACGAATTCATAGCATGAAGGACATTATAATTTCACACATACATAGTTTCCTGTACCATAGTGGATGTCTGAAGAAAACCTCTATAGTACTTAAGAAATAATTTTATTAATTTTCCTTAATTAACTAAATTTCAAGTAACGCCAAAATTTTGAAGTCTAACACTTTTACTTTTTAAAATAGTCACAAATCGTAAACACTTCAGTGGGCATGAATCATGCCAAATCCAGTGTGGTCCTGTCTCTCCCTGCTGACTGTAGAGACAACTTTCTAAATTTACAGAAGATATCTGGAGATAAAAGTAAATCTTCACTGCAATAACTCAATTAAATAAATTCAATATAGAACTTCAGAAATTCATCACTGTCTACCTGTTATGAAGGTAATTTTGCATAAAGACTAGTTTATCAGCTAACACATTAACCAAAACCCAGGAATCTGAAATTACATTCAGCAGTTATTTAAGGTAACCCTGTGACTTTGCACTGAAATGGAGTAATCACATGGTTTATTTTGGAGTGACAGATGTCAGGACAGTAACTTCCAGATGAGGAGTGTAGTGGCATCTTCTTAAACTGTTCCAGCTAAATTGTTAAGATTATATTATTATTCTCCCCATCAGATGCCTGGTGCTGTATTTATTATGAAGACCGACAGCCAAAAAAATCATGCAAAATAGCTAAGTACCTTCTGACTATATCTGTTTCTCAAGGTACACACATCTTTTGCAGATTATGTTGTCCCAGGAAATTTTTACTCACAAACTCAAGAACCCTCCGGTCTAGTTTTTGTATTTTCTCAGAAGTTCCCTAGCATATTAGTTAAAATGCGGTTGCTTTTTAGAGAATCCCTGCATAAATGGAAATTAACTTTCGTTGCCTATGCTAAGTAAAAATAGCAGAGGAACAAAAAGTCATGCATGGCTGACACTGAAGTGGAGAGCAGATCTATTTTATACGTAACACATTCATGACATTTTTCAGAAGCTGTTCATTCTATTACTTCTGTAGTGCTGCAGAGGTCCATGGGTCTTTGTGTCTTCCTACACATGTTCCAGTCATGTTAGCAAGCATTACCCAGGTGCAGTTTTACCTTATGCAACCAGGTGCTACAATATTTGTAATTTTTCATGTTTTCCAGAAATTGCTGTAAAATGTTTGTGTGGATTTTCTTTCCTTTTGCTAGCCTTGAATGGACTTTTATGTCCTACCATACAATAGTGACAAAAAATCCCTACTGATGATGAGAAATTCAGATCAGTAAATTAGTTTCTCCTTGCCATTTTGATGTTAACTGCTCTGTAATTGCACTTTTGGAAGTAAAGAGGCTGCTGCATATATGCATGTGTGTTTAGGAAGGTAGGTAGACAGGCACTCGGTGCGCATGTGTCTGTGTGTGTCCATACAAGCAAAAAACAGAGCACAAAGAGAATAGTTCGATGTTTAGCAATGGAGAAAGAGGTTTTTGGAAGTTCTAAGACTTCAGAAGGTTTAGATTTTAGGAGAAAAGCTGTGCTTTTATACTTTAATTTTCATCAGTTACAATAAAAATATTGTTCTTGAAAATATGCATCTTCATACACTTTCATATGCAGTTATTTTCTGCCTGGCTTCTGCAGAGTTTGGGGTTCAGAGCTGACCTCTCAGCAAGGCTCTGTGACAGTCTGGGTGATGACGTAAAGAGTAAGCCTCACAATAAGGAAGAACAGAACTAGGGTTTTTTGTTTGGTTGTTTTGTATAGGATATATTTTGTTACAAGACATTAAAAAAACTCACAACATAGCTATGAAGAGTGAAGCTCTCTATAAATAGAAATATATATTCCCTTCTATATAGTATACAAATACTGGCAAATGGTAGCATCCAAGTGGTCACCACATTTCTACGGATAAGTTTAAATTTGAAACAAGTTGTGTTGGCACAATAATTGTGGGGTTTAAAACTTTAAATAATATTTCTGTATGAAAGCTCATAGAGAATTTGATTATAGGCAATTTATGAAAATGGAAACCTTATGAACATAACAGCAAAACTGTGGTGAATTGCTGCAAGTGACACAACAACAGACTTCTATCTGTACCTATCAGGTAGAAAGCAGATGCACCACAAATGAAACAGACAGCTGCCAGAACTAGAGTGTTTCTAGTGATAATACTGATGTTGGTATAAAACAGAAAACTATATTTGGAGGCTTTAATGATGTGCAAAACAGGTGCAAATACTTTTTACATGTGTAATGCTGTCCAGATGGTAGTCACTAGATGCAGTGACAGATAATACCTTTTCTGACACTTTCCTTCTTCGTAAATCAGTTAGTGTTCCAAACTGGAAATAAAGGAAAGTCTGTTAAAAAGAGGCAAGAGCTGGAGTCAAGAATTCCTGGGAATATGCATTATTCCCTGCTTGTATGTTGTGGGTGACAATTATGGCAAATGTGTGAAGAGGTTCAGGGAAGATTCAGGAATGATTTTCTCTTTCCGGCCTTTTCTTCGTGGATGCTGACTGAGTTGACTGGTTGTCGAGGGAATTAATATGTTCTGCTAAGGGACAACACGCGATTGACTTAATCGGTTGTAATTTAACATCTGAAAGTTAGACATCTAAAATTTGAGCCAGGCATTTTAGGATCCCTTTATAGTTAATGGAGAAAAATACTCTCCTCCAGGGATATTCATCTGTTCTATCTTATGATGAGATTAATGACTCTCTAGAGGTGTCTGTTCCTTTCCATTAGCTATAAAGGGAACAACCACAGTGACAGTACTCCCTAGGATGTGATGGGGATATTTTACATTAGCCAGGCATTCTCCTTAGAGAGCAAAACTTGCTATCAGTTTTTCTTAAGGCTCGGTATACTCAAGCTCATGCTCCAGTTTAAGACAACACCCACAAAATCAGTTTGTGTGAGTGAAACTGAGAACAAAGTACATCTCTGCAGCGTAAGGAAAACAGTTGTATTCCAGCACTGGTCATAACCAGGACACACACAAAAAGATAGTTTTATTTTGAACTGCAGTTCAATCTCTACAAATATAAATGAGGGAAGTTCAAGAGATGGAAATTAGGACATCACGTCTGCTTAAGGCATGATGGTCTGGCTGCTTCTTGCACACTGAAACTTCACACAGCTCAAATGGGCAGGGTTTTTGGAGGGGCCAGTGGCCATACCCAGTAATGGAGCATGAATATATTTACATGATTTGGCAATTAGCAAAAGTAAACATATCCCATCCATACTTTTAAATACTCAGTACTCCAGGTGTTTTCCAGAAGCTGTGTGTCTGCACTATTACGACACTGTGTTGCCAGCATACCTAACATGCGTTCCTTTTCAGAGGGCACCTGCAGAACTGCAATAACTCAGGCAGGCTGATGCATTGATAAACCTACCTGGCTTTGGGGTGTCTCAGGCCAATAAACCTGCCTATTACCAGTCACAGTCACATTCCTCATCTCTTGCTGAGTTAAAGCCACCTCCTGCTCCTAAATATGAAACTGAATTCCTGAATTTCGCTCACTGTACCCTGAGAACAGAGTACATAGCCATTCTTCAGGCCTTATAATTTAGTTTCAAATTTTCCCCATCAGCCTCAGTTTGTGCCTTGATAATACTGCAGAGGATCTTCCTTCCTGGCAGGACTGAGCAACACAAATCTGTCCAAAATCATCCAGCATCTGCTGTGACCTCTGCCTTCTTCTAAAATAGAGATAGGCCCTCCTCTTAGTAGAGTAAGTAGCCTGATGCTTAGAATTGAGAACTCGGGAAAAGAAAACCAAAACCAAACAAAAAACCCGTGTATATTTCCTTCACCAGTCTGAGAAATTAAAACTCTTACAACTCACCTGCAGGGAGAGTTTTCTGGACACAACTCTACTAGCTTGTGAGTCTGAGGGGTAAATGGGCTATTATGCATACATCTGGGACCAGAAATGGGTTACAATGCAGCCTGCAACCTGCTTCCTGGTGCCCTTCTTTCTGATGACACCCAAATCTCATCAAGGAGTGCACTGTGCTGGGTGAATTGTTTCGGCAGCTCACAGCCAGCTCTCTGGGGGGTTTTATGCTCAGAGCTCCCTTCTTGTCACACAGTAGGAGAAGTCCAGGGCTAAAGCAGAGACAAGTTTTGTCACTCGACTGGCAACTTCCAGCTTTGTGATGGGCATGAATGTAGCTCCCTAGGCCTCCAAGGCATTTCTATCTGAAATACTAGAAATACCTAGGAAATATCTAGGGTAGTCAATGTCATTCTCCTCATGCATTGAATAAAATCCTTGAACACTTTATGCAAGACATCATAGATACAACAGCAGGGTGTAGCATCAAAATGCAGATGCTTCTGCAGGTACCTTGTAGTTGCCTTATTTTTTAATAGTGTACATGTAGATGGATTTCTATAGCTTTCATATAAATAGTCCTCTCATTAAAACATGAAATGAATGACTTTACATAGGATATGTAAGAGGATATTGTGAAAGGAAATGAGTATTTAACAATTTTAAATCTACCCCTCCATGAGAGAATTATAATTAATAAACATTCCAAAATCTTGATAAATAGTGCATGTTTCTTAAACAGCGGTGTAATTAGGGTAGCTCCTTTGCCTAACAAAAATTCTGAGTGTGTGCTTTGATTGTGGATCACTGTTTATTAAGTTTTATTAAAGTGTGGGTCATTGAGGTCCTGCTAATCTGTGTCTAGAGGAAGAATGATTTAGCTGGATCCATTAAGGTGAAATAAAATACACATTCTAATCTAGTATGCAGCATAGAAATGATTGAACATTCTTCACATGATCAATTTTAAAATTAACTCAATTCAGAATTTCTTATTCTTACCAGTGATGTAATTTTATTTGCAAAAGCAGACTGCTATATGTGCTTAAATGATAAACTGGGGCTTTGTTATCTGTGTTTAACAATGCTCGAAAATCCTTTAAAATATTTTACTTTACCAAGGTTTTGAAATATATTTTCAATTGAATCAATTGTCTTTGCATTACAGGACAAATTTTTACTGACGAAAGGGCCAAAAGTGGCCTGCAGTGAAGAGATACCCTGATCCCGACAATCCTTTTATCGTGCTGCCTCTATTGGCAGCAGCATGTTGAGAGTGTGCTTTTATTTTGAATTTATTTGAATTAGCAAGGGTCTGGATTGCTCCAATTCATTTAGAAGAATCTTAGTTCCATTCTTCTGGTTTATCACTCCTGCAGCAGGGTCTGTAGATGTCTAATCTAGTAGTTATCACACTATCTCCCTTGGCGTCTATTAAGAAAACCAGAGCTGGTTTTCAAAACTGAATGAAGCAAGAAACGTTTTTTAATCTGCCTGATCTGAATTTTCCATTCTGCAGGGCAAAGGGGAGGGGCGGGAAAGGGGGATGGGAGAGAGGGAAGGAAAGGCAGGAAAAAGGAAAACAAGGGAAAAATCTTGTTTCATTTCTTCATGGAGTGATTGCTTGAGAGTTTTTGAACCTACTTTACAATATAAAACACTTTATTTTATAGAATATAATAGCTTTTTATGGTAATTCAGTATTTCTACTATTGTGGCAGTGAATAGTCACAAAACATTTTGTAGCTTTCTGGCACCTGCGTGAAGCTGTGACTTATGAATATGCTAATGACACTGCAACCAGAACTGGCTCGGGTTCAACACTTGCACACAATTAGCACTCAGGCTACCAGCACTGCTGGGAGGCCAACTGCAGAAAGTAATATTTAGATTGATCAGTTCAAAATAATGCACTTTCTTACAACAGAGACTTTAAAAATAACAGCTTAAAGTTATCCTGTGTGAACATAGGGAAACTTTTAATTTTAAGTCCTTTTTACTAAAATTATGGAAAGTAATTATTCAGTTTGAATACTTGGCATTGAAAAAGTTGATCCTTGTAACACATTATGTATTTTGATGACAGAAAAAAGAAGCACATACTAATAATGACTGATCTGCTTATTAATGTCTAGACTGCATCTCCTCCATAATATCCATGTGCCTGTTAGCCTTGAATGCTGAAAAGCATCTCCTTGAAGTGCCTACAGAAATGTCTTCTATATAACACCTAGAATTTATGCCTTTAATATTAGAAGAAACAGTACAGTCTATAAGGCACATATATGAACTAGGCATCAAGATTATGAACAACTCTTCCCATTTACTGCACATTTCTACAGTTGAAACATTAAAACCATGGCCTTAGAAATATGAATATCCATTTCAAAAGTCTAAGTTGCCATGACTTACTTTACTACTATATATAGAGAGAATCAACCCAAAAATTTTCAGAGATAAATACCACTAGATTCTACCTATGTTATTAAATGAAAATATTCTGTACTTGCTATTTTTAGTAACTAACTGATATTGGATACAGACATTTGAAATCAATTTGGTTTACACATCTGGACAGACACTAAGAGTCAGGGTATATAGAAATTAATGAACTATTTTTAACCTTGTAGGATGGCTTCAGATGAAAGGTCATACCTTTCTTTAAATGTGTCACAAAATTTACTTGTTTTATTAGATTTTGATAATGCTATTATAGGTTAAAAATGAATGTGGCTTTACCTAGACAATGAGAACCGACATCAAAATATCCTCTAGGTGCTATTTGCTTCAGGAGGCAACTCATAAATAAAAAGTACACAGACACAAAGAATTTCTAACAGTTCTTACAGTTTTGAATTCTGCATACCTTTTGCTCCCAAGCAAGCATTTTATCAGAACTCTATGCTATGCCACATTCAAAGGGCACCCATATGAGCTTTCTGTATCAGAATGTACCAAAAAGAATTGTACAGAACAGTGTATTACTAGACATGGGGAAAAGCCGTGTTAATTCTTCCTCTTTGCTACTTTCCTCCAAAATTGTATGCAAAAGTAATTTTAAAAGTTATGTTTATTAGGCTCAAATATCTCATGATACATATTCTTTCTCATACCTGATTTGTTCTCTTCAGTTCTGCTTATCATATCCCATGGCAGATGGTTTATCTCAGTATGCACTACCAGAAAAAAAAAATATTCACTTCAAACAAACACTTTGAGACAAACTTTACTATGTGAATTTGCACATGGTCATTACAAAATAAAATATTCATAATAGAGAAACATAGGTTTGCACATCTCCCATAACAATAACTGTTTTTTCACCAGTCTGGTCTCCCCTGTTTTAAACATGGAAATATGCAGTGTATCTAGAAGGACAGCACATTTGGTTTATTTTTCAGAAGCTACAAGCCAATGAACCCTACCAGAAAACACTCTCCAAAACCCCTTTTAAGTTGCTGGGTTCCCAGCTCAAACAGGTCTGCACATCATTGCAATTACTTTGTCACAATGGAAGTGAATCTCAGTACTTTCAAACAGGAAAAACTTTTTCTTTCCTGGTCAGTCTACCCTGAGGATGTGTTGTTTCAGTACTATGAAGTGATGTATGACCCTGACATTTGCAGGTATCCAGATCATAAAGATTGGAAATGCTGTGCCCTTGTTAATTGCTTTTTTAGCATGACATTTAGAGTCAATAGCTTCCACTAATGCATAATAACATGTGAAATGTATAGGGAAGAATGAGTGGCCACAAAGAATGAAATTCTACTCTTCTTCAAAATTTTAAATATTTTTTCCCAAAAGAAAAGAAAAGAAAAAAAATTAAAAATCTGCCTGGTCTCCATCAGCATGATGACTGGTAAGCTCAGGAATATTCCCTCTTCTTTATCTCTCAATATGCAAGAGCAAAATTATGGTTTCTAGGGACTGTCTTTAGAAACACTGTTGTGGCTTTTTTTTCTTGAATTGAGAAGTTTGATAGTTTGATTTGTCAGATAGGCACATTTTCTTTCAGACCTCTGATGTCACCAGAAAAATTAGGTTGAAGAGGGTGTGACACCTCATTTATAGTTAACAGAAGTAGTACACAAGCCAGTATAACCCCCTGAGCAATTAGTTAATGAAAACATCCTCATATGAAGAGGTGGATATGATAGATATGCCATAAAAATTAGTCTCAGACTGACACTTGTACAGAAGGAGAAAGATACCTTTCATGGCAGTTGCATGGGCTTCAAACTTTATTTTTTCCCACTGTGCTTTAGTATTCATTACTGCAATGGTATGGAGAGCTCAAAGGTAACTTACACACACACAAATGTAAGAACAAAGGAGATGAATCAGAGAGAGCAGCAAGATGCCTTTCAGCCTTGAACATATTTCTTAGAACAAGTATAACCTTGAGCTCAGCCAAAGATCTAAGCATTCACCCAGTTTAGCTCTCTCAGATATATTTCTTTCAGTTGACATTGGCTTTTTTTTTTCTAACTCATAAACCTAGGGGGGATTTTTCCTCCATATTATACCACTGATGAAAAGATGGAAATAAATGTCATTAACTGGGGCCTGAAATAAACAAGGAAGATCTAGTTCCATGTGTACTCCCATGTGTGTAATATATATACTGAGGCTCAATCAAGATAAGATTTCAAAGGCTGTCACAAAAACCAAAGACTCTGGTAAAGAAAACTGGTAAGCTGGTGACATCTTTTTTTTTTTTTTCCTTCTAAATTGTCTCACAAACAAGCAAAAAGAAAAGCTTTTCTTCTATTTAAGCATGAGAAAAAAACAAAACTGAGAAGCAATGATACACCTTTTTCTATAGCCAAATGAAGGAATATCTAAATATATCATGGCTTCCAGGAAAAAGAAAGACGAATATCAACATTTTGTATAACACTCAGGTTAAGTTTACAGTCTAAAGACATAGGTCATTGAAACTTCTATACGTACCTTTCAAAGTCTAGCTTGTAAAGAATTCTAAAATCCTTTTGTCGTATTTCATTCCAGCATTATCATTTTCAAAACTGATTGAAAATAAAGGTCTCAAATTAAATGAGAACTTCCACCTCAGTAAATTTAAGTCTACTTATAAGACATTAACTGTATTAGATGTGAAATTATCCAAGGTTGCTTGGACTGTTGACACTCAACTTTTTTGAAGTCAAAAACTGATCATGCAGTAGCTAAGATGAAAAAATGTCCTGGTGATCTAGTGCTAGGATTCTTCTCCTCATTGATTAAAAAATACTGAAAGCTACATTTCATAAAATGTCCGATGTGAGAGTAAATATATAGGCATAATTCCATGCCACCATTTAAATATGCTTTTATAGACCTTGTCCTATCTGGATATTGCCAAGGAGAGATGAGAAGGTTGTTAGTTACACTGGTATTAAACCTAGTCTGTAAGGAGTAAATTTTGCTTTACCATTAGGTTGATACAGTCACTGATTTGTAAAACTTGTACTGGTTGTGTAAACAGGAACTTTCTCAGTTTTCTTCTGTTGTTCTAATACTTGTGCACTGTGCCAGAAGACATGAATCATGGAATCAAAGAATAGCCTTGACTGGAAAAGACCTCTAAGATCATTAAGGCCAACTGTTAACCTGACACTGCCAATTCACCACCAAACCATGTCCCTCAGCACATCATCTACACATCTCTTAAATACTTCCAGGGATGGGCACTCCACCACTGCCCTGAGCAACCTATTCCAATACCTGACAACCCTTTCAGTGAAGAACTTTTTCCTAATATCCAATCTAAACCTCCCCTGGCAAAACTTGAGGCCATTACCCCTTGTCCTATCACTAGCTATGTGGGAGAAGAGACCAGTCCCCACCTCACTACAGCCTCATTTCAGGTAGTTGTAGAGAGCAATGAGGTCTCCCCTCAGCCTCCTCTTCTCCAGACTAAATAGCCCCAGTTCCCTCAGCCGCTCCTCATAAGACTTGTGCTCCAGACCCTTCACCAGCTTTGTTGCCCTTCTTTGAACACACTCCAGCAGCTCAATGTCCTTCTTGTAGTGAGGTGTCCAAAACTGAAGACAGTATTTGAGGGGTGGTCTTACCAGTGCTGAGTACAGGGCACTGTACTTCCCTACTCCTGCTGGCCACACTATTTCTGATACAAGCCAGGACACTGTTGACCCTCTTGGCCACCTGGGCACACTGCTGGCTCATATTCAGCTGGCAGTCGACCAGAACTCCCCTGCAACTTTCCAGCCACTCTTCCCAAACCTGTAGTATTTTATGGGGTTGCTATGACCAAAGTGAAGATCCAGAACTTGAAGATAGGCATGTCTTTTTTCATGTGTGAATCTATCCCTGAAAACCTGGCTGTCAAAGCTCCCCAAAGGTTGTGTAAAATTAAGGAAAAAGCTCAGCCTCCAATAGGATGAACAGGTGGTTATGAGAAGAGAAAGCTCCCCTTCTGTCAGGCTCTCTGTTTGCCGTTTTGCTGTAGGCAGTGACGTTAACTCTGTGGTTATAACGTCTTCTTACAATACTTAAAATAGTAACTCTAATAACTAGAGTTACACATAATTTAAAATATACGTACACTATAAAACTCATTTTTCCTTTGAATTTGATCCAGTGCTCTTTCAAAGTTTCAAGTCCTGTGATTCTGCAATGTTTTTGATATGTTGTGAAAAGTTCCCCTGGAAAGACTGAGGGCGAAATACACTGTCCTGCACGTAACTTTAAATACACATATATCCAGAGATGATTCCTACAATGAAGAGATTCTAGTTTATTTAAGTAGTAAGATAGAAACATTGTTTAATATTTTTCATGTTTTCTGTTAGTATTTTCAATAGTAATTTATTGTAGGGATTTTAATATTATACTGTCTAGATTTTTAGCATTAATTTCATTGTATAAGACAGGGATACTTTTAACTAGAACAATTCTAAAGAAAAAACTAGATTGCATATGATCTCTAATCACTTTGGGTTCATGTAGTTCAGCTAGTAAAATTGCTCAGCAATAAGAACTGTTGAAGAATTGGATAACATCAGAAGTCTACATTGAAGAACTGGTGGGTGCTAGAGTCTACAGTGAAGACAAAAGAGGAACCATTCAATATACCTGAAGACAGGCTACTACACTACCTTGTGGTCAGTGTGGGAACAGGTATGAATATTTGGAAATAGAAGGTAGGAAAGCACAATTCTTGCTCTCTATTACTTACTTGTTGATGTTGATGGCACCTTTATTTAATGAAGCAGGCTTGTCAGTGATTAGTAAGCAATATGGTTACTCCCAGCTTGCAAAATCCTAATACACTCCCAGAAGTCTCTGAATCTTTCCACAGTCAAAGTATACCTTTTTCATGCTGTAAAAATGTCACTGTCTTCATGTTATCATTCACACTGTGAACTAAAAAGAACCCCACCCTCTATTATGTCATGCAACCACAGGAGTCAGAGGAAACCCAGGGCAGAATAGTGTCATCAGAGGAATGTACCCTGCCTGCCCAGAGGAGCCCAACCTGACCAGCACTCTTCATCTCCTGGGCTACAAGACTTAGTCCTTAATTCTTTGTTGAGCACTACCAATGTAACCAGTGTGACTGCTGTTTCAGTCTTGCTTAAATCACAGGTCACCCCTCTAATGAATGGTTGTGAAGGTTTTTTGGGTCTATGATGATTATCACTGCTAAAATCATCCCATTTCCTTTTGCTCTCATAGCTTTTCTATGTGCTGCAAATCTGAGACATCACTAATTAAAAGTGATAATTCTTACACAGAAGTTTCCTTCTCTCAAGATCCAAAGGGAAAGAAGCATCTCCAAATGGATGTGTTTGTGTGAGTGTAGCCTCTGTGAATGAGAAAATCTATGGGCTAGGTAACGAAGTAAAAGGAAGAAGATAAACAGAAGTGGACAAGGATCAGGATGGTGTAAGGCCTGAAAAAATCCCAGTGTATACCTGGTTAATAGTTTCCTTGTCATAGTTTCCTTTTCACTCAATTTTCAATAGTAGATCTAATTTCAGATCTAATTCTGGCATTATATACTGCTTTATTTTCTACTTATTTACATTAATATTTTAGTGTAATTAAAAAGACAATAATATTCCAAGAGAAAGTAAAAAAAAAGACAATATTCAGTTAAAACCAATCATGTTTCATATGATAATCCTGGAAATACTGATTCTCCAGTCAAAATGTAGGGGATATTTACTACAAGAGTTCATAAGGCCAGATGTTTTCTTGAAGGTATTATCTTCTCACTAACAGCTGTGCCTTTTTTTTGGCCAATAAAGTAGGCAGATAAAAGTTGAAAGCACATAGGTATTTCAGCTTAAGAAGTTTTTTCCATGTAGTGATTTTCCTGACTTTGACCACACTTCAGACACATGATGTCCCGTTTAATGGAAAAAACATTCAATTTTCTTCATGATTTGCCATTTCTAACAGAAATACTGCTGTTTACTATCAAAAAAATATCGGTGTTCTTCCAAGCATTTATCTTTTTGCTTCATGTTGATAGTGTCTAGCTTTTAAAATGGGCAAATCTGTGATATTGTATTGACTTAAAACATGTGATGTATTATCTTTATGTGACCAACAGCATAAATTTTACGTTTCTCAATGCACTTTGCTGTGGTTTAAGCTTTTGCTATAATGCCCATTTAAAAGAAGCATCTGCTGGCTTTATGTTTTTCAGTTGCTTTGGGTTTGGATACAGGTTTTTTTTATTTTGTTGTTAGGTTCCTTTTTTAAAAAAGTCAAATTAGCATATAGCTGCAATAAATGCATGAAGCCATTGATATGCAATATGAACATTTAAGAACTCGTGATTACTGAACCTCTAGCAGGAGTAAATCTAAGATTTGTATAGCTTAAAAACTATAGTTGATGATATAATAATTGCACAAATAATAAATAATGACTGCATGACCTATGTTAAATGGTCACACCATTTCATAATAAAATTAAAATAACATTCCTTGAGTTTGTAAGGGTGTAGAAGGAGTTAACAAAAGTTACATAAAAATAGAACACTGTAGTATAATGCATTTCTTTCACTGATGGGAAAACAGAATTTGAAGGAGGCCACTGATACTAGTCTTGTGCAGAGACAGAATGAATTATTCAAAAAGCAGAGCATAAGAACAGCCTTGCCAGATCCAGCAGCAGTTCAGCCAGGTCAGATCCACTAGAAGTTTCACATGTGCAGTAGTGTTATCACACAGAAGAGTAGATGAACAGGTACAAGCTGGTGGTAAGACATTTCAGAATACTTTTACCACCAATCATGCTGTGCATGCATTTCAAATTGGATCGTGTCTGTATTTAAATTTCTCAAAGCAACTTTCTTCCATTAATTCTTTTATAATTCTGTAGAATGATGTAAACATTTAGTATCTACAAAAGTCTTGAAGCAAGGCATTCTAGAACTTAACTATGCATTATACTGCCTGCAGAGATGTTTCCTTTTGTTTTTTTTCGGAATATGTAACATTCTAGTTTTATTTGATGCCTGCTAGTACTTGTGTTAGAAGGAAAAGTAAACAATTGCTCACTCACAGCTTCTCCCTGCTATATGTGTTAAAGACCACTACCATAATTCCCCACCTTAGTCACCCTGTTTAGAGGTTGAGGTGTTACAGCCCATCTATTTGTTCCTTATGATAAAGCTTTAGTGATCCTAATGATAGAATAGTCTGTAAGCATTGGCTTTAGGCTTTTCTGAGGGACTTTGGCAGTTGCTGTCCAGTCTGGGTAGATACCCCATGTTATTAAGGCATTCAAAGCATAGTTACTTAGGTCTGACTTAAAGAACTCCCCAAGTAATAATCATATTAGGCTCTAGAAAGCAGTGTCCTGGAAAATTTGACAACTTTGTCTGCATGCACAGCAAACACATGAATAGCTTTTAAATCTTGACATCTTGATGTGTGAAACAGCATGATATGAATGAACATCTGTTATGAGCCTACATATGTGGGGAATCTTTTCAATGAATATGTATGAAACACAGATAATGCATCAGAAGACTGTGAGGTGAGAAGCTTTTTAAAAGAGAGAATCTTGTAGAGGGGGTTGTCTAAGTCCGATGTCTAATAACTTAACACAGGTCATTGATTTCTGGGAAGCAGATTGTAACAGCTGCCAGGGATATTCTAGGAGAGTCAGAATTGTGCTGCATGCTGCAGAGCCTCCATGCCTAGAAATGCTTTTTCTTCCTCAGTAGTGTCTGTCGAACTGTCTTGAGTCAAACCTCAGATGTATGATGTAGGAAAGGGGAGACTTCAGCCCACAACTATAAGCAATAAAAATGAGAGAAAGACTGAAGCAAGAGCTTGATTTTGACTTAGTTTACTGCTTGTTTAATACCAAGTAGAGTACAGTATTTGCATAACCAGGAGACATAGAAGCACAGCCTGTTAGTAAAATAGCAGAGATGGACAGACATAGAAATCCATCCTAAATTTGAAAGATAACAATAATTATGTTTCAAACAGGCAGATTGAGAAGTCTTTGAATGTGAATCTGCTTCAAATACCTCATCAACTGCTACTGAAATCACTTTCACAGTGTCTCTGAGCCCTAGACTTCCAGTTTTGCACTTCATATTCAGCGAACATGTTGATTACTCTGTGGAAATCAATGATGCTTTTACTCACACCAAGTGTGGTTTGATGTGAGTAAAGCAGCCAAACAGTATCTCTTGAACAGGTAAAGGTGCTTTGCTGGATTAAGTCATTCTACTAGAACACTGAACTAGGGACAAAGCTGTTCAGCTTCAAAATAATCTCAGCCTCTGAGGTAGTGTCCAGAAAATTCTGCATCATTATTTGTGCTGAGAGAAAGTAATGAGTCTCTTTTGGCAGGCGTACAATGAATTTTACAAACTGCTCAGGGAGGTGGAATGGAAGATAGGAAAGAAAAATACTACTTTACCCCATACTTAACAAAAAGAACACATACACATACATACATACACAAATATATATTTGTGTACACATAGATGTACGTGTAATGTTGGAGAGGGTCCAGAGGAGGGGCAAAAAGATGATCAGAGGACTGTAGCACTTCTCCTACCAAGACAGGCTGAGAGAGTTAAGGTTGTTCACCCTGGAGAAGAAGACTCCAGGGAGACCTAATAGCAGCCTTCAAGTACCTGAAGGGTCCTACAAGAAAGCTGGAGAGGGACTTTTTACAAAGGCTTGTAGTGATAGGACAAGGGGTAATGGTTTTAAACTGGAAGAGAGTAGATTTAGATGAGATGCTAGGAAGAAATTCTTTATTGTGAGGGTGGTGAGACACTGGAACAGGTTGCCCAGCAAAGTTGTGGCTGCTCCCTCCCTGGAAGTGTTCAAGGTCTGGACAGGGCTTTGAACAACCTGGTCTACTGGGAGGTGTCCCTGCCCATGGCAGGGGGGTTGGAATTAGATGATCTTTAAGATGCCTTCCATCACAAACCATTCTATGATTCTATGATTCTATTATTCCATGATATATAGATATATGAATGTGTTTATGAACAGGTTGACTTACACATATATACATGCAATACTCTGTACTATAAAAAGTGTATATATAAAAAAAACGCACACACATACAAACACACATGTTTGTGTATACATAACATATCTACGTATATACTGTCTCTCTCTGTATATAAGCACATCTAAATATAAAGAAGGAAAGAGAAGTCTATAAACACAGGTTGTTTAAGCTAGTTACTCATCTATTCCAAAAGACCATCATAGAATCATAGAATGCTTTGGGTTGGAAGGGACCTTTAGAGGTCATCTAGTCCAACCTCCCTGCAGTGAGCAGGGACGTCTTTAACTAGATAAGGTTGCTCAGAGTCCCATCCAACCTGGCCTTGAACGTTTCCAGGGATGGGCCTCCACTACCTCTCTGTGCAACCTGTTCCACCCTCATTGTAGAAAATTTCCTCCTTATACCCAATCTAAATCTACACTCCCTTAGTTTAAAAACATTATTCCTTGTTCTGTCTTGTCCTACAGGCCCTGATAAAAAGATTGACCTCATCTTTCCTATGGGCTCCATTCAGGTACTGAAAGGCCTCAATAAGGTCTCCCTGCAGCCTTCTCTTCTCCAGGCTGAACAACTCCAACTCTCTCAGCCTGTCCTCATAGAAGAGGTGCTCCAGCCCTCAGATCACTTTTGTTGCCCTCTTCTGGATCCGCTCCAACAGTTCTTCATCCTTCTTGTGTTGAGGACTCCAGAGCTGAACATAGTACTCTAGGTGAGGTCTCACCAGAAAGGAGCAGAGCAGTAGAATCACATCCCTCAACCAGCTGGTCACAGTTCTTTTGATGCAGCCCAGGATACAGTTGGCTTTCTGGGCTGTGAGCGCACTTTGTTGGCTCATGTCCACCTTTTCATCCATCAGTACCCCCAAGTCCTTCTCCACAGGGCTGCTCTACAGGACTGTTCTCAATCACATCATCCCCCAGCCTGTTCTTACCCAGGCACAGGACCCTGTACTTGGCTTTGTTGAACTTCATGAGGTTCACACAAGCCTATTTCTCCAGCTTCTCTAGGTCCCTTTGGATGACATCCCATCCTTCTGGCATGTCAACTGTACCACTCAGCTTGGTATCATGTGCAAACTGACAGTGCACTCGATCTTGCTGTCTATGTCATTGATGAAGATATTAAACAGCACTGGTCCCAGTACAGACTTCTGAGGGAGACCAATTGTCAATGATCTCTATTTGGACATGGAGCCACTGACCACTACCTTCTGGATGTGACCATCCAACCATTTCCTTATCCACCGAACAGTCCACCCATCGAATCCATATCTCTCCAATTTAGAGAGAACGATGTTTATGTTACAAACAGGCAGTCTATTCCAAGAAGCAGGACATTATTATTAATAATAATATTAATATTAATAATATTAATAATAACATTAATATTAATAGTATTATTAAACATGTTGATTAACTGCAAAGGTAGGATATATTTTGTAGTTAAGACATGAGGATGTATTTAGTAAGATTATGTTTGAATTGTAGTATTTGAAAAGTTTCCATTTTGATGAATCCGAATGTAAATTCTGGCAGCATCTTACCTCCATGTCAGAGTAAGGCCTATGCAAGCAGCTTCTGCTATGCTTATAAACTGTTATCTCAGAAAAGAAACACAGACATGTTACCTGGAAAGCTGATGGCATGTATTTTTCCTATGTATCTGATATGATTGTCCAGGTGACAGAACGCAGTCATATATTTCATGTATAAATGTCTGTCTGTATCTAGAACTGCCAGTGGCTTCAGTTTAGTTGTCTGATTTCTCCATCTGTATCTTCAGTAGTCAACTAAGGAAGACGAAGACTACTATATAAAGGAAACATAGACATCTATACAGCTCATAAGCACTAACCCTAACATGTCCTGGACCAACTACTAAGCTGATTTGGAGCCCAACCAAATGAGGGTTGGCCATTTTTGGAGGCTAATGTGGACCAGGGACAATCCACGATAGTCAGCTGGATGTAACCTCTCTGTTCTGAAGAGTAAGAGAGTCCAGCTGTATGGCAGTGAGCTGTCACATGCTTCTTACCCTCACAGCCAAAGAATGAGGCCAAACTTACTTAATTTACTAGTACAGACTTTCCATGGACCTAAAAAGGCAAAGATATAGAAAAATGATAAGGCTTTTATTGAATCAAGTTACTTCAAGATATAGTTCTAAAGTCAAGAGAATATCAGTTATATATTTCCAGCACTTTCTTTATAATTCATTATTCTTCATTGTGTCATCCTCCTGTTATTTTTTTCCCTGTTCAGTTGGTCCCATTGCCCCCAGACACCTAGTTTTGGGGTCATGGAGTTTACTTTTACTAATCCTGTAAAAGCACCATGCTCATGAATGGTGTTTTTAAACTAATAATTATAATTATAATAAATATTCTGCTGCTTTTGGTGCTCAGTGTGATATAATAATATGACTCACTAATTATGAAGAATTATTTTGCCATTCACACAGATGTAAAAGCTTTGGCTGGGATACTTAGTTTCAGGGCATTTTTAGCACTATTTTAATGCTTTGTAGTTAATTTAACATTACTGAGCAAAACTGAAGGAACCTTTGGGAGTAGCTAGGAAAAAAAGAGGAAATTTAATTTAAATAAATATTTATTGGCACATTTGATCTTCATTTTCTTAGGGTTCCTCCTGCCCTAAGTTTAGCACAATTTATGAGACTCAGACTCAAAAGAGTAACTCGCAGATAGTTCTGAATGCTAAGGCAACATAGGGTAAGAAATTATAAATACAGATTGCTTAAGTCCAGCTTTTAAAAGATATTTTAAAAAGAAGCCTTTAAATAAGGGTCTGTTTTCCATAGGTGAGCAACCCCAATTATTTTGACTTAGTGGAGGAAGAGGTTTCTAAGACAATCTGGGCCTCTTTATTTATTTAAATACAGAGTTGCAGAGAAAGCAGTAGGTAAAGGGCATCTAATTTTAAGCATAGGTTTTAAAGATAAGGTTAATAATTGTCCCAAATGAAGAAAACAGTTGTAGAGCTGTGAACACAAACAGCTGTTTTGACTCCTAATTGTCCGGTTTAACGATCATAATTTTGCTAACGCTTGTGTATGAAATAGCATAAAATTTAAGTTATATTCAGCAGTGTAATAAGTTGAATAAGTGTTCAAATTTATAAGTATTGGCAACTAAATGACTACTGGGATATTTGCTATTACATGATTTTTGTTGCTTCTATTGAAAATTTGTTGAAATATGAGGGGTAACATGCCCTTTCATGCATGTCATTTAGATTTGCCCAACATTTAAACTGAAAAATTTTATTTACAAATAATATGGTAAGTAGATTTGGAGAGACAACTGGAATAGTTGAAAAAGGTCTGCTGGTTTCACCTCACATACACATTTTATCCTTCTTGCTCCAGTCTTCCAAGTAGATACCCATTTACTTTGTGATACTTTCCTTTTTTAATACACTAGCACCCAAATATAACAAGTAATTCACTCTTACAGTCAAGCACACAGACTATTACTGTCATGAAAAAGACGGTACAAATTCCACTGGCCACTCTAACCACTCTTTAATGAATACACTAATACAGCTAATTAATTTTCAAGTTTGCAGTCCCATCTTTAAGAAATCCATTTTCATATTTTTCTTCCTTTTCCAAATTTGTTTTCATGCTGTAACCAGAAGTCCTTAAAGGTCAGAGTATTTAGGTCCCTATTTTTTCCTTTATTGTATCTATCTACACTTCAAACCTCACTTTGAGTGCCTTCATTTGCAAGGCACTTAGAAGTGCTTTCATCTTGACACGTGTGTAATAAACTTTTCTTTTTCATTTAGCTCTTGACTGAACTCAGTCAACCATGAACTTGGCAAAGTGAAGAATGAAAAGTTCACCAACTTCTTTGCTTATTGATCATACAGTTCTCTCAACCTCTGGAAAAAAAAAGATCAATATATTTTCTTAGAACATTAATTTCATTCAGACAGCTCATCTCATTCATCTGTCTTTGAAGACTGTCTATAGCATATTCCATGGCGTGTAATAATAAAGGCCTTTGACCCGAATAAGGGTACTATTTTTTAAATCACTACTCCCTTACCATGTGTCAAGTCTATCACTTTTCTTCTAAGTGCTTGTTGGTGATGATGAGCCACGAAACTTTGGATCCAAATATAGCTGGTGTTCCATCTGTTGTTATAGAAACCAATTTCATCATCATTATTTTGCTTTTAAGAACATACTTGAACTCAAGATAATTATCTTCCTCACTTGATTCTTCTTCATTATTTGTGTCCTCAAAGTATCTTTGTTTACGTGGCTCACTTGAGCTGTCCCACACGCAAATATTCCCATTTAAACCAATCACAGAATCACAGAATAGCCTTGGTTGGAAAAGACCTCAAGATCATCAAGTCCAATAATTAACCTAACACTGCCAATTCACCACTAAACCATGTCCCTCAGCACCTCATCTACACATTTCTTAAATATCTTCAGGGATAGGCACTCCACCACTGCCCTGGGCAGCCTATTCCAATGCCTGACAACCGTATCAGTGAAAAAATTTTTCCAATACATACATCATTAAATATTTTTTAATCATTAGCAAGTATAAACTTTGTTTTTTCTCTGAAAATATATGCACTTTATAGCTTGTTATTTACATAATTCCTTGCTTCTTTGGGTTATTTTTGAAAGAGATGTTTCCATCATTCTTTTGAAGAAAGTGGTTGACATAAAAAATCATCAGTCTTGAAGGATGCTTCAGTAGTGACTTTCAGTTTTTCTTAACATTCTTTTAAGAGAAATGGCTTGTGTTTCTTCTGGAGATCACAGAGTCTTTATTTGAGGAGTACTACTTTTGAAAGAAGTCACATCTGATTTTCCACATATTATGATGACATTAGACTTTATCCTTTAGTTTCATTTTCTTTTCTTTCATTCACTTGCCTTTCCTCATTAATAAGACACAGTAGGTGTTCATATTTGCAGCAGTAGTTTTAAAACTTGCTTCCCCACTTTCCTTCAAAACAGCAAACTTGTATTTACTATTTGAGTGCAGAGGTCAATAAATCACAACTGTATATCCTCTGGTTAAATTGAAAGTGGTATTCTTTCTATCTCAGGTCTTTGTACATTTTATTTACTTTTTCTCTGTATCACTTTTTTCCTTCTCTACTGGCTGTTCTCATCCCATTCTCCTGCTGACTACTGGGTTGCCTCCAACCAGGGTTGCTTTTCTAAGCCACATATAAGAACATTCCTTACTTGTCTTCTCTGCTGAATGGATTCCCAGGGAGAGTATGAGGAGAGGAAGGATGCCATGAGTTTTCATCTTTCTCCTGCTCTTCGTTTTTCCTTACGCTGAGTGGATAATCATTCCAAACTTTCCGAACTGCAGCAGTGATGGCTGGAGAATTATACTCTTTGGATTCGTGTAGGCTTTAAATTAACTATTGTCATGGAGACTTGACAAGCTGGTGTGGTTTTTTTTGGAGAGAGGGGGAGGAAGTTGTAAAAGAGGGAAGGGATTAAGCCTGCATTAACCTATATAACACTGTTTCTCAGTGATCTAACTGCACTTTATTCCTCTGATATATCTAAGAATAGATCAAATTTTAATTTGGCCTATACTATGTTCTTATCTGGAGTGGGATTCACCTCATCCAGCTTCAGTTTTTTAAGCTGAAGTCATTCTACCCTACAAAAATAAGTGTTTAAATTCAGAGGAGAACTACCTGCTGTCCTGCTTTCCCAGGAAGAGAACCATGGGCCAGCCATGGCAGGCAGGCCATGAATAGCCCAAAGTCAGCTGGGAGATTCAGTCAGGGCAGCTGACTCAAGCTGACTTGCAGGTGCATCCCATACCACTTACACTAAGCTCATTATAAAAGGAGGGAGTTCACTGAGGGTGGAGAGCTTCTTTTCCTGGGGGGGTCTTATCTCCTGGCCTTCTGTTACTGCTGCTGATCCTATGGACAAGGCTGAGTAGAACCTTGTATATTTTATGTTGGTGATTGCATTAGTTTTGTTATTTCATTAAATCTGTTTCTACTTCAACCAATGGGGCTTCTTCCTTTTCTCCTCAATTCTCCTTCTCAACTGGAGAGGGGTCATCAGGTTGTAGAACCCAGTTTAGCCCTGGGTATGGGCTAAATGTAGATGCCTGCTATTGGTTTCTGATTATTATATTAAAATTCAGCTTTGGGTTTTTATCACACTCTTCCTTCCTTCCTTTTCCATTGTTGGACAATTAATTTTGACCTAAGTATTTTGGGGAAATAATTAAAAATCCCTAAACCATTTTAATTAAGTTTGCAAAATTTATGGATAATTCTGACTGATTATTATCTTGATTATCAAAGGCTCTATTGTACTATAAATTTCTATCTGAAGTAACATCTGAGTTGTGAAATCAGTGGGTTGAAAGTATTGAGATTTCATAAAAGCATATCAATAAAATTATCAGCAGCAACTGAACTATATCCAGAGTTGAGGTTCCCAGTGTCCTAACAGAAGACACAAAACTCATTCTGCTGTTTCTACCTTGTACCAGTTCAAAGCACTTGTCTGATGTTTCTCTTGGTTAAGACTAAAGTGCATGGCAGCTGCTATTGCCCAATGCAAGGAACAGGTGGCCATGGGATAGCAGGACACCATCAGCAGGCAGGATCTCTCTTTCCTTGTGGCAGAAAGAGCTGAAGCAGCAGCATTTGGCTGCTGAAGCCTCATTTTCTGCCTGAATAACCTGCTCCTGTCTTCTCCAGGGAAAGACAGTGAGCCAAATGGGAACAGTCTCTAAGCTGGATCTGCATGGAGGACACACATGGTTAGCTAAGACAGAACACTGGAGGACCTCTACTGTGTTAAACTCCAGTTGCTGGAGGCAGCTATTCTGTTTTTAGAGCTTCTTACTACTGTCAAGACTGGAGCTTTTTCTCATTATGTTGACCATCAAACCTTTGTGCAACTGAGAATTTGAAATATAATATATAAATATGCACTTTCATATTTTAGACATCTATTTCAACACCTATATATGCAAATTACATAGGACTTGGGGGACTGCATTTTCTTTTGGCTCAGAACCATAACAGAATTGATTTAGAAGGGAAGAAGAGAATTGTTCAGTCTTAGACAGTTCTACCACAGTACAAATAAAATATAGATGACACTACACAACTTCCTTATTCAAATGGTTGAAAGAGTTTAATTTTGCTGGCAAAAATCCTGTTCTCAATTACATAAATGGAACCCAAATCAATTTTAATAAGTTGCAATTTAAAGACCTGATCCATCTCTGAAATACATGTTAGTCATTTCACTGGCTCAAAAACTTCATTTTAGCAACTAAAGCAAATGTTGGGAAGGAGAGGGCAAAACAGCTTTACAAAGTACATGTTCATTTCAAAAAACTGTTCAGGTTTTCTTTGTAAAGGTGCACTTAGAGTATGAGGGATCTCATATCATTTTTACTAGTTTAAGAAGAGTATTCATGCATTTTTCAGGAGTAGATGGAGCACAGTGAGTCTGGCATACTCATTTAAGCATGAAGATCTCTGCTTTCCAATTTTTTTAAACACGTATAGCTACGGTCTTCGAGAAGAAAATTTAACTCTCCCTTAATGTTGATGTTCCCTTTGCTATTTAATAGGAATCTCAGAGGTAATTTCTCTTTAAAAAAAAATCTGTTCTTTTCTGGAACTTTCAATTATACGTGCAAAATCATTTGAACTTGCTTTTAGAAAACAAATACATTTTGGTAGTATATAATTGTGTGTATACAGAAAACTAGAGGAATGGTACACTAATTTCTCCCACTGTGACACACTACTATCCCAAGAATCTTTATTTCCTGAGAATGACTGTCAGGTGTATGAACATAAATGTCTTTGGATTCCTAGTAGTTATAAAACACAAGAGCAGCTTGTGCTGAAGCAATTCATACTAAGATTTTATGTTCACTAAGCACATCTTAAAATGCATATTGCACAACAAGGGCTTTGTCACAGTGACAAATACGTGTGCACTCTTTGTGAACCTGGGAAGGAATTTAAAATGAAAGCATCTTAAATCAGATATCTGAACGCAACATGGCTTGCCAGTTCATCAGTTCAATCATGTCTATCCATCCTTTTGCTCCTTGAACTGCTCTGCCACTAGGTGAAAAATGTTAAGTTTACTTCACTTCACCTTCAAGGAAAGTTGTTCTTCCACACAGCATGCAACCATGTTCTTGGGTTAATTAATGGCACAAAGTAAATTTTATCTCTAGCTACTATTTATTCAAAGTCAAGGCCAGGCCCTGGTCCTCCAGAAATAATTTTCTTCTGATGCCGTGGTGCAAAAGGATCCCAGTCTTTCTATAAATAAGCAATGCAGGAATGAGATTTAAATTGGAACTGCGGGGTTTTGAACTACTTCAAAATAGGGCCACATATTTAGATGTCTAATTAGGATTTTAAGACTCTAATTTCAAGTACATATAATTCAATCTCTTGTGTCACAATGACCTTCAGAACAATGGAGTACCACATGTACCCTTTTTTACATTAAATGTATAAAGGTAAAAATAACATTCCAAAAGTAATTTCAGGTTTCTAGTTCTCTCAATGTGTTTATCAATCTTCCATTCCTTAATTAACCATCATTAAGATGCAAATAAGCATTTAAGAGTTGTCTGACAAGCTATTCAGTTGCCATTAATTCATTCCTGTCTAATTCTAACATACTGCTGGAGTTCCTTTTACTTCTTAATTGGTCTTCAAATTGCAGCTGGGCTGCTCATATACATCTGCTGCCGGAATGAGCACTGGCTTAGAAAGCTAGGTGGACAGGTAAAAGACTTAAATTATCCCAAAGGTACTCAGGACAATAATCGCCCAACAATACCTACAAAAGGGTGGCAGCACTTAGAAGTCTCCTTGTGGATACTGTTACAGTTAGAAACTGAAAGATCAAACCAGTACTTTTATTAGATACTTTACACATGGAAATTATGTTACAGAGTTTGTTTATTCTGAATAGTTGAAGTTCAACAAAGGAACCCCATGTACTGCTTCTGTTATATATTTCTAACTTCTAAATTTTATACAGTTAAACAAAATTTCAATCTCTGATTTAAAAAATGTATTCATCTTTAGAAAAGATTTACTTTTTCAGTGCTTTATGTTGATAAGAAGACAGCTTCTACATCTTGAATTTCAGCTATTATGTAGCTCATTACATTAGCACAAAGAACTCAGGAAATATATTACTGAAGTGTATTCATCCATGGCTACAGATTTGATAGTGTCTACCCTGTAGAAGATCCATCATTCAAGAAATGTCTGAAGGGACAAACTTTAATGAAATTAAATTCCTGAAACAGAGGCACACTCTTCTGCATACCAAAGTTGGATGCAAAAATGAAAAGGAACACTCAATTGAGCACTCTTTAACAATCAATATTTTTAGTTCATGCCTCATAGATGTAACAAGCAGGCTTAAGGAAAACATATTTAATGCTTTAGGGCTCATGGGGCTGTTTCAATATAACATTTAAATCTGTTCACTTAATTTGTAAGATTATCAGACAAAATATAAAGGAGTACATTTCAATGGAAAAGAGTTAATTTGAAAAGATTCAGTGAAATTTAGGATTGATTTATAGTAAATCATAAATGTATGAAAGATGTGAATAATTTACCCTTTTTTCAACATTCTCAGTCCAGGATAATACACAGTGTTATGTCATCAGAGATGTAGTTTTCTAGAGAAACAAGAGAAATGCTGAAGATTGACTGAGCTAGTGTATCAATTTTGTTTCATAATCAAGTAAATTTTTCCATTTAAAACCTATTTTTTATGACATAAAAGAAAGACTGATGTTTCATTTGCAATGGCAAAAATAAAAATTTAAAATACATGTATAGAGATGTCTTATTCAGCCTTGGAATGCACCATCTTTTAGCAAAGTGTTAGAAAACAGAATCTGATTACAAGCACTACTTGCCCCATTCAAGTAATTGGTTAACTATGGGCTACAATATTGCACAACAGAGAGCTTCATCTAGTACAGATGTCCTGAATATACATAGCTAAACTATTTAACTTGTTGTCATTATATAGGTTAGACTATGTATTTTTTGATTCTGTAGAAAACAGAGGAGCCGATTCTTTTTGTATTCTTTTCCTTTTGTACAGCTAAAAGGGTGTGACATTGGATGGACACTGAACAGAAATCCTTATCTCAAAATCGTAAAATGGAAGTTCAGCAGAGCTTTGTTTTACTGATACTCTCACATCTCAAGTAATGTAGTGTCCATAGGGAGGAAGGCAACAAATTAAAAATGCTTTTGCAGTTGACCTTAAATCAGGTCCTCAGGCCACTGCAGTCTATTGTGATAGCTTAGAGAAAACCAAGGTATAGATAATGGTTGCTATAAAAAGTGTGAATAGAATGTTTTTCTCGCTAATTAAAAAGAAAACTTCCTCTTTTTCCTTATTTCTTTCTCTGTCACACATTCATATATATACATACAGGCACATTCTCCCCTTTGTGAAATGGATAAAACACATACAATATACTGGCAATAATTATGCCATTATTATAAAGTGGGATTTGAAATAAAATAGGTATTTACATATCTGAGATACGTCTTTTATATGATATATAAAACTGTTCTCGTAAATCATGTCAGCAGAAGCTAACATAGATGGCCAATTTGTGCATCCGGTAATATATGCTTATGCATTTTGCTGTTTCTCTGCATGCACATCTACAAAATTCTGTCAAAACCTGCAATTCTGAAGATACATCGTGAGGAACATATATTCCTTTACTCTTCACTTTTTTTTCCCCCACACTTTTCCTGATTAAACTTTGATTTCTTTTCTTGGTAAGAAATGTTGCTGTACTATATCACAATCTGTGATTTCCAAATTAGAATGACTACGCTCTCATCTAGGAGCTTTGTTACACATGTGCAGAAAATGTCTTTTCACAGTCTCTCACAAAACATGTTTAATATGCATTCTCTGAGAAAAAAAGGTTTGTAACACTCATCAGATTAAGTGTAAGAACAGTGCTTACCTCATTTGATCCTTTAATGTTAAATAAATCTTTATGGAGGTCCCATGAATACATGTCGTTTTTACAGACTACTGTCAACTAAAGATGAGAGGAAAAAAGATAAAGTTGGGTAATATATGAAATGGTTAAATATCTGTGGAAAAAAAAAAGTGGGGGAAAAAACCTAGTCTGCAATCTAAAATTGGCAAACTGATACTGAGTGTTTTGAAGTATTTTTAAAGCAGTGTATGACATCATTGGAATGACAGAAACACAGGTGATCTAAAAAAATGTTTGAAAGCAGGTTCGAATTTTAATGGAAATTAATTGTAAAACAAAGCAGAAGGACTGGATGACAATTTTTTTGGAGAATAATATTGAGGTTGAAGGAAAAGATGCTAAAAATATCTTGGCTGACACAGCATAGCTGTTTTAGAGAGGAGCTGAGGACACTGAAAAGAAATCAGGTAATTTCTTGATAGTGCTAGAGAGCTGCAGGCTCTTAGAGGAAGTAAATTGGCAAATGTTTTTACAGCTATGCAAAGCTAGCAAGAAGGTTAGAATTTTAATATGAAAAGATACTTGCTGGAAAAAAAACCCTGAAGTGAGAGATTTATATGAGTAGTGAAGAGAAGGCTACTATTTCGGTATTAGATTATTTTTTTTTCTTCAAATTATGATTTTTCCTTGAGAAATAAATGGAAAATTAAGTAACATCCAGATGATAGGGCATAAGATTATTTTTTCCCTGCAAAATACTGTACAATCCACTCAACAAAATATTCTGTACATGAGATCTTTCAGCACTTTTAACAGACAGATCTCATGACTTATTTCTTGGTGGAAATTGTCTGGATCTAACAGAAGATACTAATCACCATTTTTAAACTTTTCTCCATTTTTGTTATGCTGAAGTATGGAGCAGTCTGAATCTGCACTACAGTCTACACAAGTAGTCTGTGCAGTGGTTGGGGAACTGGCTGACAGGTTGTACCCAGAGGGTGGTGGTAAGTAGCTCCTTTTCAAACGGACAAGCTGTCACAAGTGGGGTTCCCCAGGGGTTGATATTGGGCTCAACTCTGTTTAGTATCTTCGTAAGTGTTCTGGATGATGGGATCAAGTGTACCCTGATGAAGTTTGCTGATTGTACCAAACTGAGTGGGGAAGTAGACACTTTGTATAGGAGAGCCACCCTGAAGGGAGACATGGATAGGCTGGAAGAGTGGGCTAAGAAGAACCTTATGAAGTTCAACTATGACAAGTGCAAGGTCTTGCACCTGGGACAACACAAACCCAGCACAGGCTAGGAACTACCTGTCTGGGGAGCAGCTCTGTGGAAAGGGACCTGGGGGTTCTGGTGGGACAACAAGCTCAATATGAGTGAATAGTGTGCTGCAGCAGCAAAGAAATCCAATAGGACGCTGAGCTGCATCAACAAGGGCATCACCAGCAGAGACAAAGGAGTCATTATCCCACTCTACTCAGCACTTGTCAGGCCACACTTGGAATATTGTGTTCAGTTTTGGTTCCCACTATACAAAAAAGATGTGGACAGGCTGGAGAGGGTCCAGAAAAGGGCCACAAAGATGATCAAAGGACTGGGAAGCCTGCCATATGAGGAAAGGCTGAGAGAACTGGGTTTGTTCAGCCTTGAGAAAAGAAGGCTTAGGGAAGACCTTATCACCATGGTCCAGTACTTAAAGGCTGACTAAAAAGAAGATGAAGACTCCCGTTTTAGAGAGTCACACGGAAAGGATAAGGGGCAATGGGTACAAGTTACTAGTAGAGAGATTCTGATTGGACATAAGAGGAAAATTTTTCACAATGAGAACAATCAGCCATTGGAATAATGTCCCCAGGGAAGTGGTGGATTCTCCAACACTGGACACTTTTAAGATTCAGCTGGACAGGGTGCTGAGCCATCTTGTCTAGACTGTGCTTTTGCCAAGAAAGGTTGGACCAGTTGATACTTGAGGTCCCTTCCATACTAGTATTCTATGAATCTGTGATTCAGTAATCCTATGAAATAATGACTGTTAAAGTAGTGAGCAGGAAAAATGCACCTGAAGAAAAAAGAAGTCCTTAATGAACAATTGATTAGCCATGCAGAGCTAGGTAGAAGAAATTTATTTACTTTACATTTGTGAAGGGGTTTTTGCAGTGTTAAGAAAGGGAAACTCGAAAACTAGAGTGATGGATCACATAGCCAACCATACATGCACACAATGGTCTGTGCAATATTACAACCTCCTATTCTCAAAATCATTCTTAAGTGCTTGAGAGGAAACTCAATTAAATGGATCAAATATCACTTTTCTTTCTTCCTTTCCTCCCTGCCTGTTTTCATTGCTTCTTTCTTCCCACAAAAATAGCAATCTATTGGAACATCAGCAAATATGGGTTATTGAAATGATAAAATAAAAGGGAGCAAGGAGATATATTCTGGTAAAGTGTGAATTATTTTATAAAAGCATATTTGCTACCTAGAAAGATTATTCATTTCTTGTATTATATTTTTCTTTTTTACTGCATGCATGCATACCTGTGTGCAAATGTGTGTGCTTGTGTGTTGACTTTTAATGAGCAAGTTAAGTACATTTTTCTTTACCAAGAGAGGTCTAGATTATCTTATATATTTCTGCTTCTTTCTCTTTCCAACTTATTTAACAAAATTATTTTTATCAGAGATTGAGTAGTTTTTCAGAAGTTCAGTCTTCTCTTTTCAAGCAAATACATTTTCAGACTCACTCATTTATCTAGATATATTATCTAATTTTGAAAGCTACAAAGTAAAAGGTTATAGAATTACACCAAACTTATATGTTTATGTGTAATAATGAGTAAAATGAGAGGAAGAATAAGACTCAGGACAATAAAAATGATTAGGATTTGGGACTTTGGAAAAACTATGCCAATAAATGCTGCAGAATACAGATCAATTAAGTCAGCGGATAAGAAATAATAAAAAACATTGTATGTGTTATGTAAAACAGTCACACATCATACCATTCCCCCAAAAAATTTAGGAAAGAGTCACTGTAAAAAAAATGTTGAAACTATTAATCCAGTTTGTAGGTGTAGTTGAAAAGGTAAACAGTATCATAGGATGGATAAGCAAAATACGTAACTCAAATTAAAGGAATCATTACTTGTATACAAGAAGTTGGTTATGTTTAACACTTATTTAGAATAATATGCTTAGTTCCTTCCATTCACCTTTTTACAAGGACGTTACTGCTCTAGACAGAGAATAACATAAGATGATGATAATATAGTTCAGTCTATATAGCAGTGAAAATTGTGGATTTATTCTCTTCAGGTGACCTAAATAGTGGCATTCAGAGTAATGAAGTTTTGATATAGTGAAATATCAAACTGTTCAGACTGAAGAAATAGCAAAAAATAAATGGAACAGTCAAAAAGAGGAAATTCAGGTAGAAACTAATTTACGTAGAGAAAAATATGAACTAAGACACCAAGTAGACCAGTGAAGCAAAAAATATAAATAAAGGGAAGAAACAGCCAGACATTTATATTTTTTGAAGTGAAGGAAGATATTAAAGGACACAGAGAAAAAGCCGGAATGTGAGATCTAGATAAACTTAAAGGAAATATTTCTTTTGTGCTGTGTGTTTACTGCTTTATGTAGAGTACCTAGATTATCTTCATTGTCTGCTTTTAAATATGAATAGCCAATATCTGTTTTATAAGAACCTCTTGTCCAAAAGAACAACAAATTCCTAATTAAAGACTCACTTGATGCCATGTGTGAATTTTACTTAGGATATATATTTACCATTTGAAATGGGAAGTCTGACTGTGATGTTACCAGAGGAGAAGAGGATTGCAGGAAAATTCAGTCAATTCAGTATTATTTTATACAACATGGGAATTAAAGAGGCAGAAGTAGTGGTAGTAGGATTCATCTGACCAAGTAAAGTCATCTAAAGTATAGGCACATAAAGTTGTAAAATGAATTCTACTGCAGTGACTAAAAATAGATTTCTTCCGAGCCTGGATTCTTTCATGGACTTAGACATCTAAATCATGTCTGATCTGTACTCCAGGACCTTATGTCCACCTTAATTTGGACTAAAGTTTATTTTCCAAGCTCATAGATGACCATAAGTAATTTTAAGATATCTTCAGTAGCATGCCTCCATTACAAGAGAAAGAAATCTGTGGAAGGATGAAGACGATGTTACAAACAAGAATGTCTGTTAAAGCAGGGTAAAAAGAAAGGATCTGAAAAGCATTAGGGATGTTGGAGCATTAATACAAAGCAAGAGAAAGATTTGTTATGTTTTTAAAATCCAACGCCATTGCTATGGAAAAGAAAAACCCTAAGAATTTTTGATTTGATTTTTTTTAAAAAAAAAAAGATAAACACAGTAGCTGTAGTTTATTTATATCAGAGATCAAACACAAATAAAGGAACAAAACAGACTACGTGGCATTTGCAACTGCTTACAAAGACTCCAGGGAAAGCTCAATGAAGTAAGTGATTAGTACCACTTAGTTAATACCCGTGCCAGTAATTCGTTCTGTTAGATGTTGAAATTTATTTCCACCATCAAACTCCAAAAGAGTTCTCTGCTCTTTCCTTGGATTCAAAAGCTTCAGATGTAATGAAAGAAAAATGAAGGATTCCTTTTCCTTGGGCTCTAGGAATGGTAGCATTAGAACAGTAAGTATAGTTTGTCCTAAGGCAGACGTTGTACCCTATTATATGAAGTATTCTCTTCTTACAGTAAAACAACGGCAATTGCCTTCTTACTTCCAGTCTGAACTTTGGACTTCATTAAGACAAATGGAAGAACGTTGTACAAATTAAACGGAGAAATGTGTACACCTTTGAATTTTTAATTAACCAAGATCTCACACTGGCTCTTATATTGGGGAAAATTCCTTTTTCATTCTGTGCTGTACAGTTAATTTCTTCTCTTACACTCCAATTCAAAGACAGGGAGTATTTTCATTGACTCGAGGCAGGCTGTTAGGGCACAGAAAAGTGAGAAATGTATATGAGCAAATCTCTTATAGGAGAAGGAAGTCCCTCCATGTTTTATCAATTTTATGCTTTAGCATATCTACTTAGAGATGTAAGTATTTTTCAAAACTCTTTATAAACAGAAAGTAAAGTAGGAAACTACCTTGAAAAATAGTATTTTGAATCTTCAAGAATTAAGCAGAAAACAAGAAAGTGGTCTCTGAGGTTTCAGAAGTCACAGCAAGGTGTAACATTTTGCTGATAAGACAAGACTAATAAAAAAAGTTGAATAAGTCAATAAATTACTCACGACAAAAAAATTAGACTATGATGAATATATATATATATTTTTACTGATTTTAAGAGGGCAAAATGATTTTTTTCTATCCTGTATCTCTTAGTCAGCTCTATAGACACACCTACACAACATATGTTGCATATTTCAGTAAACCATGATTTTTTTCCCTAACTCTAACGCTGTTTTCTGTCTTTGAATTTCAGTAGTATGGAATAGACAGGATTACTCGTATGACCTATGTAAATTAGAACTTTGAAATAGATACCTGAATAGTATATTTTATTTTTATTGGCCAGATAGAATTATTTCATAATCATTTATCTGTTAAACTTCTGGTTATTTAAGTTAAAATATTTTTAAAGTGTGTGTGTGTGTGTAGGTATATATTTTAAAATATTTTTATATATGTATTTAGCAAAAATCGAGTCTTTTATCTGGAAAAAATATTATATACATTCAATCCTTGTAGTCTAACTAATTGGAAAGTATTAGTATGTATTATAATTTATAGAATTTGGGGTTTTCTGATGCCATCTACCTCTTTGTTCACAACATGAAAGTGGCATATTAAGTGTAATGCTGTGCTATCAACACTTTATCTGCTGCCTCTAAGCAGAAAGCAGGCAGATGTAGATGAATTGTACCTAGTCTTCAAAAATAACTACTTTCAGCCTGAGAAGCTAGTCTCTAGAACCAATGAGATAGATTTTTCCAAAGAGCACTCAGTAGCTTCTGGTTAGGCACTTAATTGGAGTGGCAAAGCTTTTCAAAGAGAGCTTCTGCATACTGAGGACTCGTGTAAATCTCGTCACTAAATTTTGACTCCTTAGTTAGAGCTGCTCTTTTGAAAAAAGCTGCAGTGCTGAGGCAGAGAGAACAGAATGACTGACGGAGAAGAAATCTGGGGGATTGTGATGCTGAACTCATAAAAATCTTGTATATATAGCACAACACTTATCTGAATGGGATTCAGAAGTAGACTAGATCATCCTTCAAACAGGTCATATTACTTCTGTTCATATTAGTTATTTCCTACCTTATCTCCTCTCAAAATATGTGTTTTCTATTTCAACTTGTTACCAATGTGAAAAATACTTCAATGCAATTACTTAAAGTTTCAGATTATAGAGATGAAATTGGATCTGATACTCCGACTGGATTATGTCAGTATGACATATTGCTGTAATAAAATTTGGCAAGAGATTAATTGGAGTTTTCATTGAGGATGCAGTGAAGGTTCTTCTTAACTGGAAAGAAGAGGTAATCTGGCTAATTTTTAAGCTGCTAGGACACTCAGTAGGACATCATCTATCACTTGTGTGCTTTAAATATGCAAGTTTATAAGCATGTCAGTGAATGTTCTGTCCATTAAGCAGACTGCACTCTGGAAGCCAAATTTTGAAGGGCAGCTAATCTTGGGCCGTCCTTTCCATTGCTCATCTTGTACCCCTTTCCCTCTTTTATCAGAGTTTTAAATAAATGCCAAGCAACTTCTGAATGATTTAAGTATATCTACTAGTTCACTCACTGATCAGCCTAGGTAGCTCAAGTATCACTAAATGAAAAATATACTTTTTTTAAAAAAAACCCTACTGTGCAAATATAATATTTTTTCATTCTAATTCAGAAATAGGCATGTCCTTTCTCTTTATGAGTATGAAAAAACAGTGCTGCAGTGTAAGAGATAAATGTGGCAGTATACCATACTCAAAGAGTTCACAAAACCAGTCCATTGTTTACCTTAATTTTTCTATGCTGTTACAGACTCTAACACTATTATGACTAGTGTTATCTGGTAGAGTTTCTTTGAGGCATTAACCATACTACCCATTCTAACCAGTTTTGGTCACTGGGAACCCACAGAAGTATTTTCAGAATCTCAAAAATATTTCTGCACAAAAAATTTTGTAATTACACTTCTATTTCTACATACATACATCCTCTCTGGTTATAGACAAATGCAAGAGTGCTGAGAATAGGCTACTTTATAATTAAACTTATAAACACTTCTTTTTCTTTTTTTTTTTTTTTCTTTTTCTTAAATTTGTTTTAGAATATCAAATTAGGTCCCGATTCATCTTTGTGGGAGACAAAAAAATTTCTTCTTTCTCCATATTTTCCTCTAATCAACTGGTCCTTTTTTCCTCTCAGAAAAATAAGACTTTCAATCACAAACTGATTCTTAAATTTTTCTTGTTTTAGCTTTTGTTGGGTTTTGCTGAAGAATGACCATAACCATTAAAGCAGAAGCAACATGACTGTGCACACTGTAATTTCAGTTCTCTGTAGACTTCTGTTTTATTCATAACCATCTAGATGTTTCATTAGTTTGCATTCTGATGGTTTGACAATCTCCGTTTCCACCTCCTTTAAAAGAGAACACTTTTCTTGTAAACTTAAGGTAGAGAACTTCACATTCCCTAGGTCTCTGGTAGTTTTCAGAAAGTAGAATCATCATAGGATTGTTTTGTTTGGAAAAGATCTTTAAGATCCTCAAGTCCAGCTATTAACCTAGCACTTCCAAGTCCACCACTAAACCATGTCCTTAAGCACCACACCTACACATCTTTTAAATACCTTCAGGGATGGTGACTCAACCACTTCCCTATGCAGCCTGTTCCAATATCTGATAACCCTTTCAGTGAAGAAATTTTTCCTAATATCCAGTCTTAAGCTGAACGACATACAGTCTGACCCATGCAATAATTACTATTGAAAACAATTAACTTTCCAATAACAACTTACGTTTTGTGGGGTTATTTTTATTTTTTTAATTTATTTTTTTTAGTTTAGGAAGTCCTGATGTCGCAGATGTTGTAAAAGTTAAAAGAGACACAACAGAGAAAAAAAGATGATCAAGATTTTCAGTAAAGGAATGTTGTTCTTCTAAATAAACAAATATATACACATTATTTTTGCCATTATCTTACATATTACTTAATTCTTCAGCTTTTGTGTGTTTGGGGTGTTTTTTGGTTTTGTTGTGGGTTGTTTTTTTTTCACAGTGAACAAAAAAAGATACCATAATCAGATGCTTTTTTAAAAGATGGGCAGCACCTTTTTTCAACAAATGATCTGATATTCTGTGGTGCATACTAACAACTAAATACCACATCATGACCCTCTTAGTATATGTTCTTGTGGATTAATTTTCTATCCTGCAACGCTCATGAAAAAAACCCAAAAGCCTAGTCAGTGTATCCTATCACATAGACCTATCCTCTGCTTACCAAGGTCAGTGCAAAGGGGATTACTGTGAAACTTAGACAAGGTCTTACTTGCTGTGCGGGCTTTTAACCGGAACTTCGATGTTTTAAACTGCAACATTACTTCTTGAAAAACATTGGCCTGTTTCAATGCTTTAACTTCTTTAATTATAAGAAATATTACTAGTGAAAGAAATCAGCTTATAGATTCCTAAAATCATATTAATCCCTGAAACTTCAGTAAAAATACGTAAAAAATTAAAGCAAACAGAAAACCAAGGAAACAACAATACCTAAACAAGAAAACCTCTGAGATATCAACTTTTTTTTTGTTTTTAATGTAGAGTTCAAAAAGATTTTAATAATACATTTTAAAAATACCTGTATTGTTGCTCTTGTTGTTATTATTATTATTATTACTTACTGTCATGTCACTCACTGCATTTGGTCTACATTTTTGTAAAGTAAAAATGTAGTCTTTTATTGTGCTACCTGCATATGTAAGTTTAGTTCATCCTTCTTTATGTTTGTTCTACCCAGTAACAGGGTTCTGAAATCTGGCTATTATGTCCTTTATATTTGTGCTACCGTTCACAAGTCTACTAATGAAATGCATTGGTTCCAAAGGAAAAGAAAAATTGTTTTAAATGGTTACTATGTGTAGATACCTATTGTTTTGTATTCTTTACAGGTAGACCTTGTAACTAATAACTGGGTCAAATCATCATTTTCAGGTTATTTGTTACACAGATCAAAACCTAAACACTATTTTTGGACTTGAGACATAATCTAACTTGATATATCAATATTCATAATGTTGATATATCAATATTCATAATGTAACTTGACTATATCAATAAATGTTTGCTTAGTGTAAAAAAAAGTATGGTTAATAGCATGGATTTTTCTGCTCTAATATATTGTGGCTGTTCAGTTAGATGGCCAGGCAAAGACCATATGCTGGAAATTTTATATTCCTGGTGCTAGAACACTGAATAAAGCTCTGACTTCTACAATTTTGAAAAAAAAATGAAACATCAACTGAAAGGTTGAGTTTCTATCCATGTTAATCCTCTTGAAATAGCGCACTGGTCTTGGCCAGATTTCATTTTCCATTTTTTTCATTTCACATTTATGAGCAATTTGGAATAAAAAGCTAAAGACAAAAAAGTTGACTGTTGGTGTACTGTTGCTCAGCTAAATGGGTGACCTTGTCATAAAAGGAAATATACATATATAGAAGGAAATATACATTCTTCAATGTTTCAACTCACCTAGACGCAAATTATTCTAAATGTGTGACCATACGATGTAACAGCATTTAAAATTAAAGATTTTAAGTTTAAGATACTTTTTTTAAGTTCCTGCTTCAGAAAATAAGATTATAGGTATCTGGTGGAGTTTTTTTATACTGGATTCCAGATATCACTTGGTGTTTTCTAATATGATAATCCATATTTTAAGAAAAACTCGACAGGTTAAAAAAAAAAAAAAGAATTTATGGTGTCTTCAGGATAGCTAAAGAATTTTAAACCCCAAAGTGTGCAATACATTTCACGTTATATAAATTTGATTGTTTAATATGTTTAAGTTGCAGATACGTCTAAGAGCCTCAATTACATAGAGATTGCACTGAGAACTACATACTGATCTAACCATGAAACCATCACTTGTTCAAAAGACAGAGAAATTAGTCCAGCATTAACTCTTAGAAGTACAGCCATCAGTGTACTGTGTTCATTTCCAATGTCTGAAGTACTCGTGGAAAAGCTTTGGGTTTTTACAGGTATTTTGCCTTGTAATGTATTTCCAGAGATACCTTATGGAGTCGAAGAGGCTTTTCTTATCTTTTCATTCTTCTTTTGAGAGCTCAAAACATCTTCTTTTTTTTTTTTTTATTTGTTTGGGAATTTTTTCTGTGTGTTTGTTTTTGTTTGGTTTTTGGGTTTTGGGGTTTTGGTTTTCTTGTTGAGGGGATAACAGAAACTTACAGAAATAGTACAGAAGTAAAATCAAATTGCTAGCACCTTTTTCATTAAGCACATACCTGCTTGGTGATTTTTCAGGAACGTGCATGTTCATGTTTAGAATTACCTGAATGAATTACAGAAAGGGCAATTGTTGGGACTATTGGAAAATGTGTTAATAATAATGACTATAAGAAGAAAATACTTCTCTGCCAAAACCAAAGCATTTTAATAAGGAAAGGTCAGCTTTGATTAGTTTTTCCATTGAAAATTATTAAGAAAAAAAAAAAAAAAGACATAATAGGTACAGAAACAGAACTCTTCAATCAACAAGAGCCAGTCTTTACTTTTCACAAACTTCTAAGCTTTTGAATTGAGAAAGTAGATTGTTGGTGATTTGGGTTTTTTTATCTTCACCATTTTATTTGGTTTAAAATTCTGTTCTCCATCCATCTGTATTCGCAAATAACTTTATGAAAGCTCTTTTTACAGTAATGTATTTAAAAAACCCCACAAACCAACAACAAAAAAACCCACTTCATAAAATTATTGGAATTTCAAGTGCTTCTAAAACTCTCACCCAACAAAAAGGAAAGGGAAAAATAAAAACCAAACAGAATTAAAACAAGCACAGTAACAAATGTTTATTTATGTACTGCATGTATTTGTGGATCTAAAAAAAGATTTAAAAAACCATAGTCATTACAAGAAACTACAAATGGGCATTAGCTGCAAATTCTAATGTAAGACTATCCCTTAAAATCATGACAAAAATGTGTTGATTCTGGTTTAGTATATCTAATCAACTAGGATGAAGAGACTCCTGCTCTGTGTAAATGAGTTACAAAATGCTATTCTCCCTTAATATTATTTTCCTTATTGTGGGGGTTTTTTTGATGAAAGAAGAATGTGAGATATCTTTACACCAGTTAGAAATATCGTTCCGTGTCTGAGACAAAGAAAAGCTAAGAAAATGTGAGGTCTGAAGACTCTGGATTGGTGCCAGCTCTGCACACCAACAAGTAGCTCATTTTTAACATGCTGGACAAAGCACTTCTTTCATGAAGAAGCAGTCTGTTACACCCTCCCCCGCTTTCCTAGCTGAAAATCCCGTAACACATCATTTTCGTTGACTGTTCAACACAGTGCTATGTCATGATGGAAACTGAGAAACTACAATCAGCTTCTTTCTTTATAACTTGTTGTCTGTCTGCAATGTCAGGTACAATAACTTTAAAGATTATTTTGACAAATGACTGGGATAAATAGTTAATTGGTGCCTCACTGTTCCTCTAAATGGTAAATAGAATATGAAGGCAGTGTGAAACTCTAAAACCTCATAACTCACAAATCTCAAAGTAATTATGAAGTTGTGGAATCCATTGTCCCATGGAGGTAAACAGAATTTAAAAGTCTGTGACTGAAAAACTGATGAAATCAAACAATATTTTGTTTTTCTCTTTGAGCTCTGGTCATTCTTATAATTTGAACAGGAACTGCAACAAAAACTGAGAATATAATCAAATGCCAACAATTTTATAGTAATAATGTTGATGTTTTTCCCAAGAGTACAACAAGGATTGTGGCTCTATTGTATTTGATGCTGAGCAAACATAAAAAGTACAGACTTGCCTCTCACTGGCTTACAAATGAAATTATATTTCTCTTTGTTCCTATATTTTTTTGCACTGAGCTGCTTATGTTTTTACTTACACACCTGAAGAGAAGGAATTAGCCATGCAAATAAGCACACTGATAGTAAGGGTACTGTTTAGCACAAACTTTACTCACTGGAACTGAACCCAAAATAATTAGGTTTCTTCCTCAAAAAACATTTACAAAAAAGTTATTCTTCCTCTTCATCACTGCAAAATCTGCAGTCTGCATAGTTATTAGGGCTACATAAACCCTACACATCCCTTCCTCTTAGGGTTGTAGAGAGTAGAAATGTCTTGTCTGAAGTTTCTAAGCACCTGGGCTATCAGGTGAACTAAAAAAATTCATGCCCTCTGCTCCACAGGGACCGTATTGCATAATAATCTGATCAGCTAAAGCCAGTCATGTCCTCTCCCAGATTTGATCAGGTGAACAGATACATCTCACATACAAAAAATACAAATATAAAAGACAAACTTAGTATTTTAAAGTGTGCAGATGGGAGAAAGGGACTGAAAACAGACCTCTAACAACAGTATAAAACCAAATAGTCAAAAGCTAAGCAATATCAGATTAGAATTTCCTGTACGACTTTAATTTTAACTGACATGCATTATGATACAGACTATAATTATATAACCATTTAATTTTTTTCTTTTTTTTTTTTTTTCCCTTGAGACAATTCTGGCCAAAGGACAAGGAACAGAGTATATGCACAAAATAGCTAGTTAGCAAGACAAATTTTTTTTAACTTCATCATTCAGTACATCATCCATATCTTTTGTACAGGACACTATTTCAATTTTACACTGAATTCAGAATTATTAACTTCCTCTGGGGCATTTTTGTGGTATACACATCACTGTGATATCTTAGTAGCTCTCAAACATTATTTTGCATACACAACATCACTTTGAGGAAAGCTAAAACTATTATACCCTTCTGAAATACAAGCAGCTTAATACCAGATTATTCAAATGTCCATTAACTCTGGGTGATCCCACTTGACAAGCCCACAGTCCAATTTTTCAGCGTATTTAACAGTTCATAACATTTTATCTGTTCAAAAAGCAGCTTGAGCAGACCTCTGTTGTTCAGTTTTCTGTTCTGCTCTTTCTGCCCTTCTGCTCCTTTTACTCCTTTTTTTAACACTGTCAGCATGTCTCTGCTTCTTGGCCCCTTGCATTTGAGTCTGTCCTTTTCTCCTTCCCACCCACACTTTGCAGCTTGCTTAATAGTAAGAAGATGGTGAACACACTATCAAAATGATTTTTTGCTAGAGAAAAAGCATCAGTGAAGTTTTGCTGAGCTCCATGACAGCTGCTCAGTTTATGCCTCTTACAGAGACCTAATAGACACTGCAGTCTGGCCCTGGGGATGAGTAAACATTGACTGCTTTAACACTGTACAGCATGTGGCCGTGGACAACACCTAAACACCACCTGGTATCCAAGTGGCTCTTGCATAGTCTTTGCCATTTTCAGTTAAAAGTACTGAATTGTGAGGGCTGTGTTGCCATCCATTGAATGATGTTTATAAGGAGCAGGACTGAGCTATCTGGGGCATGATCTGGCTGAACTAGAGGATATGTAAGAGGTTTTGACAATAAAACTTCCTGAAATAATGTTACAAGACTGAGCATGGTGAAATGGACCAAATGTATGGACTCAACCATATTGCTCAGTGGGAGTGGTCTTGGATGTCTTTGACCCCTTGAGCTGTGCCTAGGCACAATCTCAGAGCTCACTGGTTGGTGTGAACTAAAACCACTCCAAGGAGAATGGTAAAAATGAATGAGAACAGATGGAAACAAAGGGTTCCGCTACTCAGTCTAGCCTCATGGGCCTGACCTTACTTTTCCTTTTCCCTTTCCTTTTATGGATGTACTTTTACAGTTCGATCATAACATATGAGAGGAGAGAGTATAGAAAGCACTCAGAGAATTGTCTGACGGCTTCAAAAAAATATATTCCAGTTCCTTTACCAGAAAAAAAATAAATCAGGCACCTTTCTGCCGATATCACCCCACTTCAGTGTATCAAATCCATTCATAAATCATTTGAGAGTTTTGATTACTTGCTTACAAGATTTTCTTAGAGAGAACACAAAGGCATTCTAGGAAATAAGTGAATTGTTTCTATTGGAACACTAAGAAAAACAAATGGCAAAAATAAAAACCTAAAACTGATCAATTTTAAAAAGGGCTTGCAGCAGAAAATGTCAGGCAGTCATATCTATTAATGAAATGTTAAACTCTATTTTACAGTAGATTATGCTTAAGCCCAGTTTTGCATGATTTACAATTTTGTGGAAATAGAAATAATATCACCTGTTTTGAAGGTATAAATAGTTAAATTTTTCTTATGGTATCGTTCCTGATTTAATGGTACTAGAAAGAACTACATATTTTGAAGCATACTAATACTATTTTTATTTATTATTAATAAACAGTAATAAGTACAGTATAAACTACTTCAGATCAGAGCTAAGAAAGTAAAATTTTAAAACCGATTATTTATTTACCTGAAAAGATAACCAGCTATCATCTTCCCCTTTATGTCTAGTGTAATTAGGTCATAATTTCCTTCTATGTGTATTTCAGCCTTAAAAGAACATGTAGATTGACTAATGTGTGAAAATAAGGAGATTCTGCAAACAAAATATTAGGAGTTCAGAGGTTTATTTTAAAAATAAATAAATAAAAAGGATACAATAGAGACCCTTGTACAAATAGAAAGTGATGTTACAGTTTATTAGAATGGTAAAGACAGTCAATACATTGATTTACTGTTTTGTTTCAAAATAGATCGTAGATGGGATTTTTTAGCTATGCTCAGCATTCTTTTTTTCAAGAGAGACAGAAAAACAAAACAAACCAGCTTTTCTAGAATGGAGACAGCTATATGACAAAGGAGGAACTGTAAAACCACAGATGCAGTCAAATCAAGAAAGCAAGCAAGAGTCTAGTTCTTAGTGTACTCTACTGTGTATCTCATTTGTTCAATAATGAAATAATTGCAAATGCTGACTCAGGTTTATTCTCATGTCATGATTTTCTGGGTGAAAAGGAGTGAAAGAAAAGGACAGAAGAGAGTTGTTTAAAGCTGTGTCTACAATCTCTGCACAGCTTTGGCCGTGTTCCAGATATATTACAGAAATCTCAGAGCTGTTCCTTTTTATTTCTCCCTTTTATTCTTTTTTTCCCCCCTTCTTCCTTTTTCCCATTTGCCCTTCTTTTTTCCTGTCACCCTTTTCCTCTTTTTCTCTTTTTTCCATTTTCCTTTTCTTTTTCTTCCTTTTTCCATCTGTTTCCCTTTCCTCTTCCCTTCCTTGCCCTGCCCTTTCACCTCTTCCTCTTCCCATCACTCTGTGTGTTTCTAAGAAGATGTATACCCCAGATGCAGATGGAATATAGTTTCACAGTGCAACAATGCTCTCACTCCTGAAAACATCATACTGAACCCACACTGGCACTAAGGAACAATCCTCACAGGCTCCAGGTATACTACCTTTTATAGCTTAGACATCTGTCACAGTGAAGAAATTCTAATTGAGAAAAGTTGTTATGAAGATGAATTCCATTTTGTCAGTATGTAGAGTCCCTAGATTAATGAAAATTTAGATTGACCAATGCGTTCATAAATTACTTATCGCACTGTGGACTTCATGAATATTTAGGATTTCTGACAGCTACAATTAATATTATGGATTATTTTTCACCTTTCATTTTTTCCTGTGTGGTGGTAAACTGAGATACTTTCAATAGTGCTGGATAACTGGAGATTATTTGAAAAGGACACATATTGATAAAATCTCATAATTCTAATGTTGACTATGTAAATGTACAGATCATGGATTTCACTTTGGAATCAAAGCTCCTTAAAATTTGGTATTAGAAAATTGATTGTTTTAATTTTAGACCTTTCCTTAACTGCCTAACTCTTGACGAAATTTCATCTGCTTGGAGACAGATATGGGACATGTCTGAAATTATTGTAATTATTTGTGTATATTGAAATTAGCTACATAGCCCTGTTTTCACTGAGTCAGGCACCATTCAACCTTTCTAAATCAATTTCAGAACAGAAAAAGGAAACCTATTGGAAAAACATAAACCTTCATAAAATATGCAGAGAAGAAAATTGACATAAAAGGCTGACAGAAGCGCAATCATTCTCTTTGGAAGACTGGAAATGTGAATAAAAGCATTGTTCTTCCCAACATAAACTGAACTCATAAAATATGGATGTTAGCAATATTACACTGTGGAACATATTATTATGAAGATCAGTATACATTCTTCAGATGATTTTCAAAGGCCATTAAAATCAAATAAATATCTATATGTCTGCTCATCATCACATGGCACATTCATAGTAATGCTCTTTTCTGTACATTTTCTAATAAATACAAATTGAAAGACTAAAATTAAAAAAAAAAAACAAAACAAAACCAAAACTGGGTGTGCATTATACATAGCTTCAGTATGTATACTTGGCAATAAGACCATTTTTAATCGTGTTCTGTGGATTTCAGAAGATTTTTTTTTTCCTCTTTTAGGGTGGCAAAGTTTACACAGCACTTTGGAAATATGTCTAAGTGCTATTGCTGATAGATTTTGGTAAAATAGCTATAATTCTACAAACAAGGTGTTCTTTCCTTTGTGCAAAGGGACCATTTCCTGCATATGCATATTTGCATTTGAATTTAATAATATCAGCCCTATATATCTCAAACCCTTTTCACAGATCTACTAATTATGCAGATTATTTTAAAACTATGTTGGAAGAAAAATGGAGGACTTCTCATTAACAGATTCAGAACTATGTAAAAATACCATCAAATAGAAAAAAGGACAAAAAAAAAAAAGTGTATTTAACTATTGGAAATGTGTTTCAAAAGAGTTAAAATGCAAAATTTATTTATTTTTTTTTTTAAAGAGGAGAAATGTTCCTACATTTTGATTCCTGGCCAGACTTGGCATACTTACCATTTGAAATTATAATTTATTTGTCATACTTTATTTAATTTTGGAGTCACTGCTATAAATATTTACTTTCTATGAGAATTTATGGATAATTTCTAATTCCTGAAAATAAGATTATAAAATAAATCAGAGTCCAATTTGGATTTCAGAAGAATAATTTTCTTTAATTCAAGTTTTATAATGCACTCAACAGACATTGTTCTAACAGACTTCATGTCAATCAGAAAGTCTAATTTATTTTAGCAAGAGAAGGAAAAAAACCACCTCAAAGATTGATGGATTTTATCTGTTCTATACTTGGTTTCTACTTGGATGAGAGGCTTATTGGCTTAGATCAGAAAGACAAATTTGTGATCTGGAAAACAGCTAATATTATTAGCAAATAAAAGGTAAAAGAGATGGTAATTGTTTGCAGGTCAAAGCATACTCTTCATCATCTTCCACTATATTTTACTGAATCTACAGGTATGGATGTTAATTTGTCTGTTTCCTTTTGTTATTGAACACATTGCATTTCATTAAATATATATAAATCAATGTCAATTATTTGAGAAGGCCAGATAATTTTTTAATTCTAAACTTACTTAAATATAAGCTGTTGGAGTTCATGCTGTCCAGTTCAACTATTTTGTGTTTTGCTCCCCCTGATCAGTAAACCTTTCCACTTAACATTACATAAATCGAATATTTTGACCATTCTTCAAAATGTATATTATTTTTTACTAGTATCTCCATAAATAAATGAGTTAAAATTGTCAAAATGCAATGCCCATAAATAATAAACTGGAATTCAATCAAAACATATTGTCTAATTAGCTAAAGTCTAAACCTATTTAGTGATCTTTCTGGAAACACTTAAAGACTATTGATACAACGAAGTTTAACAAAAAACCACAATGATTTTTAGAGTATCCTTAGTCTGATCATACTGACATGTCTTTTCTACCAGATAACTTAATTCGGCATTGCTAAGCTTTAGAAGCCTGAAACTTCCAGCGAGAAGAGTTGACTCCCTATGACTTTGTTGATAAGCAGTACAGCCATTATCCGCTGATGAAATAAATGTCCGTTTGTGCAGTTAAGATATCAAGGACCTTTATATCCATAGAGAAATGCACCTTCTCAGAGTGAAAATAATCTAGAATGCTACATATATGCTTACACATTCAATCTACTTGTGCAGTGCTTTTTGATAAATACCTTTCAGTTCATGAGTATCTTACACACTTGTGTATGTTTTCTGATTATTCAGCTTGTAATAAGGTAAATAGGTAAAAATAATGAAATAGGCAAAAAAAAAAAAAAAAAAATTTTAAAAATATAATAATAAAATATAATAATAAAAATTAAAAATAAATAATATAAAAATAATAAAACCAGGTAAAACCTGTTTAGAATCATGGGTTTATAGAACAATTCAGGTAGGCAGATATCTCTGGAAATCTTTAGTCCATTAGCCAACCCGTTGAACTACTTGACTCTACTCATGGGGAAAAATGTTTTCACTGTACCTAGTCTGAATTTCAGCCCTTTCAAGTTATGTCCATTGTCCCTTGTGAGGTTACCTTGTACCACTGTGAAAAGCCTGTCTGCCCCCTTGATGACCTACCTCCCTGTAGACACCATGGAGCTGTTGTTAGGTCAATCTTCAGCTTTCTCCACTTCATGCTGAATGAGCCCAAGTACTTCAGTCTCTGCTCACGGGGCAAGTGCTCCAGCCCTAACCATCATGGGCTGAATTCACTCCAGTTTATTGCTCTTTTTTCCTGTATTGCAGGACCTGAACTGGGATGTAATATCTAGTGGTGGTCTAATGGGTGCTGAGAAGAGGGTAAATATCCTTTCCCTTCACAAACTGCCTGTGCTCCTACTAACAATCTTGGATGCTGTTGACTGTCTCTACTACTTGGGTATACTCCTTGCTGTACTCCAGGGCCCCAAGGGCTTTTTCCCCAGAACTGCTCCCCAGCACGTCAGTTCCAAGACTGTATCACTACCAGAGTCTTCCTCCCTGGGGGGCAGCGTTTTACATTTGTCCTTGTTGAATTTCACAGATTTCCCCTACCTCCAGCCATTCCAGGTCTCTCCAGATGGCAGCCCTGCTCCCAAGTATATCAGTTGGTCTCCCTATTTTGACGCCATGTGCAGTTTTGATGAGAACACATACTGAGGCAAAAGCAGCACAGAGTACCTCAGCTTCAACTGTCTCCATTGCCGGTCACCTCCTCCATTCATCAATAATAGCACATTTTCCTTGTCCAGCCATCCAGCCTTTTACTACTAATGCTAGTACTGATGAACTTCTTCGACATCATTTGTAAGTGTTAGCTCCAGCTGAGCTTTGGCTTTTCTCTGTGCCTAAGCAGTATTTCTAAATTTCTGCTGTATAGCCTGTATCTGCTTTACCTTTCATATACTGCGTTCTTTTTTTTTTTGGCACTGATGCCTATTTTTGTGCAAGCCGTTCCCCTGATATGTCTGCTTGCATTTCCAGGGGGCTAGTAGGGACCATTCTGGTTCTTAGAGGATGTTGTCCATCTTAAAACTTGCCAGCTTTCCTGAGCTCCTTTAGAGCTGCCCCCATGTAATTCTGCTAGCTAGTTTTCTGCAGAGGCCAGAGTCTTTTTTCCTGAAGTCCAGGTATATTATCACTCATTAATGTAAGTACAGAGATGAGTGATGTTGCACAGAGATCTTACTGTTAATTTTTACAACAAAGTTTATATATTCTCATTAGAATCCATAAATCCATTGTTTATCTTTGAATTTTATCTGATGCCAATTAATAAATTGGTCTACCTGTAAGCATTTTAGGAACTAAGTATAACAGTTTTTTATATAGCCTCAACAAAGGTCTTGGATTTTGAATCCCAAGGTTTCAGAGTTCTCCCTAAACACATAAAAAGATTTAATTATTGAAAATGAACTAGTGAAGGTATTGATATATTAGCAGTCATAATGATTTTTAAAAGTTCAAAATTTAATTTTCAAGTTAAGTAGACAATAATCTTTGATAAACCACTTCTATTTTCCCTTTTTTAATTATCTGATTGTACGTAGGTTTGGGGGTTGTTATTTGGAAGAAATATTCAAAAACACGTAGAAGAGGTATTGGATTGAATTTTAGTCACTTATTTTTTCTTTCTTTTATAATTTTTAGAAAATAATTTCCAGAGATTGTATGCAATCTGTAGAATTTGTCTAAATGATATGCTGTAAACCACACACAGCATTGAGAACACATCATTTCAACTTCAAGGTCAAAGACAAGTTAAGTCTTGCTAATGGTGGACTCCAGTACCAAAGTAACTTTACAGGCTCACTTATGTGTATAGTATCTTCAGTAATACAGAAGCAAAGAATAACTGAAGATGATGTTGATGAAGGGAAATATAGCATAAGCAAATTCTCTCTATATTTTGCTGGTTTGTATATCTTAATTGTCTTAATTTTAAAAAGTCGTCTGGCTATTGAAAGTTAGTTTGAAAGACTAGCCAAAAAAAAAAAAAAAAAGAGCCAAAGCAGAGTCATTATATTAATACCAAGGTTATCTTGACACTTTTCTTCCTATGAGAAGAATAATTCAGGTCTTATGAATAGCTTGCCAATTAGGAACAATGATAAGTTTCCTTTTTCAGTCTGTCCTTCTGTTGTTTTTCATGTGCTGACAGCATGTAGTTTCAGTGGTAAGTGCCATTTCTTAAATGTCCTCTAGGCACATCATGTAAAAATATGACAGCCATTCTCTTTGCTTTCTGGTATCCAAAGCTCTATCTTCAAACCTTTGCAAAAACAACAACTTTCAAGTATATATTAGATTTATTTTAATTTCTTGTGCTTGTCTGTGAGAGGCAAAATGGAATATTGATGAGATGTTTGGTTAAGCCTAGGGAGGAAGTCATCTTCATTTGGTCTTCCACATATATAGAATGCATGACTACTTTGGAAAAAAAGCACCAGAGTTTGCCTATTTTGTAGACTGATTTCCTATCTTAATTCCTTATAACTAAGACGGCATTATTCATTTAGTGAAAAATGCATTGTATTCAGTAGTAAAAACTGAGGAAGAAGCCATTTCCTGATAACTAATCACTGGCTATTTCACAGCCTGAGACAAACTCCCAAATATAGCAGCCCCCCACAGATACAGATTACGCTTCTGCAGTATTAATTCATTCTAGAGAACAACAACAAAAAAATGATATTTAGATAAAGTTTAATTCAACATTGTCAGGCTTATTGTGTTCTCCTTAAAACAGCTTTTTACCCTTTACCGTAAGAACCACAGAATGATGAGAATAAAGCAGCACTTCAATTATGAAGTTCTATTCAGCTTATAATAAGAAATGTGTAATAATAATAATAGTTTTACTTTGAAACTAGATTTAACTATTTTTCTTCAATAAAAGAATCTTTCATGCAAGAAAAGAAGAGGTATCACACTGATTGTGTGGTTGGTCACCAGGTAGAACTCAGATTCTTACTAGACAGAACCCCAAATGAGAGAAGTCTTCAAGGTTTCCACTGGCATGTTTATGTATCTGCAGTGCTTTCTCTTTTTGGCTTGTGTTGACAGCTTTGCAAATATGTTTTCTCTGGAGTGTCTCATTTTGGGGTTTTTTGTTGTGTTTTGGGTTTTTTTTTTAACAAGTCTTTTTACAAGTTTTTAATTCCAATTTTTAGAATCTCACTTTCAAAGCTTAAAATTTATCTATCTGAAAGAAATTTGTTTATTGTTAAATAAGTCATATGACAAATCAACACATACTCCTCTGTCTTCTACAGCTTTGGTTACTCTGATTTCTGGCTCATTAATCTCATTCCATAGCTATTACCTAATAAAGTGAAAAATTAGAAAGGAATAATCAAGAACATTGACTGGAAAAAAAGCAGAAACAGGATTAAACTCATATAAGTTTAGCTACTCAAATATTGTGAGTGCAATTACACTAATCAGACTTTAGATGACTACAAAATAGATGTCTGGAGATGACAGTCACAGTAGGCTGACTTCCCTTATAGACAAGAAAAAAAGTCACTTTCAGCTTATGGTTCATTTAGCTTGGTTTAGATATCTACTTTAGAATAAGAAGAATCATGCCCTTGACTCCATTAACAATATTGACCACATTTTTATTGACTGTATGGGTAGCCAAGGATGAAGACTTCAGACATAGAATTAGATATCAAAACCCACACAGTGAAATTTATATTCTCATTTTTTACTCGTAGGAAAGACAAAAAAAAAGAAAAATGTAAAATATATTTCCATCTGCCCTCTCCTATTAAAATTATTTCTCCAAATAAGAGAATTATATTCCTTTTATATATTAAATATATATATATAAGAATATAATAATGGACATTCAAAAAATTAGCTTTGCAACAAAAAATTTATGGGTCTTTCCTTGTTCTTTTTTGCAATTGTACAACCTGGCTGTCCATGTATGAGAATTGAGATAATGGTGTGATGAATCAGAAGTAATAGAGATCTGGCTAATAGAGACACTGAATATGTCTTTAATCTTACCCCTCTCTTTTACTGATACTTTGTGCTGCTTCTTCTCACCAGCAATTCATAGCTTGGCAGCCTCACCCTCAGATGCAAAGGAACTCTGAACACCTGCATGACATTGTAAGGGTGGTACTATGTCATGATGTTTATGTGATAACTCAAACATTAAAGTACTCATCAGCAAGTAGGGGATATAATTTTTTCTCATCTTATTTTTGCAGCTTTTTTTCTTTGGAAAAAAGTTGAGGTGAAGTGGCAAGATAGAGGTGTTAGGAAGAAGAGGCAGAGTAGGAGAAAAGAATGAAGCCTCATGTTGAACAGTTCAGCTAAAGGGTTAGGATGAATACCCTGCTTCTGGGATTATTAGTGTTTCCTCATTAAACATAAAAATATTCCTTTGATCAGGGCCTATAACTTCACCTCCTTACAGATCTAACTACAAGATAGTTGAGTCACACTGCTTCTTTACTGCTGATTTAAAATCAAGACATCAGCTCAATGTCTAAGTGATCTTGAGACAGATTAATTGTACCCTAAGACAAAATACCACTTCACAGGATATAGACAACATTTAGTGTAGTTTCTTGATTCCAGTTGAACCAAAGCCAGAATTATGTCCCTGATATTTTTAGTACTGCAACAGTAGGCACTAACACTGCATCCAAACTGTATCAAAGTGTAGCAGGAGGTATGAAAGCTTGATTTTCCAATCCTCAAGCTAAGAGGTTTACTGGACCCTGCTGACATTCATTTCCTGACTTTATCAGGAACCTAAATTACTTTCTCAATCTGCACTTTCAGTCCAGATGGTCTTTAGGGGCAATGACACAAGTATATTTTTAAGTAGCTCATAATTGTTCACTTGGTATGATAATTCAAGTACTTCAAAGGTAGCCACATGGTTGAACCAAAGTCCCCAAGACAAAAAAGTTTCCATAGCATTGTGAATGTTTAAAGCAATGGTTTCACGGTATCATGGGGTTTTTTGCCTGTTTATGTCTTCAAAGAAAAGAGGAATTTTCTGAAAATTTAATCAAAATATAAATTAATAAATAAAAGATCTAATCTGATATAATCTCTGCATATTTATGTGGTAAGATAATTTCTGTAATAATTGTTACAATAGTTACTAATAGTTGCTGTAATAATTACTGTAATAAGAGAAATAGTATGTTGATTGTAATTTTCCTTTTTCACAAAAAAAAATCTTTTTGTTTAAGAAAATAGTCACAAGTTTAAAAAATAAGGCAATATAATGGGCTATATTTTCTCATACATAGACAGGCAGGATATTTTATAGAAATTGCAATTTTTCGCAAATGGAAAGAGTTCACCTCTTCAACAAAGACAAGATTGAATATCCATGCCGAATTTTAGCTGTCTGAGCAATACATAGCAGACCGTCATAGACACTTTCGTTCTTCACTGCTTCACCACTCAAAGTCTGCCTTCCATTTGCAACATTTGTTTTTCATTTTAAATCTGCAGGATTAAGGAGGAACAGGAAAAGGAGGAAAGCAGTACAAAATGGAGCACCTTATCAATAGCCTTCTAAAATATGTCTGGATATCCTGTAAGTCATAATATTGCAATTGCAAGGATGTGTGCAGGATATGCACATCTCTCAAGGGACTGAGAGGGGATTTAATATGAAGCTTGTACTACAAGGGTTGAAGAAGCTTCTGCAGGTTCTATGAGTGGAGTTTCATAGTGTCTCTTCTATCCAGATATCTAACATTAAAGGAATGATCCTATGTCCTTTAAATAACCATCTTTTGAGGCAGAAAAAGCTAGTTCCTCTCTGAAGATTTAGTATTAACATCATTTTTAAGGAAAAGAAAAAATAAAATCCCCACTTCCACTGCATTATGACTCATTCTCCAACAGGTAGTGCAGAGCATTCTATCACACCTTCTCACAGTCTGTTGACCAAAGCAAAGGTACTGCTTTGTACAGGAGCCCAAGAACACAATTCATGGTGTAGAGTTATATCAGTGTTATGATGCTTTGTTACATAAAATGCAAGTCAGTTCAAGTGTTAACAACATACAGACAAAATATTAAAAGGAAATTAATAGCAAGTTAAAATTAGGAACATTTTATTTTTATAGCAGCTAAAATTTCAATCATTAACTTGCTTTCAGTCAACTTCATGAAATACTGACAGAACAGAACACTATGGCTCACTTCAGGTTAACTTTATAACCAGCTAGGAGCAAATACTTCAAACTGGCCCATAAAATCTTTATGAAAGTCAGCCACTAGAAAAAAAACCCATAAGCTATATGAAATCAGGTCGAAGACAGAATTACACATAAAAAAGAAACTGTATGCAGACACACTTTCATAAAGAAAAGAGAGTGAAGCAAATACTTTTAGGAACTTACTTAAATTACTTCTAGTAATGCATTTTGTCACCTCTAACGAAATACAAAAACTGCCTAAGATACGTACTGGAAAACAGTATCATCTTGGCCCAGCACAATGGAACTATTGAAGTCAAAACAACACGTTAGTAACATAATACCAGTTTATATCCATCACTCATGAACACGGCAATAACCTACTTGGAATTTCCTGGTGAAGGACTGAGTCCAAGACTGATTTATAATTATCTTGATGGTCAGACAAAAAAAAAAAAAATGGTGCCATGGAATTTACTCAAATTCATCTCTAGTATATGAATGTTTGTCTGAGTATGTCTACAATGAATGAGTTCACCCAATAATTTGAAAACTTATGCTTCTGACTAATCATCATAAACTGGAATATTAGAAGACAGAAAAAGATGTAACAAAATTGTGTCTTCAATGAAGTTCTTCTGAGCACTCAAGAGAAATATTGTAAGTAATTTATTTTAATTTACTGGAAATAGAGTATAATCTAGAAAGCAGTATTTAATGAGTCTCTTGGCTCACATTAAATGTGGAACAAATATTATTTTAAACATAATCTGTAACATTTGATTTTAAGTCCCTGTTCTGCTATATATTTAACCTTTTTTGTAATTATTAGTATTGCTCCTGAGAGGTCTATACAATGTACAATCTCTTCATTGTTCCATTACCTAAAGGGAAATGAGTGAAACAATTTCTGATTATTTCCTGTTAGAAGTCATGAAATATTTTACAAGAATATAATGAAGCAAAGGGGGAATACTACCTAATAATTCTCATATATTTGAAAAAGGATTTGTTCAAGAAAATGAACCTGTCAGAAATTCTATTTTGATAGCATGTCATAATAACATTAGCTAAATTACTCTTTCTTTCTCAGTAGTATTTTATTTTCTATTAAAGGGAAAAAATCATATTAGAATTCTAATATAAATTTTAAGTATTTGTAATCTGGTAATGTTTTTAGGCAGATTCATCTGTAGGTCCTATTATCCTCCATTCAAATCATATACCATAGCAGTTGCTCCATAACCCATCTCCCCCTCTCTGTCCAAGAAGGGAAATTGGGGGAAAAAAAAAGGGGAAAACCCCATGGGAAAAAAACAGTGAGCAGCAGAAGGAGGAAGGAGAAGAAAGAAAAGAAGAAGAGGAGGAGGGAAGGGGCTGGGGGGGAGGAAAGAAAGACCAAAAAAAAAAAAAAAAAAAAAAAGTCAAAAAAGCCCCAGGAAGAGGAAGGCCCAGCCCTCATTAAGACCCAGCCCTCATTGAACTCCCTGCTTTTATAATGAAGATGATGTATGGGATACACCTGTGTGTCAGTTTGGGTCAGCTGCCCTGGCTGAAACTCCCAGCTGACTTGTGGCTACTCATGGCCTGCCTGCCATGGCTGGCCCATGGGTCTGTTCCTGGAAACCAGGACAATCCTGAAAAATACCGACACAACATTTAATTTATACATCTAAAAACTATTCCTTGAGTCAAGAAAGATACTAATAAATGTCAGGTTTGTGAGTATGAGACTAAAGAATGTCATACTGACTTTTGCTTAACAGAATTGGTCATATCTTCCAGAGACTCCAAAGCATTTATTTTGGGATGCGTAGCTGAATATTCAGGGATCCTAACTGTCAAATTCAGCTGTGGATATCAATAACTTTTCTTTAAAGTGATGATATTAAAATTACCAAAAGGGATCTGACTGCTGACATTATATTTTATTGGAAGAAAAACTACAACATGGTGACTTCTGTGGAGCAGAAGCTCAGATCAACTGGGTCATACCAAATCAAAATGAAAGCAGTATTAGAAGTCCTCACTGCCCACTGTTTCACCTGAGGCAGGTTTTTCACTTCACTCTTGCTTTCAGTGCAACAATATTTAGTGGCTTGGTGAGTTGCGAACAGTTCTAGCAGTGCACTGGAAAGCTCTGGAAACTCTCTGTGTGTCACCTCTGCATCTTTGTAGTGTGTCTCCTTCCTGTTCTTGGGAAAACACACTTGTATACAGACTTGGAAGTCCTCTCATTCTGTCTCCCCCTCTGAAGAGAAAGCTGCTTCTCCCTTCACTCCAAAGGACTGTGCATTGATCCAGTATGAGACAGTCAGTAATGAGCAAGTACTGGTGGCCTTTCTCCCTCCTACTGAGCTGCACATTCCAACAAAACACAGCATTCGGTAAAAAAAGAAACACAACAAACAAAAGATATGTCATTTATCACCCTTAATATGAGGTAACTTGTATGTATATCAACCCATTTCAGAGTCTGCATTAAATTTATCATCAGTAGAAATGTTCTCTGCCTCCTGGTAACACTGTATCTCTTCTCAAACCTGAAACTGAGCATTATAAACACGCTTTACAGAAAATTGATTAACATACTTGTTTTAAAGCTATTCTTAATGAAACATAAAATCCCATCATAACAGGAGATGAAGTTAGAATAGATGATTATTTTAACCTTTGTAGTTTTGAAAAACAAATATTCTTAAAATTAGCTTTTAAAAAGCTCCTGCTTTTTTAAAATACAAAAAGGTCACTTGTTGTGTTTCCTCAAGGAAATGAAAGCCTGATCAGAGATTACAGTAAATTACAAATAATCTTGAACTGAACTTTTACTTAAACAAGATGTTATGCATGCAAGTCTGTTTTACCAAGTTATTGTCAGGGCCCTAGAGGTACAACCAGGCCTGACTGTCTCTACCCGCATCCCTGGGCCTCCTGTCACCCTGCCCACAGCCCAGGACCATCAGCTCCTGCCCCACCAATGCCACAGCAGTGCCAGTCTCCAGCTCCCCACAGCCCTGCCCTGCCTGGCCATGGGCCCTACTGAGACAGGCAGAGCTGCAGGTGCACATCCCAGCCCAACCTTGGCCCATCCCCCTGAAGGTGCCCTGTGCCTGGGGCTGGGGATGCCCTGGTGCCCCCCAGTTGCCCTGTTCCCTTCTGGGGAGGGGGAATGGGCCCTGACTGCCAGACCCTGCCCTGACAAGTCCAAGGGAGACCCCAACATCTCTAGTGCTGCACTGCCAGGGTGGCCCTTCCGGTGCCTTGACGTTGGTAATGTGCTTCGGACACCATTCAGACAACACAAAGGAAATCATAGCTCCTTTTGAGCCAAACAATTTATAGTAACTTAGAATCATAGAATCATAGAATCATAGAATATCCGTGTTTGGAAAAGACCTTCAAGATCATCAAGTCCAACCATTAACCTAACACTATCAAGTCCACCACCAAACCATGTCCCTAGGCACCAAATCTGCACATCTTTTAAATACCTCCAGGGATTGTTATTCAATCACTTCCCTGGGCAGCCTGTTCCAATGCCTGATAACTCTTTCAGTGAAGAATTTCTTCCTAATATCCAATCTCAACCTCACCTGGCACAACTTGAGGCCGTTTCCTCATCTGTTACTTGGAAGAAGAGACTGACCCCCACCTAAATACCCCCACCTCGCTAAAACCTCCTTTCAAGTAGTTGTAGAGAATGATAAAGGCCCCCCTCAGCCTCCTTTTCTCCAGACTAAACAACCCCAGTTCCCTCAGTGGCTCCTCATAAGACTTGTTCTCTAGATCCTTCACCAGCTTCTTTGCCTTTCTTTGGATGCATTCCAGCACCTCAATGTCTTGTAGTGAAATGCCCACAACTAAACACAATATTCAAAGATGTTCTTTTTATTGTGGGCCCTTCTGGACATGGTGCCATTTGAAAACTTCACCTCTAAAATCTTTCAGGCAGTGACTACTTTTCTTCCATGTATACAGATTAGTGCTGAGTCAAGAATAAATCCTTTCTTACATCACCAGAAAGATCCACAGTTTCCTGCAGTATTTCAGCAACAATTACACGCTGAGATATACTAGATGATACTCAGGCTTTTTGATGAAATATATGATGTGCTGCAAGGTTAGGTTGAAGATCACCATTTCTGACTGTGTTGTTACAAGGTAGCATAACCTATGATGCTTATCTCCTTCAGGTAATGTAAATGAATGCACTTACCATGCACTTATCTTCTTCTGGAAATGTGAATATATACACTAAACATGTCTGTAATGATAATTTCCCCAAAGTAATGTTGTAGGGAAGGCATCAGTACTGGCAGAAGAGAAATTTATGAGACAATGAAAATAACCTCCTACACTTTAGGATAAAACTTAGCTTCTAGATGGAAGTTGGCAATACTTTCTTCACTTAAGAATGAGTGCATTAAGTAAGTGTCTAAAAATAGAATAACATAAAAATGAAATTAGAGCAATAAAAAGTAATAAAATTTTAAATTTGCTCTTCTATGATGAGAGAACTCTAGTACTCATACTACAATATTAAGTTTATTATTTGTTACTAGTACTTGGAAAATATATGAGGTGATTCAACCATACATTTGAAAATTATGAAGGAATTGGAACACCATATAGATATTTGTGCAATAGCTACTAAAATGATTATACCAGCTTCTAGACAGTCTTTTCTGAAATCACTGCTATATAGCAACCAGGTTTGGAAAACATATTTCTGGGGGGTATAACTATTGTCACATACATTTGGTGTCTTAGACATTCGATAGTCTGCTGTGATCAGGGTTTTGGTACTCCTCAGAAATTCTTGGAGACTGGTCAGAAAAAACACTTTTCACACCAGATCAGAATTGCTGTGACTGCACATCTCATTCTAGTGCAATATAAATCTGTTTTTTAGAGTTATCATCTTCAGAATGGTACTTTTCTATGAAAAATAAAACTTTTCCACAACTCATGATGGTAACATTTCCTAAAGCTCCAGAGTTCCAGTAATTCCTTCAGTAATGTGGAACAATTACATTCTTGCCCCCTAAAGACACAAGTGAGTTACTATTTTCACAGATTAGCGGCTTTTTAAATAAGAAGCACATGGTCTTCTTTAAACATTCCAGACACACAATTATGATCAATAATTGGATTTTGCTACTGACTTGAAAACAAAGAGATATTTGTGACCATTGTAAACACTTAACATTCATAGATACATTTCATAAATATGAGGCTGACATCTCTCAGTATAGTCTGTAGCCTGGCAGCAAGGTGTCTGCCTGGATTTTGGTTGCAATATGTCTTTCTGAGAAAAGATTACATCTTAAGCAAGTACCTTTATGACTGGATTACTGCAGGAAAAAAAAAAAAACAACAAAAAAAGACTATTTTCTTCTTTGCTAGGTATTTGCAATTAAAAAAAAAAAAAAAAGGAACTGGTCCTAAGGAGATAAAGGCATGCAATTTTCTTCCTGATACCAAGACTTACTTTAGAAATGGGAAAAGCTTGAACATAATCCTAACAAGTCTGCTAGGAGCTGTTCATGATGTAGCATTTCCACCTGATTTTTCTCACGTGTTCCTCAACCATGTAGAGAACTATTTCAGGTTGTCAGGATCAACAAAGGTCAAACTAGAGGCTTAACTGTGAGATATTATCAGACTGTGCTCTTCACAGAATCACAAAATGGTTAAAGTTGGAAGGGACCTCTGGAGGTTGTCTAGTCCAATGCCCTTGCACAAGCTGCATCACCTAGAGCAGGTTATTCAGGATGGCTTTTGAATATCTTCAAGGATGGAAGCTTCACAACCTCTCTGGGCAACCTGTGCCAGTGCTCAGTCACCCTCACAGTGAAAAAGTGTTTCCTTATGTTCAGATGGAACTTCCTGTGTTTCAGTGTGTGCCCATTTGCCTCTTGTCCTGTCACTGGGCACCACTGAAAATAGGCTGGCCCCATCTTCTCATTTGAGGCCTCTCTGGATAGCAACAAGACCCTCTGGTGTATCAGCCACTCCTCCCAGTTTTCTATCATCAGCAAACTTGCTGAGTGTGTACTCTGCCCATCTTCCAGATCATTAATGAGGATCTTGAACAGGATTGGACCCAATATTGACCATCACTGCATAGAACTGTCCCTTCTGTTGCTCCACTGTTTGCTGAAGTCCTCACAGTGTCTTTAAAATAGAAGTAGAAAAAAAGCTGTTCAATTTTCTAGGATGCTACTCAGAAGGAGAAGGTAAAATACACACACATATATGTATATGTAAAAATATATGTATCTTTAAGTACAGTGAGATACAATGTTTAAAATTCTGTGTTGGCCACAGTAGTATGCAGACCTGTAGGTATTCTTTTACTCTATGTTCTCTCTGTTTAGGGGCCAATCTGTGGCATCTCCCTTTGCCTATCCATTGTGCAAAATATGTCATTGCCTAAAGGAGTCCAGAATCTGTCAGAAAAGCAAAACATGCAAAAATGAGGAGCTGAGGATTCCTAAATTCTCAGACTGAAAAGAGTCTTGATTATGAAGGAAGAGCCAAATTCTCTTAAGTACGTTATTTGTTTTGTTCCCAGTGAATGTATAGTAAATAGTGTTATGATGCTGTGCTTTATGATCTGCACAAATTGCAAATTACAATGCTGAGCATAGCTTTTGTGGAAATTAATACAGTTTGTGTTGGCAGCACAATGTCAGTTAAAAATGGTAATTGCATATAAATCTGAGTTATAGGGTTCAGGTTATAAGTAATTTGCGTTACTAATATAAACAAGTATTAAGTAATGATGAAAAAAAAAATTAGTTGCTAAGATTTAATCCTGTTTCATGTTGTCTCATTTTCTGTTTAGTCTATATACCTTTTTTCCTGTTTTCTTCTCTGAAGAAAAGTAAAATCTGAAGTTTCTGTACATTTTTCCTGAATTCCTAATACTTAAATGGATACTGTGAAACATGTCTGGCATAATGTTACTGGAAGGTTTGGTGCATGAATTAGATCTAGACGTATGTGTCCTTTCTGTAAGTCTCACTCACTCTGCTCACTTCCATCAAATCAGTGAAGTAATGTGTAATAAAACAATTATTAATAATATGGCAATTGAAGCTCTGTCATCCTGCCATCTCATAAAATCAGTGGACACATCCATGTGGTACACAAGTTCCCATGCATGATAAGAAACTTGCTAGCTTGTAGAATAGTTTTTACACTACTCCTGATTTTGGCTGCAATTCAGAGAGGTACTGAGTGATCTCTTTTTCCACTGGAGATTAATCTGTTAGTCTTGCCAGGTTCTACTGAATTCACTGGGGCTGCAATGAGGTTCAGCTGAAAACTATCAGAATCTTTTACATGATAAATTTATACAGGCAGTAAGTTCTTTAAGTACCTTTTATTTCCAAATAGATTACAATCACCAGTTCCATATTGTTGGAAAATGGCTGAATTTATAGAATAAATAAAATTGGTGTTTGGTTATTTGACATCTTTCCTTTGAAGTATGAATTATTGTGGGTAATGGAATATAAGAGACATGCAGTAACCGGGAAAATAATCAGAAATAGCTTTGTGATCTGTCTCAGGCACAGGATTATCTGCATCTTTATTGAAGAGCCACCAGCCAAAAAAGAAATTTGAGAGCATGGTTTTGTCCACATTCATGTTAGTTTGACACGTGCACACACGCATACACATATAGATATATATAATCTCCAATGCATTGTCAAGTCAACAGTTTGGTTTTAAAATTATTAAATTTATTTTGCTTCTTATTTATTGAAATTATTAAATTATTTTGCCTTTTTATTAATTTCTGCATAGATTCCATTGCCTTCTGATGAATCATCATTGCACCTTCCTTCTTTTCACCATTTTCTCCACATATATTACTGAGCATGCTCTCACGTTTCTCAACTGAAATTACGCTAGAGATTATGTCTGGTGGTCAAACAGAAGATTATTCTGATAGTGGTGGTTTCTTCATTAGAACATGACAGTTGCTCTTACGTTGTCTAACCTTCTGCATTTTCATCCATCATATTTTATTTGAGACTTAGAACTCTGTACATTTTATAAATCTAAATATACAAATTTTCGCCTAACCAAATTTATAATTCTTTAGGTCTTCATGGAGATTTTACGATTTATGAACAAAATACTGATTTCCAGTGGGAATAAAATCAAAGCTGCTCAAAATAAGATGCTGGAAAATTTTACAGCTGAAATATTTCCACCTGCAAGCCAAATGGTCAAACTTTTACTTGGAAATGTTTTCAAAGTAACCATGTTATTGAATCTCTGGCTTTCTTGAATATTCAGCTTTAATTTTGATAATCATTTTAACATGACTAGGTAAAAAGGAAAACTTTATCTGCAGTGCATTTTGCCATGTAGTGAAATGCTGTTTGAACATCATATTTGAGTTTTATGTAACTCTTCTGAAATGCAAATATGAAAATAATTATTTATGTAGCTGTTTCTGAAGGAATGCATCATATCTGCTAGTATGATTTTTTTTTAATAGAAAATGGATACTGAGTAACGTGAATAATAATACTCCAATAAGCAAAATTTTAGATGTTAATTTTTTTAAGACTGAAAACCTGGAAATCCAGATAGAAGAGAATTAAGCAAGGTGCAAAAAATATAGCTCTGTAACACAAAAGAGCAGAATTTGAAAATATGGAGTGTAATGGCTGAAAATTTGGGCTCAGTTTCTAAAAGGAAAAGTCTCACAGCAGAGTGATTTCCTGTGTAAGTAAGAATTTCTGATGGGCACACGTAGTACAAATTCTGAATTTACCGTGGAACATCTAATTCTCCGCAAACAAGTGGAAAACCATGTACATCTAAGTTTCATTTACCTGTTAAATAATGTCTGTTTGGGAGTGGGGGTGGTATGGTGTGGTAGGGGAAAGAAGGAAAAAGAAAAAAAGTTTCTGGAAGGGGTGTAAAGAAAGGGTTTATTGACAAAAAAAAAAAGGCCCAGGTTAACATAAAAAGATAAATAAAACATTTTGCTGGTCATAGAGGTCTCTGTTCAGCAAAATAATTGGCCCTCTGCATCTCTTAGAAACTGAATGTATGTAGTACTCTGAAACTTCTCAAATAGAGTCTTTAAAGCTTAAATTCAGTGGAACATGCATATTCACAAGCATGTTTCATCCCCTTGTGGACATGTGTGGACTACTCTGTGCTAATATTAAAAGTTCTACTTCTAACTAGTTACCCATTTTTAGCCTGGAGTGCAGACATTACAATCATACAATCATAGAATCATAGAACTGCAGAATCATAGAATGGTATGGGTTGGAAGGGACATTAAAGATCATCTAGTTCCAACCCCTTGCCATGGGCAGGGACACTTTCCACTAGGTCAGGGTGCTCAAAGCCCCATCCAACCTGGCCTTTGAACATTGCCAGGGAGGGGGCAGCTACAACTTATCTGGGCAACCTGATCCAGTGTCTCACCACCTCACAGTAAAGAATTTCTTCCCAATATCTAATCTAAATCTACCCTCTTTCAGTTTAAAACTGTTACCCCTGATCCTACTACTACATGCCCTTGTAAACAGTCCCTCTCCAGCTTTCTTGTAGGTCCCCTTCAGGTACTGGAAAGCCTGTATAAGTTCTCCCTGGAGCCTTCTCTTCTCCAGGCTGAACAACCCCAACTCTCAACCTGTCTTCATAGCTGAGGCACTCCAGACCTCTGATCATCTTCGTGGCCCTCCTCTGGACTTGCTTCCACAGGTCCATGTCCTTCTTATGTTGGGAGCCCCAGAACTGAACACAGTACTTCAGGTGAGGTCTCACAAGAGTGGAGTAGATGGGGAGAATCACCTTCCTTGACCAGCTGGCCATGTATGTGTTTATGCAGCCCAGGATACAGTTGGCTTTCTGGGTTTCAAGCACATGTTGCCAGCTGTTGTTGAGTTTTCATCAACCAACACCCCCAAGTTCTTCTCTCTCAGAGCTGCTCTCAATACATTCTCTGGCCAGCCTATATTTGTGCTTGGGATTTCCCCGACTCACATCCAGGATCTTGCATTTGACCTTGTTGAACTTCATACAGTTTGCACAGGCCCAACCCTCAAGCCTGTCAAGGTCCCTCTGGATGGCATCCCTTCCCTCCAACATATTGACCGCGCCACACAGTTTGGTGTCACTGGCAAACTTGCTGAGGGTGCACTCGATCCCACTGCCCATGCCGCTGACAAAGATGTTAAACAACCCTGATCCCAATACTTGTTCTTGAGGAACGCCACTCATCATTGATCTCCATTTGAACATCAAGCTGCTGACTGCAACTGTTAGTGTGACCATTCAGTCAGCTCCTTATCCACCAAGTGGTCCATCTGTCAACTCCACGTCTCTCCAATTTAGAGACGAGGATATAATGTGGCATAGTGTCAAATGTTTTGCACAAGGCTAGGTAAGTGACATCAGTTACTCTTTCCTTATTCACCAATGTTGTAACAATGTTTCCCACACATCAGTTCTTTGATCCTCTAAGAAAAAGCAGCAAGGTTCTAGTCATGCAAAACACTAAAAACGTTTATCATATCCAAATATTAGCAGTTCATATTGTCTAGCTAAATTATGTTCAGTTTGTAGTTGAGCAAATTATAGTGGTCATCAGTATGTCAGTTCCTTTGATTGAATTCTGCATTACATAACACATGTAAAAAAAAGATGTAATGAAATAGAATGTGAATCCTAAATTGACTATGTTAATTTTGATGCACTTTTCAGTGCAAAAGGGTCCTATTGAGCTGGATGGTAATAAGGATTCTTTTACATGTAAATATCCTGAATAGATTTGGAAACCTAATTTTGATTGCTCCCCTTTTCTTGTATATTTGGCTGATAGGTTGATTGCTTGATTTAATTTTTCTGATTACACAGCCAATTGCACATAAGTGTGTTTTGCAAATCAGCATTTGTCCCATAAGGAATTTCACAGAATATTCCTTGTTATGAATAAAAAATACCCACCCATGTAATATCAATTGTTTTCAAGATGCTGTTTTATAGTTATATTGTCTTAATTTTCTTACAAAACAGTGTAATTAAAACGACCTTTAATTAAGCATGGCATTGACACATACCTACTTTTTTTTTCCAAAGAAAAATAGTTCAATGACATAAATATGTAAATTTTTACGAAGGAATTATATTTACAACCCTTATATTATATGCCTGTTATATAGATAAATATAGAATGAAAATACTTTCTTAGAATCATAGAATCACAGAACCATAGAACAGTTTGGGTTGGAAGGAACATTAAAGATCACCTAGTTTCAACTCCTCTGCCATGGGCAGGGACACCTCCCACTAGACCAGGTTGCTCAAAGCCCGGTCCAACATGGCCTTGAACACTTCTGGGGAGGGGGCTTTCACAACTTCACTGGGCAACCTATTCCAGTGAACAGGTTGTTCCAGTTCTTGTTGTTGGTATGATGACGTTATTTTGATCTTATTAATTTGGCAAAGAGTGATGTGAAGAATCAGAATCATAGAGTCATTTAGCTTGGAAAAGACCTCTAAGATCATCAGGTTCAACCGTTAACCCAGCACTGTCACTCCCACTAAACCTTGTCCCTCAGCACCACATCTACAGGACCTTTCAATCCCTCCAGGGATGGGAACTCCACCACTGCCCTGGGCAGACTCTTCCAGTGCTTGACAAACCTTTCAGTGAACAAATTGTTCCTAATAACCAATCTAAACCTTCCCTGGTGCAACTTGAGGCCATTTCCTCTTGTTCTGTCACGAGTTACCTGGGAGAAGAGACTGACCCTCACCTCTCTACACCCTCCTTTCAGGCAGTTTTAGGGAGCGATAAGGTATCCCCTCAGCCTCCTCTTCTCCAGACTAAACAACCCCTGTTCCCTCAGCTGCTCCTCATCAGACTTGTGCTCTGGACCCTTCTCCAGCGCCACATCTCTTCTTCAAAGCAGCGATTACGAGGCCCTGACGCAGCCACAGCTTTGCTGTTGAGTCACCGCACATCCCTCTGCCAAGCCACTGCACTTCCCCAGTGCTTTACTTTACTAACAATGACATCACTTGGATAATAGATGTGTGAATAAGGGAGGATCTGCCTCAGTGTTCAGAAAAGTCTTCCGATAAAAGGGACACTCAAAGGATTTTTGAGCCTATTTTGGTAGAATAGCTTTTCCTACAGGAGGGGTCAGAGCTGCAGGAAGAGCAGTATCTATGGTTAGTCAGTACTCAGGATTAAACCGCAGCAGTTAACATATCACCCAAGGCTCTTTCCCCTGCTGGGAAGGAGAATCAGGTAAAAAGAGAAAAAGGCCCTGAAGCTGAAGTGTAAACAGATTTAATAGAACAACAAAATTGAGACAATAATCAACATAAAGCATAGAGGGGTCTACCCAGCCTGGCTCTCAATACTGACAGCAGGAACAGAGGATCACCAGCAAGGAGCCCCAGGAAGAGGAACCCCACCTTCACTGAGCTCCCTCCTTTTATAATGAGCATGACTAGGTGCTATGGGATACACCTGTGGGTCAGCTGCCTTGATTGGAACTCTCAGCTGACTCAGGGCTACTCATGGCCTGCCTGCATGGCTGGCCCGTGGGTCTGTGCCTGGGGAAACAGGACAAGCAGCATCAGCAGATCCCTCCTGGAGGAGATGAGGACCATGTTTTTCTTCCTCTCATCACCCACCAGCCCACAGCGGAGCTCCTGGAGGGAGGCAGATCCCCTTCAAGGCCTGAGTGGAGTTTATGGCTTTACTAATGAGTAAAAATTACCTTGGGGCCTAAAAATAGAATGAGTTCGTGCTACGAATAAGTGTTGATGTTTATCAGAGCAAGGAAAGGACAGGGATATATCTCTTACGCACACACACACACACACACAGAGTGCTCTGCCACGATGAGGAGTCAACAGATGGAGGGCGAGGAGCACATCCCACCCCTGTGCCACCAGGCCTGGGGACTGTGAGGCAGGGGTCACCCCTTTCCTTCCAGCCAGGGGGGTCACAGGATCACAGCAGTGTGGGGACACCCCCCCTGTCCCATGGGGACCCCCAAATTCCCTCAGCACTCTCTGGTCTCTGTTCCCTCCATTCCTTGGCCCACCTGGGATTCCTGGGTCCCCTCCACCTCCCACACCCCTTGGGACCTTCTCAGGCCTCAGCTCTCCCCCTCACCCTTCTCTCCATCCCCCTCCTCCCCTCCCCTTTCAGACTCCAAGGTCCCTTTCACACCTCACCCCTCCCCTTGGGGACCCCTTCACAGCTTTTCCCTCCTCGCCTCGGACTCCCTGGTGCCCCTCACAACCCTCCCCCCCACACACATTTAGACTGCAGAGTCTCCACACAGCCAGCCCTGCTAAAAATTAGATAAAGTTTCAGGTCTGAATTTCTTAAAGAATTATTTTTATGCACAAAAGTGTGCTTTGCATCACTAATGAGCAGCTAAAAAAGTATCAGTCCATATGTTTCGAAGAAAAAAAGCTAGAACATCTACAAAAACCTGTTGATTTTATGTAAAAGAGTAAGCGGCAGTAATTTCTCCTCTGTAACGTGATGAAACATGAGAATTACAAGAAAGTCACAGGTAAATCCATTGGAAGTACTTGGCTGGAGAGCAGGGTTTTATTTAATGGACTCCATAAAGATAATATGAAGTTTGTCTTAGTGAGAGAGGACAATGATGTAAATAGAAATGTTTTCAGAGTCCTGATTTATACTAACAGCTGTTTTGTAGTCTAAAAGTATCTTTATTATGATATGAGATGTTATACAGGCAATAAACTCAAAAACTCAGTAATATGATACGTATTTGATGTCCCTTAATATCATGTGATGTGTCTCCATATGCTTTCCGGCAGCAGATATTCCTTCTCTCTTGACCCAATTCCTTCATTTAGTTTTATGAATATTTAAGCTGTAATGATGCAAATAAGAAATGATGCTTATTTTAAAATGTGTATAATTGTTATTCTTGTAGCTTAATTTGCAGTAGTATACTCCAACATTATTTTTCAGTGATAGTAATGTGCTCCCGTTTTGAACAACCTGCTATATAATCCGTTTTGCCTGCAAACCCTGTGTTACCTTGAACCTGAATATTGATTAATTTAGCTTCTGGAAGTCTCTTGTTAAAATTTCAATAGTAAGTTAAGGGAGATAATCTGCATCCATTTACTTGCTTATAATGATTTTAATTTCCTGTTGAAGTAAACATATACAGCAGGAGAGGTCAAGGAACTTGTAAAAGCATGTCTGAGGTGAGCTGCTTTGCCCTCAATGCCTTTCAAGAATTAGCTGTGTGGAACATAAGCAAAAAATAATAAATCCATATCTCTCACAAGGATCCATATGCTTTAAATTCCTTTTTGCATAATAACAAATACAGTTAGTATAGAGCAGTGTGACACATCACTAGGACATATGCACTCCCTGTACCTTCCTTGTCCACTCGTTAGTTACATGAACTGTGTTCTTACGTCATTCTGTTGGAAAATTCAGACCAGTGCTTCCAGTAATTTTCTTCTCTACATTTTTGCTTACCGACTTTCAACAAATATGTATGATCCAAAGTGTCTTATAAACTATGGGTTTGTTATTATTCATAAACACAATAAGTACGTAAGTTCATTGGTGCAACAGAATTCACTGACAATATTGACTAGGTTTCCACTACTCATGATGGTCATTTAGATACATAACTCGCAAAAAGACACCAGCATTTAGCCACTTTGAGGCATCCACGACAAGGAGCTAAAACTTTCTAGAGTCAAGGGTTAAATTCTGCTACCAAATACAGGCATCTACTGACATTTGAGGGATTATGGCATGTGCAAGACATGTACAGGGGAAGAGCATATTTGCCAGCAGACCTACAGGTGACCCCTGTCTTTCCGGACAAGAACTTTGAAGTCATGCACAAAACCTTTTTTTATCTCAAATAGTATAGATTTCCATGTTTTGGCAACTGAATTAAGCTGCAAATTTAGGCATACAGAAATGCAAGTCCTTATTTTTTATTCTCTACAAGAATTTTTGAACATAATATAGCTATGAATGAGTGCCAGAATGCCTATTTAGCATAAGAGATATCATGAAGATGTGAATCTAAAAGATATAGTGATAGATGAATGAAGGCCATAGAATAAGATCAAAAGTTGAGCTCCTGACAGATCATATTAGTCAGGTGGTAACTTACTCCTTGGATCTGTTTTGAACACCTCTAAAGCATTCTATCCAGTATAAATTTGCTTATAAGACAATAGTCTTAAACTGTGGATACACAGTCACCAGTTTCTTGCTCTTTTTTATGTAAGAGGTTAGACACAGATAAAAGATCAAAAATAAAGGTGCAAACAGGCCATTACTTATTCAGAACAACAACAAAAAAGAACAGATTTTTACCTCAGATATTTTTAAAATTATTATTAAAATTATTATGTGAAAGAAAATGTATTATTCTATGCAGGCATGCTAACATTTTGAAATGTGCTGGTCAAGGTATCCTTCAGATTCTTCTATATGCTCTTTCCCATGGAGATTCTGGCAGCTGATGTGAAAACATATATTTGCAAGACTGACAGTATTTATCAAATAATTAACATTTTATTTGAGAATAACATACGAGGTATTTAAAGCTAACAAATTTTTGTCATTCTGCCTGAGAAGCTCCATGCTAGATCTGTCCTTGGAAAATAGCAGCCTACATGAGTCTGGGAATGAAAGCAAAGAAAGAACTTTCCTATTCATGATTGACTTTGCTCTTTCTGACTGAGAATGCATTCAGGTACCACAGCTTTTAGCACTTAGCACTTTCTTGCTATTTCATTAACTTTTCTGTAGTTTCTTATAGTGGGGAACAAAAGATAACACAATGATGAAGTACAAAGTGATAAAGACAGAAACTAGGTGTCTCAATCTTCAAGAAGAAAATAGAAAGGAAGAGAGAATAAGGTACAGGAATCTGATGATAAATGAGGGCCAAAGAGTAAAAGGGTTTATCCTAAGGCAAAAAGCTTTCAGCAAAAAGACAAAAGCTGTGTGAAATAAGAATTAGATGGGCAAAGAAGTCAAATTGTATGCTATGAGTAGGTCAGTACGGTGTCAAGTATATTTTATTGGAGTGTGCACAAGGATAAGAAGCCGGAAGAGTGCACTGGGGTGTGTGTGTGTAGAATGGAAGAAAAATGGAGAGCTGAAATCAGGAAGGAATTTGACTATGAGAGAAATACGGACTAAAAAAACACTATTGGTTATCTCAGGAAAAAAAAAAAGGGGGGGGGGGGATGGGCGGGTGGGCGTGGGCAGGGGGGAAGGAAGAACAAAAAGCTGCTACTTCAATGTAGCACATTCTTCCAAGGCATATTGTAGGAAATATTACCTCCATCTTTAAATGTCCACAAAAACCACTTCAGGTGTAAACTCAAATGGCTTATGTTTGCTCTCTATCTCAAGATTAATTCAATCATTCTCTAAGGGACTCAAGTTAGCTATCTGTATACAGGTGTCTGTGCAATTTGAAAATCTGAAGAGTACTTGGCAGTCTTACACGTGGCTGAGAGACATGACAAAGGATCTACAGGGAACACTTTGCTCTCCTTCATCAGCAACTGCAGACCAAATAGGATACCTCACTCATGCAGCAGTTGACACCTATGTTTTCAGTCAGCTGAATCCTGCTGAAGAGATTCCCTATTTAATGTTCAGGATGAACTAACAGCTCTCCAGCTTCCTACAAATACAATGAGTGTAGGTGGCATTCAGCCTTGTGTATCAAGAAGTGTCTAATGACATTGAGATGCCCTTGAAATTCTGACCTGAATTCCAGATACCAATGCAGACAAGCATAGGTCTTCCATGAATCCGTGTCGTGAGCTGAGGTCTCATATAGCCTAAGATATTTCAAATGGCACTTGAGACTTGTATTTAGAAAACACAGTCCCCAGAACTCCACTGATGACAGCAGGAACTCAGGCTCTTAACTCTCATGTATCTTAATTTGGACATTTAAAATTAGGTCCAGACTGGGTCAGAAACCCACCTTTATGCATAGATGAGATTAATTCTATTCCAGATTCTTGAGATTAGTCATCTTTTACAACCCTGGTTACCAAATCATACAATCAGAGCTGGTAGTGAAAATACTTGTTTTTCTATATTCTGAACAGTTAAATTACAATTTAATGGTTTGAGTTTTTTTAAACAGATCATGTCTCTCAAATTAAATTTCGAAACAGAAGATAATATCTCTGTGCCTTTGTTCCTCATATATACAGTGGAGAGAATGATGCGTACTTATCTCACAAGAATGTCCTTAACATGTATTCACTAGTGTTTAATGTAATGCTGTATATTATAGCAAACGGAGGCACAGAAAAACTCCAGGAGGAATTGCTCCTGTATTCTGCATCTGCTTTTAATATTGTGCCGTAAATCAGGTATACGTTTATCAGGGAAAAAAAAGGAAATGATAGAGTAGTTGCTTGCCAAGTAAGCCTGGCCTGTTCCATATATTCATTGATGCTGGCAGTTTCTGGAAAAATCGTATGAGAGCATCTAATTAAAGACCGTATGTACATGGAAGGACCAAATTGAGGTCACAGACAAAACCTTAAGTGTAGCTTCTTTAACTTTTGTGAGTGGTTGACTTCTTCACCCATACAAAGAATCTTTTAACCTAATTTTTGTAAGTCTATAATATTGCTTAACTCAAACTGGGCAGCTAATGTAACCTACAAAAGAGCAATTGAATGAAGTGTTCTTTAGAAACCCGTAGCTATACAGAGTAACCCTGGCTGTGTCACAACCCACTCTCTTTCCTGTATTATTTTAAATTGTTTAATGCACAAAAATTGCTGAAATTGGTCTTTTCAGATTTTCTTTTGGTACTAATGGACTGAAAGGCATCTTTTGAAGTTCATATTTATAGCGAAGTTATCTGTTCTTAGTTGTACTGTTCTAAATCCCTGTTATAAATCTGAAGTTCTTACTACTTTCTTCAACTCAGCAGACAAGTCTCTTTTATGCACTGAACTTCTTAGTGTTGCAGAACATCTTCTGACGGTGACATTTTTTGTACAGCTGCCCTTGTCTTCCTCTTCCGATTTCCACTGACTCTAAAAATCTCTCAGTCATGCAGCCACATTTTAAAAGTTGAATAAAAAGCCAACATATAAGTCTTTCAGTCAACTATAAATGCAGTGACCTGAAGGCTTTTGGGTTCATTGAATATCATTGTCTAGGTTCACCTTTTTTTATTTTATTGATACTGATGTAAAGATAATGTCCAGAGGGAGTCTATCAAGGCTGCCTGCCAGCTTCTCTTATGAATTGTGTAAAAAATCACACTGGAAGCATGTGATGTTTTTCTGTCTTAAGAAGGAAGTATGACAGTACAGGTGTATTCACTGTCAGGTAATTCGTTGACTTTGACTAAAAACACCACTTACAAACCCCAAGAGAAATAGAAAATAGATCCAAATGTAAATCTAATGCTTTTAAGAAGCACAATGATTAAACACTTTTACCTCCTCCTAAAGCTAAAACAATAGATAAATCAGTTTCAGAATTATATGAATAATATGTAGTATTCCTTGGATAGTTCACACAATTTGTGAGAGAGCATTAGTAGGACAATAGTAGCATGACAATAAATGGAAGGATGTGGTAAAAATCACTAGTCATATATTGGTTTTAGAAATAATATGATTAGAATTCATATAAAATATTTCTTAAAGCCATTATAAGATTAGCAGTGAGAACCAGGAAAGATTAAAAAAAGACAGACTGCAGGCAAGACAAAATCTCACGATGACAATACTCAACAAAATGATGTTAGCTTTTAGAAGATATTACTTAACATAGTAAAATAAAAAGACTGTGGACCCTAAATCAGAAGTCTTAAATGTTTCTTACTAGAAAAGCTTATGTTACATTCCTTCTTTTTAATTTCTGCAAATAAACGAAAGAAGAACAAGGCATGAATTTTAATACCAATAGATATGAATCTTTTTTTCTGATTGTGTAAATTCCTCAGATGTGTGTGTATATATTTCATAATTGTGACTGAGATAATAAAACTAAATATTGACACTACCATTGCATTTACAAGCTTCTTTTGGTACTGAGATGCTAGTTGACCCAATGTTGCACAAGCATATAAAAATACAGGGCTATTCCCAAATCTACTACACCCAAAAAATTTCAGACAGAAAAAAGATTTAAAGTTTGGGACAAAACACCTTCTAATTAGTATGATAAAATAAATGGAACTGATTAAATAAATTTGATAATGAAGAAAGTGTTTGTTTAGAATGTTTTTCCATTGGCCATGAGAACTAAAACAAAGGAGTTTGAAAAATGAAAAATAAAAGAAGAGGCATAGATCAGCATGGATTTAATCTGAAACCTACAACATTAAGAAGATTAATCTCATGAACTTGTGTTTTGGAACATGCATTAGCTAACACAGGCACTAATGTGATTAGAATCACGAAATCACAGAATTGCCTAGGTTGGAAAAGACCTTGAAGATCATTAAGTCCAACCATCAACCTAACACTGACAGTCCTCAACTATTCCATATCCTTGACTATGTCAACATGACTCTTAAATACCTGCAAGGACAGGGACTCCACCACTGCCCTGGGCAGCCCATTTCAATGTCTGACAATATGCTCTGTGAAGAAATTCTTCCTATTATCCAGTCTAAACCTCCTCTGGTGCAACTTGAGGTCATTACCTCTTGTCCTATCACTTGTTACTTGGTTAGAGAGACTCATCCCCACCTCTCTACAAGATCCTTTCAGGTAGCTGTAGAGGGCAATGAGGTCTCGCCATAGCCTCCTTTTCTCCAGGCTAAACAACTCCAATTCCCTCAGCCGCTCCTCATAAGTCTTATGCTCTAGACCCTTCACCAGCTTTGTTGCTCTTCTTTGGACACACTCAAGTATCTCAGTGTCTTTTGTAGTGAGGGGCCCAAAACTGAACACAGCACTCAAGGTGCAGCCTCACCAGTGCTGAGTACAGGGGTAAGATCACTTCCCTGGTTCTGCTGGCCACTCTATTTCTGATACAAGACAGGATTCCATTGGCCTTCTTGGGCACCTGGGCACACTGTTGGCTCAAGTTCATCTGGCTGTCAATCAGCACCCTCAGGTCCCTCTCAGACTGGCAGCTTTCCAGCCCCTCCTCCCCAAGTCTATAGCGCTGCTTGGGGGTTGTTGTGGTTGAAGTGCAGAACCTGGCTTTTGGCCTTACTGAAACTCATACAATTGGCCTCGGTCCATTGAATCAGCCTATCTAGGTCCCTTTGTAGACCCTCCCCTACCCTTGAGCAGATCAACACTTCCACTCAACTTGGTGTCATCTGCAAACTTACTGAGGATGCACTCAATCCTCTCATCTAGATCATTGATGAAGATGTTAAACAAGACTGGCCCCAGTACTGAGCCCTGGGGAACACCACTTCTGACCGGCCACCAACTGGATTTAACTCCATTCACCACAACTCTTTGGGCCCAGCCATCTAACCATTTTTTTAACCCAGCAAAATGTATGCTCATCCAAGCCATAAGCATTCACATCTTTTTGATTAAGTCAGGAAAGGCCATTTTCACAACCAGTTCATCCACTCAGCTGATACAGCCATTATTTAAAATAAAGACCACCTTCTGGTCCCCTTTATGTTGAGATATACTCAACTTTCTTTGCAACAGTTAATCATTCCCTACTTTCTCCCTGAGCTTCATGAGTACATCTCTTGTGCCCTTCTCCTCTTGATTGTTCACATTCTTTTAACAAGTCCTCTCCACCTCATAATTAGAAAGTTTTCTAAAAGGAAATTTCTTTTTTTTCCAAATCTTCATATTTTAATAGACTTTCATAAAGAAGTCCATTTAAGAAGTTTGAGAAATACTGCCTTGGGGATGGGGAGGCACATGACACATGACGCAACTATTCCAATTAAATTGCTGAGTCTAAGTTGTTCCCCTCCTGGAGAGAGTAAACTATTAGTTTTATGATTAATTTTTCACCTCTTTGTTTTGTGAAATAAATTATATTTCAGCCAAGGTTGGCTGTGCTGTGAAAGCAGTTCTGTCAGATGGTGAAGGATGGTGTATGGAAGACACATTGTGATACTACACTTCTAGTAGTGGAGTCTGGCTGTTAAAGGATAAATACTTCCTATACAAATCAAGGGAAGAACTTTGTGATTTTTTTTTTTTTTTTTTAACTGCAAATCAACCCACTAAATAAGTTCTTATAACCTTTCCCATCACCTTAAGAATAATTATAATGAACCTGGTACTACTGATTAATAATGTAGGGAAAAATCAAGGCCAAACTCTGTCCTTGTTTTCAAAGTAGCTTTGCCTTCCATGAGGCTTGGTAGGAGAAGAGCATGGAATTTTAAAATTGACTTGCTTCATAAAAGGGAAGAACATATCTGCACATGCTGTATTTTTTCTTGGCTATTTTTTCCAAATTTTTTAAGTTAATAAAGTTATGGACTTGTTATGCCTTATTTGTTTGCTTCCCCCTCCTCATAATGAAAAAGGAAAAAAAATGTTTTAAAGTCTGTTTCAAATGAAATTCCACAGGATATGTTTAACCATTTGTTGATTATTTTTGTATAAACATGAATTAAAACATCTTTAACACTTAGAAAAGTGAAAGAAAAATTAAGGCACACAACTAAAAAGGCATTGAAAATAGCACTAGGCAAAAAGAATCAAAATCATCAATTTCGGCACTGATTATTGTAACACGATATTTGAGGCCTTTTTTGCTATGATCATCAGTCACATATTTGAATGTATTGATACAGAAAACAGAATTCATATGAATTTCTTAATTTATTTTTTTACTTTATAGCTTTTAGGAATATGGTTTACCTAGAGAATTACATTTTTGCAGAAGAGGTTTTACGTTCGTACAAAACTTGACACTTATTCATGGATAACAGGCAAAACCATGCTACAGAGATTTAATCTTTTCCTGATTTAATCTTGTGCTAGTCTAATTTCAAATAGCAGCATTTCTATATAGCCTGAAGTTTTACAAGGGCTGATAAAAAAGTCTCATTGACAAAGAATTACAATAGTAAATACTTTATGTGATGAAGCCCTGAACCAAAGATTCAGTGTCTGCTAGGGATAATAATAAGGCTGAGTGAAGCCTTATTACAGATGTACAAGCCCCCCCTCCAAAAGTATAATAAGAAAAAAACCCAAATGACAGAACAGCAGTATTTTTCCTTAAACGCTAGCAATGGGCCATTAAAACATTGAGAAATGCATGACTGTACATGCACTTCTGCCTTTGACATTAAATGACAAAATAAAACCTTAATGATGCTCAGCGGAAACTATTATGAGGAGGAAAATAGTTAATAGTTGGTCAAAGCACATATGAAATGATGCTATGTTGCTTTTAGATAACTCTGCAAACAGTGCCATTTATGTGGAGAAGAAATATCTGATAATATGTGGAATGCCAATTATATGTAGCATTTATTATACCTTACTGCATATCAAAATAATATAGATGAGAATCATAGAATCACCATGGTTGGAAAGGACCTCCAGGATCATCAAGTCCAAGGTAGATGGAAAAGCAGCAAGAGCAAGATCATGGGTAGATCTAACTTAGATGTTGAAGTTAGGATCCAAAGGGAAGAACTATCTCACCCACTTGTCAGGGTGCCAAGGACACCACTCAACCTCACTCTCCCTGATGCCCAAGGCTAGGACCCTATTTCGGCTCAGTAGAGCCCCAGCCTGGCCCCAGTGATAAAATGTTGTGGAACCTGTGCCCAGTCCAGTCTCTAGTCCTGTCTCTGACTGGCCTTGGCAAGTCATCTGCTGGATGAGCTTGTCAGGCTCAGCACTCCCTTAGACAAAAGCACTGGGGGTGGGTGGAAGCTATTACCAGTTGCTCAAGAAGTTCATTAACGATCCACAGGATTTAAGCAATTTTTTAAATGTTTTGCATTAAAATTAAAACATTGCAAGTTTATTTGCATGCAAATGAGTTTTCTAGGGTTGCCAAGAGAAAGGATGGCATGGGTACACTAGAAAATGGGAATGGAAGGGGAAAGTAGTAAGGAGGACAGATAGGGACTTAGAAGTTTACAACAAATAGAATGTTGTAAAGATGCAGTTCTGGATGCATGGTAATATTACGTTTTTCCCTCATATCCTCAAATACTTCACTTTTGCTTAGAGCCAAAGTTGGAAAAGTTTTTGTGCTCACATCACCAGGCTAGCAAGTCATCAAACTAGCAATTTCAAAATAACCAAACAACATGTTGTTTTAGACAGAATTCCAGAGTGCCTACCTGACCCTGAATGAAGTACGCAGGCTAGTTGCCCTCAGGGTTCCTGTCCACTGGAGAACACTGATGGTTGCATCTCATAAGATTTGCTGTGTCTCCAAACCAGTCAATTATATGTCCAAGGGTAACCTAGTGGAATTACACTAGCTGTGCTCTTGCCGAGGGTGGAATCTCAAGACAGCTGGTTATGGCACCTTTTCTGCTGCTTTTCACTGTAAGGGCAGAGGAGCGTTTGGGGTGAACAAGTTTTGAAGTTATTTGTCATTACTACAAAGTCTTTGCTGCCATTTCTAAATATAATAAATATGATATGATATGATATGATATGATATGATATGATATGATATGATATGATATGATATGATATGATATGAAATGATATGATATAATATAATATAATATAGTATAGTATAATATATGATACGATATGGTATGATATGGTATGATATGGTATGGTATGATATGATATGATATGATATGATATGATATGATATGATATAATATAATATAATATAATATAATATAATATAATATAATATAATATAATATAATTTTAGTCCTTACTACACACAGAAAGGAAACTTTACTATGGGATAGATAATTTTCAGTTTGTTTTACCTAAAGAAGGAAAGAAGTGGGTAAACAAGGAGGATGAGAAGGAAGAAAACTATTTCAGAACATGAAGTTCTGACTTTGAGTTTAGGGTAGAGTCAGGTTTCTAAATGTGCAATGAGCATGTAACGAGCCTGCATTTTGTGGAATCATCTTTTTTTCCAGGTCTTAATACAGAACAAATAAACAGACTTTAAGCAATGAATATGACACTGTACACAATGAGTTATTCCTCTAGCAGTTGAAATTTAGCTAATTAGTTTCAAAAGAAGAAAAAAACAAAACTGGCAAATTGTATCATGAAGACAGAATCTTTCTGTTAAAATCAGAACTCATAGGACAGAGGATAAAAACAGTCATATTAATAGCAAGCAGTTTTGCAGTAATGAGTAATCTACCAAGAACCTTACTACTAATATTGCTGTAGAATAACCTCAGCTGAGAAGCACAATCATCAAACCAGGTGACTGCAGATTCCTGTCTGCTATGAATGCTAAGATTTCAAAGCTATTTTTGCTATGGCAGATAAGACAGTGAAAGGTGCAGTTGAATTTGATGCTGTGGAAACCTTCAAACTTTGCTTAAAGAACAAGACAATCTTTCTTTAGGAGAATAATTAAGGCTAATAACCACTTATTAGTAACTCCTGCTACCAACAAGAAAGGAACAAAACCAGAAATTGTGAAGTAGTGTTGGGTATTTAAATCGTTGTACTGGATCAGGTATTTGCCCATTTAATGTTCTGTGTTTCTAGGGATGTTTTGTACCAGATGTTATCTAGGAAGTGAGAAAAAACCTGCAATAAGCAGGTACAGTACAAGGTTTGGATATATTTTGCCTTTGAAGGTCTTATGAGATTAAAACAGGTATTGTTTATAAAAATCCAATCTTAGCATGACATCCTTTCTGAATTAGCTCAGTTCTGTTCTTATAACATACATATCTGAGCTTAGAGTTGATAACTCATCCACTTACAACTAGAAAAAAACAAAGGAAAACTAACAAAACCCAGTATTGTTTATAAGACTGTCATAACCAAGAAGTTCTGCGTCATTCATTCCTCTGTCTTCAAAAATAAATCTCTGCCTGTTAGTAAACACCAATCATTGTCTGATGTTGGAATAATAAGGAAAAACTAGAGTAAATCTTATTTCGTTATACATTATAAAAAATGAGACCCTGTAGCCATTTTTTGTCTTTTGACCTTTTCCATAGCTAATACTAGTTCTAGCAACAGTGTGAACAAAACAACCCTTTTCAACTTTTAATTTAAAAAAATGCAGTAGCTGGTATAGTTAGAGCAAAACTTCTAATACTTCAAGACATTTCATACAAAAGAATTTTTGGTTTGTAGTTTTATGTTAACTTTTAAATCTATCAACTTGGAGAGTGTCGAATTGTTAGTATGGCATGATGTCACTTTCCCTCTTATTATCCATCTGATTGCAACCAGTTCATATTCTTCTGTGTCATCATTACTCTTTTTATTTTTTTAATTTATTCACTTTCTGTCTTTATATTACTGTTGGATTATTATTCTTATTAATCATAGGTTTTTATTCTTATTTATATTCTTACCCTCTATATCATAAATATATTTGAGCTTAGCAAAAAAGACGGTATGTATGACACATTAGTAGAGATCATAAATTTACCTCAAACCAGCAGTTAAACTTAGTAGAACTAGTGGAAATGTGACTGTGATTAGGTGGTTAAAGAGGCTGTAACTGTTAAAGCTTTACTGTTTTCCATTTGAAGTTTGTGTAGGAGTTTAATCAAAAATTACCACTTAATTTTTTTTCTCCTCAAATTTTCCCAGAAACTTTTTTCTTAAAAAAATTAAAATCAGTATTCTGGGAATTTTCACCAGGTGCCTTTCACAATGCTTGCTTCTCTTTTGGCCACTGAATTGCAAAAGAAAGAATAGCATTTAACTTCAGAGTTGTTTTCTCCTTCCTTTTTTCTCCTTCGTTACCTAGGTTTCAAAACATTCTCACTAAGAAAATGGAATAGAATAGGCAGTAAATAAAAGGAACGTACAATGACACCTTCCCCATTTTTTTGATGGCACTCATTTTATTAACAGCAGTAAGCAAGAAAGTCTCTAAAAATATCTAATACACAAGCAATAAAATAATAATGCCACTGCTCCGTTATTATAAGAAAAACAAAGGTCTGTAGTGATTACTAATAATACCTCTAGAAGATTAATAAGAATAATTTTCTTACTAAAAATAAATGCATTACTGAATTATTTTCAGAATTTTTGAAATAATTTTGTGTGATGGCAGCCAGCAGAAAATTTTCAAAGGTATTGGCATATTTTGTTGCTATTTGTTTTTTTATAGAATTCTAATGCAATTTTTAATGAAGAGATAAATTGATTTCCAGACATAGCTGATTCTACGCTACTTTTTCATTTCTTTTTTTTTTTTTTTTTTTTCCTTTTTCTTTAAGAGTTGATTCCAGCTGTGCTTGCCTTAGGTTAGAATGACCTTGGCATTGTTTCTGTTAATGTGTGACTTTTAGACTTGTTCTCAGATTTTCCACCAGATCAGAGTTTACTCTTTCAAAAGAGTGTAAGTTTCCCTGTTATTTTTCCCTGAATAGTACTGTTCTTCAAAGAGCTAAAAAAGTGACAACAAATTTCTAGTGCCTCAGTATCATTTTCTGTTCATTCACTTCCACTTTTTTATTTACTCACAGGGGCCATTCATGAGATATGTTAGGAATATGACTAATCCATCAGAAAATACAAAAATCTGGTTACCTCAGTCTTTGTTTTCATAACATCCTTAACAATCTTCCAGAGGATACTTTTTCCCGGTAGGCCATATTGCTTTGATATGTCGTCAGTAACTTTATGTTTTGATTCTCATTTCGATTCTCATATTGATTCTCTTCTGGTATGTGAGGAAGCTTCTGAGCACACACACAGTCGTCTTTGATATTGCCCTAAGCAACTGGAGATTTTAAAGGAGCTCAATAGGTGAAAAAAAATATAAAAATTAAGAGACAATTCAGCAGCAATTCTTTTTCTGTAGAAAAGCAAGAAGCATATAGGTAGTGAAATGATAATGGGAGAACAATTCCAACAAACACTGGTGAGATTCAAATCCATGGAAGCACAGAGATTTCTAGTTTAATTTGAGCATCATGATAGTATAGAAGTGGGAAAAAGGAAATATAAAAGAAAAAAAATCTAAAGAAAAGGAATTATCAAATGTCCATAGAAAGATATGAAAAAGGCACCAGAGAGCACTGGAAAGACTTGGCACAGATATAACCAAAAGAAAGAATGGAAAAGAAGGAAATGATATCACGACTACAGCCAATATATGTTTGTTGTTAAGAGTTAGCAAGAATCAGTATGTTTCTTTTCTTTTAAAATCATTCTCTTAAAATAATTTTTAAAATTATTCAGAGAAATTGAATTGAATACTGAAACATTATTTAGAATGATGCAGCAGCTTTGAAAGTGAGAGTTGCAAATATAGCTAAAGAATTAAAACATCAATTTTTAGATCTAAGGGAACGTATCTGTAAAATAAGTCTAATTAATGAATATGTAAAAACTGAGACAAGACTTAAAGCACATTGCACAAGAGCCAACTCTCCCATCCCTTCTGGAGTTCAACAAGAACAGACACTGGTTAACATACCCTCAGAAATATGCATGTGTTTGTGTATATATAATTAAAAATATACATATAAGTTTTTCTTCAGATCTGATCATTAGGAAGGCTAATTCAATTGAAAGTGTCAATCCAGTTTTATCCATTATTTCATTAGGGACAATATTGGACTCTTGATAACCAGCTAAAACCAAGTAACCAAAGTGCTGGCACACAGAAAGCATGTGAAATTGCATATCTGACCTCCAGCTTTTTGTATACAATAGTGGAGTTCTTGTGTGTTATCAGGCAGGCCTGCACATTTTGTAAGGTGCTTTCAAAAATCTCACCCTGAAGACAAATGATGAAATCCTCTTTAAGAGATATACGCTTTCATATACACAAAAGGGGAGAAAATTAAAAAAATATACACTAAACAAAGATAACTTCAATGATTTTCCTACTAAAAAGTAAATACTATTATGCAACATTATAAATTTCAACAGATTCTGCAGTGGAAAACCTATAATCAAAAAACAGAAATCTCTTTATTATCATCCCAAAAAAAAGAGGACATGACATATTACATTCATAAAAAGGATAAGAAAATTAATCCTGAAATGATTTGCATAAAGTAGTGCAGTATGAGTGTATTTTACAGTATACACTGTGTCCAAGGTATTGGTAGGGGTAAGATAACATGCACTGAAAGAAAAATGTTAATGTTAATACAAAAAATTCTGAGTAAGAATCTTGTGATTATGATACAATTATAATAATAGACAAATTTAAAGAAACTAGAATTATTCTATTAATGCATTATATACCAATGAAAAATGACATATATTCTTTCCCTTACTTAATGATAAACTAATAATTGAAGAGAAATGGTCTTTTGGGGAGTGCTGGTGGCTATGCGGAAATAACAAACTCATTCTTTTTCACATTTAAAAAAAAAAGGAGGAAAAAAAAAAAGAAGACATTAACATGCTCCTTATCCTGAAGGAAAAGGAGATGAGCAAGTGTTGAAAACACAGCAGAAACACCACATGATAAAGCACAGCAGTGATAGTTCCTAGAAATGTTTTAGTTTAGTAACAGCAAGCAAGTCATTCACATCTTGTAATGCACTAAGAGACCCCTGAGGGTAGTTTAACATGCAGCTACATCACACGGCAATCATGCATGAAGCAGAAAGATACAAAACCCAAGGCCCTTCTGCTTTTGGATCACAGTTTTCTCCCCTCCACGCCCCCAGATGAATAGCTGACTGGAATGACAACTGGCATATTGTCCCGGTTTGAAAGACAGGTGTCTGCTAAGGAAGGCAGGAGCCCCCCTTGGAACAGAGAGATACAACCCCCTTCCCTCCGAATTGTTATAGAATTGAAATTAAGGGGCTTTCAGGCAAAGATATGAGGAAAATGGGAATAACAGTTTTTACTAATGTATACAACAAAACTATAATACAGAGAAACTGGTTACAGGCCCGATAGAGTCAGGGATACAACCTGGCCCCCTGCCGAGCAGGGTGCTGGTACCAGTCCGATCCAGTGGCAGCTGCAGTTCTCTCCGAAATGGTCCGGTTAAAGCGGCGGTCCGTAGGAAAAGAAAAAAGAAAAGTCTGAGCAATCCGATTTCGGTGGCAGCTGCAGTTCTCTTTTAGATGGTCCCGTTGAAGCGGTGATCTTGTAGAAAAAAGAAAACTGGTCCTCCTCTGAAAATCCGGCGGCGGTGCAGTCCCTGTCCTCTGGGATCCCAGCGGGTAAGGCCCCTCGCGCTGCTCCAAACCCCAAAGTTATCTCCGGCAGGAATATGCTTGGCTCCACCCCTCCCCCTCTGGCCGGAGCATCTCACAAAGGGATGGTGAGTCCTGGGGCAAGGCACTGATGGGCACATTAACAGAAGAATAGTCCCGAGGGGCGAGGCAAGGAACACCGGCGCCAAGCCTCAACGGCTCATGGTAATAGAATACATTGCAACCCAGGACATTATCCACCCCTTATTCTATTACCATTTGCATCATCCCAAATCAATACCTTTCTTAAACTCTACACACACACACACATATATATATATACATACATATACAATGAAACTCTACACTCAGTTCCCACTTAAAATAAGGTCCCCTTGTGGTACACACCGGGTTTCCCCATCTTTCTGCATTACCCACCAAGTACAACCTGGTCCCTGAGCAAAGACAACCCCACGGATGGGTTTGTCTTTGCCCGAGGCAGAATTAACCCAAACAGTTTTCCCAAGCATACCTCTCATGTGCACTACTGGAACCCTATCCCCGTCTGTTATTTGTAAGGATTCAGACTGAGCGGGGCCTGCTCGGTTTGTGGAGCCTCGGGTGTTAACTAACCAGGTGGCTTTTGCTAAATGCATCTCCCAGTTTTTGAAAGTTCCTCCACCCAGTGCCTTCAAGGTGGTTTTAAGCAGTCCGTTGCACCGTTCAACTTTCCCAGCTGCTGGTGCATGGTAAGGGATGTGGTACACCCACTCAATGCCATGCTCCCTAGCCCAGGTGTTGACAAGGCTGTTCTTGAAATGAGTCCCGTTGTCGGACTCAATTCTCTCAGGGGTGCCATGCCTCCAAAGGACTTGCTTTTCAAGGCCCAGGATGGTGTTCCGGGCAGTAGCGTGAGGCACAGGGTAGGTCTCCAGCCATCCAGTGGTGGCTTCCACCATTGTGAGCACGTAGCGCTTGCCTTGGCGGGTTTGAGGCAGTGTGATGTAGTCGATCTGCCAGGCCTCCCCATACTTGTATTTGGACCACCGCCCACCATACCACAGGGGCTTCACCCGCTTGGCCTGTTTGATCGCAGCGCACGTCTCACAGTCATGGATAGCCTGAGAGATACTGTCCATGGTTAGATCCACCCCTCGGTCTCGTGCCCACTTATAGGTGGCATCTCTGCCTTGATGGCCTGAGGCATCATAGGCCCACCGAGCCAAGAACAACTCTCCTTTATGCTGCCAATCCAAATCTATCTGGAACACCTCTATTTTTGCAGCCCGATCTGCCTTTTCGTTGTTGCGATGTTCTTCATTAGCCCGACTCTTGGGGACATGAGCGTCTACATGACGGACTTTCACAGGTAGCTCCTTTACCCGAGTGGCAATGTCCTTCCACTCATCGGCAGCCCAGATTGGTTTTCCCCTACGCTGCCAGTTGGCCTTTTTCCACCTCTCCAGCCAACCCCACAGGGCATTGACTACCATCCATGAGTCAATGTAGAGGTAGAGTTTTTGCCACTTCTCTCTCCCAGCAATGTCCAGGGCTAATTGGACGGCTTTGAGTTCAGCAAATTGGCTTGATCCACCCTCTCCCTCGATAGCTTGTACAACTTGTCGTGTGGGGCTCCATACAGCAGCTTTCCATTTCCGGCTAGCACCTACAATTCGGCAGGAACCATCGGTGAAGAGGGCATATCGTCTTTCACTCTCTGGTAGCTCGTTATATGGAGGGGCTTCCTCAGCACGTGTCACTTCCTCTTCCTCTTCTTCAGAAGATAATCCAAAAGCCTCACCTTCTGGCCAGTTGGTAATTATCTCCAAGATCCCAGGGCGATTTTGGTTTCCAATACGGGCGCGCTGTGTGATGAGGGCAATCCATTTGCTCCAAGTAGCATCGGTGGCATGATGCGTGGAGGGAGCCTTTCCCTTGAACATCCACCCCAGCACCGGTAGTCGGGGTGCCAGGAGGAGTTGTGCCTCTGTGCCGATTACTTCTGAGGCAGCTCGAACTCCTTCATAGGCAGCCAAGATTTCTTTCTCTGTCGCAGTGTAGTTGGCTTCGGACCCTTTGTAGCTTCGGCTCCAGAATCCCAGTGGTCGGCCCCGAGTCTCATCAGGCACCTTCTGCCAAAGGCTCCAGGACAGACCCTTGTTCCTGGCTGCAGAGTAGAGCACATTTTTCACCTCTGGTCCTGTCCTGACTGGGCCAAGGGCTACCGCATGAGCGATTTCCTGCTTGATCTGAGTGAAGGCTTGTTGTTGTTCAGGGCCCCAGTGGAAATCGTTCTTCTTGCGGGTAACCAGGTAGAGAGGGCTCACGATCTGGCTGTACTCGGGAATGTGCATTCTCCAAAAGCCTATGACACCTAGGAATTCTTGTGTTTCCTTCTTGGTGGTCGGTGGAGACATTGCAGTGATCTTATTGATGACCTCGGTGGGAATCTGGCGCCGTCCGTCCTGCCACTTTACCCCCAGGAACTGGATCTCTCGGGCAGGTCCCTTGACTTTGCGTTTCTTGATGGCGAAGCCGGCCTCCAGGAGAATTTGGATGATTTTCTCTCCTTTCTCAAATACTTCCACTGCCGTGTTCCCCCATACAATGATATCATCGATGAACTGCAAATGTTCTGGAGCCTCACCCTTTTCCAGCGCAGTCTGGATCAGCCCATGGCAGATGGTGGAACTGTGCTTCCACCCCTGGGGCAGTCGGTTCCAGGTGTACTGCACGCCCCTCCAGGTGAAGGCAAACTGAGGCCTGCACTCTGGTGACAGAGGAATGGAGAAGAATGCATTAGCAATGTCAATAATGGCATACCACTTTGCTGCTTTGGACTCCAGCTCGTACTGGAGCTCCAGCATGTCTGGCACAGCAGCACTCAATGGTGGAGTCACTTCATTCAAAGCACGATAGTCCACAGTCAATCTCCATTCTCCGTCAGGCTTGCGCACAGGCCAGATGGGGCTGTTGAAGGGTGAGTGGGTCTTGCTGATTACCCCTTGGGCCTCCAGCTCACGGATCATCTTGTGGATGGGGATCACGGCATCCCGATTCGTCCGATACTGCCGGCGGTGCACCGTCGAAGTGGCAATTGGCACCCGTTGCTCTTCCACCTTCAGGAGCCCAACTGCAAAAGGATTTTCTGATAGTCCAGGCAAGGTGTTCAACTGCCTAATGCCTTCTGCTTCCACAGCAGCTATCCCAAAAGCCCACTTAAATCCTTTTGGGTCTTTGTAATAGCCATTTCGGAGAAAGTCTATCCCCAGTATACATGGGGCCTCCGGGCCAGTCACAATAGGATGCTTCTGCCACTCCTTCCCAGTCAGGCTCACCTCAGCTTCCAGCAGGGTCAACTGCTGCGACCCCCCTGTCACCCCAGCAATAGACACAGATTCTGCCCCCACATGTCCCGATGGCATTAGGGTACATTGTACTCCAGTATCAACCAATGCTTCATATCTCTGTGGCTCTGATGTGCCAGGCCATCGGATCCACACTGTCCAAAAGACCCGATTCTCCCGTGTCTCTTCCTGGCTAGAGGCAGGGCCCCTCTAGGCCTGGTTATCATCCATTCCCTGGGCATACCTGCAAGATGTTTCCTCAAGGGGATCTGACATATCATCCTCCCTTCTGTAATACCTGGCAGCTCGGTCACGGGAGGCTGAGGCTACTTTTGCTTTAGTGGAACCCCCTCGGTTAGCGTTTTCCCTTTTGAGCTCACAAACCCGTGCTGCCAGGACAGAAGTGGGTTTCCCATCCCACCTTCTCATGTCTTCCCCACAGTCACACAGGAAGAACCACAGCTCAGATCGTGGGGTGTACCCTCTCTCTCTAGCTGGGGGACGTCGGGCTCTGACTCTGGGATTTATGACCTGCACTGGTGCCACACGAGAGCTGCTCCTCCTCACCTCCTTCATCACCTCCTCCCTAATCTCTTCCTTGAGGTCCCTAGCCACAGCAGCGACATGAGCTTTCATTGGGCCATTGACTAAACTCTCATAATATCTGAACCTGTTGGCAACAGAACCCACTGTCTCTTGGTTGTCATCAGCATTAATTGTTGCAATGAATGTGGCATACTGCTGTGGCCCCAACTTTGCCAGGTTCCACAGCATCTGCCCTGTACACTTGACCTTGTCGGGGTCATTATCATGCTGTCCGTCCCTCCCAAAGAGTACCTCTCACACTGCCACTTCCCTCAGCTGTTGGATCGCTTCCTCAAGGGTCTTCCATTGCATTCTATGATGGTACTCCTGCATTCTCTCTCTGTGGACAAACCTTTCCCTCACACTCATTAAAAGCCGCTCCCAGAGAGAAAGGGGCCCCGGCTCCCTTACAAATACCTGGTCTACCCCCGAGTCTTGGGCCAAGGATCCCAAATACCTGGCTTCACCACTATCCAGTTGTACGCCTTTACCCATAAGGTCCCAAACCCGAAGTAACCAAGTTGTAAAAGGCTCACGCCCCCGCCGCGCAATGTCTTTTCGCATATTACGGAGACTGTCGAACGACAGGGATTCGGTGATAATTTCAGGCTCTGACTCCCCTGCAGATTGTGAGGGCTCTGGCTCATCACCATCATTAACCGGGCGTACTGATTTGGCCTTGCACTTTCTCCTCTGCACAGGGGCGACTGCCGCTGGCTGTGGCTGTCCTTGTGGTTCAGCTGGACCCTGCACAGTTGTAACATCTGTGGGTCCCACTGCTGCACCATCAGACTTTCCCTCTTTAGGACAAGGTTTCCCACTAGTTTGGGAGGTGTATTCCGTCAGCTTCTGGCCCATCTCGCGTATTTCCTTTATCAGCACCCCCACCCAATTAGGCTGGTCCATTTGTGAGGTGGGCTGTTGGGCAATGCCAGGTCGTGGGACAGGGTCAGGCTGCGGGGCAGGATCTCTGGCCTCTGGGGCCGTGTCAAGTTCTGGGGCAGCATTCCTAGTCTCTGGGGTGGGTGCCCAAGTAGTTATCCAAGCCAGTCTCACTTTATCTCTGAAGGCCAAGCAGCCCATCAGCAGTAGGCCTATTAGCAGCAACACATGGATAATATCTAGGGGAAAACTAAACCCTTCGAAAGCTGATGGAGCAGACCCAAAGAACTGGTTGAATGGTTGGGAGAAAACTTCCCCTGGTGTTATTTCCTCACAGAAGGTACCATTTTTAATGTAATCCCAGAAACATACGCTGAGCGTGTGATAGCCCTTTATCCATGTGCCCACATTCCACAGGAAATCGAAAAACCATGAACTCCTCACCTTACCAACCCACAGTGCAAGCTGGATAACAACCACAGTAGCCTTAGTCAGAGGACCCATGTTTAGACAAGGGGCTGCAAAGGGGAAAAGCATAGCCACGACCACGTGCCACCCGAAGCAAGGTAAACTAGACCACATGGTGCTGCCTAACAAAGATCCCACGTTCAGTGCACAAAACATCAGGTTAGCCAGGAACTGTTATTCCTTTTTCACCCTTTTTCCTCAGTGCCCTCAGGCCCCATGTTGGGCGCCAAAATCTGTCCCGGTTTGAAAGACAGGTGTCTGCTAAGGAAGGCAGGAGCCCCCCTTGGAACAGAGAGATACAACCCCCTTCCCTCCGAATTGTTATAGAATTGAAATTAAGGGGCTTTCAGGCAAAGATATGAGGAAAATGGGAATAACAGTTTTTACTAATGTATACAACAAAACTATAATACAGAGAAACTGGTTACAGGCCCGATAGAGTCAGGGATACAACCTGGCCCCCTGCCGGGCAGGGTGCTGGTACCAGTCCGATCCAGTGGCAGCTGCAGTTCTCTCCGAAATGGTCCGGTTAAAGCGGCGGTCCGTAGGAAAAGAAAAAAGAAAAGTCTGAGCAATCCGATTTCGGTGGCAGCTGCAGTTCTCTTTTAGATGGTCCCGTTGAAGCGGTGATCTTGTAGAAAAAAGAAAACTGGTCCTCCTCTGAAAATCCGGCGGCGGTGCAGTCCCTGTCCTCTGGGATCCCAGCGGGTAAGGCCCCTCGCGCTGCTCCAAACCCCAAAGTTATCTCCGGCAGGAATATGCTTGGCTCCACCCCTCCCCCTCTGGCCGGAGCATCTCACAAAGGGATGGTGAGTCCTGGGGCAAGGCACTGATGGGCACATTAACAGAAGAATAGTCCCGAGGGGCGAGGCAAGGAACACCGGCGCCAAGCCTCAACGGCTCATGGTAATAGAATACATTGCAACCCAGGACACATATTAAAAAGGGAATGGTCAGGTTTACAAACATACGTTTCCACATCTACTGCATCTTTGTCTTACAAGAATTTGACCATGACATATAAAATAATGGCTATGACATTTGAAATTAAAGTGTTTGTATTTTAAACAACTTTGCCTGGTATTGTGATATAAATAATTATTCCTCCAATAATCAATATCTTCAAAACTTGATTAATGAAAGACTGTTGTCTCCCACATTCTTTTCTCTAAAATACTCCATGTTGTAAAGCAAAAAAAAAAAAGCATTTGATGTCTTCTATCGATTTATCTTGAAATAGAGTGTATTACTGATAAAAAAAAACCAAACCCCAATCTGTTTTACTCAGATAAAAATGTTTTCTCATCATTTCACAAAGAATAACTACTGCAACCACCTCATAATATTACACTTATTTTGAGACAGGATCACAGAATCACAGAATCACTTAGGTTGGAAAAGACCTTGAAGATCATTAAGTACAGCAATTAGCTATTAACATAACACTGATGGTCCTCGACTATACCGTATCCCTGAGTACTATGTCAACCTGACTCTTAAACACCTTCAGGGATGGAGACTCCACCACTGCGCTAGGCAGCCCTTTTCGATGTCTAACAATATGCTCTGTGAAGAAATTCTTCTTAATACCCAGTCTAATTCTCCTCTGGTGCAACTTGAGGCCATTACCTCTTGTCCTATCACTTGTTATTTGGTTAGAGAGACTCATCCCCACCTCTCTACAAGATCCTTTCAGGTAGCTGTAGAGGGCAATGAGGTCTCCCCTCGACCTCCTTTTCTCCAGACTAAACAGTCCCAGTTCCCTCAGCCGCTCCTCATAAGACTTGTGCTCCAGACCCTTCACCAGCTTTCTTGCCCGTCTTTGGACACACTCAAGTATCTCAATGTCTTTTTTGTAGTGGGTGGCCCAAAACTGAACACAGTACTTGAGTTGCAGCCTCACCAATGCCGAGTATAGGCATAGGATTGGTCATGCTGGCCACGCTATTCCTGATACAAGACAGGATTCCATTGGCCTTCTTGGGCACCTGGGCACCCTGCTGGCTCAAGTTCATCTAGCTGTCAATCAACACCCCCAGGTCCCTCTCAGACTGGCAGCTTTCCAGACACTCCCCAAGCCTGCAGTGCTGCATGGGGGGTTGTGGTGGTTTAGACCCTGCCGGGACCGAGACCATGTTGCCACTGCTCCTCCCCCACCCTTGAACAGGGATGGGAGTAAAATGCAAATCCCAGGGTTGAGATAAGGAAGATTTAATACAACAGTGTAACAACAACAACCCGATCAACAACAATAACAACAATAACAATAACAGTGATAATAAGGTACAGAGCAAGAGATATACAGCACAGACACAGCACGAGGTACAGACCTGGACAAAAGCCGTTCCCGCACTGCCCGCACCTGGGCACCCAGACATGATGTCAGCATGGTATCAAATAACCTGGCTGTAGCTCCCCCCAGCTGTTGGGGAAATTAACCCCATCCTATCTGATCCCGGTATTTGGCTTTATTGAATCTCATACAATTGGCCTCGGTCCATTGATCCAGCCTGTCTAGTTCTCTATGTAGACCCTCCCTACCCTTGAGCAGATCAACACTTCCACCCAACTTGGCGTCATCTGCAAACTTACTGAGGGTGCACTCGATTCTCTCATCTAGATCATGATAAAGATGTTAAACAGGAGTGGGCCCAATACTGAGTCCTGGGGAACACCATTCGTGACTGGCCACCAACTGGATTTAACTCTGTTCACCACAATGCTTTGGGCCCAGCCATCCAATCAGTTTTATATCCAGCAAAGTGTATGGCCATCCAAGCCATGAGCAGACAATTTCACCAGAAACATACGTAGTTGTGACAGAAGAGTTGATTAATAATAGTTAAACTCCTAGAAACATTGAAAAATGACTTAATTCAACAATAAAAAACCCCAAACATTTCAATCTCTTTATCCTTGGGTAAAGCACACTTGAACATCTCTCAAAACTCCATCATCTAATTATCTTGTGCAGTGAACCAGAAATTACCAAATGCAGGCAATTACAGATCAACTAGGAAATGAGAGAGATGGCAAAGAGCTGACTCCTTACAGTGGATTCCCCACCCATTTGTTTCTTTGCTTGTTTTTCTTTTATATTCACCTGAGGGATTTCTAATTAAAGACAGCTCTCTTCCTGACAATAAGGCATGAGGTAAGACCTTGACTTCACATTTTGTCTTCTAAGCAGAGGTTTAACATCAATGCCTTTCTCCTTTAGATACAAATCCTCTCCCTTTTCAGCTCATTATTTCTGGTGACTGTTTTTCTTTCCTATAAACTCAATTCTCCATTAAATAATTTACTTCTCTTCAGCTCCTCAGGCCTTCACTTCAGATACTCATAATCTTGCAGTCTTCTCACGGAAACGTTCTACAATATCCACAGGGTCCTGCTCTCATGTATCTATTCCTCTTTCATTTTTCCATTGGAGTCATCCATTTTTCCTTTTCTCAGGCTCACTATGTACATTTTTAGAGGTCAAAAGAACAATACACATAATGACAAAACAGCAGAAACTTCTGAAAACTATGTATTTACTGAAAAGAGGCAAAAGTTTCACTTTTGTGAGCTAATTGCTTGGTTTAGAAGATTAAAAATAGCTGAGTTTGGCAATTGACACAAAAATATGTATTTTTGAGGCCTAGGGAAAAAAAGCATTCGGTTCACCAATTTAATGTCGTGATTTTGGTACTGGTCTTTTTTCACTGTCTCCCTTCTGTTGCATGCAATCAATTAAACCGCCTCCATTAAAGTGATATATTTCTTATTCACAGCAAATTAAAATTTTCTGAGTTATTTTTTCTCTTGGCTTGTTTCCTGTTGCAGTCAGATTTAATAACCAGTACTCAGGAGGGTGGACCAAATCATCCCATGCAACATATGTAGGCTACAGAAACACTTTTTAAAAGTGCAACCAAAAATCTATTATAGTCTAACTGGTATCTTAAGAGTCTAATCAAATAATTATGATTATCGCAGGTCCAATCATTACAGAAAAGGAAGAGAAATTTTTTAAATGGTACTACAAAGAAAGTATCAATGAGAGTAACAGATGAAATTGTTATCCATACGCTTTCTAGTGCTTTCATCTTTGGTAACATGCTCATCCTTACCCTGTCACTCTTGCTCCTAATAAAGGGTTTGGAACATATCTCATATAAGGGAAGGTTACGGCTGTTTAGCCTTGAGAAAAGAAGGCTGAGGGGAGACTGTATTGCTCTCTACAACTGCCTGAAAGGAAGTTGTAGCGAGCTGGGAGCTGGTCTGTTTCCCCTAGTGGCAAGCAATAGAATGAGAGGAAATGGCCTGAAGCTGAACCAGGGGAGGTTCAGGCTGAATATCAGGAAGAATTTCTTTACTGAAAGAGTAGTCAGGCATTGGAACAGTCTGCCCAGGGAGGTGGTAGAGTCACCATTCCTGGAAGCGTTAAAGAGGTGGGTAGATGTTGTGCTTAGGGACATGGTTTAGTGGTGTTGATAGGGCTAGGAACAAGGTTGGACTTGATGATCTTAAAGGTCTTTTCCAAACAAAACGATTCTATGACATCTCAGCTGCACTTTATAAGAGGATCCAAGCATGCACCATCTCCATATATTGCCTGATACACATATAAAGAGAGAGCTAAGTGCATTTTGGTAGAGTCAGCATATCAGAGTGAATCAGAGATCAAGTTGCCATGACCCAGAACTATGTTACCTTGAGTTTCTAGAGATTCCCATAAACAATAAACAAATTACAAATGTTTCTATTTTTCACCCCTCTTCCTGAAAGAACTGATAGAACATTTTAGCATGAGTGATGAGTTTTCACAGTCAATTGTTATGTAGTTCTCTTTTTAAACAGCTGCATAGCTAGTTAAATAAACAATTTACTTTTTTTTGAATACAGTAAATAATTTATTCATTAGTATGGTTTTCATCATCCAACCAACTCCAGCTGGTTCAAGATTAATTCATAAATATGAATGTAAACAGAACCTTATTCATCAGACTTTCTACAGAAGCAGAAATATTAGGAAAACATTTAACTACTGGCTCAAATATACAAACCTCAAGATATACTTATTTCCTAAGAAGATCCACTTATGTAAATCCCAGAGTGTAAAATAATCATTGATTGGATTGTATTTTTTCATGTGTAATGCTTTTTCTTTTTTTTTTTTTTTTTAGTTTGTTTTTGCTCTTGAAGCTCAGGTTGAAGTATTCTCTGTCTGTCTGGTAATTAACCGGGCTTGTTTCAGATCATAACATGTGGCTGACAAGACTACAGTCATCTGAACAGATAAGTTTTCTGAGTAGTTCGAAGCATGAATTACTTAGGCTAGTCCTGTGACTTTGGGATTTGGTTTAGCTGACCTCTAAGCATTTCAATGATTGCACAGGATGCTCCACCATAACAAGCCTTTCGAGATGAAAGAACTACTGTTCAGTTTGTCATTTTAATCCCACAGTGTGAATTAAAAGATTATTTCTGTAAAAGTTATTTTATATCAAACTGTCTTAATAAATGTGACCAATGAGTCATTTTGAGGACTAGTAAAATATTATGCAAACATTCATATGAATCTTTAAATTATGTTTACTGTAGGTCTTTAACTCTGGTATTCCTCAGTGCTAGAACAAGAGTTATGTCACATGAACCTTGTAAGAAAAACCACGAGTTAATTTTTTGCTTCTTAATGAGTGTTTGTTTATCAGTGAGCACTAACTTACTTGTGAAAAGCCATGGGGAAGATTTCTAGCTTGTTTAAATTAAGATCTAAAATATTTTATCTATGTCAGAAAAGCTGATGATCCAATGGTGTTGAAATGTTCAACAAATTATTCACATATCTTATTAGAGTAAAAATCTTGTTATGGGAAAAAGGGAACACACCTATGCAGAGCTAAGAGTTTGTTGTTAATTAAAGTTGTAGTAGTATAATCAAAGTACATAATTAATATGTTTGTTCTGGTTACAATGTTATTAACACTAATAGTATACATTATTATTACAGAAAAGCCTCATAAAGAATACAGTCTGAATTTTTACATATGCATTTTCTACTATCTATTTTGTTATTTTTTGCATTATGAACATGATTCAAAAGCTGCTGTCAGTCCTAAGCCTTCCTCAAGAATGAGAGTGTCGGGGAAGCCCAGTATATTATCATCATCCTGAGTTCTTCACCAGAGGAGTATCATTTTGATATTAGAGTTTTCTCTTTTCTTAATCCAGTCTATGCCTATTTGGGATTATTTTTATGCATCAATTTAGGATATGTAGCTTTTCTATCCAATCCATATCTGTTGTTCTTATATTATTACTGATAATTATACATGATAATTTGTGTTCTAAACCATTAGAAATAATTTATTATTTTATAAAGAACTGATTAATAACTAAGTAATCATTTAATCATATGCATTAAGTGTTCTTGAAGAGGCATGTGTCATCAAAATACTGACTTCACATATGCCCATACACTTAGAATAGTATATGTACGATGAAGAAAACAATTTAATTTTAATTGGGTAATGGAATACAAGACAAGGTTTATAACTATTACAGATTAGATTTTACACTCATTTAGCCAATTGCCTGCTAAAACAACACAAAACTACCTTATATCACTAGGCTTGCATTATACAAGTTAGTGTAAAATAAATATAAATACAGTCTTTTTTTTTTCCTGATGTATGCTATTGAGTTATGCTCGACATTGGGCTGCTAAAAAAGTTCAGTTTTGTCTCCTAGGTATAGTTTTTAATCCCTTAATTTATCTCTTGAAAGTTGCCGCAATATATATATTTATTAAAAAATCAAACAAAATCCCAAATCTTCTCATATAATTATATCAGCTATCTATCAGAATTAGGATAAGCTATGCAAGTAGTTCAAAATCTCTAGAAAATCTGGCTAATAAATAGTTAAGTAGTACCTGAATAACTTATCCCTTAAAATTTTGTTTTGAGGTAAAGGAATTTTACTTTTTTGGATTTATTTACTTCAATTATATATGTGCCTGGTTTTCCTCATGTTTGATAACCTAAATTTCTCTTTGTAGTTAAGAAAGAGAGGAACAGTAATAAAATTGATAAAAGAGTCTTCCAGAACACATACAGACACACATGCACACTGGTGATTTCATACTTCTATAAGCTATAGAACACCCCAAAAATAGTACACCAGAGGTGGGATTCACCTCACTGAACTCTACTATCCTACAGTATAGAAATCCCCATCTGAGTTGGCACTTTAGCCTTCCATTTAATTTGTCCTATTTTAGTTATCTATTTTAAGATGAGATGAACTGAGCCCTAGTACCCCCACCTGAAAGCCTTGAAGAATGTATGAGGTACACAGGGGAAGTAGAAATCCAACTGAGGTAACACAGCTGAAAATTAGGCAGGGAAAAATGAGGATTACCTTCATAAAGCTAGGATGTTAGTTTGTCACATAGGATGCCTTAAGTAATATCTCATACAGTTTTACATAAAAATTGGATTAAACATGCCTCCTTCCCCCCCTTAAATTTGCATTGCAATGCATGCTTATGCACGTTTTTGTAAATTTGATTAGGACAGATGATTTTTCAGTCTCTATTTTGTACGGGGTTTTTTTCAGATTATTTTTTAAAAGTACATATACTGGAGACAAATTACAATGTTTGTTTGTCCAGGGTAATCAGGAAATACAGGAGATTTCTTGGTATTCCAGAGAAAAAATGCCAAGGAGCAATTTTGTCCTGAATTTTTCATCTCAGGAAGATTTTTGACGTCTTCACTTTCCATACATGCACTCAGCCCTAGCTTCATCTCCAGCCTTTTAATTGGTCTTGGATTCCTTGCAAAAAATCAAAACACATTTAATGTCATCTGCATCATGCTGAGAGATATAACATACTCCTCAGTATGTAGCACAGTCCTATGCAGCACATCTCTGACACTTCACACAACAGAAGAACATATATGTTTACTATATATATGTTTATAAGAAATCAATCCATGATAAAGTACTATTTGAATAACAAATATGTATCAATGCTTTTGTCTATCTCCTCTCTTTGTGATAACTGTAGATGCATTTTTTAGCATTTATATCAAGACCCTACCCAAGAAAATATTAATTTAGCAGAATATTAATTATGAAATATTACTCTTGGTGTTCACATAGTGCTTATCTTTGGGAAAATCTCGTTTGGGGGATTGGAGGGTTAGTCTCAACTGACTTTAGCTGCCCAAAGGTCAATGTCTTATACAAGTCATTTAGAGTGAATTGAATTACTTTTCAAAGGTGCTTTGAAACCATATTTGGCACTTTACAAACATAAGTAGGAACAATTTCTGCCCTGTTAATTTAAGAGCAGCATTTCAGTGAAACTCATTTGTAATAAATTTTAATGCACTAAAAGGTGGGAGCCTGGATTATGCAAGTCATGTTTTTTAATTGTTGAGTTAATTAAAAAATGTGATGTTTCTTCATCATCATCATCGTCATCATCATCATCATCATTATTATTATTACTATTATTATTATTATTATTGTTGTTGTTGTTGTTGTTATTATTATTATATTTGGAAAAGTTTCAGTAGTGCAGAAAATGTACATTGGGATAACATTGTGTTAAGTGGTAGGTAAACTTGAGGCACAGAAGTTTATTTATTAACTGTGTATTCTTATTTACAGGTTAATGTACAGGGATTTCACAGCTAATGTATAATTTTATTCATAAGAAAACAAAGACATTTTAACTGTTTGTGGTGAGTTAGCCTTGGCTAACAGCCAAATTCCCAGCTAGCTGCTACTTCCCTCCCTCTCCTCAGCATGGCAGGGGAAGAAAATAGGATGGGAAAGGGCATGTGTTGACATAAGGACAGGGAGATTGCTTACCAATTACCCTCACTGGCAAAACAAACTCAACTTGGGGAAAAATAAATTTCATTTATTGTCAATAATAATATATTTGTGTAGGAAGAAACAAAGGGAAATATAACAGTGACACTTTTCCTCTTACCCCTTCCCACTCTCAACTTCACCCCTTCCCTCCTAACATCTCTCCCAACAGAGGCCACCCCTGCAACTCTCCGCTGCCAACACCTCAACACCTGCATCCAATATGCTGTTATTTCAGTCCCTGTTTGTTTTCCTGTATTCATTCTGCTCAGTCCAGGAATGGATAAAGAAGACCTGATAAACAGGACTTCATGATTCTGTTTTAACATGTACAATATAAAGAATTGTAAATAAAATCTGAAAATAAGAGTAGAAAATCACTCCTATTCAACATTTTCTGTTCAGGACTGTGAATTTTATGAAGATTAATACTAGCTCCTAATATTGATTCTGACGTGCATGTGCAGCTTTACGAGATCATTGCGTGCCTACAAGGAATGATGTATCTTCCTAAGAAGGAATGAAAAGGTAAAAGTGATATTCCTGTATCTATATTCAAGTGAGTGGTGTATGGTAAGTTCACTAATGACAAACTGTGCTCTAGATACTATTCCCAGAAGAAATGGGAATGTATTGTTATACTGCATGCACGGAAAGCAACATCAGACTAAAAATATTTTCCCACTTTGCACACCTTAGTATTTGTGAGCTGCTGACATTATTTTCCATTAACCTCATGCATTGTATTTATTTATTGTTCTGATGTTATATGTCATCAGAAACCTTTATTATTCCCAGGATGCTGATGGAGTAAAGTGTAGATGAAATAAAGGCTCTAAGTTTGTATTCCAAAGTTTAGGCTGATCCAGTAATATAACTTCTATTTCTAGGGCTTAAACTTTTTCTGTGTTTTTCATAGGCATGTTGAGGATACTTATTTCTGTCAAAGGTCAGGAGGACTGTCACTCAAATGTCATATTTCATTTCCCAGCATGGGTTTAAAGAAAAAGAACGACAACAAAAATAGTCAATACTACCTTAATTTGGGGAATGACGAATTTCAACTACAGTTCTTATCAATAGTATTTTCAAACTAAAAAACACCTGTAAATATATTTCCCATGCTTAACTTCCAGAAATGCCTAAGTAATTTGAGTTATTTAACTGTGAGTTCACAGAATATGAGCTAGTTTTTGGAGGTGCAAAGCATGATGGACCTTTCATAAGTGATTGAAATACACACACAGAAAAAAACAGTTTAACGCAGCAGTTATATATAATTTATTATCATTCTCAATACAACATTCTGTAAGAATAAAACTTTCCTCCATTTCTGACTCCTTCTAAACTTTGAGATTTGTCATGTTCTTGAGTAGACTGATGTCACTATGTAATTCCTAGGATTGTGACAGGGCAATACTATAGACATTTTCTACAGATAGCAACAAGACGCAAACATAGTAACTTGACAAAGCCTTTTAAGTTCTGTGGTGTCATTTGAAAACAAGAAATCTAAATTCCTGGTTGTTATTACTTCAGCACAAAATACATCATGTTTAGGTCACAAAGCTCTTTCAGTAATGACTTCTTAATGTGATTTCTTTTCATGAAAGGTGTAATGTGCTTGATTCTAATATCATTTATCTCCTATTTGCATTTGTTCATTATTTTTAATAGATTTTTTCTTTTATCATTGATCAACAAATGTAATTTTTATAATTCTAGTGCAATTAACATAATATTTACTAGTTATTTATGGAAAAAGATTTTTTTTCTGTCTAAAATTACAGAAAAATCTAAGAATGCATAGTTATTGAAATGGTTAATGCTGTATCAGGATGACACTGAAAACAAATCAAACATGCAAGGAAATGCAGTTACATTTAAAAGGAGATTGCAAAGAGGCTACCTAGCAGAAATGTCATACAGGCAGCCATTTATAAAAATATACTGCTTAGATTTGCTTTCAGTTGTGAAAAAACTGATTTAGCTGTTGAACTGATGTGATGTAGGCTTTCAAATTCTGACTAAATTTCAGTATATGTTTCTAAATCAAAATTAATGATAAAAATAAACAAAACACTTCAGTATATTTTTAAATTAACTTTTTACTACTTCAAATCTAAAAGGAAAGTATTTCGTACATGAGATATATCTGGAATATTGGATTAGCTAGGGATTTAAGGTAATCCTCATCATTATATAGCACATTTATTGAGCCTGATTTAAAATCCCCTTGGAAACCAGGGGTAATGAAAATGATGCTTGAGTAAGTTGTTCAGGACTGGGATGATCACAGTTTGCTGCCAGTGGTTTTAAACTGTGCAAGCAGGAGAATGATAAAATATATTCTGTGTCAGAGTAGAAACATGTGAGTATTCACAAAGAAAGGCTGCTTCCTTTTACCTTTCTCGAAGATAAACCTTCAAATGCAAGGGAAAAGGCACAGCTCCCTCAGGGCTGCAGTGAGACATAAGTAGCAAGACTGAAAGAAGAAAACAATCAGTTTGAAATACAAAAGTTTAAAGACGTTATTATGTCACCCTTCAAGGTGGGAACATAATTTGCACTTTAAAATAGGGACATATCTGAAACTAAATTAATTTTAGTGTGGTAAAATTCACTCAAGTGAGCAAGTAAAAAAAACAGCAAGGAGAAAATTCTAGAAGCTTTTGCTAGTTGTAGTGAAGAAAGAAAAAAAAAATATTTATTTTTTTAAATAGGCTGATGGATTTTATCCATATTTTACATGAAAAACATCTTAAGGTCCCAAGATTAGCTTTCTGAATAGATTCATCTTACATTCTCACAGCCTTGCTTTACACACTCAAGCACACCACTTAGAGTATTTTGATGTTCTCTTAGGTAAACATGTTTCACAGGTTAACATACCATGAAACATACCCACATGGACTACTCCCAGGCGATCCACTAGTAGTGTGCTGATGAGAAGCAGTTGTCAAGATAGGATGTGATCACAAGACAGGTGGAAATGCTTGAAATGCTTACTGCTGTTGGTTTGAAAAATACTATTCAACTGAACACAACTGTGCACCCGATCCTGAGTTTGCCATATCAGGACATATACTAATTATATTTGCCATTCTTTGATGTTGAATTTAATTGAAATGGAGCTAGGAGATTTTTTGTTCCTTTAGAAAAGACAGAATTTGGTTTTAAATTTGTACAAAATTCATTTACTGTATAACAGCATATAATAGGGGTGCAGTGTATTGCTGCAAACCAGCTAGATGATAATTACATTTGGTACTGTGAAATGCAAAGCTTGCATAACCTGAAGTGTCATCAGCTTGTGTCTGACTGGCCTAATCACTGTCTTCTAAAGAATTTATACTGATTTCTGAAGACACATTTAAATCCCACCTTAAGACATACTGTGTTGGTGTTCTTTATGCCCTTTGTCAATTTATGTTATTCCCTGGCTCCTTACTATCATTGTTGCAGTTTTGGTTGACAGTGATGTGTGTTTCTCATGGAGCACACAGGCTGTCCAGGAAGCTGCACTTTAGTACAGGTCCCCAGCTCTTACTGTGCTCAAATTTTGGAAGTAATCCAAGGAAAAATTGGTCTCAGTCAAGATTTACTGAAATAATGTTAACTATTTTTTAGCTTATGATAGTATTTCAGCAACTTCTTACATTATGATGATATTTTCATAAGAGCATTGGAAAAATTACACTATTTTAAAACTAAGTACAGATTATATTAATTTCACCTATTCCTTTCAAAAATATTTATGGAACAATCACCTATCTTCAGTATAAATCTTCCATTAAAAACTATGATGAATAGATGGCATACTCCAGCTTCCCTAATGAAAACAGAGAGTATCTTCTATACTGTTTCTCTCTATGGGATATATCATACTTGTCAACACTCTGTACTTTTAAGAAAAGTATTTTATAATAATTATTTTTTTTAAAAAAAGAAAGCAGTCAATGCTATCCTTCTTAGTTTCTTAGTTTCTCCCTCTCTCTTTACCTTTTACTTTTTGTTTTGTTTTGTTTGGCTGTTTTTTTTCACTAGTGTACTGGTTTTAGCTGAAATAAAGTTAGTTTTCTTCACAGTAGCTTCTATGGCGCTGGTTTGGATTTCTGATCAAAACAATGTTGATAACACAGTGATATTTTAGCTATTGCTGAGCAGTGCTTACATAAAGTCAAGGCTTTTTCTACTTCTCATACTGCTCCACCAGGAATCCGACTGGGGACACACAAAAAGCTGGGAAGGGACACAGCTGGGACAGTTGACCCCAACTGACCAAAGATACGTTCCATACCATATGTATGACATCATGCTCACCAATAAAAGCTTGGGGAAGAAGGAGGGATGTTTGGAGTTACGGCATTTATCAACCCAGATAAACATTATGCATGATGGAGCCCTGCTTTCCTGGAGATGGCTGAACACCTGCCAGTCTATAGGAAGTAGTGAATGAATTCCACATTTTATTTTGCTTCTGTGTGCAGCTTTTGCTTTACCTATTAAACTGTGTTTATCTCAGTCCATGAGTTTTCTCACTTTTACCCTTCCAATTCTCTCTCCCATCCTGCTGTGGAGCAGTGACTGAGCAGCTGTTTGGTACTTAACTGCCTACTGGTGTTGAACTGCAACAACTAGATAAGGGTTTTGTACAGTTACCATAAAGGTAGTTGAACACTGGCAAGGCCTAATGAGCCAAGGATGTAATCTTAGATTCTCTATAGTACCAAAATGGAGATATTGATTACTGCCATAAGGACATACACTCGCGTTAGCTGAAATGTCATTGCCCGCTACATGATGTCTGCCTTTAAGCAACCTGTCAGACTGCCTGACATGAAAAAATTATTTATATACTCAAATAGAAACAGAGACTTGTTTTAGTCTATAATTTGCTCTAACAGTTCTGTCAAAATAAGGATTTAGACAAAGATGCAGTGACCAAACATAAACCACTCAGACTGTTCCAGCTTTTGCTATAGATATAATAACCTCATGGAGGAGTTCACACAGCCATCTCTTGGCACCACAAACTTGCCAGCAGCAAATTTGGGTACAGTGATTATTATAGTTAATGTCTGAAAAGGGAGCCAAAACAATGACCAAATAACCAATGAAGGTATTGCTGCCCACGGCAGGGAGTTTCAACTAGGTGGTCTTTAAGATCCCTTCCAACCCAAACCATTCTATGAGTCTATGATTCTACTTTATTTTTCCTTATTTATTTCAGTTATTCTTGTTTAATTAATATTTTAATTAATCTATGGCTACTCTGTTTCCCTAGTGTAACCACACCCACACTAATTGATCAACTGTCACAGCCCCTATGTAATACAGCATTGAATGTATTCGCAGCTAGTACTATGGCTATCATGTGACAAATATGGAAGCTAACTCGTCAGAGAAACTGAGAGCTGTAAATACAAACAGAGTCACTATAAGCGAATTAATCATTAAAGGAGAATAAGAATATAGGTGTGCTCATTCATCAGAGCAGTCTACTGTGTAATCTTAGACAAGCTTGAGTTTCTAAAAACTCAAAATTACTAGTGTAAAACTTTTTCTATTTACAGTCTGTGATTCAGAAGTTAGAATTTGTTTTTCTTGAAGGAAGACTTTGCTGTCTTGCACAGTAATTTCATTCAAGTATTTCAAATTTCATCAATAAAGAAGATAAATTCCATTGTTTTTCATCATTTCCGCAAAGCCAAATTATCATCATTTGATCATCATAATTTGATGACAATTTCCTATTGACAATCATGCTTATTAGATAGTTCTAATATTTTAAATCACAATACAGCACAGTTACAAAACTCAAACCTTTCAAAATTCTAATAGTATTTAATTTATTTAATTTAGATAGCTGAATCTGTAAACCAAACTTATAATTTCGACACCGAATGCAGTCTGAAAAACCTTATTGTCCATAAAATGAAGTCAAATGTCATTATTTATATACTAATACTTTATAAACCTTTACTAAATAAATCACACATCATTATTTCCATAGTTTTGTCTAGAAATTGGTATCAGCATATCCAAGTGTTAGCTCAATCAACTTACTGGAATTTTTGATTAGTAGCACATTATTAGTAACATGTAGGCCCAGGTATGTGATGCAGGAATGTTGTTTGTATTCTGGGTCATCTGACAAGATAATACACATGCTTCAGATCATATAGCAAGCCTGGGGTCTACGTATGTTTGTAACTAAGGAAAGACACAAGCTCTTCATTCGCTGAACAGTTCTTCAGCTTTCCTCCAGTTCCCCGAATCTGCATCATAGGACAGAGATAGAAGTCAGTTCCCAGGACACACTGGGAAGAAGATATAAATTGCCAGTGTCAATGAAGGGGAGTGGTGAACAGGTCTACCAGCAAAGGAATGCAAGTTCTGTTCCCTGTACCTGTGTTGAACAGTTTTAAGTAATTCAAGGCTTTCTAGCTTTAACTACATTTGCATTTGTCAGGAGTTCCCACAACCCTTAATCAAAAGCCAAATGTAATTAAGAAGTGAGTGATTCACCTTACAAAAAATGGATATCTATAATTAAATATCTACATCTGTGCTGGACAACTTAGATAACATTTGTTCCTCTTTTTGAAGCAAGTGCAGCTTTAGTACACTTTCTATGAAAATTAATAATTTATTCTAGTTTTAAAAGCCTAGCACTAAACAAAACTACCTGAAACCTATATAAACAGAACATTCACAATGAGGAACATTTAACCTTGAAATTACTCTTGTATCAGCATATTGTCGCAAATTGTCGCATGTTTTCGATGCTGGTAAGCTTACTTTTCTTTTCCATTTGTCAGTGGTATTTTTCTCTCACGTGAGTAAAGCAAGTGAGAAAGGGATGAGCCATCTATTTTGGCTCAATACCAAGCCTTGAGAATTTGTGCTTCATGTCTGACAGCTTTCAATAGATGCTGGATTTAATCCAATTTTATACACTAAAAAGCAAAATAGAAAACCTTTTTTTGCTAGAGTTAGCACTCACAAAAGCACTGTGTGAGCACTACGGTTAATATTATTGGCCAGTGACTTCTTAATTTCAGCCATAGATTTAGAAATAGCCACAGTTCCAGTTTTGCCATTTGGCCCAGATTCTTTATTCTGGGGAGAAAAAAAAGAAAAAAACTCGTAAACCTTAGAGGTTTCTAAGCCATCTCAGTGGTATTCAGCACATGGTCTCTTTCATGAAATTGTTAATAGGAATGCTAATTAAAGGAGTTACTGTATCAAAAAGTCAAATAAATTCCATGTTATATAACTCTATCAATAATGCTTTTTTGCCAGCTCCCAAATATTTTAATCTAAAAAGTAACTGCGTTGGCTCATCTTTCTCATGGCAGATCACTCCGTGACAGGTGGTTTGTAAGAAAAAAATCTGATGCAAGCTCCAGAGAGCAGAAGTGAAGTATTCCTGCACATGATACAGCAAAGTAATAGAATGATGACATCGTTTCAAGCTTCTCTACAGCCTTTAAAGATTACACGATATGAGGCAATTGAGGGGCAAGGAGTGCATGGAAATTAATTACAAAAGAATGGAAAATGCTCAGAAATAAATTCTCATTACTAATACAAATATAGGTTACAGATGTATTAAAAACCTAGAAGCTGTACCTGTCTTTGACTCTTCATGTCAAATAGAAAATGATTGTTTCAAATACAGACACCAATTCATCATCTTTCTATCCCTCCTTGTATCTCTCTAAATTGTCTCAGCTGAATAATGACTAATTCAGTCTTTTCAGTTTCCAAACCTGATGGGAAAGTAAATACCAGACATTTAAAGGCATGTGAATGGGAGTTAGCTGTCACAATATATTTTACAATCTAGCTAGATCAAATAAAGGGTGATTCCGGCAAAGCAATGGCCACAGGTTAGATTCCTTATATGAAGGTGTCATTGAAAAACAAAGTCATAGACCTTCTTTCATTATAAAAGGAAAGTAGACACTTAAGCGTCAACTCATGTGAATTCCTGACAACGAGTTCAGTAGGCAGAAGGATATTTCTTTTACTTAGTAAGGAATTGTGAAGAAAGCAGTGTGAAAACTTAGATACGCAACTATAATGCTTGTTTGTACATGGAAGGCTGTGTCTCCACAAATAAATAAAAGCAAAAAGAGGGCCAAGGCTTAATCCTAGGATCCGAGGCCAAGTGTCACCATCTAACTGGTGTTCACACTTAGCTTAGCTCTAGCTGTCTCCAGAACTGCTTTGTCCTGGACAGGTCTATAGGACAACCAGGGAATAACTGAAAATTCATACGGTTTGTGGTTGACAAAAATATTCAGCCAGTGTGCAAAACGTGGCTGTTGTTCACCATATGACTTAACACAAGAACTACGTGAAACTTGGAAAAAACCTATTAAGAGATCTGTTGAGAGCAGATGAAAAAAAGAAATTTTTTTACAATGAGGTACTGAATTTTGGGAAACAACACAGAAGGCATAGGAGGCAGATATTATCAGACAGTTCAAAAAGGAATTTGACAAATATATGGACTAAAGATCTATAAATGAGTACTAAAAAGACTAGACAGGAATATACCTTCTAGTATTCCTAGTACATTTCTGGATGCTGGAGGGCCATGAGAGGAAAAGATTGTAGGAAGTAAACAGGCTCACATACTTTGCTTAATAGCATTGTTGTCCAGAAACTCACGGGGCCATTTATCCAGTGTGCAAACCAATAACACAGAGTTGAGGTATTAGTTTTATTAGCAGTTCTATGCAGAAAAGGGTGCTAGGTGGTAAATCCACAAAGCTAACACACATGGCACCTCTTGGTTTTGCAATTTGAAATACCAAAAATCAGGCTATTTACATACGTATGATTAACCAGTCTCTAATTGGCACTAGCTGATTGTTCATTGGTTAAAAGCTTTCTCGCTTCAATTTAAAGGCACAATGTTTTTTTATTCTTCTGTGTAGACTCAGTAAGTGGGGGTCTTCTTGCAAAGGCGGTCTTCTTCGGCCTCTGAGGTGTGGTTTTCATACTATAAGGTAGGTCACTTGAGGATAAGGTTTTCACAATACTTCTAACAGTTACACAAAACAAGATAAGCTTAACACTAAATTTACATATTTTCTTTTGAACATCCTGCTATTTGGACATTTGGTTACTGATAATGAGTGTCCCTACTAATCATCAAAACATTCTCAAGGATATCTGACTCTAAAAAGCATTTCTGTAATAATAACTATGACATTCCTTTTCTATTAGTTCTCACAGGGTTTTACTACAAAGTGTTTATTAGTGTTTTTATAAGAGGCAACAGCATATTCTATTGCCATTGCTGGAGACAGAATAGTGTGCTAGCTGGACCACACGTTCGACTTCCTAGAGCACATCTTAATCTCTTTCTAATAGTCCTTTCTATATTTTTTTTCTCCGAAGCACTTGACCATATTTCCTTCATTCTATTGTCCCTCAACCCGGGTTTAGGTTCATGCCCAGTGCTCAGGAGCCAACGAAGACACAGAGTAGAGCTCCACCTTTTAAGATTTTAATCCAGTTCTGTACAGAAGGGGGTTCCAGGAGTTAGTTCACAAAGCTAGCACCCCTCCAGAGTGATTGTAGGCTTTTATACAGGTTACAACAAAGAAGGAGTTACACAAAACTCATTCATTGGTCACCTTTCGATAATATAGCTAATGCCCTTCTGCACATACTGCAATTAGTGGCTAGTTCATTATATAAAGGTGGTCTGACATTAGCATGTAAGGTGTCCTCCCAGGGGTGTGACTTTTATCATGCTAATTAGTCTTAGATTATTTTAGGTTACTCTCAGGCAACCCCATTCTCCCTTCTCCTATCCCCCTGGTCAGGAGGTGATTCGTATTTGTTGGCCCTAGCTCAGTCCTTTGTTATCCAGTGTTATCTTGTTGTGATTCTTTATTTTGAGGACCACAATTTAAGTGCTTTTTTCTTAAATTCCTGTCACAAAATCTTACAAAAACAATCCACCCAGCTATTACACTGTTAGGGGTTTCTTCTCCATGCATTTTTTCTATGAGATTTAGCTAACACATAACAGCTATAAGAACAGAAGTCTGTTCTTCTGGTATCAGGCTTAGACATACCTCAGCCCCCTTCAGAGCACAGTGAAGTTCACAATTCTTTTTATATACATTGTAACTATAGTTATAAGTGTAAACTATCATGTAGCATATATCAATATAGTATGTGAAGGTTTCTAATTTGGTCACAGCAGACAAGAAATCTCTTACCCTCACCCACTGTTTTTTTCTGTTACAGCTTTACTTTATGATTCCTGTTCATTATCATGTCCTTTCTCATTACACTCTTTTCATGTTCTACACTTCCAATTTTCCTTCTTTCTTGCTTCTATTAAGTCATACCGCAAGATGCAAGAAGAGTAAATTCAAATTGTAACTGCACAGCAGTGGCAAATTGTGACTGAGGAATGATCTGGTATGGAGGACAAGAAGGCCCAGCTGCAGAAGTGGTTAAACAGGCTGGCAGCAGGAATGCCAGAGACAGAATGACTCCCTGTAAGAGTGAAGTTTCTCTTGATGATCAGATAAGAAACAGCTCCAGCACTGTCTAGTAGCCGTCCTGGAATGGGAGCACTCAGGGGCCACCCCTGGGCAGCAGAGCTGGGGCTAGGGGATGGACCTAAGGCCAGGCTGAGGCTCCCCATACAACACTCATGGGATCAGTGCTGGTGTAAGTAAGTGTATGTATATAGGGAATCGACTTGTGACACATTTTTGCAGACTCCTTGTAGAACCCTATAGGACTCGGTCCAATACATTGGTTTTGGTTTGGTTTTGTTTTTTTTTTTTTAATGTGTATTTAAGCACAAATGTATGCTTAATTTGCCTCAAAGGGTACAATAAAAATTCCCCAACATTTATCTTTCTCTCTCTGTCTCCCTGATTCTCCCCATTCCCTCTCCTCAAGCTGACCTATTCTGAGCTAGGATGCTGGAAACAAATAAAGGTTGATCTTTCAATATTTCTCAAAGCTTGTAGTAGTTCCAAAGCTAACTCCAACTTTGAAAAAGTCTAATATTAATCACATTCATTAAAAAAAAATGTTTTCCAGAGTGACATTTGAATTTTGACATAAAAATTAATTTAATTCTTATTGTGTTTCAAAGCCATTTAATTACAACATGTTATTAGTTAGCTCACTTTGTTTGTGGTTTTGCTTCTTAATTTAGGATTATTTGGTTAAAAATACTATTAACTTCTAAAAGGATTGTATTAAGAACAGCTAACGAATTTGTTATGGATTATGCTCCAGAAATACAAATTACTGACTTGTGTTGACTATGTGCTGTTTTTCTCCTTTTCTTCTGCCGTAGTTATAGCTCTAGAGAATATTAGTATCACTGAATCTGCAGACTCTGTTCCTTAGGTTTTAAAGATCCGCTCCACATTACCTAGGTTTCCACCTATGCTTGTTCTTTTTGTAATTTTCAAACCATAAAGAAAATAAAACTTTCCATATGAGGATACAGCTTTTCTCCTACAGCTGCCCAGTGGAATACTGGCACCAGTTTCCTCAGGAAGGCAAATTTTATAGAATGAAGTAGCAAGAGTTCTACTGTCTACCTGTTCCCTCTTCTCTTTCCTCTCTACTCTCTTTTTTTTTCTTTTTTTTTTTCTTTTTTTCTTTTATTACGGGAGGGGTGTGTGTATGTGTGTTAGTCCTCTATGCTTTTTATTGTGTTTGTCTATGCGTGCTTGGTAGCAATGACCTAATCAATTGATCTTTCTGGCAGTAAAATGGGCATGTTCTGAAGGTATCCATCCTTATTAGTATTTCTATCATTCAGAATATAGACTAGGTTTTGGATTATTGCACTTACAAATAGACAAATTTAAATTATTAGCAGTTTTACTGGGTAAACACTGGGTTTGATCCTATAACTTTATAAACAACAAAAAAATCCCTGGATATCCTTGTTTGTACAGTTTGTACCAGAGAGATCCAACTTTCTGAAGTTATGCAAACAAATTAGTTATGTTTGTTGTAGTAATGTTGTATAAATACTAGCAGTAGTTTTATTACTAACTGCATGTATTTATATAACTGAATTCCACTACTTTTTCTGCTGAATCTGTTTGTCTCGGGCTTTATAATATTTATTATGCTTTGTGTTATCCAATCATGTGTAGACTTTTGTTCAGGCCTTCTGAACACTCAGAAATTACAAATCAATGTACAGTACCAGTAGCCACAAACTGTGGGTTCTTGTTTCCTTTCACAGCTATCTGCCCCAAAATAAGTCCATACACAAGGGTTCAGAATATGGACACATTTTTCATGTTTTATTTTCTTTAATCACTTTCCAGTTTTATATTTTTATCTGAGCTTTAAGGTATTGCAGACAACAATGTGTTTTCCTAGGGTATTATAACCTTGAATTGGATGGTTTTCTTTTGAGTGTCATCGTGATATGTATGACAACAGTACTAACAACAGTGATTCTATCTCCTTTTCTGCTGTCACTCATAAATACAATGGGAAAATAATTCTTGCATATCTGCTTTTCCTTTGGTTACATAATGTAATAATGGCTGGAAGAGTATAGATTTATACTTAATGTTATGACATTTGATGAATAATAGTCAATTCTGTGGTATTGGTCTTCCTTAAAATCTTAAGGGCATTTAATTCCTTGAAATTATGCAAATGCAGACTTTTGAATGTGTATGTCTTAATTATCACATTATGTATAGTTTATTGTAATTTGCTTATGAGGCTGCAGTCCTTGTAGGCAATAGAAATGTAGGACTTGGTTAATAAAGGGTTCTGCTGCTCATTTAGTGAGTTTGAAACAGTAATTTCAGGCTTTACATTTTTCAGATTCTCCAACAAATATGATAGATAACAGAAAGTCATACTTAGAAGATTTAGCTTGTATTTTTTATTTAGTACTTTAAAATCTCTGTGAACGGCTAGACCATAGCTTCCTAAAAAAATCTCTAATTTCTTCTGCATTATCACAATTAAGAAAATGACTTCATAGCTTACAACATTATTTGAAAGCTGCATTTAGATTCATAGTAATCTGCCTTAGCATTTTCAAATTTGATAGTTGTAGAGCATTTCTTTCACGTTGAAGTAGTAAGACTGTACGGTAATTGGTCATTGTTTGTACTGCTGTACTAAGAAACATTTCACTGCTGCCATTATAATCCTAGTGTTTCTAGGGCTGTATAGTTTACTCATGAAATTTTACTTTGGGCTAATACTTGGCATGCAAATTGTGTGTCCATTTTTAGATCATATGAGCTTAAAAAAAAAAATTACTTTTGTATACATTTATTTTTCCCCTCATACTTGATAACTAAAAATAAGTTAATGTCTGAGATTTAGAAAAGTGAAATGCAGTTATGGGTCTAGGACCAAATCCCATGAAGAGATGCAAACAGAAGCTCTATAGGTGCAAGAGAACATGTATAAAAACGTATACGCTCTTTATTATGTACGTCTCCTAGTGTGTGAAAAATACACTTAGTCCACACATGATGCTGCATGCAAATGTGACTGGTAAGTACACAAAGAGTACTCTGGCTATTTGAAGATTTGAATCTTTATTTCCAGCACTCTGTAATACTATCTAGTAATTTTTTGTACCAGTGCTCTAAAAATGTACAGTAACAAACAATATCAGCAGGGTACTGATGCTAAAAGTCAATTATGGCAGAGAGTTGCAACATCAGAAAAATAGTATTTTTGTCGTATTGATGTTGAATCAATGACTTCCTAACACAACATAGATTCTAGGTGGTTTATTATGTTAAAATATTCCAGTTTTCTAGAAGAGGTCACAATATTTTCTAAATCCATGTCACAATGAAGAAAGTGAAAAACAAGAAATAATTTGAGTTGCAAAATAAATCATTTGCTAAGCTATCACAGAGACTTCTGTGCTGAATTGTTCTCCCAACAGCAGACATCTCAATGCAGAACCACCGCAAAACCTACAGGTACTTCAGCTCTCTTACCAAAAGCTTTGAAATGCATAAATATACTCATCACTGATTAATTTTTTATATATATTACATTAAAGGCTACAGACTAAAGACAGTAAATACCAGCGTAAGGGAAAATAAAAAAGAGACAGGAATGTAAGCACTTAATCAGTGCCTTTATAAGCTTACTTGATTTATTTTTTTTTTGTGATTTTGGGCTCCACATTCTCCAAAAAAAGTACTTTATAAATGAGATAAAATGTTTTCTCCATTAGCCTTTGGCAGTTGGCATAGTCCTCTCAAAATTAAAGATAAATCAGCAGCTACAAAGCTCAGTTCCCTTGTATCAGAATAGCTATTGTCCCATTCAATGTGATTGTTTAATATATACTTAAAAAGTAATTTCTAACTTTAAAAAAGGAACAAAAGGTCAGATTTACCTGTTTAGAAAATATCTTCCAAATCAGTGTCTTGTCTCTAACAGCGGCCATAAACAGATGCTTAAGAGCAATGATAAGGCAAGCATACATCATAGTGAGTATTCTTCCTGCCTCACATTATTCTCATCTCACAGGGAGTCGTAAGGCTGATTAATTGTATCTATTGAGAAATTCTTGTCGGAGTTTTCTTTAAGTACTTATTCATTGCCTCCTTGGACCCATATAAATTTTTTATATCCACAACACCTTTTTGCCAGGAGTTTCTCTCTTGCATGAATAATGACTTCCTCTACTTGCTGTGCACTTAAATCTTACTAACTTCTTGCATCCTATAAGAAAAGACAATAAATTTCCCTGTCCACTACCTTTATGCCATTCATGATTTTATAAACCTCTGTTATATTCACTCCCTTTTTTTTTTAGGCAGAAGAATCTCACTATACTGTCATTCAGATGCTATTGCCTAGTTTTGGACATCGTTTCTATTATCTGAACATTTTTCAGTTCAAATTGGGGGCGGGGGGCTGGTTCTTGAGATGAAGAGACAATCTATCTAGTGTTCTAGATGTGAGAAAACCAAGTCAAGACATTAAACTGCATTCAAAATTTTGTATTACTGATGCTTTGTAAGGAAATTACTTTGCTTTGAAGAAAGCCTAAATCACTTAATTTGATGAGAAGGGTTGGTGCCAGCTGAAGGTGAGAACACTTTCTTTTTTCTTTTCACCTTTAAATAACATTGTTGCCTGTAATGATTTCTACAAAACACTAACAAGTACAATATGTGTAAAGCATTTCATACTGTCCAACACAACATCCTTGTCTCTAAAATGGAGAAACATGGATTTGACGGGTGGACCACTCAGTGGATAAGGAATTTACTGGGTGGTCACACTCAAGTTGCAGCTGATGGCTCGATGTCCAAGTGGAGATCAGTGATGAGTGTTGTCACTCAGGGCTCCATACTGGGAGCAGTATCATTTAACATGTTTGTCAGCAACATGGACAGTGGGCTTGAGTGCACCCTCAGTAAGTTTGCTGACAACACCAAGCTGTGCGGTGTGGGCAACACGCTAGAGGGAAGGGATGCCACCCAGAGGGACCTTGATAGGCCTGAGAGGCGGGCCTGTGAGAACCTCATGAAGTTTAACAAGGTCAAGTGCAAGGTCCTGCACCTGAGTTGAGGCAATCCAAAGCACAAATATAGACTGGGGGATGAGTGGATTGAGAGCAGCCCTGAGGAAAAGGACTTGGGGGCATTGACAGATAAAAAATTGAATATGAACTGGCAATGTGCTCTCGCAGTCCAGAAGGCCAAATATATCCTGTGCTGCATCAAAAGCAGTGTGGCCAGCAGGTCAAGGGAGAGCATTCTCCCCCTCTACTCTGTTCCCATGAGACCCCACCTGAAGTACTATGTTCAACTTTGGGGTCCCCAGCATAAGATAGACATAGACCTGCTCAAGCAGGTCTAGAGGAGGGACATGAAGATGATCAGGGGTCTGGAGCACCTCTGCTATGAAGAAAGGATGAGAGAGTTGGGGTTGCTTAGCTTAGAGAAAACAAGGCTCCAGGGAAACCTTATAGCAGCCTTCCAGTACTTAAAGGGGGCCTATAGGAATGATGTGGAGGGACTCTTTATCAGGGAGTGTAGTGATAGGATGAGGGGTAATGGTTTTAACCTGAAAGAGGGTAGATTTAGATTAGACATTAGGAAGAAATTCTTGACTGTGAGGCTGGTGAGACACTGAAACAGACTGCCCAGAGAAGTTGTGCCTGTCCCCTCCCTGGAAGTGTTCAAAGCCAGGTTAGATGGGGCTTTGAACAACCTGGTCTAGTGGAAGGTGTCCCTGCCCATGGCAGAGGGGTTGGAACCAGATGATCTTTAATGTCCCTTCCAACCCAAACCATTCTATGACTCTATGATATTATGATACTGTGACTCTATGATTCTATGTACTACTATGAAGCTACGTGAAATTTTTAATTTATCTGCTGGATTTCATTTGTCACTTTAGTGAATTGAATCCGTCAAGAGTACATGAGGACAGTTCCTTTAACATCTACTCAGTAATAAGTGTGTACTTGAATTCTGTGCTATTTCTTTCCAATCTGAAAATTAATTAATTAAATAAATAGCAACAATGTTACTTAAGAAAAGGCAATTTAAAATTACTGAAGCATCTTATAAGCACTTTATTTTTGAAGTGACCCAGTTTAGGGAACAAGAAGTGTGGTTTTATTTTATTGTACTGATTTAAATTTGTAGGTTTTTGTGGTGAAAACTAAAAGATCATAAGACTACACAGAATCACTGAATTAAAGAACAGTTGAGGTTGGAAGGATCCTCCAAAGGCTTTCTTGTCCAAGCCCCCCCTTCTCAGTAAGGATCACGTAGGATCAGCTGTCCAGGACCATGTCCGGATAGCTTTTGAATATCTCCAAAGATGGAGATTCCACAACCTCTCTGGTAAACCTATGCTGATGCTCGGTCATTATGACAGTAAAAAAAGTGTTTCCTGATGTACATATGGAATCTCTTGTGTTTCAGTTTGTGTCCGTTGCCTCTTATTCTGTCATGGGGCACCATGTGGCTTAGTCTTCTTTGCACCCTCCCTTCAGGTGCTTATAGACGTTCACAGGATCCCCCTGAGCCTTATCTTCTGTAGCCTAAATGGTCCCAGCTTCCTAAGCCTTTCCTGAAAGGAGAGATGCTACAGCCCCTTCATCATCTTAGTGGCCATTTGCTGGACTCTCTCCAGTATGCTCATGTTTCTGTTGTACTGAGGAGCTGAGAACTTGACACGGGACTGCAGGTGGGGTCTCACTAATGCTAAACAAAGGGGGAGGACCATTTCCCTCAACCTGTTGGCAATACTTTGCCAGCAGGTTGCCATTAGCCTTGTTTGCTGCAAGGGCACATTGCTGGCTCATGTTCAACCTGGTGTCCACCAGGACCCCCAGGTCTTTTTCCGTCAAGCTGCTTTCCAGATGGGTGGTCCCAGCATATGTTGGTGCATAGGGGTTATTCTTCCCCAGGTCCAGGACTTAGGACTTCTTGTTGACAAATAAGTTCATAGTCATGAGGTTCCTATGTGCCCAGTTCTCCAGCCTCTCAAGGTCCATCTGGATGGCAGTACAACCTTCTGGTGCAGAAACCACTCCTCCCAGTTTGGTGTCATCTGTCCACCATCCAGATAATTAATGAAGTGGTTAAACAAGACTGGACCCAGTATCGACCCCTGGGGTACACTGCTAGTTACTGGCCTCCAGTTGGACTTTCTTCAACTGATTACCATTGTCTGGACCTGGCCATTCAGCCAGTTTTCAATGCACCGTGCTGAATGCTTTTCCAGCCCATACATCAACACTTTCTCTGTGAGGATCTTATGGGAGACAATGTCAAAGGCCTTACTGAAGTCCAGGTAGACAATTTTCACTGCTCTCACCTCATCTGCCAGGCCAGTCATTCCATCATATAAGTTTACTAAGTTGGTCAAGCATGAGTTCCCCTTGGTGAAGCCATGCTGACTACTCCTGATGACTTTCATGTCTTTATTGTGCCTGGAAATGGTTTCCAGGATTAGGTGCTCTATCACCTTGATCAATCAAAGATTGAGAGTGGCCTCATCATGACATGTGCCAACTCCCTCGACACTTGTTGCATTTGTATTGGGTTTGTATGGCCCATGAGGGCCCATTGACTTATGTATGACCAGGCTGCTTAAGTATTTCCTGATCAAATCCTTTTCTACCAAGGGTACATCTTCCTTGCTCCAGAATTTCCCCCTATTCTGTGAGATCTGTGGTTCCTGAAGACCAGTCTTGCTAGTCAAGTCCAGCATTTAGTACCTCAGCCTTTTCTGGGTCCTGTGTAACCAGGTCCCCCATTTTCTTGTGCAACAGACTCATATTTTCCCCAGTCTTCCTTTTCTTTTCTATGTACTTATAGAAGCACTTCTTGTTCTCTTTAACCTTTTTCAAAAAAAAGTACTGTATTTAACTACTAGTAAAAGGAAAAGAATTAAATTTAGAGAAGAAGTCGCTTGGAATTTAGCTATAATTTTGTCTACAGTTAGTCAGTACTCAGGGCTAAACCACAGCAGTTAGTATATCACCCAAGGCTCCCTCCCCAAATGGGAAGGAGAATTGGGGAAAACAATGAAAAGGCCCGTGAGTCGAAGTATAGACAGATTTAACAGAATAACGAAACTGAAACAACGATCAACATAAAGCATAGAAAGTTCTACTCAGCCTAGTTGACAGCAGAAACAGAGCACCACTAATAAGAAACCACAGGGAGAGGAGGAACCACACCCTCACTGAGCTCCCTCCTTTTATAATGAGCATGAGGATACACCTGTGAGTCAGCTGCCTTGATTGGAACTCTCAGCTGACTCGGGGCTACTCATGACTTGCCTGCGTGGCTGGCCCATGAGTCTGTGCCTGGGGAACCAGGACAAATTTCAATTGTACTGTTGTGATAACATCTAGAACTCCAGTAAGAGATTTAAAGTACATGATATTGCTCATAAATTAATAAAATGTGCACCTGTGATTGTAAGGGCCATTTCTTAAATGTTACTTAGATTTTAACTTCTTTTATTGTGGGGTAAAAACAGTACAGAAGACAAATATAATAGCTCATCCTTTATTCTGAATGATCCATGTCATGTATAAGGTAGCGATCAGTAGGTTATCTTTTAAAATTCTTATTATGTTGGAAATACCCAGGACATTATTTCACTGTCAGTAATGATAAAAAAATCCAAAACAAAATCCATCAATAAAATAACCCCACATTTCATTTTTTAAAATTTATATTAATTTGTTGGAAGAGAAGATTGTTTTATTTTTCTTGCTTCAATGTTTTTAATGTTTCTTTTAAATCATAAGTGTTAGGAGCAGGCAGTGAATATGAGTTAAACACTCAACATCCATAATTACATAAACTTGTACTATACGTCATAACATATTGTAGCTGTAATAGTTTTCTTTTAATGTGTCTTCAATGCAACAGACATTTTAAAGACCATTAAGTCGAGGATTTGCCCAACAACCCATGATGATCCATTATTAACAAAATATATATAATCAGGGTGCTTTTACAAAAGAACACAGATTAGGCAAACATATAATTAGGAAGCTATTAATTTTAACAAGATAGAACCAATGCAGATTTCTGTGCTTAGGCTTTTGTAGCTATACTTTACTAACAAATGGCCAGATACACTTCAACAATTATACCCACATGTTATGCACTAGGTTTTGCTAAAAGTCCTCCTGACAGCGAATTCAAAATGTTGGCTATTTTCTCTTGCTCATAAGTGCATATTCTATGTAGTCCATCTAAAAATGGAGAAAAATTAGTTTTTGCCTTTCCTGTATTATAAGACATTCAGTTAAGAGGAGGCCAGAGGAAAGAGTGAATAGTTTCCCACTATGTGCCCTAACTTCAGGACTTGAACCTGAAAATTTCAATTTACTAACAGCTGTGAATACAGATTCCTGTAAAACAGATGGGACATTTTACATTCAAGGGGAAATTGGTGATATTACTTGAAGGACAGACTGATCATTTATCTGAACTATCACTTGTTTACTTTAAGCCCACTAGGAGTCTCCTGGAACTCACAGGTCATGCTGGATCCAGACACAGAAAACTTTCAGAAGTGAAGCCTTAATTCACAACTCCTACACCATGTAGTCGATCAAAGGAGATGATGGATTTCTGTACATTAAAAAATAGTAGTTATTTTAAAACTGTTTTGTTCTACTTTTAGAGTTTAATTTTTACTATTTTTCCTGTTATGATAATTAACATTTCTATCTCCACATATGCTTCCATTATTTATGTTAAACCGACTACAATAATACCTAAATTATTTCTGAGAGGTGCCTTATTAACTGTTTCACAAAAATAAAGATATTGAGCTGGCTATATATTAGCTTAATCACAGGACTAAAAAATGCAACTGTGCCATTTTCTGGTTACACTTAGGCCTGGAAGACCTTGTAGTTATTTTGCATTGGAAAGGGGCCAAGTTATTAAATCCTGCTGGACCAAAATAATCTTCACACAACATTACCTGAAGATTGAAAAGCACAGTAAAAGCTCCTGCATTGTTATCCCCTGTACTTACAGCTATGATCTTGAGAACATCACAGTATAGAGCTAGACTGGGTTCATCCTTGTGCCGACTCAATGATACCAAGCTGTGTGGTGTGGTTGACACACTGGAGGGAAGGGATGCCATCCAGAGGGACCATGACAGGCTGGAGAGGTGGGCCCATGCCAGCCTCATGAAGTTTAACAAGGCCAAGAACAATGTCATGCACCTGGGTTGGGGCAATTCCAAGCAGGTTGGGCCAAGAATGGATTGGGAACATCCCTGAGGAGAAGGACTTGGGGGTTCTGGTTAATGAGAATCTTGACAAGAGCCTGCAATGTACACATGCAGCCCAGAAAGCCAACCATATCCTGGGCTGCGTCAAAAGAAGTGTGGCCAGCAGGTCGAGAGAGGTGATTCTGCCCCTCTCTGCTCTTGTGAGACACCATCTGGAGTACTGTGCTCATCTCTGGAGCTCTGAACATAGGAAGGACAGGGACCTGTTGGAGTGAGTCCAAAGGAGGGCCACAAAGATGATCAGAGAACTGGAGCACCTCTCTTACGAAGACAGGCTGAGGGAGTTTGGGTTGTTCAGCCTCGAGAAGAGAAGGCTCCAGGGGGACCTAATAGCAGCCTTCCAGTACCTGAAGGGGGTCTACAAGAAAACTGGGGAGGGACTTTTTACAAGGGTATGTAGTGACAGGAGGAGGGGCAATGGCTTTAAACTGGAACAGGGTAGATTTAGATTAGACATTAGGAAGAAATTCTTTTCTGTGAGGGTAATGAGGCACTGGAACAGGTTTCCCAGGGAAGTTGTAGATGTGGAGGATAAGGCCTTGAGCAACCTGGTCTTGTTGCTCTAGAAGAAGTGTCACTCCCCAAGGCAGATGCCTTGGAAGTAGATGATCTTTAAGGTCTCTTCCAACCCAAACCATTCTATGATTCTATGATCCCTTATTGGAGCATGCAGTATGGAGACATCTGAGCAACTATGTTTGGTCCAGGTTGTGTTTAAGAAGGATTACAAACGTCAGCTGAAAGTCAGCTACACTACACCTGCAACTGCGGTGTGTTCACCAGTTTCACTAGTAGCAGGCTGATTTCAGTCTGTGGCTGTAGTTCATACAATGGAGAATTGACCATATCAAACTGACTTTACACACAGTTTGTATTTTGTTAGTGAAAATGCAGTCATTCCGATCTCTTTCAATGCTGCACAATGCTTACAAGTTGTGGTGATATTTAATGTTGTGTTAAATAACTGTGGTAAACTGAATGTAAATAATATCCTCATACCGGAATTGCTATAAAAATTCTTTATTCATCATAAAATTAGAAGAGAGTAATATTAAATGGAAAGTGAACAGCAACACAGTAAATAAAACTTTACCAGTATTTAAATGCATCTCCATATACTTGCAAAAATTAGACCCTATTAACACATAAAGTGGGTAATAAAAAGAAGATACCTATTACTCTTTTGTAGTACAGTTCATAGAGAATTAATCCTTTAATTTATTGCTGTAGAAAAATAAACTGAATTGTAAAACTTAAGTTTCACAATTCCAGAAAACTCTGTCTGGCAGCTAAAATCAGCTGGGTTTAACTCTTTACATGTCACAGAACCCCCTGAAAGTTTATCTAACAAACTTATACCAAATAGCTAGTGAAGCAGCTCCTATCAGCTTCAATTAGATTTGAGTTAGGTCTAGTGGAAGGTGGGGTGTTCTTTTTTGGTTTTGTCTATTTTTATTATAACCATGAGACATGATCAGTACTTAAAGGGATGTTTTGTTTCATTAGAATTGTAGAAAAAGAATAGAGAAAAGATCAAAAAAAGTAGAATTTTAATCTTCTGTGAAGTTAAAGAAATGCAAAAGATAAGTGAGTGGAGAAAATTCTCTAAAGCCAAAAAAACCCCCTGTATTTATGCAGAAACGGACAATATAAACATGATATATTTAAAAGTGAGTATCTGGCCTCCCATCCACTATTGCTGTTAGTCTAAGATATCTCCTATGAAGGAAAAACTGAGGAAAGAAATACATGGAAAATTATCAGGACAGGAGAGAACTTTCTACAGAATCACCACAAGTAGAACTTTAGTCTTTCATATCTGCCGTAAATATAGTAAAAAAAAAAAAAAGATGGAAAAAGAGAAAATAAGGAGACAGCTTGAGAGAAGTGAAAAAGAAAATGGTCAATCAGAGCAAGACAGAATAAATTACCTAATCACCTACCGTACAGCCTCTTTACATGCACATCAGTAACCGGATGCTACAAACTCGAACTCCAGAATGCTGAATCTTGTAGTGTTTGCCTGGGGTTCTCCTACTTGATATGTTCTGGGCCACTTTGCCAGCTGTAATCACAAGGTCTGCGTCTTACTCTGATCCCCTAGCCACTGCTCTAGGTGGGGTATTCCCACAGTAATAACACAAGTAGCAATTTTGTGAAGGGAAAGAGGAAGGGTTAGGTGGCACTTTGGGTGGTATGATTTAGAGACTCACTATATGGTGCTATTTTAAGAAAGTTTTGAAATAGATTAACAGATAGCAATAGAAGCTCCTAAATGGGTTTCTGTACAAATACAAGGTTGGTCACAGCAATATAATCACATATGAGTCATGTTGCTCCATCTATGATTGTTCAAGATAATAGCCAAGTCAGACCTTGTATGGAGAGGTAATATATTTATCATAGTAGATAATATACCTGGAAAAAGTAGAGATGCTTTTCAGTAGCAAGCCCTCCTACAAATATATGACACAGATATGGACACATACCTGAAGCAGGGCTTTTTTACATGAGAACATTTTGTTTTCTGCTATTGGATGACTTGGTCTAACAGACAACATCATCTCTCCCTATAAACCTCAGTAGTAAAATTAGTGACTTCATAACTGAATAAAATGGTCTACTTGTTTATAGTCTCTTTCCTGGTGGACAAAGATTTCTATCGAAATACCCTTATGATACTCTGCCTTTTCACATGTATTCTATGAGCTACATATAGTTGTAAAATGGTTAATGGAACAAGCTCTTTATGTTTTTATAGTCCTTATTTTGATAAATAGCTTTAAGAAAATAGATTTAACTCCTCCACAGTTTTAGAAAAAGGAGGACATATTCAGAGGACTATTCCTTCACCTATCATTATCAGTGACTCATATTGCCATCAAAAGCAGAGCCATATGGAAATTATACTGTATATACTGAAATAAACACGTTAGAAATAGAGTGCAGCATCAAAGCAACTAGGCAACAAAAAAATTGGGAAGAAAAATAACCCCTGTCTCTGAGAGCAAAGAAAAATAAGTGTATAGCATTGTTACACAGAGAGTAGTTGCAATACTAAGAACTTCGGTGTGACAGCACAAACAACCTCTCTCGGCTTTTAAAACATTTATATGATGCTTCAAAGTGGTTAACAGTTATTAGAGCTTCAGAAAAAAAAAAACATTTAAATGCTTCATATCTCCTCTACACCCATAAATGCCACAGAAAGAGTTGCTGACAAAAAAAAAGTGTATTATTTACTCATTTTCATAAGTGAGCTTTAATGGGTGCTAGACACGAAAACCCATGCACGCTGAAAAGACAGTGTACTCCATGTACTCACATCCAGCAAATACAGTCCACCTAGCCACAACCTTTCAAATTTTTGTGGATTAAAAGAAAAGAATGGCATCCCTGGAAAACCAATTAGCTGTCTTAGTCTTACATATTTTTCTGCCATATGGATGAGAATAATTTTTAGTGAATTATTGTCTACCAAAAGGAAGATCTGGGAATTTCAAAAAATGAAACAAGCAAAATAAAACCCCCAACTTCTGGCTACCCTCTTTTTTTATCACTAGATCAAAGCTCATTTAATGACTTCTAACAACACATGAAAGAAATATTACCTTGATGCTATGCCAAGCCACTGCCTCCCTATTAGTTGAAAGTAGGGTGGAAAGCTGGACTATAACAGGATGACAATGGAAGAAAAAAAAGGAGGGAAAGGAAATTCCACTGCTCTCTGTAAGGGTACGTAGAAGGAGAGTGTCTGCTTCTTCAAAGATATCTTGTCAAAGGAGCCATAAATTAGAACATGCAGAGACAAATCTGACCAAGACATTATAAGTGGGGTTGTGATAAGAACAAAGATGGTCAGCTGCACTGATTAGTAAAGATATGTAGAATGTGAAAATGCTTATGTTTTCAGATGAGAGGATAAGGAAAGGGAAAGAGATAACCTTCCCTTCCCTAAACTGACAAATTAACAAAGACTAACCAGAAACAAACGTGGTCAGTCACACAAACTGTTGGTCTATCAAGAAACTGTAGGCAATCTAGGACTTTGCAACTGATAAGGATGCAAACCTGAAGATCCAGGGTATTGAAAGGGGTTGGTGGGAGTGTGCCAACTGATGAGGCAATAGGCAGGGAAAGGGGGATCAGGGTGGAACAAAAGAGGAATAGACAGAAAAGAGTATAAAATGGAGCTGCTCAGTATGCTTGTCTGGCTGAACCCTGTGCCTGATCTCTGTGGCCTGTCCTGTCTTGTTACATCTTCTTATTAAATTTTTACTTAACAACGTCTATGTGTAATCTCACTCTATCCTGTGTGTGGTTGAACCTGCAAATGGGAAAGTGTCAGCCACATCCCTCAGCCTGTGCTGAGACCCAAGTCCCTGGGCACTGGGAAGGGCTCCAGCAGCGGGGGAGGAGCGGTCCCGAGATGGAGTGGCTGGAGGAGGTGGCCCCACTCAACATCCCTTAACATCTCTCTGCAAATGAAGGAAACAATTTCTCTTGCTTTGAAAAAGCTTTCTACTATGCTTCTTTTGTTATCCAATTCTGCTGATGCCATTGAAAAATGATATACACCTTGTTATGTCCTTTCCCCTCCCAGTTCCAATTTATGGAAGGATTTTGAGGGACTTCAATTTGTTAGGTACCCTTCAGACTTGAATCACAGCTGAGGAACAATCAAGGTCTTATTCCCTCTTACCTCTTTATGCAATTTATGGCCGAAGGGCACAATCTAACTTAATTTAGCTGAGTCTACAAGGCAGGGAGTGATCAGAACAGTAAAATAATACTTGCAATCACCAGAAGAGAAAGAACATATCTGAATCAAACATCACACAGACCCAATTGCATGGCTTTTGTTACCCCATGCTTAAGGTTTCTGTCTCTTCCTTGAACCCAGCTTTTTACTACTGACTGTTCAAAAAAGTTGTAAATTCTCTCAAATATATACATTTTTTATATCTAGTCACTCCAAAATGTTTCAGGAAAGTTCCAGAAAGAGAACATAACTTCTTATTGATTAATAATTGATATTTCTTTTGTATAGAAAACATATTGGAAATTGGCTTCTTGATCTCCTGGTAGTAGTAACACGATATTTGCTGAACTTACTTGTTCACGAACACCTTCAGCTCTTCCCAACAAAGGTTTGATATTTTCCAGGTCACTTTGGAATTGGATTACTTATCTAAAGGTCTTTGTTCAATCTTCTGGCATGCTGGGAAAAAATTTCGTTCTAATGCAAATCAAACAGTTTCCAACAACACAAAAGACTTTCCGGATTTAATACTGTCACAAAGTAAATGCTTCACACTTCAGAATATTGTCTGGCCAAGATATTTATTTTTGCACCATTAGGAATGAGAAGCATTGTTTGTAGAGAACAGAAAAAAATTAATCTCTCTATATGTCAATGCTGACTACTATCTTTCACCAGATTATTTTTAGATTTACTGTTATCTATTTTTGAAACAGTGGTGTAGCTTACAGATCTGAATTTAGTTTTTTGAATATTGTTGATTGTTTCCTGGGACGTGTGGCTGAACAGATGTCGAAAAACTTCCTTAAGGAAATTCTTGATCCAATGAATGAAGAAAAAAAAAAAAAAAGAAAAGGAAAAGTTTGTCTGGAGAATTGTGAAAAAAACATGCAAAAAAAGCAAGTCTTCTGCTTTATGGTTGTGGGTAAAAGGAAAATACTATTTAATGCCCTCCAGGGTGTCCATATTGCTGCAGCTGTGAAACTGTCACTAATCAGAAAGTGAGCCTTTGATAACATCATGAAAAAAAAGCTGATATTCAATTGAGTACTGCATACAGTGTGCTTTCAGGAAAAGATATATACCACAGTGAAGCACATGAAAGCAGTGTGTCTGCAAAAACTTGACCACACATACAAAGAATGTACATATTTATTTATCTAGATCTATTGTATACATGCATTACTTTACTTTCTTGCAGTTTTCACTGAAAGAAAATTATAGTCTTGTTTAAACAAGACCCTGCATGTTTGTATATAAATGACCTATCAGATTATAAAAACAACCAATGATGTGGAATGTTTTGATATGCTTTTAACTGCTACGTGATGACTGCTTTCTAAGTTTACTGAACAGAAATGAAATACTACCAAGTGCCTTCTTAGTGTAAAATATTAAATGTAATGTTTTTAGGCAATAAAAGGAATTAGTTTGTCCGGCAACCATTTTACCATTGGGATTATGAAGAAACTATGGTTAGGAATCACTGTTGCTAACTTTTACAATCACTGATATTACTAGCTCCACTATCCACTAAACTGAGTAATATCTACCCCACTGCTAAAATATCAGTACAATCACAAAGATGGATGCCTTCCAAAACCAGGTCTAATCAGACTGTCTGAACGAAAGCAGGTCAAAGGTGAGTTTACTTAATCAATAAATAACAAATTGTTTGATTCATTGAATGTATAATACAGTGCCCTATCTGTACATAAGATGATGTATTAAATGCAATAAACCATCTTAATAAAACATTAAGATTGTAGAGTTATGCACTTAGAAGTCAGGAAACACTTCAATGTCAGTTATAATAATGCCTAATGTGTTTTCTCTACTGAATATACAAATATATATATATCTGTAAGTATATAAAATAAACACCATTTTGTGAAATGTGTAACATTTTATATACTGGAATTTGGGTCATTAGAATAATGTTTTACCATGTCTGAGGGACCATTACAACCTTGTTTTAACTATGCACAATTGTAAGATTTTTTTCCTTGCTGTGACAACCTATTTGGTCCAGACTGTAACTTGTAGTGAAACTTCTATTTGTCTGTTGTCTACCATGGAGTAAGTGGATAGGAAGGAAAATGAGAATGGGCAGTGAGATGTTAGTCATGACTTTCTCATACTTGCCACACAGAATAGCTGTGATGAAACTGGAAGGATAAAGAGAGTGAATTAACAATCAAATCTGAAATGTGAGATATGCTACTACAATTCTAGAATATTAGGGTTTTGATTCTGGGAAAAGAAGGTATTTTTTTTAAGAAAGAAAGAAAATCAAACTTGGGAAATCTAAGACATATTTTTCCACCTTACTTTTTTAATATTTTTTTTTTTAATACAGCCTCTTTAGTGCATCATATGAGATCCTGATAAAAATGGGGTTTTACTTTCTTTCTCAAATGCCCATTCCCACTATTTCCCTTGTGCTGGCATTAGTATCCTTGAGGACCCGCTGCGAGCTATAGCAGGTAAATATTTTGGCTGAAAATTAACCATGCCTCCCGCTCCCCTAAAAGATCACCTTTTTAAGCAGCAGCATATATTTACGTTGAACTGTAAGTGTGGAACCCAGAGTCTCACAGCTGAATGCTCACAATCACAGTTTAGCTAAGACATTTGCAGTGAACAAGTTCTCCTTTCTACACTACACCATTAAACTCAAATTAAGAAAATCATCCTCACTTTGTCAAGTAAATGTAGTGTGTGGGAGAAGCAACACTAGATTATAAAAAGAAAAACTATTAGGCATTACAACTGACTACATAAATACATTGCATAAAATAATGCCCTGTTTTTGCATTAGCACCAGAACACAAACTCCCTGCAACTTACTCCTTACTTTACAGTTTTTGCTCTTGGTTGACCTGGACACATGTATAATGACACTGTTTTCACCCCATTTTCAACTTCCTTGTCTGCAGTAGAAAAAGTAAAGGGAAAATAAAAAATCCTATTTTATAGTAGAAGGTGCTCTATACACAAAGTGTAGGCTGAGCTGTACAGTGAAAAGTCAACCATGCAGTTATAATCATTCTCAGCAACAGCTGCCTTTTGTACACACAGAGATCTAAGGCCTTTCCACAGTTGCTCCTCAGCACAGCAGGGGAAAGCATGTAACCACCCAATGAACTCACAGAATCAGAATGGTCAGAGTTGGAAGGGATCTCTGTGGATCATCTAGTCTAACTCCTCTGCCAAAGCAGGTTCACCTAGAACAGGTAGCACAGGATCATGGGGTTGTTCCTCCATGGGTGCAAGACCCCTGCACTTGCCTTTGTTGAACTTCATTAGGTTCCTCTCTGTCCAACTCTCCAGCCTGTTCAGGTCTTGCCGAATAGCAGCACGGCCTTCTGGTGTATTATCCACCCCTCCCAGTCATCCAGGTCACTGATGAAAATGTTGAACAAGACTGGACCCAGTACCAACCCCTGTGGAACACTGCTAGCTACAGGCCTCCAACTAGACTCTGCACCATTGATCACAACCCTCTGAGCTCTGTCATTCAGACAGGTCTCAATCAACCTCACTGAAGTGCTGGGGTCTGAACCCCAAGCCCTGAATTAAGGTTGACATATGGGTGGTTCCCATGGTCCTTTAAAAGGAGGGGATGAGTTTGTCATTTGGCTTTCCTCCAAGGTACGGCCAACCTTGCAGGGAAAGCCACTGGGTAAACAAGCACCAGGTGTCCTGCATTGGGGATAAAAGCTGGGACCACTTGCAGTAAGGGTGGGGTGTCTATCTGTGAGGTGGATGCACTTTGCAGAGTTTCCCTGTTGGGGAAGGACCTCCTGACTCTCCCTACAACTGGGGCCTGGTCAGGTTTGGCCCTTACAAACGTGGGTTCTGTGGGAACAGCATGAGTTTGCTTCTGTCCTATGTTGTCAGCCTATTGGCTTGGTTGTCTTCCATCTCTTCTATGGGAGACTTTATTGCTTTGTTTATTCCACTGGTTGTCAGCCATGTTGTATCGTTCTTGGGGTCGTGGGGGTTGATGTCTATTATGTGTAACCTCACTGACTTGTTTGTACCCCCAGCGATCACCCATGCACTGACCCTTTTGTGTGCAATAGAATCTGGTTACTGGTTTGTTCTACTGTTGGCTGCGTCCTTTGTGCTAGGCCTAGTAATTGGCAAAACACCCACTCATTTAACCCGCCCTTCCTAAGCTTACCAATGAGGATGTCATGTGAGACAGTGTCAAAAGCCTTGTTGAAGTCGAGGTAGACAACAACCACTGGTCTCCCCTGATCTACCCAGCCAGTCATGCCATGATAGAAGGCTATCTGATTGGTCAAGCGTGATTTCCCCTTGGTGAACCCATGCTGGCTACTCCTGAAAACCTTCTGTTCCTCCACATGCTTAGAGACAACATCCAGAATGAGCTGTTCCATGACCTTTCCAGGGATGGAGGTGAGCCTGACTGGCCTGCAGTTTCCTGGGTCATCCTTCTTGCCCTTTCTGAAGACTGGAGTGACATTGGCTTTCCTTCAGTACCCAGGCACTTCTCCTGTTCTCCATGACCTTTCAAAGATGATGGGGAATGGTCGAGCAATAACATTTTCCAGCTTCATCAGCACTCATAGATGCATCCCACTGGGGCCTATGAATTTGTGGGTGTCTAGTTTGCCTTAATGATCTCTAATCCAATCCTCCCCAACAAAGGGAAAGTCTTCCTATGTCCATATCTTCTTACCTCCGGGGTCTGGGATTCCTGAGGGCCAGCCTCAGCAGACTTATAGCAGTCTTAGTAACTCATAGACAGAGATCAGTTTCTGTGAAGTACCAGTCAAACCCGCTGAAGAAGAGAGCTAGAATACAACTACAAAATGCCTCTCTAGATTTTCTTCTCCCTTGAATAAGGAGCACATCAACAGTAAATTATAGTGACCTGTGCTAAGGGTTTTGTGCTCCCAGTTCTGGATCGGTCCATTGTAGTTCTGTTTTTAGATGGAACACCTTGCAGCTCTGCCCATGTTAAGGAATGAAAAAAAACCCCATGGCATATGGGACTACTCTCAGAAGCTGAGGTCAACCCCCACAGAATGATTTCTGTCCCTACAATTCAGTTCTCTCAATCTCCAAAGCAGGTTGACTGCATCTAAACAACCTGCATTGAATGGACACTGACTCATGTTTAGAGATTCTTTGGGACAGTACCAGTCGGCCTTAACAAAACATGTGATGGGGCCTAGTCTAATAATTTAACAGTATGATGATTTGAGTTCCAGGCCCAGAAATGTCCTCTAGAATCACTTACTTCACTGTTATAGGTATATAATTTTATCTGCCTGTTTGGGGAAACCTGACAGAGTTGAGGTTCTTTGGAATTTCAGGAACCTAGAAGAAGAGCCAGTCTGCAACAGGAACTCAATTTCTGATTAACATCAGAAAGTCTAGAAGTGCTTGAACACCCCCTAGTCCAGAATATTCAGATTTTTTGGGCTCCAAGATATAGACTTGCTGCAGAACTACTGTAAATCTGAAAATTGTTTGACTTATGACAATTGTATGGGTTCATGTCATCCTCCATATTGGAGATGTTCAAAAGGTATTAAGCTCGGTTTCTCTGCTACTACTTAGTGAAATTTCTACTGACATAAATAAACTGTCATAACTGCAGTCAAAATCAGACATTACAGCATAATTTATGTGGGTATGATATCTCCATTTTATTGGAAAAATAAAATACTAAACATCATATTTAGAAAACAATAACAAAAATCATACCCATTTCTCAGCACCTCATTCTTATTTATCACATTGTAGAATACGCCAAATGTATAGATTATTTTATGGAAAATTTCAATACTCTTGCTGAGCTTCTACAGAATTTCAGATCATCAGATGGTGACAAATGGCAATTAGATATTATTCTTTCAAATTATTTTCATTTTAAAAAAATCTGGAAAAAACATGTGAATTTATTAATATCTCAAATACATGAGTAAGGTGGTATCACAACTAGCTGTTAAAACTAAGTTACAGAAAAAAGAAGGATAAAATAGTATGCCAGAAAATTAAAGGACACATGACAAAAGAGCAAAGTTGAAAACTAGCAGTCTGAGCAATCATTTGACATCTTCTTTTATGTGTGTTCTTTTCAAAGTGAAACAATACAGTATTTGAATTTCATCTCTTTACTTCTAGTTCTTTTCCTTCAAAATGAACAGAGTTCCCTCCATGTATTTTCAAACTTTTCTTCATGTCCTTCCTTTTCACCAAGGAAAGGATAGTGACTGAAACTGGCAGCAAAATCTATCACTAAGACTGCCTAACACTTTCCACTATAAAACCCTATTTTCAGGTGGTTGCAAGTGTGTCAGTCTTCTAGGGCTTAAACCAAATTTTTCTGTTCCAGATCTTTATTTGTCACGCACAGCTGTTTCCAAGAAAGATGTGTAGGTAAACTGCTTTTCTTTTCCCATGTTAAAAATATGTATAATCACTTTGTTGAGAAGATTTGTCTTAGGGACAGAAAAATTAGAAATAAGGTCACTCTTAGGTTAAAGAACAATGTTTTCTGCCTCTTTAAAAAATCTGTCCATGTCTGCCATATATTTTCCTGAAGTTTCTTTTTTTCCCCAGTTATTAGGGTCTGGCATTAATAGCAAGGTTGCTATCCTTATGAATATGCTCTCTAAAGCTAGAACTACAGTGGCTGGCAGAAAAGGGAGAAATAACAAGACAGAAAACAATATATGGTGGTCCAAGTTAACATTATAGTTAATAAATACAGAGACTGGTCTTAATGGCCATCAGTTATTGCATTTCCCTCAGTTCTACAAATTTTGTAGTATTTCTGTGACTGAATCTATTTGAATGCATTTCTTTTTATTTCTGAAAATGCACTGAGATTTAGAACAGAAGTTCTGACAGATCTGAACTACGGTAGTTTAATAAGAGCCCTTGATAAAACCAGGTCAAGTAGATTTGAGACATATATTCAGAGGGCCTTTTTTCTTATTTTTCATGTTTTCCCTTATCTTGTATGGTAAATGCTAGAATGGGAGTGTATGCTCGTGAAATGCCTTCCGTGAGATTATGCATGATGATCTTAGATTATGCACCTCTGGGACAATAATTTGAATACCTACTCTTATGCTGTATGTAGCTACAACAACATCCAAACTGAAATATTCACAGCTTCCTTGTTTATAAAGCACATGACCTACACTACTCTCCATGATATGAAAAGAAGAATAAGAACACATTGCACAAGGCTTGAAACGCTGCACTCCAGGCAGAGAAAATGTTATCAGGACAGCAAGTAGCAAAGCGGCAGTAGTTTCAAAGTGCAGAGTGATCAATACTCAAAGGAAGAAATAAAATGGAAGCTGTACACTGATCATCTTTCCTGTAACAAATGCAACAAAACCCTCCAGAATAACTTCAGGTATAATTTGCTACATCAGGAATCTGACTGTGTCTATAATATGTAAAGGAAAATGACTTGCAAAAGGACTAGTTCAAGGAATGCAGTAATAAGTTGCACCATCTAGAAATTAATATATGATTTTTTATATTTATTTATTTATTTGCTTATTTGTTTATTTATTTATTTATTACTGCAATGAAAAGAATGAAAGAAAGAATAGACAAGGAAATATGTAAGAAAATATGTCTGTAAGGTAGTCAGAAGACTGATCATGGGATTTTCAATTCCTGAGAAAATTGCATGGTTAACAGCTGTGCTATTACTAGGCATGGGTGTATATTCCAAGCATTAGTAAAACATTCTTTTTTTTCATTTTCTTTAAGGGCTACAGGAACAGGTTGTTCTGAGCTTCTTTCAAGTAAATGAATAGCCACTATATATAAGACAGCATCCTTCAACGATGAAAATATCATCAATCTGAAAGCTGGAAATGGAAGTTGTGTACTCTATAGCCTAGACTTTCAATTAGAATATGGTACAGCTATGAGTTCTTAAGAAAATTAAACTGGTGGAAAATCTCCTACTTCTCAGTCTAATCAACTTTCTAATTCAGAAATTCTTTGCACGTGTTTTGGAATAAAAGAGACAAATAAAAATGTCCCCAAAATGTGTTTCTTCAGCACTGTGAATCCTTCAGCACAGAGGAGAGCCTTGTAGCTGCCGCCAAAGGACACGGCTCAAGAAACTTCATGTTCGAGTTTCTTGCTCATAGCTCAGCTATTTGTAGCGCAGTTCAGTTGTGTAATCATAGGTCTTTAATGCCTTTACACAGATTCCAGAATAACCCACTTGGCCTTCTGCTGCTGATCATCTCCTAAGACCTATGTGGTTGTAAGGGGAAAATGAAGCTGTCACTGTCTTTTCTGCAAGAGAGAAATAGAATTGCAGGTTGACACAGAAGCAAAGAAAATCCAAGTTGTAGTACCTTGTAATTCTTTCACTATCACTGTTCTGATAGCACATCTCAGAAAAAAACAGGTTAACCTTCTGTGATTTGTGTATGTTATTCATACAGAAAGGCATCGGTATTGTCTGCCATTAAAAAGTTCTTCAATATGCATGGAGGAAAAGCATCACACAATAGCTAGGCATTGTCAATACTGTTCATGGAGAGAACACGCTCTGTGCTTACCAGTCTGTGCATATGGTGTTCCACAATAATTATTCACACTTGTTTCACTGTAGTCATGGCTTCATGTCAAAGTGGGGAAAATCATGAAAGAATGCATTTATGACAAAGTGTATAATGTGTTAATTAAAAAAGAAAAAAAAAGAAACATAGAGCCAACGTAAAACAAAAAGAACCAACAAACCAAACAACCACCTTGCATACATAGTAATTGCATTCTATACATTATTTTACATATTTATGTAAAAAAATATTTGCATATTTATGTACACACATGGTGTTAGATAAGTGATAAGCTACAAGGTGCTTTAAGGATAATAGAGGCAAAACAAGAAAAAGCAAACCCATGAGACATTTTTCGCTACTTTATATATGTCTTTTCAACTGAGCAAAGTGAACGATTAGGAAACTGCTGAATCTGGATTACTACTTGTTATGAAATCAGTAGAATAGTTTCTGGCAGAACTGAAAAAATGTAATATCATAACTTGAAAAAAAGCTTAGAGTACTCCAAAAAGTTATAGATCATTTACACTCACAGCAATTCTGTCTTAGAAACTATTTTAAGAGTGCGAATTTGGAAAAATACAGCTTGATTATGACAACAATTTGTTTGTGAGGGGTTTTTTGTTTGTTTTGCTTTTTAGGTTTTGTTGGAGTTTTTTTAAAGTAAAGGTCCTTTCTTTTTAATTAGTTGGATTTCACTGTAAATCAAGCTGTCAGAACAATGAAGAGGTGTAGCAAACATTGCTCGGTAAGGTTTTTTAGAGATCCCTTGTGAGGAGTCCACATCAAAGGCTAATGTTTAATGTGATGAATCATCCTGAAAGAGAAAAAAGTCTGATGAAATGTGCTATGTGTTAGCTGAAGCACAGGGAAGATATAAGTATGAACTGAAAGCTTTTCAGTATACAATAAGAAGATCAATGTCTAGTTTACAAAAGGCATACATGTTGAAATTAGGCAATATACTGGTAGTTGTACATTTCTAAATTATGTGATTTCTAAGGAACAAAATCCTTTGGTGCATATACTGCTAAAGTAGCTGAGATACACCTGCTGCTACCTTCATGGCTTTGCCTCATTTTCCTTGGCCTTGTCATATTGGTCCCTGCACAGCTCAAGCCTGCTATGTTATGATTAGTTTCTCTTACATTTCTTTAAGCATGGCTTCTTTAAGTTTTCCACTGCAACAGAGAGGACTGGAAACCCTGAATAGCTCCCTCTGACTAAACTCCAGCTGCAATATTTCTTCTTTTCCCTGGCAAAATGTTGGAACAAAACAGAGCACTGGGAAATCAGTGTGCAATCAATAGATATTAGAAAAGGAATTAATCTGTGTTAGGATAGTGTTTCTCATACCAAAAGGATTTCCTTTGGGGAGATTTTCATGTTTCTGTGCAATAGTCTCCAGCAAGAGAGTAACAACCCTCAAGGGAAGTTCCAAGCTCCTATTCTTGATAAAAGATCAAATTATCTCTGCAGAAAGAGAGAAAGCAAGCGAGACAATGGTAGTAAAAAAGAGAAAGACATCTTTCCACTCTCATAGTACCCTGAATCCTTCTAACTCATTGTCTAATAGCTCTTACAGTATTTTCAAACTAGACAGTGTTAGGATATCAAATATTGGCCAATACATGAGACTTTGAAGATGTTGCCCAATGCAAAAAGTATCTCACACACACTAAATGAAGAATTTCTCGTGTTGAGCAAAATAGTTGGTGATTGATAAGGGATGATAGAAAAGTTAAACACAGAGACATTTTTCAGTGTTTACCTATATGGTTCAAATTACGACAGATTATGTAACTGATTTTACAGCTATCACAGAAAAACACGTAACACATCCACTGTGAATGAAACTGAATACGAGAGAGACAGATTTAAACTATTTACCTAGATTTAGTTGTGTATTGTTAAATCAAAGAAGAAAATCGAAGATACTACCATTGAATAATCTAGACCACTTAGATTTGAAATATGTGTTACATGTGTAAAGAAAACAATATTTCTGTAGGAAATTATGTACTGGTCAATGAGGTACAATCTTACATTCAACAAAAGCCAGAAATCAGCAGATTTCGTTTGTCCTAGTCTCTGCTTCAAACCAGAATGAAATTAGAAATCTAAACTTTCAGACTCTGATGTCAAATGGATGTTGTAATAATGTCTATTGACTCTTCTAAAAGTAGGGGTGATTCCTGTTGGAATTCTACCAAGTTCAAAACTTAATTAATCTTTAGACCAAAAAGCAAGAGTGTTTGACAGTAAAAACTGATGACGAAAGCTCACAACTGGAACTGTGAGACTGAACCTTACATCTGTAGCTTAAATTGAGAAGATAAAAACCGGAGTTCTTTTCTTAACCTGAAAGATTAAAAAATGCCATTTCATTTGGAAAGTGGGTCATAATATCTCTGTTACTCACAAATATGTCTTAATATTTTCAAGTTCAGGTTGTGATTTTTTTTAACCTAAAAATTATGATTAAAAATTTTTTTCCCATTCAGCTTTAATATTAAGTGATGTATTTGCCTTCTAAGGAGAAGATACAGACTAGATAATTTAAAAACAAAACAAAACAAAACCAGACCACAAATGACACAACTAACGAGAATGTGACTTCAGGAAAAAAGGATTTGATGTGTGCATGTGTTCTGCAGGAATAAAACAGTGCCACAACGTGGTGAGGTGTTAACTGTTGATTTAACTACTGCTTAAGTATTAGTTTACTACAGGCATATTTTATTGCAAAGATCAGAAAACTCAGAGCAATCTTGTCTCCTGTATTCCATAGATCACCACACAGCATGGTCACAGCAGTCTTCTCAGTTCTTATAATGTAAAACCTGTGGAAACAGCAACTGATCAGTAAAAATATATTCAAATGGGAAAATTATCTGCAGAAATAGAAAAGTATTGATAAAGAAAATAGTATCTGATGAAGTGATCAGGATTTGGGTATGATCAGACATGTCATGACTATATAATGGGTTGTAGAATTAACTACTGGAGCTGCATTTGCACAGCAAATGCACTGGAGTTCCTGAGATATGTTTGACAGCTTTGTTCTAGTGAACAACTAAAGAACAGAAAACTACAGTGATACACTGATTTGTCTTTATTCAGCTGTACTGAATGGGGTCACAAGCCTGAGTGAGATCTGACCCTGAAATTACAACAGTGGATTTTAGACTGAAACAGAGAAACACAGAGGGTCAGATGTAAAAAAAAAAATATATCTAATTTAGTATTCTGCCTCTGACAGTTGTCATAAAAGGGAATTTTCATAGTGAAATTCAAGAAATTCAATGAGTGACAAAAATATAGGATCTTAAAATTTTATGATAATGGTTTAATAAATCTTACTTCTTTAAGCTTCAAAATATTAAGCATGAAGACTAATACTCCCCAAATTTGAAAATAAATTCAATCAGAATAGCTAAATTTCACCTTCTTTCACTCTGATAATTACAACCATCTGTATTTAATCTTTTTGCTTCCTAGATTTTTTATCTGAATTGATACATTACTCCCCCCATCTACTCAAAACATTTGCAAGCCTAAGCAGTTTCTCCTAACGATGTGCTAAGTCCAAGGTTTTTTAGGAAACCTGAGATAAAGTGTTGTTTATTGCTTTTTTTTATTATATTTTGAGGTTTCTTTACAGCAGTTTCATATAGATGTCACTATGAGCCCTGATGATCAACGTTTCTCTTCACTTTGAAGAAGTCCTTGTGGGAATTTATCAACAGCAATTCAGTAATAATCCATATGATCCTTCAGAGCAATCCTGCCTTTGAAGTATGCTTTTTTTTCTCCAAGTTAGCCAACTTTTACAAGGACATAGAGTTTCCTTTCTGTTTTATATACCAGCATACATATTTGTATCATATAATGCAGTTTGCTGAAGTCTACATTTGGGCTGGTCTCTCTCTTTCATTTAGGCGCTTGATTCTGCAAAGTTGACACTGACTGTTGTGCTATGAAGTTAACAGCTGAATTATTTGCATAAAAAGAAGGAGCAAACTTCTGGCCTTGACCACATAAGGAGTTACTAAAATAAACAGGGCCAGAGGCCTGAAAGAATAAATCAGGGCACAGATCATGTCTGCATGTGTGAAATCTCTCCTTTAGTGCTGTGGCAGATGCACCCGCCCTGATCCTGGAGCCACCTTCTAATGGTGCTTTGTCTCGATAAACACTGTGCTTTGTCTAGACAGCCTCACCTGGTGCCAGGTTAACTGTCCCCTGCAGGGAAGGCCCCTGGCTAGTTAGAGCTGCCCACAGATCAGACACGGGTGTAAATGGAGCCCTGCCAGAGAACCAGTTTGAGTCGGTCCTCCTCGGAGCAGCAGGTCTGCAGTCGGGCACGCTCCCCTTGGATCTAGATGCTGCCCAAGGAAACTCCCCGGGGTTGAGAGTCCTCACCATCCCCAGCACTTGGTGTGTGAATATTTCTTCTGGATATGCCTGAGTGAGCCCTCGCCCCTGTGGGTGAGTGATTGTATGTTTTGGGTACCTTTAGGTGGGAGATTTACCCCTTTTTTAGAGTGAGTGTGCACCTTTTTTGAGTCATCTTTCTGATGTAAATTAATCCAGTTGTGTAGGGATATATTCCCGACTGACACCCGAACTTGTGTTTTACTTTTGGTCTGTCAGAGTGTTAAGTAGTTTGGCTCAGAACAAATCTTTGAGTAACCGCCCTGTCTGTGTGTGAGCGCCTCCGCCTGGCACCGGGCTCGGGGTTGGCTTGGGTTGTCAGAGCGTCTGAGGGGCTGCTCTGCAGATTGTGTGGGTGCCTCCGTGACAAGTGCATCTTCATCTCCAAAGACTTGCTTAAGCATACTAGCAATTAAACAGTCCCTACCGTCACAGGGCAGTTCACGTACCAATTCTGTGACCATGATTCATTTAAAAGATGCAAATCTGCAGGGCATCAAGCAGTGAGTGTAGTGATAATAGGTAGCTACTGTACCCTTATCTCACAGTAATTTTGGATGGGAATTAGATCTTGATATTATGTTACCATAACGTGTCCTTTTGATCAGGGATCTTGAAGTAGGCAGACTTTGGTCTAACATTTTATTTTTTTTAAATTTAGAAACTCTTTTTAACGAATACAGTATAGTATTTAGTATAAACCCATCAGGTCTGTGTGTTGTAAGCCTGTTAAAATATTCAAGAATTCTGATACGCCATACTCTTCAGAAGAAAAAAAATTGTAGTAACAATGATTGCTCTCAAAGAACTTACTGTGCATCAAAGCCAATTATTATATGACTTTACGTTTTTTCATTATTGTATCTATAACCTTTTTAACATGTGTTAGTTGGAATACTTCCACTAGAAACATTTTTTAAAAAAAATCTTTCACGAAAAACATATATTTTGATGTTACTCACTGTCCTTGGATTGTGTTGAATTTCCATTAAATTACCTACCAGATTAGACTTACTATTTAATTTTTGTTTAATATGCAAAACATAAGGAGATCTTGTTTTGCAAATGAAAAAAAATGGGTTTTGGTTTTGAGCATTGGTTTTGAGCAGTTTTGAACTCTCAGAAAACGTACTGACACATATCCTATTGTAGACATATATGTTAATGCCTAGTTTTAGAGGGGAATCATTGGAGGATGCAGAACATAACTTAGATAATTTTGCCTTTCCAAAATAAGCATACATGTGTTCAAGCTGAAATGAACTCAGAAAGCTTTCTGAAACAGAGAAACTATTTCAAGAATAGATAAATTTGGTAACTGTCATATTCATTTTCATACTATTTAGTATTTGTTTGCTTTTTGAACGTCATTCTACAGGAACAGTGAAGTAAATCTGCATAATAGAAGGAACCACTGAAGCACTTCTGACTAGAATGTGCCTCCCTCTCCTTCTCCCTACCTTCCCTCTTGCTAGAATGGATTAAAACAGGGCAAATAACTCTTTACACAGTTGTTTTTTTTTTTTCATAAAGAAGCTAATATTGGCAGCACGCTAGTTCTGCAAAATGTATAGGTGCTTGAAGAGTTTAATCTAAATTTTACAGTTGTCAATGACCACCTACCCATTACTTTCCACGATTTTTGGACCAAGATCTATAGGCTTCCTATATGTCCACATAGGTATACAATAAATACCTGTATAATGTTTTCTTCTGTTCTCTCCTCCCTGTGCATAAGTTAGTGAATAGGATATAACAGATAAAATTAATGTACCCAATGTTTATATCTATACTCAGTTCATTCTACTGTAAATATCTGACACATGACAAATAAAGCATAACAAAAGTACTTGTTTCTCTCAATTATAGAAGTATTTTAGGGAGACTAGCTCAAGTACAGTCTTTAAAAAAATACCAGAACCATCACAATACAAAACTCAGACATTCTGATCTCTCCTTCTTCTAACTAGTGATAGGTTATCAATAATCTACAGTTCTTTTGGAAGCATTTTTTACTTATAACAAAACTAAATAAGAAACATAATGAATCATGACTGATGTTTATTTGGAAGCTTACCTCTGCCTGGGAACATAATCGGTACATGGTGAGTGCACTTCAGACACCTAGAATTTATATCTAGACTAAGGTAAATACTTAGGTTTCCTTCTAGTATAAGGAATAAGAAAGGATGTGAGAAGAGACAGTTCATCTGTTTTTTAAAGTTGCAACAGGAAAGGATAGATTAGCCCCTGAACTTGTCTTCCATAGTCTTCAGAGGGATTCTGTGTGACTAAATCTAGATGCCTGACTTTTAGGGGATTTGAGTTACATAAATTGTTCCTTTCACAGGCTGCCTAAGTTATGCCTTCATATCATATCGCTATTGTCTTATTTACAGTGTTGTGGCAATGGGGAATGCTATCACTGAAGAAAAATACAGTTAAATAAGTTCACTGTTGAAATTCCTTATGATAGACTTAAATAAACAAAATTAAGAGTAAAAATCACTGTCACTAAAACTGTAAAACCGATGCTTTATTTTCAAATCTGGTGTTTTCCATTCATTTTTAACAGCAAAACACATGAGGAGACAAATTCTACATAATGTAAATAGAGTTAAACCAAGTGCAACATATCCACAGTCTTCTTTGAAGATCAGAGTTACTTTTGAAATATACTCATCACACTATATTGTGGTCTACTGCTATTTAAAGAAATATGAAATTTCTTGGTTTATAGTATAGTCTCCAAATACCTGATGACATACAAAAGTGCTATGCTTTGATAGTATTCTCAGATAATTAAGGTTTTGCTAAATCAATTTTCCTTTTATGGTCGTCTTTAAAAGAAGATTTAAAAAAATAATAAAAAAAAAAAAGGCTGAAAAAGCAAAAAAGAAAATAATTTCAAATATCTTGAAAATTATTATTTGAAAAGTAAACTGCAGTGCTATACCAAGATTTCTATTCTGTGAATGCATTATAGATTACTCTTTGTTTACAGGATATGATTCAGCTAATGACGGGTGCTGCACAATATCTATTGGTTTCCTACACAAAGTGCTGCAGAATTTATTAGTATGTCAGCAAAAGGCAGTTGAAGCTCCTTATAAGATAAAAGTTCCTGTTATATTTGCTGTCATGTCCTTCTTTATGTATTATTTTATGTGAACATATTTGCTTAGATTTGAATGAATGCAACTAATAGACTTCATCATAAAGTAATTGGAGGCAAAAGAATGAACACCTTTATGGAAAGCTGTTAATTATTCTACCAAATTGGACACCATCACAAAACTTGTTTGTAACAGGTGGAATTATTTGTCTGAAAATGTAATTCTCAGATTTGAAATATTTCCATTAAATTTGTCAGAGTCTTGTGTGCACCAATAGGCCTTATCTACTCTCATCAGTATTATCTGGGACCTCTACCCACAGCCCCTTTGCTGCAATTTTGAGGGGACTCAGGCTCACAGTTCTTGCCTGAGGTATATGATAAATAGTCCAGTTGCCAATTCTGTCTCTATTCTTGTCATCTGGCATCCTGACTTGTTGACTGGACTTTGTGGATGAACCCTGGACTTGCCTGGTTTCCTCACCTTGTCTGAAGATCATTAGAGCATTGATGGGAACCATCTTTGTTCAGATAGGCTGCGACTGTGTTCTTTGCTTCTCCAGCCACTGCCTTTTCCTTTCGTTGTGGTCAGCCTCAGCTACTGGCTTGTCTTCCCTTGTGGGGCAGCCCTGCTCCTGCTGTGTCTTCACAAGCTTTTCTCTTCATCTGCCTCATCCTCATGGTCATGTATTAACATCTTTCCAGGATCATCTTTCCATCTAGTCTAGAATCTGGCTTCTCAATACTACTTATTCAGAAGTTATGTCTAAACATTCCATTATAAATTATGGTCTTATTTCATCTGCCCACCTGCACCATCTGAAAACTCTCATGATCTTTAGGTTCATCCTCATTTTCACTCTGAACCTTTGAAGATTATGGCCCAATGGCAAGCATTAGCATGTGCACAGTAAGAACAGACTTCATTTCTCTAGGGTTTTTAATGGAAACACTGGATTTACCATGGCTTGGATTTATCATGTGTTAACAAAGTAGATGTAATTTTATTTATTCATTGACATATTTTCTGGAATAACATAGCTGAGATGTATTACAAACATAATTTTAATATGATAATCTTTATACTGCCTACCTATTCCATTCTTTGTAACTGAAAAAGACAGCATTGATATGGTTGCTTGCAAATAATTTAAGAATAGAGTAGTATAATCCATCCCATTTAAAAACAACATTAATTAGCAGGAGGTTCTTATGAATGCTGGAATATGTAGGTGTTAGCAAGATCTACTGTTTGCATTGAATTTTAGTACTGTGTGCAGTGATCTGATCAACATTTTGTAAACTGAAATCTTATGTTGTAGTAAGTTAAGAGAATATGCTACTATTTCATCACCCTAGCCCAGAGCTAATGTTTTCTCCAACAAATGTATGAGCAGCCTAACGGTATTGTCTCCTTTTTCTTTCCTGTCAGATATTCTTTTCAATAGGACTTAGAAAATAAGGTTTTCCCTGTACCTCATAAGGCTTCTACTGAACAACTATCAGCTCTTCCTGTTTTCTCAGCCCAAAGTTGCTACTGTTGTCATGCTAACAGTAATGTCATACTATTACTGTTGTATGGAATCCTATCTACACAGCAATTAATTTGGTGAATCAGAGTCAAATTATTATGGTATTAGATACATGTTAATACAAAAAGCTCTTGAAAATTAAAATGATTCAACAAGACTTCAGAGCATCTTAAGACAATTTGCTTTCTGCTTATGGGCCAGTCTTTTTTAAACATTTGATAACTCTCATTTGTCAGGCCTTGAACACAGAAGGGAGAAATTAGTTCTTAATGATTCTCTCTAAGCTTATCTTTAAAAATAGTTCAGTACTGTTTCAGTAAAGTAATGGAGCTTTATTCCTTTATTTTATATAGACCTGTATTCCCGTAGAAACAGCTTGAAGAAGTTTAAGGTAAACAGTCACTTTACATTGAAAGAAAATCCAAAGAAACAGAAGTGAGGGGTAAAGATAGGGAAGGGGTGGAGAAGGGAGGAGAGGGTAGGGGACTGCAGGAGAGAGGAGGGGATGGGATGGGTGAGGAGGGGGAAGAAATGTTAGTAGTTTTAGGGTAAATATTTTTTTAAAACTGTAGTAGGATAAACTCCTTCAAGCTTCAGTGCAATGTAATTGTGTAATGTAATACCTAAGGTTACAATAATTTTGGAATATAAACATACATTGAAAAACAGTGATAACAACCAGTTATTCTTCATAGAATGACCCTAAAGTAAAAAATGGAACATAGGGGAGTACAGGCTTGGGATCATATCAGGGGCCTTGAAAGTTCAGGCACATGATGATATCAGAGGCCTCAGGACTACAAATGACTCGGTAGCTGTCAACTGTAGTCATCAAACTTAGCAGCTGCAGCTAGTTTTAGTGATAACAAGATGGGGAACTAATGAAGGGCTGGAGGTGCAGTTCCTGCTGCTGCTGCATAAACCTGTTTTAATATTGCTGCTTTGGGTAAGCTATCACAGATATTAGGAAAATATATAGGTATTGTACTGAACATTAATATTTGATTTCAATTTATACCTACATAGGGAGAAAGGTAGTTGCAATAACTGTGGATACTTAATGTACATCTGTCTCTACTAATGTGTGTGCCTGTATCTGTGTCTGTGTGAGTGTGCGTATGTAAAAAGTGCATTGGAACTAGTGGTATGTGGATTAACCAATGAATCCTGGCTGATAGCATGGACTAGATTGGGGTTTCTTTTCCTCTTCTGTCCTCCCCAGATTTGTTTTGAGTTTTTATAATTTACTCTTTAACTGGATGCAATAAATTACTAACAAAATTACCTGCAGTAGTGGCGTGTCATCCAAACTTTACTTATTTCTTTTCCTAAGATTTTTTCCCATGTATTATGCCAATATAAATGCTGAGTACTGCTAGAGTGATAATATCAGTAAGTTTAACCTTATATGGATTTTTTGTTTGTTTGTCTAACTCAAAGTTTAGTGGTATTTATGTCAAGAAAAGTATTTACCAGTGCTGCTTATTTCTTTGACCTACTGTGGGCAGATGGTAGAGGCCATGCACACATGATAAACAGAAATTGTAAGAACAGAAGAGAAACCAGTGGTGCTGGAAGAATGACACCCAAGGGGACACTAAACACAAGCCTAGAATTAGAAGAGCGATGTTTTCATAACAGCAGCTTGTGCTTGCAATTTTTTTTATTCCTGGCAACAGCGTTAAAATATTAGCTTTGAAAAAAATCCAAGAAGATTTTGAAAAAGACACACACATAGAAATTCTCTTACTTACTAAATTTACACTTAAAAAAAGACTGAAAAGATTATTTACCTATTTTATTTTATTCCTTTTCCTTTATTTTATCTCCAAACTATAGCTCTGTGTCTGGGAAAAATAAAATAAAACATAATAATAATACAAGGACAGAGAGAAAAAATACTCATTTTGGTCAGTAGGACAGATTGTTTATGTACCACTTTCTCAGACAAAGAGTCGTTAGCTCGAGAGGTAAATATATGCTTTTCTTTTTTTTTTTCTTTAGTCATGTGTAAAAATATATGTATATTCAACATATATAGAGAGGCAAAGAAACAGAAAAACAGCCAAAAAGACCATACATTTAATTGCATCTAAGGCTATGTTCCCTTTACATTTAGACTATATATGCTAAAAAGTGACATTCATATTACTCTTTCCTTTTGTACAACACACAACACAAAATAATGCAATAGTAATTGTTTTTTTCTAAATTATACTTTCACAGTGTTGATAATCCCTATCTTTATTTTCACGATGGAGATAAGGTCACTTGGAAGGTCACCGGTTCAGAGTCAGGATCTAACTATCAAAAATATGCCATTCAACAGCTGCTATGTCCAAATAAACTGTAGAAACAGGGATGTAAATTTCAAAGTTTACTAGACAAGATAGTGAGGGAGACTGAGAATGTTTACTTCTGAGACTGGATATATAAAACTGTGTCTATCCAATAATAAATCGTGATAGAGGTCCTTGATAGAGGTGTAAAAAACCCATATTTCCAAGTAGCAGGTCCTGAAAGAAATTGAGGATGCGGCGGTACCTTTAGCTAGACCTAAACAGCTGACTGTTTTGCTGGATTGTCCATGGGCAAGACTTCTGAATTTCTTTTCTGTCTCTGTGTTGTTTGCTTGCACACAAAGGAAGAGAACTTAGTAAGTTAGGAGTAAACTTTCTCAATATTTCTGACATGGTTTGATAAAAACATATTCTAATCTCATTTTCAGGGTTTTCTATACATGCTGCAAAGTTCCATAAATGACCTATTAATAATATGATTATTAAGATGAATCCCTGCACTTTGTAAAGCTTCCACAACCTCAGCAGTCATCGGAAAAATAAATATTTTCTTTTGAGGAAGGTTTCAATGTAGTATGAACATAGACAGGAAAATAGTCGCAGGTTACTTGGTTATTTCTGGCACCTCCTTACATCCTACTCACCATCCCAAACAACTGCTGTGATGCTAGAAGAATGTGTAGTCTTTCTTTGCCATTGTTTGCTGAGGTTTTCACATCGAGCAGAGCATCAAAAAAGACAGAGTGGTAAATAGAGGCAGAGTGAGGCACAGAAAAATCCAATGTCTTGCTTTGGGGAGTTTAATTCTTGTTCCAGCTATGATAACAGTGTTGACGGTTCTGATGAAAACAAGAGGAAGAAAGAAACGTACAGGTTTGATTTAAGGGCAGTCAAACTCAAATGGTACTTGGACTCTTTCAGTGACTGATACAGAGATTTGAAAATTTTGTCTAGAAAAGTATTTCTAGCAAAGCCTTAAAAATTTCGATGCCATATGATGCAGCATTTGGAGGAGTAACAAAGAGATTTGTGATTTCAGGTGTTTCTTTAGCACGAATATATGTCATGTCCCAAGTTCTATCAGTTTTGACTCCATACTACCACCAGCCTTTTGTTTGCACCATTGCATCCAGGTTCTTTTTGTTATCAGAGTGTCTTCTACAGTCCAGGTAGTATAAATGCTGTCTACTTTGGTCTTTTCAAAGTATTTCTGTGGCCATCTGCATGGACTTTTATTGATCTTTTTCCTTTTGTCTCTCAGTTCCTCTTAATGACTTTTTTTCTCCACTTTTCCAGAGCCTTTAACAGTGTTATTTCATATTTTATATCCTGCTCTGTTTCAGTCATGCTGTTCTCCACAAGTTACCAAGTGCTAGCTCTAATCAACCTAATCAGACACTGATCCTGATCACAAAGGTCTTTGAAATTAATTCCTTTATTCATAGACCACCAAGTAGGCTACCTGTGAAGCCGTGAAGACTCTCTCTATAAAATTATCCTGAAGGATTTTTCCATCTGGCATTCCTTCAAGGAACTTCCAGTGGATCAGAGTTAGGCAGGATTATGAGGATTTTGTTGTTTTTGTTCATTCAGTGGGTGATAGAACACAGGAGAGTAAAAATAGTTGTGAATTACTAAATTGCTCAAGCCAGGGAGCAAAGGCCTTGCAAACCCTGGAAAGGAGGGAACAATAGCTCTTTGTATCATAAGACTGAATTACTTGTAGCTGTTGTATTTTGAGACTGTTAAAATGGTGATTACTCCAATGATAAATATAAATTCTGTCAACATGACATGCTACATTTGTGCCTGTAACACTAGCTCATTCTGTACATTTTCATGTTGCTGTCCACTAAGTTTTAATTCCCTGCATATATTTATGGCAAAGACTGATTTTGCCTTCCTTTAATATGGGTTGTGATTTGAAATACGTTACATGTATAAATTTAGTGAATTGACTGAGGGTAACACATTGCAGAATTAACTGTAGCAGTTAGATCATGGAGACCTAGCATTCTCATTCTCTCTTATTTGGTGCTTTAATATAGCAAAGTGAAATGATAAATCTGAATTAAGCCTATTTTTTGTATCACGGAACAAGTATCTGAAATACAAAGGAACTTGGTTTAAAATAAAATATATACTACATCATAATTTATATAAACTGTAACTCTTTCAAAAATGAGAGTGCTCTTTTGATATATTCAATATTAGTGGCTAGAATCACTGAAGAAGTTATGCTCCTGATCAAACTCAAATTTTTACTAGTTCCTGAAGTTTGTGAGACAGTTCATATGATAGAACAAAAAAATCAAGTGAAAATGTTTTTTTTTCCTTATGGCTTATGTGCATGGCTGAACTGTGTGTATGCAATTCTTTTTCTTTTTAAATTTTGTTTGAAAGCTACATATATCTGTTAGAGAGAAGCTTTTATGACTGGCTTCCAGAGAATAGTAGTCAGAAAAAGGAAAAACATGTTAGGACATAAGTAAACTTTCTGTGACTGAGAAGTGGTTGCCCTGATATGCTGTAGTGCATTGATTTGTTGTCTGTTCCATGGCTGTGTGTTGCTGCCTTCAGCCATGATGCCTTTCTCTCTTGGCCATGTAACCACTCAGAAGAAAACCCAGCTGCAGTCTCAGTGCAGAAGAGGGAGGAATATTGCACATGGGAGCAGGCCTCATAACACCACCAGTAAACCACCAGTAAGTCCTTTTGCTTCAGAAACTCACTCTGTAACTTCAGGGGTCTTTACTCTTTTGTACTTCTAAACATCTGTTTCTTTCATCAAGTAGCTAAAAGGTTATCAGATCCTCCCAAAGTTCTCACTACAACTTTGTTAAATTTCACCACTGATTTTATCACTTTCCACAGATCAAGATTTCTTTCTACTCCTTGTAAATCTGTGCTTGTTTGTCCCTGTGGTTTTCTGTCTCAAATGTTACATTTTCGTTATTTTTCTGACCAGTTGAGGAGACCTTTGAGTAGACAAGACCTTTTTTTCTTCTCTATTTCCTGTGTTATCTCACTCCCTTCTAGCCTTTCCTTTACATGAGGCAGCCACATAGCTAAGCTACATTTTTTCTTACTAAAAAAAAGGCTATATCCGTTTGTTCCAAGTCACATTCTGTCCTCTCACCTGAAACAAAGTCCATTAATGACTAATTTAGACATAAGTGTACTTAAGTGAGATGGATTTCTCTTCGGTGGCTTTAAAAGGCACATCCCCTTTTCATTTCCCATAACCTAGACCCTTCCTTTGTCCTCAGGGTATATAGACACAACTAGGCAGAATTCAGGTGTCCGAGTTCTATGCTGAAAAGTCCCCCTCTACCTGCCTACAGATAATACTAGTAGAACAAATCTTAGGGTTGCAGTTTTCCTTTCAATTAGGTGCTTTTAGTTTGTTTGTTTGGTTGTTGTTAGGGGTTTTTTTTTAAATCTTCTATAATGTGCAGTATCATCCACAGAAAATAAGTGAGAACATAGAAGACCCAATAGCTTGTAGGCTAGAGTATCAGGTTGGACTATCTTAACTGCTGAGGTGCTAGACTGACTACATGTACCTCGCCTAATGCTTTTTGTTGGGAATTTTCCAGTTTGTGTAAATAATAAAATGTTAACTGGACAAAGACTTGTACTTGGTTTTTCTGCAGCTTAGGTCAAATATCACTTCCATCAGGGTTTCTTCAAAATGGATACCTTCCCATGAACAGTTCAGGTGTCAACAGATGTCACTGGCCTTGACAATTTCTAAAGCAGCTCAAAACTTTGTGTAAAACTTATGGTTGTGCATTAGCCAACAGAAACCAACTGATTCATCAGATCTCTGTTTTGGGAAACATATATATCTGTAAATAATTCTGAAAAGAACTGACTAACATGAAGACTGTGTTTGCTTTATTTACAGTACTAATCTACTCTATTTATACCACACTGATGGAAACCAGAGTACAGAGAAGTGGAATCACAACCAGTCTGGGGTGTGCATTCTGTTTTCTGTGAAATGTTTCATACAGAGTGCTCAGTGTCTGGAGGTAGCCAAAGGAAACCTCCAGTATTACTACTGTTATCAACACCACTAAGGTAGTAATTTTTCACCATTAATGATAGGGAAAAAAAACAAAACCAAAAGACCCTAAACTGTTACATGAACGAAAGAGCTGCTTTCCATACCAAAATATCAGGAGTAATTTGGAAATGTAATTGTTTAAAAAAAAAATAGATCAAGAACCTGGGAAGAGAAATTAAACATGTGAAATAGACAAGTTGTTAAAAGAAAATAAAATAATCAAGAAACAAGGAAGTAGCCAAAGTAAAAATATATGGCTTTAAATTTGTAGGAAAATATCTTTCACTGACGGTATTACCTACTGCACTGTGGAATGGTAGTGATGGACAAATATTATTAAATCACAACTCCATGATACAAAATTGTAAGAATTATAGCGGACGTCAAAACCATTACGTTTTCACTGAGATTTATAAAAGAATTATAAAACAAAAACCTTTCAGAGACCCATCATCTTGAAGAAGGGTCTAAAACCAAGAAGTCCAGAGAGGTAAAATATGAGTAAAATGCACTTCAGAAATATCTATGAGAAGTGAATAAGTTACATGTATTTTCCACACAGCTTCCTTTAAAAATTATTTCCTGAAAATATATTGTTTTGGTTTAAAATAATGCTGTGAACTGTATGGAGAAATTTTAATACTTTAATAAGAGACCTCAGTGCCACGTAACACATGATGCAAATGTGTCCGAAGCAGACACATTCTCTAAAGGACAATCTTACAATCAGTTTGCTGCAAAGTGATTTGAGCGTAATCTTTCATTGAACCAGGTATTTATACAAATGTGTAACGACTTCCATTTGAAAAGTTAATTTATTGACTATGTCTTACCACCTGTAAATGATGACAGTGATACTTCCTTTTTCTTAACATTAGTTGTCACTACCTATTTTGGTTATGAGCTTTTGAGGCTGGAAGAAATTTTCTAGTAGCATAGTGTGTAAAACAAGAATCTAATGGTCCCTGTGTTTTATCATAAAACCAGTATGTTTTTTTGGATGAGAGGAAATGTGTGTAGATAATTTTAAGTGCAGCTGAAAAAATAAAAAAGCAAATAAAAATATTTCCATAGACAATGAGGACCATCAAATGACTGAGTCTGAGAAAGGTAGATATTTTTTGTTCTTTGCTCTCATACACAACACAGATTGTGCTGAGGAGACTGTGACTGAGACAGTTCATTGCTCCAGAAACCTCAGTTTCTTTTACTTCAACAAAAGCAGCTTAATCAAGTCATCTTGATAATGTTTGAAGCATATGAATAATTTGCAATGGTGATAACTTTCATCACTGTGAGAAGTACCTTGATTACAATAGGACTAACAAAAAGCAAAATCTTGCTGGAAATAAGTAATAATTTTACTTTCAAATTCTCACTCTTGAAAGGAATACAAAACAGCAAAAAGAACCTGTCTGAACTGTCAACATTAATAAAAGTAACTTTTGTGTTACGACTGTTTCAGGACAGTCACTGAAGAGCAGCAATACTTCTTGGAAAGTTCTTGATGCTGACAGGAATGTCACTTGCATGAATAGGAAAAGAAAGATATATTTAGGTTCAGATTCAGGACTTTTTCTAATTATAATGAATTTGCCAACATAATGATTTTTGATAGATGTCTAATATTTCTGAGAATAACTCTGACTATTATCCTTAGTAGACAGAGCAAACCCTAAATGTATCCTTTTTTGTTCAGTGACAAACTACACAAAGTATGAACAGTTTCTACACAGGCCAAAGACTGCAACTGAAGTATTAAGGGAATAGGTCTAAAAATAAAAATGCTCTTTTTGGTGTCCTTTAAAGTCTATTCTTTTGTTTACTTATTTTTATTACTTACTGCTGTTACTACTTTGGTGAATTATATACAGTTAAGATACCTCAAATAACAAAAAAGCAATCAAGGAAACACATAATAAAATAAAATATTAAGTGTGGGTTCTGGAGAAAAATAATAAAAAAGAAGTGAAAGTAAATATATAATCTTATAAACACAGAAATATGCAAATGGCTACTCCTCTGTCCAATAAAAACTTTACATCTGACCATACTGGTAGGCTTACTTCTTTCTACATTTTAAATAAGTTTTGACTGTTCTTTCTAGTATCCATATGAACTGCAAAACATTGCTTAACTAATATCAAAAACCATGTCTGTGGTCTTCCAGTTTTATGTATCCTATTCTGATGCAATAGATAGTTGATTATCAGCCAGGTTTCTGAGAAAAAACTCCACAATTACAAGATTAGGTCATCTGCCAACTTTTCACATAAGTCATTCCTGATTTGCCAAGTACAGTACAAAAATTAAAAAAAACCCTGACCTGCAGTAAATTTTTTTGCACTACAAAATTCAGAAAATAAACTACAATGGTATGAAATATAAATGTACAAAAAATTATAGTCTCTGCATTGTAAAGCTAAATATCAGGCTACTCAGCAAGAAGAAACTGAGATACCAGAATCTTGGTCTGCAGATATAGCAAGGACAGTGTTTTACAGTATGACTTAGCCTTTTTGACATCTTCAGTGATACTCAGAATCTAAATGTATCTGTCTGCAATGCAATATTTAAACATCAATTTGGATCTCAATTCAATTGCCAAAACTTAAAGATGTAGAACCATTTGAAATGCCCTGTGCCATCTGAAGCGTCCACACAGGGCTTGAAAATATCAGAAGGGATCTCTTCTCACTTTGCCCCAGAGTACCAGAATAACAAGTAGGTATCAGGTCAGTTGTCCTACTGCATCTCCAGTATTGCTATAAATTGTGTTCTAGCAATTAAATCAAGTTTCTAGTCAATATAGAAAACAATGTATAGAGGGATTGTTACCACTCCAAGTAGATATGTTTAATCTAGGGTGAACTGAAAAGTTGTTCTGACTGGTATGAATGTGAGAATTTAGGCTTTTGTGTGAACACCTACACACAGACACTTAGACTGAAATACCTCAGTTTGGAGCTGAATACCACTTTTTGTAGGAATACTGAATGGAAAAGGGAGAAGGAGCACAGCCTAAGAGAGAAGAGACTAGTATGGGGTGATGTGGAATGAGCTGCTGTAGAGAAATGTGACTAACTGCTGAACTGACAAGGGGGATCTAAAACTATTGTGGTTTTACTGATTATATTTTTCTTACAGAATCTGAGCTGTGATTTTAGCCATACCTTTCAGAATAGTTCTTAAGAGGTTCTATAACAATAAATCTAATTGAATGTTTTCTGCACTGCAAAATCTATTTAAGAAATTTTCACCACCTCTTGTTTTACTTTCTCAGCTCCCTGTTTCTACAAATGCACTGACATTTGCTGATGATGCAACTGTCAGAGTAATATTGTATACCAGCTCAGTGAAATGGTCCACATTATAAAATAAGAAAGAAAACATATTTTTATTTCCAAAGGAAAAAATGAATATGACTGTCTTATTACTCACATTGTTCTGATGATTTTTTTTTGTCTTTGTTACCTCTATGATATAATGTGATATAATGGTAACACACAGTAAAAAATTTCTTCACTACAGTGACTTAGTTAAGCAGGCAGCAAATAAAGAAAATACGTTGATCCCAAACTGTACATATTACTAATTAATTTTCTGAGAAAGGGAGCAGGCAGGTGAGTACTTCCATTTATTTTTGTGTGTTTAACCTAAATCCAACCTAAAACTAAGCACGTTCATTGGGTAGACCTAATGATCTAAATGGATGGGTCAGACAGTGGTCTGGGCAAGAGCATGAACGTATCAGTAATACTGATTAGTGGGAAATTGGGAAATATTAAGAAAGATATAAGATCAGTGATAAGAAAAGCAAAAGAAGTGATGACATTGAAAACACAAGTGTAATAGGAGGAGACAGGAAGAGGAATAGAGGAACATGAACTGAAATTGAGACAAAGATGCTGTGGGAGAAGAGAAACGGGAGCAGTGAACCACACATTGCCGGCCAGGGAAGTCTCCAGTGGCTGCACACCGGCAAGCTCCTCCCAAAGCACGGCTTTCCTTACACAGTCCAGTGGAGAATCTGGGTTTCCCTGGCTATCCACCTTCCCTGTGCGGCCAGGAACAGTAAATCCTTCTTGGATACATTATGCTTGCATTGTCTGCATTATCACACACACAACCTCCAATAAATGGGGGAAAAAAAGCCTCATCTCCTTAGCCTACATTCTAGTCTTGTTGGATGGGACTGTTTTGGCACAGCTGGTGCTTCTGTTCATGATTCAGGCACAAGCAGATCACAGAATCACAGAATCACAGAATGTTAGGGATTGGAAGGGACCTTAAAAGATCATCTAGTCCAACCCCCCTGCCAGAGCAGGAATACCTAGATCAGGTCACACAGGAACATGTCCAGGTGGGTTCTGAATGTCTCCAGAGAAGGAGACTCCACAACCTCTCTGGGCAGCCTGTGCCAGTGTTCTGTCACCCTCACTGTGAAGAAGTTCTTCCTCACATTTATGTGGAACCTCCTATGTTCCAGCTTACACCCGTTGCCCCTTGTCCTATCATTGGATGTCACTGAGAAGAGCCTGGCTCCATCCTCATGACACTCACCCTTGACATATTTATAAACATTAATGAGGTCACCC